>CAWUFW010000880.1:0-1312500 GCA_963921515.1 Calotriton arnoldi
TAAGGAAAATGCTACTTACCAGTATGCATCTGTTCTTGGCATGTAGAGCTGCAGATCCTCACACTGTGCATTAGATCGCCATCTGGTGTTGGGCTCGGATGCTTGCACTTTGTTGTTGTCTTCGAAGAAGTCTTTGTAGTCATGTGATAGGTGACTCCTCCTTAGGACAATAGTGCGCATGGGCATCGACTCCATCCTCAGATTGTTTTTCGCCATATTGGGGAGTGATGGAGTTAGTAGAAAAGAAAAGAGATGTCCATGTGTGTGTATCTAATTAAGATAGGACTGGAGCACATACAGGTCCCGGGGAGGTGGGTGGGCGTGTGAGGATCTGCAGCTCTACATGCCAAGAACAGATGCATACTGGTAAGTAGCATTTTCCGTTCGAGGCATGTGAGCTGCAGAGCTCACACTGTGCATAGACTGTACAGCAGTATCTCCCCTAGCGGGGGTCACCAGTATGTGTTGCAGTAGTTTGAAAAAGGGTTTTAAGGACAGCTTGGCCCACGGAAGCTTGTTGCTTGGCTTGCACATCAACACAATAGTGTTTAGTGAAGGTGTGTGTTGTAGACCACGTGGCTGCCTTACATATGTCTTCTAGGGGAATGTTCCCTAAGAATGCCATGGAGGCCCCTAGTTTGCGTGTTGAGTGCGCTCTAGGGGGAACTGATAATGTGCGTTTGGCTTTTTGGTAGCAGATTTGGATACATTTAACAATCCACCTTGCAACCCCGGCTTTTGAGATGGGATTACCTTTGTGTGGTGGAGAGAAAGCCACAAACAATTGTTTGGTTTTGCGAAAGGATTTGGTTCTGTCAATGTAATACATAAGGGCTCTTTTGACATCTAGGGTGTGGAGAGCTCTTTCTGCCACGGAATCTGGGTTTTGGAAGAACACAGGTAGTTCTACTGATTGGTTAAGGTGGAAAGGCGAAATGACTTTGGGAAGGAATTTTGGGTTTGTTCTGAAAACTACCTTTTTATGATGTATTTGTAAGAAAGGCTCTTGTATAGTTAGAGCTTGTAGCTCACTGACTCTCCTGAGAGAAGTGATTGCAATTAGAAACGCAACTTTCCATGTAAGGAATTGAAGTTCACATTTATGTAAGGGTTCGAAAGGTGGACCCATGAGCCTGGTAAGTACTATATTAAGATTCCACACTGGGGAAGGTGGTAATCTGGGAGGTATGATCCGCTTAAGGCCTTCCATGAAGGCTTTAATGGCGGGAACTTTGAATAGTGATAAGTGTTGTCTGTTTTGTAAGTAAGCAGCAAGGGCTGCGAGGTGCAGACGTATGGATGAGTATGCAAGATTACATCTTTGCAAATGATGTTTTGCGTAGAGGCTTGTAATGGTTGGATGTTATTATTAGTGCAGTAAATAGCGAATCTTTTCCATTTAGCTGCATAGCAGGCTCTGGTAGTTGGGCGTCTAGCTTCTTTTATAACGTCCATGCAGTCTGGGGGTAGGTTAAGGTAACCGAATTCTAGGACTTCAGGAGCCAAATTGCAAGGTTCAGCTGAGATGGATCTGGGTGCATTATCTCTCCATGGCTCTGCGTTAGCATTGTTGGGGAGAGGTGTAGTCTTTGGTATGGGACTACTGATAGCTCTAGTAGTGTGGTGAACCACGGTTGGCGTGCCCATGTAGAGGCTACTAGCATCATTTTGAGAGACTGTTGTCGAAGCTTGCGTACTACAAGTGGGATGAGTGGGAGCGGTGGAAAAGCGTACACAAATCTGCCGGACCAGTTCATCCATATCGCATTGCCCTTGGACTGCGGGTGTGGAAACCTGGCGGCGAAGGTTGGGCATTTGGCGTTTTGGTGTGTGGCGAACAGATCTAAGTCTGGCTGGCCCCACATCTGGAAGAAAGGTAGAAGAACTTGTGGATGTAGTTCCCACTCGTGAATCTGTTGTGTCTGTCGACTTAACAGATCTGCAATCTGATTGTGAACCCCTGGTAGGTGTTCTGCTAGAAGGTATATGTTTTGTGGAATGGCCCACCTCCAAATGTCCTGTGCTAGTTGGGACAGTTGTGGAGAGTGTGTCCCCCCTGTTTTTGTATATAGTACATAGCTGTGATGTTGTCTGTTCGGATCAGGACAGCTTTGTTTTGTACGTGGAGTTGAAAGGACTTGAGAGCTAGGAATATAGCTAGTAACTCTAGGTGGTTGATGTGGAGCAGCTTCTGCTGAGTGGTCCACTTGCCTTGTGTTGTATGATGTAACAGGTGTGCTCCCCATCCTGTAAGGGATGCGTCCGTGGTTAGTACTACTTGTGGAACCGGCTCTAGGAACGGCCGCCCCTTGGACAAATTGTTGGTGTTCCACCACTGCAGAGAGCGATGTGTGCGGCTGTCCACCAACACCAGATCTGTAAGATGTCCATGAGCCTGGTTCCATTGGCGCGCTAGGCACTCTTGTAGAGGACGCATTTGAAGTTTTGCATGAGGGACGATAAAAATGCAGGATGCCATCATGCCGATTAGCTGCATAAACACTCTGGCTGGAAGAGAGTGTTGCATTTGAAACCTGGGGACAAGGGTTTGTATACTGGCTATCCTGGCTGGGCTGGGGTAAGCTAGAGCAGTGGAAGTGTTTATTGTGGCTCCCAGATATTGAAGGACATGGGAGGGCTGAAGGTGGGACTTGGTATAGTTTATTGTGAACCCCAAGTTGTGTAATGTTTGTATCGTTTGGTGGGTGTGTTGGACACACTGGTTGAATGATTTGGCTTTGATAAGCCAGTCGTCCAGGTATGGGAAGACATGTATTTGTTGTCTTCGTAGATGCGCTGCTACTACTGCAAGGCATTTGGTAAACACTCTTGGAGCAGTGGTGACTCCGAATGGGAGTACTTTGAACTGGTTGTGCTGCCCATTGAGAACGAACCTTAGATACTTCCTGTGAGCAGGATGTATGGGAATGTGGAAGTAGGCGTCCTTGAGGTCTAATGTGGCAAGGAAGTCTTGTTGTTGTAGTAAGGGAAGCACTTGTTGGAGAGTGATCATGTGAAAATGATCTGAGTGTATGTATTGATTGAGAGGTCTGAGGTCTAAAATAGGCCTGAGAGTGCCGTCCTTCTTGGGAATGAGGAAGTACAGGGAGTAAACCCCTGTGCCCTGCTGTAGCAGAGGCACTGGCTCTATGGCGTGCTTTTGAAGCAGGGAAAGTACCTCTTGTTGTAAAAGTGTAAGATGGTCTGTGCACATTGGACGCTGCCTGGGTGGTATGGTGGGGGGGGGGTAGCTGTTAGCTCCAAGCAGTAGCCATGTTAGATAATCTGTCTCACCCACCTGTCTGTTGTAATGGAGTTCCAGACAGGCAGGAACTGTGATAGCCTTCCCCCGACAGGGGTGTTGTGGTCGGGGGAAGTGGAGGAAAGTCACTGTTTGGGAGTGGTGGAGGTACGGGTGTTGTTATTATTACCTCGACCTCTGCCCTTAGAGTTGTTGCCTCTGTAACCACCCCTAAAGTATCCTCTATTAGGAGAGGTTTGGGTGTTTGTTCGATAGGAAGAGGAACTGTCTGCGGTGGTATTCCTGGAGCCCCCTCTGTAAAAGGAGCGGCGAAAGGAGCCACGTTGCTGCGGGGACTGCAATGCTCCCATTGATTTGGCAGTGTCAGTATCCTTCTTCATCTTTTCTAGTGCTGTGTCGACAGCAGGACCAAATAGTTGGTTTTGGTTAAATGGCTGGTTTAGTATGGTAGTCTGGACTTCTGGCTTAAAACCTGAAATGCGAAGCCAGGCGTGTCGTCTGATAAGCACGCTAGTGTTAACTGACCTAGCGGCGGTGTCGGCTGCGTCTAAGGCGCACTTAATGGAGGCATTTGAAATAAGTTTGCCTTCTTGAATGAGGTCAGTGGCTTGTGTTTTGTATTGATCAGGTAGATGTTGAAGGAGGGTTTCTAGCTGATCGTAGTGTGCCCTGTCGTACCTAGCTAGTAGAGCTTGGGAGTTAGCGATGCGCCAGATGTTGGTGGCTTGCGCAGCTACGCGTTTGCCAGAGGAATCTAACAATTTGGATTCTTTATCAGGGGGCGGAGCATCCCCTGAAGTTTGGGAATTGGCGCATTTTCTGGCATTAGAAACGACCTGTGAGTCAAGGGGGAGCTGACCTTTGATGTAGGTGGGGTCATCGGGGGCAGGTCTATACTTTTTATCCACTCTAGGATTAAGGATCCTGGCTCTGACTGGGTCGTTAAAAATTTCAGGTGCATGTTTAATGACACCCTTGATCATGGGCAAAGTTTGAACAGTTTTTTGAGACCGTTCAAAAGTGTCTAGAAGAAAATCTTCTTCTGGTTGGTCGGTGTGAATATGCACCCCATGAAAAACGGCCGCCCTATGTATGAGTTGCCCAAAACCTATGTGATCATCTGGTGGAGATGGTTTTGTGGGATAAGGTGGAGGGCTGGGGAGGTCTGTAGGGTCTGGGGGTCATTATAACCCCAGTCATCCTGTGGTGGATTATCTGGATCCAGAAATAAATTATGAGGGTCATCCCCGTACCCCATGTTGTCCTCATACTCATGTGGGGGAGAATCCGCAGGTTGAGGAGGTGTGATAGGGATGTGGAGAGGAGGGGTGTTAGAGAGAGGTATAGGGGAAGAAGGAGGCATAGGGGAAGTGGAAGAGTCCTTCTTCTTTGGAGGGACAGGCTTGTGACGTGGCACAGAGGAAATGTGTCCTGTTTTAGGATTGATATAAAGCTTGTGTTGATTAGGATCGATGGGATCTGGTGTAAACAGTTCCTCCCCTTGAATATTAGTTTTCGGCGCCGACTTTTTCGGTTCCGAACGTGTTGATGGCTTCTTTAAATGTTCCTTTGCTTTAGAAGGCGTTGAGGCGTCCTTCGACTTAGCTACAGGCTCGACCGGCTTTAGTTTAGGGGGTGTGTCGAGTAGCTTCGGTTTCGGTGCCGAGGGATCCGCGTGCTTGGAGGCGGATTTGGGGACCAAACTGGATTTCGGCGCCGGGTGGTCTTTGTGTTTCGGCGCCGAAGGTGCCGGTGTAACGGGCACATGTGGTTTGGTCGGTGCCGAGGAACTAGAAGGGTTTGTTTTCTTCTTCGGTGCCGAGCCCGGAGGCGGGGCGTCCGAAGCACGTTTACGGTCTCGACTGGGGCCCGTAGGCGAAGTGCTGACCGGTGCCTTCGATTTTGCAGGGAGGGTTGGGGCAGGGGCAGTAGTACTCACACGCTGCCCTGAAGGGATGGAACCGTCGGAGTCCTCTGCCTCGGAGATGATAGCGAGGTCTTCGGAGTCTTCTTCCGGAACATCGGGACCCTCATCGAAGATGTTGACTGGTTCCGGAGCGGACCTGTGCGCCATGATGTGCCTTCGGGCTCGACGATCGCGGATTGTCTTCTTGGAGCGGAAGGAGGCGCAGGCCGGACAAGTGGCCTCGTTATGGTCTGGTGAGAGGCACCGATTACAGACCTGGTGGTGGTCACTGTGAGGAAACTTTGCTCCACATTGGGGGCATTTTTGGAATGGCGTCCTTTCCATGGGCAGTAGGCCTTACGGCGTCGATGGGCCTAACGGCCCGCGTCGACGGCTGGAAAGGAGATCGAGGAAGGGACGTCGAGATGTCGATGTCGGTATCAGGTGTTAAAAAGTGGAAAACGCTGCAAAAAAACAAGTTTCGAACCGGAGTGTCGAAATTGCATCCGAACCCGATGGCGGAAAAAACCAATCTGAGGATGGAGTCGATGCCCATGCGCACTATTGTCCTAAGGAGGAGTCACCTATCACATGACTACAAAGACTTCTTCGAAGACAACAACAAAGTGCAAGCATCCGAGCCCAACACCAGATGGCGATCTAATGCACAGTGTGAGCTCTGCAGCTCACATGCCTCGAACATACACTTCCGGGTCAGTGTCCCGCTATACACTTGAAAGAAAGACATGTGAGCCACGGTGGTAAACGCTTCGCTATGACCAATATAGTAAGTACTCTCTAGGTACTTATGCTATTTATGATTCTCGTGATATTTGATGATGCCAGCCTATTCTTATTGCTATTACTCTCTGACAGTACTTAGACTGTACTCTATTTTTTTGCAGATTGCACTCTCTCTGACACATACCTGTGTCCTTCCCTTGGCCACCGCTTATGAACCTATTTGCATTTGATTTACGTGAACTTTGGGAATCCATTTGTCTATTTATAAATAAGTGAGTACCATAGGGCGCCTCAATTTGTGCGCTTTTCTATGTATGATGTCTACGTATGCTCAGTTTATACTCCCTGTTGTTTTAGATTGTTACCGGCAGAACACACACCTGTGTCCTTACCCGTGGCTTACATTGATCTCAACACTACCCGAGTAGGTAGTATGTGTTCTTTAACGCTATCAGTAATTCTTACTATCTTCTCTGGGGAGCAGGCTGACCGACACCTTTTTTATTTCCTTCATATAGATTTTAACATACTTGATCTTGTTTTTATTCAACTTGCGGTTCAGACCTGCCGGGTTGGAATTATCACCGGCATCTCAGTGAGTTCTTTTCTGTAAATATCTATTCACTTTATTGTCATTTGCCCTTTGAGAATGGTATCACTACCCTTATATTTCTTTGACTTTCCCTTTTTATTCACAATTTTTAACAGAATACAGTGCTCCGTTCACCAAGTATACAGGTAGATAAGGTCTACATTTTTATTTTCCTTTCACTTAGTTTGGCTTGAATGCAGTTTTTTTAGCCTTTTGCTTTTCGAGTTTAATCACCTTTCACGCTCGCCAGACTCCTTACACGTCTTAATTTTTGTCACTTGTTTTGTTAGGTTTCTGTCTAGTTATATGGTTCTCTGTACCCTCATGCTTTGTTATAATTTCGATAATTTTCCATTTGGTCCTTTTGACTTTCAATTAATTATTAGGTTTCTTTCCATTCCATCAGTGTAATTTACCTATTGATTTAACCCCTTTATATAAATTTCATGTTGAATAACCTTGCTATTTGCGTATCACAATTTCAATTTTTATTCTTGTGTTTGGTCCTAAATGTAACTTGATTATATTATGAATGCATAAATTACATTAGGTGTTGTTTTATTCTTATTTCATGTCACTTTGCACATTGTGGGTGTACTCCTTTTGTGATGATTTTTTATGTTGTATAGGGTTTCCACTGCTAATAGGTGTTTTTTTCACCTATGGAGCTTACTCTCCATTATTAGTCACTACTTTATGTTTGTGTTTACACAATGATTTGTATCATTCCCAGCCCTGAAGAAGTCGTGGGAGTATCCTCCTAGACGAAACACGTGTTGGCTGGTTGTTGGTATTTTTTTGCTGGTTGCTTTTCTACGAAATATGATTAAAAGAAATAAGAAATAACTCTTCTGCGAACTACAAGGAGATTGATTCTTGAATGGACTTATGCTTTTGTGACTGCTTATGTTTACAATTTTGCACGTGTGCCCAGGATTTGGATGTACAACCTTCCTACCCTATTGAATGAGCACTGGATCTTTCTTGACCCAAACCACACCCTTGTTTTTTCCTGCAGTTCTCTTCAGGCAAACTTTGGGTTCCAAATCAGGATCTTCGAGTTGTTTTCCATGAATGTGATAGGAGAGGTTGGTTTTAATGCAGTGTGTTGTGGGTATTCTTTTAACATTTCTGCGGCGATACCTGATGACCATGGTTACATGGTTTACCCGTGATCCCCTGGGACTCACTGGTCTCAATGGGAAAGTACAGCTGTGTGGGCCAAGGGGCACTGTTTTCTACTACTGGGCCATTAAGCCCTCCTGAGACTGGTCTCCTTTCCAATCAGAGCACCTGCTAGCACCTACCTTGGAGTTGCCCAGGTTCTTATCAGGGCGGGTCAATTTTTATTTTTCCATTAGTATAGTGCATTTTTTTTTTGTTATTCATGATTTATAATGTCCTCCTTTGACCTGTCTCCTCTGGACAGACAGTAAGTACTAGTGTTCTGAAAGCCTCAGAAGGTTATGGTAGAAGTAGGGCATGGAGTGGTTATCGAATTGCCATGCTTTTTTACTCAGGTCTATATTACACTTGACAAATGACTCTTTGCTGCCCTAAGGTGTGATGAACATGCATTGAGTAGGGTGAAGCAGCATAAAAGATTACCAGTATGAGAGTTGCTAAAATAAGTAACTTGTAATAAGCTACTCAACCAGGCCTTAAAATGTAAAAGGTTTGACACACAATTTTGCAGAATAATTGTACATGGACCTCTTAGTCTTGCTTTTACGTGAACAAAGATGATCCCTTTTTGAGCAGAGGGGTTTCAGGGCTGTCCTCGGTTGACAAAGATAAATCACACCTGACTACGTTTATGTATAGGAATTGACTGATGCATTCTGGAAAGTAGGCGGCGAAGCAGATAATTTATACTAAAGTTTTCTCAACTAAGAAGTCCAACTTGAGAGAAAAGAGAGAAGATAATAATACATGGCCTACTTGGCAGTCATTGGATAAGTAGAAAATAAACTTCAGAGAGGCAAAAAGTTGTATCACCAAAGTCAATAAAGAGAATACCAATGATTGATGTGGCAGACCATCATAATGGTTTGACTCACCTTCAGAATCCGTGGAAGTCGCAGAAGGGAACGCACACCAAACTTCAAGTAGAGGAAATCCAGCGGAAGCAGTGAGATCAAGTCCATCTAGGATGAATATTGCACAGTCTTGTTACCCTCTACTCCAGACACAAAATAGAGACATATTTAATGGTGCAAAGACAGGCAAAGGAAGGAAATAGGCCAGAAATAATTAGCTGACAACACTGTAAAACGAATTCATTCATACTTATATTTCTCAGCAATATCCTACGACAGCACTAAAAATGGCGTTCTAATTTAATATTGTAGTAAAAATATCTTGGGACGCTAATACTATTAAAACACATAAAAATATTGTTTCTTTTTACTTTGTTTTAGTTTTATAAGTTATTGTTTTTTATTATAAACTTTTAATGTATTACATTTTAGTTGGTTAGGTTATTAGTATTTAATTAATGTATTTTCTTATTTAATTCATCAATGTTATATGTAAAATTTGTGTATTTTGTAATGTATTAAATTGAATATTTTTAAATAATTGTTATTTCTGATGTAAAATTTGTGATTTGTTTTATATGTCATAACTTTTTGGATTTTTTAAAAATTATAACTTTTTTGGTGTGTTTGTAGTGGAATAGGGTTGGAAATATTTGAAATACACACATTTTAAGGTTGAACATTCATCATTAATTTTTAATTTGTTCATTTGTTTTTTAAATAAGAAAATGCTTTAAACTATTTTAGGAACATTTTATGAGTGGTTGTTTTGTAAAGTTGTTATATATCTTAATGTATGTGAATATTATTCTTTTTTGTATGAATAGGATTACTGGTATTATTGGTGTTGTTAATAATAGCAATTACATTTTGTTTGTGTTTATGTGTTTGATAAATCATAAAACATTTTTATAATTTTCATTTTTGGTGGGCTGCATGGTTTGTAGGTGAGTAGGGTGAAAGGGTTTTTAAATATATATATTCTAATTTTTAATTTACCTATTACTTATTAATTGGTAAAACTGTTTAATACATACATAAATTAAGTATTTAAATATTTTATATTGACATTTATAGATTTTTGTAAATTTGTTTATTGCCTTTTTAATTATTAATCTTTAACGAGATTTTACATTTAAAATTTTATTTACATTGATTTATATTTATTTTGATTACTTAGCCCATTAGACACTAAGGCCTTTCCTCCTCCCACTGCCAATTCCTTTTTATGATCTTTGGGGCACTTTGTGGTTAGGCCTTCATAACCTTTTTTCACATAAGTTATCCAAGCCAAATTTGTGTGCTTTTTCCCATCATCTTGGGGATTAAAAAGATACCCAGGATTTGTGGATTTTCCTGGAGGGTGCTGAGAAAATAGGCAAAATATGGCCAAATTTTGTTTTTTGTTGAAAAAATGGGAAAAAGTGTGATGCAAGGAAGAATGTTTTTTTTTCTTTGTTGCTAAAAATGGCATCAACAAAAGGTTTGCTGTGCTGTCATCCCCATCCACCCTGCTTTCAGGAAAAAGCAAACCTGATATAGAAAACATTTGTTTCATACGTTTTACATTTTTCTAACAGGTAGTCTATTTTTCGTACTTTGTGTGGTTTCAACCTACTTGCAGTTTATGGTAGAAACAAGTGTGAAATCCTTGTGTGAACCCAGAAAGCTAAACATTCAAGACAGGTAAGCATAATTTGAATTCAGTAAGTGGTCAGTCATTTACGTAGCTGGCTCATGATTTTCCAAAGAATCTAATCATTAAAATAAAAAAATAATGAAAATAAGTAGGAAAAAATATCAATTAGTGATGTTTTCATCTGTGCTTTTCTGCACTGATGGATGATTTCCAAAAGTAACATACAGTTACGTCTGGCAGACCCACCACATGGCGGGGATTTATAGTGTTAGTTGGTTGTCCAAACACTGAATAGCCAGGCCAACAACTAGGCAGCTGCTTATAATGATCTTTCATTGTGCATCGACCATGCAGCAATTCATTTACTAAAATCTAATGAATGAAAAACAGGTATGAAGGAAACCGATGTATTTCTGAAATGTGCGCAAGATACTGAGTTTAGGAACAGTGGTTATTTGTTCACCTCTGAATTTGGGGTAAACCATGCTATCAAACGATTCAGTGGCATTTTGCATAATGCATTCTTTCTTGCACACTGGCTTACATTTGGAAGCCAAAAATTGAGAGAGTTGTACTATTCTGTGTTTCCACACTTCTCTTGATCAAAACGGTACCCCACATGTGCCTTTTGACCTCAACAGGAAAGGCTCCAAAACGCAACGTGACTACATCAAACATCTGCCATGAAAAACAACCTTTTTGGCAATGTGGGTAGCTGGGGAATTTGGGTCCGGGCTCGGCTGACACCCAGGAAAATCTACCAAACCTTGACATTTCTGAAAACTAGAAAGTCAGGGAGTCCAGGGTTGTGTGACTTGCATGGATCTCACTCCTTTTTACCTACTATGCCTGACGAGCTTCAAACTTAGGCTAAAATCACAAATTCCTTCTTATTGTTTGTGAGAAAATTTAAACAATCTGCAGGGATATACCAAGTTCCTACCACCCAGCTTTCCACACTTCTCCTGATAAAAACTGTACCCCACTTGTGTGGCTGGGCCTAACACCAGCAACAGGAAAGGCCACAAACTTGACCTTTTATGGTGAAGTGGGTAGCTGCGGAATTTGGGAACTTTGAAAGTTAGGGAGCGCTGGATGGTAAGAATTTTGGGGAACCCTGCAGATTCCGGGACCTACCCTCACAGAAATGTGAGAAAAATGCATGATTTTAGCCAAAGTCTGCGGTTTGCAGGGCATTGTGAGTAAGAAATGGTAGTGTGATCATTTGTCACACCACTCTTGACTTCTCTGGGTGTCTGGTTTTCAGAAATATCAGGGTTTATTTAGTAGGGTTCCCTGTTTGCCAGTTGACCCCTAATATTGCAGCCATTCACCATGGTAAGTGAGAGGCCTTCTGCTCCCATAAAGGGTAGATTGTGGGGGAAAACCCTCAAAATACCTCAAGGGTAGCAGAAAGACTGTTGGGCCTGTGCTGGAGTGGGGACATGGACCGATGGCTGGGTGGGCCCGGTCAACCCAGCCCCCTTATTTTTAACCATTTTTTTTCCTTGTGTCTAGTGTGCTTTCTGCCCCCAAGAGGCAGATTGTGGGTAAACCCCAGTGGAGCCAGAAAGACTGCTGGGCCCATTTTGAGACGAGGGCAAGGCCTGATGCAGGCCGCCCAACCCTTCTATATTTTGACCATTTTTTCCCTGGCTCCTAATGGGCCTTCTGCCCAAGGGGTAAACATCCTAATTTGCAGGGCAGATAAACTGTTAGGCCCAATTTGGGATGAGGGTATGGCCCTGTGCCTGAGTAGATGTCCCCACCCATTCTATTATTTTGACCATTTTTTCTCCATAGTCTTTGGGTTTTCTGTCCCCTCCAGGGAGAGAGATTGGGGGTAAACCACCCAATCCATCCTCAGCGGGGGCTGAAGGTGGGGATACATATTGATACCTGGACAGACCGCCCCCAGCCATTAGTTTTATGGTCTTTTTTCCCTAGTAGTTGGTGATAAATACCTCCTTTCTTCCCCCAGGATGGGACTTCTGTAGAGGGGCATGATCCGATACCTAGGTGGGCACCTCCCTTGTTCTTTGTGGCCTAATTCTTCCCTGATACATAGTGGGCTGCCTGACTCTCTGGGAGGGCAGGTAGGGGGTAAAGCCCCTAATCTGCCCCCAGAGGGAGGGGGCAGAAAGACTGTTGTGTTTCACCCATTCTGGGGTGAGGACACAGCCAGATGCCTTCTTTTTTGCCCTATTTTGTCCCTGGTGTCTAATATCCTCTCTGCCCATCCCCCGGTGGAGGACAAATTGGAGCTAAACAACCCCTATAAGTCTCATGGAGGGCATAAAAACTGTGAAGGCCAAGGAGGAGAACTGACCCATGTCAGAGGGGGCGCTCCACCCCCAAACAGTAATGCCTTGTGGTCTAGTAGGGTGGATCCATTCTTGCAGATTGCCGCATGATGGAGTTCCTCAAGCAATGATACACTTGTGAGAAAGGTATTCCCTCCCAGCACGGATCAAAAGTGAAAGCAAACCGTGCTATTAGCATTTTCTTCTTTTACTTTGATTTTGCTGTGATATCATCAAGCACACACAACTAGCAAGATTTTGGAGAAAAAATATGTACACCTGGAACATTTTCTTTTTCTGAATGGTAGGCAAACCGTTATAGTTCACTGCACTTTTAAAGTAGTGCATTAGACATAAACGGGTAGTCCACTGCAATAAAGTGGTTAATGTATTGTTTGTTATGTTTTTAGTCGTAAAGGTTTACTTTTTTATTTTTAATATATATATTTATGTATATTTTTTACTTTGATTCTATGTGTTTGTTTAATATTTAGGTTTGAGAATAGTAAATATGATTTTTAGAGGTCTAAACTTTTTCTACTGTTAGTCAGGTTGAACTGTAAAACTAAGGGCCTCATTATTATGGCGGTCGGTCGGACTGCCGACCGCCATCGCATCAAGCAAGAGACCGTACGACAATGAGTTGCTGGTCCCACCCGCCCTATTACAATATGATGACCATGGTGGCGGTCGGAAAGTGCTTTTTCTAGTGTGGCTTGTCCTGCGGCCCAGGAAAAGGGCCGCAGCACAATAAAGCACTTTGTGCACATCCATGCACCGTGTGCCAGACACCATGTGGTGCCTGATACACGGTGCATGAATGTATGGGGGGGCACTACATGTGCTCCCCAGGACATGGGGAGCACATGTGGCCCACAGGGTACGGGGGCCCTGCTTGGGGCACCCCAAGTAATTTTCCATCTGCCTTTTCATGGCAGTCAGATCACCATGAAAAGGCAGTGAGAAAGGAACATCCTAATCCCTACGGCGGTGCCTGCGCAGGCACCGCCTCCATTGAAGGGATAGGATTCCGACCGCCGCTCCGATGGACTCCCTGATCCTGTCAGAGGCTGCAGTCTATATCCCCGACCCCTACTGTCCAACCATCTACACTGTAATGCGGCAGTAGGACCAATGGCCTGGATGTCTGTGGGACCGCCACCGATGGCCTGTCGGTGGCGGTCCCACCAACATCGTAATGAGGCCCTAAGTTTGACCTCTTCAATGTACAACACTTTCTCTACTGTTGTATAGGTTAGAGTGGGAAATAGTAAATCTGGCACGTCGAAAATCCAACACTTTCACCAGTGTTGCTCAGCGGGAATAGTAAATCTGACCGCTTCAAAGTCATACACTTTCTCCACTGTTACCCTGGATGGAGATGGAATAGTAAATCTGACAGTTCAACACTTATCATACAGTTGCTTAGGTTGAAGTTTGAGTAGTATATTATTTTCTTTGATTTGTGTGTTTTTATATCTTTTGTTTGCATAAAGTTATAATGGCATGTTTGTTTTTTAGATGTACATTAAATGGCAACTAGAATTGTAATTATCTATTCTTGTTTTTAAGTTGTATACATTTTTATTTATGTTTTTAGGATTTCATTTTTAGTAGTATTTGTGATTTTTTTCTGTATTTTTTAAATGAATGGTTTAAATATTGTGTGCTTATTTTATTATTTTTAAATATCTTATTATTTAATTTTAAAGCATCTATGAAATGTAATATTTGTTATGTAAAAAGTTTATTGTGTTTTATTTCTTGAGAAATGCTACTTTTAGTAATGCATCTTTATATTTACTTTTATGATTAAATTATTATATGCCATAATATATATATATATATATATATATACACATATATATATATATATTCCCCCATAATTTAGATTTCTATATTTTGATTAGTACATTTTATACATAAATTATTTATCGATTAATTTAAGTATATATTTATTTTTGTTTACATTTTATTTTAAGTTACTTATTTATTTTATTTTGTTGTTATTAAATTAGACTTTTTGTGATATATATACATATTTATATATACACACATATATATATACACACATATATATATATATATACACATATATATATATTTAAACACCTTTTTACAGTTCATTATTTTTATTAAAGTTTTTTTAATATTAAATAGTTGTAAGTATATATACTTTACTATATATTTTCAATATTTTTGTCCTTGATATCCTTGCAGTCAATATCACTGTACTCTACATAGTAAGCATGTAAAGTTGATACGTTTGTTCTCTGCATTTTTACTGC
This sequence comes from Calotriton arnoldi, assembly GCA_963921515.1. Taxonomy (NCBI): domain Eukaryota; kingdom Metazoa; phylum Chordata; class Amphibia; order Caudata; family Salamandridae; genus Calotriton; species Calotriton arnoldi. The sequence continues at coordinate 14,774 of CAWUFW010000880.1, forward strand.
AACATTTTTGTATTGCTACATTTTTAATTCAATATTATGCCAAGGAAACCACCGGAGGACCTCCAGCCTCATTTTTGGCTCTTTTCCAGTTTATGGTTAATGCACAGAATCTGCAGCTTTACTCTTGCTTATCTAGTTCCACAACATCTCTGCCTTTTAATATTCAAGTGGTGTTTTTGTCTTAGAGAGGTTGTTCCATGCATTGATTATCATCACTGTAAAAAACATTTAGCAATTATACATGGAACCTCCCTCCTACAGATGTCATACAGTGACCCCAGATTCTAGTGTGCTTTCATGCTAACTATGGAGAGTCACTGTGCTTCTCTTTAAAATCTCTATTTAATCATAATTACCTTTTTATTCTGCCTGAATATTAATAGTTAGGATGTAATGTTATTGTTAAAGGGCCTTTCTAAAGGGCACTCTCACCTCAAAGAGGTCTCCTTGTGCTGAAAGCTTTTGACTGGTAAAAAACTAATTTATATACCAAATAAGGATTGTGTTACTTACCCTGCAAGCATCTGTTCGTGGCATGTAGTGCTGTAGATTCACATGCTCTGCATACTCCTGCCATCTAGTGTTGGGTCCGGAGTTGTGCAAGTTGTTTTTCTTCGAAGAAGTGTTTTGAGTCACGAGACCGAGTACCTGATTATGGGCAAGAACGTGAAGGCAAGGGGGGGTTCTATCCACCTTGCCTTCATGGACTTGTCCAGTGCATTTGATACCGTTAACATGGAGAAATTGTGGGCGTTAATGGGAGAAATGGGCATTGAAAAGGCACTGATCCTGATTTTAAGAAGACTCCATTCAAACACCTCCGTCACCATAAGATTTGACCCACAGGGGGAAAGGACTAAGCCCATTGCCTCTACGGAAGGAGTTCGGCAGGGGTGCATTTTAGCTCCTTTTCTTTTTCTGATTTATACTAATGGTTTGGAAGCGTTCTTACTGGGAAAGAAAATTGATTTCCCCCATATTAGAGGCAAACCAGTTCCGCTACTTTCGTACGCGGATGATACCGTGCTCATGGCCTTGACGGCCAATAGCTTACAACCATCACTGGATGCCTTTACGGATTTTATGTCGGCCCTTGAACTGAAGGTCAACTTTTCAAAATCTTATGTAATGGTATGTGGTCCAAAAAAGACTAAAACCCGAAGCTTTACTGTAAGGGGCAAGGTTATTGAAAAAGTGGAAACTTTTACATATTTGGGGAATATGTTCAATAATGAGATGAAGTGGGAACCCCTTTCACTGCAAGAGCTCAGCAGACAAGTAGAGTTGTGGAGGGGTTGTTTAGGTTTGCCTGTAAGTTAGGCCATAAGCCGGTCCCTGAGCTTGTTATTTTATATAAAGCAAAATGCTTATCGGTTGCGTCTTACGGGGCCGGGAGTGTGGGGCTACCATAAAAATTGCCTGTTACAAGTGGTGGAAAATAAGTTTTTAAAAAGATTATTGATGATTCCAAATAGCTCAGCCACTTCTTTCTCTCATCAAGAACTGGGGATGGAATACGTAGAAGATCGCATTGGCATTGCCCCCCTGCTCTTATGGACCAAAATATGGGTGTCTGAAGAGTTACTGTTTTCCAGGGAGGTTATCGAAAACTGTATTAACTTGGATAAGTCTTTGAAGATCCCCTGGCTCAGTTTTGTGAGGGAGAGGTTCTTTGAGATTGGTTTCGGTGAGTACTTTGACACTCCGACCAGTATTCCCACAAACGCTAAGGTTATTATAAAAGAGGCGCATCACACTTGGGCAACTTTGCGTCATACTCAATTGGAGGCGACAGGTCCCAGTTGCTTTTTTACGCCTAAACAGCAATTTTATTTATCCTTCACTACGAATACCCAGACACGTTTCTTTTTAACAAGATTCCGCTTAGGCACCCTGCACTTTCTAGCGGCATTTCCTAGACAATCTGGGTGGAAGGACAATCTTATTCCTTGCCCTTGTGACAATATGGCAACCCAGAGTACGCAGCACTTTATCCTTTTTTGCTCACTTTACAAGGAATCAAGGAGAAGATTTTTGGTACCACTACTAAAGAACATTCGGCCATGTACATATGTTGAGGGGTTCAGATATCTGCAATCGCTGACCAGTTCTCCTATTTGTATTGCGGTGTCAAACTTTATCAAAACTGCAATGGCTATTAGAAAATGATATGAACTACAGTAATCGGATGGGGAGGAGAAATACTTCTTATGGTTTAATTTTAACCAATATGAAATTTTATGGTCGATGATGTATCTATTTTACATGTGATTTTATTTTATTTATAAGGATTTTTAATATTTTAAAATGTACTGTTTCCCTGTCAAACTTTTGTGGTCTTGGTGCCGAATAAAGTTATTCTTGACTTGACTACTCCTCTTGGTGATACTGCGCATGGGCATCAACTCCTTTGTTAGATTGTTTTTTTTCTCGCAGGTGGTTGAGAAAGGAGTGTAAAGAGTGAGTAAAAACGAGGATGTCCATGCTAAACGTAAGTGTATCCCATAAGTATGTAATATAACTAGAAAGGCCACAGGCGTCCAGGGAGAAGGGAGGGCGCATGTGAATCTACAGCACTACATGCCATGAACAGATGCTTACAGGGTAAGTAACATAATCCATTGATTGGCATGTGTGGCTGTAGATACACATGCTGTACATAGACTGTAAAGCAGTCCCTCCTTTGAAGCAGTGGCTAGCCTGTGGTAGTTTCAGTAGTTTGAAAAAGGGTACGTAGCACTGCTTGACCTGCATTGACTTGTTGGTTTGCTAAAACATCCACGCTGTAGAGTTTGGTAAATGTGTGTGGGGTAGACCATGTAGCTGCCTTATAAATGTCAGCTATGGGAATATTTACTAAAAAGGCCACAGCAGCTCCTTTTATACGAGTGGAATGTGGTCTGGGAGTAACGGGAAAAGGTCTTTTGGCCTTAATGTAACAAGTTTGAATGCTATGCCTGATTTGGATATATGGTTGCCTTTACGAGTTGGAGAAAAGGCTACAAAGAGTAGCTTTGTTTTCCTGAATGTTTTAGTTCTATCTATGTAGAACATGAGTGCTCTTTTAACATCGAGGGTATGACAAGCTCTTTCTGCCACAGAATCAGGGTTAGGGAAAAACCTGGGAGCTCAATGGATTGATTGAGGTGAAACTGAGAGACTACCTTAGGTAGAAATTTAGGATTAGTACAAAGAACCAGCTTGTCTCTATGTATTTGGAAGAATAGTTCCTCTAAGGTTAAAGCCTGGAGCTCACTAACCCTTTGAGTGAGGTAATGGCAACGAAGAATGCCACTTCCCATGAAAGAAATTGAAGGATATAAGTGAAGAGGCTCAAAAGGAGGACCCATGAGTCTGGTTAAAACAATGTTAAGGTTCCAAGAGGGTGCTGGAGGAACCCAAGGAGGAATGACTCTTTTCAGACTTTTCTTGAATGCTTTAATGACTGGGATTTTTAATAGTGAGAGATGCTGCCTATTTTGAATATAGGCAACCATTACGGCAACCTTTTGCAAATGAAGTAGGTAGCATTTAATGCACATTGGATTGAGTTATTGGTAATGGCCTGATCTTCTGTGACAATTTGTTGTCCCCTTTTGCGGTGTTCCTCGGGGAGGTACTGCAAAAGTTCATCCATCTCATCCCACTGGGCTCTGCCATAATGGGCCAGAAGGGTTTGGGAATTGGTAATACGCCAATGATTAGCTGCCTTTGCTGCAAATCTCTTCCCAGCTGCATCTATTCGCTTACTCTCCTTTTCAGGACACAGAGAATCCCCCTTAGCGTGGCTGTTAGCTCTCTTACAAGTCGTAGTAGCAACTATAGAGTCAGGTGGAACTTGACCCCTGATAAAGAGTGGGTCAGAAGAACCGCTTTGTATTTTTTGTCCATCCGTGGGGTAATAACTTGGGCACGGGCTGGCTCTTAAAAAATGTCCTCAGCATGCCGGGACGTTTGGGCAAATACTGGGTGTCTCTATGTGTGGAAGAGAGGGTATCAAACAAAAAGTCCTGTTCTAAGGACTCTTTGTGCAGCTCAACATTGTGGAAAGCAGCTGTCCTAGCAATTACTTGTTGAAAAGAAGTGTCATCTGCTGTAGGGTCAGGGCAAGCAGGATATAGATCCGGATTGTTGGGGGTAAGGGGATCAGTGTTGTATGAATCCCATGGGCCAGGATCCCTTAATGGCCCTTGTAACCTCCCATCATCTGTACCTGGTGACCCTGGAGGTGAAGCATCAAGTGGGTCAGGAGGTGGAGATGTAGGAGGGGAAGGAGGAGGTGGTGATGGTGGAGGAGGAGGCTGGTGTGTAGGACTGGTGACTTTGTCCATCATCTTCCTTTTTGAGGGACAGGGCTGTCTAGTGCCTCTTGGAAGGACAGCTTCCTCTTTGGTGGCGGAGAAGCAAGTATCCATCCTGTACCTTCCTGGATCTGAATTTTCCATTGTCGAATGTTCTTTTTATCGAGGATGGGCTCGACCGGAGACATGGAAGGCGATGAAGATTTAGAGGCTATCGGCACTGAAATTTTGGGGACTGAAGCTTTCGGTTTGGGACCAAGTTTTTTGCTCTGCACTGATGTAGATATGGTCAGTTGCCAGCTCAATCCCGAAGGTCGGTCTCGGTCCGAAGAGGTTGATGCCAAAGGCTTGGCCTGGTATCAGTTTTCGGTTGCCGGGCCCAAGGGCGGGGCGTCCGAAACAATCTTTCAGATTTGACCATGGCCAGAAGGCAGTGGTGGTCCGGCAACCTCTGTATGAGAATGTTTTGAGGCCTGCTTGGGTATTGGAGCAGGCTCAGGGGACAAAGTACTCATGCGCTGACCGGATGGAAGGCTACACATCTTCATAATGATCTCCAAATCGAATTCAGAACTTTCATCAGGGGAAAAGACCCTTGTTTGTCCTCCGAAGCTGGCTCCACCTGGGCGTGCTGCTCGCTGAAAATGTCAGGGGTGACATCTCCGCTTCTGCAAGACATTTCCAATCAACGCGCCCTTCGACCCCAAAGGGTTTTCTTGGACTGAAAGGACTTACACGTGTCGGATTTGGCTTCATGATGGTCTGGCGAAAGACACAAGTTGCACACGAGGTGTTGATTGGTGTGCGAATATTTTGCGTGGCAAAGCGGGCACAATCTGAAGGGTGTGCGTTCCATCAGCAACGGCATCTTCAATGAAAATGAGTGCATGTGGGAGTAGGCCAGAGACAGGCAGCGCCCCGAAGAGCACAGCAGGTCGAAGCCTGTACTGATGTAATTCGAGAACAGTGCGGAAGTGAGAAGTTCGATCAAAACAATATTGTCGAAGACAGTAAAAGAACCAAAGAATCGTACGAAACGGAGTCGAAACACAGAGCAGAGGCATACACGTCCAAACCCGACAGCAGAGAGAAAACAATCTAAGAAAGGAGTCTGTGCCATCGCGCAGTAACACCAAGAGGAGGAGTCACTCAGTCTTGTGACTTGAAAGATTTCCTTGAAGAAAAACAACTTACAAAACTCCAAACCCAATACTAGATGGCGGGAGTATGCAGAGCATGTGTATCTACAGCCACACATGCCATTGAACAAATATTTTAGTTTTTTCTGAGAAGTAGATGAGAGGATATTATAAATGCTTCAAGAGAATGACTGTTACAAACAGATTCCAAAGAGAGGGCGCCAGGACAGAAAAGTTATGGCTGCCTACTCCAGCTTGTTTGAAACAAGAAGAAGAATTTTGGTAGCTGACCGTAAAGCACGTTGAAGGCAGTACTTTAAAGTTTTTTATCCAAAGAAATCAGAATACACTTAAGAAAACACACAGGAAATACAACCTTCTTCTACTACACAAACCTGTGAATTCTGGTCTCCTGATCAAAATGATGACACACACTATCATCTAAATAAATCAGTTGTAGTCAGGACATAACACCTGATATGGAAAGTGATATCACTGTTATTGACTGTTTTTTGTAGTTTCTGGAGTAAAGCCTTGTTATAAAAGGCATCTGCATGAAGGTTTTAACTTGACAAGATGCCACTCTGTGGACCTGCATTCAGATTGGTTGTTTGAGGGTTTTTAAAATCAAGATATTAAGATCATAATATCAACCTTCCAGAATACTGTGGACAAAACATCAACTATTACAATACCTAAAGAAATTAAATATAGGAATGTGGAGATTTACGATTCTTAACTCTACATATATGTACTCTTTACGATACATACATCTTCAAAGTATGCCGATGTGGAGTTAAGGATTATGAATCTGTACTTACAAACATATGCTTACCTCCACTCTACAGAGGTATTCGATATAAAGGCCACAATAATCTACAGATCAATCACTGAAGTGGAGATATTACCCAAAATCTCATTATCATAAATACAAACACTAAAGGAAAGAATGAGAAAAATAAATCGATCAGACCTTGAAGCGATCCGTTTTTATGTAATGTAGACGCATTTCTTTTGGATTGGTCTGGAAAAAAAGGCACAGAAAGCATTAGATATGAGTCATAGCTGTCCTATGTGAGAGAAAGTAATGCAAAAACAATTCTGTTTCCTAAAAAGTGTATCTTGTGCAGGCCCAATTTCTTAGCATTAAGTATGGAAATATGCAACATAAATTAATGAAAATATAAATGTAAATATGTCATAGCGAAAACGATAACAGTTGTAAATCTTATCATAGTCCTTCATGAAACAAAGGTTCACTATTTTGCTGATCCTTAATTATTTCTCAAACTTTCAACAAATAGGGATGCAAGACTTGTGATTTTATGTTGGGTCTGGAAAATATCAATGGCATCTACCACTTCAAGTCATAAAAATAAAATTAGGAAATAGTGTATGGCATATCCGTCAGCGGTCTAAATACTGAAATGATACAAGACAACAAGACAACCTGGAGCTGATCCTATGTTGCAACTAGCAAAGTGTGATTATTCACACTGTCTTGAAAGTGTAGGTTTCAATGCATCAGCATGGAAGATCAATAACATTGAAACACTTGCTGTCAGTAGTATCTGTGGAAGGAGTAAGTGCTCTTCTTGGATGAACTGTGGAATGGGCATCTCTACACAAATTAATCATTCTTCTTTGCCTTCCACATCACTCAGTTTGGCAACATGTCCTCAGCACAAGACTTCACATTCATGTTAGGAATTGTACTCTTATGTGTGAGAGCACCCACCTTTCAGCAGTACAATGGCTGCTTCTCAGAGTTGACAACACACTGTTGTATCACTGACAATTTGTTCACCTCCCCCTTCTATGCATGTTGGTTGTAAGTGCAGAAAATATTCCTTCAGTAAATGTCTGTGGCCATAACTTCAAATATTGCCTTTGTTTGTGATTTTGTTTGTGTGCAGCTTAACTGAACAAATGCAAAAATTAATTGTAACATTTGTTGGATGCTTGCTTAATGGTTCATCTGCTTACTACTGGCTACACAGTGATGTGTTACCTCAAAGCCAAATAGAAAGAATACTGATGGGTGTTTCTACAAGCAGATTCCTCACCTTTCGAATATCCCCAAGAGCCAGACTGGGTCTGGAAATGTTGCAATAGTTCTTCTGTGCCAGTTGGTGGCATTCGTTTTATCATGATGTCAGTTGCAGCGTGGATGTGACATCAATGGAGCCATATAGCGCAACCTAGGCGCCCTGCCATCAGTTTTTCTGTGCCCTTAAGCTGATCAAGCTCGGCGCCAACAGGGCAGATCTCAACATTGTCAGTAGCTCCAATACCTTCTCAGTGACTAAAGCCATAATGATGAAGTCAAGAAGGGAGGCACAGCGGCTAACTGAGGAGGCCTGGTACTGGGATGAGCACTAACCAGGAACTAGGCCAAGAGAGCAGTACTGGCAAACCACAGGCTACATCTTTGGGTCAGTTTACAACCAGATTCAGAGGTCACAGATTACACCACATGATGAAGATGTGTATAGTGAAGGGGTCAATTTGCTACCTTACTAACTCAGATGTGGCAGACTATCTGGAGCTTCAGAATTCCAGCTGCATGGACACCTCTTCAGAAATGGAAATGGAATGCACTTCGGGTACAGCTTTCTCTGTTGCAGCCTCTTTAAATGCCGTCCTATGGAAGGCGGAGGAAATTCTGGAGCTACCCCTTCCCACAGTGGGGACAAAGTCCAACATTCCCACTGAAATATTGCAACCTACTTTCGCTGCATTTGATCTGCTGTTCCTCTTCACTGATGCTCTAATGTAGCCAATCAAGATGGCTGGGAATAAACCAAGTACTGCTCCATCTGTAAACAGAGTTATTGCCTTCGTAAACAAGCCAGCTCCAGTAGATCCTGATTTTTGTGTCCACAAGTGCTTCACCAGAAGGTTTGGTGGCTTCCTTTTGCTCCTAGCAAAACCCAGTAGTATTCCCCACTGTGGCTCCAGATACGGATCCCAAGAAGCTGAAGACCCTGGGTAAGATGGTGTTTTTGGCTGACAGCCTGGCTCTGAGCTCCATGATCACAGCATGCCTGCAAGCCAAATGCTTAGTGGGAAATGGCAAACATGGTACTGCCGAGCCTACCTGACCACATGAAAGACAACTTAGAACTTTGTGGTGGTAAGGGTTGGTCAGGATACTGCCAGACAAATTGTCAGGGCAGACCTTGACATGATGGATTTCGTGGCCAGGGCCAAGGGCTCCTAGGTAGCTTTACTTAGACATGCCTGGCTGAGATCCATTGATCTTTCAGGTGATGTGCAAGCTAGCCTGATACACATGGTGTTCAACAGCTCTTGCCTATTTGGTGATAAAATAGACAAGGCTCTTGACAGGTTCAAAACAGGCAGGACAACTGTCTGATCTCTCGACCTAGAGTTTCCGCCCAGAGACTTTCACATGCAATATAGGAACTCTCAGGGCTACTCAAAAGAGCTGCTTTTTTGTCAGCACCAGCCTTCCTAGTCCATCCAACAGACCAATAATGTTGTAAGCAGTACAGAGACAAGCCCAAAGGCAGAGAGACCTAGCAACCCTCCTCCTCCTCATTCTGTCCCTCACCATCCCAGAATGCTGCTTTAGTTCACACTTAAAGGAACATGTGCAGCCTGTTGGAGGAAGGGCGTCATCCTTTCTGCAGTTCTGGAAAGGCGTGACGATGGACCAGTAAGTTCTACACATTAAAAAGGGAGAACCGTCCTTTTCAATAATCTCGTGCCCCAGATCTCTCTGCCTCAGTCCCTTCATTTCAAGGACCACAGCTGAATCCTCCAACAGGAGGTGGCAGCACTTTTACGTAAGGAGAGGTGGAGTTGGTCCAGAAGCAGGAAATCGGGCAGGGGTACTAGTCGCTGTACTTTCCGGTTTCCATAAAGGACGGTGGTCTGTGTCCGATCCGGGCACTCAGGATCTTGAATTTTTACCAGTGCAAGTAGAGCTTCAAAATGTTGTCTCTGGCTCAGGTGCTTTCGGCACTGGAAGTGGAAGACTGGATGGTATCCCTCTCCTTGAAGGATGCGCACTTCCACATATGGATCCTGGAGTTTCACAGCAGACACCTGCAGTGGTAGTTCCAGTCCTGATGGTTCTTAACCTGCTAGGTCTACTCGATTTGTGCAACCTACTGGTTGCTCATGCATGCTGGCACACAAGGGCTCTCCTGTTGTGTCTCGAGCTGTCGTAGTTCCAAAATGGGGAATCTGAAGGACATCATCAGGATTTCCCCGGGCGCTTAGTCTGATCTTATCTGGTGGTTGGTAGAGGAGAACATGACACAAGGGAAGATTGTTTACTCACCAACAACAATGGCTACAGTTGAGATGGATGCTGCGACCTTAGGTTGGGAGGTGCACCTGACGGAATTGGAGATCAGAGGCTCCTTTGGTCTTCAGATGAGCACAAGTTGCATATCTATTTGCTCAAGCTGAGGGCAATTCACCTGGCCCAGAAAGCTTTCCTGCCCATGTTTCACAGCCAATCGGCCAAGATTGGCAGACAACACTACTGCAATATGTTATGTAAGCCAGCAGGGAGATACAAGATCTCATCAGCTCTGTTGTGAAGCTCCGAGACTCTGGACATGGGTGAAAATGCATGGGTGCATGGAATCTGGCTGGTGGCCAAACATCTGTCAAACATGAGCGACAGTCTAAGTCGGCATCACCTTGCAGAGCACGAGAGGGGTCTCCATCCAGAATCATCAGGACATCTTCACATGCTCAGTGGTGTGCTCCTCAAGTTGATCTTTTCACCAGTCACAAGAATACACTCCAAAGTTTTGTGCCCTCCAGATTCTGCTGCAGGGAGCCTCGGGGGATGTGTATCGGTTGACATGGAATTTTCTGCTTCCCTAGGCATTTCCCCCCTAACCCTTGATTCCTCGAGTGTTGAGGAAGATGCACTAGGAAAGGGCAAAAGTCATTATGATTGCTCCAGGCTGGCCAAGGAGAATATGGTATGCAGACCTCTCGACACTCTCCCCTGTCCTCTATTCCAGCTGCCTCTCAAAATGGACCTCCTCTCCCAGATAGAGGGCAAGTCCTGCATCCAAACTTCTAGAGCCTCCACCTTCATGATAGGAGATTGAGCGGGGACAGCTGAGCTCCTTTCACTATGCCAGAGGTAGTTCACCTGATTCTGTCAGCTTGTCACTTCCCCACAAAATCAGTTTGTGCAGAAAGGCAAAACCAATTTGTTGCTTGGTGTGCAAACAACAGTATTGATCCTTTGAAGGCACACATTTTTGATGTGTTGTATTTCCATTGTTATTGGCCCAGCAAGAAATGTGGTGTGTACAGTTATTATTGCGGCCAAGTCAAAACTGATTTGCATATGGCTGGGTCCAAACTGAGGTGTCATGGTTGGCAAAAAAACAATGGATTGGAATGCTACCCAAGTGATTGCCAGTGGTTAGACTTATTGCAAGCATTCCTCACATCACCTTTTGTGTGTTTGATGTAATGCCCCAAATGGCAAGAGTATGCCCAGACATGGGTCCTGTGCTCACTGTGCCACTGGCACCAAGCTACTCTGACTGACAAGCCCCAATTAGAGTTAAACTAATCTTGGGTTGCTTGTGTTCTGGTTCAGGGAGGACCTGGCCTGGCAAGTCAGGCTGGATTGTTCCTATTTGAGCAGGGTCAAAACTGATTTGCATATGGCTGGGTCCAAACTTAGGTGTTAAGGTGGGCAAAAGAACGATGAGTTGGAATGCTACACTGAGCAATTGCCAGTGGATAGACTCCTTACAAGCATTCCTCCTATCACCTTTTGTGTGTCTGATGTAATGCACTATTTGGCAAGGGTATGTTCAGATGTGGGTCCTGTGCTCACTGTGTCACTGGAACCAAGCTACTCCGAAATGACAATCCCCAATCAGGACGAAGCCAAACTTAGGTTGCTTGTATTCTGGTTCAGGGAGGATCTGACCTGGCAGTTCAGGTTGGACTTTTCCGATTGGAGTAGGGTCAAGACTGATTTGCATATGGCTGGGGATAAACTGAGGTGGCATGGTGGGCAAAAGAACGATGGGTTGGAATGCTACTCAGCGATTGCCAGTGGTTAGACTTATTGCACAAATTCCTCCCATCACCTTGTGTCTCTAATGCAGCCTTATCACAATCATTTGTTTACCATCTCTATATTTATCTTCCCACTTGTAGTAAGATTTCTGAAGGCGTGATCTCACATGTTTTCCACTTTTCGTTTCATTAGAACACTATGGGACTTGAATTTGAGGCTGATGTTTCTGATGGGGCTCCATTTGAACTTCTACACAGCTTGCAGTTGCGGATTTTGACTTCGAAGACTGTGTTTTCGGTGGCCATCTTGTTGGTGCGTCAATGAGCTGCAAGCGCTGTGTTTCCGTCAGCTCTTTACTTGCTTTAACCCCGACAAGCCTGGTGCCTAGAGCTAAAACTGCTTTCGTACCAAATGTTGCAACCCCACTTAATATGGGTTAGTCCATGACAATTCCCTATTTTTCTCCCCACCCCTTCACACCAAACAGGAGTAACGGCTTTATTGGCTGGACCTTGTAGGGGTATCAGAGTTCATATCAACAGGACAGAGAAGTTCAGATCTGACACTAGCTCTTCATCCCATATGTGAGCAACAAGAAGGGTAAGGCAGTCCAGAAAAGACTCTGTTGAGATGTATCATCCTCTGCTTTAAGATCTGTTATGCCATTGGAAAAAGGATTCTTTACAAACAAGAGCAACCCAAATGTTTGTGCGCACCTAAGTAATTAACATATGCAGAAGAATATTGATTTGCACAAAATTCATTTATAATTTAGATATGGGTACAAGATCTAAACTGTAAATGAGTTTTGTGCAAACCTACTCTTCCACATATATTACTAACAAGAAGAAGCAACCAGAAACAATCTGAGCTCATTCTACCAGGGTGAAGGCATCCACCTCAGTGATGACCAGAGGAGTGGACAAAGCAGACATATGTTGCATAGTGAAATGGGCTTGCCTTCAAACATTTGCCAAGCATCAGAAGTGAGAAGGGATGGCAGTTTTACTCGTTCAGTGCTTCAAGATTTCCTAATTTGATAATTTCTTCAGACTCCTAATCTTTGAGGGGGTTCTACTGTGGTATCTATTCACAAGGTGAGGAATTTTCAGCTAGAAGTATTTAGTTGCAAAATGTACTTACCTTCGATAACGATCTTTCAGGTGAATCATTTACCTGTAGATCCCCCCCCTATCTTGCCATCCTCCCTGTTCTGAAGGATGGCCATAGGCATATGATCAATAATAAGATTCCAATTGAGTTCTGTTGCACTACATATTCACTGTCAAATTAAGTTGACCTTGTTTTTATCTCTAAGGGCTTGGAAAAAATGGATGGAAGAGACACCAGGTCACTAGGGTGGCGCTATATGGATCCAATGATGTCACATCTGCGCTGCAATAGACATCAAGATGGAGCTGAAGCCACCTACTACTGTTTTATTTGTAAAAAAAGAACATTCAAGTGGGTTGTGTAGGAAGACTACCAAACAGAAGTTATACAAATACAGAACTACTCATTAAAGAACCTTCTAAAGAATGCATCTTACTCCTTATGGGATGGTTTACCCTACTTAAGAGTAAGGTATGTACCATATATTTGAGATTAGAGGAAGCTTACATCCATAGAAATGTGGTCCTCTTACTGGAGGAATTCTCAGAACACTGGGCAAGCAAAAGGTTGCATATTATCTTAAACTGGTGCCAGTACAGAGTACATGTGTAAGGCTAAAGGCTATTAAAAATTCAGGGTATGTTTAAACAAGGCTACATAGGAAACATCATCATAAAGCTTTAGCATAACTGATTCAATGCGAAAAAGTATTGTTTATATAAAATGATATGCCAATGATGTTTGAAGGGATTTTTAAAAGAAGAATGATACACTAAAGGATTGCCTCAGCTGGGGCATTGCTCACTTACGATAATATCACCGCCACGCACAAACTGCAGACGTATCTGGAAGACAGTGATGTCTAAAAGATAAATAAGGTCACACAGGTAATCCATTATGAGCCAGTAGTGGATATTTGTTGGCGTCTGGTACGGAAAGGCCCAGCGCACTGGGATCAGCCAGCAGTTCCAGTTCCAGGCCAGGACCACGAAGAACAGCCAGAGGACATACATCAAATCTAATGGAGGAAAGAGAGCAGAGTGAAGAATGGGAGAGTGTAAAATAATATCAGAATAGAGAAGAAAGGCCAGAGATAAAGAAGGAAAATGGATTAGAAGATTACAGGATGAATGACGTGCCCCTTGGAAAAGTTGAGAGTAGTATAGGATGGGAGATGATTGTAGGAGAACAAAGGGGTACACCATGGGTGTCCATCGTAGCTCCAGGAGGGCTGGGTACATGGCATATTTTCAAGGTAACTACTGTATAAGTACATTAATTTCTTTCAGATTAATAGTATGCACATTTATTTTATGTGGAATACTGAAAATCTGGCTTGTATTCACCGCCTTGAATTGTAGACCAATTTGTTGGAGAAAGAAGAAAGTGTACTGTGAGAAAGCAGATAAAAGTGGAGAATATGAAAAGACACAGTGGAACAGTCATTCACCAACATGCAGACAACACTCACAATCTCCAAATAGCATGAGCAGACTGAAGGCTAACCTAAACAATCTGTGAAACTACATGCCCTCGTTATCTCTCAAACTAATTTCCTCCAATACTATTGGCCTAGTTAGGATGTCGGTCGGAGTTTCCTCGGACCGACATCCCTGCGGTTTCGAGACCGACCTCGGATCGGGTGGTCAGAAACCGCAATTACAATGCAACCGCACATGGTGCGGTCGCAAACTCACATTTCCCTATGGGAGCTCGTGCGGCGGTAGGAAACCGGCCGCAGCACAAGATCCTATAGAGAAATGGGATTTTCTGTAAATCACTGCACCGTGTAGCAGCCACCTCACGGTGCCTGCCACACAGTGCAGGGATTTACAGCGGGGCACCACAGGTGCCCCCTCAGCCCACAACGGGAGGCACGGAAAAAACGGGGGCCCTGCTAGGAGCCCCCAAAGTCGCTTTCCGCCTGGCTTTCCATGTCGGAAAGCCTGACATGGAAAGCCTGTTGGAAACCGATATCATAATCCTGATGGCGGAAACGTCGTCCGCATCAGATTATGGTGGCGGTTCCAACTGGCTGACGGGCTCCTTGAGCCTGTCGGTAGCCAGCCGGAATGACCGGCCGGTTTGAATTCCGACCGCCGTAATCGTAATACGGCGGTCGGAATTCAAACCAAAGATGTCGGTCGGAAAGCCTCCGGCCGCTTTGCGACCGACATCGTAATTAGGCCCTAACTCTCTTTATATTTACAGGACACAATCTCCAGCCAGCCTCTGACAAAAATCTGACACTAACAACTGAGTCCCCAAGGAATCATGTCTATCCTTCCCATCTTCAAAATAGATCAAAAAGGTACATTAGGTGTTTGTGATTCTTGTCCTTTGTTCCACAGGACAAGACCAAAAACAAAAGCAAAAACTGCTTCAGGATACTCTTAGTTATGGCAAGGGACAAGGTCTCCGCAAGAAAATACCAACAGTAGTTAGTGCAAATGTTATGGGGGCTCTCATTTTGTAGATCTCACCTACCAGGCAGCACAAGCTGTCTGGTTGCGAAAGATCGTTTGTGGGCTTACCAAAAACGTACAGTAGGCTTAATGCCTGCCCATAGCTTACCTTTGGTTGGCTTTATTGTCACTCTTGTTTGCCTCTTATTCAATTTCTTGCCTTCCTCTTCTTGTTTTTGTCCATCCCCAGAGCATATCTTTTTTTCCACACTTTTGATTGGCTGACTTGTTTTCTTCCAACGCTCAAGTGTTGGGAATTACTTTTTTATTTTTGGTTAAGCACTTCATGAGAGTGATTGTGTTTTCCAGCTCTCTCCCTCATGCTTTGCCCCCGCCGAATACCCAGCCATACGCATATGTGTTGCTCTCTCGTTCATGTGCTGCTCTTCCCCTCTTGTGTGCTGCTCTCACCCTCGGTCCATGTTGCTCTCTGTATTGTGTGCTTCTTCCCTCTCCCTGTGTTGTTCGCTCCCTTGTGCACTTCTATCGCATTCAATCCCCATGCTCTATTTTGCTTCCTTCTCCTCCCCTAGCTCGTTTGTTGCTTCTGCCCCCATTCCAGCTTTTTGTTTTTTTTTTAAATTCAGGTAACTGAATAAGTCTCCTTTTCTGTGCTGCCTTCGCGGAAGTGCTTGGAGGAGCACTTTTCACCGAATCTTCCACTGAAGAGAGGACATCTCCTTTAGAAGAAGGAAACTTCTCTTTAGCCATGAGTTACAATGCCAACCTCCTTTCTCTGTCCTTAAGAGTCTTAGTTGAACAACGTCTACACAAAGCACATTTGGATGTGTTATGATTTGGATGAAGGCAATAAATACACTTAAAATGAGGGTCATCAATGTAAACCTTTTTTGTGACCACAGGTTGTACAAGCTTTGAAAAGAGATTGCTTGTCTCTATCAGCCATGGTGACAATTGGGGAGAGTTGGCTAGCAAGTAAGAGCTCACTGGCCCAGAATTTTATACAATTTCACCTAAAAACAACTCACAGTACTTTAGTGCTTAAGATAGGGCTGGTCCAAATCCAGGACAGCTCAAGAAAAATTAAGGTTCACGGAAAGGTTAGAGCAGAGTTCCATCAAAGGACTCCCTCACACACCATGTGCTGTAGAAATCAGTACTATGGTAGCCTCTAGGGGGAGTTGAAGAGCTTAAGGTTCCGCCTCCTTGGTTGAAGTTTGAGATCATTCAAATGAGGTGGACGTGCTACTAAATATACAATGTTGTTTCATGCCTATGGCCATTTTACACTGTATACTGTATGCTGTATATTCTACACTGTATACTGCTATTTTAATGTACTGGGGATTTCCAGCCTGACGGTGGGGAAGGATTCAAGCATGTTTATATATAAAATCCAATGTTGGAGAAGGAAAAGTTACTCACCTGTAATCCTAGTTCTCTTCCACAGGAATCCACATCAAAGTCATAAGCACTGAATAGTCCCGCCAACGTGCAGGGATCCCGGAGAACTTCAAAACATTATACATGTATGCATATCTAACTTTGTACAGTACAGTACATACATGTTTGCAGCCTACAAAGCAAAGCTAAAAATAGCAAAATTTTACTTTATTTCAATTTTGAAAAAGGGGCCAAATACATAAAAATGTGTCACTAATACTAAAGTGGCCATAGAAAGTCTTTCCCAAATATCTTTTTAAAAGGAAAAGGAAAGGGAATGAGTGACATTGTTAGCCAATAGGCTGCAATGCAAAGTATAGCAGAGAAAAACGGGCACTGTGTCTTTAAAGAACCTCACAGCACACACTGCATCCCATCATGTGTCACAAGTGACAGTTAGGTCATGTTATTTTTACAGAAATTAGAGGTTCCTGGGTGAGGGATTGCTGAAAACTGTCTTATTTCTTGTCCAGGGAGGTGGGAGGGTTGCGTATGACTTTGATGAGGATTCATCTGAAAGAGAACTAGGATTAAAGGTGAGTAACTTTTCCTTCTCTTCCATGGGGCTCTCATCAATAGTCAAACACTGAATAGAGTAGCAAACCCATTCCATAAAGAAAAATCAGACAAGCAATAGAGAACAGCTCCAGCAAATCACCCAAAAAGGTTCCTCAAAGAAGCCTGCCCTACTTGAGTATCCGTTCTGGAATCTGAATATAGATGACTGTGTCTAGTGAAAGAATGAACAGATCTCAAAGTAGCGGCTTTACAGATTTCTCAAATGGGAATATTTCTAAGAAGGGCTACTGTAGCAGGTTTTCTCCCTGTGGAATGCACTTTAGGTCTACCAGGTAGAGGCTGTTTGGCTAACTGGTATGAAAGTAGTAAACAGGAGACTATCCATCTAGAAATTGACTGCTTTGATGATGGTAAGCCTGTTCTTACTGGACCATAAAGTATGGTCTGATTGTCGTATATCTTTAGTTTTGCTTAGATAAAATGTCAGAACTTTTTTTAAGTATAGAGAATATAGGGGCCTATTACGATGGCGATCGGAAAACCTCCCCGACTGCCATGGTAGCGGGAAAAGACCGCCCACATGGACCGCAACATCACCGCCGGTCGAATTACGATGACCCGCGCTCGAAATCCGACTGCGGCGGTCTGATCGCGGGCCTTAACATTGCGGCGGTTGCTGCTGCCCGCAGCACCGCCGCGATTCCGAAAGGAGCATGTCCTGCATTTCCCTGCACTGCGTGGCAGGCACTGCACAGTGCCTGCCACCTGGTACAGAAATGTGAGAGGACCATGGGTACCCCCAGTGCACCCCAACACATTGGGGGCTCGCAGGCCCCGGAAGACAATCTCCACATGCCTTTCCATGGGGTTTGTCCGCTGAGGAAAGGCTGCCTACCGCCGGCATCATAATCCTGCCGGCGGAGCCTGCTCTGCACCGCCACCATTATCACGGTCCTGATCCGTCCGCCAGGCAGGAGTGCGGATGGCAACCGGCGGAAAAGCGGCAGTCGGAATTTCCCATCGCCGCGGTCACCACCACCATCCTAATTTGACCGGCGGTTTTCTTGGTTGCGATCGCGGGCGGATGTCCACTGCGCGCAGAGTTAATAGCGACTTAGAAAGCCGCTTTCCATTTAGGATGTTGTAAGATGCTTTATGGATGGGTTCAAATGGGAGTCCCATTAATTTAGATAGACCATTGTTAAGTTCCCACGGAGGGGGAAGGTTACTTAACAGGAGGAAATACCTTTTTAATACCTTCCAAGAAATCTTTTAACTACAGATATTCTAAAGGAGGAGGTTTGTGATGGAGATTTTCTATAGGTAGACCTTACCAGATGAAGTAGGTAACGTATTACCACATCTTCTTGACACGAGGATGGAATGTGGCTGTTCTGAATATACCATAAGCAAAATCTCTTCCACTAAAAGGCATACTGTTAAAAGTTAGTAATGACAGACAGCGGAGGAGCTTTCCAGTCTGCTTTAATGATCATCCAACTCTCCGGAAACAATGACATCTGTGAACATTCTAAGTCAAACTCCAGTGGGCTAAACCAGGTAAGGGGAAAGGAAAGGGGTGGGTGGGTGGAGTGTACCATTTAACAGTAAGATTACAACACATCTCCCTTATTTACCAACAGAAAATACGCTACATTTTGTAACTTTGTCACAGCTCCAATATTGTCCATTTTCGAGCAGAACTACATTCTTGAATGTCTTGGCTATGCGACAAGGAGGGTAAAATTTGCTCACATTGCGTGCCCCTTTTACATTCCTCCTCACCTGCACCATATCTCCTACTCTCACCCGGGGCTTTGACTCCATTCTTTTTGTCATACCAGCCCTTGTATTTTTCCTGGTGCAGTTTGACCTTCTCGCTAGCTTCTACCAGATTAGGCTTGGCCGCCTTCCCACCCTCCAACCAACTGGGGTTTAGTTTAGTGCAGGGTTCTCTCCTCCTGAGGGACACGAAAGGGGAAATACCTGTTATTAGATTGGGGGAGGTGTGGTACGCCCACAGGCAGTCCCGCAGGGATGATTCTATTTCCCACCCATTGGTGGAGGCTAGCTGAATGTGATCTTTGATGAGTCTGTTTGCCCTCTCTACCAGGCCATTGGCCTTGGGGCAATACAAAGCCGTCTTCTCGTGTTTGATGTTCATTTTGGCGAGGAAGTCAATCATGAGCTGCGAGGTAAACTGTACTCCATTGTCCGTGATCAACGAAGATGGTATGCCTTCCTTTGCAAACACATCTTTCAGAAATTCAAGGACATCACTTGTGTTGATATGATGGACGAACTTGTATGAGACCCAATGAGAAGTGTAGTCCACTAGCACTAGCAAGAACCTCCTCTGGACACCCAGATTGTCCATGGGCCCAATGATGTCCATGGCCAGTTTACTCCATGGCTTAATGGGTACTTCCACTGGGGATAGGGGTGTTTTCCTTATTACTTTGCTTTTGTCGCTCCTAGCACAGCTAATGCAATCCTTTACTAACTGCTCCACCATGGAGTCCATTCTGGGAACCAGAACTTCTCCCTCACTCTTTGTTTGGTAAGGCTGCGTCCTAAGTGCCCTTCGTGTGCTAGTTCCACAATTCTTTTCCTGAGGTTGGTTGGTGGAACTATCCTGTTTTAATGCGGTATACTTTGTTCTCTATAATGCTTAGTTCGTAACGCACTTCCCAAAAGTCTCTGAGATTTTCCTTAAGTTCGCTGCATTTCTTGGGCCATCCTTCGACCATGAACTCTTTAAGTTTCTACATATCTTTGTCTTCCTCTTCTTCTTTCTCCCATTCTTCCTCCGTCAGTGCTGGCTCGTCCACTGCCATGATGGGGCTATCTAACATTTCTTCCTCTTGTTCATTTTCTAAAGGGGCTCTCGACAGGTAATCTGCAATTTTATTCTCCTCCCCAGGAACATACTCCACTCTGAAGTTGAAGTTCTCCAACCCTAAGATCCATTTCCCTATCCTGGGAGTGCAGTTTGTTGAACCTCTCACTGTGAAGATGAAGGTCAGGGGCTTATGGTCTGTACGGATGGTAAAGTTTATGCCCCACAGGAAGAATTTGAAATGTTTAACTGCCCAGTATACTGCAAGTGCCTCCTTTTCTATTACTGAATAGTTGCTCTCCGCCTTGGAGAGGCACCTGGAAGCGAAAGCAATTATCTTCTCTCCCTTACCATCTCTTTGAGACAAGGTAGCCCCTAACCCCTTTTTGACGCATCAGTGGCAAGGACGGTTTTCATGGTGTCAAACGTGCCCAAGGCTGGTGACTGCAATATTTCCTCTTTCAATGTATCTACGATGTGCTTGTGCTGGTCAAGACATTCAAAGTCCTTGTCTTTTTTATCAGTTCCCGTAAGGATTGCACTTTGATGCAAAATCCTTGACAAACTTGGCCATGTACTCCATCAGACCTAAGATTGACTTGAGTTCAGTCCTTATTCTGGGGGTATGGAGCATCCTTAACAGCCTGCAGTAGGTTGTTTTTGGTCTAAACCCTTGAGCAGAAATGGAGTGTCCAAGGTAGTCGACGGAGGTTACTCTTATTTGGCACTTGGACTTCTGCACTGTCAAACCCGCATCCATCAATTTCCTGAATACGAGTCTAAGAGTACGGTCGTGCTCTTCCACGGAGCAGCCCATATACTAGAATGTCATCTTGGAAGCACATTGTTTGGTCTGCTTCTTTTAGGATCTGGTGCATAATTTTTTGGAACATTGCCGCGGCGGATGCTAGACCAAATGGCATCCTCTTAAACATGAAGGCTCCTTGGGAGGTAATGAAAGCGGTGAGAGGCCTAGAGTCGGGGTGTAAGTCCACTTGATGGTACGCCATCGACAGATCAATGACGCTGAAGAATTTGGCCTGCCCCATGGTGCTGAGCATCTCATTTATGTTGGGTAGTGGGTACCTCTCGACCCAGATGTTCTCGTTTACACTTCTTAAGTCCACACATAAACGAATGCCAACTCGGCTAGACTTGGCTGCGATTACCACGGGCGCCAACCATTCTGAACTGTCTATTGGTTGTATGACCCCCATCGTGCACAATCTCGTTAGCTCTTTTTCTAAAGGCTCTCTCATCTGGTGTGGTACAGGGCGCATCTTGTGTACCACTGGCTTAGCACTTGCCTTGAGTTTTATTTCATGCTGGTAGTCGCAAAGGAGTCCCAACTTGTCCTCAAACAGTTTAGGAAATTCGTCACATATGCTTGTGCTGGGCGAAACTTGATCGGTTAGTAGTACTTGTTCTTCTTTGTTTGGGTTAAGGATGATTCCCATCTCCTTTTGGTGTTGCCACCCTAGCAGGTTCGATCCTGTTTCAACAATGTACACTTTCCCTACCGTGACTCTGCCTTTGAATTCAATTTTCATCTCTTCCATGCCTAAGAGGGTATGGGCTCCTTGTTGTAGCCTGTGGGGGTGATGTCCGGGTTCTGCAGAGTTTTTTTCTTGTTGGTCAAAGCCTTCGTAGTCCTTGCAGTTCAGCAAAGTAAAGGGAGAGCATGAGTCAGCAAACATGGTGACAATTCTGCCATTAAGTTTCACCTCACATTTGGGGTAAATTACGTTTACAGTACCAGAAACTTCTTTGAGTTGGAATATGAACTTCCTCTCACTGGGCAAAACACACTTAATTTCTTTGCTCATTGTTCCCTCTGAACTCCCTCCTTCTCCATGATGAGGTTCGCCTTCTCTACATACTCTTGCGAAGTGTCCTCTCCTGTTACACTTCTTGCAGGTGACACTCCTGGCTGCACAATGAATGTTGTTGGCAAAGTGGTTACTGCTGCCACACCTGTAGCACCTGTAATTCCTTTCATTTCCAGGGGTTTTGTGTACTGTACTCTTATTCTGCGTTTTATTTACTTCACATACTTCCGCTTCTTCTTGGATACTAGCTACCACTTCCGTCGTAGTCTTCATTTCTTTTATACATTTAGCAGTGTGTTCCACTGATTTGGCAATACTGACTGCTTCACGAAGACAGGGATTCTTTGCTAATAGCTTTTCTTGAATGCGCACATTGTTTTGTGCACCGTACTAATTGGTCTCTAATTAAAGAGTCAGCCAAGTTCCCAAATTCGCAAAGTTGGGTGAGACCACGTAATGCTGCAATGTAGTTGGTGACTGATTCCTGTTTCCCTTGGAACCTGCTAAAAAATTTGTGCCGTTCCAAAACCACATTTATTTTGTCCCCAAAATGTGTTTCTAACTTTGCCATAGTGGTTACAAATTCATCCATGCTTCCCACTTCTTCGCCATCTTGGGTTTCTGGTTCAGGAAATGTTTCATAGATTTTGCGCCCTTGTATGCCTAGATTGTGAAGTAAGATATGCTGTTTGCGCACAGCAGTGAACCGCTCCCCACCTATGGCAATTATGTATGACTCAAAAGTTTGACCCACTCCTTCCAGCAAATCTCAGGTTCTCCAATTTCATTTAAAAATGGAGGTGGTTGAGTCATGCTAGCTGCTGCCATCATGGTATAGTAGTAACACACAGTGTGGTGACAGGAATGTAAGGAAATTGAAGGAAATGAGTAGAGGGAAACGTATGCTGAGGATCACAGGAACTGAAAGCAGGACCCCACGCAGCTAGTCCACGTTAGCTCCCATCAAACCACAAAGAGAATGCGGAGGATTCATAAACGTGCAGATTCCTACACGAGTTCACGTTTTTTTTCCCCGTTTTTTTCTTTCTTCACAGAGCTCAAGGCAGATGTCTCTGTATCATGTAAAGTCAATAGACCTTGAGTAGAGTTGCCGCCCTGTATGTTGCACAAAAGGAATTGACCCCTTAAAGTCTGTGGATGGAGGATAATTTTGTGTGTTACACTCTACATGTGTGCGTTTACTCCTTCATTGCGCCAAATAGAGTGTGCACTTTATTGTTCAGGCTGTAGAAGAACAGTGTCTAAATGTCACTTATATTCTGATGTGACACAACCCCACACGACGCTGCCTCTGGGGAGCTTAGTCAGGAGCTGCGCATGAAGGTGAGAAGGAAGTCTCCTCGGCGCCTACTTCCCCACGCTGATTGCAGTCTAATCCGTCCAGCTGACAGGAGCGTTCGTCGATATGCGGACGTCAATTTCTCTCCTCACTGGCTTGCTCCCAACGCTGAATACTGCCTCACTCTTTCCCTTAGACAGGGGCGCTCTAGAGGATTAGTGTATTAAGTCGTGTCCTCACTGCGCCTGCTCCCACTCGCTAACGCTGCCTCATAATGCAACTGACATGGCGTCCGTCACGACTGAACCGGCATCTGTCACAACACCATCTCCCATCACAGGCTGGCTGCTGTTCGATCCGCTCCCCCAGACAAGAGGTTTTCCTCACGCGCTAACGCTGCTGAATAAACTCAGGACTCCCGCTGCCGAACTGCCATGCCACACAGCAAAGCGCTCTCACCGCCTGGATGACAACGAGCTTCCCGTCGCACTGCTTTTCACTCTTGAGGCTCGCAGGCTGTCCTCCGTTCACTTCGCTGCAATGGATGATGTGGACAATTTCTTTTACTTGTTCCTCACAGACGAATGGAGAGAGTACATAAAGGGAGATGATCACAGCTGCCCCTGCGCAGCAACTCGTCGCCAGTGTTAAAAGTTAGTAATGACAGACAGCGGAGGAGCTTTCCAGTCTGCTTTAATGATCATCCAACTCTCCGGAAACAATGACATCTGTGAACATTCTAAGTCAAACTCCAGTGGGCTAAACCAGGTAAGGGGAAAGGAAAGGGGTGGGTGGAGTGTACCATTTAACAGTAAGATTACAACACATACGTTTTTCTAGTGGAAGGTCTTTTAGTTTCTTATAGTATATTCATGCAGTCTTGTGAACGTCCTTATTGCGGGAATTCAGGAGACAGACCGTTAAGTTCCATGATGGAAGGTTGGGATGTAAGACCTGGTCTTAGAGCTGGTACAGGAGATCCTGTCCGCACAGCAAACTCTTGTGGGGTCGCTCTGACAGGTGAAGGATGTCCATGACCCACTGTTGATGAGGCCATTCCAGCGCTGTCATTATCATTCTGTTTTGGACTTGTAGAATTTGATGAGAACTGTAATTATGGGAGGTATTGGGTGAAATGCGTAAAGAAATTTCTTTGACCGGTTTATCAAAAGTGCATTCCCTTCTGACCCTGGTTGGCAGAATCTGGATGTATAATCTTGGCATGTTCCGGTGTTAGGTACTGCAAATAAATCTATTTGTGGATAGCCCCAGTCTTGAAAAGCTTTGTGCAAGCCATTGTTGTTTAGAACGCAGTTGTCAGCTGAGTGAGTCTACTTGTATGTTCTGAACATCTGGAAGGTGAACAGCCGTATTGTCAAACTTCTGGTTATTACCATTTCCATATGGCTTGAGTTTTGAGGGATAGTGGTCGCGAGTGAGATCCTCATTGCTTGTTCAGATAATACATTGTTGTTGTATTGTTTGTTTAAACAAGAAGGCAGTTCACTGTTATGGAGGAGAAAAGACTTTAAAGTCAGCTAAACAGCTCTCAATTCTAGGAGATTGATATGGTAGGTCTTTTCCTTGTCTGACCATACTCACTGGGTTTGTGAGTGTCCCATGTGAGCTGCCCATCTCTGGACAGACGCATCTATGACTACAGTTTGGACTGGAAGATTCTTATGAAATGGTATCCCTTTCAGTAAATTCTTTGGCTGTTTCCAGCATGGAAGAGATTGGATGCAGACTGCGAGAGAATCAGTTTATTTTCCAAGAAATCCGAGAACTGATTCCTCTGGCCTTCTAGGCATTGTTGTAAAGGCCTCATATGAAGACCTGCAAGTGGAACCAGAAAAATGCAAGAGACCTCTGACCCCAGTAGGGATGAAATCTGTGTTGCCGTTGGATGAAGAGTGTGCAAGAGATTTTGAAACTTCAGAGAGAGTCATGATAGGCTTTCCTCCGAAGGATGCACTTTTGTGAACTATGTTTCCAGTATCGCTCCAAGGTATTGTATATTTTGCACTGGGTAAGTTGTAGATTTCCCGGGGTTCCCCTAAAGACCCAACTTAGCTAATGTTTTGAGGTGCATTTGAAAATGTTTCAATCTCTCCTCTGATGAGATGCCTTTTATTAGCCATTCGTCTAGGTAACGATAGAAGAATCTTTATTTTCTTAGATTAGCTGCGACGACGGCCATACATTTTGCAAATGTTCGAGTAACTGATTTTAGTCTGAAAGGTGGGATTTTGTATTCGAAATCTTTGGAGCCTACTATGAATCAAAGAAACTTCTGATGTTTTGTTATTATCGGAATGCGGACGTAGACATCTTGAAGGTCTATTACACACATCCAGTCTCCTTGATGTAATTGCGGATAGATCTGACGCAATGTCAACATCCTGAACTTTTCTTTCTTTATGTACTTGTTTAGTATTCGAAGATCGAAAATGTGTCTGAATTCTTCTTTTGGTCCTTTTTTCCGAACCAGAAAGTATAGAGAATACATTCCCAATGCTCTCTGGTGATAAGGAACCTCTTTTACAGCATTTTTCTGCAATAAACTGTTGACCTCCTCCTGCCGCAGATTTTTTCTGATAAGCCGATGTTTTGGCTGGCGGACAGAAACAGGAGGGGCTTGAAACAAAGAGAGTACCCATTCTGAGCAATATTCAAGACCCATTTGTTTGTTATTATGAAATGCCAATCTTTCAGATGCTTGACCATACTTCCCCCCACTAGATTAACTGACAAAGAAGGGGGGTAGTAGCGAATAATTGTTTGGCTGGAGGTTTTCCTGCAGATGTGGATTGTTGCTGTTGGCTTTCTCTACCTCTGGAGGATTTACAAGGATGATAGGGCTGGTTCTGTTGTTGCTGCTGGTGGTGAGACCAGTGAGGGGTTTGAACCCTCTAAGGAAAATATCTCCTATCATAGGGTCTGTACCTCCTACCATATTATTTTCTTTTTTCTAGACCAACAGCCTTTAAAGTGCACATTTTGGTCTTCATGCAAGACATTTTGCCGTCTGCATGAGATCCAAAGGAGAGTGTTTCCCAAAAAGGGCAAATTCAGAATGAGATATTGTGCTTCTGGTTTGAATGCAGTCAGTCTCAGTCAAAAACATCTCCTTGCACTTATTCTGTGACAATAGCCAAAAGAAGCTAGATCTGATGTGTCCGCTGCTGCACATATTATTTGGTTTGATACCTGGCTGCACTCATTAAGAATGTCTTGATGGTTCTGTTTGTCGTCTTTGGGAAGTTTTTCCATAAATATTTGCGGTAAATCCTGCAGAGATCTATCAAATCTCTCCAACAGGGCAGTAGTACTAGCAAATTTCATTGTAGATGCTGATGTTTCACATTTCTTTTTTCCCCAGAGAATCTATCTGTTTATCTCTTTATCTGGTGGTAAGGAAGAGGAAGGAGCAACAGTATGAGACTTTCTTGCTGCGTCTACAATCACCAAATCTGGATGAGGGTCTATTATAAGGAACAGAAGGTCCTGGTCAAGGTGGTTTATATGTTTTGGGAAGCCTAAATGGAGTAGAATTCAATGATGAAGGTGTGAAGAATAGCTGAATCACAGGTTCCAACAGGCCAGGTACTAGAGGAAGTAAAATAACAGAGGCTGATGTAGTAGGAGTAGGTATGTTGATGAATAACTTTGCTGCTCTTCTTACCAACACATTGTTAAAGGTCAGCAGATCATCTACTGGAGATGTATCTCTCAGTATAGGAGAATAATCTCTGACCGATGAGCTGGCAGTGGAAGTCCAGGTTGGAGATCCCCTTCTGCGTTGATATTGTGTTCTCCTACTTGATCTTTTGCAACATCGGGACGTTGAACTGCTTTTTGAAGTTCTATTAGATCTAGTTCTAGATGTGGAGTGATGGTGCCATCTTGGACTTCTAGATTTTTGTGGAGATCTAGGTAGCGAAATCATCAGTTGTGGGCTGCTCAGGAGTCCTTTAGGATCCTTAGGAGGAGTCTGTTGGCATCGTATTAGGCGGTGTGCCTGGAGAGAAATTAGCAAATGTTGATTTCCTAGGTAATAGTGTGCTTGAAAGTTGGATCTCAAGTGTGACCCGCAAGAGAGAATAGGTGCGGAAAAAAATCTGAATCTGATGCGTGTGCCACACTTTTTTGTAGTAAACTTTAAAGCCATTGTTGTGAAATGTTTAAAGTAGACTGAGATTTAGCTCTTGATGGGGAGTGAGGTCTAGATTCTTTAGTTGATGGTGGTTTTGTTGGTAGTGATGGCGATGAAAAATGTTTTAAAGGCGAACGTCGTGGGTCGTTCAACGTTGTCTTTGATGTTGAGGGTCAACAGGATTTTACTATCAATGATAACTTTGACGTTGAAAGGTGCTTTGACGGTAAACGTTATCAATATGGCTTGGCAATCGAATGGTGGTGTCTTGAAGGCATTTTCATTGGCGTACCTGTCGACGGTGAACATGCTGGAAGCTTTTCCTTTCTCGATGCCATGCTTCTTGACGTTGAACGGGGCATCTCTTCTTCCTCTCATGGTGTTTCTCCCTGGATCTCTCTCTATGGAAGTCCTTGGAGCGGGAGGTTGATGCTAAGGAAGAAGGAGTAACTTCCTCAAGGCCTCATGTTGACCCAGCTGTTGTGTCTTGCATTCTCTTTTGGAGGCCATGCAGCCTGTTTTTTTCTCTGTCCTTGAAGGTTCTCCTGGGGAATGTCTGACAGTGGGTACAGGTCTCTGGATGATGGTCTTCCAGAAGGCACACAATAAAGACAAAGTGTGGTCTGTCTGAACCTTCATTTTCCCATAGAATGGCACTTCATAAAAAGTGAATGCATTTTGACAAGAAAATGTTTTATTTTCTGTCAAAAAAAGATGTAACTATACTCTGAGCATTACAGTCTACTGGTTAATAATGTCACATGTTACCTTTCCTTTTAAAAGGCCTGTGAAAGATTGTCTATGGTATCTTTGCTATCAGTGGCAAAATTTAATGTATTTGGCTTCTCTTTTTAAATGAAAATGATAGGGCATTATAGTGCACTGTCTCCTAGGAGCAGTGAATAATAAATGCCCTGCATGCATCCCAATGCTGGATTCTTCTCTTTTCTTTTTTAGATTAGTGATTTCCTTTTATGTATCAGTGGTTTGCTATTTTCATTTTTTTTTATCACTGGTTTCTTTTTTTAGATTCCTTTTATTTTTTGGGAGGGGGGGATCAGTGGGTTCATTTATTTGTTTGGATCATTGGCTCCTTTTTTGGGATCAGAGGTTTTCTTGTTTTGCTGATGCATAATTGGAATCTTGTATCCATAGGGGAAGCCTCCCTGGAATCCGTGGACCCAGCTTTAGATCTTGTGGCAACAAAATGTTTTTAAAAATATAAAAAATTTTGGGGGGGGGGGCCTCTGGGCTCTCCTTCACAAGGGTCTGGTGGTCAGGGTGTGCTCATCTTGCCACCTTTGTGCTGTTTCATTTTGTTTAGCAGCATTTGAGGACCACGTACCACAGTCCTGTAAAGGCGGCCACAACATTTCCCCCCAAAGTTGCAGCCGGCCAATCAGAGAACTCTGGTTTTGCAGGTCTAACTTTGGATCCATAAATCTGAAATGGCTGACGGGAGAAAAAGCTCTATCAGCCGATGGGATTGAAGAATTTTTTTAAATGTTTTCATTTTTTCATCTGCGGCTCCGAATTGGCAGAAATTTGCTAATTAGCAGTCCAGTTATCTCTAAAATGTAACCTCTTCATGCCGAACTAAAGCAGCTTTTTAAACACGAATTTCTCGAAAACTACTGAGCAGATATACACTAAACTACACAACGGTAATTCCATGAGCAAAGTTCTACATTAATGCCAAATGTGGTGTAATTCTGTTCAGCTGTTTTGTTCTGTTTTGGAGAGCAAAGATTCCTATGGGAATCAAAATGTGCACATTTGGGACACCCCCATTTTTCTTAGCCCATGCTTGTAGGATCTCCACAAAACTTGCCACGAAGGAAGCAAAGCCTATGTATTTTTTGTTGGAAATTTCATGCACGTTTGACAAACTGTGGCAAAGTTATTAAGAAGACAAAAAATGCCATTTCTACGAAAACTCTGATTCAACCAAAACTATCAATCAATCAATCCCGGGTTTGTATAGCGCGACTACTCACCCGTAAGGGTCTCAAGGCACTGGGGAGGTGCAGGTTCCAGTCCATCAAGGAGGGGGCCTGTCGAAGAGCCACGTTTTGAGGTTTCTCATGAAGATGGGGAGTGATGTAGCCTGTCTGAGGTGGAGCGGTAGGGCGTTCCAGGCTCTGGCCGCAAGGAAGGAGAAGGAGCGGCCTCCCGATCTGGTCTTTCTGGCGTGGGGAACCACGGCATAGGAGAGCTGGGCTGATCGTAGGGTTCTTTGGGGTGCGTGGAAGTTGAATCGGCTGTTGAGGTATGCTGGTCCGGTGTTGTGGAGGGCTTTGTGTGCATGGGTGAGGATCTTGAAGGTGATTCTAGCCTCGATGGGGAGCCAGTGGAGTGTGCGCAGGTGCTGGGAGATGTGGCAGTGTTTGGGTAGGTTGAGGACCAGTCTTGCGGCGGCGTTCTGGATGTTTTGTAGCTTGTGGGTGAGGTTTTTGTTTATTCCGGCGTAGAGTGCGTTGACGTAGTCGAGTCTGCTGGTGACGAGGGCATGGGTGGCAGTTTTTCTGTGCTCGAGGGGGATCCATTTGAAGGTCTTACGTAGGAGGCGGAGGGTGTGGAAGCAGGAGGATGTGACAGAGTTGATCCATTTTGAGCTCGGAGTCTGGGATGATTCCAAGGTTGCATGCGTAGTCCGTGGGGGGGCTTCCGAGGGCGGGGGGCCACCAGGTGTCTTTCCAGGCGTCGGGGTGTGGGCCCATGATGAGTACTTCTGTTTTGTCGGTGTTGAGTTGTAGGCAGCTGCTTTTCAACCATTTGGCGACAGCTTCCATGCCTTCTTGGAAGTTGAGTTTGGCTGCGTTGGCTTCGTTGGATAGGGAGAGGATGAGTTGGGTGTCGTCTGCGTATGAAACAATGTTGAGTCCGTAGGTTCTGACGATGGGGGCGAGCGGAGTCATGTAGACGTTGAAGAGCGTTGGGCTGAGGGAGGACCCCTGGAGGACTCCCCAGGTGGTTGGTGTAGGGTCCGAGAGGAAAGGGGGGTGTCTGACCCATTGCGTTCTGCCGGAGAGGAAAGAGTAGATCCAGTCGAGGGCCTTGTCCCGGATCCCTGCATCTTGGAGTCTGCGTATTAGGGTGCCGTGGGATACCGTGCCGAAGGCCGCTGAGAGGTCGAGGAGAATGAGGGCTACTGTTTCTCCTTTGTCCAGTAGGGAGCGGATGTCGTCTGTTGCGGCGAGGAGCGTGGTTTCTGTGCTGTGGTTTTTTCTGAAACCGGATTGGGACGGGTCGAGGATGTTGTGCTCTTAGATGAAGGTGGCGAGTTGGCTGTTGATGGCTTTCTCGATGACTTTCGCTGGGAACGGGAGCAGGGAGATGGGTCTGTAGTTTTTTAGGTCGGTGGGGTCCGCCGAGGGCTTCTTTAGGAGGGGGTCAGTGTAACTAACACACACACACACACACACACACATGCACATGCACACACGCACACACACACTGGATAAGGCAAAACAATACAATTTGATATGAAAATGAATATAAATGAACAGATCACAGCATGCCTGTCTACATTCAATGCCTCACTCATGTTACTAGTGACTCCACACAATAGAGAGAGGCTTGTCCACAAAATCTAAACCATGGCAGAGTTTAATTTCTTCACAAGAACAAGGGAGTTTCGGAAAAGACTCCAATTGGTGAGGTGGGCAGATGTTCTATATCCAACTCCTGTAGCTTCTTTGCCTTTGGTAAGTGTGAAAATGCAGGCACATTATAACCAGACATGATAGAAGAATGCCTATGGTCAATCTGCTTGCTGCAGTGCTCAACTGCGCACACGTGCTCCATACGTACATTTGTGCGAATTATAGAAATTAGTCAAAAATGTTTATGCAAGCCTAAAGACATTTGCATCTAGATAAACATTTAGTCAAATAGCCCTTTAATCTGAAGTGCGGTCGCTGATGATCGTTTTTCAAAAAATAATTTGAAAAGTATTGTGGGGCCTGCCTTTTGACAATTGTGACAAATGTAACATGTCACCTAATTTTGTTCCATATAACCATCAATCTCCCTTGGTCAAACAAACAGGTGGCACTTTACAAGTGTAAATTGAAGGCCAAACTAACCATTGCTTCTACCTGTCGGTGAACGAACAAGGTCTGTGCTTTCTTTAAGTAGGTCCCACACAGAAAACCAGGCTTTAAAAACAGCAAATAAACAATAGTCTTTATAATGCGGATTGGAGACTGGTGGAAGCCCTGGACTTTGGTTGGGTCCCCTGTTGACCACATATCCATCCACACTTTCATCTTTGCTACATCTATGAACTACAGGTGTATCAGTTCAAATGAGCCTTTTGTTCACTGTAAAATCCATGGCTTCTTCTTTGAAGTACACAGTAATAAACATTAGAATCATTTTCTATTCTTTTAGACATAGGGGCTTATTTTGATGTTGGGAGTAATAGCTTCCGCTCAACACCGACTTGGTCCTGGGATCGACAGACACCCAGTTGGCGGTCCCGACCGACTCATTACAATGACACTGTTCGGTCGCATGCTCCCTTTCCTCAATGGGAGTGTCACGATTCACTCCCTGTGCTCTCGTTCCCACCACCAGGGGGCCGAATTGTGGGGCTTTCCAGTATTCTAATATGCTTCCAGACACTCCCCTGCATGCATATCCTGACTTCCAGGCATTTGGACATCATTTAGGAATTGACATCCATTCCCAATCCATGCCGGGTTTTGTGGAAGCCAGTCGGCTTATGCTGGAAACTCCATTACCTATAATCCCCTGCTCACTGCTTTGTCTCCACCCCTGCAGGCCAAGGATGTGTGGAGGAATTCAGTTCACCTGTGGCTGGCTGCTGCTAGCCTGCTCACACCTGATGCATGTGATTACTGTGAGCTCTTTTAAGCCCCAGCTCCCTTCAGCCCAGTGTTGGTCATTGTAGCTGTTTTCCGGTGAGACCGATCCTTGTTTCCTGAGCTTTTGATATTCCTTGATTCCTGAGCTTTAGTTAATCCTTGTTCCTGGATTCCTGAGCTATAGCTATTCCTTGTGCCTGAATTAGCACTGCCTGCAGTGCTACCTTGTTTCCTGAGTGCCTGAGCTATAGCTATTCCTTGTGCTTGAATTAGCACTGCCTGCAGTGCTACCTTGTTTCCTGAGTTCCTGAGCTATAGTTATTCTTTGTTCCTGTTCCTGGGCTTCAGCTATTTCTAGTTCCTGATTTGCACTGCTTGCAGTGCTCTCTTGACTCCTTGTTTCCTGAGCTGTAGCTATTTCCTGTTTCCTTGAACCAGTACTGCCTGCAGTGCTACCTTGACTCCTGAGCCTTCGCATTCCTTGTTCCTGAACTGCAGCAGTTTCCCTCGTTTCTGAACTAGCACTGCCTGCAGTGCTACCTTGACTCATGAGCCTTAGCATTCCTTGTTCCTGACCTGCAGCAGTTTCCCTTCTCCTGAACTAGCACTACCTGCAGTGCTACTTTGACTCCTGAGCTTTTGCTCAATTCTTGCTCCTACCCCAGCACTGCCTTCTATGCTACTTTGTTTTCTTGCATCCTGATCCAGCACTATTCTAGTATACCCTTGTAGCCTCCCTTCTATATATCCTTTTCTAGTCCCTGCCTTTCTTCCCATTTCCTTGGTTCCAGTTCTAGTTTGCGGTCTTTCTATTTCTGCTGTCTTGCTTCTGTTACCTTGTATGTTTGTTACCTGCTTTCTGCCAAGTGTGCCCTGTGATTTCCTTCTTTTCCTGTTAAGAACTCCTCCTTGCTAGCTCCTTGTCTATTGTGCTTGTGTTTAGTTCTACCCCTTTGCTGTTACTGCCTTGCGTGTTCCTGTTTGATCGCCAGGATCCGTGGGCACAGCTGACTACCTAGGTGGTGTTTCTTGTTCACTGTGAGTATTGTCTTTGAGTTACTGTTATAACATCACCCAGGGCCGGCGCTAGGCATGGGCAGTGTGGGCAGCTGCCCAGGGCCTCGCGCTCAGCTAAAAAAACAGGGGGCCCGCTTTACTGTGAAATGCCACACTTTCACAGTTAGCCCGCCTGCTCCTCCAGGCTCCCCTGCCGATCACAATCACAATGCAAATGCAGATGTCTTGACCTTGCTTGTCAGGGTGTGGTGGCATTCCTGGGGGTGCAGGGGTGGGGGGGAAGGGACAAAGAGTGGGGAAGGCACAGCAGCTGGGCCGCAATTATGTGGCTCACAGTGTCAGGGGAGGGGCAGCAGCACCTCTGTTAAGTACCGGCCATTCCCTTTCTGCATTTTGTTTCTAGGCGACAGAGGCCCCTTTGTTTCCAGGACCAGCCAAACACAGGTAAGGAGAGGTGGGTGGGGGGGTTGTGGGTGGGAGGGAGCAGCCAGATCCACTGTCTTTTGTTAACTTTTGCATCACCCATGTGAATCTGCATTTCAAATGTATGTAAAACTCCCCGTGGTAGTGCAGTGTTTTACGAAATGCCTGGTTACTGCTTCCAGGCCCAGGGGAGGGGGCCCCCTTTCCCTGGGCCTCTAAGCACTGGAGCAAACTGCAAGGTCCATGTGTGGGGGCCCCCTTCCCTGGGCCTTGTATCAATTACTCCCTCTTTCCTTTATTTGGTCCCCTGTGAAATGTATCCAAAAAAAGAAAAACACTTGCTGGAAAGGTCATCTTTTTTGGACATTTTTCACTTCCAAAGTGCAGCCTCGGGACGGAGAGAAATAAAAGGTTCAACATGTGAAAAATAACTAAAGCAAGACAGAGTGGGTCGAAAAGGGGGCAGATTGATTTTATTCACACCCAAAACACATTAGCGCCACTTTACAGAGTTTGCCAGTGAAGCGCTAATATTTGTTTTCTTGTCATTCCTGGATGTACTGCAATACCTGCTTGATGGGTGTATTGGAAAACAAAATGCAGACCGCTGCTCTGTATTCACGAATGTGGTCTTTTTAAACCATGCTGCTTACGTTTTGTTTTGTAAGGATATAAGCACTGGACATTGAAACGGGTCCCTTCCGGCCCTGTAGTTATGTCCTTAACTTTTCATGCAAAAGCACTCATTGATTTCTGAATAAGTGCAAAAGCGTTAAAGTAACCAATTTGTTCCTTCTTACATTTCACATGCTTTACTTAATCTTGCATTCCCTATGAGTGTTTGCTTTTTCCAGGATGTTGTCACTTTTTTTTTTTAATCAAAAATAAAAAGAGAGTGGTCCAACTCAGCCAAAGGGACAGGACACCAACAGTGGACACTATAGTCAAGCAAAATGATCCCTTTGGGCTCCTTTTGAAACATACAACAAAGTCACACTATCTTCAATCATAAACCATTCACCAGCACCAAATAGTAACCCAAGGCATAATATAGAAAGTTCATATATTTTTATTAGCTGTATATCACAATGGTATATATTTCTTAAAAAACCACACGTATTTTCCCAATGCACATATATTAAAAACATATAAAAATACATTTCATCCATAGAAAGAGGGAGAACTAAAGATTATTCTCTAGGCCCCAAAACCAACAACCTATTTCACATTAAAAACACTTAGGATACATATAATTGAATATCAATGTATCACATTAGATGTACAATTTTTCTTTTGTCCAAACTAAATGTTATTTCAAGTGTTTTTAACCAGACCAGCTGTAATCAGACCAGGTGTTGTTTGGGTGTTCCTTAAAACACAGAAGCGACGCGTTTCGGTGGTATCCAACGATTCACCACCTGCTTCAGGCTAACAAGAATACTTTAAATAATCTCCCCAATTTATTGATCCATTAATTGGTGAGTTAAAGGAGGATATACATCTCTCCTATTCACTAAGCCGGTTGCCTTCTTAGATAAACCGCAAAGCTGGCATTCATTAAAGGGGCCAAACTGACCTGCCTTGATGGCCTCTTTCTAAGTCTTATTCAAATCTTAGACCGGCAACTAAGAAAACCAGGGACCACTGCCTCATTGGTTATACTGTGTTATAGGTCCAGAATATCTTGACCACCGGAGCTATGGCCCTCACAACATCAAAGCTTATTAAAATGGTTCAGGTCTCACAAATTCAACCGGGACTAACTCGTCTCCTGGCCTGCTCCTGTTTCAACAGCTTTGCGGTTTATCTAAGAAGGCAACCGGCTTAGTGAATAGGAGAGACGTATATCCTCCTTTAACTCACCAATTAATGGATCAATAAATTGGGGAGATTATTTAAAGTATTCTTGTCAGCCTGAAGAAGGTGGTGAATCGTTGGATACCACCGAAACGCGTCGCTTCTGTGTTTTAAGGAACACCCAAACAACACCTGGTCTGATTACAGCTGGTCTGGTTAAAAACACTTAAAATAACATTTAGTTTGGACAAAAGAAAAAATTGTACATCTAATG
This sequence comes from Calotriton arnoldi, assembly GCA_963921515.1. Taxonomy (NCBI): domain Eukaryota; kingdom Metazoa; phylum Chordata; class Amphibia; order Caudata; family Salamandridae; genus Calotriton; species Calotriton arnoldi. The sequence continues at coordinate 50,219 of CAWUFW010000880.1, forward strand.
TGATACATTGATATTCAATTATATGTATCCTAAGTGTTTTTAATGTGAAATAGGTTGTTGGTTTTGGGGCCTAGAGAATAATCTTTTAGTTCTCCTCTTTTCTGTGGATGAAATGTATTTTTATATGTTTTTAATATATGTGCATTGGGAAAATACGTGTGATTTTTAAGAAATATATACCATTGTGATATACAGCTAATAAAAATATATGAATTTTCTATATTATGCCTTGGAGTTACTATTTGGTGCTGGTGAATGGTTTATGATTGAAGATAGTGTGACTTTGTTGTATGTTTCAAAAGGAGCCCAAAGGGATCATTTTGCTTGACCTTTTTTTTTTAGGCAACATATTGCTCTTGTCTAGTGCGTAATTTGAATTGAGTCACATCCTGGTGTTTATAGCAGGGCACAATTGGGTTGTAGTTGAAGGCAGTATGAATATCTCTCAGTGGGGCAGTATGGTGTTCAGTGGGGGAGAGGATGTGGCACTATGGTCAGAGCTGCCGAATTTGGAACTGGGGAACCAGGTAAACCTTCATGACCAGTCCAGCAGACTACTGTCCTGAGGGAGCACATTCCTGTGCTAGACCTTAGAAGGCCCGCAAGACCTTAGAAGCCCTGATGTCTTAGCACCAGCAGGTGGACCCTTGCGGTGGCAAGTGTGGGTTAACCTTGAAGGCCTGTCCACCACAACCCCTATTGAAGCTCACCTCAAGTCTTTTGGGCAGGCCTACGATGCAGCACACCCTAGAGCAACAGTGACCCTGTCACTGAGGTCACAGGACCCTTGAGCAGGGAGGCTTTAGGGCGGTGCGACCGGTGAGATCGCACTGAGCGCTGACTTCAGGTGGGGGCGTCATGTTTGCAAGTATATTATGTTTTTAAAAGCACTTGCTGCCTCCTTCCTGGCCTCCAGCAATTTTTGGCAACAATAAAAATGTCATGATAACTCCGGTGATTAATGTTCTTCCTTGAGAGAGATGGACTTTGTCAAGTGGAAATTTTGACTCGTGGAAAGGTAGCGCAGAAGGTTAATGTGCCTGCTGCAAAGAACATGTACCATGCAGATCACAAAGTGCACATAATGTAAATAGGTCGGTAGGTTACCGATTTTGTCAGTGAGATCCTTTTGTTACTTGCCATTTATAAGTCAAAATCCTAACATAGAACAATGAGCTATTAACTGTCAACTAAGAGCTGCATGCAAACTGCAAGGTATAAATTAGAGTGTTATGGTTTTTTTCCCCAATCTGTGATTATCCTAATGTTGCAAAAAGTGGTCATTTTGATAGAAATCAATTCTGATTATTAAATAGAACCCCCAACCATGGTATTACATTCTAAATTCAGAGTTTGTGTTTCTCCAGAACAATCACTATTAAACTATACTGCCTACTAGTATGATTGTCATGTGACTCCTACACCTTGTAGTCCTTTGTCTTATGTAACATTTCCTATACATTGATTTACACATGTATGATTGATTGTCTCTGTGTAATGTGTGTGATATAAAGTTCTCTGACACCCTACACTGGTATCAGTGGCGCTGTAAATCAAATCAAATGCATCTGAGCGAGAATGTGGTTATGGAGACTTGAGGGGCACTGTTAAAGGGTGGTAGTGAGGGAATCTTTGGCAGAGGGAGTCATTGGGGGGCACCAACAAACATTGTCGCACAGGGCTCCACCAGCGCTAAAGGCGGCCACTTCTACTTCCTACAGTTCTAACACCAAATCAAAACGTTGATTTGAAAACCCCTTGAATCTGCAGCATACCTTCAAGTCAATGTATGATTTAGCAGTGGTCTAGGTTGTTCTAAGTCTTTTTTATTTATGTACAATCTTTATTTGTTTGCAATGGTGTCTTGTAATTTTGTATTATATTTGTTGTGTTTTTGCACTTAACATAATTCTGGCGAGTAAAGAGCCCACACACAAAAAAGATTGTCCTACGACTTTTAGCATGTGCATGTGGGATACTGGTGGAAGGATTTACGTTAAAAGTAATTACTAAGTATTAATGTCATCCTAAGGTGGCACAATAATGGCACAGAAAGATAAGGGAGCCTTTTGAAATTTGCAATTATATCTATGGTGTGAGAGGTTTTCTCTTGTGTGATTTTATATTTTGAATGATCCCGCCCCTTATTACCTCAACAGGATCTCTCCCCTTTATGCGACAGAACTGGAATTTTTATCATGCACTCATATGGAAACAATCAGTTAACATGGAGTAAAAAATAACCACCTTTGTGAGACCTGCAACTAGCTTTTCCATCCAATGTGACAAATGTAATCCATTTAATACAGTTTTAAAATATATGGACTTATTTCATTTGTATATTTATCTTTTTGATCATGTTACTGATATCCACGTTAGGTCTCTTCAGTGATCCCAAATAAGATCAATAGTCCTGCGATGTCACTTTCTATGATGTCACTTCTTGTGATGTTACATGCAAATTAGAGGGGCCTCACATCTTCCCTTTCGCCCGGGGCCCCAGAAGTTCTAGGACCGGCCCTGACATCACCATAGGTATAAGCTCCACAGACCCTGCCTTTGCATACATATCCTATATATGGATATTTTCAGTCAGTATCTGTAACAGCAATTGTGGGTGAGGAACTTACTGAGCTTCAGTCTTACCGTGTGGAGCTCCTGAGTGCTTTACCCCACATTCCCTTTATTGTTAATGTTGTATTATATATATGTCTTGCACGTCCGTCCTGGGTGTAGTTAGTCTGAATGCTAAATTGCCTTGTGAGTGCCCTTCCTTTCTGAGTCTTAGCCATCTTGTACAGGCTTCCCCTTTGGATCCCTTTTTCTCCTCTGACTCCTTGTGTGATCCTGGGCAGCGCTGTACTACTCTTTCTGTGCACAGTACGTTTTCTACCCAGTCCCCAGTCCTTGCTCAAGTCCCTGACTGTGTTCCCGACATAGTCCCGGACAGTCCCTGACAGGGAGCTCGTGTTACGGCCGTAAACCGGCCGTAAAACAAGCCCCCATTGAGGAAAGTGAGGTGCTGTTCATCCCTGCACGCCGTGGCATTCACTACAAGATGCCTGCCACAAGGTGCAGGGATCGACAGGGTGGCACCATAGGTGACCCCCTAGCCTCCAACCGGAGGCTGTGCACCAAAGGGGGCCCTGTTGGGGGCCCCCGAACACGCTTTTCGACATGGTTTCCATGTTGGACAGGCCGGCATGGAAACCATGTCGGAAACCCTGTATCGTAATCTCAAGTGCGAGAAAGGCCCGTCCTTGAGATTACTAGCCGGCTTCTGACTGGTGGATGGGCTCTCTGAGCCCGTCGGAAGCCAGCCGGAATGACCGTCCGGTTTCCTTTCCGACCACCTCCATCAGAATGAGGCAGTCGGAAAGGAAACCGAGTGGCCCATTACGATGCAGCACTGAAGGCTCCGACAGGAGCCTTTACAGGCTGCATCATAATCGGCCCCTCAATATCTAATATTTGCATAATCAGCTAATAGATTTAAACCAGGCTAGTTAATAGCCGTTTACGAATAAATCCCTGTGAGACTGCAAGTCAATCAACTATTCACACATGGACCTTGATACATTTTCACCCTCAGCCAACCTCACCATACACAAAGCTCTATCTTCAGGACAGAATGGGCCTCTGTACTCACTGGTCAAAGGATCAATGCTGGATGGGAACTTATAGCGTTTACACTGCTGCGTTTTGAATTTGCAGCAAAGCATCTCACAGTAATGTTCCTCCACTTTGACATCCTCTGGCTCTTTCTTCTCCTCCGGTGGAGGTGGCGGAGGGGGAGGTGGTGCCACTGCACCACCTTTCTTTGAAGGAGCTGCAAGTAAATGAAGTGCAAAGTTTCAATGTTAGTGGTCGACAGAACTGTCTTAGATTTTCAGCTGAGTTTTTTGCTTCCATATTGTGATTCTTAGCTCATGGAGATAAAGACATTTCGTTACATCTTGGCAATGGATCTTAAGAGAGATAAAATGACGGAAGACATTACTTGAGACATTGGACTTAATGAAGGATTATGAGCCAGAAGGTGAGAGAGATAGAGAGGGTGTGAGTGAGACAGAAAGAGAGCAAGAAAGGAAAACGGAGAGAAAGAGAAAAATGGTATTGTGGAAACTAAGGAAGAGGCCAAAATGATACCAAAAAAGAGCAGCCACAGCAGAGAGGACTATCATAGGAGCAGGCTTGGGGGACTATACAGACTCTAGTGCCTTTGAGAAGCACAATATGCGGATAAACAAATGAGTGACTCAACAAATATTCCAGAATGGTTTTTATTTCTAACTGGATTGAAATAAATGGGATCTTGTTTGCCAATCTTACTTTACTTAGGCACAAGCAGAAACAGGCACCCTCAAATGGTCATATGTAACAGAACCAACATATTTCCCATCTCCTATAACAATGACTGCAAAGAATGTCAAGTGAGCTGCCTAGTATCAATGGCTACTTTATGCAGGCTAGCACTGTAAATCGTTGCTCTGAAATTCAACAGCATAATGCCCAGATGAATAACTCAAAGTGGTTTTTCTACCGCAAATGTGCTAGGTTTGCAATGCTGTTTGTTGAATAGGGAGAGGACTTTGCCTGCATGAAGCCCAATTTCAATTACCTTCTTATCTTCCCTTTATTATTTTACCGCTTAATTCATAGCTAAACCCACAGGTAACATAGCACTTCATAGTTAAAGAGAGGGCACATACGATCCTGCCATTAAAGAAAACAATAATAAGACAATGGAGAGAAGGTAAATATGGATCACAGATGGTGGAGAAGCAGAGGAGGTACGGAAATTAGAGGGAGAGAGAGAGTTAAGATTTTGATTCTAGACCTGTCCAGTAAATGAAATTACCATAAATTATGTGAACTGGACTGGAGGTATGTGTACAAAAGGTTCCCTAAAGTATCTGAATAATAATTTCTTTAGTTTCCTGTGAAAGGCTTCAAAAATGTCTGAAGACCAAGATAAGGCAGAAGTTAGTTTTCTATAACAGAGCATTGTGTGCATAACTGCATATATAAATATCAGTCAGACGTAGCATAGGCACCGTAACCAGGGGTTGTGGGAGGTGCTGCAGCACCCCAGATAAACTTAAAGGATTTTGGATGACGAATGAACCATAAAGCGGCCCATCAAGTGTTTTTCTTTTGGCAGCATTTGGGGTGATTTTAATGATAAACTCAAATGTCAGCCAACTATTTTTCATAAACTGTTGCTAATTATTTTAGCATGAAGCTCCATGTTTTATTTTCCTCTCACAAACTGCTGAATGCGTGTGAAAGGAGACTACAACCTGAGACTTTTTAACACAGAGGTATTTAGCATTTATTAAAAAGCTAAACTTAACAAGTATTTTCAAAGGTCCCAGTAGCACAGTAAACATATAACAAAAAAGATTTAGGCAGATTCAAAATAAAACAACACGTATACAAGACTATAAATGCTCTGATTTATTATTGTATCATTTTATTTCAAATTAACTAATTGCAAAACCAAAATGCATTGTATTGTTTGTAGAACAGGCACGTTCCAGGTATTACTGGCATACAGTGCCATGTACCTTCTATTATACACGTACACATATTTAAAGAAATCCTTCAACAAAATTGTAGACACGCCACACTCCAGGAAAGTAGTTTTCTCCAATATAGTTTATTAAACAAATGAAATTATCACCATAACCATCACGAACGTGTTTCAACCAGAGAGGTCTTGCTCACGGTAAAGTGAGTCCCTACTCACTTTTGCTATTTATACTTCCCCCATTTCAGCTCATTTGGAGGCATTATGAGAGTTGTAGTTTATATTTACCAATCAAAAAACAGGAAATATTTCAATTGTCAAATGTTTTATGTTACTATTTTTATCTTTTATCCTGTATTGTCTCATTTATCCCAGTGTCTTCTAGTGCCATATAAATAGTACGCGGTGTGGGGTGTTGATCTATATACTAGAGACTGGTGTCTTTCCTGTTGATTTGATTAGACTCTATTAGCTATAGGGCTTTCTCTCTGTCTAATAAGTCGCTGATCTCTATTCCTATATCTCTACCATTGCCTCCACTTCGTGCATGGTAGTATCATTCAATAAGGTAGTCATTTTATCTCCCAGGTTGTAAGAACATTATTTATTCATGTTCTTTATATGGAGTGACCATCATTTTAAGGGGTCCCCTTGATTTTAGAAATGCATGGCTCAGTGCCCTTTGTCCCTTATGTGCTTCAATGGTCTTGGTCACAATCTATTATATATGTGACCATTATTTTAACGGGTCACCTACACTATATAAGAGCATGGCGTAGTGCTGATTGTTTCATCCCTTGTGTACTCAAATGGTTTTGGTCACAATCTATTTTCTGTGTCCGCGTTTAACCTTCCGCTCTTATCTCGTCCCATATATTAAGGAACTCACTATTGGCTAAGTGCCTTGACAGCCTACGGGTGAATGGGCATGCCCATTATAAAATACAACTCACATAATGCCTCCTAATGGGCTGAAATGGGGGGGAAAGAGTATAAATAAAAAAAAGTGATTAGGGACTCACTTTACCGTGAGCAAGACCTCTCTGGTTGAAACACGTTCGTGATGGTTATGGTGATAATTGCATTTGTTTAATAAACTGTATTGGAGAAAACTACTTTCCTGGAGTGCGGCGCATCTACAATTTTGTTGAAGGATTTACTCAAGGGACAGTCCACCCTAGACGCCGGCACTAGCTGTGAAAGAGCGCACTACAGAGGGACTGAATAGGTGGCAAATATTTAAAGAAATGTGCAACTTGTGCAGAGATCCAGTATCAGCACATACTACTGTGTTCGCGCATTATGAGCTTAATGCTAAAACCATATGTATGACATGCTTTTACCTCATCAGTGACAAAGCAAATCTGCATCTTCCATTATGACCTACAAAAACCAGAGGTCTATTAAATTGCCCTGCCAAGTTTAGCTGTGTATTTATGAAAATGTGGTCAGAAATCTACCAAGTGGCTCTGCACTGCCCTCACACTCTCCTGTTAAGTGTGTTTGATCCCTTTGGGACACTCGGTTTTTAGGTCGAAGCCTATCAGACAACGTAATGGTCGTGGTCATGGTCATTGTAAGATGTGTTCTCTGTAAAGGCAGTGCACTACTACATCATACATACTCCATGTTACCCTACTCCATTCTACTCTGCACCACTCAACGCCACAGCACTCTAATCTGCACCACTCCATACTGGTATGGAGACAGAATATTGAATTGAAAATATGGACATTCAAGAATATCGAGTCAGAAATATCGTAACATGGAAATATCGACAGCCAGAATATCGATGTCAAGAATATCGATTTTAAGGTAAGTAATATTGATTTTTAAAATATAGAAATCATTAATATAGTTTGCAAATACATAGTTGTCTAAAATATCGTTTTTTAATTAGTGTTATGTATTTTCAATATTTATGATGCAATTTTTGGTTTAATTATTGTTTATGTTTTTTACTATATTAGTTACATTTTTAGTAGTTATGAAATTTAATTGAATTAAATGTGTTTTTTAAGTTCCTTAGTGGGTTGTGGGTTTGTAGGGGTGTAGGGTGGAAAGAAGTTCAATTATAATAAATTAATGAATATTTTTTATTTAATATTATCTATTTAGTAGATATTTAATTATGTTAATTGTGCTATTTATTTTTTTAATGTAAAAGTTTTGTGAGGGTTGTGGGAATAGAGGGGTAAAGGGTGGGAAGTAATTTGTTTTTAATTAATTATTAATTAGTTAATTAAAATTCATTGATTAATTGATAATTGTGCTAATTGTTTAAGAATTTTTTTTAGGTGCAGGTTGTGGGGTTTATGGGGTAAAGGGTGGGGAGGAAATTAATTTTAATTAATAATTACTTGTTAAATATTAATTATTTAATTGCAAATTAATGATTTTAATTGTGTTATTAATTTTTTTAGTTTAATTTTAGTTGAGGGTTGTGAGGTTTATAGGGGTAAAGGGTAGGAAGTTAATCAATTTAAATGAATTTATATTTAGTTTTTAATAAATAATATTTGCTTAATTGATAATTATTTATGTTAATTGTGCAATTAATTTGTTGTGGGGATTTTAGATGCGGGTAATGGGTTTTGTAGGGGTATGGGGTTGGAAGTAAATTAATTTTTAAGTAAATAATATTTATTTTTAAGTAATAATGATTAATTTGATCATTTATGTTAATTGTGCAAATAATGTTATGTTAAATTGTATGAGTGTGTTGTCTGTTTTGTGAGGTTATACTGTGGAAAATACATTATTAAAATTCATTAATAATTAATATTTAATTAATCATAATTGGTTTGTTGATAAATATTTATATTAAGTGTGTATATAATGTTTTGTTTTAGTTAAGTTTTAGGGGCAGGTTGTGAGTTTTGTGTGGTTATAGGGTAGGAAGTAACTAAACTAAATTCATGTAATAAATATTTTCTTTTGTTAATAAATACTTTCTAAATAAAATGTTTATTTGTGTGAAAATAATTTTGTATTTTATTTATAATATTTGTAGGTATTTGTGATATATATTTAACATTGTAATATGTTTTTCTTTTTTACATTTTTAATATTAAATATATTTGTATTTTTATTCAACATTTACATTTTTTTTTTTTTTATAATTTCATTTTGTTCCAGATATTTTATTTGTTTTTAATGTTGCACTGCCTGGAGCGGAAATAGTCAATTTTACCCCTCTACAATCCAACACTTTCCCTACTGTTGCACTGACTGGAGTGGGAATAGTAAATGTTACCCCTTCGCATTCCAACACTTTCCTTACTGTTGCACTGACTGGAGTGGGAATAGTAAATTTTACCCCTCCGCAATCTACCATTTTCCCTACTGTTGTATTGAGTGTAGTGGGACTTGTACATTTTACACCTCCCGAATATGATACTTTGTCTACTATTGTATAAATTGTAGTGGGAATAGTATATGTATTAATTTAAAAATGTGTAGTTTACTTTACATTGTTTACATTTATATTAATATGTTTTTGGTTATTTGAAATTATAATATTTATAATTATTAATGTTTTAATGTTTTTTTTAAACATTTAAATTCTTTATTTGGTTTAATTATTTTGGGGCTTATTACGATTTCGGTCAGAGTTGCCTCAGTTTTTGGGGAAGGTTGTGAGTTTTTGTGGTTATAGGGTAGGAAGTAACTAAAATAAATTCATGCAATAAATATTTTCTTTTGTTAATAAATACTTTCTAAATAACAAAGGTTTATTTGTGTGAAAATATTTTTATTTATAATATTTGTAGGTGTTTGTGATATATATTTAACATTGTAATATGTATTTATTTTTAAATATTTTATATTAAATATATTTGTATTTTTATTCAACATATTTACATTTTATTTATTTAGTTTTTTTTAAATAATTTTATTTTGTTCCAGATATTTTATTTGTTTTTAATGTTGCACTGCCTGGAGCGGAAATAGTCAATTTTACACCTCTACAATCCAACACTTTCCCTACTGTTGCACTGACTGGAGTGGAATTAGTAGATTTTACCCCTCCGCATTCCAACACTTTCCTTACTGTTGCACTGACTGGAGTGGGAATAGTAAATTTTACCCCTCCGCAATCTAACACTTTCCCTACTGTTGTATTGAGTGTAGTGGGTCTTGTACATTTTACACCTCCTGAATATGATACTTTGTCTACTCTTGTATAAATTGTAGTGGGAATAGTATATGTATGAATTAAAAAATTTGTAGTTTACTTTACATTGTTTACATTTATATTAATATGTTTTTGGTTATTGAAATTATAATATTTATAATTATTAATGTTTTTTTTCTTCTTAACATTCATTTTTTTATTTTGTTTAATTATTTTGGGGCTAATTACGATGTTGGTCGGAGTTGCGGACTCGGAACCGACCAACTGACCTGAGGTCGGCGGTTCTGACCGCCTGATTATGATGCGACCCAACACTGTTCGGTCAGATTCCCACTGTATTTATTTTTTCTGATTTATTTTTTCTATAATTACATTTAAAAAAAGTTGAAAATTATAATAAAATTATAATATTAATTTAATAATATTAAATTAGATATATGTAAATAAATATATATATTAAAATGGGGAGAGGAATTGGCCTAACGGCAAGGGCGGTCGACCTCGAATCTGGGGAACTGGGTTCGAGTCTCGGCAATGACGCGGAACATCCTGTGATTCTGGGCAAATCACTTAATCTCCCCGTGCCTAACAAAAAAATGAATGTGTCCTCATGTAAAGCAACTGGTGCTCATGTAAAGCGCTCTGATATCCGATACTTTCGGGTCAAGTTCGCGCTATAAAAAACTCCCTAAAATAAGAAAAAAAAAATATATATATATATATATGTTTGTTTAAAATTTTAAAAAATAATGTTATAGTTTAAAAAAAAAAATTAATACATTTTATTTTTATTATATTAGTATTATTATTTAGTTCAATGTTTACTAATTAAATTTAAATATATTTAAAAATCGATATTTTAGTCAACTATATTAGTGACAGCAATCTTTTTTCAATATTTTTGTAATTTCAATTATAAGTATAGGAAGTCAATATTTTTGACAGATATTTTTGACTCAATATTTTTGTATTTAGATATTATGGTAATCGATATTTTGTCAGTGAACCCTCCATACTGCGTCACTGCACTTTACTCTGCACTACTCAACTCTACGCCACTTCACTCTGTGCCTCTCTACTCTACGCCACTCTACACCAATGCACTTTACCCCACACATCTCTACTGTGCACCGCTACACTCTTCGCCACTGCACTCTACAAAACTTCACTCTGCACCACTCCACTCTATGCCACTTTACTCTGCAACACTAAACTCTATGCCACCCCACTCTACGTCAATGCACTCTACTCTGTACCACTCCACTCTGCCCCAGCACAATCTATGCCAATCCACTCTACTCCAATGTACTCTACTGTGCACCACTCCACTCTACTCTGAAACAATCTACTTTATGCCACTGCACTTGGCACCACTGCACTTTGTGCCACTCTACTCTGCACCACTTTACTCTATGCCATTGCACTCTACTCTAACAACTGCATTCTATGCCAATGCACTCTACACCACTTTACTCAAAACCAGTGCACTCTACGCCACTGCACTCTATGCCAATCTACTCTGCACCACTGCACTCTACACCACTCTGCAACACTATAAACCACTGCACTCTGCGCCATTGTACTCTACGACACTGCTCTCTTCGCCACTCTACTCTGCACCACTCTACTCTAGCCCACCGCACTCCATGCCAGTGCACTCCATGCCACTCTACTATACTCCACTGCACTCTACAACAGTCTACTCTGCAACACTGTGCTCTCTTCCACTGTACTCTATGCCACTGCACTCTATTCTGCTCCACACTACGCCAATGCACTCTGTGCCACTACACTCTACGCCACTCTACTCTGCATCACTCCACTCTATGCCACTGCACTCTACCCTGGACCATTCCACTCTACTCTGTATCACTCCACTATAAGCCACTTCACTCTACAGCACTGTACTCTGCAACACTGCTCTCTCCGCCACTGAACTCTCGGCCACTCTGCTCTGCACCACTGCACTCTATGCCACTGCACTCTACTCTGCACGACTCTCCTCTACGCCACTCTGCTGCACTCTACACCAATGCATTGTATGCCACTACACTCCACGCCACTCTACTCTGCATCCCTCCACTCTACGCCAACCCACTGTAAGCCACTCTAATCTACTCTGTACCACTGCACACTACGACACTCTATTCCACTCTGCGCCATTCCACTCTACGCCATTTCACTCTACGCCACTGCAATCTACCCTGCTCCACTCTACGTCACTCTATTCTACACCATTGCACTCGATGTCACTGCACCATATGCCAAAGCACTCTACACAACTTTACTCGAAACCAATGTACTGTACACCAATCTACTCTGCACCACTGCACTGTATGCCACTATGCTCTACTCTGCAACACTCTGTCACTGCAATCTCCGCCACTCTACTCTACACCATTGCACTCCACACCACTCTACGCCACTGCACTCTACACCAATGCACTCTGCGCCACTCTACTCTACACCATTGCACTCTACGACACTCTACTCTCCAACATTGCACTCTCTGCCACTGAACTCTATGCCACTCTAATCTGTGATCACTGCACTCTATGCCACTGCATTCTACTCTGCACTACTCTACGCCACTCTATGGCAATGCACTCTACTCCAATGCACTCTACATCACTGCCCTCTACGCCACTACACTCTATGCCAAACCACTCTATGCCACCCAAATCTTCTGTGCACCACTGCACTCTTCTCCACTGCACTGTACACCACTCTAGTCTAGGCCACTCCACTCTACTCCTCAGGACTCTACTCTACTTCACTCCACTCCACTCTATACCAGTCTACTCTGCAATACTGCACTCAATGCCACTACACTCTACACCAATGCACTCTACGCCACTACTCTATGCCACTGCACTCTACCCTGCACCACTCCACTCACCCCCACTTCACTCTGCTCTGAAACAATCTACTCTATGCCACTGCACTCTACGCCACTTTACTCCAATGTACTCTATGCTGCCCACTCTACTCTGCACCACTCTACAGCACTGCACTTTCCGCCAATGCACTCTACACCGCTTTACTCAAAACCAATGAGCACTATGCCACTGCTTTCTATGCAAACTACTCTGCACTACTGCACTCTACTCCACTATACTCTACAACACTCTATGCCACTGCATGCTACACCACTCTACACCATTTGCGCGACGTCACGGTACTCAAGTTACTCTATTCTACTCTGCACCACTATACTCTATGCCATTGCTCTCTGCACCACTCTACTCTATGCCAATGCACTCTACTACACTGCACTCTATGACACTCTACAAGACTGCCCTCTCCTTCACTGAACTCAATGTCACTCTACTCCGCAACATTGCACTCTATGCTACTGCACTCTACTCTGCACCATTCAATGCCACTCTACGCCAAAGCACTCTATGCCAACGACCTCTGCGCCACTCTAATCTATTCTGCACCACTGCACTCTATGCCACTGCACTCTTCTCTGCACCACTCAACTCCACGCCAATACACTCCATGCCACTACACTCTACGCCACTACACTCTACGCCACTACACTCTACGCCACTACACTCTACGCCACTACACTCTACGCCACTACACTCTACGCCACTACACTCTACGCCACTACACTCTGCATCACCCCACTAACTTTTAGCCATGCTGAACAGCAGCCACGCTGGTGTTCAACATGGCTAAAACGTATTGGCAAAGCCAATTGCTCTTGCATAGGCGAGACCTATTGGCTTTGCAAAAGGCTTGTTTAAGTAGCAGTAGGAATTTTCGCAACCCCTATGCATTTCCTGAGGGCCAACATGCCCGCAATAAAAGTTGTTACAGCACCACTGAACCTAGCGGAACTTGGTTCCACAATCATTCACTAGACCTATGGATTCACACTGTCAAATGGTGGCTCCTACTCATGTGAGTAGAGTGATACAATCTCTCCTGCAATTTTCAATCAAACAAACACGTTGTGGCCACAGTTTAGCTAAGCTGAGATTGTGGCAGAGACCATGAAAAGCTCAGGGACCGCAGCACACAGTACTAGTAGATGCCCTTACTTACATGCTGCAGGGCTCTCCTCATCTGAACTGCATTCTGGGTCAATCAGCTTCTCCTTCACCTTCTCTGTTCTGTCTTTGAAGAGCCGTACAAGCTCCTGAAGTCGTTCGTTGATGACAGCACTGCCCTGGCTGATAGCGGAAGCCGCCCGTTCTGGTTCACTATTAAAAGAGAACATCAAGAGCCGATTATTTTCAAATCATGAGAAGCTGAGTTGTAGGTCATTTACATGATCCAATAATTGATATCTGGAGTCTCGCACCTAGAAGTTAAGGCAGAGATCTCTTATTTGTTATCCAAGGCCATGCCTTCTCTGCATTTTCTGTCTATGCAGGAAAAAGTATCGTAGATCAATGAGTATGTTACAGAACAGGCCTACACTCTTCAGGGACTATAATGTTCAAGACCCTGAGCTGTACATTCCTTCAAATAATTTGCAAGATCGCACTTTCTACTTCAGAATTGATTAACTTTGTGACAGCATCAAAGAGATAAAACGCCTTGCTCAGGGCATAATTCTGAGTTGGCCGGTCACAGAAAATCCTAGGATATGTAACAGAAATGCTAAATCCTTAGGAGAATATTCTGAGGAATTTTATTCATGATTCTATCCCAATTGTGAAGAACTTCTGTCACCATTTTTCCACCTGGATTTAGCATTTTTTACATAATTCAGGCCCTCTTTCTTTGAGCCAAAGACATAGCGTTGTGTAATAAGAGACACAATGTATCCAAGAGTACAGATGTGTGTCCCATTGGGTTTTCTCTTAATACGAATTGAGTGTTATAGCCGGATTTGATGGTCTTTGACTTTCCTCTGGGGAAATCACCACCAGGGTTCAAATCAGAATGCAGATACAAGCTCATTCAATCATTGGACCCTCCGTTAGGAAAACAACCTCGTTGCCACCTTGATGGTTCTTTTGTTTTTATTTGTTCTCAACATGAAAGTAGACTTTGACCCCTAAAACATTCCTCATAAGACGCAGTACAATAATCAGATCGGTATGACCTCTGATCCCTTATTGTCAGGGTCTGGTGAGAAAGTAAGTGGTGACTCAAGGACCTCTTACCCTGTAGGTGTTTACTTTTCCAACGCAGAGCACCTAACAGACCAAAATCTTGCCTTCCCTCAAGATGGCAAATGGAAAAACAATCAATACTAGACACCACTGCATAGCAGGCATAGGAAGTAACTAACAAAAGAGTTCAAAGTCGTGTTAGATTCCCACTAAAAGCATCCATCATAGTCCTCTAATCATGCTGGAGCGGAGGCGTGGAAAAATCTCACTTTGCCTTGCGCTCCCACAAATCCTGCACCAGCCCTGTCTAGGCTCTAACCCAAGGCTCTGTCCCTAACTCAGTGCATCAACTTCAGTCAGAACACTCCAAGGCGTATATGAATAAGAAAGTGGCGGCGCGTGGGTTAGCTCCAGAATTGCTTACGCGTGCTCCGTCACTTTACTCTCCGATTTGACTACCAATTGCTCTTTGACTTGGATGGTGTATTTTGGAAATTAATGTCTCCTACTAGACAGTTCTTATATTCTTGACAACAGGACCAGAATCTATGTATTGACTTCACTGCAATCTTGCCCTGAAGAAGTCCACTGTTTGTTGAACAAAACGCGTTGGCTGGCTTTATGAGTATTTAAAAGAAGCATTAATAAAAGAAGAACATTATTGGATCCTTGAAACTCGCTGTCACTAATTTCGAAATTTTCATGATCATCTTGAATTTCTTGTATGTGGTGCACCTTTGGTTGTAACGCTTGAAACTATTTCCCCAGGAGAGGGGAGTACCCTTTGGGCAGAGAGTGCATACAGGGTAGTGCACACTGTATGAAAGACATTTCCCAAATTGGCTCACTTTAGGGTATAACGGTGTGGGTGCGGCAATCTTTTGAGGTCCACTGCCCACCTGTCTGTTATGTTCCATATGCAAATCAGTCTTAAACCTGCTCCCCAAGGGAACAGTTCAGCCGGAACTGCCAGGCCAGGTCCTCCCTGGGTCCAAATTGGGGTGGCATAGTGATCAAAAGAATGATGAATTAAACCCAGATCTGTGACTGGGGGTGAGTGGTTGAAAAGTTTCAGCACTCTGTCCATCATCTTGTGTTTGCTATGTTCGTCCTAAGTGGCCAAGGGTATGCCCAGACGTGGTCCCTTGCTCGCTGTGCTGCTGTATTCAAGCTAGCCTGGCTGATGAGGGGTGAAACCCCGAATCTGTTACCAGGATGCTGGTTTCCGGTCCAGGGAGGACCTGGTCTGGCAGTTCAAGCTGGATTGTTCCCATGAGGAGCAGGGCCAAGACTGATTTGCATATGGATGGGTCCAAACTGGGGTGGCATAGTGAGCAAAAGAGCGATGGATTACACCCAGATCTGTGACTGGGGGCGAGTGGTTGAAAAGTTCAGCACTCCGTCCATCATCTAATTGTGTTTGCTATGCTCACCCTAAGTTACCAAGGGTATTGCCAGACGTTGGTCCCTTGCTCGCTCTGCCACTGGATTCCAGCTAGCCTGGCTGATGAGGGCTGAAACCCTGAAACCGGTCCCAGGATGCTTGTTTCCTGTCCAAGGAGCACCTGGCCTGGCAGTACGGGCTGGACTGTTCGGAGGAGCAGGGTCAAGACTGATTTGCATGTGGCGGGGTCCAAACTGAGGTGGCATAGTGAGCAAAAGAATGATGCATTACACCTAGATCTGTGACGTGGGGTGAGTGGTTGAAAAGTTTCAGCACTCCATCCATCATCTTGTTGTATTTGCTGTGTGCAGGAAGGGACAGCTTCCTGCACATAAACAATAATTCATGGCAATTTGCTCTTTATGTGTGCTGCACAATGCAGCACACATAGAAACAGAAAAAACTAGGAGAAATAAAGCATTTCTCCTCGTTTCATCATGTTGAGACCATGTTTTCCCTGCTCTTAATTTTGGTGCTGCCTCCTATTTACGCCACCCTTGTAAATAAGGGGCAGCGTAAAAATCAATGGGTGTTGCGGAGGAACGCCCATCACAACACCCATTGCATACCCCTTTCACGCTAAGGGGCTTATTTAGTCGCCGACTGCCTGAACACGATGCGACCGCACTTGGTGCGGTCACATACTCCAATTCCTCTATGGGAGCTCGCGTTTCAGCCGTAAACCGGCTGCAACACAAGCTCCCAAAGAGGAATGGGAGTCTGTGTTAATCCCTGAACCCCGTGGCAGGCACCGAAAGGTGTCTGCCACAAGGTGCAGAGATCAACAAGGGGTCATCTATGCACCCCCTCAGCCCCCAAGCGGAGGACGAAAACAGAAGGGGGGGCCGTGCTAGGGGTCCCAAAACACGCTTTCTGATAGGGTTTCCATGTTGTAAAGGCCGGCATGGAAACCCTGCCAGAAACTGTGCATCATAATCCAGAAGGCGGAAACGACTGAAGCCAGCCGGAATGACTGTCCGGTTTCAATCCGACCGGCTATAACAATCAGCCGGTTGGAATTGAAACCGACGATGAGTGTCGGAAAGCCTCCAACCTCAGGTTGGAGGCTTTCCGGCAGTCATCATAATCGGCTTTTAAGTGTAGCCTTAAAGGTTGGCCTTATTTACAAGGCGGTGTTAATAATAATAATAATACAGCCATTTATTGAGCGCGAACAGCTACCTCCTAGGAGGTGTCCCGTTAAGCGCCTTGTAAATAGGGTGAAGGGTTTATCGCCAAAGGAACATCACTAAAAGTGCAGTTCCTGTGGAGCTAGGGGCTTGTAAATATACCCCCAGCGTCATAAGACAAATGCTGTCTCGGAGAGCATACAATATACATTTATTGCATCACCTGTTAGGCTCTCACAGCAAAGCTCCAGACCTCTCTTCTTTAAGGACACAACACACCTATTTACTTACAAATCAATAAGTAGACCAAGCTTGCTGGGGCTAGATTTATGCACTCTACACGGAAGATTCAGAGGAGATTAACCAATTGACTATACATATAGCTCCCATTTTGGGAAAGCTGTGAAAGATTGCATTAGTAAAGTTTGGTTTTCAAAAAATCTGCGTTTATAGAAAAGGATTTCAGTATAAGCCCTTGAGAAATAAAGGCACATCAATACGAATAGAAATATGTCACCTAGTTTAAATTTATACAACAGTAATATAGGAAAGCGATGTGGTAGCAAAAATTAATTCTATCTAGGCGTTCCTACTGGAAACTTTGTAGCTAAGCTCCTCTTTCTAGCAGTCCTGTCCCACTTCATATGAACTATTAGCCAGGATGTTTGTTCCTCATTACATTTTCTATCAGTGCCAAACCTTGTTTTATACCATAAGTTCTAGACTTCATTTTGACCTACAGGCAGAAGGAATGCAAGTTGAACTTGATGATCCTGAGATTGTATCATGAATAAGTTCTACTATGGTATGCAGTCTAAGAACAGGTCCATGCACATGTTTGTGCTCAAATTGTGCCAGTTACAGAACATCCTAGGAAGCACAGAGCACTGTTCCTTGTGGAAAAGAAGGACAAAGGGTGGAGGCCCGTGATAAACCTAAGAGATATGACCAAGTTCTTAGTTTACAGGCACTTGAAGATTGAGGGGATCCATCTTTTAAGGGATATGTTGCTAAATAGGGATTGGCTAGTGAGGTTAGATCTGAAAGATGCCTACTTTACCATTCCCATGCCCAGGGAGTATCAACCTTACCTTCAATTCACATGGCAGGGTTGACTTTATCAATTCTGGGCGTTCCTCTTTGGCCTCTCATCAGCACCGTGGTGTTTTACCAAGGTAATGAGAGCTGTAGCTTCTTACCTCAGAGAGAGGGGTATATGGATGATAGTTTATTTGGACGGTATCTTCATCATGTCCCAATGCAGAGCGCAGATTTATTTTGAGAGACCTGAACATGGTCATGTCCCTCTTGGTGTGCTTGGGCTTCATTGTGAACAGGGAGACATCTGTTCTTACCCCCTCCAGGTCTCTAGAGTTCTTGGGATTCACAATAGATTCTGTGAATGGGGTTCTGCTATTACCATTGAAGAAGATTTCTCAAATTTGGAAAGAGAGGAGATATGTTCTCAAACGAGAGTCTTTAACACTGAGGGGACTAGCCAGGCTGCTAGGTCTTTTGTCTTCTTCTGTTCAGGTGATCTTTCAGGCGCTTTACAGTATCAGGCCTTGCAGAGGATAAAAGCAATGACCCTTCGGTGAGGATTGTGGTATGGCTACAAGGTGTTTCTAGATGGGGAAGCCAGATCAGAGTTATCTTCGTGGTTGGAGAATTTGGATACCTGGAATGGCAGGGCAATATTTGGATGCTCTCAACTTTATGCTGGAATCATATGCGAGCTTAGCCGGTTGGGGTGCCCTCTTGGGTCCTCAGGATACTGGTAGCTTGTGGTCACACGCTGAGAGGTTGCATCATATGAACTATGTAGAATTAACAGCAGGACTTTATTCCCTTATGAGTTTCAAACATTGTTTGCAAGGCCTGAGGGGTTTTGTTAAAAATGGACAATGTTTCTGCAGTGGCGTATACAAATCACTTAGGCGGAACAAGATCCTTAGACCTGTCAGAATTAGCAAAGAAACTCTGGCAATTCTGCTTGGAACACAAGATCAGCCTGAATGCAGAATATTTGCCTGGGAAGGCGAATGTTACTGCAGACTGGAATTCAAGGTTCTTAAGGGATTTCCGCAACTGGAAATTGAACAGGGTCAGTTTCATGAAACTGTCTCGGATTTGGGGCACACTGGAGTTAAACCTCTTTGCAAGCAGACTGACGTTTCAACTGAAGAAATATTACAGTTAGATTCCAGACCCGGATGCTCTGGCAGTGAATGCATTCCTTCAAACTTGGAAAGGAACCAACACTTACGCGTTCCCACCTTTCGCTATGATTCTGAGAGTTTTTCAGAAGATCAGGCAGGAGAGTTGTTCACTTATCCTAGTAACTCCGTTTTTGGTTAAACAGGCATGGTTGCCAATGACCTTGGAGCTAGCTTGCGGCATTCCCTTTTTTCTTTCTGCAGTGCAGTGCAAGGCCTACTGTAAATGCAGCTGGAGAAGAACACCCTTTGGTTCTGACTGGGACTTTGAGATTTATTGCTTGGAGAGTGTCAGGAGATCTAGAAAAATGTCAGGCCTTCGGGAAGAGCTGAGGAACTCCTGTAGGAGTCCTGGGCTCCAGGTACCTGCTGCAGGTACAAAGGAATTTGGAAGACATGGGTTCGTTAGTGCTTGGAAAGGGACTTGGATTCAGTGGAGGCTCCTATAATGGAGGTAGTTAACTTTCTTGTAAAGCAGTTTGATTGGGGCCTTAGTTATAGAATGTTAAACTGCTATCGGTCCACGATCCCTGCAGGGCATAGTCTGGTCAATGGCAGGACTGTAGGAAAGAATGTTTTGGTTTACCAAGTGCTTAAAAGCATCTGGTTGAGGAGAACCCCTAG
This sequence comes from Calotriton arnoldi, assembly GCA_963921515.1. Taxonomy (NCBI): domain Eukaryota; kingdom Metazoa; phylum Chordata; class Amphibia; order Caudata; family Salamandridae; genus Calotriton; species Calotriton arnoldi. The sequence continues at coordinate 70,379 of CAWUFW010000880.1, forward strand.
ACCTAGGTATGATACTCTATGGGACGTGAAATTTGGTTCTCTCTGTTTTCCTCTTGGCCTGGTAATAGGCGTTTAAATCTGAAAAGACTTTCTATGAAGTTAGCCTCCTTACTTTGTTTAATATCTTCTTAGCGTGTGTCGGATGTAAAGGCTTTAGAGGTAAGCAATAGAGTTTACAATGCCTTTGGGGTTACCTTTGAGATTACTAGAACAAAAACTGTGTCCAACACCAGATTTTATATAATTTTTATATTTGCAGAAAGCTGTGTGTTGTGAATTGCATGAGGGAGTACGACTCCAGAATGAGTGAATTTCGCCCCGATGATACTGACCAGCTTTTGATTTCCTTTGTTAGACCCTTCAAAGAGGTTACCACTGCCACTATTGCTAGGTGGGTAAGATGGACTATGCAACTAGCTGGTGCAGATTTACAGAAATGTCAAGCTCACTCTATGAGGGGTGCAATGGCTAGTCAGTTCTTTTTTAAAGGTGGCAGGCTGGAGGATATTTTGAGATCCGCCGTTTGGTCTAATTTCTCCATCTTTGCGAAGCATTATTGTAAGCCAACTGAGCACATGCCTGATGAGGTGTTGAGGAGCTACCAACATGCCTCCGGTCTTGTAATGAAATAGCTATTCTCCAAATTAAATGCCAAGAGAATCTGAATTTCATTAAAGACACAGAGGCTAAAATTATCCCACCCTCCCATCCCTGTATATTGGGTTAAATATGAACTCAAAAAAGAAAAAAAAGGTGGGAGAGAAACTGTAGAATAATATCATTGCTATAGATGCAACTCTTTTGTTATAGATGCAATTGTTTGGATAATTGATTACCTTTCTAAATTCTTGTTATTTAGATTTGCATTATCTGAAGGTTTAATGCTCCTCCTTTTTGTTCCAGAGAATAACCAATAGTTGGTCTACTATAAGAAGATTTGCCTCTTTTACATTTTTAGTTTCAAATGGTTTCTTTACCTTCATTCAGCTTTGATGGAGAGAACAAGATCGGCATCTAAAAAAGGCAGATTGTTGGGTGCACTGACCTATTATATGTTCTGAATGTTCTGTTCTGGAATGTTTCTTTTATGATGTTAACTTCATTCAAGTGCTGCGTAGAGTGGCATTAAAGGAATACATGCATAATGTTAGCCTCCATGTCTTTAATGAAATTCAGATTCTCTTGGCATTTCATTTGGAAAATCACTATTCTTTAGGTAACTTGTATACACAAAAGCGAAAGTAATACATTAAACGGGATGCGAAAGGTTCTGCAGTATTTTAAAACTCTAAATGAATTTTTGTGATCTAGCTTACTGAAAGAAGAGAAATCTGTTAACCTGAGCTGGGATGACAATGCTCTTGGCTCATAAGGGCTTCCAACTGTGCTATTTCAGGTGGATTTATCATTCTGGGCCTTTTATTTGAAACCAGTGCATAACAAATGCTATTCCACATCTTTAAAATCTGCTTTTGTGGAAAGGTGCCATTATTCAATTCATTTAAGAAAAAGGCCCAAAAAGGTGACTCCTAATATAGGCTGATTACACCTTTAGATCGAGAGGCAAAATTGTATTCCTCCTCGCTGCTGCATGACTTAAAAGAATGGTATCTGCTGGAAACTGAATTCCATGGTTTCAAACCAGCTTTAGGCAATCTATTAGTACCATTGATAACAGTCACACTGGTTGTGTTCATTTATTGAACTATCAACAATCTAAATATACAACTTCCTGCCCGATTTATAGATCTCAAAACCATATTTTTCAAAGCCATCGTGGGCATCTACGTTCAAAGCTTAACAACTGGTGCATCTAACCACTTCTTCTTACAACACTACAGACTCTTTATTTAACACTTGGGTCCAGGTAAAGCTTCATGCAAAATCAGTGCTCTCAAGGAAAATACATACAAATAAAGGATTGAAGAAATGTTGCCTCTTTGGGATGATTAGTTAGGTCAGGCTTGGTAGCCCAACTGCCGCCAGACCTTGTGATCAAAAGAAAAAAAGCTATAGGAAGCACTATTAGAGAGGGGTTTTGGCTCCACCCACATGTTGGTTTTCCTTGCTGCAAGATTTGTTAGGCAGAAGTTGTGTACCTCCTCTAAAAAAGGCCTGGGTTGGTTATGGTGACAAGCCAATATTCAAGGCTGCAGGCCTGATGGTATGTTTGAGAAAGGGGATGTCAGATGCATAGATCTGATCTGTTTATATCAAAAAGAAAACAAAGGCAGTAGACATGAATTATTTATTATGTAAAGCATGTATTAAATCCAACAAACCTTTAAGGGTGTTTTAAAGTCTGCAGACACATTTCCTAGCATGGATAACATAACTGTAGCAGGCAGAGTTTTGGTTACCCTCTAGGACAAACCCTGTTTGTGTTTGGAATTTAATTGGTTTTTCGATGTTGCTTGACAGGTCAGCTTTCTGGAAGGGATTATGTGACCACCATAAAAACAGCTGTAAGAAATAGTACTAATAGAGTGGTTGTGGCTCCACTCACTTGTTCTACAAGCATTTGAAAAACATTTGTATTATACATCTAAGAAGTAGCTCTAGTGCTCAAAATTGATATGTATATGGACATTGTTAACACATACATGAGGTAAAATACAGTAGGAAGGGGCTGTACATGGTGTAACCTTGTGACAAATACAGGATGAAGGAGTTTCACATTTTGAACTCCCTGACAATTATTATAGGAAGGGGCTTTACATTGAACTGCTTGCTAAAAACTATCCAAAGTGGCATTATATTGTGAAACCTCTAACAAATACAATAGGAAGGCAGTTTACAATATGAAGTCCCTGCCAAACACCATTTGAAAGGGCTTTACTTGTGAACCATCTGACAAATGCATCGAGAAGGAGTTTTACTTTGTGAACTCTATGACAAGCACACAGGCCCGTGTTACATCTGTGGTCTTGTTTTATCTTTCAGAATTGCCCCCTTGGGCTTGCACAGAGGGTCCCCCACTGTGGACTTCTCCATACTCCGTTCTCAGTAGCTCCCGGCCAGGACGGAATTACAACCGGTTTGGAGGTGAGATCCTCATCCGGTGTGCACCAATTCCTTTTGCCATTTCTTTAAGCCTGGAATTCACTCACCTTGTCTGTTTTCCTTAGTGAAGCGCACTCTTGGCTACACCGCAGGGTCCCGCCTCCAGGACCCTCCAGCCCTCGTATGCAGTAGCTCCCAGCCGGGACGGAAGTACAACCGGTTTAGAGGTGAGATCCTCTCCCGGTGTTGCACCCATTACTTTAGGCCACCACGGATAAGTCCTGGACTTTATCCATTTTTCCTGTTCTCCGTAGTGAAGTGTACTCTTGGCTCCACCACAGCGTCCCGCATCCAGGACCCCACATTCTGGCGGATCGCATCCTTCTTCTTTTAGATTGCCGGGACGGATTTGCTACCGGCTCAGAGGTGAGATTTCCTTGCCCACCCTGGCATGTTCGGACGTAGTCATAACAGTTCCGCCTACTTTGTCTTGTCTCCTGACACTTCCCCATCTGACTTTTCTTCCACAGAACCCTGATACCTCCTGGCTTTGCCTCATAGGTAACATGTTTTTCTTGTCCCACCCATCCCCTTGGTGTCAGGTTACGCATTGACCGTGGGCAACATGGGTTCTAGGTACCCACTACTTTTGTGGCATTTCTGCTCTACTGTCCTCATTGGGATTTTCTCATCGTCTCACATTCAACTTCCCTACTTACTGCTTCCCCGGTTAGCTCCGGTTCTATTCTCCTCCTTCTCGTCTTTTTACTTATCTTTACACAACATCCTCATGCCTGTTCCCCGCTATTTCCTCCCTGTCTCTTCCTCCTCACTCCTTTTCACTTCTAAATCATCACACCATACACCACCATCGCCACTGTACAAATTGTGTGTTTAAAATGTTGTCACGTGTGTTCACAGTCGTGAACTTCACCGGGGTCCGTCATGGACGCGTGTATGTGAAGCATCCTGCTTCACAAAGGGTATCATGTCACATAGGGTGTACACTCATCCACCTCTGTCACCTTACACAGATTCAAATGACCCTTGTAGGGTTCTCTCTGCTCAGGCTCTGTTTATTATGTATATTTTCAGCCCTGAAGAAGTCGGGGTACCTCCCCGGACGAAACACGTGTTGGCTGGGCAATCGATCACCAGTAAAGAAGAACACAACACACAAGATTGTTCACTTTGTTTTTTATTCAAATATAGATTGTTTGTGGTATGAAAGAACTTTGAAAGAAGGAGTACTTACTCTACTTCATTACGTTGACGTGTGCACAGGCTTGCAGCAATTAATTTATATACATTGCAGGTTTGTTAATGATATTAATGTACCTTTAGGTTAGTACTTTAAATGCATAGATATGTATTTTAAGAGAAATATTGGGGTTCAATTTTTTAATTAGTACACACATTTAAAAGAGAAATCAAATTTAATTCATAGAAATTAAATGGATTAAATTCCTCAATGTTTTTGGGTCTTGAATTAGGATAGTAAATCTGGCCTATCCCAATCACTGCACTTTCCCTAATGGAAGTGGAAGTGGAGTTAGAGTAGAAATCTGAGTCCCTTCAAGTATGCACTTACTCCACTGTGTATTAGACTAGGGCTAGAATAATAAATGTGATCCCCCCAATATATATGCAATTACCCCAGTGTAAGGTGGGCTAGAGTTATAATAGTAAATCTGACCCATCTATTCACCCAGGATGTTCAACAACATCCTTGCATATATAAAAACTGCCACAACCCTGCTCTAATTTAGGAGAGAGATGAGGACACACCTCTTTAAAGAACACTTCATCATGACAGAGTAACAGTCCACAAACCGGCTACAACTCCAAACACTTGTTGACTGTATCTTTTGACTATGTACATACAGTGTTCTACTGAATCTGTCCCCCTTTAAGTTATGTACTTTCTCCAGTTTATGTTAGAGAGGAGGTAGAAAAATAAATCACAACCGCTTGTCCCCAGATCATTTTAATGAATGGAGTATTTTATTAATGTATATTTAATATTTGACTGTACTTTGGATGATTTGGTTGACTGTGTTAGAAAAACTGTGAATTTTGAATGTGTAAATGTTTTTGTGTTCAAATATTTTTATTGGTTGTTTTTAAAAACAAAAAGAAGCAGAAATAGAAAATAAAAATTACAGTGATGTATGACAAATAGAGTGGTATCAATAACTCTGTACACCGTGCTGATAGATATACATTATCTCACGTTGATAAAATAGATAATGGGTCTTAAAAACCACCTGGTACAAATCACTTAAAATACAAAGTGCAGAAAGATAAAATTAAAGTTAAACCTATGCAGAAAATAATATAATATAGCATCTTGATTTAATACACCTCTATTTAAAGGAAGAGCATGGTCAAGACAGGTAGCTCATAACTTAGGCAAGAGAAGGGACCATAACAACACATTATCCCTTGTGGATCATGGGTGTTTATGTGAGTTGAAATATAGATCAAGGCTATCCCACATATGTCTATTGGGGGGTCTCCATGGGGAGTTTTGGAGAGCAATATTATCAGCGCCCCTAAGGTGGGAAATCCAATTTAACCAGCAATTAAAAGACGCCTTTTGTGTGTCTTTCCAGTTGTTTAGGATGATCTTAACAGCTGCTGTAAGAAGGAGGTCCAGTAGGGTTTTGTCATCCTCTTTTAATGTATCAACACGTAGAAAGCTGGTTGTCAGAGTGGATAGTTCCTTTTTAGGGGTGCAGGAAAATAATTTGGAAATAAAGTCAAATACCTTGTCCCAAAATGGCTCAACACATTTGAAGTGTAATATCAGATGAGCCAAATACCCTGTTCCTCTTTGCAATTCCAGCAATCAGGATCATCCCGTATGTTATGCAAGTGTAGGCGGTCTGGCGTGCAATAAGCCTTATGTAGGAGCCAAAATTTTGTCTGTGAAAGGACTGGGGAAATTTTATTTCTGGAAACAGAACCCCATATTTGAGACCATTCGGCTACAGAGATTGGGGAAGAGGAATGTGATTCCCAAAAGGATATAAGATTCTTATTAAGAGAAGAGTGCTTTGGACGAATTCGTTTATATATCCAAGAGACTTGATGACCTAATTTATTAATCTTCGTTACATAGTTTGGCAAGGAGGGGGTTGAGGAATGTAGTTTAGCCTTCGTCAGCGCTGCCTTAACCTTTAGAAAATTATAAAACTCTAGATTGTCCAGATTATACTTAGATTGAAGATCTTTAAAAGTGATCGGGTACGCTGAATTTTCCAGTTGATAAGGAAAAAAGATCCCTTTATCAATCCAGACATAATGTAAAGTCTTCCCTTTATATAAAATATTGTGGTTGTCCCATAATGATTCGGATTTGGAACGTCTCATACTGGTGTCTAATTTCTTATCCAATTTCAGTAGAGCTGCTTTTGTGTTTTTAAATATAGATTTAGAGCAGCTGACATCTGTGTAGTTGGATGTGAGCAGGGCTACCGGGGCAAGGTTGTTAAGTAAAGATTTTTCAACTTCTAGCCATACTGGATTATAGTTAGCGGGGGCATGATCCAATATGAGCCTTGTTTTGCCAAGAATGCTGTTTGATACAATTTAAAGTCGGCTAAGTTGATTCCGCCGAGAGATTTGTCCAATCTTAGTTTTTTCAATCCAATTCTGGCCTTTTTACCTTGCCATAAAAATTTAGATATAAGGATATCCAATTTGCGGTGAAAATCCTCAGTTAATAAAAGAGGAAGCATGGTGATTAGATAATTCACCAAAGGCGTGATCATCATCTTGATGGTCTCAATTCTACCCCACCATGTGATAAATTTTGGTGACCATGCGTCTAAGAGAGTTTTAATCTTCCCCAGAGTAGAGGATTCGTTTTGTTGAAGAGTATCAATTATATTACTGCCAAACTCAATACCTAGATATTTTATGTATCCAGGTTGCCACGTAAGGCCCGAATCGCCCGATACCTCCCTAGTGCAGTGGACATTAAGGGGCTTAACTTCTGATTTATCCCTATTTAACTTGTATCCTGAGTAAGTCGAATATTTCTCTATGGACAGCATCAGGGCATCAATTGAAGAACCCGGGTCCTCCGTAACTATCAGAATATCATCCGCGTAGGCGGCCAATTTAACTAGAGTGTCTTTAAAACATACACCTTTTATCTCTTCATTACGTTTAATGTCCTGTATTAAGGGCTCAAGGGCTAGAAGAAAAAGTGATGGAGAAAGAGGACAACCCTGTCTAGCACCCTGCTCAAGTGTAAAGGCTTCCGAGAGTGACCCATTGATCGCAATACGGGCAGTAGGCGCTGAGTACATAGCCATGACCATGTTACTGTATGAACCTCCGAGATTAAAGGACTGCATGCAATGTTTCAAGAATGGCCACGATACTCTGTCAAACGCCTTCTCTGCGTCTAGAGTGACTGCTATAGTCGGTTCTGGCTTCAACTTTGCTTGCTCTAGGACATGACATAACAAGCGGGTGTTATCATTAGACATTCGGTTTTTAAGGCATCCAACTTGGGAGTTACTTATCAGCTGCGGGAGAACCCCATTCAGTCTTGTGGCAAGTATTTTTGCATATATTTTACAATCTACATTGATCAGGGATATTGGCCTATAATTTTTTGGTAATAAAGGATCCTTCCCCTCCTTGGGTATAACTATAATGTTGGCTTCTTTCATTGAGTTGGGTGTGTGTCCCTCCCGAGATATAGCATTGAATACTTTTAGCATGGTTGGTTGGATTGACCCTCCGAATGCCTTATAGAAGGAGGCTGAGAAGCCATCAGGGCCCGGGGCCTTATTGCTTTTCAAGGACTTGATGGAGTTGGTTATCTCCAGTTCAGAAATGGGTTTCCCTAGTGCTGAGCTATCTGCCTCCGATAACCGAGGTAGGTTTAATGTATCTAAGTATCTAACACATTCTTCTGAATGAAGGGTTTGTTTGCTCTTATACAAATCTTCATAAAAGGACTTAAAGGCGTTCAGAATCTCTTTTTGTTTAGTCTGCGTATTGTTATTGGAGTCTCTTATTGAGGAGATAGTATGCTGTGTCTGTCTATGTTTGAGGTAAGAAGCTAATAATTTACCTGCTCTATTGGCTTCACAAAGTTTAAGGGCCTTAAACTTATTGATCCACACACCCGCCCGCCTGCTTACAATTTTATTATATTCATACTTTTTCTGTACTAATTGGTTAAGGATGTTGCTGTTGTCTAACGCATTGGCATGTGAGGTCTCTAGGAGCTTAATTTCACGTTCCAAACTAATTAATTCAGAATTTAGTTTTTTATTAATTTTCGTTTTAACCCCAATGAGGACTCACCTAATGGTTGCCTTCAACGCATCCCAGAGGGTGAAAGCGTCGGTCTCAGGGAGATCATTGTACTTAAGATATTCCCGGATTGCGTCCTCAATTTTCTCTTTGTCATCCGGATCGGAGAGGACATCTTCATTAAAACGCCTCCTTTTAGTAGGAGGCGTGGTATGGGTACCAGCTAGTTTGGTGCTGATACAAGAGTGGTCTGACACTATTTTGGGTGCAATGTCTGTTTGGTCAATTAGATGTGTGAAGGAGCCAGATATTAGTAAGTAGTCTATCCTAGTATAGGAGTTGTGAGGGGCCGAGTAAAACGTATAGTCTCGAGAGTCCAGGTGTTGAAGGCGCCAGGAATCCCTAAGATTGAATTTAGAGCAAATATTTTGAACAACCTCATGAGAGCGGGTGACTTGATATTTACACTTGGATTGGCGGTCAATTACAGGATCTAGTGGCAAGTTGAAGTCGCCACCAACTATGATAAGATCATCTTGGGGAAAATTTTCTATAGTTTTTTAAATGTTTTCCCAGAAGTTGGGCTCATCGGCATTAGGGCTGTATATATTGAGGACATGAATTAAATCATCACCTATTTTCAGGTGTGTGACTACCACCCTTCCTTCATCATCGTGAGATTGTGATTCAATAGAGATGTTAGATTTCCTGGCTATAAGGGTAAGAACTCCTTTTTTTTATGGTCTGCTGGAGAGCATGAGATGTGCGAGATCCAGTTGTAATTGATAAAGGCAGCATCCTCTTCGGATAGTTTCGTTTCCTGAAGAAGTATGATATCACCTTTAGTTTTAGCTAAGTAATCAAAGATTTTCCTGCATTTAACTGGGTGGTTGAGCCCCTTCACATTTAAGGAAACAACATTGAGGTCCTCTGCAATATTATTACATCTAATCTGAGACATCGACTGAGTTAGTGATGGCAATAATAACCACTGCTCTCGTAAGGTATGTGTGAAGCTCCGCCCGCAACCCACAAATTGGTGTGTTTAGTTCCATAAGGGTGGTAACCCGATAGGGAGGTCTCTTACCGCTTCTAAATAGGTCTTTGGCCCTGCCACTGTGTGTAGAGTAGTGTGTACCTGTCACTTCAAGAATAACATAAAAGAGGATAAAGAAAACATACAGAAAAATGAAAACAACCAAATGTTTTTTTACCCACAAACCCTCAACCCCCCCTCCCATCCCTCCCTCCCCTACCTGATAAATTTGGATGTAGGAGCTGCGACGACAGGAGCGTCGAACTGGCAGCATGGAGGGTTCTAACATGGTTTTTAACAATCTGGAGTAGCTCCGAAACATTACATGTACATCATTATTAGTTGCGACTTATAAACAGTAGATATCAGCTACCCCAATTAATATAGGTATTGGCCGTTATGACTAGGGCCAACAGAACCTACTTAACCAATGCTAACAAACTACAGTTCCAGTCTGATAACACAATAAACTGTATGAGATCTAAATTCACTACTGTGCCAAACAGAGAAAGGGACCTGTTAACAAATTATGGTAAATCTGCGAAAATCAACCAAAACCAGAGCATCAAAATTTCCATGAGAAACATGGTATATGGAGTCGAACAATTGAGTCTTAAAATAGTATCATTTACATATGAAAACAGTACAACAAGGAGAAAGTTCACTCAGGAGAGTATGTAGTGTCATACTAACAGCACACAATAACTTTGCATCAAGAAGGTATATTAGGCAAGTATAACGTCAAGCATCCTGCATGGATGCAACAGAACTGAGACCTATGTGAAACATTTACGAGACCGAAAGGATATCATGTCTTCCTCTTATTCGAGGCCGCTGCTGATAGGTCCATTTCTTAGCCCATTTCTTGGTAAATCTGCGTAAATCAACCAAAACCAGAGCATCGAAATTTCCATGAGAAACATGGTATATGGAGTCGAACAATTGAGTCTGAAAATAGTATCATTTACGTATGAAAACAGTACAACAAGGAGAAAGCTCACTCAGGAGAGTATGTAGCGTCATACTAACAGCACACAATAACTTTGCACCAAGAAGGTATATTAGGCAAGTATAACGTCAAGCATCCTGCATGGATGCAACAGAACTGAGACCCATGTGAAACATTTACGAGACCGAAAGGATATCATGTCTTCCTCTTATTCGAGGCCGCTGCTGATAGGTCCATTTCTTGGATTGGTGATGCTTCCAAGTGCTTTGCCAGGTCTTTTGGGTTTGTGAAGAAATGTGGCTTGCCATTTTCAAAGATCCTGAACTTTACGGGTCCTGCAAAAGAAAATTGGATGTTCGTGTCTCTCAATTTGTCCCTTAGCAAAAGGAATCCCTTCCTCGTATCCACAGTGGTTTTTGAGTAGTCCTGCGTAAAAGTTATTCTTTGACTTTCCCAGGAGACCTGGTGATTTTTCCTGGCGAAGTTAAGGATGGCTTCCGTGTGTTGGTAAAGCAATGGTTTGCAGATAATAGGGCGAACCATTTTCCTAGTTGAGGAGTTAAACGTTGGGATCCTATGCGCTCGGTCTAATTCCAAGTTTTGATGAACTTTTATACCTGTGATCATGGGTATCCAGGATTCCAGAAATGCCACGCAAGATCCAGCGGAATCTTCTGAGCCCTCTGGAATCCCAAAAATACGTTTGTTGCCTCTTCTATTGCAGTCCTCCAACTCAGCTGCATGTTTTTTAAGGTCATTGGTGGTGTCCAGAAGGTACCTTATTTCCTTGTTGGCCTGAGAAGCGACATCTTCCATATCACTTATCCTTTGCTCTGCGTCATTGACTTTTGAGTTAATTGTGCTCATGTCCGCACCTATGGCGGTGAGTTCCAGTTGCATGGAGTCAGTATTCTGTTTTGTTGACTTCGCCAAGTCGTGGAAATCGGCTAATTTCTTTAAGATCATGTCCATAGTGCTATTGATATCCGATTTGGCTTTGATCGGTGAATCAGAGAGTGTTGGTTCAGCCTTAGATTATTTATAGTGTGTCCTGGAATCTATGTCTGCCATCTTGCAGCAGGGATATTGCCCGTATTTCGGTAGTGGGTGGACGAACACCAGTGACTACAAGACCACAAGGCAATCACTGACACTGGGAGCCCGTGGCAGTAGTAGACAAAAGACTGTGGATAGACAGGTGGTGTTAAACAGGCTGGAAACGACAGGTAGTGGTCGTTATTGCTCGATGTAAGCTGGCAAGTATTGGCAACTGTGATCGCAGTCCTGGCAATATTGGCGGTGTTGGCAAAGCTGGAGGGAGAGGCTGAATAGACAGCATGCACAGCATAAGCACCAGCAGTAATGACTTGTTATCCGCTCACGTGGGCACCTACCAGGCAGAGGGACTCTATTGGACAGTCTTAACAAGTAGGTGTTGGCAGGAGCTACTATAAAGGTATTGACAACAACCGGCCTTCAAGTAGTGATGGGATTATTAGTATGAAGGGTAGCCGCACTGCAGGATAACAGCGCGAAGGAAGCATTCAACAAACTGCCACTCAGACGAACATCCAATTATTCTGGAGTCAGCATGCGTCGTCGGGGTACTCCCTACCTTCCAAAGTGCCTCTCTGCCCCTGGGGAAAAGTTGGCGGTGATGATGCGGTGCAAGGGATCCGGCGCGGAGGCACAGGCGCGCTCTCTGTCTTCCGGGTTATGTGAAAGGCTCCGCCATTTTATGATCAGGCACAGTTCTGAGGAATAACAGGAACCAGCACCCTTCCTCCAAGGTGAAAACCAACACCAGGTAGCCAGAAGTAGAAAATACAAGCAGGATGGAACTGCAGCACCCGCAGCCTGCGCTTCGTCACATTAGGGAACCAAATTTTTAGTGGATCATGGTGGGCATTGCAGGCGCCATTTTAGGATCTGGCAGACCAAGTTTGTCGGGTCGAGATTAAAGCCGTCTCGCTTGCAAAAGATAACTTAAATATACCACACACCTTCGAGCTCAGAGATTGCTGAGTAGTGGGGTTGCACTTGCCGCTGGGGTGAAGTTGCAGTCGTGTCACCAGTGCTTCAGTCGGGTCGCGATCGTCGCCATTTTGTGGATTTGGTCCGATGAAACCCGCCAAACTTCAATCCTGATTATCAGGCAGCAAAGACGTTAACCTCCCTTTCCAAACGGCACATCATACGCTGCGTCTCTTAACGGAGGGATAGCATGTTCCACCTCCTTTTTCCGCTTACTTTAACTCCAGAACGGCAGAGATATTTCCCCTCCTTGCGCCGAGTGACGGGATCAGGCAGCCATTAGCTCTGCCACCCAAGCCACGCCCCCCTTGAATGTGTAAATGTTTGTTTGTATTGTTCGTGAAAGAAAGTAATAAATCTTGGGTTTTAATATGTGAATATTTACAGTGGTTCAAAAATTAATAATATGTGTTTACATGTACATATATGTTTATCCTGTAATATGTATTAATAATTACATGTTTATATTGTATGTGATTTCAGTTAAAATAAGTTTTGTGCTATTTTTTAATATTCATAAATATGTACATAAGTCAAAAATATTTGATGCAATTTATATTGTAAAATGTAAAATATTCTGTTAAAAATTGATAATTAATTTTTATTTTTTACATTAATCTTTTAAAACGATTTTTTTAAAGAAAATAGAATAGATTTTTTTATATTTCAGTAAAAAGTTATATTCCTTTTTAAATCATTTAACTTTTATTTCAAGTACTATTGTTCACTAATACATATCTTTAATATTATACTTTAGGAAACTATAATTTTGTAGTCAATACCTGTGTACGTTTATTATTCAACATCTGAATTTTGACCATCCTGTTTTAATTGAGTCTGTGTGTCTCGATCCTGATTTAAGTCCTGGTTGACAATAGATTTTTCATACACCACTTTATGAGCGTTATTAAGTGAAGACATATTCTGTAGTCAGAGCTATCTTCTTTGCATTTCATTCATTGAGGCAAAACGCTCTGGGTTATTCATTAATGTTACTCTGCTGTTTTTGAGTGAATTTACTTGGCTACTCTTCAAATGTATTCAAACTTTAACGGCTTTGGCTTAAGTTGTAATGCTGCTATAACCTTCTCCGCGTTTTTTGTGAGCCTGACTCGATAGAGAGACTCCACTCTGTGTGGCTTCATAAATGCTGAGCCGGAATGAGTATTTTGGAAAAAGAGGGCTCTCAGCTTCACACACATTAATTCAGCAATGAAGTTGTGGTAGGTAGTATGTACCAAACCATCCTTTATTTCTACTAAGTGGTCATCTGAAATAGGTCATCTCAGTTTATCTGACCCAAGTCGTTTTTAAAGCACATAGCATAGGACATGATGTCCATAACTCCATAGTGGATATAAAAAAGCTCTTTTTCGGGAGAATGCTTATGGTTGGGCCTTTGAAATATTCGTTTAAAGTCAGCCAATAAGGTTACATAGTTGTTTAAGCAAGGATCTGAAGGAGTAACAATGGGTGTGGCCAAGACGAACAAGTTACTTACCTTCAGTAATGCCTTATCTGGTAGAGACTCTATCTAGCAGCAGATTCCTTACCTTAGAATATCCCCAGGCATCAGACTAGATCCAGAAGATTTTCGAGCAGTTCTCCTGTGCACCGGTAGGTGGCGTTTCTCGGTTCCATGTCATCTGCACTGGAAGTCACATGAGCGGTAGCTATAAAGGCGCTGCCTCGGCGTGCTTACATCAGTTACTTTCATGACTTTACACTGTCGGATCCATGATGAGCACTGACCACTTGTGTGGCAAACTAAGGAGAAGGGTGTTCCATACACCGTAATCAGTTTGCATAGCGGAGAGGATGGGAGGGTTGGTAAGGAATCTGTGGCTAGATAGAGTCTTTACCAGAAAAGGCGTTACGAAGGTAAGTAACTTGCTCATCTGATAGAGAATTGTAGCTCCAGATTCCTTACCTTAGAATTGATACCTAAGTAATACCTCCCCAGAAGTGGGACTGTGAAGCCAATTAAATCAGAAAGTCCTATCACGACGGACCCACCTGTCCAGGCAGTTGTATTTGGTGAATGTGTGCAGAGAGGTCCATGTTGCTGACTGACAGATGTCCAGGACTGGAACGCCATATGTTAAGAGAGTGGTCGCAGCCTTGGCTCTGGTGAAGTGAGCTTGCAAGCCCTCAGGCGGTTACTTCTTGGCCAATGCATAGCAGATCCTAATGCAGAGAACAATTCATTACAAGATGGTCCTTTTCTGCACTTCCTTCCCTTTTTTGCTCCTGCATAGCCCACAAAGAGTTGATCGTCCACCCGGAATTCTTTTGTGCGGTCAAGTTAGAATGACAACGCTCTTTTTTGGTCCAGGTAGTGGAGTCTCTCCTCATCTTTGGAGGGGTAAGGCAGAGCAAAGAAGGTAGGCAGGGTGATGTTCTGGCCTACATGGAATGGAGTCACAACCTTCCAAAGGAAGGAGCATGTGTCCAGAGAACCAGCTTGTCCAGATAGAAGGTGGTATAAGGAGAGTGAGAAGAATGCCTGCAATTCTCTGACTCTCCTGGACGATGTTATGTCCACTAAAAAGGCAGTTTTTAATGTCAAGAGCCTAAGAGGGCAATTGCGCAGAGGCTACAATGGTGCACACATGAGAAAGGTGAGGACCAGATTGAGGTCCGACTAAGGCATAATGAATGGCGTAGGGGGAAACATATGTTCTCCAGCACTGGATCTTTCATAGATTCACATGCTTGAACCCTATTTGCACAGCTCCAACAGACAAGGAAGGTAGAAAATGGGATTCTATGGGGAAGAGAATTAATGTGCTGACTGCAGATGCAGTTAAGATAGCTGATTCATCAGCAATCGTAGCACGACATAACAGGTAATTATGGAGCGACAAGGCACCATTTCTAGGAAAATTGCCAGAGGAAGATAAAAAAAGAGCTAAGGCAATATTGAGAGATGGCGAACTAGCGTTTGCTTCCTTAATATATGTGGCCATGGATGCTTCAACTTGCACATTTAGGCAGGTTGGGAATGCAATAGTCATGCAGAGGTACGGCTGATTGAAGAGCACATCTTTTAGACCAGAGGTCCAGGCACGAGTGATGGACATGCCATTTGATAGCAGTAATATTTTTAGACTGAGCTTGATCTAGATCATATGGAAGCATTCTTTAGTGAAGATAGTTTTGAGGAAGAGGAAAGGCAACTCATCTAGGGGACTTAAATATTCAATACATTGATGATGAGGTGGAGTACAACAAAAAGAAAGTTTCAAGGAATGTATGCATCAGGAAAGTTGGTTCAAGTACCAATGCGCATATTGACATCATTGCAAGATATGATTGAAGATTTTTTCAAAAGACTTCCATCTCAGTCAGCACAGAAGGGGTAGGAGTCGGAACTAACAAAGACTCCTCAGCCACCAAGTCTGCAGCCAGCACAGACACAAACCCAGGAAATTCAGGGAAAGCTAACAATGTCAGAGAATGTGAATCCTGAGCAAGTGGCTTCGGATGAGCAAGATGGAGAGCAAGATGGTGGAGTAGGATCACCATTTACTGGCAATAATAATGATAGCAATGAGGCAGATAATTAAGGAAAGAGGATGAGGTCCTTCAAGCAATTAAGGCAGACACAGAGACGGCATGTTCACTGGGTATGCTACAAAGTAGGCAGTCCTAGAGAGGATTTAAAAGACAATTTTTTCAGTAAGGGCAACAAGGACTGTTTTTTCGAACCTACATACAAAATATGTCATATGGTCAGTACAGTTCATATCGACAGCAGGCAAGGCAGCAGAGGCAGAGAGGACATGGCTACAGAAAGAGTCGAGGAAGAATTAGGAAAGTAAGTCAAACCCCAAGGTTTGAGGGCAAAGGAGGAAGATCATGTTTTCCTGAAGAAGGGTGCATCCGACATTCAGCTGCCAGTCGGAGGAAGGATGCAGTTTTATTTCGAAAGTTGGCAGCACATAACAGTTTGGATATTGGTATTGGATATTGTAGAGAAAGATAACGTTCTGGAGTTTGTAGAAGAACCACCATCATTCCCGCCAATAAAAGAAAGACACTGACATTTGAGAGAGTTAGCAAAGTTATTAAAGAAAAAGGCTATCAAAAGAGTACCATACACAAAGGATTCTACTCGAGGTTCTTTCTCATTTTAAAGAAATCTGGAGAATGGCATCTAATATTGGATTTAAAGGCACTGAACAAATTTATAAAGAAACAGAGTTTCTGCATGGTCAAATTATAGGAAATTCTTCCGTTTATAAGAAAAGGAGATTTTCTAAGTTCAATAGACTTGAAGGATGCCTATTTCAATATACCCATTCGCAAGAAACACAGAAAATATCTCTGCTTTATGGTGTCTGGTCAACACTATCAGTTCAAAGAATAAGGAGGGTGCGCAGAGAGTGCCTGCAATTCTCTGACCCTCTTGGACGATGTTATGGTCAGTAAAAATACAGTTTTTAATGTCAAGAGCCTAGAGGGCAATCGTGCAGAGGCTTGAATGGTGCATACATGAGGAAGAGGAGGAACAGGTTGAGGTTCCACTGAGACCTGAAAAATATGTTGTCGGCCTTTCAGGAACCAAGCCACTACAGGAGACTTAAAGAGAGATGGTTGGTCCAGCACTGCAAAAATGCAGAGATGGCAGCAAGATAACCCTTAACAGTGCCCAGAGCGGAGCACTGCTGGGCCAAAGACAATGTAAACAACAGAACTTTAGATAAAGGCATAGAAAGGGGGTCAACATTGTGGGAAGCACACCATGACAAAAACCTGTCCATACGGCAGGTGTATACCAACTTGGTGGAGGGGAGCCTGGCTGCCAGATGAATATTACAGACTTTGGGAAGAACGTCGAAAGCTGTCAACTGTTATCGGTCAATCTCCATGCATGATGGTGGAGTGTGCGCAGGTTCGGATGCAGAACCCTCTCCCCTGTTGCTGCGACAGAAGATCCTCTCGAAGGGGCATCCTGACTGGAGGACTGATGGTCATGCTCAGCAGCCCGGGATACCTGATTCTCTGTGCCCAAGAATGACTTGGGCCTGGTCATTCCTGATATTCTTGAGAACTCTGGGCAGGAGTGGGGTTGGCGGGAAGGCGCACAGGAGGCCAGAGCTCCACTCGAGACGAAAAGTGTCTCCGAGCTAGAGTCGCCTTGGAAACTCTAGCATGCAAAACTGCTGACATTGTGCATTCTCAATGGTAGGGAGCATATCTAACCAAGGCTCTCCCCAATGATGAAAGAGACCTTGCACCACCTCCGGATGAAGACACCATTTGTTATCCGCTAGGCATCTTCGCTGAGTTTGTCCACTGTGTCGTTCAGAGAGCCCGCCAGGTGCTGAACCAACAGAGAGATGTGCTAACATTCCAGCCATGTCCAGTGATGCAGAACCTCTGAATAAAGTGTCCACGACCCCACCCCACCATGTTTGTTGCAGCACCACATGGTGTTGGTGTTGTCCATGAACACCTGCAACAGTCTTCCCTTGATCGAAGAAAGAAAGGCTTTCAATACCAAGCCAATCACCTGGAGCTCCAATGGGTTGAAGTGGAGCTCGGGCTCTGCTGGAGACCAGAGTCCTCTGATCTTCACCTATCCCAGATAGCTAACTCAGCCCAGAACTGACACGTGTGTCACTAGAATTAGCTCAGGTTGGGGAAGGGAGAAGGGTCTCTCACTGACACAATCGTGGTTCGTTAGCCACCACTGCAGATCTTTTGCAGTTCCTTTTGAGATCTGGGCCATGGCGGAGAGATTTCCCTGATGCTGTGCCCACTGGAACTTCAGGTCCCATAGCAGAGCCCGCAAATGCCAATTGGCATGAGTAACCAGCAGGATGCAGGAGGCCATGAAGCCCAACAGCCGAGTCAGTCTCCTCGAAATCCACAATAGAGGCTGAAACATTGGAATCAAAGCCTGAATATCCTGGACTCTCCACTCGGGAGGATAGGCCCAAAACTGCACTGTGTCAAGAGCGGCTCCGATTAAAAGGAGCGTCTGAGAGGGAGTAAGTTGTGATTTCCGCATGTTGATAGTGAACCCCAGAGAGTGCAGGAGGTTCCTATGCTGAAGGTGGGAGATGACTGCCTGGGGCGAGCCCACCTGCAACAACAAGTCATGGAAGTAGGGGAAGACTGGAGCCCCCGACCTCCTTAGTAGAGCTGCAACCACTGCCATCCCTTTTGTGAACATCTGAGGGGCGGTAGTAAGGTCGAAAGGGAGCACAGTAAACTGAACGTGCTCTTGGCCCAGCATCAACTGCAGGTAACGTCTGTGGGCAGGCAGGACGGGGATGTGGAAATATGCCTCCTGCAAGTCCAGTGCTATTATCCAGTCTCGAGGGTCTAGGGCAGACAGAACTTAGGGCGACTGTGAGCATTTTTAACTTCACATTTTTAAAAAAGAGGTTGAGAAGACGCAGGTCTAGGATAGGAAGAAGTCTTCTGTCCTTCTGTAGCACCAGAAAGAAGCAGGAATAACAACCACAACCTACTTTTGATGCAGGCACCCTTTCTATGGTTCCCTTGGCAAAGAAAGTTTGCACTTCTTGATGGAGCAAGGAGGGATGGTACTCGGTCAGCCAATTGTAAGTGGGTGGCATGAGGGGTGGGGTAGTCACAAAGGGGAGAAAGTAGCTCCTTTAGATGATCTGGAGGACCAAGCAGTCTGATGTCAGTGACTGCCAGTGGGGCAGGTAATGGGGTATCCTGCCTCCCACTTCGTGACCATGATAGTCGGAGGGCAAACTTAATAGTCTTGGAAGCAGCGGCTGGCTGAGGGTGGTGGACTGAATCGATTGTGGGCTGCTTAGTCCCACGTTCTCTATGGGACCCACGCCCTTGGACACAAAAAGGCTGGGAAGCCTGCTGGCCGTGGTGACTTGGAGGCTATGGGCACGGCTGGAGACCCCTTCCGTGCCCACAAAAGGGGCGGATTGGCAAGGGGCCACAGACAAGCCCAAGGACCTGACTGTAGCTCTGCTGTCCTTAAAGTGTTTAAGCACTGAATTTGCCTTCTTTCTAAATAGGTGAGAGCCATCGAAGGGCATGTCCATGAGAGAAGCCTGGACATACCCTTAAAAGCCAAGCGTGGCTCCACAAGGCCACCGACTATGAAATCGCTCTGCCCGGTGAGCTGGTCATGTCGAGACCACACCTTCTGGTGAACATTGCTGCATCTCGCCCTTCAGCAATAGCCTGGGTGAGGATGGCTCAGGCCTTCTCTGAGACCATATGCAACACTCATGCAACCAAGTCCCATATCACATGGGAATAATGGCCCAACAGGCAGGCTGTGTTCACCGACCGCAGTGCTAGGCTGGAGGAAGAGAACATTCTCTTGCTAAAGTTATCCAGCCTATTGGATTCCCTATCCAGTGGCTTGGTAGGGAACACGCTGGGGTTAATTCTGGATGTGGAGGCTTGGGACACCAAGCTCCCCGGGGTGGGGTCGTTGGTAAGGAAACTGGTGTCACCAGGAGCAGAGTGATGATGGCAGGCAGTCATCTTATTCACAGGAACCCTGTGCAGGGCTTGAACCGGGACACAAGTAGGACCTCTGTAAGGGCCTCATTGAAGGGAAATAGGTGTTCAGAAGTGAGAGACTCCCAGCTGAAGCACGTCTGTAAAGACCTCCATCTTGATTGCTAAAGTGGGCAACTGAAGGTTCAAGACCTCAGCCGCCCTATGCACCACCATTGCAAAAGAGGTGCCTCCAAAGCCACAGCAGGAGGAGAGACGAGAACAGTGTTGGGTGAGGTGTCTAATCCACTGGTCTCCACCAGTTTCTCATACCTGTTGTCCTGTTCCTGTTCTTCTTCTGGGATCTGGTAACCAAAAGGGTCCATAGACTTTTCCCATTTGTCTCCCTCTCCAGGCCTATCAAATAAATAAGGCACTAGCTCCGCTCCGGGAAGCATGGACCAGGTCGGCACTGGACGATGCCCATTCAGCTACGTGTCGGAGTTGGGAATAATGATGGGGCGGTGCCGCCTAGGGGCGCTGGGAGCATCGGCACTGGAGCAGGCATCGAGAAAGGTATCGGTTTCACTGTCTGCTCCGCTTCGGATCCAGCAAAGGTGCTGAGGTGAATCTGCCGCTGTTCCCACGCTCATAGGCCTCGAAGGCGCTCCAGAGGGGCTGAGTCGCCCATATATAAGGCAGTGTGATACGGCGTCCCAAACAGCCAGGAGTTTCAAGATGGTGCCCGTCAAACTCCCCTCTGACACAGAAGGTGCCGCACTAGACCAGAGGACGGACCGGCCCAAGACGTCAGGCCCTGCCCAAAAAGTGTGTTTGGAGGCTGACGGGAGAGAGACGAGTGAGGGACAGGAGGAGGAGACGGAGAATCCAGACGGGAAGAGAAGCTGTCGACTGGTGACGGAGTTGGTGAGTGAAAGAGGCAAACAGGCAGAGAGGAGCACCGAACAACCCGAGACACCGCCTAGAGGCAACGCTTATGTATCCTGCGGTCCCCAGGAGGGAGAGGACGCGGCAATACCCCTTAATGCGGTCCAGGAGGGCCGCAGTTTCAGGCAAGTTCCATTCTCCCACTTTCTTAGAAATTGGCGGGGAGTTGGGAGGCAGTCGTGCACACCGCAGTTAAAGTAACAAGAAAGGAGCACTCATTCCCCCCTTTTTCCTTTCACGTCGGGTGATGGCACGGGTGATGGGTAGTTAAGCTACCAACGATCAAATACCTCCAGGACTGACTTACTTTTGTTTGTTATTTGTTTATTTTGAGTACTCCATTGCTCTGGGGCTGGCAGACACTTCACTAAAGGGGACCTGGACTCCGACGCGGACCAACTACGTATAATTCCCAAACCAGGAGTGGAAATGACCAGACGGATATGTTTGCTTTGTTTTTCTCTTCATATGCTTCTCCCCTTTATTTTCTTGGCTTGTCCTGCTTGAGCAGCTTATGAGAGCCGTAATTGTTTTTCCTTTGAATCAAAGAGGATAAAACAGAATCAAAAAGAGAGGAATAACAATAAAAATCTGACAACCCTAACAAAGGACCTTGACTTTGTGTATAAGTAAAGGTAGCCCATGCCCTTCATAGGTTCAGCGACATATCACAGGCGCATGGCCTCATAAACCTCCTTCAGCTGGGTGGGGGTCGCTCCGGCTCTGGCAAGATCAAAGAAGATCAGAGCGGACTCGGGTTCAGGTTCTGCCGACTCCCGGGGCCTAGAGTGCTGACATTCCCATGTCTCATCATAAGACTTCAACGGATGCGGCAAAGTCAAAGACCTCTTCGACGTCTTTGACTTTTTGTGCTTCTGGGACTTCCCTGACGATTTAGAGTGTGACAACGTCAATTGGGAAGGGCTCGTCGAACGGTCCTGAGACCTTCCACGTGAACATGACCTCAAGCGTCGTGGGGTCGACCGACTTTGGGCAGAGAGGAGCTTGAGGGAGTGCTCCCTCAGCGACTTAGGATGCATGGCGCGGCAGTCCTCACAGGTCTTGGAGTCGTGCTCCAAGCACAACAAACACAGCAAGTAGGGAGCCTGTCACCAACATTTGCCTGTAACAGGCCCCTGATGGTTTGAAAATAGTCGGTTTCTTAGGTGACATGACCTTTCACCATGAGAAAAATGTCAAGAACATTTGACAAAACATTAAAAAAGCCAGTAAAAAATATACTGAGGGTAGCTCAGACTGGATCAGTGCTATCTGGCATCTAAAGGAAAGAATTGAAGTCAGCGTGCTAAGGTGGTGCCTATATAGGTACCACGCACGTCACTTCTGGTGCGGACGCTGCAGACATGGAACTGAATGACGTCACCTACTGGTGGGCAGGGGTACTGCTCAAAAATGTTTAGGATCCAGTCTGATGCTTGGGAATATTCCAAGGCTAGGAATCTGCAGCTAGAAGTCTCTATCAGATTATTGTTGCTCTGGTTAGTCTACTAATTAAATACCGTACATTAGGCATTTATTCTGCAAACTGAGCAGGACAGGATGTAAAACAAACCACCAAGCTTTAAAGAAATTAATTTAGCGTCACCATTAATAAAGCTTGCTCAAGGTCTGGCGGTCAGAAAATTGGTCAACACTATTGACATTAATGGTTGGGTTAATGCTGTCTTCTAATTATATATATGCTGAAACTTAACATTGTACTTTTATGCCATCTACCAGGCGTTAGGATGAGTCCAATGTGAACCCAGTTCCAGATAAATGTTTCTGCTGCCATCTATTAAGGTTTGTGGCAATGACTGCTCCTTCTCCTCCCTGTGAGTGCATAAAGAAATGGCTATGGTTTTCGTCAGCAGCTATGCCAGTTCAGTGGTAAATGCTACTGTCCCTGAAAAGGTGTCATTTTTTAGCAGAGTGAAGGAAAAAGCCTGAAAGGCTTAAAAAACCTCCAGGTGCACCAATAACAAAGTTGTGATGACAACCCAGGTACAGCAGCAGAGCTAGCCATTTAGAAACAACAGATTTATCAGTACTGGAGAAACAGCCCAGTGCACATTGTCCAAGAAACAGTAAAGAACTCCAGAATGAGCAAGAGCCAAGCAGAGCATAAAAAATAAGAAAAATGTGCAAAAAATGAGGGAATAATCTTTCAGTATATAGGAAATGTAAATATTGCAACATTAGTTTCCTCTGCTGACAGCTCCAGCAATACTTCTAAAATGTCAGGGGAAGGGAAATAAGACAATAAGATCAAAGAGCAAGGCACCATCTTGGAACTGAACAGCCCATTACTAGGACTAAGAGGTGCTATCATGGCACATGATACTTGGCTTGTAGGTGTATGTCAAAAGGTCTGCACTTCATGCTCTGGCCCCAACCAACCAACCACAGATGGCCACAGAATCCAGGAGCCTCTAGAAGTTAATCTGTCATGGGTCACCTGGAGAAACAGTGCACACCAGCCTCCTGGCAACGGAACACTGTTCAGGGTCCCTATATGCGGAGCTATAAAACAGGAAGATGCAGCTGTTGTATCCACACCAGAAGCAGGTAAAGAACGAGTACATCAGGAAACTGGGAGGAAGGTGTGGCCTGAGAAATCCAGGGAACAACAGTTATAATAACAACAATAAAGAAACAAGTATTTAAAGTTCAACAGTGTTTCGCATAAGAATGTTGTTTTAAGGTAGACTTTGCAATGTAGTTACCATTGAAGAATACAATCCAAAACATCTGTCATGTGTAACTAAACTTAGTGGTATGGAGTCTTAGAAACTTCCCCATGTGAACTTCATAACTCAAGGCCACTGGTCAATTACACTCAACTCTCAAAGGAAATATGCAACAACCTGAGACCTTTAGTAATTTATCCACCTCTTTGGCCTCACAAGCTACAAGAATGCTGACAGCATTATATACCCATTGAGCCCAGGTGCCTAAATACAATATATCTCTAAATAGTGAGGAATCAGATTCAATTAAATCTAGAAAAGTCTGAAATCCTAAAAAGAAGCAACCTAGTTTAATAATCCTCTTTCACTGCCTTAGCAAACAAGTATGGACTCTTGCCCAGGCCATGTCAACTAAAATCCTAAGTGTAACTATTACCTTCAACTAGAATTCAACACAATGTAATATTAACAATTTTTGAGCTATGCAACCTAATCAGCATCCTGCTTTATCTGACATGCAGGTAGGTGTATTCCCCTGACCTAGACAAGACTAAACTACACAAACTCATTATTTCAAAGATACCCAGCCTGCCTCATTTAAAGAAACCAAGACCGAAAAATGTAGCAGCCAGACACCTCCCTACACACCGATAGAGAGAACATATCTTTCTGCCAAGCAAACATTCCATGTAAGGTATATCAGGTGAGATACAAGGACATGTGTATTGCCTATAGCACAACCATCAAAAAGGCCATGAATTATTCTAGGGTAAACTGACCAAAATACTAAAATATCTTTTGAATGTGCTTAGTCTTTTGCAATGCTACGAAAAACAAGGTAGACCCATGGTACATAGGGACCTAGGGTATATAATATTTTCAAGAAACAACGGTATCCACATAACCTGTACTTGAAAAGTAAAAAATAAATATATTTAAAATAACATATTATTCAAAAATACAAGCAAACTTTCATTAACATCGATAATAGTGGGCAGTGAGGCAAACGCGATGTGATAGTTGTGCCCAGACAAACAGAAGTGATAGATGTGACTGAACAGTATAATATAAATGCCACAATATAAATAATAGCAATCCGCCCAATTAAAATTTGAACAACAAGAGAAAAGTGGGTCTGCATGTGATGTCAACGACGTTTCGATACTATATCAGGACAGTTGTGATTAGATGCCTGAGATGCATCTTAATACATAAATATACAATCATAAAAGACATTCACAAGAATAAGGACAAAAAAGAAGAAGATAATAATAATAATAAGTTACAGAGAAAAGTTATACGTCACAACATAAATGCAAATAAACAAATAATCAAGAGTACAAAACAAAAAAATGAGTGAAAAAGCATGAGTATGTCCAAATAGAGATCTTACCAATGTGCCATGGCGTGTGACAATGTCACAATGTCAGTCCTCATGAAGGGTATGTATATGTAAAAAATGTGTGTAAATAAGAAAACCATAATTGGACAGGGACAAGAGGAGTCAAAGGAAATTCAAAAATAAAAGGTACCTAAAGACAGGAGTGTTTTACCAGACAAACTATAAACATACAAAAAAGGTAAAAGAAAAAAGAGAATAAGAAACAAGCCCATCGGGCCCGTGCATCTAGCAAAATAGTGGGGAAAGGGTTTAGCGTACTTTCTGGTTAAAAATACGGAGCTGGGAACCAAGGGTACTGGTGCTCAAGAGAAGCCAATTCATGCGTTTGCAATGGAAGCATGGACAAACATCCAAATTCCACGAATGCTTCATACAATGGACACCAAACAAATGTGCGTGCTCCGAGCATAGCAGTTGGCCCAGAAATAGGCTCTGCTCAGTGGACCATAAAGGCAATAAACATAGAGGAATGGACAAAAAAAGAGAATGCCGGCAATGGGCATAAGAAAAGGGCTAGACTGGTGCCCTAAATAATTAAAAAACCAACCATATACAATGTTGAAACGCTAGCCTAAAAAGAGTGGAAATAAACGACTGGCAATTAACACAAAAAGAGGACCCGATCACCAAAAGAATCATCATGTTGCGTTGGGGAGCACACCATCTTAAATTATGAAAAAAGAAGAAATTAACAATGCCTTGTAGCAAAAAAAGTGGAAAAGTAAAACATTTTGAAAAAAAGAAAAAAATTTAAAAATATAAATCGCAAGGCAACGAATGGATACATAAAATACATCAAGCCCTCAAAGTACAAACAATTTGTATATAGCCATGTGCAGAAGTAGACCAATATTGTAATAGCAAGGTATACAACACAGAGACCTTCTTACTTATTTCTGGAGCCAATTGTCACTACACTAAAGAGGTCCAGTCTTCCAGCTTGTTGAGACCCATGTTCAGACTGTCCAAGTGTAGGATCCATTTCAGCTCTTCTTTGTTCGAGAGGGGAGAGACACTTCCGCATCTGCTCGGTGGATGTACAACAGTGATAACTTGCCATTGCATTTCCTTTTCTGTGTGGTTGTGCAGTATGAAATGTTCTATCAATGGTGCAGTCATGACCTTACACCTAAAGCAACTCCTATGTTGGCATATTCTGATGCATATCTTTTCTGTGATTTGCCCAATGTATATAAGATCGCATGGGCATATGGTAGCATAAACCACATTGGTTGTATTACAATTAGAGAATTGTTTCAAAATAAACTTGACGCCCTAAAATTAAATTCTTTAGATTCAATAGTGAATGCATAAACACTACATTGGCCACATTTAAAATAACCCTTCACTGGTGTTAACCCCAGATATCATGAAGCGTACGATTGGTATTATGGCATAGAAGGGATGCCCGCACTAAGTGGCCTTTAATAGTTTTATTTTTGCGAAGTACGAGTTACTTACCTTCGGTAACGATGTATCTGGTAGAGACTATTCTAGCCGCAGATTCCTTAACGTAGAATTATCCCCAGGCGTGAGACTGGACCCGGAAAACTTTCTTTGCCCCAGCATCTCTGCGCGCCGGGGGGGCGGTACCACGCGACTCCGCCCTGACGTCGTCCGCGGGCGTGACGTCAGCGAGGTCACATAAGCCCCGCCCCGGTGCGCTGACATCAGTTTTCTTCTGAGAACTTTTCCGCGCCACAACGCGGAGCCATCACAAACAAAACTGTGGAGAGTATGGGAACAGTGTGCGAAAAATCAGTGAAAAAAGAGAAACGAAAGGTGAGGAACAGCACCAAGTGGAAAAGTGCCAAGCACTAAGGTACCATAAAGTCATAGCAGCGAAAGCCATAGCAGGGAAAGAGCAGAGCACCGCCCCGAGGAGCAGCCTTGCAAGCGAAGGCGACATCCCCCCTGGAAGCAGAAGACGTGAAAAAACGCTATAGCAGAAGAGAGAGAGAGAATCTGCAACCACAATCCACAACAGTGAAGGGGCAACAACCCCGAAACAGAGGAGTAACAGCAATTCACCCCCAGACGAACCATCAAGGAGGGCCGTATCCCCTGAAAGGAGCGAAAGGGCCGAGGTACAAGCAAAAAAAAACCCAACGCAGAGAACTGCAAAGGAATCAGAAACCCCAAGCCAGTAAAAGGAGAAGAGTCAAGGAGACCCCTACACTTGGAGAAAAAACCAAAGTGGAGGGAGGCAGAAGCACACATGAACCAACCGACCTTGGATCAGAAAGGAAGGGGTGAAACAATCAAGCAGTACGAAGCATCCTGTCCGGGAGGGGGCGAAGCATACCCCCACAGAAGACAAGCCACCCGGAGGGAGGCGAGTGCAGAAAACCAAACAGAAGGTCCTCGCAGAACGGGGAGGAAAGGGTGGGTTGTGAAGGAATCTGCGGCTAGAATCGTCTCTACCAGATACATTGTTACCGAAGGTAAGTAACTCGTACATCTGATAGAGACTACTAGCCGCAGATTCCTTAACGTAGAATAGATACCCTAGCCATACCCAGAGGGGAGGAGGGCCTGCGAGAGAATCTCATCAGCTTGGAAGAACACAGGGCCCCAGCAGGGATGTGTCACAGGGACAAGAAGGGCGGCCCAGCCCTCACCAAGCAGAAGTAAGCAAGAACGAGGCGAAGGGACGGCCAGGAAAACCCAAGCCCATCCAAGGTACAACCGCCAGAAAACCCCGTAGGGGCAGACAGCGCCAGAGGAGCACCAAGGAAGAAAAGAACCACCCCAAACTCCAGGGAGAAGAGGTAGAACCGGAGGCAGAGCCTGCCGTAGGAAAACACAGACACAGCGATAGGGGCAGCTGAACAGGTAACAGCTGCAAGGCAGCGGACAAGGCAGGAGCGGCTCCACAGCCAAAAGGCGCAGGCGAAGAAGAAGGCACAGGTGCGCAAAGCCCCAGCAGAACCAGAGGCAGGGGCACAAGGGAACACACCAAGGGCCACGGCGGTGGGCCATAACAAGCAGGCATGCGCAGGCGGCAGCTGGCAACACCATGGAGCAGTGCACCCAGAACAAGCCAGGTGCAAGCCGAGGACAGTGGCCAGGGAAATCCAGAACAATCCCCAAAAGGGGGGCCGTGCCAGAGCCACACACACCGGCCCACGAAAGAAGTGGGACCAGGCAGAAGAGAAAGAGGAGAGACACGGAGGACGGACCAGCCGGCAACCAGAGCACAGGAAGCCAGAAGAAACGTAGCCCCCCCTGGAACACCAGACAGAGGACCAGGCCGAAACGCCGGACAGGAAGGCGGAAACGCCACAACACGATGCCGTAGACAGCAGGCCAGGCCGGCCTAGCGATGTAGCGAACACTGAGAATGACAGACGTCGGAGCAGCGTAAGCTGCACCAAGAAAAAGGCAAAAGAGACCGCACCAGCGGTATACAGTGATGCCAGGAAAGGCAAGAAACCCAAAAAAGGGCATCCACGCCTCCCCAGCGTAGGACAGAGCTATGTAATAGCTACAAGTACCCCACTTATGGCATGATACGTCCCAAGGAAAACATGGGAACACCTTAGGAAACAATTTCCGCAGCAGAGGACAAGAACATAAAGGACCTGCGGGTAAAACCACAGATGGCTTGTCAATCAGCCAAAAAAGACACAGAAGCCAAAAGGAGGCCGTACCAGCAGCCAACAGTACAGAGGGGCCAACCTAAGGACCCCGAAGGCACGCCAAACCACACGGAACACACAACCGGGCCAAGCGAAGCACTAGACCCCCCAAGAAAAAAGGGGTGGGAGAACGCCTCCCATAAGGCACCAGAGGACCGACAAGCCAAGTTTACGGAGGGGGAGGAGGTCGGAGCCCCGCAAGAAGCCTCTGAATGGCGGAGTCCGCATGGGTGTTAAACAAAAGAACCCCATCAAAAGGCAGGTCAACCAGACGCTCCCTAATATTCTCTGGAAAAACGCTATCCCGCAACCAAGCATGGCGACGGAGAGCTACTGAACTTGCCATGGCGCGGCCGAGAGCATCAGAAACATCTAAGGCCGAACGAAGAATAAACTCGGCCAACTCCCGGCCATCCAACACATGGGTTCGCAGATCAGCGCGGACACCTTCGGGGGAGGCACTAGACAGAAGGGACTCCACGGAATCCCACAGACTGGAAGTAGCCCTGGCCAACACACAAAGTGTGTTGAGCGCTCGCAAAGCAGCACTAGAGGAAGCGAAGATGTGACGCCCCCACGAATCCAAGGACCGGGCCTCCCGTGACGGAGGAAACAACACCAAGGGCAGGGAAGGAAAAGCAGTCTGCAGAAGAGGACCCTGTGTAGAGGGGTGGAAAGAAAGGCAGACTGGATCGTGCAGAGCAGGGCGATGGCGATGTAGGAGCAGCTGAGGCACGGGATCACCCGTGGCAGGACGCCCCCAGGCCCCCAGAAGAGAGGTATGGAGCGAAGCTTCGAATGGAAGAAGCAGCTCCCGTCCACCAGAGCCCTGATGGAGAACCTCCAACAGATGGTCCGTGGGGAATGGGGTGCCGGGGTCGCCCATGCGCAAAATGCCAGCGGCCGTGGAAATGGCCCGGACAAAAGCCGCACCCTCCTCCGTAGGGCGCCGTGGGGGAGAGAGCAATTCCTCCGTGGGTAATGGCTGTAAGCTAAGCCGGCCATCCCCGAGCCCAGCTGGATGAAAAAATGGCCAGCCCCTGAATGGAGGACCCACGGACGAGTGGGGGGCCTGAGGCGCCTCCGGGGCAGGCCGAGAGCGCGGGGACGGCGAAGAGCCCTCCCTGGAAGACGCCAGAGAAAAAGCAACGACGCAGCAGCCCGTCTCCGGGGAAGAGGAGACAAGAAGGTGACAAACCTCCGGAGAGGAGGGGACCTCTGGAGACGAGTCGACGACCCGACGCCGGCACGCCGCCGTTGAGTCCGCCACAGGCGCCGGTGCGACGTCGACCGGCACCGGTGCTGACACCGGGGACACCGAGTCGACCCCCACCATCACTTGCGCCCCAGGAGAATGGGGCGGGGTCGGAGCCGGGGTGGCTAAAGAACAGCGCCAAAAAGGCGCCGACCTGACCTCTGGCGAGGCAGCCGCCTGCACGGAGGGCCGAGAGGGACCCGGGGAAACGCCCCGGCCCCTAGCCAGCACCCGCGGCGCCGCCTCGGCCGACAGTCGTCGGCACCTGAGCGGCGTCGGCTCAGCCTCCGGCAAGGCCGCCGCCTGCCCAGAGGACCGAGGGGGACTCGGGGACGAACCGCGAGTCCCGGCGACATCCTGCGACACCACAGGGACCCCCGTGGGGGTTTGCGGCGAGGCAGAGGCGCCATGGGCCGAAGAGGGGAACCCCGTAGGGCTGCACCCCGACGACACCACACCCCCAAAACCTGGAGCCGAACCCGTCGGCGCCGGAGCCGCCGGCAACTCCGCGGAAAGCCCCGCACGTGGCAAGGGATCCGCGGACGTCTCAGGAAGAGGAGGAGGAGGGGCCAAGGAAGCCTGCAGAGCCCCAACGCCAGGAAACGGCGAATAGGGTGGCGACGAACGAGGCTGCATGTCCCGAGGAGAACCCGCGCCCTCCGCAGAACGGGGACCAGGCCTCGGGGACAAGCTATAAGACTTACCGGTGGGCGAGCAACGCCCCTGGGGCCTCGGTGAAGGACGATGTCGGAGGCAGAAGCGGCGGTTTCTGGGCCCTTCCGCGGGGGACGGACGCGGTGACGACACCGATCTGGACAAGCGGACCGACAGGAGCTTCATCCGACGCTCCCGCCGGGACTTCGGCTTCAGATGCTGGCAAGCGTCGCAGTCCGTAGAGTCATGGTGCTCGCCCAGACACCACATGCAAATAGGGTGAGGGTCCGTCGCCGACATCTGACGCGCACAAGAAGTACACGTCTTGAAGCCCGAAGGCATTCGCACACTGTTCCACAACGCAAAAGCGTAAAAGAAGGCCTGAAAACAGGCCAGGGACACGATTCCGGATCCGCGTTGCACGCGGAAAGAAGGAAACTGATGTCAGCGCGCCGGGGCGGGGCTTATGTGACCTCGCTGACGTCACGCCCGCGGACGACGTCAGGGCGGAGTCGCGTGGTACCCCCGGCGCGCAGAGATGCTGGGGCAAAGAAAGTTTTCCGGAATCAGTCTCACGCCTGGGGATAATTCTACGTTAAGGAATCTGCGGCTAGTAGTCTCTATCAGATATGCAAAAATAGGCCTCTCAAGTGTAAGGTCACCCGCATTTAATAGATTCCATTTTTTCAAACTACATTTCTTTACTTTGTCTGAGACCAGTGAAAATGTAGTAACAGACCAGCTTTTCAGTTTCCTTTTTTTAATTATTAGGAATAAGAAACGCATTTCTTGGGCAATACCAAGCTCTTTTCAAAGATCTCTTCACTAAGCGTCTAGGATACCCTCTAGATATAAGTTTCTGTGACAATTTCTCTGCTTCATCAAAGAAATCTTTTTTGTGCATACAATTTCTTATAATTCTCAGAAATTGTGAGTAGGGATGAGAGTCCCGTAAGGCTCTGGGGTGATGGCTAGAATAAGCCAAGAGAGTATTTCTCTCTGTAGGTTTACAAACCAATGCAGTATACAATTTCCCATTGTCAGTCTTAATCATCAAATCTAGGAATGCTATTTCAGATTTGTTCCAATGTGAAGTAAATTTCAGACCTTTACAGTCAGTATTTAACCAACTAAGGAATTCAGAGAGTTCATCGTGTTCTCCGCGCCATATTAGGAAAAACATCATCAATGTATCATTGTCACATTACAATGTGACTGTAGAAAGGATTAAGGTCTGTCAAATTTACCTCAGATTCGAGGTTATCCATGAACAAAATAGCAGTTCCTTTAATTTGTTGGTAAAAATTTTGTCATTAAGAAATACATTTCTCGTCGATGTGAGCTGAATTAAATGTGGCCAATGCAGTGTTTGTGCATTAACTATTGGATCTAAAGAATTGAATCTAAAAAATTTAATTATAAGGACGTCAAGTTTAGTTTGAAACAGTTCTCTAATTGTAATACAACCAATGTGGTTTATGCTATCATATGCCCGTGTGACCTTATATTCACCAGGCAAACCACAGAAAAGACAAGCATCAGAATATGACAACAGAGAAGTCGCCTTAGGTGTAAGGTCATGACTGTAACATTGGTAGAACATTTCATATAGCACAACAAAACGGAAGATGAGCTGCGATGGCAAATAATCACTGCTATAAATCCACTGAGCAGAGACAGAAGTCTCTCTTTCCTTTTGAGCAAAGAAGAGCTGGAATGGATCTTCGCTTGGACAGTCTGAACACGGGTCTCAACAAGTTGGAAGACTGGACCTCTTCACTGTAGTGACAATTAACTCTAGAAATAAATAGAAGGTCTCAGTGTAGTATACCTTGCAGTTAAAAGATATAATATTGGTCTACTTCTGCACATGGCTATATACGAATTCTTTGTATTTTGAGGGCATAATGTATTCAATGTATCCATTTGTTGCCGGTCGAATTATATTTTTTAGTTTTTTTCTTAATTTTAACATTTTTTACTTCTCCCCTTTTTTGCAACAAGACATTATTTTTTTCCCTCTAATTTAAGTTGCAGTGCTCCCAAATGCAATCTGATGATTCTTTTGGTCCATGAGTCCTCTTTTTGCATACATTCTCAGTGATTTAGTTCCACTCTTTTTAGGCTAGCGCTACAGCATTGTCTGTTGTTGGTTTTTATAATTATTTAGGGCACCAGTCTAGCCCTTTTTTATGCCCATTGCTGGCATTCTCTTATTTTGTTCATTCCCCTATTTTTATTATCATGGTAGTCTACTGAGCAGAGCCTATTTCTATTGCAACTGCTATGCTCGGAGCATGCACATTCTTCCGGCGTCCATTGTTAGCCGCATTCTCAGAACTCGGATGTTTGCCCGTGCGTCTATTGCCAATGCAGGAATTTATTTGGACATACTCATTCTTATTCACTAATTATTTTTGTTTTGTAATCTTGATTGTTTATTCACATTTATTTGTGACATATAACTTTTCTCTGTTTGTAGCTCATTATTATTATGTTTGTTTTTTTCTTTTTTGTCCTTATTCTTTGTGAATGTCTTTTATGATTGTACATTTATGTATTAAGATGTATCTCAGGCGTCTAATCACAACTGTCCTGATGATGATCCGCATATTTATATAAGATCTAAACATCGTTGACATCGCATATAGACCCCGTTTTTCGTTTTATCAACAATTGATTGGACTACATTGTTAATATTTATATTGCGGCATAAATATTACACTGTTCATTCACATTTATCACTTCTATTTGCCGAGCACAACTATCACGTCACGTTTGCCTCACTGTCCACTATTATGTATGTTAATGAAAGCTTGCTTGTATTTTTTAATATTAATATATCGTTTTAAATGTATTTATATTTTGCTATTCAAGTCCAAATCTTCATTTATTTGGGAAACGTTTCTTGAAAATAAAATAGTCTTTTGCAAGGCATTTTTCTGACATGTAATTCAATTTCTGTACTCCTTAGGCCCTCAATAAAAGGAGGTTGTTTTTTCCCCTCTGCACAGGAATTTGAATCACGAGTTTCACAGTAAGTACAACATCAGCACAATTTTCACCAGGTGAAAGTTAGCAGGTCAAACCTGCCATATTTTACCAATGGAAAATGTCTGATAAATATCAGTAAACCTGGATTTTGGTACTCAAAACACCAAAATCTGCATGTTATGTCCCATTTTAAAGGGCACAACTTGTAATCAGTGATAAATACAGCAATTTAAAATTCCAATCTCCGGGGTATCAGATATTAAAATGTGAGATAATTATTGTATCCGAAGCTGGGCCACTCATAATGAAGGCCTAATGGTGCTGAAGAATGTTTTGCAGCTGTAGTCTTCTCAACAGTTGGTATTTATGAACTGTCTGACTAGTGCAGCATGCCGACATAAATACATCCAGGAAGCTGAAATAGACCAACTTAGGCTTGTTTTGCCAGTCTGAGTGCAGACTAAAAATATGAAAGCTAGACATGATGAAAACAATAAGTGAATAAAGTGGATTAAGAGCTGAAATTATGAGTGCTTTTTCAGTCAGTTTTGACACTTTTACTTAAGGAGCAGACTGTCACCATTTTTAATAGGTGGCCACAATCCATATAACCGTGCATTTAACTCACCCGTCTTCTGTCTGTAAATCAGATGCATCATCAAAGCTGTCTTCCTGGGATAAACCCTTGCTCCTACAGGATCAAAACAGATGCTATTAAGGCAAAAACTGTAGGCTATGGAAACCAGGATTGGCCTCTTTACCTACCAGATAGACATCATGCACAACCCTAGGGCACATATAAGCACATGAGCAGACTCAAGCCCAAATGACATGGGTAGTGAAACCCTCTGATATATAGGCAAATGTACAATTCAAATACTGCTTTGGTGGCACATTCCAACGTAGGAGCTGGTGTACATCACATACGTGGGCATGTGCACACTCAAACACATCTATAGCTGCACACTCAAAGACATAGGAAGGTAGATGTACACTCAAACACACATGCATGTGCAACCTTACAAAGACAAGCACAAAGTTTCAGAAATCTGCATATTTACTAAGGTGACCAACACCCCTGTCCACAGTAGTCATAAGGGCCGTCCTTCAAGGTGAGTCACATGGTAAAAACATGCAAATTATAAACCTCTATAATAAATAGATGTTATTGATTATTATCAGCAAATCAATGTGGCTTCAATATCATTTAAATTACTTTATAACTGCTCATGGTGGTGCCAGTGCCTTTCTATCTGCAAACTGCAGCAAAATCATCCACATAGCTGCACATATGATCATCTCTTGCATATCTGTATGTAGGACTACCATGTCCTGTGTGACTTTGCAAAGTACATCTCCCACCAGAGGATCCATGTTTAGCATAAAATCATCTCCTGAGCATATGCATTTAGCAATCACTGCTATCTACAACATAACGGTGTATAGCACCATCTTTTGCAAATCTGGATATAGTCCAACCATGTTCTATATAGCCACACATATCATATTTCGTATAAAATGTTTATTTTGGATGCAAAGATCCATAAAACACAGTACAACAAGTAACTAGGTAAAAACAAATAAACATCAAGATATTCAACATCTCATAAAACCTCGTCCCACAATAAGATCAGAGAAGAGAAAAAAAGGAAATGAGAAATGTAATAGAGAGTAAAAGGGGAGATTTCAAAGGAGAAAGAGCTGCATCTAGAGTGTAAATAATGTAAGAAGGTTCGCTATGGGCATCATTGCTAGGGGACTTGACAATATGCATGCGAGTAATCTAGGCAGCATGCAGATATTTTGTCACCCCAACAACAATTAACTCTCTCGTGTCTTATCGTAAAGTGCGTAGTGCATGGGCATAATGGCGGAAGCCCAAAAGCATACACAGCGGC
Organism: Calotriton arnoldi; assembly: GCA_963921515.1. Lineage (NCBI taxonomy): Eukaryota > Metazoa > Chordata > Amphibia > Caudata > Salamandridae > Calotriton > Calotriton arnoldi. Next base: position 105,615 of record CAWUFW010000880.1, read on the forward strand.
CTCAGCTATTGTTTCCGTGGTCTATCACAGGCTGGGCAAAAAAAGGCAAAGTGATGCAGAGTTTCTTCTGCTGACTTGCATACGGGGCACACATTAGAGCTACAATACTGCGTGCCCCAGTTTATGCAGAAGCTGTTTAATGGCAAGATCCCGTACCTCCATTTAAAGCAGGTTTGCAGGGGAATGGAACCTGGGAGAATGTCCAAAAAAGATTCATATGCAGGGGACAGCTTGATGTCTAGAAAATAGTCAGTGGGACTACCTGCTTTTACACCTTTCAGATCCCTCAACCACAAAAACTCTTTCAGTCGTGCTTTGACCAGGGAGCGAGGGACTTGTTTTGCCGTTGGCAGGGGTTTACCAGAGCAGAGGCAAGCCTATCTTGTAAAATGTGGCTTTAATATAAGGGAACCAAGCAATCCTCTCACAACCAGGAGATTTGAGGAGAGCCCTAATCACCGTTCTATAGGATCCTAGTTCTTCTATTGACCACAGTCTAAGCCAGTATAGAATAGGGCGACACTTGATAAGTTGGTTTATAGGATCCAGCAGTTGGGGGAGGTGAGGAGCACTCTGAGGAGTGTTGAGAATGCTCCTCACTAACTTTTTTTCGGTTTTAACAAGATCACTCCTTTTAACGTGTCCCCATAATTCTACACCATACATGGCTGAGCTTTTCGATTTGATGTTGTAGATCTCCACCGCTGGTTCTAGAGAATAAGCATGGGCCCGTTTGAGCAGTTTGACTAAGGCACCAGCTTCTTGTTGGAGTTTTAGAGAAAATCTCTTGATATGAGAAGACCAACTCATTTTGTGATTCAGACAAATCCCCAAATACACAAACTCCTGCACTTTTTCTAAAGCAATGCCCTGCACCCAAATACTTGCTCTAACAGATTTATATGGATTAAAAGCCATAAATTTCGTTTTATTGATGTTTAGTTCAAGACCACGATCACTACAGAAAATTAAAAAGCGATCAAGTAGTGCCTGCAGACCACGTGGGCATTTGGAGATTAAAAGCGTGTCATCTGTGAAAAGTAGATTAACAATTTTATGAGGGCTAAGTTTGGGTGCATCGTTTCCAGGAAAATCAAGTGCGTGTACTAAGTCGTTAATATAAAGAGTGAACAATATCGGGGCCAGGACACAGCCCTGCCGAACACCAGTTTCAATCTTAAAAGGGTCTGTGAGCTCACCACAGTTGCCATACCTAACTCTGGCAGTATTGAGTGCATACAACCTAATAAGGACAGAAAGAATGTTACGGGGATCACCCATCTTTTCCAGAACTTACCACAGCTTGGCCCTAGGGATAGAATCGAAAGCTGTTTTCAGGTCAACAAAGACCACAAAAAGATAGCCCTTGTCTAGTGAAACTGTTTTCCAATATAGGACACAGAAACGAAGCATTTGATCCACCATACTGACCCTGTTTCTGAAACCCGCCTGAAGCATTGAGAAGACAGAGTTGCCCTTTGCCCAGTCAAGCAGTTGGTCCAATATGAGGCGGCGGATTAGTTTCTGTAATGTGTCGATAAGGCTAATGGGCCTCTAGTTCCCAGGGTCCTCTTTGGGCCCTTTTTGTAAATCGGGACAATCTCTGCAGTCATCCACGAACTAGAGATCGGGCCACCTGCAAGTATAGAATGAAGCAGTACCTGGAAATATGTGTCCCAGATCAAAGGTTCTGAACTGAAAAGATCCCCAGGGAGGGAATCAGAGCCGGGAGCTTTATGTGCTGGGAGTGACATTATTGCCGCCATTACATCTTTGAGGTGGAAGGATAGAGGAAGACCTTAATCTAAGGGCAGACATGGGACACTTCTTGAAAAGTAAATCTTCTGCCCGAGGATCCATGCTAAGCAGACAATCATCTCCTGAGCATTTGCATTTAGCACCATCTACAACATACCTTCACATAGCACCACCCTCTAATATATATATATATATATATATATATATATATATATTATATATATATATATATATATTAGCAAGAAAATTCCACGTTGAAGGAATAAATGCGGCACACCAATAATGTGAATCTAATAGCATTGAACTGTGATTATTAATCGTTTTATGAATTTCATTTAAATGCAGCATGGAAATCTATACACAGAATTGTAATCGAATGAATTAATTTGTGTGCATGTTGTAGTAATTCTTTCATGTCTATGATGACATCATCAGCATTTAATAGCTGACCAGGAAGTGCTTGGGTAACTTGAGAAAGGCAGTTCCGGCTGAAACGCGTTGTTTTTTGTTAATAAACTTCCTCATAAGAAACCAAGAAGGAAGTTTGATTGGAGCTGTGTTACGCGGAGGTACGATATCTGCCTCTGCGTCTTTTCCAAACGTCAGGAACTTATTGAATTGTCTATTCAGTATTGGACTATGAGTACATGGGAAAGTGAACGACAGGCAGTTGCACTTTCTCTCTTTGATGAAAATACGGACATCAATCGATTACTAGTGAACATTGGAACTGTATCCAACTCCCTAGAGCCAACATTAAAGCAGAATCTCAATACATTGAAGAAACTAACCAAACGTGAACTTAATAAATGGTGGGAAGTAACATCATTAACCAATTATGTCGAAGGTGGTCGTGTGCCGAGGGGCCTACAAATCTCAATTATACCCACCTACGAAAATCCCAACCCGGAACTACTAGAGGAATGGGCATCATATATGGCTAAGACCTGCAAGGGAATGTTGGAAATTTTGATCAAATATGCCAAAATTTATCTTGACGAAACTAGGCAAGAACTAGCCACACTACGTCTGGAATTGGATAAACATAAGGAGGACAAATTGGTGATCGATTTTTTGAAATCTTTGGAAGGCCGGCTCAAAGCCTATGAGGATGCCATAAAAGCAAAAAAACGTAAATTCCTCAGAGACAAAAAGGATTATGCAGAAGGCAGAATATTAACGTATGCCAAACGTTTCGATTGGGCCCAGCGCGATCGCCATTTCTTCCAACACCCAAAACAAGACGCAGTATCAACGGATTGCAGCTCTGACCTGAGTTCGGATGCTGAAAGGCAAATTCCGGCAGTCCCTTTAGGAGTGCGCCCACTAACCTTCCTGCACGAATTTCAACTGCTGATACAGCAGAAGGAACAAACAACCCACGATCGAACACCTCCAATCAAGGAAGGAGTAGGAAGGGGCCCGAGGAAGGCCAAGAGGAAGGGGCGCAAACAAAAAGAAAAACAAAGATTAACAAGAGGAGGGAGACCAAAATTTTGGACTAGAAATCAACAAGACCAGAACATCATGGATAAATCAATTGTTAATTTATCCAAACAAATTTTAACACCTGAAGAAGAATCAGTGTTGAGATTAGGCCTATCTTTTTGCCCTAAAACGGATTGGAACTACGTAAATACACGAATCGACCTGTTTCTATTCGAAAGGACTAAAAACTAATGAAACTGCATGCTACACCAAGACATGGTGACCAACGGCGGACGACCAGAATAGACAGATCGGAAAGACGAACACCAATGAATTTCACAGTAGAAGAGATTGAATCCATCTTAGAGACTCACGAATTGGAAACTGACAGTAGTAGTGTTAATACCAACGATGTGGGATCAACTCTGAGGAATCTAGGTTTCTCAGGTGATACACCCTGGAGGAGTGGTTTAAGAGTGAAATCCAAATTCAACCCCAGTGTTGTACATGATAATATTGAAGCCTTCCACTCAGTCATGATTCATGAACTGATTCGATTAAGAGATGATCACAGTTATCGCATAAAGGATAATCTCACAAAAGGCCAAAGAGACTCAATTACCAATCTACTGGAAGATCCCGAGATCATTATAAAACCCTCGGACAAAGGGGGAACATTGTTCTGATGGATGTTGAAAACTACAGGATGGAGGCCATGCGACAGCTTAGTGACTCCAAGTGTTATGAGACAATCAATTGGGAGATCTATGATAAAACGGCGATCACATACCATAACCTATAAGTGAATGGTGGAAAAATGGACTCTTGGACGATGACGAGTGTAAATTTAAAAAAAATACTAATCCCAGAATACCATGTTTGTATTTTTTGCCGAAGGTGCATAAACATCCCACCAGACCACCTGGGAGGCCCATTGTTTCCTCAAATGGAGGCCTTCTTGAAAATACGTCCATCTTTTAGATCACTATTTGGCCCTATATGTAACAGACCTAAGATCTTATTGCAAAGAGTTCTGATTCTCTCAAAAGAATTCATGACATCAAATGGGAAAAAGGCTATCTCATGATTTCCTTAGATGTATGTTCCCTTTATACATGCATAGATCAGCTAAAGGGGGTGAATGCATGCATGTACTACTTACAAAGACAATGTATTGACAAATTAGACCATGTAATGATGCTCAAACATATGATGTTGTTTTGTCTACAAGAGAATATCTTCCTGTTCGAAAAAACATTATACAGGTAGAAGTCTGGAACAGCGATGGGCACTTGCTTCGCCCCCAGCCTAGCAAATCTTTTTCTGGGCTGGTGGGAGGAGCAAGTGGTATGGACTGAGGAAAATGAGAAACACACTGAACATGTGCCTTTATGGCTAAGATACATAGATGATCTTTTCATCATTTGGGATGGTGAAAAAGATCAAGCTCTGGAATTCATTAACTCACTGGCCATTAATGATCTAAATTTGAGCTTCACGCACACTATTAGTGACGTCTCGTGTAAATTCCTTGACATAAGAATCATGGTTAAAAACAACAAACTAGTAACCAATTTGTTTAGGAAGCACACTGCAGGGAACACCACCCTACATGCATGCAGTCACCATCCTGTCTCCCTCTTAAATAGCATTCCATATGGGGAGCTTCTGCGCGCGCGCAGAAATTGCAGCACAGATGAAGACTTTAACAATGAAGCAAAATGTATGAAACAGCTTTTTAAACAGCGAGGTTATTCTGAAAAGATTCTTACACAGGCCGGCAACAAGCTGCTAAATGTGAAGCAAACTGATGTCCTCTTTACCAGCAAAGAAACACAGCAGAAAAAGCACTATTGACAACCCCCGTATGATAACTACTTATAATGCCAGGTCAAATAAACTTAAAGCCATGATGAGGAAGCACTGGGGTCTTATCCAAGCAGATCCAATAATTGGCAAAGAAATAGGCAATTCCCCAATAGACGACCAAAGTCCTTAAAGGACAGATTGGTACATAGTTATCGACAATCTGAACCAGAATCCACTACATCCTGGTTACGGGCTACGCAAGGCTTTCACAAATGCAACTCTTGCAAAGCCTGTAAATTTACAAGCAGCGGTAAAACTTATGAAACTCATGATGGGAAAGACAGGCCAATAGGAAAATTCATTACCTGTACCATGGAATTTGTAGTTTATCTACTAAAATGTCCGTGTGGCTTACGTTACACAGGGAGTACGAAATTACCCCTAAAAAAACGCATTCTAGAGCACCAAAGGGCCATTACAAACATGGATTTTAGTTACCCAGTCGCGAGACATTTTTACAATTCTCACAACAGTGACAAGAAACTTCTTAGCTTCTGTGGTATTGACAAAATCCTGAAACACATCCGGGGAGGTGATAGGGAAAAACAGTTACGTATTCTAGAATCCAAATACATAATCAATCTCAATACAAGGACCCCTTTTGGGCTGAACAGAGAGGAAGAACTGTACACACACACATAGGTGTATGATTGTTCGATGTTTCTCACGATGTCCAGGAACTGAATCACTTGATGGACTATTGTCCTTTTAATATGATGTCTTCTTAATGAACATCTTTGCTTTTTGTTCTTCTATTCCTTCCCCATCTTTTGAAATTCTTTTCCATTTCCATTTTCTTAGGGCTAAGATGTATTATTCTCAGTCTCTTCTTTTTAAATAATTGGGTGCACATACACATTGGATCAGGATGCCGGGTGATAGGTACTAAGAAATCACGGGGCATCCGCCCCAGACCCCCTATGTGAACATGTAGCTGATATACTATGATCAGGATATCAAACCATTTGGTATAATTGTTGTTCTCATTGGTGATAATTTCTTTAACCATTCACTATAATATGAATGGTTTGATGCCCTTCCTCCCACTCGGAGATCCATATACAATTCTCACACAGTATTTACACAATTTTCACATATCAAAAAAAAAAAATCGGTCCATACATATATATTTTTTTATTATATTTTTTAATTATTATTTTTTATAATTTTTTTACTTTTATGGGGAAATGACATACAAAAATTTTCCATTTCATTCCTTCCTTCCCGAGCACTATGAACTGGGCCGATATAAAGCACTTGCTGTATAGCTACAGTTGCACAGTAATATATGTTATCACGAATTAATTAATATGGTATTCATTTATTCTAGCATTAATGAAATTCTCAAACGGGCAATTCACAGAATCAATTGCCATTTGGCATGATAAATGTATTCCACTCATTTATTCCCATGCGCATTGCGTACACTTGTCCCCGGGGCACAGATTCGGTCATGTGACCATCAGTATAACGATAATGGCAACATACGTAGTTACCGGCATGCAAGAATACACGATTCATGTGGAGTAGTGGCTAAGGATATTATGAGAGTCCCGCCATGAAAAAGAGGAAGAAAAAGGTGATGGGACCATATGGGATACATCGTAATAATTGTTTGCAATTATTTTATTTAATGTGAATTTAATAGCATTGAACTGTGATTATTAATCGTTTGTGAATTTCATTTAAATGCAGCATGGAAATCTATACACAGAATTGTAATCGAATGAATTAATTTGTGTGCATGTTGTAGTAATTCTTCCATGTCTATGATGACATCATCAGCATTTAATGGCTGACCAGGAAGTGCTTGGGTAACTTGAGAAAGGCTGTTCCGGCTGAAACACGTTGTTTTTTGTTAATAAACTTCCTGACATGGAATTGGTGTGCCGCATTTATTCGTTCAACGTGGAATTTTCTTGCTAATTTATGTGGCAGTCTGCCGCCACCAACACGTAAAGACAGGCGCACGGCGTTGCCTGGCAGGCATCTGGAAACTGTTTTATATATATATATATATATATTATCTACTGGCGGTCGCCAGTAGATAGTTATAGTTACGACCTATTTTCCATAGGAAATCCGCGACATTCTATTTGAAATAACTTTTGCGTCGGTTGACGAATCTTCGCGAAATTTTCAAACTTTATGGCCCGCTCCGGTCCGCTCATACCCTGAAAGTCTCAGGGTGATTCGTCAAGCGGGGGCCGAGAAAAAAGGGGGGTCCCAAAATGTGTTTACAACATTTATTTTCCCATAGGAAACTTTAGACACGGCTACAGCCCGAACTGCTGAACGGAATTACACCAAATTTGGCAAAGAGGTAGTTCTTGGTTCAGAAAGAACCCTTTTTGTTAAATGGTGTAAATCCGTTCAGTAGTTGGCGGAGAAATTAAAAAAATAAGAGTCAAAAAATCAATTTCCCATAGGAAAGTTTATGCAAGGCTACAGCCCGAACTGCTGAACGGAATTACACCAAATTTGGCAAAGAGGTAGTTCTTGGTTCAAAAACAACCCTTTTTGTTAAATGGTGTAAATCCGTTCAGTAGTTGCTGAGAAAATCAAAAGTAAAAACACATATATATCTGGGCGGAGCCTAACCACACATGTCATCGTGAGATCTGATTGGCTGTCAGCACTTCATCCTGGAATTGCTGGCAGCCATCTTGGGACCAATAAAAATGATAGTACCCCATTGAAATGCATTGTAGTGAATCGAAGATTTTGAGGGTTACCAAAAGGAGAACTATAAAGGGTGATAACAGACTTTAGTTACATTAGAATTCATTTGTTGATGGTACCATACTAATTTCAGGAATTGTGGTGTGTTCTAAGGTGATTTTACCCTGTGAAAAACCTTCTGCTGGGATATCATGAATCATGTTTGAGAGAAAACTATTTTCACATGCTTGTCCCATACAGTTTTGGAAGGTGCCCCAGAAGCTAAAATGAGAGCATATTTTCTGTAAATTCACATTATCTTTCTCAGTCATGTGAGAATGAAGTCTGACATTCTCAGTAAAACATGTACATCCAACAAGGGCAGAGACTGTCAGTTGATTCCTTTGTGTTCTACTGCAGCTTCCCAGAGTGTTCTAAAGAACAACTAGAGTGCTAACAGCCTTACGTATGACAAAAGTATGGCACACCTGAAGCCATCTTGATTGGAATAAACTGGTAACACTTAAAACATTTAATTTAAAAAGGAACAAAATGATGGGGTTCATCTTGTCATAGAAATTATGGTTAGTGCTCTCGAAAGAAAAATTAGGACATGTTTCAAGTGGGATCTCAAATATCTTCCTGTTATATTTCAACAGGAGCAGCCTGTCAGTTGATGCCTTTGTGTTCTACTGCAGCTTCCCAGAGTGTTCTAAAGAACAACTAGAGTGCTAACAGCCTTACTTATGACAAAAGTATGGCACACCTGAAGCCATCTTGATTGGAATAAACTGGTAACACTTAAAACATTTAATTTAAAAGGAACAAAATGAGGGGGTTCATTTTGCCATAGAAATTATGGTTAGTGCTGCAAAAGAAAATTTAGTGCATGTTTTAAGTGAGATCTCAAATCCTCTTCTATTTCATTAGAAAATTCTGACATGCAGACTGAAACAATCACTTTCAATACCAGCAGTAGACTTCCAGTTAACTCCTTGGTGAGCAGTAGCTTTACTACAGTGATCTAATGAACAACTAGAGTAATAACATTCTGAATTTATGGCAAATGTGTGACACATCTGAATGCCTTCTTGATGGAATCAAAGTAAAAAACTGAAAGCATTTCCTACTGAGGAGACTGCAGTAAATGAGGAAATTAGGAAACTTCATAACAAAGAAGTCTTCCAAGATGGCCACCAGTGAAAAAAGAGCCCAAATGTAGCACAAATATTACCCAGATGTAGTCCACATATAGCCCAATGACAAAAGTGTGCAAAACACTTTTTATTTTTAGTTTTTTTGCAGTTTTATGTAGTGCAGACTGGTCAGGTATTGGAGCGTTGCATCTTAAAACATGACCCCCTACACTACAAAAACACCACTGCACTACCCTAAACCCTAAAACACTACCCCAGCACGACCCCTACACTACACAAGCACCACTGCACTATCCTAAACCCTAACACACTACCCCCACCATGACCCCCTACACTACACAAACACCACTGCACTACCCTAAACCCTAAAACACTACCCCAACACCACTGCACTAACCTAAATCCTAAAACACTACCCCCAGCACGACCCCCTACACTACCCAAACACCACTGCACTACCCTAAAACATGACCCCTACACTACACAAACACCACTGCACTACCCTAAACCCTAAAACACTACCCCCAGCACGACCCCCTACACTACACAAGCACCACTGCACTACCCTAAACCCTAAAACACTACCCCCAGCACGACCCCCTACACTACACAAACACCACTGCACTACCTTAAACCCTAAAACACTACCCCCAGCACGACCCCCTACACTACCCAAACACCACTGCACTACCCTAAAACATGACCCCTACACTACACAAACACCACTGCACTACCCTAAACCTTAAAACACTACCCCAGCACGACCCCCTACACTACACAAGCACCACTGCACTACCCTAAACCCTAAAACACTACCCCCAGCACGACCCCCTACACTGCCCGAACACCACTGCACTGCCCTAAACCCTGAAACACCAGCCCCTGCACGACCCCCTACAGTGCCCGAACACCACTGCACTGCCCTAAACCCTGAAACATACCCTAGCACGACCCCCTACACTGCCCGAACACCACTGCACTGCCCTAAACCCTGAAACACCACCCACTTCACGACCCCCTACACTGCCCGAACACCACTGCACTGCCCTAAACCCTGAAACACCACCCCCAGCATGACCCCTACACTGCCCGAACACCACTGCACTGCCCTAAACCCTGAAACACTACCCCCAGCAAGACCTCCTACACTGCCCGAACACCACTGCACTGCCCTAAACCCTGAAACATCACCCCCAGCAAGACCCCTACACTGCCCGAACACCACTGCCCTAAACCCTGAAACACCACCCCCAGCACGACCCCTACACTGCCCGAACACCACTGCACTGCCCTAAACCCTGAAACACCACCCCTGCACGACCCCTACACTGCCCGAACACTACTGCACTGCCCTAAACCCTGAAACACCATCCCCAGCACGACCCCTACACTGCATGAACACCACTGCACTACCCTAAACCCTAAAACACTACCCCAACACCACTGCACTAACCTAAATCCTAAAACACTACCCCAGCACGACCCCTACACTACCCAAACACCACTGCACTACCCTAAAACATGACCCCCTACACTACACAAACACCACTGCACTACCCTACACCCTAAAACACTACCCCCAGCACGACCCCCTACACTACACAAGCACCACTGCACTACCCTAAACCCTAAAACACTACCCCCAGCACGACCCCCTACACTACACAAACACCACTGCACTACCTTAAACCCTAAAACACTACCCCCAGCACGACCCCCTACACTACCCAAACACCACTGCACTACCCTAAAACATGACCCCTACACTACACAAACACCACTGCACTACCCTAAACCCTAAAACACTACCCCCAGCACGACCCCTACACTGCCCGAACACCACTGCACTGCCCTAAACCCTGAAACACCAGCCCCTGCACGACCCCCTACAGTGCCCGAACACCACTGCACTGCCCTAAACCCTGAAACACATACCCTAGCACGACCCCTACACTGCCCGAACACCACTGCACTGCCCTAAACCCTGAAACACCACCCACTTCACGACCCCTACACTGCCCAAACACCACTGCACTGCCCTAAACCCTGAAACACCACCCCCAGCATGACCCCTACACTGCCCGAACACCACTGCACTGCCCTAAACCCTGAAACACTACCCCCAGCAAGACCTCCTACACTGCCCGAACACCACTGCACTGCCCTAAACCCTGAAACATCACCCCCAGCAAGACCCCCTACACTGCCCGAACACCACTGCCCTAAACCCTGAAACACCACCCCCAGCACGACCCCCTACACTGCCCGAACACCACTGCACTGCCATAAACCCTGAAACACCACCCCTGCACGACCCCCTACACTGCCCGAACACTACTGCACTGCCCTAAACCCTGAAACACCATCCCCAGCACGACCCCCTACACTGCATGAACACCACTGCACTGCCCTAAACCCTGAAACACTACCCCCAGCAAGACCCCCTACACTGCCCGAACACCACTGCACTGCCCTAAACCCTGAAACACCACCCCCAGCAAGACCCCTACACTGCCCTAAACCCTGAAACACCACCCCCAGCAAGACCCCCTACACTGCCCGAACACCACTGCACTGCCCTAAACCCTGAAACACCAGCCCCAGCACGACCCCTACACTGCCCGAACACCACTGCACTGCCCTAAACCCTGAAACACCACCCCTGCACGACCCCCTACACTGCACGAACACCACTGCACTGCCCTAAACCCTGAAACACCACCCCCAGCAAGACCCCTACACTGCCCGTACACCACTGCACTGCCCTAAACCCTGAAACACCACCCCAGCACGACCCCTACACTGCCCGAACACCACTGCACTGCCCTAAACCATGAAACACCAGCCCCAGCACGACCCCCTACACTGCCCGAACACCACTGCACTGCCCTAAACCCTGAAACACCACCCCCAGCACGACCCCCTACACTGCCCGAACACCACTGCACTGCCCTAAACCCTGAAACACCAGCCCCAGCACAACCCCGTACACTGCCCGAACACCACTGCACTGCCCTAAACCCTGAAACACCAGCCCCAGCACGACCGCCTACACTGCCCAAAAACAACTGCACTGCCCTAAACCCTGAAACACCAGCCCCAGCACGACCCCCTACACTGCCCGAACACCACTGCACTACCCTAAACCCTCAAACACCAGCCCCAGCACGACCCCCTACACTGCCCGAACACCACTGCACTGCCCTAAACCCTGAAACACCACCCCTGCACGACCCCCTACACTGCCCAAACACCACTGCACTACCCTAAACCCTGAAACACCACCCCCTGCACGACCCCCTACACTGCCCAAACACCACTGCACTGCCCTAAACCCTGAAACACCACCCCTCAGCACGACACCCCACACTGCCCGAACACCACTGCACTGCCCTAAACCCTGAAACACCACCCCCAGCACGACCCCCTACACTGCCCGAACACCACTGCACTGCCCTAAACCCTGAAACACCACCCCCTGCACGACCTCCTACACTGCCGGAACACCACTGCACTGCCCTAAACCCTGAAACCCCACCCCCAGCACGACCCCCTACACTGCCCGAACACCACTGCACTGCCCTAAACCCTGAAACATCAACCCCAGCAAGACCCCCTACACTGCCTGAACACCACTGCCCTAAACCCTGAAACACCACCCCCTACACTGCACGAACACCACTGCACTGCCCTAAACCCTGAAACACCACCTCCAGCAAAACCCCCTACACTGCCTGAACACCATTGCTCTGCCCTAAATCCTGAAACACTAGCCCCAGCATGACCCCCTACACTGCCCAAACACCACTGCACTGCCCTAAACCCTGAAACACCACCCCCAGCACGACCCCTACACTGCCCGAACACCACTGCACTGCCCTAAACCCTGAAACACCAGCCCCAGCAAGACCCCCTACACTGCCCGAACACCACTGCACTGCCCTAGACTCTGAAACACCAGCCCCAGCAAGACCCCTACACTGCCCGAACACCACTGCACTGCCCTAAACCCTGAAACACCAGCCCCAGCATGACCCCCTACACTGCCCGAACACCACTGCACTGCCCTAAACCCTGAAACACCAGCCCCAGCACGACCACCTACACTGCCCGAACACCACTGCACTGCCCTAAACCCTGAAACACCAGCCCCAGCACAACCCCTACACTGCCCGAACACCACTGTACTGCCCTAAACCCTGAAACACCAGCCCCAGCACGACCCCCTACACTGCCCGAACACCACTGCACTGCCCTAAACCCTGAAACACCACCCCTGATTGACCCCCTACACTGCCCGAACACCACTGCACTGCCCTAAACCCTGAAACACCACCCCCTGCAGCACCCCTACACTGCCCGAACACCACTGCACTGCCCTAAACCCTGAAACACCACCCCTGCACCGCCCCTACACTGCCCGAACACCATTGCACTGCCCTAAACCCTGAAACACCACCCCCAGCACGACCCCCTTTACTGCTCGAACACCACTGCACTGCCCCAAACCATGAAACACCACCCCCAGCACGACCCCCTACACTGCCCGAACACCACTGCCCTAAACCCTGAAACACCACCCCCTGCACGACCCCCTACACTGCCCGAACATGACTGCACTGCCCTAAACCCTGAAACACCACCCCCTACACTGCCCGAACACCACTGCACTGCCCTAAACCCTGAAACACCACCCCCAGCACTACCCCCTACACTGCCCGAACACCACTGCACTGCCCTAAACCCTAAAACACCACCCCCAGCATTACCCCCTACACTGCCCAAACACCACTGCACTGCCCTAAACCCTAGAACACTACCCCAGCACGAACCCCTACACTACCCGAACACCACTGCACTACCCTAAACCCTAAAATACTACCCCCAGCACAACCACCTACACTACCCGAACACGACTGCACTGCCCTAAACCCTCAAACACTCCCCCCAGCACGACCCCCTACACTACCCGAACACCACTGCACTGCCCTAAACCCTAAAACACTCCCCCCAGCACTACCCGAACACCACTGCACTGCCCTAAACCCTGAAACACCAGCCCCAGCACGACCACCTACACTGCCCGAACACCACTGCACTGCCCTAAACCCTAAAACACTCCCCCCAGCACAACCCCCTACACTACCCAAACACCACTGTACTGCCCTAAACCCTAAAACACTACCCCGCATGACCCCCTACACTACCCTAAACCCTAAAACACTACCCCCGCACGACTCCCTACACTACCCAAAGACCACTGCACTACCCTAAACCCTAAAACACGACCTCCTACACTACACAAACACCACTGCACTACCCTAAACCCTAAACCACTACCCCAGCACGACCCCCTACACTACCCAAACACCACTGCACTACCCTAAACCCTAAAACACTCCCCCAGCACGACTCCCTACACTACCCAAACACCACTGCACTACCCTAAACCCTAAATCTACCCCCAGCATGACCCCTACACTACACAAACACCACTGCACTACCCTAAACCCTAAAACACTACCCCCAGCACGACCCTCTTCACTACCTAAACACAACTGCACAATTTGTTACAGGCGTTGCAACGCAGGCCTGTGGTGCTTACTGGAAGTACCTAGTGGGCTAGTTGGGCCCCAGGGACCCTCAGGATTCAAGGTGACCTAATCCCCCAACTTAAAACGCACCACGGGCGCGTTTGCACAGTGGTGAAGGGAGGGCGGGGCCTCAGGTGACATGTGCGCAAACACGCCCTGTGGTGCGTTTTAAGTTGGAGAATTAATTCCCTTTGAATCCTGAGGGACCCTCGGGGCCAACTAGCCCACCAGGTACCTTCAGTAAGCACAACAGAGTTGCGTTGCAGAGAGGTGAAAAAAGGTGCGTGCCCTCGGAACGCCTCTCTGCAACTCAGCTCTGTGGTCCTAACTGTAGGTACCTGGGGGCTAGTTGAGCCCCAGAGACCCTCAGAATTCAAGGGGACTTAATCCCGCAACTTAAAACGCGCCACGGAGTGCGTTTGCACACATGTCACCTCAGGCCCCCCTCCCTTCACCACTGTGCAAGCGCGCCCTGTAGCGTTTTAAGAGGTAGTTTTAATCCCCCTGCCCTATTATGTACTAGGGACTTGCAGAGGAGGTCATGCTAATCACAGGGGTACCCCAACGCATAGTGTTGCCTAGTGTATGTAGGTGTTTTCACTGTATTCTAAGCGTCTTTTAGCATAGCACTGGCTCTGGTTAGTCAGAGTCAGTTACCACCAGTACCCGTCTGAAAAAGTTGTGGGCACAGGATGATTTTGCAACAAGGCCTCTTTCTGCTCCTCTGTTGGTTCTTTCTGCACATCTTTTGCTTCTTTCTGTGCGTTTTTCTTCTTTCTTCACATGTCCTACCTCTGTAGGCATAGTTAGAAACTAGCATTTAAAAACCTTTGAAATTCACTGAAAAAACCATAGGTTTCAGACACGTTATAGTTAGAAATTAGCATTTAAAAACCTTTGAAATTCACTGAAAAAACCATAGGTTTTAGGGACAGTTATAGTTAGTTGGACATTTCACTCGTACAAAACCATAGAAATTCCCCCGTTATAGTTAGTTCAGCTAACTATAACTCGCGCCTCGCAATGCACTGCTGATGATGTCACATATTACATCACTCATGACATGGTCAGTGACATCACTGATGACATCACTGATGACATCTCAAATGACATCACTGATGACATCACTCATGACATCATCCAGTGACTGTGTTTCTGTAAAGTTTAAATATGTTTAATATATATATAGGGAAAGGCGTATTAAAGAATGAGTGGGTGTATAAGTGTCTGAATGGATGATTTAGTACGTGAGTGACTGACTCTACAAGTGAGTGATTAAACGTATCTTACTGAATGCATGGGTTAGTGACTAAACTGTGTGAATGTCTGTATCCGTCTGTTTGTTGGTGTGTAAGAGGATGCATGGATTTGCGAATAGCTACATGAGTGTCTATATGGGTTATTGATTGGTTCTCTGAGTATCTGTATGGCTGCCTGAGTGTTTGTGTGGGTGGGGTGTGTGTGACTCTGTACATAGATGTGTGAGTGGGTGATTCACTGGGTGCATGATTTCAAGAGTGCATCTGTGATGGACTGCTTGGGTGGGTGAGTGTGTGTATGGGTGTTGTTAGTGAGTGAATGTATATCTCAGTGGTACATGTGCGAGTAACTACATATGTAAAAGGCAGTATATATGTGTGTTAGAGTATTTAAATGGCTATAAGTGAGAGTGTGTGATTGTGAGAGTGGCTGTATGGATGAGTGTGTACTTGTATCAGTGATTGTATAAGAGCGTAAGAATGTGCTAGTATTTGTATGAGTAAGTGAGCTGGTGTGTGTATAACTGTATAGGTGAGTAAATGGGTGTGTGATTAAGTTTTTGCATGACTGACTAGGTGTGTGAGTACCTCTATGGATGAGTGGCGGTGTGTGAGTGTTTATATAGGTGTATGAGTGCATATGATAGTCCTGTACTGAGTGACTAAGTATGAGTGACTGTACGGGTGAGTGAGTGGATGTGTGTGTAGACCTAAGAATCAGTGAGTGGGTATGTAGTTTTTGGTGTTGGAGTGTCTATGGTTTTGAGAATGGCAGTCTGTAATTTAGAGTGGGTGTATCAAAAGTTATATTAGGGTGTGAGAAGATGCATGAAATTATCACATGGATGATGTCATCAGTGATGTCATTTGAGATGTCATCAGTGATGTCACTGACCATGTCATGAGTGATGTAATATGTGACGTCATCAGCAGTGCATTGCGGAAGCGCGAGTTATAGTTAGCTGAACTAACTAGAACGGGGGAATTTCTATGGTTTTGTGCAGTGAAATGTCCAACTAACTATAACTGTCCCTACAACCTATGGTTTTTCAGTGAATTTCAAAGGTTTTTAAATGCTAATTTCTAACTATAACGTGTCTGAAACCTATGGTTTTTCAGTGAATTTCAAAGGTTTTTTAAATGCTAATTTCTAACTATAACGTGCCTGAAACCTATGACTTTTTAAGTGAATATATATATATATATATACACACACACACACATATATACATGTATCACTGCCATCTACAACATAAAGGTGTATAGCACCATCTTTTGCAAATCTGGATATAGTCCAACCATGCTCTATATATCCACACATATTATCATACCACCTTCTGCAATCCACAACCAGTTCACCACACCTCCTGAATGTTTGCACAGGGCACCACAATCTCCTTCACATCTGTGCATATAGCAACACCATCTCCTGCATATTCACAGGCAGCACCTCAAAATTAGGAGGTCACATGGTTACAGTCCTGAAAATATCTGCCATAATTACCTTTTCTCATTGCGTTCAGATTTAAAGAATATGATCAGAAAGGGAGGAAAGAGAAGAGAGAAGCAAAAAGAAAAGAGAGAGATAGTCAAGACAATGAGAGAAATTATCAGAAGAGAGAAAAGAATGAGAAAGAGCGGAGGAAAGTAAGAAGAGATTAAATATTCACCATAGAGCGGTCTTTGTTCTCCCCTTGTCTCCTTCTCTTGTTGAATGCACAGTGACACCCTTGTTACTCTTACCTCTTTAAAATGGTTGATGGGCCTGGCACTGTGAGGGTTCGATAAGGGGAGGGAGGTGGCTGCAGATCACCTGACTTCCCACTGTCAGCAACACCACTGGCAGAGTCCACATCTTCCACATTGACAGCCGGATGGCAGCTTCCAAGGGGCTCTTTGGGAAAAATAACATTGTCAGTAGATATATGTAGAGGACCACCATTCTCTGATAAGATGTGAGCCACTGCCCGAAAACCACAACTTTAAAGTACAACAACACCATGGAGGAATTTGAGACAATTGTGTCCTAGATTTGGGGTTCCTACCTACCAGTTCCAGGGCTCACAATGAAACCAGGTGGGACCCTAGTGTTATAGGTTTCAGTATTCATTTCTGTGACATCTAAAGACACATATTGGAGGTCCAGGACATTTGATCTGCAGGCTCGAGGGCTCAGCTCAGGAGATGCTAGAGCACTAACTCTCCACTTTAAAGGATTTAACCACTTTGTTCATGACTGCAGACCCATGCTTTCCAGGACATCTATCCACGAGTTTTGTAGATTAGGCTTTTCATTCAACTATCCCTTTTGTTTTAAGGGACATATTACAATTGCAGTCTTAGGCGGGTGTGCATTAGACTGTGAATGGAAATAATGTCATAACATTGCTTGGTGACAGTGTATTTATATGTCCGCTGGTAGGTCAGCAATGGAAGTGTGTCTAGTAGCACAGGCTATTCACAGCATTCCTGTTCCAATCATGAATAACTTTGATCTACACTGCTTTTTAAATTAATATGGGCTAACTGACTGTTGGTTAATGTATCTCACATGGCTGCAAATCACTGGGGACATTGTAAGGCGGTTTGTTACTGAGCTATAAAGAAGGAGGGATCTAGAAATTGTTTGACACTGCTTTATCTCTGTGAGAAAGGGTAGTGTCTCCAGTGAAAAATTCTCAGACAGAAAAGCAGAGGAGTGGAAGGAGCTTCATGTCATGAGAAAGAAACCGCTTGATATCCAATGCTGGAGTACCATGGGGACAGAGATCATCATAAGCTTGTATGCCCAGTTCTTGTTATAATAATTTCCTGCTATCATCACTGACTGCTGGCAAATCTGTTTTTAAGATATCACAGTGAGAATGTTGTTGTGTTGAGGATGTTATGGAGATATGGAAAATTCAGATCCCTTCCAGAGGGTCTGATTTGATGTTAAAGGGAATTCAATTTAAGGGATAACACAAATATAACCCAGGAATAGAGTTGAATGCATATCTGTAAGGCATTAGTTACAATTATATTTGTACAGCTACGCAAAGGAGATCTAACCAACTCCCATCACATTTCATAGGATAATACAAAGCACTTCAAAAACACTGCACAATACCAAACAGCACAACATCTATTAGACATCGTGCACTACCTAGAGACCCAGAGGTAGACACCTCCTCGCTCTGGAACCCACGATTCAGCACGCCGATCTTTGCTCTCCGAGGGTTAGGGGGAGAAAGGAGATGTGAGGAGGAGGGGCCTGCGTTTGCTTTGTAGCTGGGAACATTAGGAAGCTGCTCAGTGGTGACTGAGGGGGCAAGCGGGATTGTCTGGTGGTCCGGCGGCTTGCGATGCACCAGGCGAGCTAATTCGACATCATTGGTTTGCTTGGGCATGCTGGTGGGAGGTTAGGAGCAGGAAGCAAAGCACAGCAGGGTAGGACATCTGCAACTGTAAAAAGAAACACAATAATCAAGACGTATCGCAGTTCAGGAAGTACATGGTCACAATTAGGACACCTCTCTGAGCAGAGCAATACAGGAACACACTTCCATAATCCGTAACCTGCACTACAACCACCCACTCAATGCACAAGCAACATCTATTCCTTTCTGATCAAAATACAGTGTTACACGTGCTTCTCTCTTCTGCCCCAAGCATCACAACATCCCATCTCCTATCCCATCTCCTATCCCTTCGCATTGGCTTCTGAAAGGTCTCTACCTCCACTCTCATAGTTTTTCAACACTGTGGAGAAACAAAACTGTTCTCTTTGCCCAGTCCTGTATCAGTAGTAAATACCAACAACAGGCATTCTAGAATGTATGTCTGATGATGTCAGTTGGGATTTTTAGATCTAATTTCATTTCGGGATGGCCCAGTTAAAGAAAAGAATTAAGTTTAAGAATAGGTCTGTGGCTCCAGAGCTGGATGTAATTTGTTGAACAGAGGACAATCATTGATGTCAATTAGCGTAAGGGTAGCTCTTCCTACTCCTAACTTCACAATTGCTATCCCTGGCACTGCACTTGCTTCTCCTTGGTGTAAGAAACCACAAGGGTGGGTAAACGAACAGAATGCATACAAGACCCCATGAGTCAAAAGCAGGATTTGGGTGTAGGAGATTTACAGAAGAAGGTGAAATGGGGGTCTTTAAAGGAAATACATTTTCCAGGTATCTTGAGGCTAATATCTAGAGGCAACATACCTTTGACATTTGACTGACGAACTGCCAAAAGAATAAAACTCATCTGTGTGCCTTGATTTCTCTTGATCCTAGTCTCAGAGGTTAGATCCAGAAGGGCTCGTTGTCACTGAGAGGAATCTCCTTGTTATTTATGAATAACAATGACAATTTAGCTCACATATGGTGTAATTGTCTTGCACTAGATGCAGAGCACAGGTACTGGTGAAAGCCTATGTTTTATCACAGGGTGAACATCAGGGATATGATGTGATTGCCCTCATCTTTACTGGCAGGTCCCCATTATATCAGCCATTTGGGTAAATAAATTCAGGTTGTCATAAGTCAGCTCAAAAATCTGATTTAGGTGGGGGCGTGGCCGAGCGGGCGACTAAGATGGCCGCCTGACTCGTAAGCTCCGGAGCCATCGCGACTCGCTTTCCACTCACCAGCGCATATGTGCTGCATGACGATTACATGTTTAAGGTGTGAGGCACCCCTGGCCCCAACAACGAAGTCTGGAGGTGCCCGGGTTGTTGAGAACTCGACGCTGCGTAGCCGAGCCTGCCGCGGCCCTCGGAGGCCCTGAGTCGACAGGGGACTCGGGTGAGCCTGAGGGCGGGGCTCGGAGCGCACTGACTCACTGAAGGGCCTCGGGTGCCCGGCGGCTCTCTCGTTTACGGAGCTGGCTGCAAAATGAATCCGGCTGCATCGCTTTAAACACTGGCGCCTCCGCCCTGCTTGTAGTGGGACGCGCGATACAACAGAGTGGCGGCTGAGACGGCATTCTCCGGTCCGGTGCAATGGCGGTAAGAGCCGCGACGTGGAGAACGTGTGCCAGCACAGAGAATAGGGCATGAAACACTGTACTGAGCCTGGCTATGTATTTCACAATGCTGCCTCTGCAATACACATGAAGCGAGTGTTGATCCCTATGTAGTGTGCCCCAGACACCGGACTTCCCTTTTTATATGCTCACGTGCCCCAGCTAATTTTTCAACATGTCTGGCAGCCTCTCTGTGTGATTGTCGATTGCTTGGTTGCCGGCCTAGTAATTCCATCACGCTGCGATATTTAATCTACACCATTGCGGCCTCTGTGCACACTCTACACCATCCTGCGGTGCTGCGAGGGCCGTGCCTCAAAGAATACTTTCTGGTGCAGACTGCCTTCCACGACCCACATAGTGTACCCCGTAGCAGGCACCACAATCCCAGTACTGCTTGCTGACCATTGAGATTGCATAATGGGCCGCACAGACCCCAAGCAGCGGCAATTAACCTTTGAAGGGGGCAAGAACCCCAGGCGTGAGGAGACAGACGGCGCCGCCGAACAAGATCAGGGGCAGCTTGAGGGCGCGGCGGCCATTATGGCCGAACTCAGGGCGGGATTTCAATCTATAGACGCCCGCTTGGACACTCTCACTGGTCGACTCGACGACATTAACGGCCGCTTGGACGCCCAGGATGCCCGGATCGAAAAAACAGAACAGCGAATATCAGAACTGGAGGATACTCATCCCTCTATCCAGAAGAGATTGGACAGGACAGAAGGCCTACTCAAGCAACTCGTAACGAAAGCAGAAGACCTGGAAGCATGTTCGCGCAGAAATAACCTGCGCGTAGCTGGAATTGCGGAATCGACCAATACAGGCCCCATGTCCAGCTTTATTGAATCTCTACTAGTGGACCTGTTCGGGAGGGAATCCTGCTCTGCCACATTTGCGATTAAACGGGCACATCGAACGCTGGGTCCCCCGCTGCCACCGGGGGCGACCCCTAGGATAATCATCGCCAAGCTTCTCAATTACAATGATCGGGACACTGCGCTCAGTCTGTCGAGAGAGCGCGGCTCGCTTATGTATCAGGGCTCCAATATCTCATTGTTTCCTGACTTTACGCCCTTAGAACAAGAAGCTCGCCGCAAATACACTGATGTGAAACACTCGCTTCAGAAAGCAAACATCAAGAATGCTATGTTGTACCCGGCCAGACTCTGTGTGCAGATTGGGAACAAATCGCAAATATTTGACACGCTGGACGCAGCGGCCAAATTTTGGAGACACCATCAGCAGACGACGCAGAGACAAGAAAAAGATGGGCGGCTCACTACTAATGACTGATGGTTTTCGACACCCATTACTGTACTGTATCCTTTGACCTTTGCTTGCGCTGCCAGCCTGGTGGCGTATCGACTGCCTTAACTGCACGGATAATGTCTACCAGCTTATATGGGATGAGATGGCTCTGGCCGTCTCGGCTACCTATGCTCCAAATGCTGAGACCAAATTTTGGAAACATCAGCAATTGCCGGTGCAGCGACAAGAATATGACGGACGGCCAGACACTGACGCTCGGTGATCTTTGCACTCCGATGGGGTGACGCATCTATAGAACAATGCCTACATTAACAAACTGATAATGTATTGATTATCTTCAGTGTGCTGGGATAGTCAACTGTTTTATGTGTTGTATGCCTGGGGTCTCCAAGTCACCTCTTTATTTCTGGAGAAGGGGCCTAGACTTGAACCGAGTAGTCAGATTGGGTGGGAATAACTAATGTAGTGCCTATCCGGTAACGAGATGGCTCCGTCAGAGTGTTGTCACTCCCCTCAGGATGACTTCCAACTCTTTTTCCTTTCCCTCCCTCCCCCTCCTTCCCCCTTTTCCTTCCCTATGTTCTTTGTTTCCTATATGGGATACACTGGGTGCCGTATATTTGAGTATCCGATGGGGATGGGGGGCGGGGTTACGAAGGGGTTTTCGTTTGTTTGTTAGTTTTTAGTTGTTTAGTTTGTCCAGAGCACAACATGTTATGCAGCATGACTAGTGGCAGTCTGATTTTACCAGTTCCCTCCAACAGATTGCAATTGGTTAAATGGCTACGAAGGAATTGACCATCACTGGATTGCATCTTAAATGTGTATCTTGGAATGTAAGGGGGCTCTCGTGCCCGAAAAAGAGTAGACAGGTATTGGCCTATCTAGCGAGACACTCCATTCAGATCGCCTTCCTCCAGGAGACTCACTACGCACCGCTTCCTGCACATGGGTTCGCAGCGGCGTGGGGGCAGAATCGGTTCTTTTCTTGTTATAGTTCATATTCACGGGGGTATGCATCTTAGTACACCGCTCTCTTCCATTTCAGACCATATCGGTGGTAACGGACCCGGAGGGCAGATTCCTTTTGGTACAGGGATCCCTTGGGGGAATGCCAGTGTTCCTAGCCAACATATACGCTCCAAATTCTGACATCTGATTTTTTTTCCACAATAGCTGGGCACATTGACCGACTTAACTCAGACACTATATTAATGGGTGGCGACTTCAACCTCACACTAGATCCTTCTACTGACACGACTGGGCCGGGGCGTGTTACAAAACCACACGCGACAAAATATCTTCTTACTCTATTGCAGGCAGCATTACTGGCTGACCCCTGGTGTATCAGTTATCCTGGATCCCGTAACTACTCCTTCTACTCTGCCCCGCATGGTACTTGGTCCCGAATCGACCATTGGTACCTCACGCAGCGGCTACTCCTCGAAGTACAGAAGGTTGAATATTTACCCCGTACCCTCTCTGATCATTCCCCGGTAATGTTAGAGGTCATTTTCCTTTCGATCCCCAAGCAGCGTCCCTTATGGAGGTTCCCTACAAATGTGCTACTAGATTCAGTATTCCGCTGTGAAGTAGGAGACGCAATTACGGAATTCTTCGAATTGAATGCGGGCACCGTAGACTCCCAGCTTGTGCTCTGGGACGCCTTTAAGGCCTTTATCTGGGGTGTCTGCATCTCGAGGCACGCTGGTGTGTTGAGCTCTATACGTGGTGAGCAGAAAAATATAGAACAGAAATTAAAAGATATCGACATTGCCATGCAGGGCACCCCGTCATTGGCAACGCTTCGGGACCGTGCCCACCTAATGACTGAATTCACTGACGCTGCTGCCCGAGAGGTAAAGTATATGGGGAAGTACGCCAGGGCCCGTATATACGGCGAAGGTGAAAGACCCGGCAGGACACTTGCTCATCTCCTTTGACCACAATACCAGTCGACATTTGTGACCCAACTAGACACTGACGCAGGTGATCCACTGACGAAGCGAGCTGATATTATTACAGCTTTTCTGGAGTACTATACCAAGCTATATCAGAAGAAATGTCCACCTACTGGGCAAGCCCTTAATGAATATCTACAAGAGATAGCTATGGTCTGGCTTGAAGAGGGCCAGCGTGATTTCTTGGCCTCCCCGATTGATGAAGATGAGATAAAACAGGCAATTAAAGACCTAGCCAGCAGTCGGGCCCCGGGGTCTGACAGGCTCTCCAGAGACTTTTACAAAGCCTACCAACACAAACTCGCTCCCCGCCTCTTGGAGGTATACGATGAGGCGCTGCAGAGAGGATCACTCTCACCAATAATGCGCGAAGCTATTGTCACACTATTACTCAAACCAGACAAATCACCCCACAAGTGTCAATCTTACAGGCCATTATCGCTACTTAATCACGATTATAAAATCCTCGCTAAAATACATGCCACTCGGCTGACACTGCTAGTCGACACCACATTATGCCCCTACCAGGACGGTTTTATCCCGGGACGGTCTACCACACTGAATCTACGCGCAGTCTTCTCGGTGATAAATCAAATGGAGCCCACCTTACCGGCGGCAGCCATGATGCTAGACGCCGAGAAGGCTTTTGACTCTTTGGAGTGGTCCTTTCTGTATGCTGTAATGCAAACATTTTGCTGTAACACGTAATGCAAAAATTGGGCATTTCCATTGGTTTTTTAAACCTTGTTCGGCTACTATACTCTAATCCGGTGGCACGACTGAAACTAAACGGTTTGATTACACCTCAATTTGCTGTAACACAGGGCACAAGACAGGGGTGCCCACTTTCACCCCTGCTATTTATTATAGTTATGGACCCACTTGCCCGTCACATTCAGGAACGACATTTGCACCGTGGATTGCAGTTGCATATGGGCCCACTTATCGCATCATTCTATGTAGATGATGTGATTCTGTTTGTGCGCAACCCTGCCGACAATCTGCCCCCTCTACTTAGAGAAGTGGTCCGCTTTGGGGTGCATTCGGGCTTGGTCATAAACTGGATCAAGTCTGAAATATTTCCATTGACCCCTGCCACCATATCGGGTGACCTTGAGTTCCCCTTACAGTGGTGTACTAATCCTCCTAAGTACCTGGGCACCTATCTACATTGTAGCGCCCCCGAGGTCATCCGTTTAAATTACGGCCCTGCTATCGACCGTCTTGAGATTCAAATCAATAAATGGACGAAACTCCCTCTTTCCATCGCTGGTAGGATTGCTATTATAAAGATGGTGGTGCTACCATGATTTTTATATCTTTTTTTTAACATCCCCATAGCGATCACGGTGTCTTTTTTTTAGCACACTCCGATCACTCCCGATACAACTAGTTTGGGCGGGTAAACAACCACGAGTAAACTGGGCTACTTTAACAATGCCATTTGAAAGGGGGGGCTTTGGAGTCCCTGACTTCTACCTCTACTACCTGGTGGCCCAGGTGCACTTCGCGTATTACTGGTACCACCCTGATGCCCGACTGCAATATCCCAGGCCTGACAGATCGCAGATTTATCCCCAGTCCCTATCGACAGTCCTGCCTCAGGGCCTTTTGCGATGCCCTACAGAAATCCAAACAGTGCCCAAGACCTGCTGGGCATGGACTCAACTATGGAGATACCTGCAATACAAGTCCCTTTACTCACCACACTTACCGCTGGCAGATAACCCGTGGCTCCCCCCTACCTTGGAAATGCTCACCAAAAAAACACTACTTAAACATAGACTCCTAAAAGTGGGTGATCTGTTTCATGATTCTAGACCTTGCTCGACTGCAGACTTAGCTGCTCGCGGACCCACCACACACATGGATAATTTTTTGCTTCATAGAATCCGTGGCTCTCTCTTGAAAACTTTGCCAGAGGCCACATCTGAACCGGATGATTTTCCCCCACTCACACTTGTCATAAATTTGCCTGATAACACTCATCTAGTGTCACGCCTTTACCACCTAGCGCTCTCCCTTCGTCCCCCTGTGGTTTCTAAGGCTCGATTAGCCTGGGAACAGGATTTTAAGATCAATATTACTGATGACGTATGGTGGTACTGTTGTACACAGACGCGTTACGTCTCCAATAACTACAGACACAAGTTATTACACTTCAAATACTTTCATAGAGTGTACGTAACCCCGAAGTTGCTATCCAAAATGAATCCATCTGTATCTAACGCGTGTATGAGATGTGGTACCCCGGAAGCAGATTTTTCACACCTAGGATGGAATTGTTCACCTGTACACGCATACTGGGATCCCTTATGGTTGAACATACTAAACAGCCCAGACCGCTTATGGCCCTTTTGGGGTATGTCAAGCCACTCAAAAAAAGCATTAGACGATTCTCTGCGATAGCTCTACTGATAGCTAAAAGACAGGTGTCATTGCATGGCTTCGAGACCTCACTTACTGTGATACTATGAGCGACACATATGCCACACTTCTGCCCATCACTTCACGACCCTGTGATATTTGGCAACCACTCAAGGCTTATTTACGAGCTCACTCCTTAGACGACGGTTAAGATGAGCAAACACACACATAGGCAGTGCAAGGCTGGCAGCACTACCGTGAAATAGATGCATGATGAATGACTCACATTACGAGGGATGTTCCCACATGCAATAAGGTAATGATATTACGACTGACCACTGTGATGTTGCTGCACTGTAATTGCTACTAGATCCTTCTTTGTTAGTTGCTCCTTGTATTTTGTTTTTTGCATTTGATTGAAGAAAGTGTTTTTCTATCTGACATAATGGCGCAGCAGATCCGACATTTGCGGGCTGCTTGCCTCTGTATATCTGCCTGGTTGTATTGTCTCTTGAAAAATGCAATAAAAAGAGTTAAAAAAAAAAAAATCTGATTTAGGTAGATCACTTTTGAGGTGCATTGGGAAATTAGCAATTTCTCTGGAAGGCTTTTTCTAAAGAGTATTCTAAACAATATTTTGAATCATGCTATGGTGGCACTGTGGCAATAGAGTTTTTGGATGGCACAGCAGCACCATACAAGTTTTAAATAACATTCATTTTAAATGAACTTGACAATTTTATTCTGCTAAAGAGCTATTCATTGTGTTGTACAAAATTATTTTAACTTAAAGGATCTTAACTAAGCAATACATTGAATGACTCTATGCAACTCTATTACTGTATGCCTTTTCTACTCTTTGCCCTCCCACATCCCTTCAGCAGGCTAAGAGTGTGACCAGGGATCTATCCTCTGATGTCTTTAGGGAATGAATGATGAATGATGACCCTGTACCTACCTTGGAGTTTGATGAGTTGACACCTTCAAATCCTATCTACTGAAGTTTTTAAATGACTGGCTTCTATTTGTTGATTTGGGCGGGGGAGGAGGGGTTTGTACTTTCTTTTCCTGGACTTACTATTTAAATAGTGCACAACATACACATTTCTTCTTTCTCCACTTCTCATACCCTCAACAC
This sequence comes from Calotriton arnoldi, assembly GCA_963921515.1. Lineage (NCBI taxonomy): Eukaryota > Metazoa > Chordata > Amphibia > Caudata > Salamandridae > Calotriton > Calotriton arnoldi. The sequence goes on from CAWUFW010000880.1 coordinate 133,082, forward strand.
AGATTCCTTTTACTTATGCTGGTATTTAATGGGTTCAATTTGGGGTCCCTCTTGCTCCTGACCCTGGTGTTTAAGGAAGTTCAAGGGTGTTCTTAGCCCTAGCACTGGCTTTCAAAGATCTTCAACATATGCCTCCTTTCATAACACCAGCCTGACTCTGGCTTCAAGTCTGCTTCCATATGTGACCTTATGCTCACTTCTTGACACTCATTTCCAGTGCCCCCATCAATAACACTGATGCAGAATCCAATGAGGCCCTATCCTCGCTCATCTAATCAGTACAAAGTAGTAGTAGTCTGCATGTATATCGGGTCATGGCTTTCCCACACTGGCTTACAATATATATCGAAACATGTGAGGGCCAGGAGTGTTAGAGGTACCTTGCTAAAGATGTGTGCTTTTTGCAGAAGGACTGGAGTAGAGGGACTTTCATAGTTATGTCAGCAGAGCTGGGCAGTCTTTCAGTAAGGGCCAATCAAAGTGTACAGGGGCTCCACTTGGCTTGGTTCTCAAAGTGACAAGGAGGCCTTAAATTTAGACAGTTGTGGGGTTTTTGGCTTTTGATCAGCTAGTAGCTTCAAAAGCAGGTAATATTCCAAGCTTCTCTGGACCCTTGAAAGGGCCTGGTTGCATGAACAGAACTGCAGGGAGATGAGGATTGCATCTACTTTGTAATAAAAGGCAGAGAGCAACTTGAAAGATAGAGAATTTGCAGGAAGAACTGTGAATATGATAGGAAGGAGAATAGAGGCTTTACAAAGCAGCTGTCTCCGTTTTCAGCAGTAGACTGATGTGATGACAGTGATTTGAAATTTTAGGAGTGAGACAAGAGGGAGGGTGAACAGAGGTGCATTTGAGACAGCTGTGTGTTTATTCAGGAGAGACCTATTGTGTTGACAAGCTTCTTATATGTGCAAATCAATTGGCTGTACCTTCTCCCTCTGTAGTGAAAGCAGCAGATGCAATGTCCAAATCCTGCACAAAATAGAAATAAATGTGTTAAAGTTTAGAACCATAGCCCGCTTGTCTTTGAGCAAATTCTCTTGAGGTTCTAGTAAGTAAAACATTTGTGGTATAGAGTGCCTGTGGTAAAGCCATCTTTAGACACTGTTGCCTAAAAAACAATTGTGACATTATGACCATAGCCATCTGGCTGTCATCCGCCACTTTTAACAGTGAATCCCAGATCTCAAGGAAGACAGTCTTCACAGCATAACCAGGGCGGGATCTTGAATGATGTGGATCAAGCAGGAGTTTGTATGTCAGAATAGTTTGAGATAAAAATCTCGAAATACAAAATAACTGAGCTTAAACATCAAGTACCAAATTATTGTGAAGTTAAGTGGATATTAGTAAGTATAGATTTACTATTGTTAATGCCACTTCCACGTATCTGGAAGATAGATATCGTCAAGCCACATACATGCAGAGTTAAGTACAGTAAGACTACACATCTTTATACACTTACCTTCACAATATTTTGGTACTTGATATTAAGGCTAAAATAGTTTGGAATTTCAATATTTCATCCACGGTAACCAAGCAGGATCTACACTGCAAGATACACCACTAGCTGTAATACCACAAACGTTTCAAAGTTTGTATATACACATTTCTTTAGCTGGGGACAACAAGGTTATCAAGGCTTTTTATAAGCATTGAAGCTTACTGCCAGCTTGGAGAAAGGGGAATTCCGTAGATGTATGTAACATCCTTAGTTTCACACTTCCCTCTGACGCAACAGGCACACATTTAAATGTTTCTGGCTTGGGTACGTAAAGGATATCTCCATCTCGGGAGCATGCTAGACAGTTAAGGGTCGATAGAGCGATGCATTGAGGTCAACAGGGTTAGTTATCATAAAGTTTCCACGTTTTAAATTCACTTTATTCTAGAAAAACATGGCAATTTTAATCAAATAAAGAACGTTTAAGTGGGTGAGATCAAAAGCAGCAGTGGGTGTGGTGAACACTAGAAGGTCAAATTTACTTCTTACAACACAGAATAAGGCAATAGATTCAGTGAGGGAATCCTTACATAGCCTCAAAGTAGCTATATCAGTACACAGTGTTCTTTCGTTATTTAGGGTGCCCCCTATAGCAGATTCTCATAAAAGCATTGCCAGAGCTAATAATGAAACATTCTTCTATAACCCCTCTCAAACTGAGCCCTTCCCTTTATCTTATGTCCCTCCCTCCTCCCTTGTGAACTGAAAAAAAAAGAAATTAAAAACAACAAAGATAAACGTAGCAGTGGATTCGGGTGACATGGGGGTGTATGTGAATCTCACAGTTGATTCTCGTGTAGGTAAGACTTCGCTGCTCAGAACTGAAAGATATGTAGCGCTCGTACACATGAGGGGCAGGCCACAAGTGGGAGTCCCCTAGAGAGGTAACTGATCAGGGGGCCCCAGGTATATTCAAATTTTTTAAAGTCATCTCTAAAGATGTCACTCATTCTTTCCATTATGACTGCCTGCCATAGGTGTGCATGCCATTGTGTCAGGGCCGTTGCTTCCCTCTTCTTCCAAGCTGCGGCAATTACAGTCTTCGCTGTTCCCAAGCAGAGCCATGTTATAGCTTGGTCTTTTTTTGTTTGGTATTTCAAGCAGTTAACCCATAAACCCAGGAGGGGAAAGTCAGGGGTATCTGGAATGGGGTACCCCAACATAGGTTTGATTTGGGCTTAGATTTCAGCCCAGAAAGGGTGGATTATCGGGCAGTCCCACCAAATATGGCGAAAGTCGCCTAGTAGTCCACAACCCCTCCAACATAAGTCTGATGTGTTAGGAAAGATCTTTCTCAATTTGTTGGGGTATAGGTACTATCATAAAGTATCTTGTAGTGGGCTTCTCAGAGGCCTAGAGAATGATTGTGCTGGGCTATGTCTTTCCAGAGTGTCTTCCATTGCCTATCTGAAATGTTGTGTCCTAGGGTGCATTCCCAAAAATTAAGGTGACGTGGTTGCTCGGAGGGTAGCGTGTGTATCGGGAGGGAATATAGAAAGGAAATGGCACCCTTAGTAGTCCTAGCTAGCCCCCTTCACAAAGCGCTCTTGTGGTGTGAGCTCCCTAGTGGCCGCTTCTCGGATCTCTGGCTGTAGAGCCCAATGACGCAGCTGTAGATAATGGAAATATTCGGTGTTCGGGAGGTGAAAGTCTCGTTGACAGTGTTCAAAGGTTAATATACCCCAATTATGGAAGATATCAGACAGCGTGAGGCAGTCCTCCTCCCTCCATTCATCAAATGGGCCTGGTCGCGCAGCTGGTGGAAAGGTAGGGTTGTAATATATGGGGGTGAACGGAGAGGGGAATGTCGTCCACGCAGCTAGCTTGAGCACCTCGTCCCAAGCTTTTAAGGTCATTCTCGAAGGGCTGCTTATATAAGCATTAGGGGGGGGGGGGCGGTCTGGTTTGGTTTCCAGAGTACATCCCATATGACTCCCCCTGCTATTGCCCTGTCCATATGGAGCCAGTGTTTATCTGACTCTCACTGGGGCCACTCAGTAATAACTCAAAGTTGGGCAGCTTTGTATTAGAGATTAAAGTCTGGGAGTGTCAAACCTCCTTCGTCCCTCGGCTTCTGAAGTAAGTTAAAGGGTAGACGGGCTCCTTTATTCTGCCAGATAAATTTTGTAAGCAGAGTGCGTAAGCTAGGCAGGTAATCCATGCTCAAGATCAACAGGCAGGCTCTGGAAGAGGTGAAGAAATTTTGGGAAGACTACCATTTTAATGGCATGTACTCTGCAGAGCCATGACAGATACATCTAAGGCAGTGTTGTGGTTGGCTGACTGGGAGCCTGGGTATGCTTCCTGTGGCTGAGTGAGGGAGGACTACAGAGGAGAGGCGCGGCGAGAAGGTAAGTTTTTATTTTATTATTTTCTTATACCCGATTCCCCCGCGTCCTCCCCCCTCCTGCCCCCCTACCTCTGATCCATGTTGGTCGCCGCTGTTACCTGTGGAAGTTCTACTGAGTGTAGGTAGTCAAGTTGCCCTTGCGTGTCGGTTTGGTCAGCTGTGTACAGTGATTTATAGAACCTCCCAAAGACCTGTGCTTTCCCCTGCTCCATAACTTTTAGTTTCCCTGAGGGGCCGCATATATCCCCAATATAATCCTTCTCTCTTTGAATCTGTAGTTGTCGTGCTAAGTGTACCCCTACCTTGTTGCCGTGCATGTAGGACGTTTGCTTAAGGAGGAGCAGTTTCAGTTCTGCCCTGTTAGTATAAATTGCGTTTAGTTTCCCCTTCATGACCATGACTTTCCGTTGAAGGGTTAGAGTGGGGGTGATTTTATGGGCATGTTCTAGGGTATGTAATTCACCTTCTAATGTCAGCCGTTCCTCAGTCCTTTGTTTATTAAGGGCTGACATCAGTGCTATGCATTGTCCCCTTAGGACCGCCTTGAATGTGTCCCAATTATTAGCGGGGGTAGTGTCCTGGGGATTATTCAGCTGGAAGAATTCCCTAATGGCCTTCCACAAATCGTCCAGAAGTGTTCTGTCATGAACCAGCATGTTGGGGAAGAACCAATGATAATATTTGGGCGGGTGATTGTTTCACTCCAGGGAAACGACTACTGGGGCATGATCGGAGGTGGTAATGGAGTGTATTGTCGCTTCTCTGATGTCACGGATAAGGGCCTGGCTAAGGAACACATAATCTAGTCTGGGGTAAGTACGATGGATGTGGGAATAAAGGTGTAGTCCCAAACCTCTGGGTGACTCTCCCTCCAGGCATCAAGTAGTCCCAGGTCTTGCACCGCCTGTTTTAAACTTTTCGTAAGCTACCCGTGGGCGATCTGTGGGGATGTGTACTGTCAGTTCCAGAATGCCATGTGAGATTAAAGTCCCCCATCAGGATTATGTCTCCCTCCGCAAATCCTCCCAAGAGTGCCAGTAGAGTTGTTATGAAAGCCACCTGGTTAGTGTTTGTGCGTAGGCTGTTGCAACCGTGCATAGTTTCCCTCAAATACGACCCTTGGCCTTCACTAGCACCACCCTCCCCTCCTAATCTGTTTTATAGCCCTCTGGTTGAAATTTTAAAGAGGAGTGAAAGAGGGGCACCACACCATTATGTTTTTTAGAAGCTGAGGATTTGCATATCAGGGGGTACATCTTGTGTTTTAGTCTGTGGTCCTTTGATCTTTTGAGGTGGGTCTCCTGCAATGCTATAGTATCATAGTGCTGATCAAGCAAGTACTTCCATATCTATGACACTAGGCTGGGGCCCCTCAGATGGTTGATGCAGATGAGTGGTGAGAACCCAAAGTTGTTGAGGTGGTCCATTTCCCTACAGCGGATGGACTTTACGGTGGAACATCGCCCTGGTACAGAACACGCCAATGCTGATGGTCTGTCCATATTTTTCCGCCTTAGTGAAGAGAAATCCCAAGAGGGTGTTTAGTTCTCCCCACATTTCAGCTGGAGGGTACACGTGTTAGACCTGGCGGCCTTGGTGTGGGTTTCCCCTGTAGTTTTGCCTTTGCCTCCTGTGTTTTTACTGTGTGTTGGACATCATTTTTGCTGGTCTAGATGCTTTGGGCACTTTGCCACTGCTGTTCAGTGCCAACGTGCAAGTGCTCCAACTGTAAATTGTTGTCCTGGATCAGTGTTTCCATAATTGGCTGTTTGGTTTACTGTTAAGTCCCTAGTACAGTGCACTGTGTGTGCCCAGGGCCTGCAAACCAAATGCTGCTAGTGGGCTTGCAGCACTGCTTGTGCCACCCACACAGGCAGCCTTGCAAAAGGGGTCTCAGACCTGTCATTGCAGTGTCTGTGTGCAGTCTGGTACTGCCATGTCGACCTGGCAAGTGCGCCCACTTGCCAGGCCCAAACCTTCCCTTTTCTTACATGTGAGTCACCTCCAAGGTAGGCTTAAGGTACCCCTGTGGACAGGGTGCAGTGTATGTGAAAGGTAGGACATGCCCTGATGTGTGTGGCATGCCCTGATAGTAAAATACTGCCAATTTTGTTTTTTACTATTTAAAGGCTATCTGTCCCATAGGATAGAATGGGGAGTTTACTTATAACATCTGGGCTGGGCTGAATAGACCTGGGCTGCATTCAGAGTAGGGGGAGGAGATTTCTTTCACACCTGAATGGGCCTGGCCTGGTCTGCCTTGGACAATGCTGTCTCCACCTCCTGCCAGGAAGCTGCACCAGTGAGGACAGAACTGGATTTGGCTGGGCAAAGAGCTTCTCTGCCACCAGAGAACAAAGGAATTTCTGCTATAAAAAGTGGGGCCCAGACCCCAGACTTTTAGATTACTTCTGGAATTCAAGAGGAACCTCTGCCAAGGAGAAGAGCTGGGAAAACTGAAGGAGAAGTACTGCCCCTTTGCTGTGTGCTGTCTGGGGTTGGCCTGCAGTGGCTGTTTCTGCCAAGGGGAGGATAAAGATTTTGCTGTGTGCTGTGTCTCCTGCTTGAGGAAGATCTCCAAGGGCTTGAAGTAGAGCGTGCCTCTTGTTTTGAAGTCTCAGGGATACAAAGACTTCACCACCAGCTCCCCTGAACTTCCTTGCTGGGAGTTCTGACCTAGCCAGAGGTGCCTGTGACTGTGTTGGGCCTCTGCAGGATGTTCCTGCTGTTGGGAGCTGGAAAAGTAACGCAACTACGAGAAGTGCGACACATCCGTACCTGTTTCCGCATCGCCGAAGAAACCGACGCAGCGCCTGCCCACAGCTGGAGAATTCGCTGCACGCTGAATCCCGTGCACCGATCTCTGAAATCTGAGATCATCGCACCGATTCCGACGCTGGCCCTGCTGGGCGACTGCAAGAACCTAATCATCATGGGACCGCGGCTGGAGAAACCAACGCAGCACCGTTGCCGCTTCGAGACCCGACGCATCGCACCAGGGTGCCAAGTCTACGAGAACGCCGGGGCCGCAGTAAGAAACCAATGCATCACCTCCCCGCACAGTAAGAAACTGAACTGGATGACTTATGCGAGGTACTGGTAAGCCATTTCACGTAGTGAGGAAGGTTATGATAGATGATCTTGCTGCAAAAAACTCAGAAGCTGATGTTTGGAAATAAAAGTGATTGAATTGCCCAAACAGATTTATCGCTGGTATTTGAGTGATAAATCATGCAGCGTTGTGGAGTTTTGGGGGAATTGCAACTTTGGCTGGTATATATTATCCACATAGAGGCATTCCACATTGTCAAAGCCTTTTTTACATTACTGTTGACAGCCATGCCTGATGACCTGTAGTGATCACTGTTAGTAATGTTGCCTATGGGTACCAACAATGTAATCTTGTCTGATGTGGTCACTATTACAACACTAATAACGTAAGTAGATGATTGATTTGCATTGAACATAACTAGCTCTTATTGCAGGAAAGGTTTGAGACCCTTGATAGAGAGCCTGGCCACCGAAGAAAGGTAAGGGGACAAGATAATAAATGTAGTTGAGGAAAATACGTAAATAAAAGAAGAAGAAACAGGTTGATACTACTGACATTAATATATGTAGTGTACTTTAAAGCAGGTAGGAAATAAACTAATCAATAGCTGTACCCGACACTTACAGATCGTAAGTATTTTTTGATGAGCAAAGAGGTTTGTTTTCATTTTGTTTTATGTAGACTATTTTGTTTATTATCAAGGCAACTGGAATTATGTAATTCCTGTCACATAATCCATCTTCTGCTTCACAATTTGAACAATAAAAAAATATTTTTAATGAGGTGAAACATTTTCAGATTCAGCGTCAATGGGTGTTAAAATGACAAAATAGCAAAATAATACTGGCACAGAATATGCAGTACCAATTTCCTTGTTGTGTTGATTAATTGAGTCACCTTAGTATAATTAGCTACTCCAATGCCTTGTAATTCCAGTAAATTATTTATCATGCCTTGCATTATTAACCTGACTAAAACCCTTTTGATAACTTCCTGTAAGGTCCGAAACATGTTGACACAGCATCTTCTGGGCAAGAAGTGGCACTACATCTGACTGTCGGTTCTAGCATATTGCTTGACACAACTGTTATTTTATTACCCCTCCCTTCCTTTCATCTTGCAACACAATATTATCATGTTTATTTGTATTTTTTTATCAAACATTATACTGTACGTAATATGTATAGTTAATTGCATCTAGTGTTTCTCTGCCTCAGTGCACAGTGGTGATTTAATGTGTGGATCCCATCCCTTTGTTGTTCGTTTAGGTGGGTATGAATGTGGATTTATAATGTGCTCAGATTGTAAACTTTGTAAAAGTGAGATAATGGCAATAATGGCAGTATTATTAATGCTTTCAACATTTTCAACAGTTTGCATCCAGTTTTGTATTTAATTTTATGATACGAACTGGGAGGGGCTCCCATTGTACATTTTTCTTTTGCTGTTTATTCTCCATAGCAGCCACTAGCAGTAAAGCCAACAGCATCAAACAAAGAATAAGCGACACTGTCTCGAAACCCAAGGGATAGAACTACGTATGCATACAATACAAGTTCTTCATAAACACATTATAAATATTCTTTGCAAGAGCAGCCCTTCCTTTTCCTTGCCACTTCTTTGGCAAGTTAAGCGTTCTATTCATATTCATTATTATGGAGCATTTGCTAGTTAAAAGTCTTTGTTTCTGTTTAAATGGAGTGCGTGCTCTGTGTGTACAGTATACCTAACACCCAGTCGGCTTTCTAGGTCGAGCCTGGGCAGCGCATGCGCTGCTCTGCGAGGCATGCTGTATTCGAGTATGGACTTGAAGCTCCGCCTACTCTTCGCTCATATTTATCATTGGCTTGTGTCATTGTCCTTTGTAAATGCTGGGTTCTGATTCGTTAATAGGCTTGTTAGTCCCTCCTTAGTACCGCCTTGTCTTCATTTGTAACCTCCCAAGAGGACTGGTCCTTTTACTTCTGTTGTTACACAGTATGTCTTATTATGGGCCAGATTCCGATCTCGCTCGGAAAGCCCTACGACCGACTCCGTCCAGTAGAGCTTTCCGACCGACTCGTGCTCCGGGGCTCCGAGCGACAGAGTACGATGCGCTGCAGCGCTGATGGACTCGGAGCCCCATTGAAGTCAATGGGAGCCTGTTGTACGTCGCGTACATAGGCTTCCATCGTGAAAAATTTACGTCTTGGAAAAGGGCGCCCCCTGTCGCGTGTTCGCGTCGGTGCCCCCCGCACGTACATGCATGGGTGAGGGGGACCGCTGGGTCCCCCCGCTGTACGAGTCGTAGGGCCCCGGGTGAAGGGGGTCCGGCGCGGACCCCGAGCACGCTTCCGCGGCGCTTTTCGAGCCGGAGGCTCTGACTCGCACCGGCTGCTCGCAACGCGCATCGTACTTGGCCGGCCGGAAACCGTACGCATTGCACTGTACGCGGACAGATTTGAGTCGCTCGGCAGGCATCGCTGAAGGGTACGAGTCGGTGGTAGCGCGAGGCTTGAAGCGCATCGTACTTGCTCGCTCATACAGCTGTACGAGTCGCACGGAAATCACGCGTACGACTCGGACTCGCTACTGACGGATGCCGCTAGCAGCCCTTCCGAGCGAGATCGGAATCCGGCCCTTAGTCTGTAAGCACTATTTTCTTTAATGAGTTTCTCCTACTGCAGGCACGACATGCTTTCCTGCAACATTCAGCGCGCCATGAGCGCTTTCACTTTCCAAGCAGCCAAGACAATGGCGTTCGCTTCTTTGAAATAAAATTGGTCTCACATTTACAAGAGTTTGAGCTATTGGCATTGTAAATGACAATGCCTTTTATTTATGTGTTAATTATCAAAACAGATAAATAAAAGGAATTGTCATTTACAATGCCAATAGCTTAAACTCTCGCACAGGCGAGACCTATTGCATTGCAAATGCTTATTACAATCTTGCATTTAGTCCCATAGAGACTGCCATAAGCACGTTTCACCCGCCGGTGCAGCCCGTTTGACTTCTTTACATGGCACGCTTGGAGTTTCATCACATATGCATTTTAGTTTGTACAAATAATTATTTTGTTACTCACACAACTTCTTTATTGTGAATGAGCCTGATGCTTGCTTCTCCTATTCCACAGTATACAAGGTTTTACTTTTCTGACTATGATGAGACTCCGCCTTCATTTTTCACAAATATATATACAAGGCCTATTTCCCAATTTCAACAAAGTGTTGTTAGTTTATTCGTTCAGTTCACAGTGTGGCTTGATAAGACTTTTATGATTAAAAGCGAAGCCTACTAATTATGTTCCGAGGACCCCCTTGATACCATTGAAGAAGTAATTAACGGAAATTTAAAACCACCATTTCTTTCACATCTGCCGCGAACACCTCCATGAGGTCTATTATTAATTACATTAGTAAAACTGTTAAAGATATTATACAAACCCAGACTCAACCTGCTGGTATGAGCAGAGAGAGTATTTCTAATAACCAATGTGAGGAATGTGATTCAGATTCATATGTTCTATTCCCAACAAAACCATTTAGTGTTTCAAATGCTGTTTCAAATGTCCTTGCAAATCTATATCAGGAGACTCAGAATTCCCACCTGCTCCTTTCAGATTGCTTTCCGACTCTGCTGCTACAGTGATTCAGGGTGTTCCACTCTTCACTGATAATGGCATACGAAGGTTGAAATAAATCAGAGACAGAGATTGTTTCAGACTATTCAACAAGATATATCTGATAGAGACTACTAGCAAAAGATTCCTTACCTCAGAATATTCCCCAGGCATCAGACTAGATCTGAAAATATTGAGCAGGACCTCTGCGCCCCGGAAGGTGGGGCTGATCGGCTCAGCATCAGCATCGTAGATGTCGTCTGTGCTGGAAGTGACATACCCGGGCCTATATAGGCACCACGCCAGTGCGTTGACATCAGTTTCTTTCTTTCTGCACCATCAGAGCAGATCTGGAAGAGCTACCTCAGTCACTCTTTGACTGATTTTACTTTTTGTCGACCCTTTTGTGATCTTTCATTCTCATTGTGCCTTAAGGATGTCCCCTAAGAAACGTGTGAGTTTTAAATCCTGTGGAGCCTGAGCCACAGGCTGATGTCTTTACCAGACCCCCCACTTGGCTTGTTTATGGTGCCTGGAGCCAGACCACGACTCCAAAGCCTGTCCTGACTGCCGAAGGAATGAATCTGAAAGTGGTCTGGGAGCGTGCATTGAAGCTCCGGGTCACTCGACAGTGGACTACTCCGTGCCGCTCCAGGTCCTGGCCGCGTGGAGGGTCACAGGCCCGCTTCAGGAGTAATTTCCGCCGATCATCGTCAAAATTAAAATCGGCGTCAGGTAAGAAGAAAAACAATAAGTTGAAGCATTCTTTGACTTCACCGTGCTGGTCCAAACCACCAGACAAGACGTGGGAATGAAGCCAGAAGTCTAGGCCCCTCCTACACTTCCCCTTCGAAGCCTGAGTCTGGGTCTGCTCCGCGTTTCCCTGAATTTCCCAGAGCCGGAGTGACTCCCACCCAATTGAAGGAATGTTATGAGGCTATGCGCCTCATCTTTGAGTTGATCCTTCTGGAGTACTTTTGAGCCCCATGTGCTTGGAAGGTGCCCTGACTGGGTTTCCGCTGGTGGATTCGCCCTCTACGCCAGTCGGGCTCTTTGGATCTGTCCCTGGATCCAGACTGATTTCGGTCACAAATCCATGACCTTCACCAGAGTTTAGTCCAGTGGCATCATTCCCGACACCATCGATGCCCTTTTCCGACCCCATAGTTATTCCCGTCTGCGATACGGAGCCGGACAACTGTCGTACGATGTCGACAGTGGTGACAACTGGACCAAGAACTTTCAGGTCAAAGACAGTGCCTCCTTTTTAGGTCTCGCCCTGAAAGGCAGCGCTTCAGCGCTGGCTCTTGGCGAGACGTTTTGTAGTGGGTTTGCAGAAATGCAACCACTCTTTTTGGCTGTCATCGAGTGTGCGGTTACGCGCACAATGACGAGCAGAGGCGCCATATGCCTTTCCTCTCTCGTCATGGTGCGCGCACATCGCACACCATTTGCCAGCCTGCTTACACTTTTGCATTGTAGTGGCGGCGCGCGCTTGTTTCACTTTTCTTCACTGCTGTTGACACTCCCCCCCCACACACACACACTCCTCCCCACCCCAGCTTCACAATTGAAAACATTTGATGGTGGTAAACAGCGGATGACGGATACCTCCACGTGTTTCTTTTGTCACTTGTGGGTCCTTCACCCAGGTTTGTAGCGTAATTTACATTGTAGTACTTGTAAAAGTGATTTGGACATTCTAACGTGAGGGGCGCAAGTACCAGAAGTCACATGAACACAGTGCAGTGTGAGCGAGTGACGGTACATAACGTCTACGCCCTTCTCTTCATCATGCGACGTAACAACATGTGTTATTCATTGCCTCCTGAATTCTGGGGTGGAATCCTTCAAAAGGACTGCCAGCGTGATTTTGCACTGTGTCGATTTCTTTTGGGAAACGCAATCTTTTTCGCTGCATGTCACTTCTTTAATTTTTGAACATTTTTGGGAGATGTCTGTCTTTGAGGCGCATGGACAGTGACACAGCTCTCATGCTCTGATGTTATTCTAGTCTCTTGCTTTGAATATCTGTTTTGATTCACAAAGGTTTAGGGAAGTTTGAGTAACTTGCAGAAGTGTGAGATATTTTCAGTATTGCGTCTAAAACGCAAATTTTGCTAATCTGTACACAGCCTGCTTTCACTTTTACCATCGCGCACGCTGAGATCAACAACTTTTATCCTTACAGTTAAATAATTACACCACATTTTATAGCTATTTTTTTATTTCCACTAATCTTTTAGAGGCAAAGCATTTATTAAACTTGACACTTTCTTTAAATCTATTTCTCACTTGTACTTCAAAACTTAGAGGGACTTACACAATGTTCTGTTTAGGCATTCAGGGCCATATTATCAAGAATGGCCTACCCCTCTTCTACCCTACTACCCCACTACCCTACTACCCCACTACCCTACTACCCCACTACCTCCCTACTATCCTACTACCCCACTACACCTCTACTAGCCCTCTACCCTACCCCACTACTACCCCACTACCCTACTACCACTCTACTACCCTACTACCCCACTACCCCTCTACTACCCCACTACCACCCCTCTACTACCCTACTACCCCACTACCCCTCTAATACCCCACTACCCCATTACCCTACTACCCCTCTATTACACCACTACCCTGCTACCCCTCTACTACCCCACTACCCTACTACCCCACTACCCCACTACACCTCTACTACCCCACTACACCTCTACTACCCCTCTACCCTACCCCACTACTACCCCACTACCCTACTACCCCTCTACTACTACCCCTCTACTACCACCCTCTACTACTACTACCCTCTACTACTCCTCTACTACCCCCTACCCCTCTACTACCCCTCTACCCCTCTACTACCCTCTACTACCCCTCTACTACCCCACTACCCTCTACTACCCCACTACCCTACTACCCTTCTTCCCCACTACCCCACTACCCCTCTACTACCCCACTACCACCCCTCTACTACCCTACTACCCCACTACCCCTCTAATACCCCACTACCCCATTACCCTACTACCCCTCTATTACACCACTACCCTGCTACCCCTCTACTACCCCACTACCCTACTACCCCACTACCCCACTACACCTCTACTACCCCACTACACCTCTACTACCCCTCTACCCTACCCCACTACTACCCCACTACCCTACTACCCCTCTACTACTACCCCTCTACTACCACCCCTCTACTACTACTACCCCTCTACTACTCCTCTACTACCCCCTACCCCTCTACTACCCCTCTACCCCTCTACTACCCCTCTACTACCCCTCTACTACCCCACTACCCCTCTACTACCCCACTACCCTACTACCCTTCTTCCCCACTACCCCACTACTACCCCACTACCCTACTACCCCCCTACTACTACCCCACAGCACAATTGTTGCATAGCTAAACACTGATAAGGTCCCAAAGGCGAGACCTATTGGCTATGCCAATGCTTGTTCTGACAGTCCCTGTGAAGAATATGCTTGGGGTGGATCTGAGCATTCTTATAGTTATTCTGACCCCTTGAGGAACCCTTGACTGAGGGTAACTTGTATGAGGAACTGGCTGATGCCAGTGGTCTTGACACCTTGCCAGACACTGGCCTGGTCTCTCCTTCTAGTGTGGTTATGGAGGAAGGGGCTTACTTTGCCATGGTGATGTGGAGGGTGGCAGAGGTCCTCGACCTTATGCTGCCCTCAGTGGAGGTCAAGACCAATGTCTTGACAGAGGTGCTTCAACCTGGTGTATCTCACAAAGAACCCCTCCTCCCCTTCAATGATGATCTCACTGATTTCCTCCTCGGGCATGGGGCAAGCTCTGCACAGACGCTCCTGTGCACAGGATGATCACCAGCCACCACCATCCTGCTTCTGGTGATCTAACTTTCATTATGCAGCACCCCACCCCCTAGAGCCTGGTGGTGCAAGCCTCAACGTCCAAGGTTAACCCTGGCGCATTCCTTACCATGCCACCGAATAGGGAATCCAAGAGGCTGGATACCTTCGGTAAGAGGATTTTCTCTTCCACCAGCCTTGAACTGCAATGAGTGTACACCGCATGCCTATTGAGCTGGTATACCACACGGTATGGGACCGGGTTGCGCAAGTGCTGCCCAGGGTCTCAGTGGAGGCCTGAGCTATCCTGACCCATGCTATTGCCAATTGAAGGGATACAGAAAAGTTCATGATGTGCTGCAGACTGGACACAACAGACTCGTTGGGTAGAGCGATTGCTTTGTTGGTAGTACTTTGTCACCACATCTGGATGAGGTCAACTGGCTTCTCAGGGGATGTCTAGGCATCCCTTATGGAAATGCCCTTCGACGGCACCTGTCTGTTCAGTGACAAGGCTGATCGAGTGCTCGAGCGCTTCAAGGACAGTAGAGCCAAAGCCCGGTCGTTAGGACTCACCTTGGCCCCACGCCAGTCACACTCTGCCTTTTGCTCCTTCCATGGCTACACTAGAGGCTACCAGCTGTGTCAATTCCACCCAGCCACCATGTCCAGCAGACTCCACAGTCCTTCCGCCCAGGTCCTGTCTGCCCTGGATCCTGGACACTGGATGGTAGCGTTGGACTTTCAGGATGCATAATTCCACATCCCCGTCCTGTCAGCCCACAGGCATTACCTGCATGCAGTTCATGGTGAGCCACAAGCATTTTCAATTTGCTGTGCTCTTCTTTGGTCTCACCAGCGCCCCTTGGGTGCTCACGAAAGTGATGGAGGTGGTTGCAGCTCATCTGCAGAAGTCAGGGTTCCCATTCTTTCCTTACCTCGGTGACTGGCTGGTGAAGGCGGGCTTGCCCCAGGCAGTCGTCACCCTCCTGTAGACTGAATACAGTGCAATTCCACACCTATTCTCTAAAGCACCGAGTCTGGGATATTCAGGCTATGTTTCTGATGTTTTGGTCTCCATCCTGGATTTTAGTGAGAATGACTCTGAGGCTGTGAGGCCACATGCCTCCCTGCATCCTGCTGGTAAAGCATGCCTGATGGCATATGCAGGCTCTGCAGTGGAACCTGAAGTCCCAGGGAGCACAGCATCAGGGGAATCTCTCCAACCCGGTCCAGATATCAGAGCGAACAGCAAAATATCTGCAGTGGTGGCTGACCAACCATGACTGGGTCAGCTGCAGACCCCTCTCCCTTCTCCACCCAGAGCTCACAGTGGTGACAGATGCGTCACTCCTTGGTTGGGGTAGCCATTTGAGAGAGGTGGAGATCAGATGACTCTGGTATCCGGCAGAGTCTCAGCTCCACACCCACTTGTCAGAGTGGAGGGTGATTCTCTTGGTATTGAAAGCCTGTCTTCCATCCATCAAGGAAAGGTTGGTTCTGGTGTTCCCAGACAAGACTACAGGGTCAAGACTGATTTTCATATGGCTGGGTCCACACTGAGGTGGATTGGTGGGCGAAAAATGATGGATTGCAATGCAGTCCTAAGAGACTGCTTGTGGCTGATATTAATTCAAGCATTCCATCTATCACCTTATTGTTTTTGCATTTGACGTCCTAAGTATGGCGGGTAGGCCCAGACGTGGGTCCGGGTTGACTGTGCCACTGGAACCAAGCTATACCTGGCTGAAGAGCCCATAACAAGGGCAAAACCGGTCCTGGGTTGTCCGTGTTCCAGTTCAGGGAGGATCTGGTCTGGCAGTTAGGGCTGGACTGTTCCCATGAGAAGGAGGGTCAAGACTGATTTGCATATAGCTGGGTCCAAACTGAAGTGGCATCGTGGGCGAAAAATGATGGATTGGGATGCAGCCCCAGCGATTGCCAGTGGCTGAGATTAATTGAAGAATTCCATTCATCACCTTGTTGTTTTTGCAGTTCACAGACAACACTACAGCGATGTGGTACTGCAACAAACAAGGAAAAGTGGGGTCGTGGACCCTGTTCCAGCAGGCTTGATGCCTCTAGACATGGCTGGAACTTCAGGATATTTTCCTGGTCGTTCAACACCTGTCAGGATCTCTAAATGTCCGGGCGGACAACCTCCGCCGTCAATGCCGTGTGGTTCACGAATGGCATCTTTACCCGGAGGTGGTGCAAGATCTGTTCTGAGATTGAGGAGAACCTTGGTTAGATCTATTCGCCACCTCCAATAATACACAATGTTATCACTTCTGTGCACCACAGTTTCCAAAGTGGCTTGCTCGGAGATGCATTTCGCCTCGAGTGGGACTCCGGACTCTGTATGCCTTTCCGTGCGATACCACTACTGCCCCAAGTTCTGAAGAAGATCAGGACAGACCAGCCAAAGTTATCCTAGTGGCTCCAGATTGGGGATAGAGAGTATGGTATTCCAAACTCCTGAGCACGAACACCCATCCCCGGCCAGGATGCCCCTTCAGGAGGATCTCCTGTCGTAGCAACAGGGCAGGGTTCTGCACCCGAACGTGCACGCTCCACCTTCATGTGTGGTGATTGGGCGATAGCAGCTGACCGTTTTGAAACTCCCTCCCAAAGCCTGTGACGTCATCATGGCATCCAGGTGTCCATCCACAAACACCGTATATGCCTGTTGTCGGGACAAGTTTGTGGCTTGGTGCACTGAAGCACAAGTTACTAACTTGTGTAACGATATATCTGTAAGAGACAGTAGTTAGTGACAGATTCCTTACCTTAGAATATCCCCAGGCGTCAGGCTGGATCCGGGAAAGTTTTTGCGTAGCAGTACCCTTGCGCGTCGGTAGGCGGCGTCGTGCGGCTCCGCGTCCGTCGTCGGCGTCGTGATCGCCGGGATGACGTCGCGGGCAGTACTTAGGCGCCGCCCCTGCGCGCTGACGTCAGTTCTGTACACGACTTTCCGCGCCAGGAACGCAGAGCCATGCAAGAAGCTGACATAGGTGTCTGAAAAATACTAGGGCCCTGAAAGGGATGTCCTTAACCCTAGAAATTAGTTCGCAGAACGGGGAGGATGGGTGGGCGGTGAGGAATCTGTCACTAACTACTGTCTCTTACAGATATATCGTTACACAAGTTAGTAACTTGTGCATCTGAAAGAGACACGTTAGTGACAGATTCCTTACCTTAGAATAGATACCCCAGCAATACCAACCCCGGTGGTGGGTCTGCAAACAAAGATCAGACGAGGAAGTCCTGGAGGACAGAACGGCCAAAGAAGCCGTCCCTCCGGACCTGACTGTCAAGGCAGTAATGCTTTGTAAACGTGTGCAGCGAGGCCCACGTAGCTGCCTGACAGATAACCGGCAGCGGAACACCGCGGCCCAAGGCCGTGGTAGCAGCCGTTGCCCTGGTGGAATGGGCACGCAGCCCAACAGGAGGCTCCTTCTTAGCCAAAGAATAGCAGGTCTTGATGCACAAGGTAACCCAGCGGGAGATGGTCCTCTAGTGCACCGCCCGACCTTTTTGGCGCCCACGTAGCCAACAAAGAGCTGGTCATCCACCCGGAAGTGTTTTGTGCGGTCAATATAGAAGGAGAGCGCACGTTTTGGGTCCAGACGGTGGAGCCTCTCTTCCTCTCTGGAAGGATGCGGAGGCGGAAAGAAGGTGGGCAAAGTGATGGTCTGCCCAATGTGGAAAGCAGTAACCAACTTTGGCAAGAAGGACGGACGCGTCCGAAGAACAACCTTGTCTGGATGAACAGACAGAAAGGGAGGTTTGCAAGATAGAGCCTGGAGCTCACTCACCCGCCGAGCGGAGGTGATGGCCACCAGAAAGGCTGTCTTCAGAGTCAGAAGACGAAGAGGACAGTTATGTAGAGGCTCAAAGGGAGCGCACATTAAAAAGGTAAGAACCAAGTTCAAGTCCCACTGAGGCATCACAAACGGAACAGGAGGGAAGAGGTGAGTAATGCCTTTTAAGAACCTGTTAACAACAGGGGACTTGAAAGGGAGGGCTGATCAGGGAGCCTGAGGAAGGCCGAGATAGCACAAAGATAACCCTTGATGGTACCCAGGGCAGAACCCTGTTGGGCCAGAGAGAGAAGGAACAGAAGGACCTCAGAAAGAGGGGCAAAAGGGGATTCACAGCCTTTGCTGTGCACCATGCCACAAATTTGTTCCACCTGCAGGCGTATACCACCTTAGTGGAGGGACGCCTGGCTGCCAGAATCACATCACAAACTTCGGGAGGCAAGTCGAAAGGAATCAACTGCTGCCGCTCAATCTCCACGCAAGCAGGTGTAGACTGGACAGGTTCGGGTGGAGGACCGTCCCCTGCTGCTGCGACAGAAGATCCTCCCGAAGAGGCAGACGGATCGGGGGGATCTACGCTCATATTGAGTAGCTCGGGATACCAAACTCTTCGAGCCCAGTCCGGAGCCACAAGAATGACTTGGGCCCGGTCGTGCCGAATCTTCTTCAACACTCGGGGTAGAAGTGGTATAGGCGGAAAGGCGTACAATAGACCGCAACTCCACTCGTGACGAAAAGCGTCGCCGAGCGAGTGCCGCCTTGGAAATTCCAACGCGCAGAACTGATGACATTGCGCGTTCTCTTCGGTGGCGAATAGATCTAACCAAGGCTCTCCCCACTGTAGAAAGAGTCCTTGCGCCACTTCCGAGTGAAGACGCCATTCGTGATCCATCATGCACCTGCGGCTGAGTTCGTCCGCCCTGGCGTTCAGGGAACCTGCCAGGTGTTGAACCATCAGGAACATGCCCTGATGTTCCAGCCATGTCCAGAGGCGCAGAGCCTCCTGACAAAGGGTCCAAGACCCCACCCTGCCTTGTTTGTTGCAGTACCACATGGCGGTGGTGTTGTCTGTGAACACCTGCACCACCTTCCCTTTGACAGAGGGAAGGAATGCCTTGAGTGCAAGTCGGATCGCCCGGAGCTCCAGAAGGTTGATATGGAGCCGGGACTCCGCCGGAGACCAGAGGCCTCTGATCTCCGCCTCTCCCATGTGACCGCCTCATCCCAGAAGGGACGCGTCCGTCACAACTGTGTGCTCTGGCTGGGGAAGGGAGAGGGATCTGCTCATGACCCATTGCCGGTTCGAGAGCCACCACTGCAACTGTTTTGCAGTCCCCTCCGAGATCTGGACGTGATCGGACAGGTTGCCCTGGTGCTGCGCCCACTGGAACTTCAGGTCCCACTGCAGAGCCCGCATATGCCATCTGGCATGATTGACCAGCAGGATGCAGGAGGCCATGAGGCCCAGCAGCCTCAGGGTCATCCGTACCGAAACCCAGGATAAAGGCTGAAAGATCGGAATCATAGCCTGAATATCCCGGACTCGCCGTTCGGGAGGATAGGCCCGAAACTGCGTCGTGTCCAGAACTGCTCCGATGAAAAGGAGCTGTGGAGAAGGAATCAGATGCGACTTCGGCACATTGATGGAGAACCCCAGCGAGTGCAGGAGTTCGGCCGTAGTCTGGAGGTGGGAGACGACTGCCTGGGACGAGCCCGCCTTCAGCAGCCAGTCGTCGAGGTAGGGGAAGACTGAAACCCCTGCCCGGCGCAGATGAGCTGCGACCACCGCCAACACTTTCGTGAACACCCGAGGGGCACTGGTAAGGCCAAAGGGGAGCACGGTGAACTGAAAATGCTCGGGGCCTACCGTGAACCGAAGGTAACGCCGGTGGGCCGGCAGGACGGGGATGTGGAAATATGCGTCCTGCAAGTCCAACGCTACCAACCAGTCTCCAGGGTCGAGGGCAGTCAAGACCTGAGCTAGGGTGAGCATCTTGAACTTCTCCTTCCGGAGGAAGCGATTGACGTTCCGGAGGTCCAAGATAGGACGCATGTCCTCCTTGTCCTTTTTGGGCACCAGGAAGTAGTGGGAGTAGCAACCACGCCCTACTTCTGGGGTCGGAACATGCTCGATGGCCCTCTTGGCCAAGAGGGCCGTGACTTCCTTCTGCAGAAGTACCAAGTGATCCCCTGACATGCGGTGGAATTGAGGTGGCATGGCTGGGGGGTGGACTCGAAGGGGAGGGAGTAGCCCTTCGGACAATGTCCAAGACCCACCTGTCCGAGGTGATGGTACGCCAGTGGGGAAGGTGATGGCGGACCCTGCCCCCTACTGGCGTGCTGTGCACCTGAAAGGAGGGACTAGGAGGGCTTGGAGGCCGCGGACGGGTTGGAGGTGGTGGCCTGACCCGCACGCTGGTTGCCCGATCCGCCACGGCGGAATCCACGTCCTCGGCCACGCGAAGACGCCTGCTGCGCGGGCCGGTGGCTGGGCTGCTGACGTGAAGGGCGCCCCTACCGTGGCCACGATAGGGGCGAAAAGCAGAAGTCAGCGGAGGGCGTGTAGCAGAAAGGCCCAGGGACTTGGCAGTAGCCCGTGAGTCCTTAAAGCGCTCCAACGCATGGTCTGCTTTGGACCCAAAAAGACCGACTCCATCAAAGGGCATGTCCACGAGAGTATTCTGGACATCCCCTGAAAAACCAGTGGTTCTCAGCCAGGCGTGGCGTCGTAGCGCCACCGTCGTTGCAATAGACCTGCCCAGCGAGTCGGCGGTATCAAGGCCACATCGTATCGTGTATTTGGCCGCATCCCTTCCTTCTGCAATGGCGCGGGAAAGCAGTGTCTGGACCTCCTCAGAACACTGGGGCAAAACATTCGCCACCGAATCCCACAAGGAGTGGGTATATCGGCCCAAAAGACAAGCGGTGTTGATGGACCGCAAGCCAGCACTGGAGGAAGAAAAACCTTTCTTCCCAAATTGATCCAGGCGTTTGGATTCCCTATCCGGAGGGGCGGTAGGGAAGGCGGTTTGGGAAGCAGAGGCTTGGACAACCAAGCTCTCAGGAGTGGGGTGGACAGAGAGAAACAGGGGGTCGCCCGGAGCTGGGCGATGGCGTCGGGACACGTTCCTATCCACAGGAGCCCCTGTGTTGGGCTTGGACCAGGCGCCCAAAAGAACGTCAGTGAGGGCGTCGTTAAACGGCAGCACAGTCTCCGTAGAGGAGGCTGCCGGCTGAAGCACCTCTGTCAAGAGATTAGTCTTGACCGCCACAGTAGGGAGTTGGAGATGTAAGGCTCCAGCCGCCCTACGCAACACCGTTGCAAAATTGGCTCCCTCCTCCGTAGCCACGGGAGGAGACAGCAAGCCAGTGTCAGGGGAAGTATCTAGACCACTGGCATCCCCTAGACCCTCTGTCCAGTCCTCATCGTACTGACACTGTAGTGCCAGAGGGTCATCAGACCCCTCCCAGTCCTCCTGGTCCTCCTCTGGTTCAAAATAAGGGGGAGGAGGGACATTTGGGACCCAAGATCTCATCGGCGCCGGAACCGGCGTCGAGCGACGTCGGTCCGGGTCCATGTCCGGAGCCGGAAGGAACTGGGGGACAAAGCCGCCCGGAGCCCCAGGCGGCGTCGAGAACGGCACCGGAGACATCGGCACCGGCGGAGGTGTCGTTAGGTCGACCGGCGTCGATGGGGGTTGCGGAGCCGGGATCGAGGCCGGGGCCGGAGCCGGGATCGAGGCTGGAGGCACGGGCGACGCCGGGGCCGGAGCCGTCGGCGACGCCGGAGCAACCCTATCAGGGCCCGCGGGGCCCGAAGGCGCACCGGAGGGGCCTGGAGGCCCGAAGAGGCGGGCCATGGCCGACAGGAATTCCTGTACTTGGGCCGGATCCGCCCCCGAACCCGGGAAGGACGGGTATTGCGGGGGCGACTCCACAGGCATGTCCGGGGCCGCGGGGACGGTGCCGGGAGGGGCCTCAGCCGAGTCGCGAGACCGGCGAGGCGAAGTCCTAGAGCGACGATGCTTTTGGACTTTTTGTGTTTGGACTTACCGGACGAAGAAGACTTCGATGCCGACGACCGGTGTGGACTCCGCGATCGACCCCTGGACCTCTCACGCAACCGGGGCTTGCGCGGAGCCGAATGCCGGGCCTCCAGGAGCTTTCGAGACCGCTCTCGCAAAGCTTTCGGGTTGAGGGCCCGGCAGTCGGAACAAGACTCCGTGTCGTGGCCTCGGCCGAGGCAGAAGAGACACTCCCGATGCGGGTCTGTGATGGACATCATCCGAGCACAGGCGCCGCAACGTTTAAACCCGGGCATCCCTACGACACCTTGAAGTCGATGAAAGAAAAACAGTGAAAAATTCACCAAAAAAGATTGGTCAAAAAATGACCAGGGCACTGCTCTTCCCGGATCTGCGCTTGCTGGCGCGGAAAAAGAAGAACTGACGTCAGCGCGCAGGGGCGGCGCCTAAGTACTGCCCGCGACGTCATCCCGGCGATCACGACGCCGACGACGGACGCGAAGCCGCACGACGCCGCCTACCGACGCGCAAGGGTACTGCTACGCAAAAAACTTTCCGGATCCAGCCTGACGCCTGGGGATATTCTAAGGTAAGGAATCTGCCACTAACGTGTCTCTTTCAGATAAACATGTTGACCCTCTTTCTGCCCCTGTGTCTGAAGTTTTGCTGTTTGTTTTGTCATTAGCCCTGCAAGGCATTGTTCTGGGCACTGCTAAGGAGTATTTTTCAGCCATCTCTGCTTTTTTGCGATTGCAGAATCAACCCTCCCTGTTTAAGTCACCCATTGCAGCACATTTTCTGAAAGGTCTTTAACATACGTTTCCCCCCAAACCTTTCATTATGCCCTAATGGGACCTTAATTTGGTTGTAACCTACTTAATGTGTTCATTCTTTCAACCCATGTATAGCTGCCTTCTAAAACTTCTGACCATCAAGACAGCCTTCTTGGTGGTCACCTCATCTGCCAAAAGGGTCAGTGAGCAGCAGGCACTTTCTGTTCACCCTCCATACACCAGCTTCTTCTCAGGCAAACTGTTTCTCCACACCTGTGCCTCCTGACTGCAGAAGGTGGTAACACCTTTCCATGTCGGCCAAAGTACCAAGCTGCTGACCTTCTTTGCTCCACCTCACCCCTCCAAGGAGGGGGAAGAGACTCCATCTCCTAGATCTGTAAAGAGTGTTGTCATTCTACATCGATTGTACCAAAGAACACCGGGATGACGATCAGCTCTTTGTTGTGTTCACTGGAGCAAAGAAGGGGAAAGCAGTGCAAAAACGGACCATCTCCAGATGGATTATACTCTGCATTAAGATCTACTACTACTCATGGGCCAAGAAGCAATCTCCTGAAGGCTTGTGGGCTCATTCCACCAGAGTCAAAACTGTGACGATTGTGTTAACTCACAGAGTCCTGGACATCTGTCAGGCTGTGAAATGGGCATCCTTGCACATGTTTACCGAACACTACTGCATTGACATTCAAATCGTTGAAACAAGAACTTTGCCCATCATGTCCTCCAGGACTTTTTGGTATGAGCCAGTCTGCTAACCCACATCCTGGGATGTACTGCTTTGGTATCTATTCTGGTAAGGAATCTGCGTCTAGAAGTCTCTTTTCTTGTAAATACTCTATCTAGCCACACATTCCTTACCTGTCCACCCATCCTATCCATTCTGCAAACCAGTTTCTCTTCCTAAAAAGATCCCCGTAGGCCCTTAGTATCTGCACACTGGTCAATTAGCCCTCTGACATGGCTCTGTCCTTCTGGTGCGTAAATAGTCACATAAAGAAACAAGTATTTAGTGGGGTGGCGCCTATATTGGCACTGCACACATCACTTCCGGAATGGACACTGAAGCGGATCCAATCAGCGCCACCTTATGGCAAGCAGAGGTACTGCTCAATATTTTCTGGATCCAGTCTGACACCTTGGGGAATAACCTAAAGCAATAAATCTGCAGCTGGTCTCTACCAGATAAGGCATTACCAAAGGTAAGTAACTTGCTCATCTGATGATGATTTTGATGTTGCTGAGAATGTTCTAGACTCACATTCTGATGCTCACAAAAACTCAGATTTAAATTGGTTTTGGTCAAAACATCAAACTAAAGAGGGCTTCTAAATGTATAAATGGAAGCAAGAAAATATCTGATCAGCCTTTGGATCGAATCCTTAATTTTTCATCCGCTCTTCACAGATTGGTCAATTTTTCCCAAAGTGAAGGATTTTATACAGGCAAGGATTAGAACTCCTCTTGAAAACTCTATCCGGAACATGCTGCGGTCAGAATGTCTTAGACATTTAATTGCATTGTTGATCAAGTATTAAACACTTTCTTTCATTACCAAAGTTGTATTAAAAAAGGGAGGGGGGAATGTTTGTGTTGGGCTTCCTTTCAGGGTAAATTATTAGACACTATGGGTCCTGTCAGAAAATTTCCAAAATGACTGGGCAGGCTAAGGAGGGATCTATCAATGTTGATCCTTCCAAGCTATCCAACTGGATTCAACGTGCCATGTGTTCAATTGGAAATGGCAATAATGCTGTTTCCCTAGAATGCAGCACAGGTCTTTTAATAGACATAAATCCAAAACTATCAGAGTTTGTCCCTCAGCCAAAAGATGTTATTCAGTGATAACTTTATCAAAGAGTTACCTAACTGTGCTAATAAAGGTCAAGTTCACATTGCATTAAGTATTTTGACATCGTGTTTTTTCAAGCACCAGCAGAAAAGGGGGTTCTGCTGGTCGTTTCCTGTCTGATAACCGTTCCCAGATTGCAAACAACAGGGGTCAATATGAATTCCAATAAAGTAGACCATTTTTACCCACTACAAGGTGCACAGGATACAGAAACATCCACCCCTGAAGTCAAACATTAAGGTGTTTTTGTTGCAGGATATCTCCATAATCAAGCTCTTCATCGATTAAAGATCAGTAATACTAAAATGTCTCAATTGCTCAGACAAGTTTTGTTTGGATCAGGAGACACAGAAAGAAGCAAATTGGTGGTTTGAACATCTTCATGTATGGAATGGAAATTCCACTCCTTATCTTCTCTTACAGTCAGACTCAAGCTCATGAGAGTGGGATACTTGATGCGGCCAGTTCTCGGCTGGCGGCGGATATTTTCAGAACGAGCTTTACTTGCACATAAAGTGTTTTGAGCCTTCTTGCAGGCTCCTTTGTGATCTAATCCATCACAAAACACCAGGAGCACTGCTTGGTCCAATTGATAATGGACAAGCTTACTGTGGGAATGTACATCAATCATTTGGGAGGTACATGTTCAAAGTCCCATTGGCCCTAGCAAAGCAGTTTTGGGAATACAGTCTTCTCCATCATGTTTTAGTGATGTCAGAATATCTCCTGGATCAACTCAATCCAGTTGCAGATTGACACTTTTGTCATCTCAAACATTACAGCAACTGCAATCTACATACTCTGATTTTCCTAAACCTTCAGAGACATGCTGTCCAATATCAATGGACCTTTTGATTCCAGACTCAATGCTCAAATTCCTACCTTCTGCAGTAGACCGGATACTTTGTTAGTAGCTATGGATGCCTTTCTCCACCCTTGTAATCAGGATCTCCTGCACTCTTTTTCTCCATTCCTCATGTTTCCAGATGGTTTTCAAACATCAGAATGGAAGCCACTTTAATAGTAACTTCCACTATGTTTTAGCCTTACCAAGTTTGGTTACCAGATATCCTGGAAATGTCACTGGACATACCAATACCCTTCCCCACTTCAACTATTTACTTCAAGGTGTGTTACATCAATTTCTTGAACTAATCCTATTGGAAAAACTTCAACTGATGACATGAAAGGTATAAAGCCTTTCTAGTATAATCTAGGACTTTTGAATGAGACACACTGAAAATGTCTAGGCTCTCAGCAAAACAAGAGTTTACGAAAAATGCTTGGTCATCTTTGTCTCGCTGGTGTTTGGAATTACATTCCAATCCCTTTTCATCAGATATATCATCTACCGCAAATTTTCAAAGTAATTTAGCTTCCTCAGATAAATCATATAGAACTATCAATATTCAAAGTTCAACGATTTCTTTAAATCATCATCATTACTTCATTAGAAAACCGGTTGGAGAACATCCGTTAATTTGCAGACTGCTATAAGGAAATAGGATGAGTATTTCTCATTCTAAAAAATATTCTTCATTGTGGGATGTTAATTTAGTATTGAACGTATTTTCTTCATGGCCTATTAATTCTTCATTGACCTCAAAAGCTTTATCAGCTAAGCTAAATA
Source organism: Calotriton arnoldi (assembly GCA_963921515.1). Taxonomy (NCBI): domain Eukaryota; kingdom Metazoa; phylum Chordata; class Amphibia; order Caudata; family Salamandridae; genus Calotriton; species Calotriton arnoldi. The sequence goes on from CAWUFW010000880.1 coordinate 159,554, forward strand.
CTTTGCTGTGTTTGGTGACTCTCAAGGGAGTTTCAGTCGTCAGAACTTTGGATCTTTTGGCTAGGCAGTTGACTCCTTCAGTAGCCTTTTTTCTGCATTTCCAGAAGAACTGAGGGCCTGATTTAGAGTTTTTCGGATGGGTTACTACATCACAAACACAATGACTATCCAGTCCTTCTTATTACCAGTGCATTATATCCTAAAGCACTTGTAATAAGGGCGAGGGATATCCATCACACTTGTGATGGAGTAATACCCCAGTGAACTCTAAATCAGGCCCTAAGACTTTTCATTATGTGTGGAGTATCCCACTTTTCCTGACCATTCAAAACTTTGTGTTGTAAAATATCTCAAAGAACGTGAGCGGTGTATGTCTTCTTTCAGAACGTCTTCAGCCAGCTCCTAATTTCATTAATGAAACCTCAAAAAACATTAGCATCTCTTTACCCTGTAAGCACATCTAGACCTTTGGACTTAATACACAAACATGTTATCTTAGAGCAGAGAGAGTATTCGGAGACGGGAGGATTCCAGTGAATCAGAGTGTATTTGCAGCTAGGATTTTCATCCTGGCAGATGTCAGAAGAAAGCAAAGATTTTACAGGCTGTTCAAGTCAGTGTAGGGCCTGAAGACCATGTGCAGCTGAAAAGATATTCCGATGACACAATGAGGAATCCCCACACACTGTTAACTTAAGACACTATGAGTGGCTTGTAGGCCTGTTTGGATCCTGGCAGGCTATAACAGATGACCAACTGGATCAAAGACCCACATACAATGCAAAGCATTTGTTTCTTTTACACACTTTTCCAAAAAGTGAATTTGATTCAGCTGGGGAAAGGGGGACGAAGTTAACCCCCACTGTGAGAAGTTGGCCTGGTATATGATGTCCACTAGTTAGAGTGGGCACCTTGCACCCGTCCAAACAACCCTTATGGTGATTTAAGAGGTCAAAGATAACCTTAGAAAGCTATCCAAGTGGTAGCTGTGGAGAGCAGCCTTCAGACTTAGTCTTGAAGGAATGTTAAGCAGCTTGTTTTACCAGAATGCAACCTTATTGTATTGGTTAAATGAAAGGAGAACCACACAGTAGTTATAAAAATATGTATTTATTATTATAACACACCTTAAATACCTCACAGTATCTACTACACGCAAATAAACACAAAGCACACAATACTGTAGCACAGAAACAATCGTAAGTAGCACTAATACACAGTTGGCTCCAGGGGGAGACAAAACCATATACTAAAATAGTGGTATAAAAACCACGACTCAAGTCAAGAGTGTCTAGAGGTTGTAGAATCGCTGGGACCCCAAGGAACCACCCAAGGTGAGCAAGGAGGGACCCCACGGAGGACGGGTGCAGTGTGAGAACACGACCGCGTCCTACGTACAATTCAATGGGAGAGTAGCGGTTGCAGTTTTACAGTTTAAGGACCCTTCCCAGTGGATTACGAAGAAACCCTTTCGATCATAGGAGGTTCGAGAGCCACCCCACCCGTGGATACCGTAGTACCAGAGTTACCTATCCCAGGGAAGCCGGGTGCATAGGGCTGAAGTGGTGTCGGAAACCGCCGTCGATCTCAATGGAGGACTTCAAGGAAATGCCACTGCGGGAAAGAAGAAAAGTGTCCGTCGGAATCCAAAGGTGGATTCCTGTTGAAGAGTACCTGAAAGCAGAGGGGACAGAGTCTGGGTCACTCAGGAGTGACCAGGGGCTCAGTAGACGAATGCCCACCGATGTTGGGTGCTTCAGGTGTGAAGATGGAGACCTTGTCTCTACAGCTGCAGAGACCAGGAGATGTCGAGGATGACCAGGAGCCGAATATGAGCTTTCCCACGAAGGATGTCGAGTGCTGAGAGGTCGGTGTCCGGCGGGAGCACCAACAAGCCTTGGCAGTGGCAACCTACGAAGAAGGTCAAGGAAGGTTATGGTCTGGCCCAGCAAGGACCAGGGGACTCACCACAGCAAGGGGAGTCAGAGCAAGCCTGGAGAAACAAGGGGAGCCCAAGTAAAGCAGTATTGTCCCTCAAATGGACCCACAGGCCGAAGGCACAGGAGTCGCGAGGGGACCTCTAGCAGTTTCACAAAGCAACGGCTTGCAGGGCACAGAGTGCGAGGAGGCCAAAGTCCTTTGTACGAAATGTGCGCAGATGTAGGGGCTATCGATAGCCCAATGCACTTAATTGGGTAATGCCAACAAGCATATGCACTTGCAAAAGTACGCTGTGCAGTGGTTCGGGTTATACGGTCCCCACGAGGGATACTGGCCTCAGACTTAGTGAGAGGGCAGCTCAACCTCAAGGAAGTTAGGAATCCACCTCCTGTGTTGCTGAATCCTTCGGAGTCCGCAGGAGCACAGGATCAGCAGACTGGTCAGTTGCGTTACGGTACCTGCGAATGCAGGGGGTGACTCCTTCACCCCAAGGGAGATAACTTCAGTTGTCCTTGATGCTCCACAGGTCGTGCATGGAGCCTGTATGGTGCACGGGCACAGACAATGCTTTGGATGGAGAGGGAGACGAAGTCGGGTCCAGTCGAAGTCCAGCAAAGTCCAGAGTGTCCAGACGGTCGAAGGTCAGTGGTTTCTTGATCAGAATCTTGTCCACGTCGAATCTAGGGTCCTACAACCAGGTAAGCCCTTTTGTACCCACGGGAGAGGGTTGGACAGATTCAGGGGACCCTCCCAGGGGAGGGTCAGGACAGTGGGGAGGATACTCCCCTGTCCTTTGTCCAGTTTTGCGCCAGAGCAGGAGCCAATGGCTCCCAGGACTGGTTTGAACTGGACTATGCACAGGGACACCAAATGTGCCCCTCGTGCAGACTTTCCAGCACTTTGGAAGTTCACCCACCCAGCCCCGATACACTAAATCCTGTCTGGGAGGTGGTCACACCTCCTTGTGACAGGATGCCTATTGTGCTGCCTTCCCCTGCTCGAGCTCGGCTCAGCAGCAGGAGGGCAGACGTGTCTCTGGTCGGCAGCAACCATTTTGTGCTGTCCGGGTCGAGAAGGCTGGTACCGGGAACACCAGGGACCCCACGAAGCTCACTTCAGAAGGGTGGAATCATACCTCCCACACCGGTTACCTGTGTGGAGGTATGATTCCAAGGTGTTTGATACCAAACACAACATGTTTTGTTGCAGCCGTTTTCGAGATAGCATTTTACGCGAGCATATAATGCACCCCTACCTTTATATCTGGCTGCGTCACCGGCAACCCGGGAGAATGGTCTCCGAAGGCTGCAGGGGTGCTCTGCTCATGCAGGGGCACCCTCTCGCGTAAAACCCAGCACCCTGCCTTCAGGATTGTCAAGGCCTGCTAGAGGGGTGACATAGGTTTTAAGTGTAGTGACCTATAGATATAGTAAACCTATATATAAAGTAAGTGGTGCATGCACCATCTTACACTGGCTGCAATGGCAGGCCTGTAGTTCCATTTTGCATGCCTCTCCTGGGTGGCATAATACATGCTTCAGCCCATGGGAGGCCTCTGGGGTACCTATGCCCTGGGTTCATGTGTACCATATACTAGGGACTGACAAGGGTACCCCAGTATCCAATCTGGAGTGTACCTAAGTACATGTCATAACATTTTAGGGAGAAAGCAGATAGACTGGGGTCCTGATTAGCATGATCCCAGTCAGACTAGTCAAAAACAATGCAACAACAAGCAAAAAGTGGGGGTAATCATAAGAAGCAGATCCTACTTTCCTACACAACCCCCCCAAACGTAAGGAGATGAGACTAACCTTGCCCAGTTGAGTCTACATGTTCTAAGTGGAAATATCTGGAGAGTCCATCTGCATTGGCATGGTTACTCCCAGGTCTATGTTCCACTGTATAATCCATCCCCAGTAGTGAAATGGACCACCTCAAAGTTTGGGGTTTTCACCCTTCATCTGTTTTAGCCATAAGAGGGGCTTATGGTCTGTCTGAACAATTAAGTGAGTGCCAAACAAGTATGGCCTCAGCTTCTTCAGAGGCCAAACCACAGCAAAGGCTTCCCTCTCAATGGCTGACCAACGTTTCTCTCTGGGGGTCAACCTTCTGCTGATAAAAGCTACTGGTTGATCCTGACCCTCTGCATTAAGTTGTGACAACACAGCCCCTACCCCCAACTCTGATGCATCTGTTTGGACAATGAATTGTTTGGAATAGTCAGGACTTTGCAGAATGGGAGCCATGCACATGGCCTGCTTGAGATCATCAAATGCTTTCTGACAACTAACTGTCCACTGAACTTTCTTGGGCATTCTTTTTGAAGTAAGATCGTTCAAGGGAGTCACTATAGACCCATACCCTTTCACAAATCCTCTGTAGTACCCAGTCAGGCCCAAGAAAGCTCTGACCTGAGTCTGGGTAGTGGGAGCAACCCAGTCCATGTTGGTCTGAATTTTGCTCTGCAATGGTTGAACCTGGCCTCCACCTACAAGGTGGCCCAGGTACACAACCCTATCTGGCACTTGGTGGCCTTGATAGTGAGACCTGCTTTCTGCAGAGCCTCCAAAACATTATTCAGGTGGACCAGGTGATCCTCCCAGATGGAGATAAAGACAGCTATAACATCAAGATATGCTGCACTATAGGCTTCCAGGACTGTAAGGACTTTATTCACCAGCCTTTGGAATGTGGCATGTGCATTCTTCAAACCAAAGGGCATGACAATAAATTGATAATGCCCACTAGGGGTTGAAAATGCTGTTTTGGGTTTGGCATCGGCATCCTCAGCTAGTCTGATCTGCCAATATCCAGCTGTGAGGTCAAATGTGCTCAAGAACTTGGCTGAGGCCAAAGTGTCAATGAGCTCATCTGCCCTAGGAATAGGGTGCCAGTGCGCCAATTCTTAGGAACACACAAAGATTAAAACATAATTAGACAAAATAACACTAGTACAACTATAGATTACTTGTTCAATGTTATTTAATCACATTGAACGTAGGGATGCTTGTAAATCAGCACATAATTAAGAAAACTATACACAGCTACTGCCACACAACAGTGGGAGAAAGGAGAGGGAAGGTTGTGTGCATCGAGTGAGGGTTATAAAGGTGTAAAGGAAAGATAGTGACATCATATTCATCACAAAAGTAATTACAATAGTGATGGCTCGTTTAAGCCGTAAACGGGGATGGTGGTTTGATTACATTGCCATGATTAGAAATACATTATCACAGTTACAAATCACTGTTGATAGAAAACTGGCAGTTTTGTGATGAATATGATGTCACTATCTTTCCTTTACACCTTTATAACCCTCACTCGATGCACACAACCTTCCCTCTCCTTTCTCCCACTGGTGTGGGGCCCTTGCTGTGTATAGTTTTCTTAATTATGTGCTGATTGACAATCATCCCAACGTTCAATGTGATTAAATAACATTGAACAAGTAATCTATAGTTGTACTAGTGTTATTTTGTCTAATTATGTTTTAATCTTTGTGTGTTCCTAAGAGTTGGCGCACTGGGACCACTTCTCACTATACTGTTATATACCCAGGTCCCAGTGACTTACTTGGGTTTACCCTTTGTTTATAACTAGGAATAGGGCGAGCATCAGTCCTAGTGCCTGCATTGAGCCCCCTGTAGTCCACACAAAACCTAATTTCTCTCTTACCACCCAGGGTATGAGGTTTGGGTACCAGGACCACGGGACTAGCCCAAGGGCTATCTGAGGGTTCAATCACTCCCAAAACCAGCATCTTTTGGACCTCAGTCCTGATGCAATCTCTGACATGGTCAGGCTGCCTGTAAATCTTATTTTTAACAGGTAGACTCTCACCTGTGTCCACTTCATGGGTACACCAGGTGGTCTGACTAGGAGTCAAAGAAAACATGTCTGTATTGATTTGAGGACCTTCCTGCAATCAATCTGCTGTTGCTCAGTGAGGCTGCCTGCCAACAGGGACATCTTAAGGATTTTGGGGGCCCTGGGCCTAACAAATCTTGGGGGGCCCTTTTCGGAACAGCATTCAATTTATGATCCGATTTCAGCTCTTTCATGCACTCTTTGGCCAGGTCATTGACAGTGCACAGGCACACTCGTCCAAATTCTAAATGTGTTTACATCTAATATTCAGGGACCACGTGTGTTTTCAATATTGTAATACAGCAGCAGCTCACTAATATTACTGCAAATAATCTCTGTGACACCCTCCCAATTCTCAAATGTGAGGTCCTGTTTTGATCTAAAAAAACTTAAGGATGTTGCATGACTCAAAAACAAAACGTTCTCTGCAAAATGTCTGTAATAGACTCTTGCACTTCAACCACATTAAAAATAAATTAAGGGAAAACGGTATTAAAACAATATGTTAAAGAATTATTTAAGGTCATCAGGGCAAGACTCTGCAGAACAGAGCTGGCTCTATCAGGGGGCCCCCTGAAAGGCTGGGGCCCTGGGCCAGAGCCCACTTTGCCCATGCCTCAAAACGTCTCTGCCTGCCAAGGCTACTCCATCAACTGAGCCATCATCAGGGTTCTGTGAGAGGAGGTCAGGGAGTGGGTCACTCTCTTCCTCCTGTCCCTCATCAGTAGCCATGAGCAATCCCATGTCTGCCCTGTCCACATAGGGTTTGAGCCTGTTTACATGGAGCACCCTATGGGGGCTCCTGGGAGTTCCAAGGTCCACCAAGTAGGTGACCTCTCCCTTCTGCTCAAGAATAGTATGGGGTCTACTCCACTTTTTCTTGGAGGACTGCTGGGGCCACAGGCTCCAACACCCATACTTTCTGTCCTGGCTGATAAACAGTCAGTACAGCCTTTTGGTCATGCCAAGCTTTTTGCAATTCTTGACTTGCCTCGAGGTTTTTGCTGGCCTTCTTCATGTACACAGCCATCCTGGAGCGGAGACCAAGTACATAGTCCACAATGTCTTGCTTAGGTGGTTTGAGAGATAACTCCCATCCCTCCTTCACTGAACACAGGGGACCCCTAACTGGATGCCGAAACAAAAGTTCAAAGGGGCTGTAGCCAACCCCCTTTTGTGGGACCTCTCTGTAGGCAAAGAGAAGGCAGGGCAACAGGACATCCCATTTTCGCCTATGCTTTTCTGGGAGGCCCATGATCATGCCCTTTGGGGCTTTGTTGAACCTTTCAACCAACCCATTGCATTGTGGGTAATAGGGTGTGGTGAACTTGTAGTTCACTCCACACTACTCCCACATTGCAGTGATATAACTGGACATGAAGCTTGTACCTCTGTCAGTTAAGACCTCCTTAGGGAAAACCACTCTGGAAAAAATTCCCAGGAGGGCCCTGGCCACCACAGGACCTGTGGTGGTTCTAAGGGGTATTGCTTCTGGATACCTAGTGGCATAGTCTACCACCACTAGTATGTAACTGTGCCCAGATGTAGTAGGAGGGTTCATGGGACCAATTATATCAATCCCAACCCTCTCAAAGGGAACCCCCACCACAGGTAGTGATAGGAGGGGGGCCTTTGTGGTACCACCTGACTTACCACTGGCTTGACAGGTGGTACAGGAGCGACAAAACTCCTTTGTGTCTTCTGACATGTGAGGCCAGTGAAAGTGAGGGACAAGCCTGTCCCAAGTCTTACTTTGGCCTAGGTGTCCTGCTAAGGGAATGTCATGTGCAAGGGTGAGTAGGAAGCCCCTAAACTTCAGAGGTATGACCAACCTCCTGGTGGCACCAGGCTTGGGGTCTCTACCCTCTGAGTAAAGGAGTCCCTCATCCCAATAGATCCTGTGGGATCCACCGACACTCCCAGAAGTATCAGCAGCAGCTTGCTGTCTGAGGGGTTCAAGAGAGGGGCAGGTTTGTTGATCCTGACTCAGATCTGCCCTGGAAGGGCCCTCTGTCCCCAAGAACTCAACCTGATCAGGTTCTAGTTCACCTGAGACAGTTCCTTCACAGGGACTGAGATCATTTCCCTCAAGAGACTGATCCTCTCTCTGAGCCTGGGGGGAAGACACAGCCTTACCCCTCCTGCTCCTTCTCTTGGAAGGCACCTGGTCCATCTTTTCAGAATCCATGGCCTGTTCATTAGAAGTTAGTTTGGCCTGTGACCTGGTCACAGCAAACACATCTGCAGAGATGCCCAGCATTGCTGCATGAGTCCTTAGGTCCACTTCAGCCCAGGCTGAAGTTTCCAAATCATTGCCCAATAAGCATTCCACTGGAAGGTCTGAGCTAACCATAACTTTCTTTGGGCCAGTTACCCCTCCCCAGCTGAAATTAACAACTGCCAAGGAATGATAGGTCCTGACATTGTTAGCATTGGTCACTTGGTACATCTCACCAAGTATGATCTGTTCAGGGTCCACAAGATCTTTTGTCACCATAGTGACACTTGCACCTGTGTCCCGGTATGCCATGGCCTCCTTACCATTGACCAAAGGCTGCTGCCTGTATTTGCCCAGGTTACTGGGGCTGACAAATAAGGTGGCAATATCCATGCCACCATCACAGACAAGCACAGCCTGAGCTGGAGTTCGGACTAAGCCAGAACCCATCTCAGAGCCCAAGGTTAACCCTACTAATCCCTTGTTCCCTGTACCACAACTTGAAACTGTACTAGGGGGAGCAGTTGCCTTAGGGGCAGTGGTGGTTGGAGTTGAATCCTTGGCCTTTGGACAATTGACATCTTTTGTCCAATGTGTCTTTTCTTTACATAAGTAACACCAAGGTTTATTTTGCCTTTTCCCTTGTTGGATTGTGACTCCCCCCCAGATGCAGGTTTTTTGGGCCCTGATGAAGACTTGTCATCTTTACCCTTGTCCCCACCCTTATCTGAAGTTTTAGCATCTTGCTTCTTTTGGTCACCACCATGGTTCTGGTTTCTCTGCTTCACCCTGGTTCTGACCCACCTATCTGCCTTCTTGCCCAATTCTTGGGGAGAAGTCAGATCAGAGTTAACCAGGTATTGATGCAACAACTGATTTTGGCAATTATTAAGGATCTGCTCCCTCATAATCAAATTGTACAATCCCTTGAAATCATTCACTTTGCTGCCAAACAACCAGCCTTCCAGAGCCTTAATGGCACTATCCACAAAGTCTACCCAGTCCTGATTCTGTGCCTTCTGGGTGTCTCTGAACTTAATCCTGAACTGTTCAGTGGTTAAGCCAAACCCATCAATTAGAACACTCTTCAGGACTGAATAATTGTCAGCATCCTCTTCTCGAACAGCGAGGAGCTTATCTCTACCTTTGTCAGCAAAGGAGAGTGTAGGAAGGTACGATCTGACTGCATAGTTAACCCCACTTTTTGCCTGGTGTTTTGCTGTTTTTTGACTAGTCTGACTGGGATCCTGCTAATCAGGACCCCAATCTATCTACTTTCTCCTTACAATGTTATGCCATGTACTTAGGTACACTCCAAATTGGATACTGGGGTAACCTTGTCAGTCCCTGGTATATGGTACACCTGTACCCAGGGCATAGGTACCCAAGAGGCCTCCCATGGGCTGAAGCATGTATTATGCCACCCATGAGAGGCCATGCAAAATGGAATTACAGGCCTGCCATTGCAGCCTGTGTAAGATGGTGCATGCACCACTTACTTTAGATATAGGTTTACTATATCTATAGGTCACTGCACTTAAAACCTATAAGTCACCCCTATAGCAGGCCTTGACAATCCTGAAGGCAGGGTGGTGGGTTTTACGTGAGAGGGTGCCCCTGCATGAGCAGAGCACCCCTGCAGCCTTCGGAGACCATTCTCCCGGGTTGTCGGTGACGCAGCTAGACATATAGGTAGAGGTGCATTATATGCTCGCGTAAAATGCTATCTCGAAAACGGCTGCAACAAACCATGTCGTGTTTGGTATCAAACACCTTGGAATCATACCTCCACACCGATAATAGGTGTGGGTGGTATGATTCCACCCTTCAGAAGCGAGCTTCGTGGGGTCCCTGGTCTTCCCGGTACCAGCTTTCTCGACCCGGACAGCACAAAATAGTTGCTGCCAACCAGAGACACATTTCTGCCCTCCTCTTGCTGCTGAGCCAAGCTCGAGCAGAGGAAGGCAGCACAATAGGCATCCTGTCACAGGGAGGTGTGACCACCTCCTAGACAGGAGTTAGTGTATTGGGGCTGGGTGGGTGCACTTCCAAAGTGCCTGAAAGTCTGCACGAGGGGCACTTTTGGTGTCCCTGTGCATAGTCCAGTTCAAACCAGTCCTGGGAGCCGTTGGCTCCTGCTCTGGTGCAAAACTGGACAAAGGACATGGGAGTAACCTCCCCACTGTCTTGACCCTCCCCTGGGAGGGTCCCCTGAATCTGTCCAACCCTCTCCCGTGGGTACAAAGGGGCTTACCTGGCTGTTGGACCCTAGATTCGACGTGGACAAGATTCTGATCAAGAACCACTGACCTTCGACCGTCTGGACACTCTGGACTTCGACTGGGCCTGACTTCGTCTCCCTCTCCGTCAAAAGAATCGTCTGTGCCCGTGCAACAAACAGGCTCCGTGCAGGACCTGTGTAGCATCAAGGACAACTGAAGTATCTCCCTTGGGGTGAAGGAGTCACTCCCGTGCATTCGCAGGCACCGTAACGCAACTGACCAGTTTGCTGATCCTGAGCTCCTGCAGACTCCGAAGGCTCCAGCAACACAGGAGGTGGGTTCCTATGTTCCTTGAGGTTGAGCTGCCCTCTCACCGAGTTTGAGGCCAGTATCCCTTGTGGGGACCGCATAACCCGAACCCCTGTGCACCGCGTACATTTGCAAGTGCATATGCTTGTTGGTGTTCCCCAACTAAGTGCATTGGGCTATCAATAGCCCCAACCTATGTGCACATTTCGTACAAAGGACTTTGGCCTCCTCGCACTCTGTGCCCTGCAAGCTGTGACTTTGTGAAACTGCTAGAGGTCCCCTCGCGACTCCTGTGCCTTCGGCCTGTGGGTCCACTTGAGGGACAACACTGCTTTTCTTGTCTCCCCTGGTTGCTCCAGGCCTGCCTGACTCCCCTTGCTGTGGTGAGTCCCCTGGTCCTTGCTGGGCCAGACCGTAACCTTCTTTGACCTTCTTCGTGGGTTGCCGCTGCCAAGGCTTGTTGGTGCCTCCGCCGGACACCAACCCCTCAGCACTCGACATCCTTCGTGGGACAGCTCGTATCCGGCTCCTGGTCGTCCTCGGTGTCTCCTGGTCCCTGCAGCTGTAGAGTCAAGGTCTCCATCTTCACACCTGAAGCACCCGACATCGGTGAGCATTCGTTTACCAAGCTCCTGGTCACTCCTGGTGACTCAGACTCTGTCCACTCTGCTTTCAGGTTCCATCCATCAAAAATCCACCTGTGGGTTCAACCGGACACTTTTCTTCTTCCCAGCAGTGGCATTTCTTTGAAGGCTCCCATTGAGAACGACAGCGGTTTCCGACGCCACTTCGACCTTATGCACCCGGCTTCCCTGTGATAGGTAACTATGGTACTTCGGTATCCACGGGTGGGGTGGCTCTCCAACTTTCTATGTTCTAAAGGGTTTCTTCTTAATCCACTAGGAAGGGTCCTTACACTTTAAAACGGCAACTGTGACTCTCCCATTGAATTGTACGTAGCACGCGGTCATGTTCTCACACTGCACCCGTCCTTCGTGGGGTCCCTACTTACTCACCTTGGGTGGTTCCTTGGGGTCCCAGCGATTCTACATCCTCTAGACACTGAATTGACTCGAGTCGTGGTTCTTATACCACTATTTTAGTATATGGTTTTGTCTCCCCCTGGAGCCCACTGTGTATTAGTGCTACTTACAGTTGTTTGTGTGCTTCAGTATTGTGTGCTTTGTGTTTATCTGCATGTAGCAGATACTGTGAAGTATTTAAGGTGTGTTATAATAATAAATACATATTTTTATAACTACTGTGTGGTTCTCCTTTCATTTAACCAATACTATAAGGTTGCATTCTGGTAAAACAAGGTGCTTAACATTCCTTCAAGACTAAGCCTGAAGGCTGCTCTCCACAGCTACCACTTGGATAGCTTCCGAAGGTTATCTTTGACCTCTTAAATCACCATAAGGGTTGTTTGGACTGGTGCAAGGTGCCCACTATAATTAGTGGACATCATATACCAGGCCAACTTCTCACAGAGAGCCACACGATAGCTGCCCACTCCTCTTGAGGGACCCTCTGTACTTTACAGGTCCTCTCTAAAGCAGTTATCCATTTATGGATGTCAGCCCCAACATGGTAGAGAGGGACAATCTTGCTCAGGTTCCTATTATCAAAGGAATGTTCCTTAATTCTAGGGACACTGTTGCTGCCACCATGGGACTCTAGTCCCAAATTCTTTCTAGCTCTCTGGACTTCTAGGGCCTCTTTGTCCAGGGCCAATTGCTGTTGCCTGAGCCTAAGCTTAGCTTTCTCAAGTTCCAGAAATTGGTACTCCCTGTCATAAGAGTGGTCCCTTTTGCTAGATGCAGAGGTCCCTACAGACTGTCCTGAGTGATTAACTCTGCTGAGGGAGATCTAGATCTCCTTGGTAAACTCTGCACTCTTCCAGGAGGGGTGAAGAGGGAGCCTTCTTGGCCTTTTCCATCATCTCCCTGAAGATCTGAGTTGTCCAGGTGGGATTCAACAAAGGGGGAGAAACGGACTAATCTTTATCCAGGTCCAGCATACATGTCCGTGAATGAACCTCTACACAAATGGTATGCAGTTCCTAATGTTAAAAGCAGGAGAAAGTGTTTTTTTCAAGAGCTCCACATGGAGGTGTGGATTTGTAAAAAGTGGGCCCTCACACGCACTTCACCCACCGGCATATGGAATAAAGATCTCCGCCAAAAAGGCCCCATCACGGGTGCCGATCGGGGATTGCAGCGCCGACCCGATAAGGAGCAGACCCGATGATGAAGCATGACACCTAGCAGGCTGGATGTGTGAGGGTCTTTTTCCAAGAGGAGAGGATTCTTTTCTCCACTTTTTACAACTCCACACCTCCATGTGGAGCTCTTGAAAAAAACACTTTCTCCTGCTTTTAACATTAGGAACTGCATACCAGTTGTGTAGTTGTCCAGGTGGGAACCATCTTTTTCCTCCTGGCCAGGGTTTCAGTCTAGGTCATAAAAGGTGTCACCTCCTGACCTGTCCACATTCCCTGTCCCACCCACTCTCTCCTGTTCATCTGACCCAGGGGTCTTCCTAAGGTCATCAAGAAGTAATGTCTCTATGAGACGTTGAGTGTTGACACTTCTCCCTGTCATCAGCTTTCTAGAGGCACACAGGGCTTTCAATTCTTGGAATGAAAGCTCACTGTTTCTAGAGGGCAGAGAGCCACTGGCATCTCCTTTAGAAGACATACTAAGTGTGGTGAGGTGTTGCACCTACCTAACCTAGTGGGAACTAAACTCTCTGAGGTTGGAGAAAGGGTGTGCTAGACCGTTGACTTACCCAACTCTAAGTTCAGTAGAACTTACGTATTCTAAGCTAGTATTATATGTACCTAGTACTTAGTGGTTTTCAGTTAATCAATACAAAGATTTATCTGGTAAAACAATGCAGGCTTGAATCCCAACCGCTGCACACCATTCTGAGAAGTTGGCCTGGTATATGATGTCCACTAGTTAGAGTGGGCACCTTGCACCAGTCCAAACAACCCTTATGGTGATTTAAGAGGTCAAAGATAACCTTAGAAAGCTATCCAAGTGGTAGCTGTGGAGAGATGCCTTCAGGCTCAGTCTTGAAGGAATGTTAAGCAGCTTGTTTCAACAGAATGCAACCTTATTGTATTGGTTAAATGAAAGGAGAACCACACAGTAGTTATAAAAATATGTATTTATTATTATAACACACCTTAAATACCTCACAGTATCTGCTACAAGCAGATACACACAAAGCACACAATACTGTAGCACAGAAACAATCGTAAGTAGAACTAATACCAGTGGGGAGACCAAACCATATACTAAAATAGTGGTATAAGAACCACGACTCGAGTCAAGACAGTGTGTAGAGGTTGTAGAATCACTGGGACCCCAAGGAACCACCCAAGCAGAGTAAGGAGGGTCCCCACGGAGGACGGGTGCAGTGTGAGAACACGACTGCGTGCTACGTACAATTCAATGGGAGAGTCGCGGTTGCAGTTTTACAGTTTAAGGACCCTTCCCAGTGGATTACGAAGAAACCCTTTGGATCATAGGAGGTTCAAAAGCCACCCCACCCGTGGATACCGTAGTACCAGAGTTACCTATCCCAGGGAAGCCGGGTGCATAGGGCTGAAGTGGTGTCGGAAACCGCCGCCGATCTCAATGGAGGACTTCAAGGAAATGCCAATGCAGGAAAGAAGAAAAGTGTCCGTCGGAATCCAAAGGTGGATTCGTGTTGAAGAGTACCTGAAAGCAGAGGGGACAGAGTCTGGGTCACTCAGGAGTGACCAGGGGCTCGGTAGACGAATGCCCACCGATGTCGGGTGCTTCAGGTGTGAAAATGGAGACCTTGACTCTACAGCTGCAGGGACCAGGAGACGTCGAGGATGACCAGGAGCCGGATACGAGCTGTCCCATGAAGGATGTTGAGTGCTGAGGGGTCGGTGTCCGGCTGGAGCACCAACAAGCCTTGGCAGCGGCAACCCACGAAGAAGGTCAAGGAAGGTTATGGTCTGGCCCAACAGAGACCAGGGGACTCACCACAGCAAAGGGAGTAAGGGCAGGCCTGGAGCAACCAGGGGAGCCCAAGTAAAGCAGTGTTGTCCCTCAAATGGACTCTCAGGCCGAAGGCACAGGAGTCGAAAGGGGACCTCTAGCAGTTTCACAAAGCAACAGCTTGCAGGGCACAGAGTGTGAGGAGGCCAAAGTCCTTTGCACGAAATATGCGCAGATGTAGGGGCTATCGATAACCCAATGCACTTAGTTGGGGAACACCAACAAGCATATGCACTTGCAAAAGTAAGCGGTGCACAGGGGTTCGGGTTATGCGATGCCCACGAGGGATACTGGCCTCAGACCTGGTGAGAGGGCAGCTCAACCCCAAGGAACGTAGGAACCCACCTCCTGTGTTGCTGGAGCCTTCGGAGTCCGCAGGAGCTCAGGATCAGCAGACTGGTCAGTTGTGTTACGGTGCCTGCAAATGCAGGGGAGTGACTCCTTCACCCCAAGGGAGATAACTTCAGTTGTCCTTGATGCTCCACAGGCCATGCGCGGAGCCTGTATGGTGCACGGGCACAGACGATGCTTTGGACGGAGAGGGAGACGAAGTCGGGCCCAGTCGAAGTCCAGCAAAGTCCAGAGTATCCAGACGGTCGAAGGTCAGTGGTTTCTTGATCAGAATCTTGTCCACGTCGAATCTAGGGTCCTACAACCAGGTAAGCCCTTTTGTACCCACGGGAGAAGATTGGACAGATTCAGGGAACCCTCCCAGGGGAGGGTCAGGAAAGTGGAGAGGATACTCCCCTGTCCTTTGTCCAGTTTTGCGCCAGAGCAGGAGCCAACGGCTCCCAGGACTGGTTTGAACTGGACTATGCACAGGGACACCAAATGTGCCCCTTGTGCAGACTTCCAGGCACTTTGGAAGTGCACCCACCCAGCCCCAATACACTAAATCCTGTCTGTCCTGTGACAGAATGCCTATTGTGCTGCCTTCCCCTGCTCGAGCTCGGCTCAGCAGCAGGAGGGCAGAAATGTGTCTCTGGTTGGCAGCAACCATTTTGTGCTGTCCGGGTCGAGAAGGCTGGTACCGGGAAGACCAGGGACCCCACGAAGCTCACTTCAGAAGGGTGGAATCATACCACCCACACCGATTACTGGTGTGGAGGTATGATTCCAAGGTGTTTGATTCCAAACACGACATGTTTTGTTGCAGCCGTTTTCGAGATAGCATTTTACGCGAGCATATAATGCACCTCTACCTATATGTCTGGCTGCGTCACCCACAATCCGGGAGAATGGTCTCCGAAGGCTGCAGGGGTGCTGATGGAGCAGGAAAAATAAAAAAATTTTAACCCCTAACAAATTATATAATTAATTAATTAAAATGTTCGTTTAAATGTATTAATCAACATTGTATGTGTGGGAATGGTAATATGCCAATGTATGTGCTAAATAATCTATTAATGAATGTCCGTGTGTCTAATCATAACGTAAAAATAAAAGCGTACTAAATAAAAATAAATGCATGTTTGTGCTTCATAGAAATAAAATGTGTCGTTGCAAAAACAATAGTGATGGTAAGTAAGGAACAGCTTAAATGTTGCTTTCTGCTAGGTAACAACTAATTGGGGTACGTAGACGGGAGGGAAACGAAAGGGATATTTTTCTCTATTTTAATTATGTTTTGTTTGCCTCAAATTAGTGCTTCTAAAAGTATAACCGAGTGGCGATATAAAATGGCCGCCAGTGGGAAGATGTGCGCAGGCGCAAGGGGACACGTGATACGGGAGGAAATTGGAGAAATCCGGAACCTCGTGATGTTTCTGAGAGGCTAGGATGCAAGAAATGGTCAAGGCTGGTGTGACCTAATTGAACTGATAGTGTGCCATGATGATCAGCCGAAAGCCCGTGGGAAAGAAGTCTAAGAGAAAGGACAATGACTGCGGAGTTCTCGAATGTGTCGAAAGAAGTTACAAATGAACTGATCGAATCGGATGGAAATGTTTAAGCGTATGGGAAAGGAAATGATCCAAGGACCCTTGAATCCAAGAGAACTTGATTAAAGAATGAATAAGCTGACATGCATGGACCAATGAAAGAAAAGCGTGATATTAATGTTGCAACAGTTAGTTAGCAAAGTAAGAATTAGGGTATAAGAGGGCCTACTCTTAGTGGGAGGGGGTCAGTCGTGGTTGCAGTCACAGTCAGGAGAGGAGTTGAAGAATCGTGTTGGTGGCTTCCAGTGCTGGGTGGTCCTGATCGATCCCTTACTGAGCGGGAGATGCTGAAAGGCTGTTAGAAGAGACGGGTTGCAGGTAGCTGATGCTGACGAGCTGAAGTTGCTGTCTTAACTTTACAGTTGAGTATGAGAAACAGGCTATTTCTAATTCCTAACTTAGGTTAGAAATCATTAGGCTAAATTAGGAAGCTAGGCAGGTAACTAGGGTTTTTGGCTTCATGACAAAATTTCCTTTCTGCAATAAATTGATTATGCTTAATAAAAATTGTGAATTTAAGAATGAATAATTGAATAAAGTATTAAAATTCTTTTCATGCTTTTAAAATTATATAAAATGTAAGATTCTTTAAACCAAAAATGACTCAGTGGTTATTTTCCTAAATGATTGTGACATAAGTAATTGGTTATTGTGATTCAGCTGGTCTTAATCACTATGAACTAATTTCTTAAATGAATGATTCATCGACAAACAATGAGCAGGAATATCTTAAGAAATAACTAAAAGAAAGGGACAAAATAAAGTAATAAGATATCCTGGCTCTTCCAGCGGTACATAAAATGGTGTTCTCCATTTAGTTCTCATGCTTCTCCTAGGAGTACAGAATTTCATAAAGGTGTAAAGGAAATCCAGGAGTGTGTGTGTGTTAGGCGATGTTTATGGGCCCCATCGTCATGTGGATATGAGAAATATAGTTTGCCCCTGGATGACCCATAAGTAACCTGGGAGGAGAATAGTTTTTATTGTACGCGCTGCATCAGAGCTCTGCTCATGCAGGGACACCCTCTCACGTAAAACCCAGCACCCTGCCTTCAGGATTGTCAAGGCCTGCTAAAGGGGTGACTTATAGGTTTGAAGTGCAGTGACCTATAGATATAGTAAATCTATATCTAAAGTAAGTGGTGGATGCACCATCTTACACAGGCTGCAATGGCAGGTCTGTAGTTCCATTTTGCATGGCCTCTCATCTGTGGCATAATACATGCTTCAGCCCATGGGAGGCCTCTGGGGTATGTATGCCCTGGGTACATGTGTACCATATACTAGGGACTGACAAGGGTACCCCAGTATCCAATCTGGTGGGTACCTAAGTACATGTCATAACATTTTAGGGAGAAAGCAGATAGACTGGGGTCATGATTAGGAGGATCCCAGTCAGACTAGTCATAAACAGTGTAACAACAAGCAAAAAGTGGGGGTAACCATAAGAAGCAGATCCTACTTTCCTACACCCACTTTGCTGCCAATCCCAAAGGGCATAAAGTTTCATTCTCTCCACCATAGCAGAAGAAACTATAAAAAAAGATTTAATTACTGAGTAGTAGAGACCAAAGTCATAAAAGTTGAACCTGTTCAAGGGACGTATTGTATAGGATAAAAAGGGACCATTTTTTGAAGCACATTAGTCTAGAGTTGCACCTAGTTTGAGTGTTATTGATTAGTATTTTTTGGCCACAAGCACAGATCTGTTTCTAGTGTTTTTTTCTGCCATCCAGTTATTACAAAGATTTTATCAACAGAGAGTCACTACTTTTGTCACCATCTGATTCATATGTATTGAATATAAAGCTATGCCGGGGTTCTGAAGTGTTACATGTATAGAAATGGGAGGGTGGAGGCACATCAATTCTGGATTTACAGCAGAAAATCACCAAAAAGCACCAACATGTTGTGAGAATTTCCATAGGGACCACTTGGCATGGCGTCAGAGGGTTTATGGAGCCTAATACATTCAGGCTCATTGCCCCTTAGAAAGAGGGTGGCTGCTCTTGTGTACCGTATACGGGTGCAGTGACATCACCAAGGCAAAGGACCAGATGCGGCAGAACACAGCTTGCTGTCATTTTCATTTTTATGCAGTGCGAGTTCATTTACTTGCATGTAATGTTTTATGAAAATTGAATGCGAGTACAGCAAACCAACTGCTAGGCAGAAATTGAATATCTAAAAGTTTGTTATCATCAATATTCATGGTGGTCTAAAGACATATTGTGAGTCAGGTGTTTGGTCGGCTGTACTGCAAGACTGCAGCCAAGTCTGGTGGTTGGGAAGACTAATGCATCCTTTGGAGGAATCTGTGTTTGACTGCATGTTCACAGGCTCGTACACTGATGGGTCCACTCAGCCTTTCTTCCTTCCATGGTCAATAAAAACATCTGTAATTTTCAGACAATGTCAAAACCCCCATCCTGGGGTTAATATGCACATCATAAATACACATTTTATGTTATGCAACACCACCACAGTCACTGTGGGTGACCATGAGGAAACCAACTCTGTATGATGAGCAATGCTCACGCTCACCTGGGCAAAGTCGCCTGACTGAAAGGTTGTTTGGGTATCCCCTTCAAGATTTGGGGCAGACGTGTCAAAGTAAACTGCGGGCTCCTCCTCCAGCAGCGTACTGCAACAAAAATTCAAGAAGGGAGAGCTATTATTAAATGTAATTGATAGATTTATTGAGCCTGAGAAGCCTCTCCATGTATCAAACTTCACTCCTTGAAATTTTAAATTGATTGAAAAAATCTGACTGCTCCCTAGTGATTTACTAGAAGAGGAAGAGATTCTCTGCAATCGTTTATAATTTCTATACAATCAAATAAGAAGCACGGTCCCACAGATAATTTACTTGCAAAGTCTCTTTGAATTATTTCATCATGAGTTATGGCCTCACATTCAAGATACAAGAAAGCATGGGGAATTGATAAAGATGAAAAAGCTAACAAACTTCAAGTCTCCAGAGTGACACAAATAGTTATTTAAGGAAGTATCAAGTTCTGAGAGCAGGACTTCCTTGATTATTAAATATGAACTTCTAAGCACTGATCCCAACCCTTGCTGTCCTATGTACATATTCTCAGCATAACCACACTCTCACAATATAACCTGGTGTTAAATTATCATTGGCCTTACCCTCATCCCACCCATCAAGACCAATCCTAGGAGGTCCAGTGAATGTCAGTACTGAGAGGCAAGCTACCTAAGCGTAAACCGTCAGATCAAAAATCTCATTGGGTTTTAAAAAGTGATTTATCATAGAGAATAAAAGACAGTAAATACAGTACATGGAAAGCATAACTGGAGGGCTAAACTAAGGACATAACACAGCTCCAAGTATATCGCCATATATGTTTTAAAAACTTTAATATCTTTAAATCTACTGAACGGATTTACACCAAATTACAAAAAGCACTCTTTCTGGACCAACATCTAGCTTTCTGCAAATTTGGTGTAATTCCGTTCAGAGGTTCGGGCTGTAGTCGTGCTCAAAAAATGAAAAATCCCCATGGACATAACATGGGGAAAACGCATTTTGAGACCCCCCTTTTTTCTCGGCCCTCGCTTGACGGATCACCCCGAAACTTTCAGTACATCAGCTGAACCACAAAGGGGACGTTTTTTGAACACTTCGTGAAGATTCGTCAAGCGGCGTCAAAGTTATTTGCAAAACAAAAAATGCTTTTCCTATGGAAACCTTGGTCCTAACTATAACTACCTACTGGCGCTCACCAGTAGGATATATAGATATATATATATATAACCACCCACTGGGCAGTTCTAGTTCGCTCAGCGTTTCCATAGGAAATGCTTTTTTTATTTTGCATAAACTTTGGCGACGTGTGACGAATCTTCACGAAACTTTCCAAAAAGTTTCTCTTTTTTGCCTAGTTTGTGAACAGAAAGTTTCAGGGTGATACGGCAAGCAAAGCAAGCGCAAAATCCCCATGCATTTTTAGGCAACGCTACTGCAAAAACTGCTGAACGGAATTACACCAAATTAAGCAGGAATCTAGATCTTGTGCCAAAAATCAAGCTTTTTGTGACTTTGTTCAGTAGTTTTTGGGATAATAGGGATCAAAAATATTTGAATATCTAGATGCTTGGGTCGTGGGACTCTCGCGAGAGTCCCTGGAACCCATTAAAAAAAATAAAGCGTTCTGAATGGCTCAGATGGCTTTTTTCCCTTAGGCCAATTCACTCCCACGAGAGCCAGGCTCTGATCGGCTACCTGTAACATAAGGAGAAATGTTGCAGGCAACCATTACAGGACTCAGAACCTTTGTCACCTGTCCGGAGTGTATTTATATATATATATATATATATTATCTACTGGCGGTCGCCAGTAGATAGTTATAGTTACAACCTATTATCCATAGGAAATCCGCGACATTCTATTTGAGATAACTCTCTTGCCGGTTGACGTATCTTCGCGAAATTTTCAAACTTTGTGGCCCGCTCCGGTCCGCTCCTACCCTGAAAGTCTCGGGGGATTCGTCAAGCGGGGGCCGAGAAAAAGGGGGTCCCAAAACGCGTTTTCCCCATGCATTTTTCCATAGGAAACTTTAGACACGGCTACAGCCTGAACTGCTGAACGGAATTACACCAAATTTGGCAAAGAGGTAGTTCTTGGTTCAGAAAGAACCCTTTTTGTTAAATGGTGTAAATCCGTTCAGTAGTTGCTGAGAAAATGAAAAGTAAAAAGTTAGTGATATCTATGGCCGAGTAGGGTCCGCGTACCCTCAGCGCACCCTGCGCGCACCGTCCCGATCACGAGCTGCATGTTAATTGGCTGTCAACATTCCGATTCAGGAAATGTTGGCAGCCATTTATCCCTCGGTAGAACCGAGGGACAGAAACAAGTGCGCAAAGCGCACAAAGGGAGCAGGGTAGAAACACCCTGACCCCTAGGTTTGCTCAGGGGTCCCACAAAGACCCCCTGGGCAAAAAAAAAAATTTTTTTAAAAATTCGGCAGGATGCGCTCAGGGTGCGCGAATCCTGCCGGAAAAAAAAAAAATCGAAGCGCGGTCTCCCGCGCTTCGATGTAATTGGCCCCGGGTGGACCAAGTCCCGGGGCATGGTGGGGGGATAATTTAAAGTGTGGGGGGCCTCAAGGGCCCCCAAGCCCCGGGGACCACCACCTCCCCGGGGCTTTTATAATTAATTACAAAACCTGTGTGGGGGGCTCCAGCCCCCACACGCCCGAGACCGCCACCTCCCGGGGCACTAAACATTTAAATATAGGGGTCCGTAACGGATCCCAGAGCCCAGGGACCACCACCTCCCCGGGGCTTTGAACTGAATGGGAGGGGGGCCGCACGGCCCCTCCTGGAGCCCTTGATGGCCCTGGGGACCACCACCCCCAGGGCCGGCTCCTGCAGTGTCCCGGGTGCCTACCCCCGGGACACTGTAGTTGCTATGGCAGGGACGGGAGCCTCGCGGCTCCCGTCCTGCCATAGCAAACTGCTTGGATATTGGAAGAGAGAGCAGGAAACCTGCTCTCTCTTCCAATATCCAAAGCTGACGCTTTCCACATGGGGAGCTGCATCTTAGCAGCTCCCCATGTGGAAAGCAATGCCGGCACCCTAGGGACGCGGGAGCCGGCGGGACTGTGGGGGATTGGGGACCCCCCACAGTCCCCAACGGAGAGGAGCCAGCCCCGGGGATGGGGTCCCCGGGGCAAGTAGTGGCCCGGGAGGGGGGCCACGCGGCCCCCTCCCCAAAAAATAAATAAATAAAAATTTTAAAAACGGAATGGCCGGCCCGGAGGGATGGGGTCCCGGGGCCTTAAATGGCCAGAGGAGGGGGGGCCACGCAGCCCCCTCCAAAGAATATAAATAAAAACGAGGCCATGCCCCGGGGATGGGGTCCCCAGGGCCAATACAGGCCCAGGGAAGGGGGCCACGCGGCCCCCTTCCCGTTTTTTTTTTATTAAAAATTTAAAAAAAGGGGTAAGGCCCTGGGGGATGGGGTCCCCAGGGCATAAAAACAGGAAAAAGGGAAGGGGGCCACACAGCCCCCTTCAGGAGACAAAAATTTTTTTTTTTTTTTAAACGATCGGCCCGCAGGCCCGCCCCCTTCCTTCACCACTCTGCAAACGCGCCCCCTGGCGCGTTTGCAGAGGAGAACAATTCCCCTTGAATACTGGGGGTCCCTGGGGACCAACTAGCCCACCAGGAACCTCCAGTATGCGCCAGGGGCTGCGTTGCAGAGAGGTGTAGAGAGGCCACACCCCTTTTACACCTCTCTGCAACGCAGCTCTGTGCGCTTTGGAGGTATATGGTGGGCTAGTTGGACTCCGGGGACCCTCAGGATTCAAGGGGACTTAATCCCCAACTTAAAACGCGCCACAGGGCGCGTTTGCACAGTGGTGAAGGAGGGGCGGGGCTTAAGGTGACATGTGTGCAAACAGGCCCCGTGGCGCGTTTTAAGATGGGGAATTAAATCCCCTTCAATGCAGAGGGTCCCTGGAGGCCAACTAGCCCAACAGGTACATCCAGAAAGTGCCACAGAGCTGCGTTGCAGAGAGGTGTAAAAGGGGTGTGGCCTCTCTACACGTCTCTGCAACGCAGCCCCTAGCGCATATTGGAGGTTCCTGGTGGGCTAGTTGGCCCCTAGGGACCCTCAGGATTCAAGGGGACTTAATCCCCCAACTTAAAACGCGCCACAGGGCGCGTTTGCACAGATGTCACCTCAGGCCCCGCCCCCACCCTTCACCATTGTGCAAATATTCTTCTAAAATCATCCGAAATACGAATTCCGATTTACTCACCTGTTATCAGGGGAGACCTCAGTGCTGTATCTTTCAGCCCAGTACTGGTCCTGAAAAGTAATTTTAACCGTACTTACCAGTAACTTGAATTTCCTTCCATAGGCTAACATTGACTGGTTTCACTTGGAAATTCTTCTAAGTGTGGAGTTTTGGAACTTTAAAATATTCCTCTAAAATCAGCCGAAATACGAATTCCGATTTACTCACCTGTTATCAGGAGAGACCTCAGTGCTGCATCTTTCAGCCCAGTACTGGTCCTGAAAAGTAATTTTAACCGTACTTACCGGTAACTTGAATTTCTTTCATAGGCTAACATTGACTGGTTTCACTTGGAAATTCTTCTAAGTGTGGAGTTTTGGAACTTTAAAATATTCCTCTAAAATCAGCCGAAATACGAATTCCGATTTACTCACCTGTTATCAGGAGAGACCTCAGTGCTGCATCTTTCAGCCCAGTACTAATCCTGAAAAGTAATTTTAACCGTACTTACCAGTAACTTGAATTTCCTTCCATAGGATATCATTGCCTGCTTTTTTGTTGAAAAAGTTTCTAAGTGTTGATTTTTGGAACATACAAATATTCCTCTAAAAACAGCCGAAATACGAATTCAGATTTACTCACCTGTTATAAGGAGAGACCTCAGTGCTGTATCTTTCAGCCCAGTACTGGTCCTGAAAAGTAATTTTAACCGTACTTACCAGTAACTTGAATTTCCTTCCATAGGCTAACATTGACTGGTTTCACTTGGAAATTCTTCTAAGTGTGGAGTTTTGGAACTTTAAAATATTCCTCTAAAATCAGCCGAAATACGAATTCCGATTTACTCACCTGTTATCAGGAGAGACCTCAGTGCTGCATCTTTCAGCCCAGTACTGATCCTCTAAAAGTAATTTTAACCGTACTTACCAGTAACTTGAATTTCCTTCCAAAGGATATCATTGCCTGCTTTTTGCAGAAAAAGTTTCTAAGTGTTGATTTTTGAAACATACAAATATTCCTCTAAAATGAGCCGAAATCAGAATTCTGATTTACTCACCTGTTATCAGGAGAGAGCACAGTGCTGCATCTTTCAGCCCAGTACTGGTCCTGAAAAGTAATTTTAACCGTACTTACCGGTAACTTGAATTTCCTTCATAGGCTAACATTGACTGGTTTCACTTGGAAATTCTTCTAAGTGTGGAGTTTTGGAACTTTATAATATTCCTCTAAAATCAACCAAAGTACGAATTCCAATTTACTCACCTGTTATCAGGAGAGAACCCAGTGCTGCATCTTTTAGCCCAGCACTGACCCTGAAAAGTAATTTTAACTGTACTTACCAGTAACTTATATTTTCTTCCATAGGAATCCATTGTCTACTTTTCAGCAGAAAAGTTTCAAAGTGTCGATTTTCACAAACTACAAATATTCCTAAAAAATCGCCTGTATGACTTAAACGCATTCTTTCAACTGTTTACAGGAGATGCACCAGTGCTGGATCCAGGATCCAACACTGAGTAAGAAAAAGTAACGATAACAGTTTTTACCTTCTAAGTGAATTTCCTTCCATAGGATAACATTGGTGATTCTATGAGAAAAAGTTTCTAAGTGTCAACTTTTAAAGTACAATAATATTCCTTAAAAATCACGACTGTAACCAAAACGCTTTTACTCAACTGTTTACAGGAGATGTGCCAGGACTGAATCTAGGATCCAGTCCTCTGGTTAGACAAGTAATCCATAAAGTAACTAATTGCATTTAACTAGAAATTCACATTGAGCTGAATGTTGCATTGTGTTTGAAAATGTGTTGCCCATTGCAACAACTGTAACTACTGTACTTAAAAGTCTATTGCCTATGTGCAAAGTATTTAAACTAAAGTAATTCATTCTGAGAAAGTATTTTTTGTAATGTAATGTATAATGTAATTACAATGTAATTTAAAAAATAAAATATGTAAAAAAAAATTGTTTCTAAAAATGTAGTAAATCAATATTTAAAAAATTTATATAACAATTAATATTTTTTAAAATTGTCATTTACAAAACCTTTGAAATTCACTAAAAAAAACGTAGGTTTCAGACATGTTATAGTTACAAATTAGCATTTAAAAACCTTTGAAATTCAATGAAAAAACCATAGGTTTCAGGGACGTTATAGTTAGAAATTAGCATTTAAAAAACCTTTGAAATTCACTGAAAAAACCATAGGTTTTAGGGACAGTTATAGTTAGTTGGACATTGCACTCGTACAAAACCCGTGAAATTCCCCCGTTATAGTTAGTCCAGCTAACTATAACTCGCGCCCCGCAATGCACTGCTGATGACGTCACTTATTACATCACTCATGACATGGTCAGTGACATCACTGATGACATCACTGATGACATCTCAAATGACATCACTGATGACATCATCCACATGATAATCTGATGCACCTCCTCACACCCTAATATAACCTTTGATACACCCACTCTAAATTACAGACTGCCATTCGCAAAACCATAGACACTCCAACACCAATAACTACATACCCACTCACTGATTCTTAGGTCTACACACACACATCCACTCACTCACCCGTACAGTCACTCATACTTACGGTCACTCAGTACAGGACTATCATATGCACTCTTACTCCTATATAGACACTCAAACACCGCCACTCATCCATAGAGGTACACACACACCTAGTCAGTCATGCAAATAATTAAACACACTGCCATTTACTCACCTATACAGTTATACACACACCAGCTCACTTAATCATACAAATACTAGCACATTGTTACGCTCTTATACAATCACTGATACAAGCACACACTCATCCATACAGCCACTATCACAATCACTCACTCGCTTATAGCTATTTATATACTCCAACACACATATATACTGCCTTTCACATATGTAGTTACTCACACATGTACCACTGGGACATACATTCACTCACTAACACACTCTTACACACACTTACCCACCCATACAGTCTATCACAGATGCACTCTTGAAACCATCCACCCAGTGAATCACCCACTCACACATCTATGCACAGAGTTGCACACACCCCTCCCACACAAACACTCAGGCACCCATACAGATACTCAGACAAGCATTCAATAACTCATATAGACACTCATGTAGCTATTCACAAACACATGCAGCCACTTACACAGCAACAGACAGACGGATACAGACTTTCACCCAGTTTAGTCACTAACCCATGCATTCAGTAAGATACGTTAAATCACTCACTTATACAGTCAGTCACGCACCTACTAAATCATCCATACAGACACTTACACACCCACTCATTCTTCAATACGTCTTTTCCTATATATATTAAAAATATTTAAACTTTACAGAAACACACAGTCACTGGATGATGTCATCAGTGATGTCATTTGAGATGTCATCAGTGATGTCATCAGTGATGTAATAAGTGACGTCATCAGCAGTGCATTGCGGGGGCGCGAGTTATAGTTAGCTGGACTAACTATAACGGGGAATTTCACGGGTTTTGTACGAGTGCAATGTCCAACTAACTATAACTGTCCCTAAAACCTATGTTTTTTTCAGTGAATATATATATATATATATATATATATATCATCACAAACCGGCACCTCCTTACGTCGCACCGAACAGAGACACGGTGACACCAGAAAAGTTGAGTCCAATTTTTATTCCATTACTTTATCGGGCTATGACGCGTTTCGGCAGGATCCCCTGCCTTGTTCACAATATATATATAACACCAGCTTCTCTCCCATCAGCAAAGAAGAAAGGGACACAGCGGGGCTTGTCAGGACGTTTATTGAGCAAAATTTGGCATGACCGGTTTCGGCAATCAGCCTTTCTCAAATGCCGCAGTTCGCCTCAGAGTGTCCCAGTAAGTCTCTATATTGAGCTCCTCCTACTCAATGGTGAAGGGCCCAGCTGCAGCTCGTTTATGTGCCGACACCTGAGCAGCCCCATGCCACAGACTGCTAATACCATCATGCACCTTGCTGGAATACAATGTGCCGCAGTGGGAAACTCCAGCGAAGTTTCTGGGGATAAACGCCCTCAGGTCCCCTACTTCCAGCCTCCTTGTCCAATGTCACCAAGTCTGGAGACGCAATGACAATGCAAGCGCCTCTCCAAGAAATCTCGGACCGCCAACTGGCAGCAGCTCCTTGGATGGCAAAGGTGGGTTGGCGGGTCGCGGGAATCCGATCCCTCGGGTGAACAAAGTCAGTTTCCTGATAGCCTGTATATCCGCGACCAATTGTTGGAAGGGTCCCTTTTAGCGCGCCACAGGCTGCACGCTACATATAACACCAGCTTCTCTCCCATCAGCAAAGAATAAAGGGACACAGTGGGGCTTGTCAGGACGTTTATGGAGCAAAATTTGGCATGACCGGTTTCGGCAATCAGCCTTTCTCAAATGCCGCAGTTCGCCTCAGAGTGTCCCAGTAAGACTCTATATTGAGCTCCTCCTACTCAATGGTGAAGGGCCCAGCTGCAGCTCGTTTATGTGCCGACACCTGAGCAGCCCCATGCCACAGACTGCTAGTACCATCATGCACCTTGCTGGAATATGTGCCGCAGTGGGAAACTCCAGCGAAGTTTCTGGGGATAAACGCCCACAGGTCCCCTACTTCCAGCCTCCTTGTCCAATGTCACCAAGTCTGGAGACGCAATGACAATGCAAGCGCCTCTCCAAGAAATCTCGGACCGCCAACTGGCAGCAGCTGCTTGGACGGCAAAGGTGGGGGTGGCGGGTCGCGGGAATCCGATCCCTCGGGTGAACAAAGTCAGTTTCCTGATAGCCTGTATATCCGCGACCAGTTGTTGGAAGGGTCCCTTTTAGCGCACCACAGGCTGCACGCTACATATAGCACCAGCTTCTCTCCCATCAGCAAAGAAGAAAGGGACACAGCGGGGCTTGTCAGGACGTTTATTGAGCAAAATTTGGCATGACCGGTTTCGGCAATCAGCCTTTCTCAAATGCCGCAGTTCGCCTCAAGAGTGTCCCAGTAAGTCTCTATATTGAGCTCCTCCTACTCAATGGTGAAGGGCCCAGCTGCATATATATATATATATATATATATATATATATATATATATATATATATATATATATATATATCAGCAGAAGGTCCCGTAGCAGTTTGCAGGCAGCAAAAGAACACACGGGCACAGACCACGTCAGCAGGTACAATGGTGAGTTTATTCACATCATAAAGTGGTCCACATAACGCGTTTCGGCCGCCGACCTGCGGCCTTGATCACATAAACACGCTACGTGCAAGTAGCAGCTTTTAAAGGCAGGTAAGTGTATTGCATTAAGTTAGGCAGTCATATATATACATTGGGGCGTGGTAGGGATACCCTGCCCCCACTAGACCTTATGGGGGGGGGGGCAGAGGGACCCACCCCAGGCTCAAATATAAGCAAACAAAAAAAGCTGTGATACTGCAGGAATAAGGGACTCACGCAGGATCGCAGCATTTAAAAACAAGCATTGGAAATGCCAGTAGGTCTGGCTTTAAAAGAATGTTGCATGGTATTGTAATGCATTAAACACACATATTTCGCGAATAGCTCGATAGGTAACTGCTATTGAGTTACCTTACCTGTTTGGTATATAGCTTCATTTACGGGCACATTTGATCTGTATTTCGAAAAACAGTTTTTATCATTTTAAAGGTGTTGAAACTGATGAATTTGTCCTTGATGAATTTGCATTTGCACTTTGTTTAATTCTGAGAGGGGTGTTTTTTTCTTCAGGGACAGAGATTGTTGAAGGGATATTGCTGGGACCTCAGCAAGGAGAGACCTTGGTCTTCCTTCATTGGTAGCAGGTTTGGCTGTGTTCAGTTCCTCACCTGCTATCCACTAGTGACCGCCGTCTTGGTTGGCACGCTAGTCATTGCTCCATCTCCGTCACAATCGGCCTGAATTCTTAATGAGCTCCGGTGTGCCTAAGGCAAGCCCGTCTGCGCTCGGACGGTGCTCAGCCCCAGCCACCATGTCGGTTTTCCAGTGGAATCCGCAGATTCTGGCTCCGATTTACATTATTTCAGAAATCAGCTTCTTGGTTTTAACACATCAGGTGAGCACTGTCCTGGACCTACTCTGTGCCCCACGAACAGTGAAGAGGAGCTTCCAAGTCCCAGGTGCGGCCTTACTTTTCTGAATCAAAAAATCAGAATGCTCCAACTAAGAGAAGCTTCTTCCCTAAAACCAATGCCCATTTTTAAAACTTTTCGATGCACGCTAATTAATGACCATTCTTTAGTCAAACACGCTCTTGAGTGTGCGGACTTTCTGCAAACTCAGGAGATTGACATTACCTTCATAACGGGGTCATGGACAGACAATAGCTCAGACAGAGAAATGGCCATTGCAGTTCCCATAGAGTTCTCAATATCCAGACAAGATCCGGCCAACAAAAAAGGTGGCGGTTTAGCCATCATTCACCGCAACACAATGAAAGATACGTTTATAAATCACAATTGTGCTACTGATCTTGAAGCATTATTCTTCAAAATTCGCTTACTAACCATCATTCGTTTGATGGTTTACTCATTTATAGGCACCCTGGTCACAAAACCACTTCTTTACATGATTTGAGCCAACCTCTGGACACTGTGGTTCAGTCGTTAGATTTCACTATCTTGAGTGATTTTAATATTCATTTAGAGGACGCTAATGACAAGGATGCTTAACACCTGATTGACATAATGGACAGTATGGGTCTTGCCCAACATGTCACAGGTGCCACTCACTGAGCAGGTCATATACTGGATGGAATCTTTTCTTTGTATGTGGCCTTCACTCCCTTTGGTCTGGTAACACCATTATGTGGGTATGTTTACACTTCAGACCCAGATCGCCTGCATTGCAACATCATTACCTTTCACACCGAAGATAACCAAAAGCCTCCGTTCCTGGCACACTATTACACTGGAAGCCTTAAGCTTGTCACTAAAATTAAATTGTCCCTCCTCCTTTAAAAATCCCAATGAGGCAGCATCGTCATTTGACCTTTGGATTACTTTCTCTTAGGATCACATTGCTCTGGTAAAAAATAATTTAAAAAAGGCTAGAACCATGCCCTCACAACTTTGGTTCACAGAGGGTCTTAGACTCTAGAAACAGTCCTGCTGCAGGTTGGAAACAAAGTGGAGGACTAATTATAGCCTTACTGATAAAAAGTTGTATAAAAAATCCCTAGCAACATATAAGGCATTAATTCAAACTGAGAAAGTTTATTTCTATGCTAAGAGAATTGAAGCTTCAAAAAATTCAACAAAAGAACTATTCTCAACAGTAAAAATTCTTGTCAAGCCACCTGAAATAAAAAATACAAATGTGAGTCAAGCGTTCTGCAATTCCATTGCTATGTTCTTTCAGGATAAAATAAAAACCGTCTAGAATAATTTCTCACAGAACACGACAGCTGCCGCAATGCCTGCTGAGGTTCCATTGAAAAACTCTGACTTGAGCCCTAGTGCCTTCCCTTCTCACTGTATGTCCGCCATGAACGTGAGAAAACAGAAGTCCTCATTCTCGGCTCCACCCCCTCCGCATGGGGCGACACCTGGTGGACCCCGCCCTCGGAAACCCACCCACCCCAACGGACTATGCACGTAACCTCGGCATCATACTAGACTCATCACTCACCATGAATCATCAGATCAACGCCGTCTCCTTCGCATGCTTCAACACCCTCTGCATACTACGCGAGACATTCAAGTGGATTTCCCCCCACCCCCCCTCCCCGACTCCAGGAAAACGGTCACTCACGCACTCGTCACCAGCAGACTGGACTACGGCAACGCCCTCTACACCGGAATCAACAAAAAACTCATCCGAAAACTCAAGACCGTCCAGAACGCCGCAGCCAGACAAATCCTCGATATCCCACAGCACAACCACATCACCCAACACCTCCGCGACCTCCAATGGCTCCCCGTTGTAAGAAGAATAACTTTCAAGCTGCACAAGCACGCCTACAAGGCCCTCCACAACACCGGACCCCAATACCTCAACGACCGCATCTCATTCCATGCCCCCAAGAGAAACCTCCGCTCAGCCGACCTCTCCCCAGCCACCGTCCCGCACTTCTACAGGACCAGAGCAGGTGGAAGGTCCTTCTCCTACCTCGCAGCCAAGACCTGGAATGATCTTCCCCTTCATCTCCGGCGAAGCCCGACACTGCACCTTTTCAGGCAGGACCTCAAGACCTGGCTCTTCGAATGACCCCAACGGAGCTGCTCACACCCACCACTCAGCGCCTTGAGACCCTAACAGGTGAGTAGTGTGCTCCACAAAACCCTGATTGATTGAGTCCCCATGTGCCCCCTCTTTCACTTTTTTCCTTCCACTTACGGTAGCAGAAGTCACAAACTTAATCCATCAAACCAAGTCGGGGTCGCCACTGGACTCCTGCCCCCGAAAGTGATACACTTAGCTCCAGACCCTATCGGCAATTGTCTGGTGGATTTTTTTAACCAAATGTTTACCACTGGCATATTTCCTAGCAAATGGAAATTGGCATCTGTTCTCCCGCTCCAGAAAAAACCTAGTTTGGACCATTCAGACCCAAACAGCTACCGACCTAGATCTAGACTCCCCTTTCCCGCTAAAATTGTCAAGAGGGCAATGAATGCAGTGATTTCAGCCTTTATGAAAACCCATGGACTTCTCGACTCAATGCAGTTCGGCTTTAGAAGCCAACATAGTACCAAACTTGCCTTGATATCAGCTTCAGAACAAGTGTGACGAACGGTTTACGTAAGAGGCAGTGGGGCATTAGTCCTATTAGACTTATCCGCAGCGTTCAATATGGTCAACCACAACACACTTTTGGACCGTCTCGCAGCTATTGGGATAAAAGGTCTTGCACTATCTATACTCAAATCTTTTATTGATAATCATGAGCAGTTTGAGGCTTTGGAAGATTTTCACTTTCCTACCTTGTCCCTACCATGTGGTGTACCACAGGGGTCGTCACTAAGTCCCACTCTTTTTAACCCTTTGGATGCGTCCGACGTCACGGTGGGCGTGTGCGTCGGACGGCCGGGAGCTGTCCGATCTGCGCACGCGTCAAATTTTGCCGCATCGCGGGGGAATTCCGCCCGCATTCAAAGGGTTAATATTTATGTGTCACTAAGTCCCACTCTTTTTAATATTTATGTGGCCCCGCTGGCCAAACTGATCAAATCCTATGGGTTCTCGGTGGTGTCCCACGCCGATGATACCCAAGTTGTGATATCGGTAGTCAGCAACCCTGATGAAACTGCCTTGCACTTTCAGGATTTCATGCTTCAGGTGGGAAAATGGATGGCCTCAAACTGCTTAAAGCTTAATTCCAGCAAAACTGAGATCATACTCTTTGGAAGAAACACCACCTTTCGGCCCCCTATCTGGTGGCCACAGGAACTAGGATCTTTACCCACTCCAGTTGACTAAGTAAGGAATCTTGGAGTAGTCTTCGCTAATAACTTATCCTTTGAGGGACATGTTAATGATGTCACATCGGCCTCTTTTTTTCACCTTCAAACTCCTTAGGAAAATATTTCTCTTTATCCCTCCTGAGCTTTGAAAAACAGTGAAGTCTGCCTTAGTACTTTGAAGGGCTGACTAATGCAATGCCCTGTTTGTTAACATCAGGAAAAAATCCTCGACCAAAATTCAAACTGTGCAGAATGCGGCTGCACACCTTCTCCTAGGTATCCCAAAATACGAATCTGCTTCTTCTACACTTGGACTTCTACATTGGCTTCCAGTTAAGAAGTGTATGGATTGTAAAGCACTGTGCATTGCTTTTAAATCTCTTCATGGTAATGTCCCTGAATATTTTAGTAACTGCTTCCAATGGTACGTGCCATCCAGACCACTTCGGAATGCAGCAGAACACAATTTTATAGTGCCAAAATTCAAGAAAGCCAACTGGGGTGGCAGAGGCTTTGTGGTGGACACCACCAGGACTGTGGAACTCTTTCCCTTGCAATCTGAAAGGGAGTACCAATATGTTAGCTTTCAGGGAGGCACTTAAAATATGGCTATTTACTCTCTAATCTTAATCTTCTCGTTTTTTGCAGATTACCTATCTGAGACTACTGCCTAGAGGCCCTTGAGTAGTAGCGCGCTTTATAAATCCCTTTTTCATTTTATTTCAGATATGTATTTGTGTGAAAGCAAAGAACTGTAGAGTAATACTTGCATAGGTTAAAAGGTCAGCTGACAGTTGCACAGTCAAGGCAGACCTAAAAATACATGTAGGTTATTTACTGCCCTCCTCCCATCTTTTCTGCCACCAGAGAAAAACACCTTAAATTATCCAATGTCATGTGTGGGCCCCTGAAAGTTCAACCTGAGGCAGCAGGATAAATAAACAAAATGACCACAGCTGTGTGGAGAGCAAGCACTTTGTTTGTAGACGAACACAACTTTCGGCTCCAGATATGTGGGTGGAACCAAACCCCCTTTCCTGGTGATTCTCCCCATAATTGTCTGGCGACAGCTGCGCTGTCAAGCCAAACCATAAAAATGAAAAGGTGCCGGGGGAGGGAGGGCTGGGCGGGGTACAGCGACTGTTAGAACTGGGGGTCTCTAGTTGGCAATGGTATACACCTTTGTCCAAATAGGGACCCTTGCTTCTAGTCAGGGTAAGGGGGATACACTACTAAAATAACCCCTGCTCACCCCCTTGGTAGCTTGGCACGAGCAGACCGGCTTATCTCAGTGGCAGTGTGTTAAGCATTTGTGAACATCCACAGTGAAAACACTACAGATGGACACTACACAGGTTTTATAAAAATAAGTATTCTTTATATAGACTTAACACAAGACCACAAACGACAAAAATCCACAATACTGTACTCAAAATAGACTTAAAGATGGTAGAAGTAACTTAGTTCAAGTTGATGGTAAATGCGACACGTTTCTCTCAAAAGTACCTGGGATGCGTAACGCAAAACAAACAAAGGGTCCGCAGGGAGGACGATGCGGCGAGCAGGCGCCTCGATGCGGTGCGACGATCCGGTGCGACGATCCGGTGCGATGCGATGAAAGTGCGCCCTTGATGCGATGCGACAATGTGAAGACGATGTGTGCACGCCCGACGGCTGTGCGGCGAACTCTGTATCTTTGGGGCCGCGACAGGCCCTGCGACACGCTTCTCCGGTGATGCGACGGCAGGCAGCTGCAACGGCGACACGCTTCCCTGGTGATGCGACGGCAGGCAGTTGCGACGGCGACACGCTTCTCCGGTGATGCGACTGCAGGCAGCTGTGACGAAGGCACGCTTCTCTGGTGATGCGGCGGCGGCCTCTGCGGTGGCGACACGCTTCTCCGGCGATGCGACGGCAGCAGCTGCGACAGCGATATGCTTCTTCTCGTTGCGTCGCGCTTCCAGCTCCCAGCGACACGCAGGCTTCTGCAGACAGAATCCCCAGCAAGGGAATTCAGGAGGGAGCTGGTGGTGAAGTCTTGTAGCCCTGAGACTTTAGCAGGAGGCAAGCTCTAGTTCAAGCCCTTGGAGAATATTCTGCAAGATGATGAAAGTTCTTTAAAAGTTCCTTCTCATTTCCTTGGCAATGAAGACCACTGCAGGCCAACCCAGAAAACAGCACACTGGCAGAGGGGCAGTCCAAACACCTGCAGCTTCCTTGGTTCTTCTCCTTGGCAAAGGTTCGTCTTGTTGTTTCCAGAAGTGATCTAAGGTCTTGGGGTCTGGGCCCCAGTATTTATACCCATAAATCCTTTGTCCTCTGAAGGCAGAGGGTCCTGTACCTAGTCCAAACCAGTTCTGGGTGCATCCTGCCAGTGCACACCCTCTTCCTTTGTCAGTGTGGGCCAGGGACATCAGACACACCACAGGAGGTGGAGCCAGCATTGTGGAAGGCAGGCACAGCCCTATTCAGGCCCAGGTGCTACTCCTCCCACCACTCTACATGCAGCTAGGTCTATTCAGCCCTGTGCTGACTCACCCTGTCTCCTGGAGCCCCCAGCCCCTGTCACTCACAAAACCAGACATACAATACACAAGCTAGCAGAGGCAGGCTGGATGGTTTAGGCAAGAAAATACCTACTTTCTAAAAGTGGTATTTTCAAACACAGAATGTTAAAACCAACTTTACTAAAAGATGTACTTTATCATTCTGAGTTCAGGCATACTAAATTCGAATTTCTACCATGTTCCCTGGGTCAGTTAGGATTATAAGATGTTATAATCAAACTGTCCATTCTGGCCTATGGGGACAGGTAGCCTTGCAATAGTGAAAAACGAAATTGGCTGTAATTCACTATCAGGACATGCTACACACACCAGGGCATGTCGTACCTTTTACATACAATGCACCCTGCCCTTGGGCCTACCTTAGGGGTGACTGACATGCAAAAAAAGGGAAGGTTTAGGGACTAGCAAGTGGGTGCACTTGCCAAGTCGACATGGCAGTCACAGACTGCACACAGGCTCTGCAATGGCAGGCCTGAGACACACTTTACAAGCTGTTTCTGTGGGTGGCACAACCAGTGCTGCAAGCCCACCAGCAGCATTTGATTTACAGGCCCTGGGCACACATGGTGCACTATACTAGGGTCTGACAAGTAAATCAAATGAACCAATCATGGAGTCACTAATCAATACATCAATTTACCATGGGGAGCACTTGCACTGTATAGCAGTGGCACAGTGCCCAAAGCATCTAAACCAGCAAAACATATCAAAAACAGAGGAGGAAATCAGTAAAAAAATGGAAGGGAGACTCACGCCAATGGTACCAGGTCTAACGGCGACCACATATCCTGGGGCCAAAATGTAAAAAATAAGTAAGGAGTTGCGCGACAACCTCCCTAAGCTGATTATGGCACCGGGGACCCCATCCCCTGAGGCCAAGCGCACTTTCAATGGGGAAGGGGGCATGCCGCCTCCCTCTCCGAGCCTGCATAGGCCCTGGGGACCCCATCCCCCAGGACAGAAATACATATTTATTGAGGATGGGAAGCGCCACTAAAGGGCGCAGGGGACCCCCATCTCCTGGAGCGGACATGTAACTATAGGGGAGGGGGCACGCACCTGCCCTCCCCGAGCCTTAAAAGGCCCCGGGACCCCATTCCTCAGATCCAGCTCACACTGTGTCCCAAGGAGCCCAAGCCCAGGACACAGTAGTTTCCCTGCATGCAGGAGTGAAGCCAAGGAAGGCAAGTCTGCTCTCACCAGGCTGGGTGGGAGCAGACTTTTGTTTTCCTGCCCCCGCTCTTGTGGGCAGGGAAAATCAGATTGCTCCTGCCCGACAGGAGTAATCACAAACAGCTGCTTACATTGGGTGTGAGCAAAGCCAGCTCCAGCAGCACACAGGGTGGGCGCATGCGGGGAGCCAGTGGGCCTGCAGAGCCTGGGGGCTTCTCCGCGACCCTAAACATAGTGTTTGGAGGGTACCCCGAGTAGGAATTGGGGCAGCCACCCAGGAGCACCTAAAGCCCTGTGGATGGGGGCCCTGGAGTCACTAATACCTCAGGGAGGGGAGCTGCGTGCCCCGCTATCCTTAAGAAAAATAGAAGGCCCCAAGGGATTTGCCCCGTGCCTGTAGTGGATTGTGGAGGGGGACCGCACACCCCTTTCCCATTAATTAAAAAGAAAAGCCCCAGGGAATAGTGTCCCTGGGCCGGAAGTGGCCCCCTGCTCTAAATATATGTTTTGGCCTAAAAGCCTGAGGAAGAGAGACGTGTTCCCCCTCCCCTTATAAAACAAAAGGCCCTGGGAAATGGGGTCCCTGGAGCCCCAAGAGGGTTTGGAGAGGGGGACACATACGCC
This sequence comes from Calotriton arnoldi, assembly GCA_963921515.1. Classification (NCBI taxonomy): domain Eukaryota; kingdom Metazoa; phylum Chordata; class Amphibia; order Caudata; family Salamandridae; genus Calotriton; species Calotriton arnoldi. The sequence continues at coordinate 196,677 of CAWUFW010000880.1, forward strand.
ACCTCCATTTAAAAAAATAAAGGCACTAGAGGATGGGCTCCCTGAGGCCATAAAGGCTTTGGGAGGTGGCCTGCATGCCCCCTTCCTTTAAAAAACAGGAAGGAGACGCTTGGCTCCCCTGTCGGTGCTGATCCTCAGATTCTCTACCGAGCCTGCATCTGAACTGATTCGGACCTTGCAATTCTGCATGTACCGAAGCCATGTGGCCCATTATCTATGGACTTTTGCCATATACACACACAAAGCTGCGAAGTATGAATGATTGCTAATCCTGATACCTTCAGGTGTGGGACAGCGGTGCATTGCAGCGTCGCTCACGAATTGCTTTGACTCACCTGTTGATGTGCATGAGCATGTATATAAAAACAACACCAGTGAGTGAGACATATGTCTTAATAGTATGAAAAAGCACTCAAGGAATAGTGATTGACGTGTTGAATTGGACAATCACATGTTGGCATTCATTCTTATACCATATGTACGTTCACTTTCAGGAACTACCCAGGTTGGCAAGTATTAGCACTGCCTGTGCATGCCTGGAATATAATTGAATGCCATACACAAAAACACGCTTTATATACATTTGTGAGGGTAATATTAGCATGAATCTACCCTGAGGAAAGCTCAGGACCATTTAGGCTATCAGGATAGGGCTAAAATATGTTGGTATTTTAGGGTCATAGGACCATTATATCCTTCCGCCCCCTAATATAGTTGCTAATATTTCCCATACACCCCACCAATAAAGGAATACCTGGGAGTGGATGAGGAATTTTTAAAGTTAAGCTCCCTTTTTAACAGTCTACATAAGAGCTCCCTGGGATAAGGTTGAGCCCATCCCGGCCTTTAGGAGCCAGGGTGAACCCAATGATGAAGCATGTCACTACTAGAGTGGGTGAGGGTTACATAAAAAAGGATCTTTTCCTTTCCCCGCTCTTATTAGAGTGGGGCTTTGGTTTGACATGTGATCCCATTGTTTCCTTGCATGCACAAAGATAGTCTAGAGGGAATACTTTTTAGGTAAAAAGTCTTCTTCAACCTAGCCTTGGTCTATCCGAAGTATGAATGCCCTCCAGTACCCACTATGCTTCGCACAATATGGATTGTGAGGGATTGCAGTGCCTGCGAGAAAGTAGCCCAAAAGGGGGAAAAGATACAGGACAAAACAACCCCTGGACAAGGCAGATGGAGCTTAGACGAAAGCATGCGAGCACTACTGGTGGTTGACAGGTAGGTAGTTCAGGATGGACTGTAAAAAAACAGCGAGCTAAACAACATGACTCTCAGCTGAGCACTTGGAACTCTGGTAAAAGGCGAAGAAACTGTTGAGCACAGGACTTCTACTTTGCTGTGACGCAAGCAGCAGCAGTTCGAAAGTTCTTTATATAAAGCTGAAACAGGCCATTCTTTCATCTTGGACTGGAAACTAAAGGAAGGTTCTGGAACTTTTCGGAATGGAAAAGAAGAGACCAGAACATTGTGAAAGGGAGGTTAAAGGAAGTTCCAAAACCTTTGGGAAGGTTGTTCAGAATGGTTTTGCATCACCCATCCCAAGAACATCCGTAGATTCGCAGACATTGTTTGTTATTAGCAAAGAGAGAAATTGCTCTCCATTGGGGCAGCACGATATGTCTCACTACTAAGGCCTGGCTGCAGAGCATGACCTATTGTGACTTGACATGTGACATTTTTTACCACACTACAACCCCCCCATGGCCAGACCTAAAGATATTTGGCAACCTCTTCAGACTTATTTGCTCTCTCTGGATCCTGACTCCCAGAGCTCAATACCTCCCTCTCCCGCGGTTACACCCTCCTTATATTGCACCAGCCAAGATACTATTGTATAAGGTATTCCCTCCCCCGATGCATTTCACATTGTTAGCTGTAATCTCCTGTGTTTGATGTATTGTCGAGTTTTATTGTACTTCTTATATATTGCAATCTCTGATATGCAATTATGCCAAGACAATGCTCTATTTTTCGACATATTGCTAAATTTCTCATAATGTACACCTTTTGTTTTGTAGAAAATGATAAAGTTTAAAAAATAAAAAGAATAGTTTTGCAAGCATTATATATCCCCCTTGGCCATTTAAACAGACAGCTTTCTTCAAGATATAGTCTTCTAGTCTTTTTAACAGAGTCCCAGTATTTGGATGGCCCTGAAATGGCTGGTACAAGGGACCAATTTCTGAGCAACAACGAGACTGCTCCCAAGGGAATGAAAGTCAAGAGGAAGAACTGCTGCTTGCCCCTTGGTGTTTGCTCTGACTGCAACAAAACTTTGGTCCTGGACCTTAGGGCATAACAACATTTAGGGATTTCTTCTACACTCCTATTGGTAAACCCTACAGTGCTAATCCAGTCTTGAATCTGCCTCCATATGTGTTATATGGTTGCCTCTAGGAATGGTAAGTGAGCAGTTACCAAAGAGTTTGCTGTTTTCTGCCACACATTCTTCAACCAAGATGTCTAGTTGTTGGCCACTGAACTTCCTCCTCCTTTTACTTCCCACTTCTTCTTGCGACTTCTGACTAGACATTATGCACACATTTCTGATGTAAACTGTATTGGATAAGTGTGCTCCTCTCCAAGGATCAGTTATAATGCTCTGGTTCACTGACTGCATCTGTGAGGTCATGAGTTGTTACTGATGGTTGCACTCTGTGACTAACTATTTGCAACTTGGAACACTCACCAAATATTAACTAGAAATCGGTATAGCAAACATTATGAAATCACTAGTTGGCAATGATAAGCCTTAATACATATGATTTGATAAGTTAAAGATACATTCAATTAGTTAAAAACCACAACATATGAACCGCAATATCAAACGTTTGTACATCAGGCCCACAGATAATACATTGTGGGACTTTCCTAGTTAGTGCCATGACTTTTGCCTCACCACTGCACAGGCCTATACAATGCATGATGCACTTCCAAGCAATAGGAGTCCTATAGCAGGCATGCAGAGCAAAGCATGGTGAAAAATTATCCTAGCAATTTTAGGGTAAATTAGAAGGCTGTCTCGACCAACTCTGGTAGACATGATTTGAAGGTTCCTATGGCACAGGAGAACACACTGCTTCTCTCAGAATACATGTCTTTAGGTTCCAGAACTATTACTAAGCTCAGTAAGCCCCACACCTTTGTAGAAAAATGCTGGGGATGACTGATGCCTAAGGAGCACTAGCGATACGGTGTACCTAAACAGATATATTCACACTTTTATAGTTAATGTGGTGAGTGTTGCCTCCAGGCCACTGATATTTGTGGGGTTTCGTGCATTTACAAGATATAGTAGAGCTCAAATCTGGGATAAACATTCCTCTGTGTCTCTGCTCTAGAGTGGTCTGCACTTCAAAGAGGACTCATAGAGCTGTGGGAGGAGCATGCATGATGGGTGAGGACCCACCAGGGCTTGCTGTCCTAACTGACATCAAAAGGACCCCGATCTTCTCAATTAGTGTCATGTTGTCTTTAAGGGGAAAATCCTGCAGTGAAAAGTACACCTTGCTTTCACAGGAATACTCTAGTTTATGTCAAATTCTAATAATTAATTACATCGAAGGTGAATGCAGCCATACAGCAAGGAATCATGACATAAATGTGGCTCTGTCTTTTTTTTTTTAATTCTTTTCTTTTAAGTTTTGCTTCGCACAGGTGGTTATAAAAGGTTTGCCAATAAAAATAGAACCAAGAAAGTAGTGTAACATAAAAGCTGTAACAAAAATGTAGTCAACTTTTAATTTATTTTTAAAAAGGTTGTGAACACAAAGCTAATGTCCAAAATGTTATTGTTTATCTTGAAGTGTTCTAGTTACTTCAGATTGTAAATAAAGTAAATTTACATTAAGATGCCAAATGTTTCCATTTCTATTACATTATACAAACATACATTTAAATCAAAATTTAATAACTTCAGTAATATTCATCAATAAAAACTGTGCTTGTAATGTTTCATTCAATTTTTGAATGCCACCCGTCTGGTACACTCTGAGAATGACCATGTTAGAGACGTGCATGAGTACTACTTAGGAGGAGAAGCCCTGCTTATAAAACAAGCAGTGGAAAAGCCAAATACGACTGGTGCTGGCTGCCAGGCTTTTGGCTTTATCAATGCTTGTGTTATTCTGACATATTTTTTGTTAAACATTATTGTTGGTGGAGCTGCCAAGCCCTCACCAATATAAAAATAATTGTTTAAAAGGAAAAATATGTTTCTCTCAAAAAACCACACACAGCCATAGTAGTCCTTGCCATTGAAGTGAACTACTTTGAGTGCGGATATGCTCCTTGTGAAAGAGCAGAATGCCATCAGTCACAGTAAAGATATCCAATGGCTGAAGTAGGCTGATCCACTGACCCATACTATATATTGTAGTGGGTAAAAGAAAAAGGTAATTGACAAAAAAAAACGATGAATGAAGAGAGCTGAATGAAATGCCCTATGAGTAAGTATATTATATATATATATGTATATTATTTTAGTAAAAACAAAAGGTCTTGGCTAAAAAAAGGTGTGTTTGTGACAAAGTAGTACAGAATATAGAAAGATACCTGCCCTGAAAAGAGAGTGTGTCAGAGATGGGAAGACCTGAGGTGAAAGATTGGGTGTGGGAGAGAGATGGAAAAAAAATGCAAAAGGGACGTTGTGGGTGAGGAGCCGGGGGAAATGACACTTCAAAGGATTTCCACAGTGTGGCGTTTTAAAAGAGGAGGCAAAGGACAACAGAAGATGGTTCTTGGCATGATCCCCACACCGTGTAAGTGCACAGCATATGAGCAGTCTAGGTTTCTGAATGGGAAATCTTTACATACATTGTTATTCAAGCATTGAACTCCTGAAGGGCATTTGATGGAAAACAACCCTAGAATCACTGAGCTTTCAGAAAATGTACAGAATATAGAGTAACAAAAATACTCCCTAGCAAGCTCACCTCGCTGTTACAATCATCTTAAGCAACAAACGTTTACATTACCTCCTGGTCGTCTTCTCTTGGTTACGGTCCTAACCACGTTAGGGTGAGTCCTCACCCGTGAGGCAAGAACCTCAATAGTGCATTTCAATAAAGATATAAACACTTGAGCTGCTTTAGGACCTTGGTCCTTCCTTTCTGTTTATGCCTATTACCCCTCCCATAGGCTCTCATACACACCTCCCTTTGAGAAGGTCCTCTTTTATTTCAGATAGGCGTACGTCCATTGACCAGCCAGTAACCCAATTTATTAAGTGGGGCTGGTGCAGGTTAAATTGGTATTTTAACATTGTTCATTAAGTGTGGGAATCATCCTGCAGCAATACACAAGCCGCGCTATCACAAGTTGATGTTCCTATCATCTTTGTTACTGGCAACCTGTCCGGTAGAAGTGGTGGGTCAGATGAGCAGAAAAAGATCCTGCGCCAGGATTCCCTGCCTTCCATCGAGAGTGAGCAATGAGCGCGCTGGATTGGAAGGTTGTGACGACGGACTGCCCTAGTTTAACATAAATAAGAAAAGAGAAAGGTCCCTCGCAAGCAGAGAGTTTAGGGGCAGGGTAAACGAAGGTTAGAGCTGTAGCTGGTCCTCGCTGCTGTCAGTTGTGGGCATAGTCTCTTGGAAGCTCATCTCTAAGGAGGCTAAGAAATGGAAGGAAAATAGGAGACAAGTTCAATTTCCCTCTCCTCCCTCTCATCCGCAGTGTTAGCTCTCACTCCTAAAGAGCTACAAGAAACTTTGGACAATGCAGTAGCTTCTGCTTTACAACTGGAAGGTTCAAAGAGACCCAGGTTTGAGCCGGTGTTGATGAGAATGGAGATGAAGAGGAATCTGAAAACCACAAAGGAGAGTAGGTTCAGTGCGCCCAATTTAAGGAGGTAGTAGAACAGATAAGGATGAAATTGGACTTTGAGAAGCCAGATGCTGGGGAGACCCTGATGAATTCTTCAGATCATATGGTCCGGATATTTCTGACTCTCTTTATCTTCACAAGGTCATCAGATCCATTCTAGAGGAAAATTAATGGAAACAGACAAGTCAGGTTTCCGTCGATTCTTGTCTAGAATATATCATTTAGATTAGTTTGATTCAAAATGTCCACAATCTGTTAAGATAAATTCCTTGCTTTCCAGTATGTCTGGTGACAGAGGTTTCCCTGCCCCATGGTCCTGTGGTCAGAAAAGTGGAAGGCACACTAAAACAATTTATGCAGCCTCCAATTTTGCTTTCTGTATGACATTGTAGAAGCACCAGAGCCGCCTTCTACTCTGATCAAATTTTAAAAGCACACAACTGTCACAAGACCCTTTTCAAAGTCGTCCAAGACCTCTCCATCCCCTGCAATATTGCACCCTCTCCATCACTTTCGCAGGATCAATGCGCAACCCTGGCAGAATTTTTTGCCAACAAGGTGGCAAATATTTGCCTCACTCTGGCCACGGGAACTAGGTGCTCCTCTCCACCTGAAAAAGCCTGTCCCCTCTGGACTCACGACCCTGCACCACTCAAGGAAATAACTCCATCCGATAGTGAGTTAACACCCTCCCACTTACACTCTTTTTCCCCTTTGGATGTAGCCCAATTTATGGCCCTATTACGGTCTATTAAATCAGGTTCCCCGCTTGATCCTCTCCCTCCCTCCAAGCTGAGCGCCTTAAGCCCACATATCCTGTCTCTGCTAGTGGCTCTCTTGAACTCCTCTTTAAGAGGAGGCCACCCACCCAAAACTTGGAAACTAGCCATGGTACTTCCCCTGTTGAAAAAGCTCCACTTGGACCCTTCTAACTGGGCAAGCTACAGACCCATCTCGCTGCTGCCCATTCTGTCCAAAATTTTAGAAAAACATGTCAATAACTAACTCTCAACGTATGTAGAAACCCACCAGGCCCTCCACCCCTGCCAGACAGGATTTAGAGCTGATCACAGCACAGAAGTCGCCCTGCTAGGAGTCACGGAACACCTGCACCAACTGCTAGATAGGGGTGGCACAGCCACACTGATTCTCTTGGATCTCAGTGCAGCCTTTGGCATGGCGTCTCACAACAAGCTTATTGATAGATTGGCTCAACTCGGCCTTCAAAAGGCGGCACTCGCTTAGTTAAAATCCTTTCTGGCCGACTGCACCTTCCAGGTTTTTTCCACTGATAAGGTGTCTAGTTCGCATTCATTCACCTGGGGTGTCTCACAGGGATCTGCTCTCAGCCCCCTGCTCTTCAATATCTATGTCTGGCCTTTGGCAGACCTAGTGGAAAGCCGCAGTTTGACTATTTTCTCCTACGCAGGTGACATCCAGATCATCTTTTCTCTGTCGTCGGCACGGGAAGCGGGCCTACAGGATCTCAGCTCCTGTCTTAGCCATGTAGCCAAGTGGATGAACTCTAACTCACTCAAGCTAAATGGGGATAAGACTGAATTTCTTATACTGGGCAAAAACCCCCAGCTATGGGACCCCAGAACTGGCCCCACACCCTGGGTCACTTCCCGAACCGGCCGACAAGGTGAAAAGACTGGGTGTCTGGCTGGACTCAACCTTGTCCATAAAGCCACAAGCAGCCAAAATTACCTCCTCCTGTTTTGAAATGCCTTAGAAAAATTCTCTGGTTGCTCCCCTTCTCTGCCCAAAGAACGGTCATCCAGGCCTTGATCCTCTCTAGACTAGACCATAGCAACATTCTTTACCTGGGCGTCGATAAGGCAGTCATCAGACGCCTTCAGCTGGTCCAAATTGCTGCAGAAAGGGTGCTTTTCCAGCTTTCCAAACATTCTTCAGTGTCTGGACTCCTTCAAGACCTCCACTGGCTAACCGTATAAAAACAAATCAACTTCAAGGCCCTCTGCTTCATGTATAAAATCAAGACCCATGCTGGCCTAGAATTCCTATACAAATTAGCAGTGCCTTATTGTCCCTCTCGGGCGTTGCACTCCAGTAATCAGTCCCTCTTCTCAGTGCCCAAATGTAGACGCTCTCGAATAGGCAGTAGGGCATTCTACTTCACCGGTCCATAATGTGGAACACACTTGCAGAATCAATCAGAAACTGCAACTCCCTGAAGAGACGTGCGAGACAATTCCTCTAACTCACGTCCACTTATTAGATTTTAACCCTACCCCAGGGACAAAACAATAAAATAATACTGGGTACCCTGGAGGTAGTTTTAACCTTTCACTTTAACGGTATCCACCACTCACATAAAAGCAACATAACAAATAAACCAGCTCTGCTGTAATCAGGCGTAGAAGCACACATAGGAGGCACTTGGCCTCATGGGTGGGAACCCGATGATGAAGATGCCACCAACTAGGTTGGTGGGTGAGGGTTCTTCTATAAACCTAATGGGTTCCCTGCAAGGGAGATATTTTTCAATGACCTGGATAATTAGGTTATCTAGAGCTTAGCTCTGAGCTCGTTCTCTTTATTTAATTCAAGATTAGGTGAGACAAACGAGAGCCTTTGCTCCCTCCTCTCTCTCTCTCCATTGTTTATTGTCCTCGGTGTATACCAAACTCCTCTATCTAGCAACTATTAGTTTGATGAAAAATAAGCAAACAACTAGGAGTAACCTTAAGAACACATACACTGGTAGTGTTCATAAAGCATTTAACTTATGCTCATTACTGCCCATGGCTAGTAGTACTCATTAATGCCTATGTCCATTGAGGCTTGTAACTGCCTGGGCCACTGATGCTCCTACTTACTGTGCCCACTGATGTTTATTTCAGCATGAGGACAATATTGTTGCTCATTACCGGCTAAAGCCAGTGATGTTCATTGCTGCTTGTGGACACTGATGGTTATTATTACATGAGAATTATCAGATGGGGTGCAATTCCTCAAACAGGAGGGAGACCCTAGCAACTTATTCAGGGAGTATGGTCCGAAGGATCCCGGGGAAGGGGGATCTGAATTATCAGATCAAAATGCTTTCACACACCCGGTAGGGTGTCATGCTTCATAATATGGCGCTCCTCGTCTGGCCGGTACTGCAATGCCCGATGGGCCCCTCAGTCGGGGCTCTTTGGTGAGATCTGTTGATCTTAAAGCAGTATGATGCGTGCAAGTGAGGGGAAGTGAGTGTAGGGTGATACACAGGTGGTTAAAAGAATGTGGGACCCCCAAGAGATTTTAATGGGGTGGTGGTTTCCTTGACACATTAAAACACAGGGGAGCTATCGTGAGTGTCAATGTACTGTGATAGCTTCAAAAAGTGTTAAGTGAGGTCAACATGTTTCATGTCTTAATGCCAGGAGGGTCAGTGGCATTTCATCAGGACTGAGTGAAAACCTACCCTACTAGGGAACGGGGCCCAAAAAATAATGCAGGGCCTCCCCTTAAATAGGTTACTACTGCACCTACTGTGGTGCAGGAAAGGGGATCCAACCCAGTAGTTGAAGGAGTGAAGCCCCTTAGGGGAGGCAGAGGACTACACCTTACTGCAGGGGGAGAAAGTGGATCTTGCTGTATACTAGCCATGGACCTACCCTCCTCTGCCGACCTGTAGATGCATTATTACATGGGGCCCTTCAGGTGCAATACTTCCTTGGGCCACTGATGCTCATTTTGCTAGGTGCCACTGGTGTTCATTAATGCTTGGGGTCATTAATATTCATTGCTGCCTGGGACCGCTAAAGCGCATCTCTTTCTCAGGCCACTGATGTTCAATTGTATGTTGGGACAATTGAGGCTTGTTACCGCCTGTGGATATTAGTGCTCAGTAACGCTTGTGCGCACTGAGGCTCATTACTGCCTGGGGACACTGACGTTCATTACTGGCTGGGTCAATCCAACAAGATCCTTTCCTCAACTTTACCGTCTCCACCTCAGCAAAGGAAATGCCCTTTCTGGATCTACTGATCACTTTGGAAGCTGGAAAACTAACCACCAAGACTTACCGTACACCCACCGACCGGAACAGTCTATTACCATACAACAGCCATCACCCAAAGGCCCTGAGAGAGAACCTCCCTTACGGCCAATTCCTCAGGCTGAGGAGAAATTGCAGCACCTCCCAGGACTACGAAATTCAAGCAGAACTACTGAGTACGAACCTGGAGAGAAGGAATTACCCACAGAAAATGATAAAATCAGCGAGAAAACGGGCACGCAATAACCATCGTGAGGCACTTCTGGAGACTCATCCAAAAACCCAAGAGGAAGTTATCACATGTGTAGCTACCTTCACACCTCAATCAAACCAAATCAAAAACATTCTGTTAAAACACTGGCACATTGTCAATACAGGCGATATGATCTTGGAGCGCCCAAGGTTTGCTTTTAGACGCACACAAAACCTAAAAGAGCTGGTAGTCCACACTAGACCACATAAAAGACAGACAGAGGACCAAACCACACTGTGGGGTTTACCAACAGTAAAAGGGCATTACCGCTGCGGTACTTGCAATGTATGCAAACTGACCACCCACACAAAAAATCTGCAATTCGGTGATCTAGAATGGACACAACGTAAACACACCAATTGCAATACAAAAAACTGTGTGTATATGATCAGGTGTCCCTGTAACCTACTTTATGTAGGGATGACTACTAGACCCGTGAAAGTAAGGATCAACGAACACAGGAGCAACATTCGTTGCAACCGTGGTACAACCAAAATGAGTACACACTACATAGAGAAGGGACATACACCAGAACAGGTCAGCTGGACAATTATAGAGACAAACCCCCAATGGAATATGATGACACTATTCCGGAAAGAGCAGAGGTGGGTCCATCATCTACAGACCAATATACGGGGTCTCAATGACGAGATCCCCAGGATAGAAGTCCTATGACTCTATAGAGTGCCATCCCTAGCACCACTACTACATGTCTCTATGACGAGATCCCCTGGAGATTAATCCCCTTGACAGTGCTTTCTCCAGTTCCACTGGTTCATATTTGCCTTTCTTGAGAAAACCATGTAGACCCAATATGCACCCACCTTTTACATGTATATTACCAAAACGAGGGCACCTACAGATTAACTTCGGAATGATACCTTGTATGTAAATATCATCCTTGCTCTACTAGTTTTCATTTTTGACACCATGTAACACCAGACATTAGGGTAGTGACATCATGTAATCTACATATCCAACTGCCTCTAGCCGGATACTGATTCACCTTGTTCTATATGGTCACTGATGAAGAATGAGAACCACTAACCCTGACAATACCTGTCTAGTTACAACATGCCCTATTACTATATGTACACGATAAAAATGAGGGCATTACTAGTCAAGACCTCAGAATCATACTACATGCATGACTCCTAGAAGATCACGATGTTTCTCACCTATACACAATTCTTATATGCAGAGGCATCACGTAGCCCTAGTATCCATGTACTTTAAACGGGATACTGATACACCATTCTAAGATGGCCGCCACGTATATGTGGACACCTGCCCAGTAGCCTCCTGACTCAGCACGCGCCCACGAGACCCGGAAACGCCCCCCCAGATGTCGAACGCCAGGTAATTCTTAAACAGAGCACCGGCGGTCTGTCATTACCGGCGGAGAAGGCGTGAGGTCGGGTAGGTGTAGTGGCGCCTGCATCCACGAGGCACAGTCTCGAGTGACCGACAGACCGATTCTCATGGGGAAACTTCCCCGCACTTAAGGGGTGAGCACACTGTTGTTACTGATATGAACACAGTGACCGGAGGTTTGCCATCAATGGCGGGGCCTAGCGGTTCTGTTTTCTTTTCTTTTAGTTTACTTTATCTTTACTCATTTTTTCATAGTGTTACTTACACCGATACTATGTTTACCATGGCAACCACGATAACGGATACCAGATCTCTTGTGTCAATGTCCTGGAATATTTCGACATAGTTGCCATGGCCAATCAAAAATACACCATCTTTTATGTTTGTTCGTCATGCCATAGGATATTTGTGTCCTACATAGCTCACTCATAGCTGCACAAATCATTTGCTAAATGTATAAAGCAGATTACCACGAGCACTTGGCCCACCAATGGGAGATCCAGGTCAATTTACAGTGGAAATATGTATATATCCTAGCAGATATGTTTTTAATGTTACCTTACTTTTCCTTTTGTCGTTCCAGAGTACTACTCCTCTATTTCTCTAGTGGCACTAGATCATTATAGGACATTTAACTCTCTGATCTATCCTTAACTTTACTTACTGGTCCTGAAGAAGCGCTTTTGGATCTCCTCCAGAGCCCGCGAGATAGCGCGAAACATGTTGACCCAAAGTATATCCATTAGGGGTATACTACACAACGAGCTAGAGGGCCATTACACTCCTCACAGCAGCACCACTTTCTTGTATTTTAACAATGACAGAGGGATCACTTCCTTAATAAATTTTTTCTATACTCCCTCCAGTCATTTTTTAAGCCTCACCTTAGGACTTCACTGCCTCTTACCCCCACGCACCCACACGGCTTTATCAAAAGATCTCCGAAAAGGTGACCCTTCGGGGGACCCGTAGGGCATTGCAGCACCGGCCCGACGAGGAGCACCAGCCCAATGATGAAGCATGACATCCTTCGGGGTGTGTGAGGGCATCATGATAAGGACACACTGTCCCCCACTCACAGAGTAGTAGAACGACTTTAGTTAACTTTGTTTCCTTTCTGATAGGAACAGTGACTCTCGTTGGTTAATGGGTCAATCGATGGTCATCATGAATGGGGGCCAATATTAATGGCAGTTTAGGCTTGGGACTATTAATGTTCATCACTGCCTGGGGCCATTAAAGCTCATTAATGCCTGGGGGCACTGGTGCTCTTTAATGTATGTGACCTTAGAGGATTGTTACTGCTTCAGGGCATTGATATTCATTACTGCCTTGAACCATTAAGGCTAATTACTGCATTTGGTTGTTAGTGCTCATTCGTTTCTGTGTCCATTGAGCATCATTACTGCATCGGCAGGACACTAATGCTGATTACTGACTGGGCCCATTGATGTACATCACAGCATGAGGACAACATTGATGCTTGTTATTGGGTGGAGTCATTGACAGTTATTAATGCTCATTGCTGTCTGCACCCACTGATGTTTCTCATTGCTTGAGGCCATTCACAATCACCGGGGAGCAGAGAAGAATCAAGAAAATCCACCAGGGCCCTTCACTCTGGGGGGAATATGTGTGCCTTTAAGGGAGGCGAGATAGGGGGATCAATGGACCCTTGCCTGTCCTCTGGCTAAGACAAAGGCTGGTTTATGTACGGTGACACAATAGATTGACTGTACTTAACTGTGGTCTCATTATGTCACCTTAAGGTGACACTGCCCTTCCTTTTTAAGCATACGGACTATCTTCTGCTGACCCTATCAGCCTCCTACCGCTACATTTTGTGTTTCATCTCACTCAGTTTAGCTAGTTTGTGCACTTAGAGATTGGGATTTCAAGTTTAAAAAAAAAATCCACTGGAAAAAAAGTTTAGGTAATTTTTTTACATGGTGTTGCTAGCAAGCATAGTGCGCACAATACAAAACCTTAAATATGGGAAATTCCACAATTAGGTGGTAAGACAGAGGTTCGGAAACTGTAGCTATGAAATGCCAACTAGTGTATCACTTTATGATCCATTGCATTGAATAAGCCTTGTCCTTGGAAGCTACTAAATTTTGTTATTTCAACTAAAAATTGACGAAATTATGAAACAGGGCAACCAAGAATTATACTCAGTTGGATGAGTGAGTGGCTGACTTGGATTGCCCTATCAAAGGATAAAGAGGCCTTTGAAACTTGTGATTAGGCACAGGAGTTTTCCTTTTGATCCAAATAAAACTGTAAATGAGGTGCATTTGTAAGTTGGGTTATGTATGGAATTACACCACTTGTAATATTTGATTTAAATACCAGCACATACCTAGCAGCGTGTGTTTTGCCCTTTCAATTCAGCCAAGTATCTGTTAACAGGCTCACTCGAGCATGGCAACATCTTCCGAGAGGTGACTGCATTTGACAGTTCTTTGAGACTTACCTTGATGCTGTCGCACGCGCTCTATTAAATTGTGACGTTTTAGAAGGGCAAAGAGGATATTTAGGAAACTTCCTTATATTTATTTGAAACAGCAACCAAGGAAATGCTTGTTTCAGGGGGTCAAGTGTGTTACTCGTACTGCAGTAATAAAACATAGATAATAGAGTAGCATGCTGATTTATGATTACTTGTTGTAAAATAACCAAGAATTATGTGACCTTGAATGACGTGCTTTTGAATTTTAAGTTTTCACTATATAATTTGATGGCGTGTAATATAATGAACTTGTGCAGTTTTGCTGGGCCTGTTTGAGGTAGCTGATCAAAAAAGTAGGTAGCGCTGAACTGCGTAAACTTCACAGATATTATTTGGACTACGACGACAGCAAAAATCACACACAAAAAAGGCAACTGAATGGATTAAAACCTGGCTCGTGTGCTTACAAGCAGCGAGAAATCCTCACTTTGGGAAATTAAATTGAAGGAATTCCGGGTGAAAAAGGAGACTGCCACGTCGTTCCTTTCCACAATGGAGTGCAAATGTATCCAGTGCTTAATTTGTGCCGAAGTTGAAAGCGGTAGGCATCTCATTTCTGGGGGGAGGGTCTTATTTGTCATCACTATACTCTGACCCAGAGCAGGAGAAAGACAAAAAACGGATAAGAGGCAAATAAAGATATAAAAACAGTGACTGGGGAGAAAGAATGGATGAAAAGAAACCTGTATGAGTGATATGAAGAGAAAGGGAGAGTAGGATTTGGTTAAGCGCTGTGTGAATCATACCCGTGGAGTTCTAAAAATGTGTAGGGGCCGACACATGTTGCACTAACTTCTTAGACGAGTTTAAAGAATCCCAACGGAGAGTGAAATAAAATGATACATTTGCATAGTACTAGCATTTCCAACGCTTTGAGGTGGGATACGAAGCAGGGTGACGCTTTGACGGACAGCCAGGCCTCACTTTTACACCTGATGGTTGGGGAGAGTGGATAACAGCGGGGAAAAAAGGCTTGCTAGCCAGGTATACCGCGTGCCATCGGGGGTCTTGGGGGCTCCGAGAAAAGCAGTGTACCGACACCAAACCGCTATCACCGGCGGAAAACACACAAAGCGCAGAATGTATTGTTAACTGGACCACTCGGAAAAGCGCTTCGAGTCCGGCACGGGGAGTGTAAGACGCTACATAACTACCATTAATACTAAACGTACCTGTGCTCCGGCGAGTCTTGAGGTCACGCACACACTGGCGCTCTCCTAGCGCCCTCTTGTCATGGCCTCCCACTTATCAAAACACATAGCAGACAGGAGCGGCGAGCGGACGCCGGGGTTGCAGCTCTTTTTTGGGAGGAGGGGCGCTGTAAATTCGTTGCAAATCCTGTTTCGAGATAAGAGGATTGTTGCCGACTCGGCCAGTGATCTCTACTCTCACCCAAAGCCTGGAAGGAGCAGCTCCTGCGCGTCGAGGACCACACGAGGCATCCGTTGCCTGGCGAAGCCCAGTCGTTGCTAGGGGAAGGGAAGACGTTGCTAAGAGACGCCAGGAGAGATTCACGTCAGAATAGCCTGGGCTCCATCACCTGTGCAGAGCTGCTTCCAGTCAGTCACGCGCATGTTGTGTCTGTGCGCGCGAGAGAGGGGCGGGTGTGTTTGAGGACACGGCCCCTCTGATCGAGTCGAAAACATTGGAGTGCTGTCAGCCTCTGAGAGGACATCCCACAGTACCACAGCTTGCGAACTAACTGAGACTCACATAACCCAACATATATATATGGGAAAGGTGACTGTGACCGGAGAAGCCAAGGGAGCAGAGAGAAAGAGGGCGACCTTGCACGAGTGTCTCGTGAGGGCGCAGCGTTATTCGCATGAAAAGAGACAAGGATAAATCGTAAATAGGGAAAATTCATTAGGTGGAAGTCTATCAGACACTGCAGCGATCTGGTTGCTAAAGACTTCTTGGGGACCTTCTACAAGCGGACCTAAGAATGCATTCCACCCATTACTTACCATTGGCTTTGGTTTGTAACTCACAGTTGCTTGCTTTCTATTTGCTGGCTTTATTTGTTTTAGGCTGTCCAGCATGTCCTTGGCCTTCCCTGGAGCATAGCCTGCTAACTGTATCATTCCACAAGTGCTCGCTTTGTACAAACAGGCCTTTAAATTTTGTTCTTATGTTATCACATTTGCTGTGCATTCAAAGACAGAGTTCATGTGTCAAGCTCTGTCTTTGAGGGAGCTTGGTGTTTACCTTTCTTTCTCTGACTTCAAAGTGAGAGGGTTTATCTGACAATCTGGTTGTGTTAAAGAAAGGCTTTTTTCTAGTTAAATGTCTAAATGAACTGTGCAAATATTGCAGAATATATCAGAATTAGGAAAGTACAAATGAAACACATTTATTTCTAATTTCATAATTTAATGTGATCAAAACAAATCAATACACTAGGTGATGCCATTTCCACATATTATTGTTTTTGTGCTGTATAGCTTTATCAGTAAAACTGTATGTCTGTGAAAATGTAAAGATCATTTCAATTTAAAATGTCTGGTCTGTAATGTCAGTGCACTCATAGCCGGCTTTAGCGCAGGTGGCACCAGGTGCGACACTGCTTGTTGGTGCCCCATAATGACCACCTCCACCACGAATTCCCTCACCCTCACCTTTAACAGTGCCCAAGTCTCCATAACCACTCTCTCAGATGCATTTAGTTATATAGCGCCACTCATACTAGTGTAGGGTGTCAGAGCACTTTGCATCACACATACTACACAGAGACAATCAATCATACATTTGTAAATCAGTGTATAGGAAATGTTACATAAAACAGAGGCTTACGATGTGTAGGAGTCACACGTCATCCATACTGGTAAGCAGTACAGTTTAAGAGTGATTGGTCTAGAGAAGCACAGACTCAGAATTTAAAAAGGAACCCCACAGTTGGGGGTTATCTTTAATAATAAGAATCGATTACTACCCAAATTAACCCATTTTGCAACATCGATCTATGCTCTAATCTATACTTTGTAGTGTGCATGCAGTTCTTTGATGAAAGTTAACAGCTTACTGTTCTATATTAGGATTTTAACATATAAATTGCAAGTAAAAATAGGATGTCTCTTTTAAAAGCAGTAACCCACTGACCTATTTACATTATATGCACTTTGTAATTTGCATGGTACATGCTCTTTGCAGCAGACATATTACCCTCTGCGCTACTTTATAGTGAGCCAAAACCTCAACTAAACAAAACTCCGATCTCTCTCCAGGAAAAACATTAATCACAGGAGTTATCAGGACATTTTTTTTGTTACCTGGAAATTGCTGGAGGAAAGGAACGCGGCAGTAGGAGCTTTAAAACCTTAATAAACTTGAAAACACAGCACCTCCCTGCAGTCGGCACCCGGTGTGGTGGCACCAGTTGCACTGCCCTAGAGCCGGCCCTGTGTGCACTACCTCGCCATGCATATTCCACTGTGTGCCACTCTAACCCCTCCACTGTACGACACTCTACGCCACTTCACTCTACGGCACTCTACTTCACGCCACGCCACTCCACTCCACTCCAATCTATTCCCTTTCAGTCTATGCCACTCTACTCTACGACACACTACCCTACTCCACTCTGTGACACTCTACTCTACAACACTCTGTGCAACTTCACTATAAAACACTCTACGCGACTCTACACGACTCTTAGCCACTCTAGGTCACTCTACTCATTCTACAATCTACACCACTACATTCTTATTCTATGACACTCTAAGCCACTCCATTCAACAACACTCTATTTCTAGCCACTGTACTCTACACCACTCCACACCACTTCACTATAGGTCACTTTATTCCACTCTGCGAGACGCCACTCTATGGCAGCCTATGCCACTGCACTCTACTACACTCCACACCACTTTACTCCACTCTGGGACACTCCACGCTACATCACCCCACTCTATGACACTACTTTACTCTACTCTAGGCTACACCACTCCACTCTACTCCACTCTACAATACTTTATTCCACTCTATGCTATGCCACTCTACTCCACCCTACGTCACCTAACTCTAGGACACTCTACACCACTCCACTCTACGACTCTACTCCATTCTACGGCACTCTACCCCACTTTACTCCACTCCACTCTACCCCACTTTACTCCACTCTTTGCTACGCCCTTCACTCTACGACACTCCACTCTATGCCCCTCAACTTCATGACAGTTTACTTTACTCCACAACACTTTGCGTCACTTTTCTCAATGATACTTCACTCTACAACACTATATGACACTCTACGCCACTCCACTCTATGCCACTTTACTTCATGACACTCCACTCTGCGACACTCTACATCCCTGCACTCTACGACACTCCACTCTACACCACCCTACTCTACTCCACTCTACACCACACCACTTGACAACACTTCATGTCATGACACTCCACTCTGCGACACTCTACGCCACTCCACGCCACTTTTCTCCACTCTACGCCTCTTCACTCTACTCCACACCACACTGCTGTTTGCCTCTCTATGCCACACCACAACACTCTACGCCACTGCACTCTCTGCCACTCCACTTTAGTCCACTCTACTCCACGCCACTCCACTGTCCGACACTCCACGCCACTCACCAACCCTCCACTTTATGCCACTCCACTCTACGACACTTCACTCTACAACACTCCACGCCAGTCTCCTCTATGCCATTAACTTTTAGCTAAGCTAAACAGCAGCCACGCAGGTGTACAACATGTCTATAACATATCGGCAAAGCAAACAGCTCTTGCATAGGCGAGACCCATTGGCTTTGCCAACGCTTGTTTTTGTCTGTTATTGTCACATGCTACAAACATTGCTGTTTTTCCTGAATTGCCTCAAGCCCTTACTGCTAGATGCGTGCTCCAATTCTTGTTGTACCTAGTGCCATCCACTGTGCACGCCAATGTGCCTAGCTACGTTCACTTTACAATGTGATAAACACACAATGGGGGGGCTCTGTCACCAAAAGCCCTAAAGTAGCTCCATACATCTCGTCAAAAGAATACTCTGCACACGCCATCTGCGTATACAAGTGCTCCTGGACAGGTGCGGTACTTTTAGAAAAGTGTATCTAAGCAAAATAAATATTGTATTTACATCGAATTCAAGATTCTGCTTGCCCTACAGCCCACTTTTGTCTAGAAAAACACAAAGAATTGCCACACTGCCACAACTAGAACCAGAAGAGGGACAACGCCAAGACTTTGAAATTTCTTAAGGATACTGTGCACTGTTGGGACTATTCCTTCCGAAGGCACTTTAAAGTCCACGTGTGATTTTATTTTTATTTATTGCAAATGCTGGACTGTAAGCCATTTGCAAGCACTTGCTGCTTTAACAGATATGGAAAAAGTGTTATTAGGAAATGAAGTATTTTCCCTGGATCCCATGTCTGAGTCAAAGTGGGCAACCAGGATTGGAATTCACGTCACTCATTCTACAGCCAACAAGGAAATCTCTAGATCTCACATCTGTGCTAAAATGATCCCACTTCAAAGGCATGGATCACATAACAGTGCCTTTCGGGGCAGAAGTGTGCGTTGTTGTGCCATACGGAGGAAGCACCATAGATACAGTGAGTGGTGGTGATTTTAATGTCTACCCATAGTACGATGCCACAGGATCAGGCTGCAATTTTCCAGGCTACCCCCAGACGACCCTTCGATCTCCAAGTTTCCAAATCATCCACTTGTTTACGGCCCCATAAATAAAAATACTGATCTACAATGAAACCTATAGTAGTGAGGGCTGGGATTTGCATTTAGAACTGTACATTTTCACATCCAGAAATCCATTCACAAAAGGGGACTGGTGAAAAGCTTACACTACTCTCTGCTGCACTTAATACATGGATTGTATTCAGCAACAACATTTTTATCCGTGCTCTCCAGCGGCAGCAATTTGCAGAAGAGTAACTGTTGTTCTGTCCTTCTTCCTGCATTAGGTGTTAGACGTGTGGTCCATATGGATCTAAAACAAGAGCTAAGCAACTGAAGCAATGAAGACACATATTCTTTGTTTAAAATAGTATAACTCGCTTCACCCTCAAAGACAGCACCGTTTCCCCTTTAGGTCATGCAATTAAGTATTTCCTACACCTCTTCCCATCCACCAACTCAATGTGAAGAACTGTGCCGTAAAATGCAGCATTTGGCCTGATTTCTTTTCTCAATTTTTCTCAAGTGGAGAACACACCTTAAGTCCCTCCCCATAGAGGAAGCTGGGCTGTCTCTATTGGTGCAGTTCAGATCAGATATTACACTTTGCTTGGGCAGCGCCAGCAATGGCAGTGGGTGCGCTAGTGGTGCACGTGAGCAGCAGTCTACTATGAAGAATTAGGGGCACATGCACTCTTTTTTTTACAAATTAAGCACTGCAAGTATGTGCACTGTGGCTATATTACAGAGTCGGCAGTAGTGACTATGTAGTTATGGTTCAGTTCCACTTTCTATACACAGTGTTTTCTTGAATGCTAATAACTTTGATACCATTTGACAAATCTGAACAAATATTTGGACACCACTACTAAAAGTGGCTAGGAGTGATGTGAAATTTTGCACAGATCCATGTATGAGAAAAGTTAAAGGAGGGGGGGGGGTCAAAAATATGAATTTCCCATTCAGATTCCCATAGGAAATTAAGCTGTCTGGTACAGCAAAAATTGCTGAATGGATTTACACCAAACTTGGCATGAAAGTAGAACTTTACCCCAAAAATGGGAGGAGAGAGTAGGCAGGTGGTTAGGGATGGATAACATATTTGCTTCATAGAAATAATCAGATTAGCAGAACAGGAGTAGATTTTCTGGAACACTCAGAATAACCATCAGCTTCAAAGACACTATCAGGCAGTCGCAGGCCAACCCTATGGGCAGAGGGACAATGCCCCCGCATTTTTCCCGACAAAGAAGATTGTCTGTCAGGCTATGCAAATGTCAGATAGCCAAGCGCTAGACGTGCTAAATGATCAGGCTCCTGACTGCCTGAGCTGAACTTTGCCAGACTGAAGATGTTAAAGCTCCTCTGGGCGTGACCTCTTCAGCCTGTGAAAGCATCACAAGGCCCTCCCCCTTGTGCTCAGGGTCGAGTGTCTACCACTGTCACCTCGTCACAGAGTGGGTTGGGGTATGCAACTCTCACCAGCCCTATCCCACTCTGTGACAAGGTAGGAACTCCTACCTCCTCTCATTGGCTGACCAAAGGCCAGCCAGTGAGAGCAGGAGGTAGTCCCAACAGTCCTGGGACCTACCAGGATTCCCTCCCGAGAGCTGCAGCAGGTAGGTGTAATGTTTTTTTAATGTTTGGTGCATGTGTGTATTTCTTAATATATGGCAGGGAGTGATGTGAATGAGTGTGTGTGTTTGTATGTGTAACTGCCTGGGTGTGAGCGAGTTAGTATGTGTGCGTGTGTGGCCTGCCAGACCCCCGCCCTGCTAAAATTCCTGGCCACCACTGCTAACAGGCTAATTTAGAACAGAGCAGTAGTCTAAACATGGGCAGTATCAATATTACAGCACCTTTTTGCACTGGTTTGGATTTAAAGCAATGCAGTAAGACGATACATTTAAAAAAAACTATTTACCTATTACTCACGTCGGCAATAAAAATAGTCCTAAACATTTGGAAGAACACACGTAAGGCCTCATTTAAATGCTGGATTAACTGGATTACTCACATTAGAGGGGCAGACAATATCCCTCTCCAACACTCACCATGGAGATCTCCATCTAGGCCCATCTGGGACAAGTTAGACAGTTACTTCGCCTCAAATAAACCGCCTTAAACATCCTCACATGTAAACCGCTATTTCATACAAAGCGCCAATTTGCTCACCTCCCATAGATACACTAACAGCCGTCGGTGGCTCTCTCTCTAACACTCTCTCACACTCATAACTTGCAACCCTGCATAATGATCGACTGGTGCGCATAGACCATAATCAAAAGAACATAATGACTCCCTCTCTTCTCTTCTCTCACTCCATATCTCCTCTTACCTTTCTTAACTACTTCTCTGCCTATTATTTTTAAGTTGGGTAAGTCTCCTAGACCAATCCTAACCTCCTGACTATTATGCGACTTCCCCCTTATGCATTATTTTAGGCCACTTTATGTATTATTATTTACCTTATGTATTACTTGTTTTATGAAAATTCAATAAAAAATAAAAAAAAAATATTTTTATTGATTCTTTTAAAAGATACACACAGTCGACAGTTACAATAGGATCATGATCGAAACATTAACAGCAGGTCTAGTAATGCTCCCACTCACAAACCCTCCACCCCCCCTGCCTTGGTTAGGGGCTGCCCTAATCTCATCCCTCTCCCATCTGATCTCTATTTCCCTACCCCGTGGCTCTCTCGCAAGTCCCTGCAATTCTTTCTAAAGCACCCTGTTAGTCTGTACTTCCCGATTGGGTAACATTCAACCATTAACCTAGTCCATGATGAGTTCTCCATCCTCCCAAAATGTTATCAAACTTTCGGGGGCATCCCCTGGCTTTATAAACCACCCTTTCTGCCTCCATACGTACGTCCATGCCTGCAATCCATTGTCTTTTCGTGGGCGGTTGTTTCCTGCCTCAGTACATAGCAATATCTCTTTTCGCTATCATGAAGCCCAAATTACTGAATAACAACTGTGCATGTGTAAAGTCCACATCACATGGGATTCCCAGAAGGAGGTATTGTGGGCTGGCTGGAATGGTCACTGCCAGGACAACCTCAAGCTATTCTATGAAGGCCATCAAATATGTGGCCACCCCAGGGTAAGCCCAGAGAGTCTGCAGGAAAGTGCCTTTTCCCACCCCACAGTACAAACATTGCGGTTCGGGAGCCCTGCCCATCTTGTGCAATCAGCTCCTGTTATAATACATTCTATGAAGGATTTTCAATTGGACTAATCTCAATTTAGACTGAATAGCCACTTCTCAGGGGTGCCGTAAGGACGCCTCCCAGTCCACTCCATAGGTCCCAGGTCTCTCTCCCAGGCTGCCCTAAGTTTCCCTAGGGTATCTGGCTTATTATTGAGTATGCATGTTGCGGTAGATCTGAGAGACTGCCCCTTTGCTCACCTCCTCACAGAGAATCCGATTCTCGAGGGGTTGGCCTAGGGGATTGCGGCCCAGTCCAAGCCTCCCACCTGCAGGGCATGTCTCTGTTGTATAAACTTATAGTAGTGTGTGGGATCCAGGTGGTGAAAACGTTGCAGGCCTTCAAACGATGTCAACACAATCCCCCATCAGCTAGGAAATCACCCACTGCGAAGATAACCATAAGGTCCCACCGGTGGAATCTCTCAAGTCTCCCCACCTCTGGTAATTCGAGTCCCCTCCACAGTGGTATGTGTCGAATAACTCAGCCACACCAGCTCAGGCTTCTATTGGTGCCATCCCACACCTCTAGGGTGGCCCGGGTGGGTTGCAATAAAAGTCTCCTACTCCTAAGGTTACCGTACAGATAATGTAAATATGAATGGTCATTCATTACTTGCCTTTCCAGCCTAGACGCTGGGTCCAGCCTTGGTGCAAACCCCCAATCATTAATATATTGTAGTTGAGTCACCCACCAGTATGCCCTGATATCTGGTAGCACAATACCACCATTGTATGTGGACCGTGTGAGGGCTTGTAAGGCTATTCGAGGAGTGCCACCATCCCAGAGGAGCATTTGTGCTTTTTTATCTATCCTATCAAACTAGGACTCTGGAATGCGAAATGGGCTGTTTTACATAATATAGAGCAACTTAGGGAGTGTGACCATCTTGAAGATGGCGACCCTACCCAACAGAGACAGTGGCAGCCATCTCCAACACTCCCTGTCCATCTGGTATTCCTGGAGGGCAATTTCTAGGTTTCTATCTAGAAATCTCTGATAATCCCTTGTTATTTCAATGCCTAAATATCAAAACCCATCCCTTTTCACCTCCAAGTTATAATAAGAGTCCCCCAACAACTCTCAGGGGTCAATGGGATACAGTGTAGATATCCCCCAGTTTATCTTTTACCTGGAGTACCTCTCAGAGGCCTGAAACACCACAAGGGCCGTTGGGATGGATATCAATGGGTCCGAAAGGTATAACAAGATAACATCTGTGTATAGTGTTTTTTGTTCCGCAGACACATAACCACGGGAAATCTAGTCACATCCACCCACACCCGTGCCCTGCAGGCCAAGGGCTCTCGAATGCGGGCACCTCTGCCTTTTACTACGCCCAAAGGGAAGGGGACCAACACTATCCCATTGACTCTGACCGTCGCCATAAGTGCTTTGTAGGGAAGCGCCACCCATTTACAGAAGTTGGGGCTAAATCCAAAGGCCCACAGAGTCTGGTGAAGGTACACCCAGTCTACAGAATCAAACGCTTTTTCAGCGTACAGTGACAAAATGGACAGTGGCTCCTTAGTGTGCCCCACCGCTCCCAGCTAGTTATACAGTCAATGTAGATTGTGATGGGTAGCTCTTCACAGAATAAAGCCCGATTGATCAATGTGCACTAGTTGGGAGATTGCGCCCACCAAGCGGTTGGCCTGTATTTTTGGGAGCACCTTCACCTCTATATTGAGGAGCAAGATGGGCCGATAGGCACTACATAAGTGTTTCAGTTTGCCCGGATTTGGTATTAACAATATAGTGGCGTGGTATAGGTCCGGGGGAGCGTACCATCTGCAAAGGCCCCTTTAGGCTTCTTGAGCATATGGGGACTAGTGATCACAGAGTCGTTTATGAAGTTCAGGCGGTAAACCATTAGTCCCAGACTATTTCCCATTGGACATACTTTCCAGGGCTTCTCTGAGTTCCTTTAGTGTGAGCTCCAACTCAAGCGTGGCCCTGCCAGTTCCTTTCAACACCGATAGGTGCAGCTCAGTCAAGAAGTAAATTTTCCCCTGTGTGTCAACTGACTGCCTCCACTTGTATAACTCACAGAAGTAGCAGACAAATTCCTCGGCTATAGCTCTGTCTTTTCTAATAATCTCCCCCTCTTCTGTCCAGATTTCACCTACCTATCTCGAGTCTTGCTCTCTCTGGCTGAGCCACGCCAGTAAGTGGCCCAACTTGTTCCCCACCTCATACAGCCTTTTTTTGAGTGTTATGTATTTGTTTCTAGCAGCCACTGTGATCACCACCCTGTATTCCTCTTTACGTAATTCTAGGTGTCTCAAATCCTCTTCCTCTCTGGTCGTTAAATAACAAGCCTCCCAGTCTGGAATCTCCTCTTCCAAATTCCCTACCTTCTGGGCCCTCCGTTTTTTTCCTTGGGCTATCAAGCTTTGGGCCCTGTCTCTCAGGACCATTTTATACGCCTCCTAGAGTATCACTGAGGATGCAACCGTCCCAACGTTCTCTGCCAATTCAGCTGGGATATCACCCTCATCTCCTCTACTAATGCTGTGTCCTGCAACTTCCAGGTGCTCAGTGGGCAGCTCCCACCACCCTCCTACCCACTATCTCCACATCCCAGGGTAAGCTTGAGTGGAGAGTGATCCGATATTCTCCTGGCTAGGTATTCTGCCTCCTGCACTGCCCTTGCTTCGGCTGCAACTACAAACATATAGTCTAGTCGGGAGAAGAACTTGTGGGCCCGAGAAATAAAAGTATTGCATTTCTATGGGGTGCTTCAGCCTCCACAGGTCGTCAACCCCAGGGCATGGGTAAATTGGGCCACCTCTGTGGCCGGTCTAGAAGCTATTTGGGGAGGTACAGACCTCTCCCAGTCCCCATCCAGGATGTTGTTAAAGTCTCCACCTCTGAATGCCATGTGGCAGTAGATTGCAGGAGTATGGGCCTATCGCCTTATGTACCTTGTGGTGCAATCTGGGGTGGGGGGAGGGGGAATAGACATTCAGAATCAATATGGATTGACAACCCTTGGTGCCTTGGACGCCTACATAGCAGCCCACCGAATCCTCCCATTTCCGTGTCACCTGAAATGGGGGATTCTTTCTCATTAAAAATGCCACCCCTCTAGACCCCCTTGTGAAGCCTGCATGCACCCACCAGTAATATATATGGGCCTCTCTGGAGGCACCTACATTGCACCCAAGGAGATGGGATTCCTGGAGCAGCACCAAGCCTGGCACCTGTCAATGTATAAACTGTGCCACCACCCCTCTTTTGATTTTATTAAGCAGCCAATTAATGTTCTATGAGAGGATTTGCAATGGGGCCTGGTCTCCACCCGGTGTCACCATCATTACAGGTAAACGGCATGGAAATCAAAAAGGTGCCCAGAGCTGTGGTGTGAAGCAGTGTGGTGTGCCAATCTAGTGTGCGTACTTCGATAAGACTGTAACATGCAATAAACTTCTCCAACTGGTCCCCCCTCCCCATTTTTCCTGCAGGTGAGTTCAAACTACCAACCAACCCAACTTCAGAAAGGTCTGTCATCCAACCATTACCCCGCAAAAAACACTCCCACACACTGTTGTTCTTCCACTAACCTAAACCGCCACAAATAACGATAAACTGAAACACTAGAGAAAGGGGTGGCTCAGAGCCCCCTCCTGATGAAGGATACTGATACTGTTGTAGTCCTTCGCCTCCCTCCTGTGGCCGCCGTCCCCACAAAGGCCCCCTCCGGGCCCACAGTGGGGCAAATGTCATAGTAGCTGACATCCCTTGCTGATCCTGAGCAGGTCACTAGTCCCACTCTCCTTCCTACCTCGAGGAACACCCGGTCCCCTCCCCCATTCCAGGCCGGGCCATTGTCTGTGAACCATCTCGCTCTGCTCCTGTGCGACCAAGCCCAGTATCTGAGGATTCTGAGGAGCCCCTTGTATGTGAGGAACATTCTGTGTAGAATGTCTGCAGCTACCAGCGTGTTCCCTGACCCTCGTGTGTATGTCACCACAGTCTACCTGCTGGTTGCAGCGGGGGCTTGTATTGGGTAACTTCTCTTTTCCGGCAGCCCACTCCCAAGCCGCTTCAGGGATGTGAAAGAAAAAGGATATGTTACCATGCATCACTCTAAGTTTAGCAGGGAAAAGGAGCATGTAGGATAAGTTAGTCTCACGCAGTTTCCGTTTTAGCCCCTCAAAGGATTTACATTGGGTCTGGACTTGTCTGGTATAGCCTGGGAAGATCATCATTCTGGATGATTGATATGATAGCTCTCCTTTTTTTGTGCCTCTTATGAGTGCTTCCCTATCCTGAAAGATGAAAATGTAAGCAATTAAACGTTGGGGGGGGGGGTTGGGGGGGCAGAGGAGGCCTCGGCGCAAGAGATCGATGCACTCTTTAAATACCAAACCGCTGCGAGAGTGTCCCATTAGGCAACCACATCTTGATCCACTCCTTCAGGAAGGCCCACCACGATGAGGTCAGGGAACACCACGTACTGTAGGTTGTTGCTTCGGGACCTGTTCTCTAAAGCCTCCGCCCTACCTTCCAGGATCCTGGTAGAGGTCGTGAGCCATTTTAGTTCTGCTCGGAGGGTGGACATCTCGTACTCCGTTGTGGACACACGGCTCTCCACCTACATCACTCTTTCGACTGCGTTGCGCAGATCCTTTCTCAGGAGCACCACATCAGCCCCAACCTCTCCTATTTTCATCCCAATGGCCACCCGGGAGTCCCTGATTTACTGTAGGATCACTGTCATGTCGGGGGGGGGGGGACTCACCACCACAGGCGCCTCACCGAGGGCCCTCTCCAGTGCGCCCTCTTTTACAGCTGCAAAGTTGTCCATCGAAGTTTACATGGGGGCACACAGGGCCCTGGCCTTCCCCATCGATTAACCTCCCAGTGATCACTGGCGAGAAACCAGGTTCGGGAATGAGAGTCCAGTGCTACAGGGCCAAAGGATGGATGGAAGGGTTCGCCACTCCTCAGCCTGCCTGCCCCGTTCACCTCCTTTTACACGAACGGCATGAGCGGCTGAGGGTATTCAACCTTGCACTGTCCCATTGCGAGGCTTCCTGTCCTCCTCCCCAGCCAGGAGCAAGGGGCCCTCACTCCAACCCACCTGCCCTGCTCGCCCATGGGCAGCACATGCAGCTGGGAATGGGGCCCCAACACCTTCTAGTAGGCCAAAGGGAAGCACGTGGCCCCACCCATATCCCAGTTTCTGGGAGGGCACTAGTCTTGGGGGGTGGGTGTCCTCCTCTTGTCTCCTTCTGGCTGCCTGAGCCAGGGACGACCTCCAAGGTCACCAAATTAGGGTCCACTGACGCGGCTGGGCCCCAACAGCAACCCAGAACACAGCCTGTCAGCTGCCCTCTGACGGCAGACTCTGGGCCTCGGCCTTGGCGATCACGGCCACACCTTACTCCTGCCTGGGACCGCCGCAGGCCTCAGGGCAACGTAGCCGAGCAGTCCCCCACGCGACATCCAGGGTGGGGAGGAGGTCTTCAGTCAGCTGCCTCCTGACCCCCCTCCAGGCAGGGGCCCCGGCACCAAAACCCAGGCTCAACACCACCTCCGCTGGCTGCACTCATCGCTCCCCTCTCTGGCGGCCCCTGGGACACCACTCCACCTGGCACGGCCAAGATTCTCCGGCCGCAGGCTGCCTCCAGCGCATCGCGGCGGCCTCCCAGGCCACCGGCCTCTCACCCCGGCGCCCCTGCCAAACCGACCCACCGGCCAGTGGTTCAACCACAGGAGGAAAAGTGGAGGATCAGTAGGATGATAAAGGGGGATCAGGAACCCTGTTACTGAGCATCCGTCATCTCGGTCGGCTTGGCCACGCCCCCTAGTAAAATCATCCTTAATCACAGAACTATTGTAAATAGTTTCAGGTTACAGCTTATCTGATTGATGACTGAGGATGTTATCCTTTTTAGAAACATGTAGTGAGTGAAGTGGGTGGATAATTATTAAGACATTTTGTAAAATGTATCTACCCCTAGTTTATCCTGCCGTCTGCTAGTACTATAGAGGAGATTGTTAGTATGCTACCATGGTAACTATCTTCTGCACGAGCACCAATTTGCTTAGATCACGGTGCAGCAAGGAGACCACTACCTTACACACTGTTAATGATGCCTCCTGACCACAGATAAAGATGATTCCTGCTTCCTAATACTGCTAGACCTCTATGATGTCCACAGTCAAACATCCCACCCTCATCCACATCCTGAATTTTTTTAATAGGATTCACAGGCAAATTCTTCCACTGGTTCACTTACCTCCTACCTTTTCAAATAATACCCTTAACATTCACATGGGCACCTCCAGGCCTCAAATGAACCATATCACTAACTAAGACTAAGAAGTGGAAAAAATAACAATGGAATAAGCCTTTTCTATCTATGGACCCCATCCCACACATTTCCATCAGGACAGCCCAAAAGCTGCTCCAACTTAGGCTAGAGTTGAAGATGCACCTCTTTAACCATCACTTCATCACTATGCCGTAAGAAGCCAATAACCAGCTACCACTCCTATCACTTGATTGTATGCTTGCCTTTGACCTTGCACAGGGCTACCCAGCCTTTTGCCAGGTTTGCTCTTTACAAATACCACATACTTACATAGATTCATACATATCCATTTCAGAAGTGGCATATTTAGGAACTGGTAGGGGCTACTGCGTTAGGTCACATGGGTTGAACACTAAATGTATCAATGACCAGAGAAGGTACATACATACATATTTTTATTTTACATATGAGAAAAGTCTAAATGAGTGAAGCATGTGTCACCATCATTTTATTAAATGTAACTGTCCACTAATATTCACTAAGGTGATAACCAGGTCTAACTATTAGATTTCATGATTGAGCATGTGAGCATAAATGGGCTGATTGTCAAAATGTAAATGCATTATATTGCAGACTGTAGGCGGAAGCTAGTACAGAATAATCTGTACCTTGCACACTATCAGTTGCATCCAATTGCAACAGAGAAAACTAAATTATTAAATTAAAATCACCATGGCGTGATAAAGAGTGAAGTGAGTTCTGTATCTTGCTGGTTTAAATTTTATCTAAGCATTGGAGCTCACAGTTTGCAGACCCCAGACTTGTGCTAATGAACAAGTTACTTACCTTTGGTAGTGCTGTTTCTCGTAGAGACTAACTAGCTGCAGATTCCTCACCTTTTTAATATTCTCCAGACGTCAGACTGGATCCAGAAACTTGTCACAAGTACCTCTGTGCCCTGGTAAGTCACACTGTGCGGCTCCGCATTGATGCTGTTCCGCTCCTGAAGCACAAGTTACTAACTTGTGTAACGATATATCTGTAAGAGACAGTAGTTAGTGACAGATTCCTTACCTTAGAATATCCCCAGGCGTCAGGCTGGATCCGGAAAGTTTTTGCGTAGCAGTACCCTTGCGCGTCGGTAGGCGGCGTCGTGCGGCACCGCGTCCGTCGTCGTGATCGCCGGGATGACGTCGCGGGCAGTACTTAGACGCCGCCCCTGCGCGCTGACGTCAGTTCTGTACACGACTTTCCGCGCCAGGAACGCAGAGCCATGCAAGAAGCTGACATAGGTGTCTGAAAAATACTAGGGCCCTGAAAGGGATGTCCTTAACCCTAGAAATCAGTTCGCAGAACGGGGAGGATGGGTGGGGCGGTAGGAATCTGTCACTAACTACTGTCTCTTACAGATATATCGTTACACAAGTTAGTAACTTGTGCATCTGAAAGAGACACGTTAGTGACAGATTCCTTACCTTAGAATAGATACCCCAGCAATACCAACCCCGGTGGTGGGTCTGCGAACAAAGATCAGACAAGGAAGTCCCGGAGGACAGAACGGCCAAAGAAGCCGTCCCTCCGGACCTGACTGTCAAGGCAGTAATGCTTTGTAAATGTGTGCAGCGAGGCCCACGTAGCTGCCTGACAGATATCCTGCAGCGGAAAACCGCGGCCTAAAGCCGTGGTAGCAGCCGTTGCCCTGGTGGAATGGGCACGCAGCCCAACAGGAGGCTCCTTCTTAGCCAAAGAATAGCAGGCTTTGATACAGAAGGTTACCCAGCGGGAGATGGTTCTCTTGTGCACCGCCCGACCTTTTTTGGCGCTCACGTAGCCAACAAAGAGCTGGTCATCCACCCGGAAGTGTTGTGTGCGGTTGATATAAAAGGAAAGCGCACGTTTTGGGTCCAGACGGTGGAGCCTCTCTTCCTCTCTGGAAGGATGCGGAGGCGGAAAGAAGGTGGGCAAAGTGATGGTCTGCCCAATGTGGAAGGCAGTAACCACCTTTGGCAAGAAGGACGGACGCGTCCTAAGAACAACTTTGTCTGGATGGACAGACAGAAAGGGAGGTTTGCATGATAGAGCCTGGAGCTCACTCACCCGCCGAGCGGAGGTGATGGCCACCAGAAAGGCTGTCTTCAGAGTCAGAAGACGAAGAGGACAGTTATGTAGAGGCTCAAAGGAGCGCACATAAGAAAGGTAAGAACCAAGTTCAAGTCCCACTGAGGCATCACAAACGGAACAGGAGGGAAGAGGTGTGTAATGCCTTTAAGGAATCTGTTAACAACAGGGGACTTGAAAAGGGAGGGCTGATCAGGAAGCCTGAGGAAGGCCGAAATGGCACAAAGATAGCCCTTGATGGTACCCAGGGCAGAACCCTGTTGGGCCAGTGAAAGAAGGAACAGAAGAACCTCAGAAAGAGGGGCAGAGAGGGGATTCACAGCCTTTGCTGTGCACCATGCCACAAACTTGTTCCACCTGCAGGCGTATACCACCTTAGTGGAGGGACGCCTGGCTGCCAGAATCACATCACAAACTTTGGGAGGCAAGTCGAAAGGAATCAACTGCCGCCGCTCAATCTCCATGCAAGCAGGTGGAGGCTGGACAGGTTCGGGTGGAGGACCGTCCCCTGCTGCTGCGACAGAAGATCCTCCCGAAGAGGCAGACGGATAGGGGATTCGACGCTCATACTGAGTAGCTCGGAATACCAAACTCTTCGAGCCCAGTCCGGAGCCACAAGGATGACTTGGGCCCGGTCGCGCCGAATCTTCTTCAACACTCTGGGTAGAAGTGGTATAGGCAGAAAGGCGTACAACAGACCGCAACTCCACTCGCGACGAAAAGCGTCGCCGAGCGAGTGCCGCCTTGGAAATTCCAACGCGCAGAACTGATGACATTGCGCGTTCTCTTCGGTGGCGAATAGATCTAACCAAGGCTCTCCCCACTGCAGAAAGAGACCTTGCGCCACTTCTGAGTGAAGACGCCATTCGTGATCCATCATGCACCTGCGGCTGAGTTCGTCCGCCCTGGCGTTCAGGGAACCTGCCAGGTGTTGAACCATCAGGAACATGCCCTGATGTTCCAGCCATGTCCAGATGCGCAGAGCCTCCTGACAGAGGGTCCACGACCCCACCCCGCCTTGTTTGTTGCAGTACCACATGGCGGTGGTGTTGTCTGTGAACACCTGCACTACCTTCCCTTTGACAGAGGGAAGGAATGCCTTGAGTGCAAGTCGGATCGCCCGGAGCTCCAGAAGGTTGATATGGAGCCGGGACTCCGCCGGAGACCAGAGGCCTCTGATCTCCGCCTCTCCCATGTGACCGCCCCATCCCAGAAGGGACGCGCCCTTCACAACTGTGTGCTCTGGCTGGGGAAGGGAGAGGGATCTGCCCATGACCCATTGCCGGTTCGAGAGCCACCACTGCAACTGTTTTGCAGCCCCCTCCGAGATCTGGACGTGATCGGACAGGTTGCCCTGGTGCTGCGCCCACTGGAACTTCAGGTCCCACTGCAGAGCCCGCATATGCCATCTGGCATGATCGACCAGCAGGATGCAGGAGGACATGAGGCCCAGCAGCCTCAGGGTCATCCGTACCGAAACCCAGGATAAAGGCTGAAAGATTGGAATCATAGCCTGAATATCCCGGACTCGCCGATCGGGAGGATAGGCCCGAAACTGCGTCGTGTCCAGAACTGCTCCGATGAAAAGGAGCTGTGGAGAAGGAATCAGATGCGACTTCGGCACATTGATGGAGAACCCCAGCGAGTGCAGGAGTTCGGCCGTAGTCTGGAGGTGGGAGACGACTGCCTGGGACAGAGCCCGCCTTCAGCAGCCAGTCGTCGAGGTAGGGGAAGACTGGAACCCCTGCCCTGCGCAGATGAGCTGCGACCACCGCCATCACTTTCGTGAACACCCGAGGGGCACTTGTAAGGCCAAAGGGAGCACGGTGAACTGAAAATGCTCGAGGCCTACTGTGAACCGTAGGTAACGCCGGTGGGCCGGCAGGACGGGGATGTGGAAATAAGCGTCCTGCAAGTCCAACGCTACCAACCAGTCTCCAGGGTCGAGGGCAGTCAAGACCTGAGCTAGGGTGAGCATCTTGAACTTCTCCTTCCGGAGAAAGCGATTGACGTTCCGGAGGTCCAAGATAGGACGCATGTCCTCCTTGTCCTTTTTGGGCACCAGAAAGTAGTGGGAGTAGCAACCACGTCCTACTTCTGGGGTCGGAACATGCTCGATGGCCCTCTTGGCCAAGAGGGCCATGACTTCCTTCTGCAGAAGCACCAAGTGATCCCCTGACATGCGGTGGAATTGAGGTGGCATGGCTGGGGGGGTGGTCTCGAAGGGAGGGAGTAGCCCCTTCGGACAATGTCCAAGACCCACCTGTCCGAGGTGATGGGACGCCAGTGGTGAAGGTGAAGGCGGACCCTGCCCCCTACTGGCGTGCTGTGCACCGGAAAGGAGGGACTAGGAGGGCTTGGAGGCCGCGGACGGGTTGGAGGTGGTGGCCTGACCCGCACGCTGGTTGCCCGAACCGCCACGGCGGTATCCACGTCCTCGGCCACGCGAAGACGCTTGCTGCGCGGGCCGGTGGCTGGGCAGCTGACGTGACTGGGCGCCCCTTCCGTGGCCACGAAAGGGGCGAAAAGCAGAGGTTAGCGGAGGGCGCACAACAGAAAGGCCCAGGGACTTGGCAGTAGCCCGTGAGTCCTTAAAACGCTCCAGCGCATGGTCTGCTTTGGAACCAAAAAGACCGACTCCATCAAAGGGCATGTCCATGAGTGTATTCTGGACATCACCCGAGAAACCAGTTGTTCTCAGCCAGGCGTGGCGACGTAGCGCCACCGTCGTTGCAAGTGATCTGCCCAGCGAGTCGGCGGTATCAAGGCCACAACGTATGGTGTATTTAGCCGCATCTCTTCCTTCCGCAATGGCGCGGGTAAAGCAGTGTCTGGACCTCCTCAGAACACTGTGGCAAAACAGCCGCCACCGAATCCCACAGGGAGTGGGTATATCGGCCCAAAAGGCAAGCGGTGTTGACGGACCGCAAGCCAGCACCGGAGGAAGAAAAAGCCTTCTTCCCAAATTGGTCCAGGCGTTTGGATTCCCTATCCGGAGGGCGGTAGGGAAGGCGGTTTGGGAGGCAGAGGCTTGGACAACCAAGCTCTCGGGGGTGGGATGTTGGGAGAGAAACAAGGGGTC
Source organism: Calotriton arnoldi (assembly GCA_963921515.1). Lineage (NCBI taxonomy): Eukaryota > Metazoa > Chordata > Amphibia > Caudata > Salamandridae > Calotriton > Calotriton arnoldi. The sequence goes on from CAWUFW010000880.1 coordinate 231,001, forward strand.
GCCCGGAGCAGGGCGATGGCGTCGGGCCACGTTCCTATCCACAGGAGCCCCTGTGGTGGGCTTGGACAAGGCGCCCAAAAGAACGTCAGTTAGTGCATCATTAAACGGCAGCACAGTCTCCGTGGAGGAAGCTGCCGGCGTAAAGCACTTCCGTCAGGAGATTAGTCCTGACAGCCACAGTAGGCAATTGGAGGTGCAAGGCTCCAGCTGCTCTACGCAACACCGTTGCGAAATTAGCTCCCTCCTCCGTAGCCACGGGAGGAGACAGCATGCCAGTGTCAGGGGAAGTGTCAAGACCACTGGCATCCCCAAGTTCCTCAGCCCAGTCCTGATCATACTCATACTGTTGTGTGAGAGGGTCTTCCGACCCCTCCCAGCTCTCCTGGTCCTCCTCTTGTTCAAAATATGGAGGAGGAGGGACATTTGGGACCCAAGGTCTCATCGGCGCCGGAGCCGGCGTCGAGCGACGTCGGTCCGGCTCCATGTCTGGAGCCGGAGACAACCGGGGAACGACGCCATCCGGAGCCCCGGACGGCGTCAGGAACGGCACCGGGGACATCGGCGTCGGCGTGGTTAGGTCAACCGGCGTCGATGGGGGTTGCGGTACCACCGGAGCCGGGATCGAGGCCGGGGCCGGAGCCGAGGCCGGGATGAAGGCTGGCGGGACAGGCGACGCCGGGACTGGAGTCGGCGGCGACGCCGGAGCAACCCCATCAGGGCCCGCGGGGCCCGAAGGCGCACCGGAGGGACCTTGAGGCCCGAAGAGGCGGGCCATGGCCGACAGGAATTGCTGTATTTCGGCCGGAGTCGCCCCCGAACCCGGAAAGGACGGGTAATGCGGGGGCGGCTCCACAGGCACGTCCGGGGCCGCGAGGGCGGTGCCGACAAGGGCCTCAGCCGAGTCGCGAGACCGGCGAGGCGAAGTCTTAGAGCGATGATGCTTCTTAGACTTTTTGTGCTTCGACTTACCCGAGGAGCGCGAAGACTTGGACTCCGACGACCGGCGGGGGCTCCGCGACCGGCCCCTCGACCTCTCCCGGGACCTGGTGCGGCGCGGAGCCGACTGCCGGACCTCGAGTAGCTTTCGAGACCGCTCTATCAAAGCCTTCGGGTGAAGTTTCCGGCAGTCAGGACACGACTTCGTGTCGTGGTCTCGGCCGAGACAGTAGAGACACTCTAGATGCGGGTCTGTGATCGACATCATTCGACCACAGGCGTCGCATGGCTTGAAGCCGGGCATCCCTACGACACCTAGGAGTCGATGAAGACTCGAAAAGAAACAGTGAAAAAATTCACCAAAAATGTAGTCAAAAATTGACTAGGGCACTGCTCTTCCCGGATCTGCGCTTACTGGCGCGGAAAAAGAAGAACTGACGTCAGCGCGCAGGGGCGGCGTCTAAGTACTGCCCGCGACGTCATCCCGGCGATCACGACGCCGACGACGGATGCGGTGCCGCACGACGCCGCCTACCGACGCGCAAGGGTACTGCTACGCAAAAACTTTCCGGATCCAGCCTGACGCCTGGGGATATTCTAAGGTAAGGAATCTGTCACTAACGTGTCTCTTTCAGATATGACGTGTGGAGCCTTTAGGCATCCCTCCGACGCACTGAACGGAGTTGCTTTCGAGGCAGACCACCAATAGCAAATTGGTTGGGATCAGTGTGCAGGTTCCTTGACTTGGGATCTTATGAATGGATGGAGTCCAATCATAGAACTGGGAGGATCGGTGAGGAATCTGTGGGTAGATAGTTTCTACCAGAAAGAGCTTTACTGAAGGTAAGCAATTTGTTGTTTTGATAGAAACTTCTAGTAGCAAATTCCTCAGTTTTTAAATAGGTTCCAAAGCAGTATACATTTGGAGTTAGGTCGGTGGATGGAGACTTGCAGTCTTGCAGGACCACGCAGGCAAAACGCCCCTCTTGGCGAACCTGGCCATCCAGAAACTAGTGCTTCATGAACGTAAGGAGGGATGCCTACATAGCCGCCTGGCAAATGTCTAGGACAGGAACTCCGCGTGCTAACACAGTGGTAGCAAGTTTGGCCCTAGTAGAATGAGCACACAATCCTTCTGAAGGCTGTTTTTTAGCCAATGCGTAGCAGCTCTTAATGTAGAGCATGATCCAGCAGGATATAGTTCTCTTCTGCACGGTCTTTTCTTTTTTTACTCCAAAGAAACCCCACAAAGAGCGGACGCCCACCTAGTGTTCTCTGGTACAATCTATGTTAAAGCTCAGTTCTCTCTTGGGGTCCAAATGATGGAGTCTCTCTTCCTTTCAGGGGTGAGGTGAAGCGCAAACACTGGCAAGGTGATGTTTTGACCAACCTGGAACGGTGTCACAACTTTAGGCAAGAAAGATGCTTGTGTCCACCAAACCAGCTTGTCTGGGAAGAAGGTAGTGGATGGTGGGTTGACACAAAAAGCTTGGAGCTCACTCACATGCTGCACCAATATAATGGTGAAAGGGAACACTGTCTTGAGTTGAGGGTGAGAAGCTGCAAGGAACAGTTGTAAAGTGGCACATAAGTAATGTGAGGACCACGTTAATGTCAGACTGTGGCATGACAAATGGAGAGACAGGAAACAAATATTGTAAACCTTTCAAAAAGTGCATAGCAACTGGAGACTTAAAATAAAAATGGCTGATTCGGCGGACACAAAAAGGACGAAAGAGCTAGAAGGTACCCTTTATCTGTGCCCAGAGCAAGGCCTTGCGGGCTAGGGACAAAACAAATAACAAAACGTAAGCGAACTTCTCCTGAAGGGGGTCTATCTGCCAAGTACTACACCAAGCCATAAATAGGTCTCAACGACAGGTGGGCATAGTTTTCATCGAGGGATGACTAGCTGCTAAGATGACATCAACCACTTCCAGAGGAAGGTCGGAGCTGTTCAGCTATTGCAGCTCAATCTCCAAGCATTGAGGAGTCTGCGAAGGCCTGGGTGTAAAACCCTGCCCTTCTGTTTCAACCGCAGATCTCCCATAGGGCCAGCCTGATCAGAGGACAGATGCTCATGCCCAGTAGTTGTAGATACCATACTCTTTGTGCCCAGTCTGAGGTTACTAGGACAATTTGGGTCCAGTCGGTCCTGATCTTCTTGAGAACACAGGGTAGGAGTGGTATCAGCAGAAAGGCATACAGGAGTCCCGAGTTCCACTTGAGGCGGAACGTGTCTCTAAGTAAGAGATGCTTTGGAAACTCAAACGTGCTGACACTGTGTTCTCTGCTGTGGTGAATTGATCAACCCAAGGTTCTCCCATTCGTGGAAGAGACCTTGTGCTACCTCCAGGTGTAGTAACTACCTCTGATAGGCTAGGTGCCGACAGCTGAGCTTGTCCGTCCTGGCATTCAACGATCCCGACAGGTGGTTCACCACTAGGAGAATGCCCTGGTGGTCTAGCCATTTCAAGAGGCGCTGGTCTGGCTGGGAGAAGGTCTGCAACCTAACCCCACCCTGTTTGTTTCAGTACCACATGGTGGCGGTGGTGTCCGTCAGCACCTATACTAGCCTCCCCTTGATGGATGGAAGGAAGGGTTTCAATGCCAAGCAGATAGCCCTCAACCTCAGAAGGTCAATATGGAGCCGGGACTCTGTCAAAGACCAAAGGCCTCTGATCGCCACCTTTCCCAAATGGCCACCTCAACCCAGAAGCGATGCATCAGTCACCAGTGACAGCTCAGGGTGCGGGTAGGCAGTGGGGCTGCCACAAACCCAATCATGGTCTAGTAACCACCAATGTAGATCTTTTGCAGTCTCCTCTGAAATCTGCGGTCATGGTCGGAGAGGTGGTCGGAGAGGTCCCCTTGATGCTGGGCCCACTGAGCATTCAGTTTCTACTGCAGAGACTGCATATGCCATCTGGTGTGCTCGATCCGCATGATGCAGGAGGCCATCAGTCTCAGCAGCCTCAGAATCGACCTCACTGAAATCCAGGACCAAGGTTGAAAGTTCAGGTTGATAGCTAGAATGCCGTGGACTCTCTTTCTCAGGGGAAAGGCACGAAACCAAAAGTATCCAGCATGGCTCCGATGAAGGGGAGCAGCTGAAGAGGAGGCAGGTGTCACTTCGGCATGCTGGTAGTGAATCTCAAAGATGACAGAATGTTTGCCGAAGTCTGGAGGTGGTTGACGACAGTCTGGGTGAGCCTGCCCCTTTAACAGCCAGTCGTTGAGGTGGAGGAAGTCTGACACCCCTGACCTCCAAAGGTTTGGCGCCACAGCTGTCACCCCTTTGTGAACACCCAAGGAGCACTGGTGAGACCAAAGGGGAGCACAACAAACTGAAAATGCTCCTGTGTCACCACGAACCACAGGTAGCGCGCCAATGGGTCTGCAGGACAGTATATGGAAATAGGCATCCTGCAGATCCAACACCACCATTCAGTCTCCAGGGTTGAGGGCAGAACAGACCTGGGCCAGTGTGAGCATTTTTGAACTTTTCCTTCTTGAGGAAGCCGTTAAGAGGATGGTGGTCTAAAATCGGAAGGCAGCCTCCATCCTTTTTCGGCACCAGAAAGTAGCAGAAATAGCAACCACACCCACCTCTGGCACTGGCACCCTCTCAATAGCCCCTTTGGCCAAGAGGGCTTGCTCTTCCGGCCTCTAAATGGAAAAACAGTCCTCCATCAGTCGTTGGGGTGCGGAGGCAGGATGGGTGTTTCAGAAAGGAAAGGTAGGGCGTGGCTCCTTCACACAATCTGCAGGACCCACCTGTCTGATTTAATGGACTACCAACGTGGCAAGATTCGTTAGATCCTGCCTCCTATCAAGTAGCTGTGCTCCACTAAGGGCATGCTAAACACGTTTGGCTGGTGGGGCTGCATGAGAGGGCAGTGGGCTGGGCAGCCTGTTGACCTTGACCATGAAGGCGGTGGACACCATAGCCGCGACCACAAAACTGCCTGGAGCATTGCTGGTTTTGGATTGGCTGATGGTGTGGAGTACCTCTGCCGAAGCAACAAAAGGAACAGTAGGGCTGATGCAGCTGGCGAGGTGGGGCAGATAAGCCCAGGGAGCATGCTGTGGCCCTACTCTCCTTTAACAGCTAGAGAGTCACAAACAGATGAGCCCCGTCGAACAGCATGTCTAGGATGGATGAATGGAAATCGTCTGAAAAACCAATGAACCTCAGCCAAGCGTGGCGGTGAATGGTGACACTGGTGCCAATGGCCCGCCCAATGGAATCGGTGGTGTCCAAGTCCCAACAAATTGTGAACTTGGCTGCGCCGCGACCATCCTGCATGGCCTAGGTGAGGACCGGTCGGAGAGCATCAGGGCCACCTGGGAGGACTTTAGCCAAATAGTCCCAAAGGGCCTGAGAATAGCACCCCGCCAGACAGCTAGAATTAATGGACCTGGACACAAAGCTGGTGGATTTATCAGGAATGTGTTGGAATTAATCTTGCTTGCATTCCCCTTTCAGGTGAGGGATGCCGAGATAAAAATGCTGGGTCACCCGGAGCCTGGCGGTGGTGTTGTGTAATTTGGCAGTTGACTGGGAAGGCAGAACAAGGTTTGGCCAATGCCCCCAACAAAGTGTCTGTAAGGGCGTCATGAAATGGTAAGAGGGGCTCAGTAGGTGTCTGCCCCAGTTGAATGACCTCTGTAATACACTGGTCTTGACCTCCAAGGTAGGGAGCTGGGTGTCAAGGATATCGCCTGCCCTATGTATTACCATGGCGTAGGAAGCACTTTTCTCTGTGGCAGGGCCAGGGGGCAAGAGATGACTACACTGTGGGGAGGTATCTAGGTCGCAAGCCTCCTGCATGTCGTCATGCCAATTCTCCTCGTGATATGGTTGGTCAGTCTCATCACCTGCATCGCAATCATTATCCAAATGCATGCCGAAGAGGGAATGCAGGGTGTGCGTTTGTCACTGTGGAGGCAGATTAAGTCAAGGAATAGGAGTATCAACCATGGCTGGGCGCGACTTCAATTGAGGTTGAACCAGCATGGACTTGAAGTCAGAGAAGGCAATTGGGGCCTCATCCTCCAGCAACGACGCTGATGCACCAGGGACCAGCGTGGACCAAGGCATCAGAGGTGGAGTCGAGAGTGGAGCTGGAGGTGGTCCCGGTATGGGCTTGGAGTGCCCAGCTGACACCAAGGGAGAACTCGCCGGCACTAACCCAGGTGAAAAACCTCTCAGCTCTGTGGGGCCTGCACGGCGCCAAAGGGAGTCGACAAGGATCCGAAGTGTCTGATCATGGCCTCTTGGAACTCTTCAATCTGCTTAGGAGTGGCTGATGGCTCGGGTTGTGCTGGACCAAGATGCGGGATTGACTACAAAGTCGAGATTAAGCTCTATGGTGCTGCCCAGGCCTTCTCAGAGGAAGTCAGACTCCTGCTTAGATTTCTTGTGTTTCTTCTTTGACTTACCCAAAGATTTTAATCGAGAGGACGATGTCGATCTTTGGCTCAAGTCCTCTGGAACCACTCTGGGACTTTGAGGAATTCAAACAGAACCGGGACAGAACTTTCGAATTGGACTGTTCTTGTTGCAGAGGTCTCGGGAGTTGGCCTTCAGTTTCATAAATGTGCAGATACTGCAGGCCGTAGAGTCATTTTTGCTTGCAACAGTCATTACAGGGCTTACAACCTGTCATTTGGGAGGTGACATGTCCCTTGCACACTGTAAAACAGTTTTCTGATTGAAGTAAGGGTCTCAAAGAGACAAGAGATAGCTCTGGATCTGCGTCTGGTGGAGTGGAAAGAAAGGAACTAACGTGTAGGAGTGGCACCTATATAGGCTCTGCACGTCATTTCCGAAGCGGAATGGTGTCAGTGTGAAACCGCTTGGCGCCATCTACCAGAGTGCAGAATTTCTGCTAATAACTTAGCGGATCTAGTCTGGGGAATATTCAAAAGGTGATGAGTCTGCAGCTAGAAGTCTATCAGAATTAACCATAATTACCAAGTTTTCAGTTTATAAAATTTGCATAGTACATTGGGCACATTTAAAAGAACACTGGTTTTCGATCATCATATGCAAATTTCAAATCTTTGACGTGTTTGCTAACTTGTTGAAATATGTATACCACAATTTCTGTTTGCAACCTGATCCTGGGATGAAAACCCTTGATAAGCAGGTCCAGGTATGTAGCTATGAGGCGTGGTAGCAAGTCTCGAGAATTCTACTCTCCTCACTCCCTTTGGGAAGTCAGATTTTATCAGGACAAGCTATTTGTAGGGCCTACTGACCTGGTCTGAAGAGAGAGATGAGCTGGCAAAGAAAAGGTGTTCTATTCATTCAGTAAGTGAATGAGCAATAAAGATGCCTTTCAATCTTGTTTTAACCTTGTCACAAATTTCTGTGGTTTAAAGACAGAGGTCAAATGTCGGCTTTTGTCTTCCAACAAATTGCTGCTTATTTTATCCTGGAGATAGGTGTTTACTTTTCTTTCTCTGACTGCAAAGTTACAGGATTTTGAAAAGTGAACTGTCTGACAATCATGCTGGGCACACATCTAAATAGCTTGGAAATTAACTGAATAAATATTTCAAAATATACTTCAGTAGTTAGGAAAGAACTTTTTGTAATTCCGAAGTGAGCAGGAAACAAAGATTTTAATAGGATCAAAACAAATCAGAATACTTTACTTTTTGATGTGCAAATGATAAATATTTGCTGAAGCTCAATTTCCACACATTATCATCTGTACGCTGCATAGTTTTATCAGTAAATCTGAATGTGAGTGAGAATGTTTGCGGCCATTTCAATAGAAAATGTCTGTCTGTAAATTACAGTGTGCTACCACATCATGCTTTAGTACTATATATTATTAAAAGGGTCAGTTTTTAAATATGAACTGAGAACCATTCCTGCCCTTGCCCTGATGACAATGCTATCAGCAAACTAAGAGGCAAGTTAGGGGTCATGTGTACCCTGCATGTACTCTGAAATAAAATATTTGGCCAAGGATCACACAAATTTAGACTAGTTTAATTTATGGATGAAGCGCATTACAGTTAGGTCAAGTACGTTATTCAAGTCACTAGATCTTGCTGGTCTCGTAACTTTTTTCTGATTTTTTAGGCATGTGTACACAATAATGGGTCATATTTATTTTCTTTCATCTAGCCGAGTTGTTTAATGATCAGGAAAGTCAAAGGGTGCCATGCACACTGGGTACCATGAATGCCAAAACTTATTTAGATAATTGTCATTGTGTTTGAAGTGTAACTTTCCTTGGATTGTGTCTTTGGTCAGTGTGTTTCAATTCATTCAACACAAACAGACACACTTCAGGTTCACTGTGGGAGAAATACAAGTGAAAAACACTACAGGGATCGGATATCACTGCCTCATTGAATTTTGGGATCAGTATAGGATTAAGCGCATTGTAACCACTCACATGGTCCGCTTGAATCCCCCTTGTGTTTTACAACTAACTACAAAGCTTGTGTGTATCCCTCACTGGGTCCAAGTGTGTATGAGAGGAAGCTCAACGACTTACGGAGCCACCTTGGTCTCTTCATCACTCTCATTGTGATAGGAGATCTGTAGCCTAAAAAGAGAAAGCAAATAGAGATTAAAACACAATTAACAGACAAAGTTGGAAGATTTTTAAGATTTCTTTGAAAACAGAATTGGAGATGAGCACTAGCATCAGTCGAAAGTAACATTTGGTTAATTTCTCGCAGGCATTTATAGTGTTTTTCTTGTTTATCCTAACATGTATTTGGTAGGGAGCTATGTTTGATATACCTTGGCATTTGGAGCATGAGCTACAACGAGGAACTGCTCTGGAATGGATGTCCTTTTCTAGTGAAAATAACTCAAGCTACTGCTCTACAAAAAATGAAACTCATGGGACAAGACTGGGCGTCTTGGTATAACCTATTCTGTACAACCTTAACCTTTGCAATTTGGCCATCATCAGAGTCATCAGTTTCAATATCCATTCCTATGTGAATGATGCCAAGAGCATTAACAGGGAACAGGAAGTGGCTATACATAGTCTTAGGCCAGGCTTGCTTGATCAGTGGATTAAAAGCAAATATTGGAAGAGGTAGTATACAAAAATGAATATCAAAATCTGATAATATGCATATTTGAACCAACTCTCTGTGCAGCCATTGGTGCCACTCTCCCTACATCTAAGAATAAAGTTAAATGCACCCCTGGCTGCCTCTGACTATCGTGGCAACCCCTATCTGCACACCCTTCTGCAAGGGTTCTCTCCAACATACTACTAAAGTCTGCTAATATATTACATTCCTCGACCAGTTGGTGAATGGCAGAACAAAGTAAGCATTTCAACATGAAAAGGTACTTCTGACCAATACCATTGCATAAAAGATAGAGCCCCCAAAAATTAACTAGCTCTATTGTATGAATTACACACAGACCTGAGTGACACTTTTAGTAACTCCATTTTAATTTGACACAAGTTTAACATTTCCTGTGGCCAAAGGATCTCCACCTTAGCCACTCCTCAGTCCAAAGCTTACTCATCACTGTTTATGATAATGGCTAGATTATGATGCAAGTCAGAGATTTAAAAAAAAAATGTAAATGTTTGATTTTCTGTTTAATTCCCTCAAATACACCAGCAATATATGCCCTTCTCTCATGCCTCTGGGTCAGTAGCCAATGTCATCTCAACCATGCTCCCAGCCCATACAATACTTTCTTTCATATTCCAAACACGTTCTCTCCATTTGTATGCCACTACATACCACCACATCCTTCTCCCTTTTAATCATCCCATCTCAAACACCATATGCTGTGATAGGTCTGCATGCCTATGCTACCCTCTAGTCAATTGCTATCAGTCCCAATAGGAATAATATAGCTGTCACACAACACACCTCTAGTGGCAGATTCTCAGATATTCTCTCCTCCGAGCTTTCATTCTCCCTCATTAATTACCCAAATTAAAGAAGGCAACAGTCAAACAGCACCTCTAACACAACTGCGCTGATACTATTAATCTGAGTGCCAGGACAGCTTTTTAAAAATCCATTGTCACAGGTTACCTAGCCCTTACTAAATTACTCTCTGACAAATCAGAAGCCCCCTATCAAATCCTCTGAAAACTCGCTAGTGAACTCAGAAACACTGGATCTACTAAGCACCTACCACTGATATTTACACCTACCACTCCCCATTGGAGCCTCCCTGTCTTCACCTACATGAACTAGTCATCTCTCACAGCAAGTGACCTCACCCTCTACCCCATGCTGCCCTCCTCTATTACTCCTTCCCAGCCACAGTTTCCTTCGCCTCTTCTGTGTAAAGAGCTCTCACTGGGCTCCTTCAGCAAACCTAGATTGGTCATCTCAGCAATGAGACATCTTCTCTATCCCCTTTCTATGAAGTCTACCCAGGAGGCAAATCCATCAATTAAGCTTCCACCAAATCTCAGTTGCCTCCACTACAGCTTTAGATCTGTTATGCTACACCACTATAAGACAGAGACATCATAACTTTACCATCAAACTATTTCTCATAGAGACATGGCTCAACCCCTCTTCCCAGATGGCACTGGATCTGCTTCTACACCAATCCTGTAGCATTGTTAACCTTGACCAAAGGATAAAGCTGGTGGACAGTTACACTCATCCATATAAACACTCTTCAGGTCACATGCAACCATGCATGTTTCTTTACAACCTATCCATACCTGATGGCTGAAATTAGGTCACACACCTCATGCTCTTCCTGAACAAATATTATACATTGTCTCTGTTGTGACAAGAAACACTTTATAGACTGGGACTGATGCATAAAACTCTTAAGCTTCCAATTAATTCACCTCACCAACATCATCGTTTTGGGCAATTTCAATTCTCCCCTAAGAAACCATACTGATTACGAAGTCTCTCAACTTGCCTCTTTTGTAGAAGACAATGCCCTAGACTAAGACTGTCCTCTGCTTCAGACATCCAACACATCAAATATTTTCAGCACATCATCTGGACCTGGAGTTCCAGAGCTTACTTGAAGTTTAGCCCAACCAAGGCAGAAGTATTATTTGCCAACAAACAAGAAATAGTACAGAACTAGCTAAATTACATGAATCTTGACAGCTTCCAACTCCAACTTTCTCATATCAGGTCATTTGGATTCACCTGAGATACCGAGTTTTCCCTTAAGGAACACACCTAAAAAACAAAGCAGGCCAGGTACCAGCTCTCTCTTAAAAAAAAGTGAAACCATTTCTTCCAGAAAGCAACGTCAGAACTGCAGTTCAAGCTGTCATACTCTTGCATCTGGATGGTGGTAACTCCCTGCTCCATCACCACCGAGACTCCACACTGGCGCTCCTTAAGGGCAACCTACACACTGCAGCACGTTTCATCCAGGGACTGAAGAAATAGGATTACATCATCCCCATGGAAACTCATTGACTTCCCTTGCCAGTCCGCACTAGCTTCAAAACCCGCTGCATCATTTACAAAGCCATCTTGCAGACAAACTCACAATCTCTGGAGGTTCTCTGCACATCACAGCCAGGACACACCATCACACTGCAGACTAATAAGTGTAAAAAAGAAAAACAAGGCAGCAGGCCTTTTCCATCTATGCATTCAGGATCTGGAACATCTCCCTATCCATCCGGTCAGTTCCAACACCAACGCAGCTTCAAATTAGCAAAGATTTGCAGATGCGCTTCTTTAAAGAACACTAAATCACAATGCATTAACAATCTACTTCTGCTATTTCTAGTTGATTTTAAGCTAGTCTTTGATCCTGTACAATGCCCCGCTGGTTTTTGGCTAGGTTTAGGATATATAAAAATACTACATACATAAATACATACAAAGTAAAGGTCCATCTTTGATCACAGTATATCCAAGGAAGACTATATTCAGGTAAAGGTCTACTGACCGTAACTGGCCTGACCATCTCCAAATACCTTTATCATTGTTTGTCAACAAACTCTCAGCTATTGTCTAACTCGAAAGACACACAGTATGGGTGACTGATATTAAAACCTGGGCCTCACAGTTCGGATGGCTCATGCTTGCCAGTGTGGACTGCCCATAATCTTTGGATGTAAATCAACTCACCTCTTACCATATTGAGACCATGTCTGATAGCATCACAAATGTGGCTCACCCAAATGAGACAAAGGCAAAGACAAAACAAGACAAATTGTTTTCCCTTGGTTCTTTTCGGAAATTACTGAGTAGAGGAAAACAGTGGGAACATTAGAGAAAATGGCATTAAAATCCAAAGTCTATTCTATCTAAACGTTTACCTACTAGAAGATCCTCTAAGAACCACATTAATTGAGCCAAAGCTTCCTGGGTAAACTAAAGAAGAAAGCACTCAAAATAAAAGGCTGATGTAGTTGATCAAGCCACCCAACCACTCCTACTGTCTCATTTGACAATACTGTTGCCAAATTCAAGAAAGCCACAGTACTCATTGAGGGAGAAGTCCGTTCCACGGATTTGACCAATTGCTCTACTTGCACTGTCATGGTTTATTCTTTCATGAAGTGTATTGATGGAGCTGATTATGATAACTCTGAAGATTCAGGTGGATCAAGCTCCTGTATCTTTTGCCTTTTACTGTGAGAAGCAGCATGTGGCAAAAAAATCTTCCTTTTCTCCTCCACTATGGCGTATGATACATGGGCTTCAGCTCTACTCATCCGGTTGGGTTCTAAGTAGAGTTCAGAGTTAGGAGGCACCCATCAGCACAACTCTCATAGTGCCAGGCCCACAACCTAGAGGTTCATGAGCTAGTAGTGAAACACTCTTGTACAAGGCAGGAGCGGATCCCTGTGATGCAAGAGGGGCCTACTCCTGGGCAGAAACCAATGCAGTATGGCTCACTACCCTGCCGAACTGCGTCATCCACAGCGTAATATGCACAGTTCATTGTCCAGCCATGCATGGGTACCCCGTGTGATTTCTCCTCTCTGCCTCCCCACATTTCGGCAGTCCTTTGTCACTAGATAGACTCATCCACAGATAAATGTGGAGAGAGCCAGGATTACCACTGCCAGCCCAGCTTCACGCTCAAAGTATGTGAGCTCAGCCTGAAACACAGTGCAACTGAGGGGAGTGCTGTCTACATCTCTCAAGGGGGCTGCGATCTCAGTAAAAAAGCCAACCATCAGACAACCCAATTCTTAAGCCACCTTCTGGGAAGACTCACACCTATCTGGTTTCAAGAACCAGAAAACACTGACCCAGTCTTTCTCAGGATATGTTCTAAAATGTGTAGGCCACTTCGCTGGGAGTATTGTCTGACTGCATCACACATGGTTTTCAAAAGAAACCTAAACAATTTCTGTGTAGTGGCCACTTTTTGTCTTACTTTCTCATTTAATCTTACAAAAAAATTACTAAAAATGTTACTGACACTACTCTGATTCTCTTTTGTGCAGCCAATCATCTCTATAGCCTTCCCCCAGCCATGACCTCACTAGAGATGTTTTAAGGCATGGGCAAAGTGGGCTCTGGCACAGGGCTCAGCCTTTCAAAGGGGCCCTTGATAGAATCAGCTATGTTCTGCAGAGTCTTGCCCTGATGACCTTGAACAATTCTTAAACAGATTGTTTTAAATAGTATTTTCCTTTAATTTTTTTTTAATATAGGTGATGTGTGAGAATCAATTACAGACATTTTGCAGAAAAATGTTGTGCTTATGTTTCATGCAACTTACATAAAAAAAAGTTTTTTTTAGATCAAAAAAGAACTTCACATATGAGAAGTGGGAGGGTGTCACAGAGAATATGTGCAGTAATATTTGTGAGCTGCTGCTATGTTAAAATATTGAAAGCACACGTCGTTATCCCTGAATATTAGATGTAAACACATTTAGAATTTGGACAAGTGTGCCTGTGAGCGGTCAGTTACCTGGCCAAAGAGGGCATGAAAGAGCTGAAATTGGATCAGAAACTTAAAATTGTACCAAATAGAGGCCCTCAAAATACATTTGGCCCAGGGCCCCAAAATTCCTTAAAATGTCCCTGGACCTCACCCTCCTTCTTTGATAGCAATTCCATATTGGTCCTGCTATGCTATGAAGTCATACTAGATGTTTATTTTTCTGTAAGAGACTTCTCTCCTTTGTTTGTTTTATTACAAATACTGTAGCTATTTTTTTCCATGTCTTTCTATTGATTGCATTCTCTTGATATTACTCTTCTGTATACAGTGCTCTGATTGCTATAGGGCAAGTTTGTGCTAAACATAAAACCACACAAATACAGATTCATTGTACTGAAAGTGCACTTAATAAATATTAAATGCATACATACGCAATCAGTTATCACAGTATGTATGTATGTACCATACATATACTTAAAACCTTGAAATACTAACAACCACTTTACTGCCTGTAGGTAGGGACAGAGCTAGTCAACAAATACTAAACATACAGTGTGCCACAGTGGGGCCTATTGTACTAAATTCTCCCCTTGAGTACATGTTGTAACTTAGGTCGGCTGGTATGCAGGTGTTAACGTTCTGGGTGACTGAGTAAGTGTGTAGGACTTGAAGCTTCTGCTGCAAGAGATGATGCAGGGAAAAGGCTGCACAATGACTGTTATTGGTGTGGAAACCTGGGCCCCGACTTCGACAGAGATGGGAGCCCGGAGGGTTGAGGGGTCCAGTCCGTTGTATAGCATACTTTCACAATGCTCCACAAGCTGACCTGCATTCTGAACTGAAATTGCAGTTCCTGGATATTTACATGCCTCTTGCAGCGCACCTCTTTAATGAACTACACTGCCCCACTACTAAGATATCCACAGAGATCCACAGTGAGCATTTTTCAATTAACCCTTGCACTGATAACCCAATACTGAAACATTTGCAGAGCTCTCATAATTCACATATTATGATTTGCAAACTTTCACAGTCCCCCCGAAGAGTATATGCAAACAACCTCTATTCAGACTATGCAACAATATCACAATAGTGAGTAACTGAGAGGGTTCGACCGAAACTCTGCAATTTTATTTCCTCTCTGAGACATTTGTGAGGCTCTCACAGTGCAGCACTCTGACCCACACCATGCTCTGACATCACACTACTGAGAGCATAAATAAACGTTTAATAACTAAGTGAGCTGGAAACATGGTGCGAAGAACTGTCCAACCTGCAAGGTATGTAAAATCACAGACATGTACCTGTACCCTGCAGAGTCAATTGGCAGCAATGGAAAGTGAATAAACGTGTGTACCAACCCTTCCCAACTCAGGGAAATAACAGCTTCCTTGCTGCTTTTACTATTTGATGTGATATTTTTCTGCTCCTTGCTTGAATTCTGTTTTTTCCCAAATTGGTCACCTTGTGGTACAGCCATATTGTGCAAATATATGGTTTAGTTTGGGTTTCATCAGACTTTGCTGCTGTTCATCTTTAATATGTCTCCATTCCCTTGATTTTCAACACTCAAAAGCTAAAGGGAGAATGGTCTTGTAAAGGTTATGATTGTAGAAAGATACAAGCCACATGATGGAAAAATGCAAAGTATGTTGAAACAATTTTCCAGGGCATCATTAAGATTTACTGGGATTCCATCAAATTCCTATGTTGCTGTGCAACAATATTGTTGTCAATCTTTTGACTTCAGTGTTAAATCTTTTTTGCTGATTGTGGGTTATTTTACTAAGTTTCCGGAAGTTCTGAGAATACACAATAAAATGTGTCATGCAGTACTTGGGAAACTGAAGGTAGGTATTCTTAGACAAGGAATACCTACATCAATGCTGTTAGACAGTGCTTAATTTGTAATAGAATGAGTGCCTGTGCCCAAAGCTCTACTCAGAATCCCATGGGCCGGTGCTTTTTAGGTCTCACCTAGGCACTGCATGCGCGCTATCTATTCAAGACATGCTGTATCTAAATTATGGGCTTCAAGCACTGCCCATCTTTTTCATTGGTTCCTCTTACTGTCCTTTGTAAATGCCGGCTTTTTTTTGGTCAATAGTAGTCCCTCCTTTTGGACTTTTGTATCCTCCCATGAGGACTGCCCCGCTTACATGTGCTCTTACTCATCATGTTATTTAGGATACTTTAAGAGAACTCTTTTTTTGTTGGCCTGCCTCTGCTCGTATTTTTGGATTGTAGTGATACGTGTTCGTGTTTTGTTCACTTCGTGCGCCAGCTTAATGAAAGGTTTGCCGCTTCATTTGCCGTGCTTGATCTTTCATCACAGCTGCCACGCTCTCTTGTTGCTTACTTTACGTGCTGCGTTAATATTTTAATTCAGTCTTTCCCCACTTGGCCAGCAACTAGTCAATGGTAAGGAAGCGCTGCTGCTTCTTGCTGCAGAATAAATAAATAAAACCATGTGTGCTCTTTCTCAACCTTTCCCTCTGCCCCTCCCGCTTACTCAGGCTTCAGCGGACCTGCGACTTTCTTGCAAGTAGCCTGTTTTTTTTCCCCACAGCATTCCTCTTCGGACTCTGCAGTTTTGCCCTAGAAGGACTCACCGCCTTAAAGGCGCATCATTGAAAATGCCGAGATGACCCTGCCGTTGTAGCCACACAACACCTACACAGCGATAACACACGAGGGGACATTGTGGCGTGCACAAGCGTGTGGATACCATTTGTTTAATTACACTGCTTTTTTTTCTCTTATGTATGTATTTTTCTTGAATTGCGTTGACCTTGTTCACCAGAGCGGAGAGCACTGTCAACAAACAACAGAAAATGCCTATTCTAATGGTCCTGTTTGGGACCTCTGTTGGCAAGCCTTGGTAGTGCTGCACTTTATCGCCTATTCCATGGGCCACTCCCCACATTGCTGCTTGTTTTTGTGTGGGCCCGGCTTGTATTTAAGCCACTCACCCACCTCTAACTACAATGCAATGCAAGAATTCGATAAGAAACTGCAAGAACAGCTACCGCATTACAACAGTCTTGAAGCAGTCCGTCTTCTGAAGTCTTGCAGCTGGAGTCCTTCTTCCATGTCAGCGACCTGTCACTTTGTTTTGGAAACCCGATCACCAGTTGCCCTGGTATGCGCAGCTTTTTTCCCCAGTTTAAAATGTGTAATTGTTCACTTTTTATTTCTTTTTTCACATTTGTAATCTGCACGTTACTACTATTGGTTTGCATTCTGAAGCGTTCTGTGCCACACATTTTACTCCACACCATCTGTAAGAGCATGGCCTGGTGTTCTGAGAAAGAGTCGTCGGATGATCCACTCAGAGCTCGATTGCTCCTGTCTGGCCGAGCTTTAAGTTTCCACTGAATGGTAACAAAGACTGTAGAGTGTTGTTGGTACTGCAGTGAGAATGCAATGAGAAGTCGAGCACAAAAGGCTGCTTTGTAGAACAGCGGGATTAGCTACTAATGAGTTGTATTTTCGGGTGCAAAAATGAATATAAAGTTATTTGATTTACCTACAATGAGCTGTGTGCATAATGGTGTCTAAAAGTACGCCTACTTCTTACTTTCAATTGTAGGAGACATTTTTCCTTCCACTATTCTGCTTTTTGACACTTAATATTTCCATGTAGTAAATAAATGGCTCCTGCTCGCTAGCCGCTCCAGCCACACGCCGCACCACCTTCCCCCGCTAAATGCATTATTCTCCATCCCCACCCCCTCCCGCACCATTGCTTGTTTGAGTTCTCATTATCTCTCTATCTCTTTAAAAGTGGCCAATGTCTCCACACAGTGCCATTGCATGATGTGTTCGTTATAATGTTTTCATACATTCTTGTAGCGCTTCATATCCATTTGTTCAAATCTGGGTGTTTCATGTAAAGTCATTTATTTTGTATGCATGTCAGTATTACATGCATGTTGCTTCTTTGAGTGCCAGAGATGGGGAGCTTTGTTGGTTTCACAAGCTTGTGTTTGGAGATTCTCAGCAGACAAGATCCATAGTGGTTTTACAACCTCGCTAGTATGTCTGCAGGAGCCTCAAAAGTCTGTTACTCGTAAACGCAGAAGGCCTGGCAGAGGGACTAGTGGGATACCCCCTTTTGAGTTGCTCGGTGGTGATGTTCTCAAAGACCCCCCCTCCAAACAAAATTCTAGATCTCACTCCTTCAAGACCTAGCTAATCTCACACAGTAAAAATATATTATGTTATGTTATTAATATTTCTAAAGCGCAAACTGTTACCCGAGGGTGTCCTGGCGCTGAAACCTAATGTCCTACAGAGGCCTAAACACTAGATTGGAAAAAAAGGAAGAGATTAGAGAGTAAACAGCCACGTCTTCAGGGCCTATTAAAAGTTAGCAAGTCTGTGCTCGAAAATAACACCCTTTACAAATCTTAAAGTGGGCTTCAGAGGATAAATAGTATCAGTGTCAAGCCTTCAATATGCTGGTAACAGTATGGGGGAGAAGGACAACATGACAACTATTCTTTTAAAATCAGCAGGAAAGTAGAACGATGAATTTAATGACTCTGAACTTTCAAGGTGATTTTGTCTTAACATACATATTCCTGAATCAGACTGCATGACCCAGTGTGTAGTAATTGTATAGCTCTTCAATCCCTGGTGGTACAGCACCCAGGATAATGTGCTGCATGGCTAAACACTTATAAGGTCCAAAAGGCAAGACCTATCGACATGTTACACATTGGCACATCGAATACCAAGGCTGCCTAGTTTCGAATTAACCTCATGCCTTTTCCATCCACTATCAGACAATCCCTGCCACTTTATCTCACTCAGGCAGGTTACTTCTTTGTTATATTCCATATAGGTACCCTATATAGGCGCAGGTAACATTGCAACCTTTCACCTATATTCTTCCCTACATTACATACATAACAGTTCTTAGGCACTGACCTCTTACCTAGATATGACACTGCATTCAGAACGCAGGTTTTTCCCTGGTTCGATTCTCATACATTATGCATGAGGCTTCTTGGAAGCACAGCAGGACTAACAGTAGGATTACCATCTCCTGTATTATATATCTGTATAAAGTTCAGGCCCAACGTCATCCTTTAGGCCGACACAGTAACACAGCAAGGTAGGACCCCTGGGGAGACCTATGGGTATATATACAGCACATCTTGCTTAGGAAGATAGAGGAGACCGTGACTTCCCAGCTCACACACTGACCAGAGACGCTGAGGTTCCTGCATGCAGACGCTCCAGCTCGCAGTGGTCTAACATCCCCCGCGGGGTGTCCAGCTCGAGACCAGGACGGGGTCCCATATTCTCTCATTCTAAGGTAATGGGGTTGACTAGATCCTAGAGGGATTCTTGGCATAACACCTACACAGATGCTAGGTACATTTAGGTACACCTAGTTAGGGAGACATCGTAGGAGTACGCACTTTTTATCATGTGTTTTATGTACTTGTATATATTCATGATTTCTGCAAGATGGTAGAACTATACCATCCCTTTACTTTCGTAGTACTGCTAATCATATATCTCTGCTACTGTCTAATGGTTGTTGCAGCTCATATATTCTACACTAGAATAACAACTGTTCAATAAATTGTTATTGAAAACGCCCAGCCTGTTTATTCTGTGTATCTCTGAGACAAACTAAGTGAGCACGAGTGACTGAGCGAAAGGTAGTATATTGTTTCCACGATCCTGAGGGATCAGGGTTGTCATGTTCTGAGGTTGCCAGAATCTATTCTCTCCTTGATAAGAGGAGATTATAGTGGCACTGTGAGCTAGCTAATACAGATAGGCTAATGTATCCGGTGGGGGTGCACGGAATCAGTCCGCCACCAATCCCACAGTTTATGTTATCCAAACGCGCAGATCCTGTATAGGTAATATAGGAACTACACGACATGGCGCCGCCAACGTTGGTTGGGTACTTATTTAACAGTAGAATCTGAGTAGTTCAGTCGTGTTATTCTCAGAGACCCCTACTCACAAAACACCAGAGACGTCTGGAGTGGGTGGGCACAAACTCCGCCACAGCTGAGTAGGCTAAAAAATCCTATTTATTGGCTGTTGGTTAATCAAGCTTGAAGGACACAGTGTTCCTAAAATTGTGCATAAACACCGTATCTTGGTTCCCTTGAACAGTTATTTAGTGTACTAAAAACAATGACTAACCAGGTCTTAGATCCACTTCAACAAGAACTGCCCCTCACAGACGAGGAAGATGCAGACGCAATACAAATTGCACCAAACTTTAGAAATACAGTCAGCCTGAGAGTGCTAGAGCATGGTTTATCATCTAGGGGTGGCATAGTAGTTTTCGTGATTGAGGCACACGAATCAAACAGAACAGAGGTATTTTATTCATGGGTTACATTCCCAGCAGCAAATGCAAGAACAAAAACATTTCACTCCTACACAGAAGGAGATGCACCAGCGGAATATTGTCCGTTCGAGGACATAGAGGTTCCGCTCACATACCAGGAACATTTATACTGGTTTAAAGGCGCCCTACCCCATACAAGAAGAAGAGTAAGACTCGGCCCTCTCGGAAGAGAAGGGGCAACATGGCCAATATTAGCAGCCTACACACCACATCCTGACATTGAAACAATGCCACCAGGAGACTTACTCATACAACATAAAGATTTAATTAAAATCTATAGGAACTTGACGCAATTCGTCATGAGGACACTTACAGTCCAACCAGCAATAGTTGCAACAAATGGAACTCAAATTCAGGGTACAGCAACTAAAATTACACCACAAACATTACACGCGGTAATGGGTAAAATGCCCACAAAACGTGAACAAATGCCATTCTGGGTAGCTCAGAAAATAACACAGCTAGAGGCAGTATTCCCGAATACTACCCCGTATGAAAAACACAGAATGCTAACAATCTGCTTGTCCATGGGGATAACTCCACAAGTAGAGGATTGTACCACTTGGGGTACAGTCTTTGCTGCCATTTGTACCAGAACTCATGGTATCCCGCCATTAGCAGTAGTACCGGATGTATTGAGACAAATACAAAACGAGTATGGAGCAGAACCTGCCCTAAACTTAGGGATGAAGTTACTAGGTAACTATGCCCAGGTATCAGCCATAATACTAGCTAACATTAAGGGGGAAGCAGCTTCAGTGGCTATCCGCCAACGCCTAAGGGAGTTCAGTCCTTTAGAACAAGAACACGAACTACCGAAAATAATTGAAACTGCATATGCAGAATTAGGCAGAGACAGTTTGGGTGGGAAAGCTTTAAAACCACAACTGATGGGCAGTCCTGAAAAGGACACTTCCAAGCAGACACCTGCTTCAACAAAGAAGAAGTGGGACAATAAAAAACAACAAAACTTTAAAGGAAACAGATCTCAATCCAGAGGTAGATCTCCTCCACAGGAGCCCTCCGAAAAGAGGTATAACCTTAGGAATAGGGATAATATTAGGAAACCTGACAGGTATAAGGATACTGATACACGTTCCTCTCGTTCCTTACAGGGTTCATCGAAAAACTCCGAGAGGGAAGGACGGTCAGACAGACAAGAAGAGCGTACAAAGTCCAGAGACAAGCAGCACGCTCAAGATTACACTTCTAAAAAAGAAGAGAAACCAAAGCAAAAGCCACAGTTCAAAAAGAAGAAGGTTGCAGGTCTAAAGATCAGACATGCCCAGAATTCTGAGGACTCGACTACTGAACGGGGAATGGGCTCTGACGATGCTAGACAGTGCGGCAGAAATAACAATAGCTCGCCAGAACCTGATGGAATTTCTGGTGACAGCGGATTTGAATGATTATATCACGGTAGAAACACCCGATACTAGGGTAAGTGTCCCACATAAAGTATATGAAATAACGCTCCAAATGGAGGGGGACAAATGTAGAACAGTGAGAGGTCTCTTTTGGGAGAACCTGACGTTTGGCTATGATATTTTATTAGCTGAACAAGATTGGCCGCCAGCATTCGTCATGGATTGCCCTAAAGGAGAAACGGTAATTCTTCCGGCATTCTCAGACCATATTCCCAGGCACTTACAACACACATATGCGCAGGAGTGGGCGGTAGCCCAGGCTCCAGCATTATACAAATAATCATCATGTTGGATGGGATGAGGATTCAACCCACCACATAATTCCTTTGAAAAATACTCCAACTGCACAGAGGCAGTATCCAATAAAGCAAGAAGCTAAAAAACAGGTCAGGGAGATCTTAGATCAACTTGAATACCAAGGGGTGATTGAAACTTGCACCTCACCAATGAACAATCCTTTGTTTCCTGTCATGAAACCTGACAATTCATATCGTCTAGTTTTAGATTATAGACATTTAAACACTTGCACTAAGACATTTGCAGTCTAAAATGCACACAGTGCCGCATTAATGAATAACATTGTGTGGAAAAAATATAAAACTACACTTGATATCTCAAATGGATTTTTCTACCAAAATATAGCACCTGAAAGCAGGTATCTAACAGCCTTCTCAGCACTAGGGACTCAGTGTCAATTTTGTCGACTCCCCCAGGGGTAGAAGAACAGCCCGGGGTTGTTTTCGGCTAGAGTAACTGAGTTACTTCAAAATTTGGATGAAGAGGCTTTGTCCTATGTGGATGATATTTATCTAATGGACGATGACCTAGAAGAGCACTTGAACAGAGTGAATACCATCATTTTGGGATTTGCATCTGAGGGCTACAAATTCAACTTTAAAAAAATCAAACATTTCCCACCTAAGTGTCCTGTTTTTAGGATATGAGCTTTCAAGTGATGGAAAAAGCCTGGTAGACAATTTTTTAGAAAAATGTGCGCTGCTCCAACCTCCAAAATCATTTAAAAATTTACAGTCAATTCTGGGATTTCTAAATTTTGGTAGAACATACATTTTAGATTACGCAGAAAGAGTAAAACCTTTCTATGATTTAATAAAACCTGATTTTGCAGTAAAACAATGGATACAGGAACATACAGATACACTTCGTTCCTTACAAGCTGACATGATAGCTTCCAAACCCTTACAGACATGCGTAAACGTACGCAACCTGGTGATCCGTATAGTTGCGGGTCAATCTGGGTACACCTATCTAACATACAATGAAGGTGAAACAGTACCAATTGCATACAAATCACATTTGTACACCAATGCTGAGATGCGCTTCGCATCTACAGAAAAGATTCTGACAGCAGTACAGACTGCTGTAGTGAGAGAAAGAGCACTGGCTCAGGGGAAACGAATAATAGTAGTAACTCCGGTTCCAGCCTTAGAGGCTGCGACAAAGGCAAGTGTTCCTAATGCTAAAGCTTTACATCCGAGATGGATACAATGGGCTAATTCGCTCACTGCAACAGATGTAGAATACAGGTACGACCCAGATTTAAAGACACAAGCATTCCTGCAATACGAACAAGAATATCCTCTACCACACGAAATAATGCCTCTAGGTGAGTATGAATATATAATTTACACTGACGGATCTGCTCAACCGGCCATAGGAAGTAAGCAACAATATAGCGCAGCATGTGCAATCGTTAAAGGTCGCATGCGGGATGGAAAGTTCCATCCAGGTTGCACAAAAACGCAGTCTCTAGGAGACTGCACGGCACAGCTGGCAGAGTTAAAAGCGCTGATACTGGCACTAGTGAATACGGATCGAGAATTCCCACACTAATTGTGTGCGATTCTTTTTACTGTGTACAGTCATATAATGAATATTTGCAGCACTGGGTTCAAAACGGGTTCAAAGATGCAAAAGGTGGCACAATTAAGCATAAAATGCTATGGGAACAGGTAGTGGAGTTGAAAACCGAACTACCGAGGGCTCACGTGATACATACACTGAGTCATCAGCGTGATGGCGTTCACGTTGAAGGGAATTCATTGGCTGATGAAGCCGCAAAGGGGGCTGTACGCACGGCTTCCGTAGCTGCAATCACTCATTCTAAAACGAGAATAGACGGTGAGATTATGGTAGCTGTCAATGCTTCAGCGCAAAAACAGCAGAGCAGTACCAAAAAGTTTCCACTCAAGTACTCCTACAAGTTAGATGCCAATAACATTCCATTTGCTCAGATTCCTGGAGTGGGGGATAGAGTAATTCCAAACATGGATCGTAGGTTAGGTTTAATTCTAGCAGCACACGAAGGGATAGGTTCTGCACATGCAGGAGTTACGGCGACTGTTTCTTTGTTGAAACAACGCTATTGGTGGCCTGGATTAATAAAGCAGACCAAAGACTATCGTCTTGAAGTGCGACATCTGCCAGCAGATAAATGAGGTTCCACCACAGCTCGCCCAGCACAGATCCCATTATTAGACAGCATCAGACTGTCCATTCGCGTGCATTCACCTGGACCACTGCGGCCCCTTAAAATGTGATGGGGCTTACAGGTATATCATGGTTGCAGTGGATTCCTGCTCAAGATTCCTATGGGTGTGGCCCCAA
The DNA here is from genome assembly GCA_963921515.1 of Calotriton arnoldi. NCBI lineage: Eukaryota > Metazoa > Chordata > Amphibia > Caudata > Salamandridae > Calotriton > Calotriton arnoldi. The sequence goes on from CAWUFW010000880.1 coordinate 255,241, forward strand.
CGCTCGGCTGACGCTCGAACTGTTATCAAAGATTTGCGAGTCTTTATAGGGACATACGCAATTGGCACATTACATTCTGACCAGGGCCCCTGCGTTTAGCTCTCTGGCTTACAAGGAGGCCATGCGAGGATTGGGTGTAGCATTGCGGTACTCATCTCCGTACCATCCTGAGGGAAATTCGGTAGTTGAGAGAAAAGACCGGGACTTAAAGCAATCTTTAACAGCTAGAGTATTAGGCACGGGTGAAAGTTGGGTAAAACATCTGTATGGAGTCCAGCGAGCTTTGAACAACATGCCAAGAAGTTCTCTAGGGGTGTCACTCCATATGAGGTCCTATTTGGGACAAGAATGTGGGTACCTGATCTTGATTGTGAAGGCACAGTGGCGGATGAAAAGCCTTTTGACATCCATGATCGTTTGGCTGTTTTACAGGATCTAAATGAATCCAGGACACAACAAAGTAATGTCCACCTGAAGCAGACCGCCACTGGGGAAGTCAAATCAGTCTCGGCAAGACCTGTCTGGATCCCAAAAGTCAGGGATCTGGTCAGAGAGAAGATAGCGGACAAAAAAGAATTTGGGCCATCATACAGAAAGCCTGTACCGGTCCTAGCAATTGAAGGAACAAGAACTGTACTTCTACCGCCTCTTGCCGGAAAAAAGGAGAAAAGATTTGTCTCAATCGACCTAATCAAACCACACTATGTGGCCGATACTGAGTAGTAGGCCACGTGGACTCCAAAGTAGCAGACGCCCTCCTCTCGCTACAATCCAAGAAGTTCAAACGGAAAGACTCATCACGTTCGAAGAGTCTCCTGCACGGAATGATGGACTATGCAACAATGCTATGGAACTCGTTCCTCTTGAACCTGAAGCTCAACTTCAAAATCAAACTCAAAATCGAAAGACAAATCGCTATTCGACCAAATACAGATGTCTACGTCAACATGCCTCGACAAGAGCAAACTACGATTTCTACAAATCCTGATGCAATACCAACAATTGATCGAACTGCTTCTGGCTACTTCATAAACTTTGATACGTTTTCTTTGGATCCAAGTGAACCGGAAACGATGCCAGCCAAAAAATCACGCAAACAGCAAGTAAAAGACTTTCTGAACTTTCTTAAAAAGACTTACCTGGTGTCACCCTGGGTAGAACTATGGATAATCACCGGGATACTTTTCTTTCTTTTCTGGGTAGGCTTAGTAATAGTTTTTAGCATGCTTGTTAATGGAAGATACCTTCGACAAAGCTCTGCAGCCCAAAAGGTGAACTTACTTTTAAGACCACACCTATCATCTCATCGAGAACAAAGAGACTTGTCATCAGTGAACATTACAGCAGTTCCTATACCTGATGGTATAGTTTGGGACAAGGTTGATTTCGATATATTTGGTCCGACTGAAATTTTAAGAATTCCTCATTTATTTAAAATATCGTTGAGCGATATCATTACCTCAAGTACATTTTCCGATGATTGGGATTTTGAAACTGTTAATAACATGTTATCTGATTTGGAAAAATCTGCTGCGTTTTCTAATAGTGAAACATTGGAAGACACATCAGATTTTGAAAGTATGTATTGTTATCAACACTATGGTCATCACTTTTTACATAAATCTGCTAATCCTAGACCTGTGTTCACATACCACCAGTGGGAACATTGTCCAACAATACCGAAAGACAGTTCAAAAACATTTACACAAAAGTTTTCATATTTTTCAGGGTTCAATATGTCTGACCCAGCCTCATATTATTATAAGGTTGCACCAACATCAGCACAGAAAAATATGTTGACAAACACCAAACAGATTTACTCTGCTTCCTTTATTGCCCAGTTGTCTGAACAAGGTTTCGACTTATGGAAAGACACCATAGACTTAAAATCAGTCTGGGGTACTAGAGAATGGCAAGTTCAGGGAACAGAAGCTTTGTTTAGAGCATGCCTCATCCCTCAACAAATCATGTTTTTGAACGAGACAGTGCAACAGACGTCTTGCCTTGGACTAGCCAAGAACAAAGACTTGAACACATCTCGGTTGCCGACTCCATCACACACCGAGGGTAACATAACATCACAGGAAGAGATTACAGTAGATGACATCATACAATACAACAGATCAGACCCCGATTGGAAAAAATGGTTGATTTGGCCCACAGACACTAATAGTTGTCAGGCAAGATTCATGGGTAAAGCCGAAGGGTTTAGTATCCATAGGCCAGATCCACGTTATGTACAGAGACAACATCCAGGGGTAGTGACATCCTACAGTGTTGGGAAGTTGCGCCTCGATTGGCTAAAAACCTCAACACTCACACAAGTGAAACAACACTTATCCTTACTGTCACAGGATGTGGATCTTAGGGATTTTTTAATGGGTCCCAGGATGCCACGTCAGAAACATTTCTATTATGCTGTCTATAATGAAATATGGGAAAATATCCCAACAAGAGGCCGCAGAGAAACTACGAGAGATAGAGCGTATAAATCTAGAAAAATCTCTAGCAGTGGTAGACAATGGGTTAACTACATTGACCTCCAGGATATATTCCATAGGCAACATTGTATCTTCTGCGATAGACATACTAGAACAAGATTTGGCCATATTACAACACGGGCAATGTCAGTTACGCTCTATTATGTTATTAAGCTGGACGCTGCAATCTTTGCATGCAGGCTACGTGCCTTGGCGTTATATCAACAGTACGTCTCTGTTTTCTGAATACAATCTAACAGATAAACAGATAGAAATGGCACAAAGGGGAGCAAAATATACAATGCTGCGTATCGAAAAACTGGATAGATTAGCATTTACAGTGGCAGAATCACCGTCGACAGAATGGCTAATCCATGGCCACATAACTCTGCCGGTCACTACTTTTCAGTTTCAGTATTGCCTTGAACAAAAGCAAGTAGGCAGTTATGACAAAATGGGTAAGGAATACATCAAGGAATCTTGGGAATTACCATACAAATTTCAATGCCGGAGTGGGGATCGAGAAGTGTTTCTGAGCGGTACAAACTGTGAGAAGGCTTTAAGTGGATCACTCATATGCCAGGATATAATGCTGCACGGGGCTTGTAATGGTTCTGTAGCGAACCTGTCCTGCCATTTGAGGGGTGCCCCAGCTGCTAGTGATTACTCCAGCATTTAGGCTACTTTCAGAATGGGAGTTACTTGATGCTGAACAGTCAAGGCTGCTGTGGCATGCCCCCGTGCATTGCATATCTGGTAACCGTGAGCTCCAGGGTTACTTGTTGTATGTAAGTATTGTTTCCACCGACACATACAGTCAGGGAGGCGCCGTTATGGCCTTCACTGAATGTTTCTTTAATACTGGTTTGATACTCTAAGCAGAATGAAAGCCATGCTTCTACAGAAGTCTGTGCCCTTAACCTCCGCTCGAGAGACTTTTGATCTCCAGATCGCAAGGTCTTCGGCAGAGATACAGGCGCTAATTCATACAAACTGCCCTTTCCATTTCGCAGAAATGGTCAATCGTATCTTTAACATGTCTGATACGACAGGCATTGTCCACCTATTTAAGACTATAGGTTCTGGACTTCTGAGCACCTTTCAGACGGTACTTGGAGTTATCACCAAACTTCATACACTCCGTGTTTGGAAGCATCTTTGGAGGACTTCCGCTCATCCTGTTCCTAGCAGCAGGTATCCTGATTGTTTTACATTTGCTACGCAATGGACGTCCCAGTCACCAAGGAGATGGAAAAAGCTCTCCTGGAGCGTAAATACTGTGACCGCATGGTGCAACATCTGGGCACACCTCGCCAAAGAGAACTAAGTGCATCTTGGTTCTTGCCATTTCGACCAGTCTGGATGGACTGCATCTTACCTGTCCTCCGATGCCTGTTTTGCGGAGAAGAATGCGTGTTAGACCTGTGTTTGACACTCCCATCATGTGCGCCACCGGACGTGAATGCGTTACTGGACCCGATAACGGCCCATGTTCTGCAGTGTCCTGAGCGTATTCCAATGTTGATGGCGGCATTCCTTGAGCCACCGCAGGTAGTAACTGCACCTGTTGGTATGAACACCGGCTCCTCCAATGACACCCAGGCTTTGGACGGCGCACAGGCTGCCCCAGCACCGGCTGCGGACAGCGTGGAACATCATCTGTGCTCAATTGACATACTCTCCGAGGTGTTACAGGGGCAGTCTACTGTGGAAGCAAGCAACAGAAATGTTGCGTCTACCAGCCAGGACACAAACATTTGACTCATTTGGCTCGTCGTGTGCAGGGAGAAATTCGCCCTTTTCTAAACAAGCTCAAATTTGGAACTATGAAACTAAAGTGACATTCCTTTCATTTTTTGGGCATACATTTATTTTTAATGCTTATACTGGTTCGGACTATAATTACGGACACTTTTAGAGCTAGGGCTTGAAAAACTTTCTTTTTACATTTTTTAAGTTTTTAGAAATTTTTAAACATTTTTTAGCTAAAGAGATGTTTTTATAAACTTTGTGCGTACCGCTATCTAGTTATGCTAGTAGTACAGTATTAGGTTACATATGTCATCCAGTCGGAAGAGGAGTGGGTGTTATATTCCATATAGGTACCCTATATAGGCGCAGGTAACATTGCAACCTTTCACCTATATTCTTCCCTACATTACATACATAACGGTTTTTAGGCACTGACCTTTTACCTAGATATGACACTGCATTCAGAACGCGGGTTTTTCCCTGGTTCGATTCTCATACATTATGCATGAGGCTTCTTGGAAGCACAGCAGGACTAACAGTAGGATTACCATCTCCTGTATAATATCTCTGTATAAAGTTCAGGCCCAACGTCATCCTTTAGGCCGACACAGTAACACAGCAAGGTAGGACGCCTGGGGAGACCTATGGGTATATATACAGCACATCTTGCTTAGGAAGATAGAGGAGACCGTGATCTTCCCGGCTGACACACTGACCAGACGCTGAGGTTCCTGCATGCAGACGCTCCAGCTCGCAGTGGTCTAACATCCTCGCGGGGTGTCCAACTCGAGACCAGGACCGGGTCCCACATTCTCTACATTCTCAGGTAATGGGGTTGACTAGATCCTAGAGGGATTCTTGGCATAACACCTACATAGATGCTAGGTACATTTAGGTACATCTAGTTAGGGAGACATCATAGGAGTACGCACTTTTTATCATGTGTTTTATGTACTGGTATATATTCATGATATCTGCAAGATGGTAGAACTATACCATCCCTTTACTTTCGTAGTACTGCTAATCATATATCTCTGCTACTGTCTAATGGTTGTTGCAGCTCATATATTCTACACTAGAATAACAACTGTTCAATAAATTCTTATTGAAAATGACCAGCCTGTTTATTCTGTGTATCTCTCTGAGACGAACTAAGTAAGCACGAGTGACTGAGCGAAAGGTGGTACATTGTTTCCACGATTCTGAGGGATCAGGGTTGTCATGTTCTGAGGTTGCCAGAATCTATTCTCTCCTTGGTAAGAGGAGATTATAGTGGCACTGTGAGCTAGCTAATACAGATAGGCTAACGTATCCGGTGGGGGTGCACGGAATCAGTCCGCCACCAATCCCACAGTTTATGTTATCCAAATGCGCAGATCCTGTATATGTAATATAGGAACTACATGACAGCTTGCCATCTTTTCAATCATTGTTTCTGTCTTTCTCTTCCTTATTCTTTCCCCTTTTTGTTTTGTTTTTCCTTCTCTTGTTTAGGGTCAATGTCCGATGAAGAAAAATAAATGCTGGTGCCCAAAAATGACTGCTGGTGGGCAATGTTCCCTCTAATTTTTTCCCTCTGTGAGCGGCAGTGTAAGGTCTCTGTGCGCTGCCGCCAAGGCTATGTGCGCCAGGAACCCGACCGCGTGTGTGGGTGCAGCGACTAATATCAAGTGCAGATTGTGTGAGTATTCATGTTAATTGCAGCGCCAATCATGTGCTACAATTAACATGAATACTTTCTCAGAGGCACACAATATGCCCCACACAGGGACGGCCTTAGCGCTGGTGGCGGCCTGTGCGACAATGTTTGTTGGCGCCCCCAATGACCACCTCTGCCAGTGATTCCCTCACTATTACCCTTCAACAGTGCCCTCAAGTCTTCTTTACCACACTCTCCGAGATGCATTTAATTTGTTTTATAGCGCTACTCATTCCAGTGTAGGGTGTACTTTACATTGCACACACATTAAACAGAGACAGTCAATCATAGGTATGTAATCAGTGTATAAGAAATGTTACATATGTCAGAGGACTGCAAGGTGTAGGAGTGACATGTCATTCATAGTGGTAGGCAGTATAGTTTAAGAGTGCTTTGTCCGGAGAAGCATGAAAAGAAGATGAGGCGAGTCTTCTGGTTTTTCAGGTTTCTTTATTGCCACCAAGACAGAGCAACGGACAGCTGGACCATCCAGCACAGAAGCAACTGCCAATCCCCTTGCGCCTAATTCTAGAACCCCACGATGGGGAGTGTTCCTTAAAGTCACGAAGCAACAACATGAACAACCCAACACATCTTCCCCCTTCATGAATAACAAAAGAGAAAACACAAAAAAAAACATAATACAAGAGTTCATAACAGAATAACAACATTGCAAGGATGAACAAAACGCAAAACAAGTTAGTGCATAATATAATCATGAAATTTGTTGGCAAAACAAGTTAGTGCATAATATAATCATGAAATTTGTTGGGTAACCTTGTTGCCCTGGAAGAAGGGACACAGGTGCTGGAACCATGGCAAGACTCAAAATTATTAGATGTCAAAACATGAGATGACTTGGGAACAGAAACCTTTTCCGTCCTCCAATTGTACAGCATTTTTGTTGACTCTCACAACAGACTTGAAATCAGAGAATTTGGATTCACCTTTGGGTAAAATCCGAGAACATTTAATTCTGACACGATCACCCACTTTCACATTCAATTCCCTAGAGCTACATTGAATATACTTATTCTGAGCTTCCTCTCTTTTCCTCCCTACTTCTCGTATCTTAGCTGCAGGTAATTCAAACACACCCATCCACTTCCTTAACAATTTTGAAGATGGAAGGCGGCCCCTAAGTAAAATGAATGGGGAGACCTCAGTGTCAGAATTGGGGTGGTTCAGTACAGCCCACAACAAGTTTATTAGTTCATTTTTACAATTTAAACTACTGGCTTTTGATAATTGTATGTTGTCCTTAATCACCCTGTTGAATCTCTCAACAAGACCATTACTCCTAGGGTGATAAAGTGAGGTTTTGGTATGTTTAATACCCATGAAGTCAAGGAAACTCTCAAATTCTGAAGAGGTAAATTGACAGCCATTGTCTGAAACTATTTCATCGGGAACACCTTCCCTTGCAAATAGAAATTCTAGGAATTCTATCACGCAAGCGGTGGTAGGAGCTTTCACAAACTTTAACTCTGGCCAACGACTGTGATAATCCATTAGAACTAAACCATATTCGGAAACACCACTGTCGGATAGTGTTAAAGGACCAATGACGTCAATGGACAATTTGGACCAGGGTTTGGAAGGAACACTCACAGCTTGCACAGGACTGGGAATTGTCACCTGAGACTTATCACTTATGGCACAGTGTAGACAATCTCTTACAAAATGCTCGACTTGTTTGTCTAGACCAGGCCACCAAAAACGCTCCCTAATTCTTCTCTTCATGGCACGCATGCCAATGTGGCCTTCATGGACTAGGGAAAGTACTTTGTCTCTCATGACAACTGGAACTACCAATAGAGAAGAACGATACAGGAGACCATTTACAATAGAGAGTTCATCAAAAACATGTTTGAACTTGCAGATGACATCATCTTGAGAACATTCCCTTGTCCAACCTGTGTGGACTACATCCATTAGTTTTTTAATGTCTAAGTCAGTATCATATGCGTCTCTTCACTCATTCTCTAAAATGGCTCCATAAGAGTGTGACAGAGCATAACAAAAGATATCAGAATCAAAACCCTTGTCGTCATAATCACCCTCCTCATGTGTACTGCTGGGCAATCTGGACAAACAGTCTGCTAAAACATTTCGTATACCCGGAATATACTTGACATCAAAGTTATGTTCTAAAAGCCTATATTGCCATTTGGCAATTCGGGGAGTGGCCTTATCCCCTCCCTTGGTGGTAAAGAGCTGGACCAAGGGTTTGTGGTCCACTCTTACAGTAAACTTGGAGCCCCACAGATACTGTTTAAAATGAACAATGCCCCACCAACAAGCCAACGCCTCTCATTCAATCACTGAATACGTAGCTTCGGCACCCTTGAGGCTTCTGGAGGCGAAGGCTACCACTTCATCTCTACTGTCCCTATGTTGCATAAGTACAGCACCAAGGCCTTTCTGACTAGCATCAGTCATGATTATGGTGTGGTCATTGATGTCAAAGGGCTTAAGAGGAATAGCGTGTGCAATTTCTTTTTCGATTAATTGAAACTTCAGCACATTCAGTACTCCATCTGAAAACAACATTCTTTTTAAGAAGATTTCTCATGTGAAAAATCTTGGAGGAACAGTTGGGTACAAACCTCGCATAGAACTCGATGAGTCCCATGAAAGACCTCAACTGGTCTTTGTCACCAGGTACACAGAAATCTTCGATAGCTTTAACCAGACTGGCTTTGGGTTCAACACCCTTAGCAGATATTCTGTACCCTAAATAATCTACTGAAGTTACATTAATTTTACACTTTTCAAGGCTCAAAGTGACACCCTTTTCCCGTAAGATGGAAAGAACAGTATGCAACCTTTCATCATGTTGGTTTTGATTGGAGCCGTAAACCAGCACATCATCTTGAAACGCCATCACCCCGGGTATGTCTTTGAACATGCTCTCTACAATTCTTTGAAAGACTGCAGATGCAAGTCCAAAGGGCATGCGTTTGTATTGGTACAGGCCCTCCGGGGTGATGAACGCGGTGTAGTGTCTGGAATCGGGGTGTAAATCAATTTGATAAGCCGAAGTCATGTCAAGTAGGCTAAACCACTTGACATCCTTCAGAGTAGTTGTCAATTCAGTGATGTTGGGCAATGGGTGTTGATCAACCCAGATATGTCGATTCAAATCGCGAAGATCAACACACATGCGCAACGCCCCATAGGCCTTACGGGCTAAAACAATGGGGGAAACCCAATCGGAGGATTCGATGGGTTCTATGACAAACTTTTGTTTTTCTAACTTTATTGGACATTTCTGTTGGGATCATTATTGCAATCGATTAGTATGGTTGCATGGGAAAAATTGGGTGAGGAAGTTGGTTTACTAATGGAAGCCACAGGACTATCTATGTTGGACATTGCCTCAATCTTGGTTGATGATTTTATCATACATGTTTGTATAAATTTCAAAAAAATGTTTTTAGGTAATTGAACTTTATAATATGGAATATTCATAAAGAGAAAGCTTTCATGGGGTTTGATTATAAATATGTTTGTAATACCATGTTTTGGTTCAATAGAATGAAGTTTTTGCAACTCTATTTTTTAAAATGTCTCCTGTCTTTGAGTATTGTATTGAATGTGTTGTTATATGTTAATAGATATTAGATTGTATTATATATATGTTTTTTAAATGTTTTTACAGCCCTGACGAAGTTCTTGTCTAAAAGAACGAAACGCGTTGGCTGCTTGGTGCTTTGTCTCAAATAAAAAGAAGAATAAAGAAATCTGAACATTTCCAACATTGGATGGACATTTAAAAATTATTTTTGTACCCTGGATATTTGGATTGGGTGGTGCAACCTACAGTTGATAAAAGTTTATGTTTGTCATTTTGATCGCTCCTTGGAAACGGCAGGGGCAGTGGGGTTGCACACCGTGAGCATAAGGCTCAAATGTTAGTTCTACTATAGGAGGTTTTTAAAAAAATAAGGATTATTGTTCCTTATATTGAGGGAGGTGCGTTACATACACTCTATAGTGTTTGGATGGTTTTGCGGTTTCCTTTTTTGTTTATGGGTTCTATGACATCACTAGAACATAACTTGTGTAATTCTTCTTTAAGTGCGTCGCGTAGGGCTAGGGGTACTCTGCGAACTTTGTGCACCACCGATTTGGCGCCATCGAACAATCTGATTTTGTGTTTAAATCCCTTAAATAGACCTAATTTGTCATTGAAGATCTCGGGATACACAGACTCCCATGTTTCATTCTTGACAGTTTGTATAGAAATTAAATCCTTCTTTAATATAACTTGCTGAGGATCATTGGGATCTAAAATAATCCCCAGATTCCCTTGGTCATGCCACCCCAGCAAACAGGTATCATCTTTGGCTACGTAAACAACACCTTGGGCATTACTACCTTTGAAACACAAATTGGCATGAAATTCACCAAGAACTTCGATGGTCTTACCACCATAGCCGACAGGGCGAACAGTTGACTGTTTTAGAATGAAACCTTGATAGTGAAATAATTCTTCCCATATTTTGTCACTAATGAGTGTGAATGGGGACCCGGAGTCAGCCAACATCTTGACATCTTTTCCGTTGACGGAGAGGGTACATAAAGGACGTCTTGTTCCTTGCGAAATGGTGGAAACAACATCGGTGTGTTGAGACTCAGTTATCAAACAAGTTTGGTCCTCATCGCTTGAAGAGGACTCTCCTGTGAGATGCTCAACATTGAGGATTTTCTTGGAAGATGACCCAAGATTTACAGATGATTTGCCGCTAGATCTACAAACGTTGGCGAAGTGTCCTTTCTTAAAGCATTTAGCGCATGTTTTATCTCGGGCAGGACAGAATCTGGCATTGCCGAGGTGAGAGCTGCTGCCGCAGCGATAACATTCCCAACGTTTGTTAGAGGGTTTGGTGCTAGACCTTACGTGCTCTGCAGATTTTTCTTGGCGAGGTTTCTCTTTTGAGAATTTATATTTGCTTTTAACAGCTAGAATATTTTGCGTTGAAGAGCTTGAACTGGAAATCGACATTTGTTCCAGGTAAGAAGTGGTGCTCTCAATTCTTGTGGCTATCTCCAAAGCTTTCTGTAAAGTTAGATCAGGTTTGGATAGGAGAGCTTCTTGGACTTTTTTGTTATTAGTCTTTTCCACAAGCTGGTCTCTTATCATTTCCTCCTCAAATGTCTTATAGTCGCACGTAGCTGCTAGGATTCGCAAAGCGCAGACAAAACTGGATGCAGACTCCCTAGAAAGTTGTGCTCTTTTATAGAATTTATGCCTCTCTAAAGTGATATTCTTACATGCCTTGAACCTAGAGTCAAGAGATTTGATGGCTGTGGCGTATTCGTCTTCAACGCCATCACCTTCAATGAACAACACCAGGACTTTTGGAATATGTTTGAGGATACTGCGACCTTCTGTACCTAGACAATGTCTTAAGATTGCGAAAAAAAAATTGTGCGTGAAAGAATCACCATCAAGAGCATCTAAATATGCCTCGAAACTTTCCTTCCACTTCTCCCAATCGGACTCAGGAGAAGAAGGGTTGGGTGAAAACGCAGGAGGAGACTGCAAAGATTGTTGCATTATGAACAGAGCAAAGAGACAAAACACAAGAAGGTTGATGAGATGCACACGGTGAGTGTGTCACCGAGGTTTAAGGGATGACACACTGTAAAAATAAATAAATAAAGGTGTGTGTGTCACCGTGACGCAAATGCACTGTGAATGAAGGCGTGTAGATTCTTGAGATGAATGAAGTAAATAAATTGTGCCCATCAGCGATTTCTCTTTGAACTGTGTGCAAGAAAAGTAAAATGCCAAGATGCTGTGCACATCAGCGTTTGAGAAAAATTGAAGAACAAATGGTGGACAGTTATGAACAACTGTGCGCATCAGCGATTGAATTGCGAGCTGTGCACATGGAAGGAGAGATGCAGCATTATGAAGTAGATTGGGATAATAACATAATGTGACGTGATTACTTTTTAAATTGCGCGCTTGAAGGATTATATGCTGTGCGCATCAGCGGTGAAGAAAACGCCGTGAAATGCTGTGCGCTTGAAGAGATAAATATTCAAGATCTGTGCGCATCAGCGGTAGAGGAAACGCTGGCGTTGCTATGGTGAAGCGATGCGAAGATGAAGAAAATGGCTGCGTGTACGTAGGGACACAGCGTAAGGCGGCGCCAGGCAAACAGGCAGTTTCACATCGATACATGGCACGTCACAGCAGGAACTGCATGAGCATTCGGAGGCGCGCACGGACAATGGCGCGAGAAGATACTTAAAATGATTTAAAATAAACAGCGTCTCACCAAAACCTTCAACAGGAACGCGGTTTTCTTCTGCAGCATGGCACAAAGAACGGCTTCAAGGAATTGGCAGGCCAGACGACACTAAGGGGTCCGGTGCTCCGAATCGTCGACTGGAGGCTGGCGAAGGAAGAAATAGCAAACTCCACACGCGTGGACGTCTTGGAGGCAACGGTAACTCGTCGCCAGTGAAAAGAAGATGAGGTGAGTCTTCTGGTTTTTCAGGTTTCTTTATTGCCACCAAGACAGAGCAACGGACAGCTGGACCATCCAGCACAGAAGCAACTGCCAATCCCCTTGCGCCTAATTCTAGAACCCCACGATGGTGAGTGTTCCTTAAAGTCATGAAGCAACAACATGAACAACCCAACAAAGCACAAACTCAAAATTTATAATGTAACACCATGGTTAGGGTTTCTCTAACAAGAATTGCTTTGTATCCAAATGAACCCTTTTTGCAACATTAGGATAATGAATGGCTGGGGTAAAAATCATAAAGCTCTAATCTATACCTTGCAGTATGCATGAAGGTAGGCTGGTGGCTAACAACATAACTCCTAGTGTTGATGGCTTTCCAGCTGGGTTTTACTCAACATTTAGATTATCTTTTCATTTTAGCCAAAGCACACTCTGGCATTTTACATGGAGGGAACAAATGTCAGTGCATGTGACTGGCAATAATTTCTGTAATTCCAAAAGAGACTAAGCACATTTTGGACTCTGTGAACTGTAGGCCAGTTTTACTCTTAAATTATGATATAGAGATACATGGCACATCTTATTGTGAGGCTGGAAACGAATTCCAAATGGATCCACCCTTTGAAGTCACATTTCTTTAAAGGGAGACATTTTTTTTTTTAATGTTAGAGCTCTTTTGATCTGTTAAACCTCAATAAATTAAGTGCCATTTTTGACAAAGTTTTCTGATTGCAGTTTAGCATCATCACTGTTTATGTGCCTTAAAACACTGGAGTGCAAGTTGCAAGTACAGGGCCTAGGATGCAGGCTAACAGGCTAACATGAGCAGGTAAAACAGTGCAGATCCAGCATGAAGAAACAATAATCATTTGGTGATATTTTTCAAGCAACATCAAGTAGGAATTGTTTTCAAGCACAGAATAGAGGCTTCGTTCAAGGATGGGTGTAGAACAGTTTGCCTTTTCAATCACTCCCCAATGCAGAGCCATGAGATATCCCACCAGGAGCCAGAGGCTCGGGCAGTGGCAAATAGAGCAGGCCAGACCCACATTGGGATCCAGTATCCGGGAGACAGTCACTCACCTTGGAAGGAAGTCGTAAAGATTAGCTGTGATGGGCGCATCACTGTATGACTGCAGAGAAGCTGGTGGGGCTGGTTAGCCTCAGACAAGGGCCCACTTGTAGGAGGCAAGACAGGAGCAGGAGTAGCTCTGGAAATGGGCCCCGGCCCAGAGCTCATTGCAGGTCTGGCAAGGGGCACTGGTGGGCCGGTGTTTCTTGGAGCTGAAGCACGCAGTGATTCTGAATTCGCAGGTTGTGCTTGTAGGCTTGCTGCATTTCATTTGTTAATAGAGCACAGCACACAATCTGCCCCGCTCTATTAACAAAACAAATGCAGCAGGTCTACAAGCACGACGTGTGCTTTCAGAATCACCTGAAAGCACACGTCATGCTTGTAGACTTGCTACATTTCTTTTGTTAAAAGGGCGAGGCTGCGGGGCAAATTGTGTGCCTTTGTTAAAGTAATCATGTTAATTGCAGCGCATGACGGGAGCCTATGATTAACATGAATACTTTCACAAAGGCACACAATCTGCCCCGCAGCCGCGCCCTTTTAACAAAAGAAATGCAGCAAATGCAGGAGGCACTTGCAGCTGAACTTACCTGTGTGCGCTTCACACACCACGCTGTGCGCTCAAGGTGAGGGCTGGTGGGTCCCACCAGCAACCACCATCTCAAATAAAGCATGGACTTAAGAAAAGACCATGAAAATATAAACTCAACATTAATGTTTTTTAGGTGATTTGGAACTGTGCAGAATCCTATTTTCCACTCCTCTCTGGGAACGGCCACTAAAATGAAAGAAACACACTTTGAACGTAGATTACAGACTAGGCAATCATAGATATGATTCGCTGTATTGTCGGCATGACTGAAATTCAGGGACTTATTTACAAGCCCCGGGCGCCGCCAGTGCATCATTTCTAATTTGGGAAAAAGTGACGTACCGGCGGCGCAAGGGGCTTGTAAATAAGCCCCTCATCAGTTTGTTCTTCTCAGCTGGTGGCTGGAAAGGACAGCACAGTTTATACTTGCAAGGGACAGAAAATCAGAACATCTTCCTTCCTTACATGAATTTCATCGCTCGCAATAAGCAGATAAGGACGTATTTTACAGATTGCTTGTAGATGATGTGTCAATGATTTCTTCCTCATTGGTAATCCCTTCCTTGTGCATTTCGCATAGTGCTTCTTCGGTTTCATCCCGTCTGATGTATGGAAAAATCTTGTCTTGGACTCTAGATTTTTGGCATCTCCTTAACATATACAGCTTCGTCATCAAGGATATTTCCCCTTGCTCTGGAATAGTCTGATTCCATTTCCATTAAGAACATGTTTGTAATACACCAAGAGTTTCCTTCTGAGCTCTATGGTACAATCATGTCACACCTTTGGCATTGTAGGACCATTCTCGGTAGCCTTAAAGGAGCTCTTCCTAATAGTCTTGATACAGTGGCTGTGGTAGACAGATGGTCTAGTGAATTCCTACATTTCACAACTGTGGAATGCACACTGAACATGTTCACCAGTCCTCCAATGTATTAGGGTAGACTCAGCTCAATCAGTTCATGTTACTCACATTTTATTTGTTTTAGCAATTACTTCTTGAATCAGTGCCTGCCAGTCTTCTCTCACGTTTCTTGGTTCTTGTCACTTACTACAGTATTCCTTCATTTGAGGCTGCTTAAAAGTTGATTATAAGTAGTTGAGATAAAATACTGAACAAAGCATAGGGGAAGTCCCATTGTATCAGACAACCAATTGATTCCCTCCTGTGTAGAAGGAGCCTTTTAACATTAAACAGAGCAAAACATGCTCTAAACATTTTGCACAAGTCCTCCAAAGTCCTTTTGGTAGATAAAATTCAATACGTTTATTGTACTCACATTTTGATACTTGTTGTACAAGTGGCTTTGTGGCCTCACAGAAACGAAGGGCCCGATTTGGAGTTTGGCGGACAAGGTACTCCGCCACAAAAGTGGCAGAGTATTCGTCAAACCCTTGGTACTCCCGCTCTATTACGAATGAGGTGGACTTTCAGATTTACGCTGGTTGTGCGCTGGATGGCCAAGCTGTCCAAAACCAACACCAAAGGCTGGATGGAGTAGGGGCCGTTGGTGTAAGAACATTAGAATGCCTGCCAATTTTAGAGTGGGTGGTGTAATGTTCTTTTTTCTGTTCAGGACCACCTGGGAAAAACTGATGGTCATGAACAAAAACACAAATTGCTAATGAGCCTCACAATTGGAAGAAAACACCAAGGGTTTCAGGGTCATTAATTGTTTATTTTCCAAAAACAAACTCCTGCTTTGGGAGTTCGTTTTGAAAAACAAAAAGTTTGCTGAGCAGCCATCCGAAATATGGTGACTGTCCACCAAACCTCAGTGCCTTGACAAGAGCTACCATGGAGGTTACTCCTGTGAACACACGGATGTCACTGCTAGGCCAACGGTTCTCTAGATATGGTGGGAGGTAGTCAGATAGGGTGCCAGACGTAATGTCCTTTGCTACTCTGATGGACAGGGGGGGGGGGCCTGCCCACCAATCTTTAGAACGGGCCCTTAGGACTGATACTTTTAGTAATACTTAATTGTCATCCTTTCAGAGGCTTCTCATGCTCTGGGCCTGACTGCTACCTCATGATTCTAAGCAATGCTTCTAAAGTCACATTGGAAGATGCCCGATTTAGAATGTATTGGGCCAAGTAGGTGGTCATGCCTAGCAGAAATAATAGCCATTTTATCTAGTCTGGAAGCTTCATATTGTTTACTGCACATCTTCTCAGTGCATGGGCTACTTTCTGAAGTAATGACACGACCCATGTTCTCCCTTTATGAAGGACATAGTGGGTATTTTCCTTGTTGAATTTGTCACTGACCCACAATTTTCTTTCTTGAATACCACTGTGATCATCTAGGGACAGATCAAAAGTCAAACAGTGGTACCTATACAGAAGGTACCAGTCTGCCCGATTCAGAGTGCCTCAGTTCACTGCACCCACAAATGCTAGGTGCAGTAAACTTGGACCAAGTTCCAATTGTCAAAAAAAAGTGTAACTTATTGCCAGAAAATGGCCTGATAATACAAAAAAATATATATATGCACAAAAGTGATGTAACTCCGCGTCTGCATGCTATTCCCCAATAGAAGGCCATTATCTTGTACCACATGGTGTTGGTAACTCCCAGTGCAAAGTTATCTCCCCGTATTACCATGCTACTTATGAACAGCCAATGATGCCAAAGGCCTTGCAATATTTTGCTGAAGTGCTTCAATTATTGGCTTTACACTGAATAATAGTCTCCTAAATTTAAACTGTTCCTATTGGGTACTAAAGATGCATAGAAATAGAACTCATTCTCTAATACCAGTTGTAATTATCCATGTTGTTCATCTAAAATTGAAAAGCAATGTTTTCTTGTCTTGCTGTGCTGTACTTTTTCTGTGGTGGGAATGGAAAAATTGTGCCTCTTCACCATTTTGCTGAGGAGCCTCTGATTCAAGCAGCTTCTAGGGGCCCCATTGTGCTTTTCCTTGGTCACCAAACTGTTCACACACGCCGAGGGCACATGTACCAGATAAGGGTACCAGCCTCATGCTTTTGTGAGATAACTTTGTTCAGATGCCTACGTAGAATCCTTCTGAACCAATGTATGACTTGCGTGACTATTGTGTCTACATAAATTATAAGAGCGCTTGGGAATGACTAATACCATTAAAGACCATAGAAAATTGAGCAGTCAAGTTTTCTTTTGTTGCTCTTTTTGTCTTGTCCACACCGTTTGCTCTGCATTTTAGATTTAGTTCCACACATACCTTCCTTCATTCCAAGAAAAGGTGCATTGCCCTCAGTTGCAAAGAAGAGGAGCAGGGATTTGCCCTTTTTCTTAGATTCAAATATCACAGCCTTGAGGAACAATCCTTGCTCCTTCAGAAGATACTAATCTAGTACGTTTGTCAGCATGATCTTCACATGAATGTGGCAATTTCTGTACTGCTTCTAATTTAATTATGTTTGCTTTCGTCTCAGTGTTCAGATAAAACTTCTCATTCACTTTCATCATCTTGTTATCCACATAACAGTCTACATCCAATTGTCCCAGCTGGAGACTCTGGACATGTAAATCTAGCAAATAAGGGGGTCTATTCATAAAGGTAAACTTACATATAAATAAATCTACTTGTGTAAATTTACTCTTACACTTTGTAGTACATTTACTACTTTTGGCTATTCATCATTTACAAATGTAAATTTATTACAAAGGTTAGGCTTAAATGTCTCTTGCCCCTGAAACAAGTGGGGTGAAGCCTAATTTCCAAGTGTATAGTTACTACTTTTAACATTTCCCACGTAAGTGGAGGTATCCACCTACAAAGAAGAGATCTCCTTCTGGTAAAGTATAGGGAAAAGTCTAAAAAGTTTATTAAAGTTTAAAAAAATAGTAAAAATGTCTTTTAGATAAATATGAAAGTAAGTTAATTTGATATCGTTAATGCTAAAGCACTATAAACTTACTTCTGAACTCAATATTCGATCTACATATATTAAATACAATTATTCTTTTAAGATTTATAAACAAAAGAACTAAAATAAAATGTTTATATGTATTTATTATGAGTAAAAAATATTTGAAAGTTTGCACAGAATTAATTGAAATTATTCTAATTAATTTTCAACAAAATTAAAATTATTTATTAAGTTAAAATAATTTTAAATGAACAAATAATATATATATATATATATATATATATATATATATATATATATATATATATGTTTAAGATGACTACGTAAATTCATTTGTTGTAACATTATTTTCTATCGGGTGTTTTACCCATAGCCTTCATTATGTTCTGTGGGAGGGCGTTGCAGTGCCAGTGCTTGGCCATGTGTAGTGCTGGACTTCCTCCAAGCCTGAGCATTTTTACTACTGTTTGGGGTCCTTTTTGACTGTAGTAACTTTAGAAATGCAGTTTGTGATTAGCAATGGGTTTACTCTTTTGTGGGTGGGTGCATGTCCTTCCTTAAACCCCTCCCTGTCCCTCATTTAACTTCTTCTTTCTTCTTTCAAAACTCCTCCCATTTAGTAAGTATCCCCCATTTTTCAGCTACTTACCCATTCCTCCCACATTTACTCCTAAAATGTAGTCATACTTGTGCGGAGATTTCCACAGTCAGATATAGATCTCCACACAGAAAAGACAGGAGAGGAGTTGGCGGAGACCTCGGCATGTAGGTATGTGAATAGCATTTTATAATACCTGAGTAGTTCTAGTCTAATATGACTAAATATACTACAAAATGCACTTTTTGAATAGACTCCATGGCAGGGGTGGCTCCTCTGCTATGGCGGAGGAGCGTCGCCCCACTACTTTCAAGCAGTGCAGAAGCAAAAACATAAAATGATAATAACTTTCAGTTATTATCATTTGATGTTTGGCTGCTTTGCGGGTGGGTGGGCGGTGCTGCTCTGCGTGCGAGCAGGGCAGTGGAGGAGTGGTTTGCCCACTCCTAAAAGTGCGCAGTGACTGTTTGGTCAGCCCTCTCGTGTCGCCCAAACCAGTCATGCGCACTTTCCCACTTCTCCGTGCAGGCTGAATTACAGCCTGCATGGAGAACAGGGCTACCCCTACTGCCCCTGACTGAGAGCCGTGTCATGGTGCTCAAACCAATCACAACGCTGCAATTGCAGCATTGTGATTGGCTTAGGGGAGGGAGCCTGGCTGCCTGCTTCCTATTCCTGAAATCGGAAGCAGGCGAGCAGGAGAAGTGACGCGGGACCGGGCGGCGACAAGGTAAGTGATTTTTTAATTTTTTTTTATTTCTTGTGAGTTTTCTAATATAGTTTACATTTTGGATAACTTGTGACTGGCACGTGCAGCCAAAAATAAAGAGAAAGTGAGGAGTTGCTTGATTTTTATTTGGGCCTGAATACGAGTTGCCCGAATTTAGGGTGGTAATAGCAAACCTGGTAATTACTGTTTACACCTGAATCAATAAGGGCTTAAATCACAGTGCTGTATGAGAGCTTGTACGGATGTCTCCTGGGTGGGTCACATCGTTGCTTGTAATATCATTCGAACTGCAGATCTTCACGGCCCTTTCCGTATTTCAAGTTCAGTGACACCATGACCCTGAGCCCCAGGGGCCAACTGAACCCTGTTCATTCCTCTATTTTACTACCAGTACAGCAGGTAGGGAGGCCATTTTCCTTGCTTGCATTAGGGGCCTTGGTACCCTTCCTATGCAACTGTTAGGACCCGCTTGTCTTTCCAAGCAGCATTATTTACACCATTCTTATCTGGCTTGTTTTGTCTGTGAATTCAAAGTTTCTGATTTTGTCGTTCTGTTCTGTTATAAATCTTTCTACGTCTGCAGAATCTTGCATGGAGAGTGCCTACATGAATCTTTCAGAAGCAGTTTATTTCTTCAGATTGCAGTAGTTCCATTCTGCTGACAGTTCTAAAAGTATGGGCGCCTGTGGATCTCTGCAGGCAGCATTCAAGTTGTACGGAACGTCACAGAGGAGGGTGTCTGGCAGACCTCCAGCACTTCTGAGCTGTGGCTCTGAGGCCGCTGACCCGCGGGAATTCAATATATCAGACTTGTACTATAGACCTTCGAAGGGCGGAGAAAGACTCAGTGTTTAGGTTTGTGAAACAAAAATCGTAATAAGAAGGGTGTAGAGAGAGATGGCGGCCTGGGAGAACTAAGAAGGGAGTGGTTGGCAATGGAAAG
Organism: Calotriton arnoldi; assembly: GCA_963921515.1. Taxonomy (NCBI): domain Eukaryota; kingdom Metazoa; phylum Chordata; class Amphibia; order Caudata; family Salamandridae; genus Calotriton; species Calotriton arnoldi. Next base: position 275,463 of record CAWUFW010000880.1, read on the forward strand.
TAATTAAAGTAGGCTAACAAATTTGAAGTGAACTATTTTGCCCAATGAGTCTCCTTCCGGTGGAACTAAGCTTGGGGGATTGGATCAGGGAAATTTGTAAAGAGTGAACTTTCTCTAGAGGCACTGAGGCAGCAGGAATATTGTGGAAGTACAACAAGAAAGTGGCTGGGGGTTAGGGCTGGTTGAAAGTACAAGGTAATTTTCCAAACAGGCGAAATCCACCGCTTTCGTTTTTAATTTTTATTTTACATGCGAAGAGTAATTAGGATTGCTCAATATATATATATATATATATATATATATATTCACTGAAAAAACCATAGGTTTCAGGGACGTTATAGTTAGAAATTAGCATTTAAAAAACCTTAGAAATTCACTGAAAAAAACACAGGTTTCACAGTGAATTTCTATGGTTTTGAAATGCTAATTTCTAACTATAATGTTTGCAGAGTGGTGCAGAAAGGGGCCTGGGCCTCCGACCAGCGCTCAGGAATTCCGCTGCGTAAGACTTACAGGAGGTACCAGGAGGGCTACTTGGCCCCCCAAAGTCCCTCAGGAGTAAAGTGGACTTCATCCCCCAACTAGTAATGTGCCAGGAGGCGCGTTTGTAGAGTGGTGGAGAAAGGTGAGCGTGGCCTCCTAAGACCTCTTAGCAATCCCATTGTGTGGGACTTGCTGGAGGTAACTGGAGGGATTGTTGGACCCCAAGGACAACCTTGGGAGCCAACTACCCCTCCTATTACCTCCAGTAAGTCCCACACAGCAGGATTGCTAAGTTCGCATAGCAGGCCATGCCCCCTTTCCCCACCATTGTGCAAACGTGCTCCCTGGTGCACTCTTGGATGGGGATTAGAGTCCGCTTCGCTGCTGAGGGTCTTTAGGAGCCAACTAGCCTATCTGAAACCTCCAGTATGCACCAGATAGTGGGATTGCTGACAGGTGGACACAGGCCATGCCCCCTTTCTCCACCACTCTGCAAACGCACATCCTGACGCTCTCTTGGTTGGGGGGTGAAGTCCCCTTGCCTCCTGAGGGTCCCTGGGGGCCAACTAGCTCTCCTGTTATCTCTAGTAAGCCCCACACAGCTGGATTGGTGAGAGTGGTCCGAGGCCACGCCCCCTTTTTACACCACTCTGCAAACGAGCCTCCTGGCGCACTGCTGCTCGGGGGATGAAGTCCACTTTAGTCCTGAGATCCTCAGGACACAAGAGGACCTCTTCGCCCCACCAGCAATGCGCCAAGAGGCGCGTTTGCAGGGTGGTGTAAAAAGGGGTGCGGCCTCGGACCACCTCTCCGCAATCCCACTGTGTGGGGCTTACTGGAGGTACCTGGTGGGGTAGTTGGCACCCAGGGACCCTCAGGATTCAAGGGGACTTAATCCTCCAACTTAGAACGCGCCAGGAAGCGCGTTTGCAGAGTGGTGCAGGGAGGGGGCAGGGCCTCCGGCGAGATGCCGGCTTTTCCTTTTTTTTTTTTTTTAGAAGGTGGGCTGTGTGGCCCCCCATCTCTTAAGGGGCCCTGGGGTTGTGTCGGCCCCGGGAACCATATCCCCCAGGGAATGGCCACATATTTTTGACTTTTTAAATTTCCTTTAAAGGGAGGGGGGCCATGCGGCCCCCCTTCTGAGGGCATTATTTGCCCCGGGGACCCCATCCCCATGGCTTTGGCTCTTTATATGTATATATTTTTATTTTATTACGGGAGGGGGGCCGCGTGGCCCCCCTTCCTTGGACTACTTCTGGCCCCGAGGACCCCATCCCCAGGGGCCCGGCCTCAACGTTGGGGACCACGGGGGAGCCCCAAAGTCCCTGCAGTCCCTGCTGGCTCCCCGCCTTCTGCGGGAGCCGGCATTGCTTTTGGGCAAAGGGAGCTGCTAACATGCAAACTACAATGTCCCGGGGGTGTTCACCCCGGGACATTTCTGGAGTCGGCCCTGGGGGGTGGCGGTCCCCAGGGCCATGAAGGGCTCCTAGAGGAGGCCCCCCTCCCAACATGTATGTAGCCCCGGGGAGGTGGTGGTTTCTGGGGCCCGGGGTCCGCAATGGACCCCCGTATTTCAATAATTAATGCCCCGGGGAAGTGGTGGTCCCTGGGGCAGTGTGGGGGCACTCGTGCCCCCCCACACTTACTATTTCTAATAGCCCCGGGGAGGTGGCGGTCCCCGGGGCTTGGGGAGGCCCGCGAGGCCCCCGTGCCCATAATGAACTAAAGCCCCGGGGAGGTGGCGGTCCCCGGGGTTTGGGGGGGCCCCGAGAGGCCCCCCGCCCTAAATACATAAAAGCCCCGGGGAGGTGGCGGTCCCCGGGGCTGCGGTGGCCTCCGCGGGCCTCGCACCATAATATAAAATTGCCCCCGGGACCTAGCCCACCTGGGGGCTTTAAAAAAACAAAGCGTGGGAGACCGCGCTTGGTTTTTAAAAACAAATTTCAGCTGGATTTGCGCACCTGGCGCGACTACGGACGAAATTATTTAAAAAAAGGCTTTTTTTGGCCCTGGGGGTCCCTGTGGGACCCTCTCACAAGGCCTATGGGGTCAGGGGTTTTTACCCTGCCCCCTTTTCTTGCTTTTTTATGTTTCTCTCACCTTTTTGCTTCTCACTCGGTACCGAGTCACAAGATGGCTGCCAACACTTCTTGGTTTGAAGTATTGGCAGCAAATCCTAAACAAGCTTGTGATCGGGAGGGTTCAGCCAATCAGATCTCACAATTCTCAAATATCGATATCTGTAAATCTTTAAATATCTCAAAAACTACTGAATGGATTTACAACAATTATTTTTTTTTAAACGTGCTTTCTGGACCAAAAGCTACCTTTTTGCCAAATTTGGTGTAATTCCGTTCAGCAGTTCAGGCTGTAGCCGTGACTAAAGTTTTCTATGGAAAATAACATGGAGAAAGCATGTTTTGGGACCCCCCTTTTTTCTCGGCCCCCGCTTGACGAATCACCCCGAAACTTTGAAGACAGCAGCTGACCTGAGCGGGCCATTCGTTTTGAAAATTTCGTGAAGATTCGTCAAACGGCGCCAAAGATATTGGCAAAAGAAAAAACGCATTTTTAATAGAAACAAGGTTCTAACTATAACTACCTAGGAACATTGTCAGTGGCGAGGCAATGTCAATATTTTAATGTTAATTGCATTAAGGTATTTACATTTCCTGAAGCCCTGACAGGGCTCATGAAAGTTACTCCATCATCAGGGAAGCTTGTGTGTCGCACCTGCCTGCAGGGTACTCCCGGCACTCCAGCAGGTATGTGCCCGGCACAATGTCCCCTGCAGGTAAACTTGCTTTCAAGCAGGGTCAGAGACTTGGCAGCATAATTCACTTAATGCACTTGCCATTAGGACAGTGCTCGGCTGCACAAGCATTCTTCACTCCACGGAATGAGGAATACTTGTGCTGCCGGGTGTTCCGCCTGCAATCCGCTTTTTAGGTCGAGCCTGGGCAGCGCATGCGCTGCTCTGTGAGGCATGCTGTATTGAGATAGGGACTTGAAGCTCCGCCCACATTTTTTATTGGCTTGTGTCATTGTCTGCTGTAAACTGTGGCTGTTCATTGGTCAAAAGGCATAGTAGTCCCTCTTTAGTACCGCCTTGCAGTCCCTCTTTAGTACCGCCTCATTTTGTAACCTCCCATGGCGACACCCCCTGTTACGTGTGTTGTTGCCCGGTAGGCTTTAATTATAGCCTCCGAGCACTATTTTCTCAAATAGCTTTGTCCTGCCTGCTGTTGCAGGCAGGATACGCTCTCTCCTAACGCTTTTTAAAAATTTTATAGTACGCATCTGCAATGCAATAGGTCTTGCATTTGTGAGAGTTTAAGCTATTGGCATTGTAAATGGCAATGCCTTTTATTTATCTGTTTTAAAAACAACCTATACATAAAAGGCATTATCATTTACAATGCCAATAGCTCAAACTCTCATAACTGGGGGACCTACTGCATTGCAAATGCTTGTTTAAAATTGGTGAAAACAGGATCAGCCGCCGAAGGTTGTGCATCCACTTGCCGCAGTTTTTTTAAACAGTAGCCTGCCGCTATATGAGATAGTCTTCCTGGACACAAGCTGATGACAGTTTTTGCAGCACTGAAATGTTAGGTCGGCTGAGACCTTGCAAATGCTGAGCAGGCTAAGATATTCAGAGGTAGCTACAGAGGAGATGAAGAAGGACAGAAGAAGGCATTCAACTGAAATAATAAAGACGTTACAGTGATCCTAGGTACACACGTGGCTGCTTAGACAACTAACTGTATTTTTGTGTGTGTTGACTATTTACATTCTCCCCAGTAATCTTAATGCCCATAGCACTTACTCAGACTCGTCCTCTTCCTCCTCCAAGATCCATGCAAGCCTCCTGCAAGACATTAAAAAGTGGTCAAGGTGACTTACCATCCCAAAGATATTAATGATAGTCAGCACAATGCCAGGAAGTCAACATTTAAAACTTTATGTTGTACTACATTATGTACTTGTGCCTTAATTTCTTTTCATAAACTTATTTCTGAGCTTTGAAAACTTTATGTTGTGTCTTAATTAAATGTAGAAAACCCTCAAGTTATCTTGCATGGCTAAATTAATTTACCCAGAATTGCATTGACTCTGAGAAGCCAACAGAACTGAGACTGAGTCGATCAAATGTAAGACTGTCCATTACTACCAGACTTTCAGATCAATCAATCAATCAGGGAGATGTAAAGCGTGCTACTCACCCGTGAAGGTCTCAAGGCGCTGGGAGGGTGGGGGGGGGGGGTTTGCAGCTCCGTTCAGTTGAAGAGCCAGGTCTTGAGTGTCTTCCTGAAGATGTTCAGGGAGGGGGCGTGTCTGATGTCGATCGGGAGTTCGTTCCAGGTCTTACCCGCGATGTAGGAGGAAGCCCTTCCGCCTGTCCTGGCTTTGTGGATGAGCGGGGTTTCGGCGAGGTCGGCGGATCGGAGATTTCTCTTGGGTACGTGGAAGGAGATCCTCTCGTTGAGGTATTGGGGTCCGGTGTTGTGGAGGCATTTGTAGGCATGGGGAGTAACTTGAAAGTGACTCTCTTCTCTGCGGGGAGCCAGTGGAGATTGCGCAGGTGTTGGGTGACGTGTTAGTGTCGAGGGATGCTGAGGATGAGTCTGGCTGCGGTGTTCTGTATGGTCTGGAGTTTGTGGAGCAGAGATTTGTTGATCCCGGCGTAGAGGGCGTTTCCGTAGTCCAGTCTGCTGGTTATGAGTGCGTGAGTGACTGTCTTTCTTGATTCGGGGGGGATCCATTTGAAGGTCTTCCAGAGGATGCAGAGGGTGTTGAAGCAGCTGGAGGCGACGGCGTTCACCTGTCGGTCATGGAGAAGGAGGAGTCGAGTACGATGCCGAGGTTTTGTGCGCGGTCCATGGGGGTGGGAGGGCTGCTGAGGGCGGTGGGCCACCGGGTGTTGTCTCATGCAGAGGGGGAGGGTCTGAGGACGAGGACCTCTGTCTTCTCCGAGTTGAGCTTCAAGCAGCTGCTGCTCATCCAGAATGTGACGTCCTTCATTCCTTCCTGGAAGTTGAGTCTGGTGGTGACGGGGTCCTTGGTGAGGGAGAGTATGAGCTGGGTGTCGTCGGCGTAGGATTCTATGCTGAGTCCGTGCTGTCTGACGATGGCGGTGAGCGGGGCCATGTAGATGTTGAAGAGCATGTGGCTGAGCTACGATCCTTGTGGCACTCCGCAGTTGATTTCCGTGGGTTCGGAGAGGAAGGGTGGCAGTCTGATTCTTTGGGTTCTGCCGGTGAGGAAGGAGCGGATCTAGTCGAGGGCGGTTCCCTGTATGCCGGTGTCGTGGAGTCTGGCGGTGAGTGTGCAGTGGGAGACTGTGTTGAATGTTGCAGAGAGGTCGAGTAGGATCAGGGCCGTGGTGTGTCCCTGGTTGAGGAGGGTGCGGATGTTGTCTGTGGCGGCGAGTAGAGCGGTCTCTGTGCTGTGGTTGCTTCGGAAACCAGATTGGGAGGGGTCAAGGATGGAGTTTTCTTCGACGAATCTTGTTAGCTGGGAGTTCACGATTTTCTCAGTGACTTTGGCCGCGAAGGGAAGGAGGGAGATCGGTCGGTAGTTCTTGAGGTCCGTGTGTTCTGCTGACGGCTTCTTGAGCAGGGGTCTGACTTCTGCGCGTTTCCAGTCATCGGGAAAGGTGCCGATCTTGAAGGTGGTGTTGATGGTGCGTCGTAGTACGGGGGCGATGGCGGTGGTGGCTCTGTGGTAGATGTGCAGTGGGCAGGGGTCTGTGGAGGGCCCTGAGTGGATGCCTTTCATGGTCAAAGTGGTGTCCTCGGAGGTGACTGGGGTCCAGGAGGAGACGGTAGACCGGCTGGTGTTGATGGAGAGTGAGGTGGTTTCGGCGTCGGGTGCCTGGTTGTTGAAGTGGTCATAGAGGCTTTTGATTTTCAGATGGAAGTAGGATCCGAGCTTGTCCGTGGATGATGTCATCAGTGATGTCATTTGAGATGTCATCAGTGATGTCATCAGTGATGTCACTGACCATGTCATGAGTGATGTAATATGTGACGTCATCAGCAGTGCATTGCGGGGGCGCGAGTTATAGTTAGCTGAACTAACTATAAAGGCCGAATTTCTCTGGTTTTGTACGAGTGAAATGTCCAACTAACTAGAACGTCCCTGAAACCTGTGGTTTTTTCAGTGAATTTCTAAGGTTTTTAAATGCTAATTTCTAACTATAACGTCCCTAAAACCTATGTTTTTTTCAGTGAATTTCAAAGGTTTTTAAATGCTAATTTCTAACTATAACGTCCCTGAAACCTGTGGTTTTTTCAGTGAATTTCAAAGGTTTTTTAAATGCTAATTTCTAACTATGCCTACTGAGGTAGGACATGTGCAGAAAGAGGAAGAAAGGCGCAGAAAGAAGCACGAGAAATGCAGAAAGAGGCAACAGAAGTCCAGAAAGACGAAGAAAGGTGCAGAAAGAAGCAAGAGATGTGCACAAAGAACCAACAGAGAAGCAGAAAGAGGCCTTGTTGCAAAGTCATCCTGTGCCCCCAACTTTTTGCTGACGGGTACTGGTGGTAACTGACTCTGAATAACCAGGCCCGGAGCCAGTGCTATGCTGAAAGACACTTAGAATACAGTGAAAATACCTACATACACTAGGGTACACTATGGGTTGGGGTACCCCTGTGATTGGCATGACCTCCCCTGTATGGCCCTAGTACATAATAGGGCAGGGGGGTTAAAACTACCTCTAACTAAGAGGTGCAGAAGGAGGCAAGAGAAGTGCAGAAAGAAGCAACAGAGGTGCTGAAAGAGGCAAGAGAGGTGCAGAAAAAAGCAAGTGAGGTGCAGAAAGAGGCAAGAGAGGTGCAGAAAGAGACAACAGGGGTGCAGAAAGAAGCAAGACAGGGGCAGAAAGAAGCATGGAAAGTGCAGAATGAAGCAACAGGGGTGCAGAAAGAGGCAAGAGAAGTGCAGAAAGAAGCAACAGAGGTGCAGAAAGAGGCAAGAGAACTGTAGAAAAAGGCAAGAAAAGTGCAGAAAGAGGCAAAAGAGGTACATAAAGAGACATCAGGGGTGCAGAAAGAAGCAAGACAGGTGCAGAAAGAAGCATGGAAAGTGCAGAATGAAGCAACAGGGGTGCAGAAAGAGGCAAGAGAAGTGTAGAAAGGAGCAAGTGAGGTGCAGAAACAGGCAAGAGAAGTGCACAAAGAGGCAAGAGAATTGCTGAAAGAAGCAACAGAGGTGTAGAAAGAAGCAAGAAAAGTGCAGAAAGAGCCAAGTGAGATGCAAAAACAGGCAGGAAAGGTACAGAAAGAGGGAAGACGAGTGCAGAAAGAGACAACAGAGGTGCAGAAAGAAGCAAATGAGGTACAGAAAGAGGCAACAGACGTGCAGAAAGAGGGAAGAGAGGTGCAGAAAGTACAAGAGATTTGCAGAATGAGGTCAAGAGAAGTGCAGAAAAAGAAAGAAACGTGCAGAAAGAAGCAACAGAAATGTAGAAAGAGGCGAGAGAGGCGCAGAGGGAAGCAAGAGTGGCTTGCACACCATTAGTACCCATTTAACACCCACATTAGCAATAACTAACAGGTGACCATTCTAGGTTTGCAAAGGGCCTTCCACCACGCTGTAACACTTATCGCTGCATTTTTGGTAACGTTTGACCCGTTTCAGCTAGAAACAAGGCTTTTTTGTTCAAATCTGCAGATTAGGGTGCAGACGATTAATTATGTGGCTAATGCAGAAAATGTATAAGTGTGCGAAAGTCGGTGCAGCCAAACAGTCACATAATTCCAGTGGCCCTGTTCATACCTCTGACTAGGTCCACAAGTGCTCCTCAGTGATTCCATCTTTTTTTGTCTCACTGAGTTCATACTTGAGCTTCTATGGAAACGAGGAAAACTAAACCTGAGGTTACCACTCCACAACACAGACTACCATACCACATAATTACTCTCCATAATTCAATCCCACTCTACTAATTCCTATACACTAAATACCACATACTTTCTATCCACATAATTTCACTGCACAACATATCACATAATTCCACTACACACAACGTACATCCACTCCACTCCAAAAAACATTAGTAAAAAACTTTTGCATTTACAACGCCAATAGCTCTAATTCTCGCAAATGCGAAACCTATTACATTGCAAACACTTCTTTAACTAGTAGTCGCATTTGCAGAGTGGTGGAGAAAGGGTGCTGGGCCTCCGACCAGCGCTCAGGAATTCCGGTGCGTAGGGCTTACAGGCAGGCCCGGCTCCAGGAATTTTTATTTGGGTGGGCCAAGGGTGCATTTGGGTGGGCCACTGCGGGCTCGATTTGTCGCATATATGTCTAGGCAGGCCTGATTCAGGGCCCTCCTTTATCTCTTATTAGTCTTACAAGGTCCAGTAAAACGCACTCTTTTCCAAATCTCTTTCTAAATATTATCACTCTGAAAAAGTGTTTTTTCCATGTAATGTTCCTTTGATGGGAAGAGGAGGTTTCTGAGGTGGGAGTATCAGGCAAGTGACACATCTCGGGCTCCCTCTGTGCAAGCCTACAGGGAGAATGCCTCTTCATTACTACCTCCACCTGACCCCGGACTCTGCAACGCACTCCTTACAGGCTTGATTATCCACTACTCCTCTCCAGTGCACCTTATCTCACAGCTGACCTTGGGCCCCAGCCCCATATCAGGCACCATCGGGCTCCACTTTCATTTTTCCCAGTAAAAACATTAGTAAAATCACCTTCAAACTTAAAACATTGAATATAGCGGTAAATATAATTAGCACGCACTTTAAAGTATGTTCCACAGTAGCCCTTATGACCCGACTGCTAATTAAATAAAGAAAAACAGAAAGGCCATGACAGGGCCGGCTTCAGCGCTGATGCGAAGGTCTTTTTTGGCGCCGCACCAATAACCTCTTTCTCCGTAAATAACCTTTACTACCACCTTCCAACAGTGCCCCTCATCCCTCCATGGCCCCCCCTATTGACCTCCTCCTCGGATTCCCTCACTGCCACCCTCCACTAGTGCCCTCATCTCTTTGTAGCCCATCCCCCTCATGACCTCTTCCTCGGATTCCCTCACTGCCACCCTCCAACAGTGCCCCTCATCGCACCATAGCCCCTCCCCCTATTGACCTCCTCTCGGATTCCCTCACTGCCACCCTCCAACAGTGCCCCTCATCTTTACGTAGCCCCTCTCTCATATGCATTTCATTTGTTGTATAGCGCTACTCATATCAGTGTAGTGTGTGTCAGTACTTTACACCACGTACACATTATACAGAGACAATGAATCATACAAGTATGTAAATCAGTCTACAGGGAATGTCACATAAGCCAATGAGGATTACAAGGTGTATGAATCACGTCATCCATACTGGTGGGCAGTATATTTTAAGAGGGTTTGGTCTGGGGAAACACAGCCTTAGGATTTAAAGAGTATTCCATGGGGGTCAGCTTTACTGATAAAAATGTATATCTGCCCAAACATACTCATTTTAGCAACATTAGAATAATGAAAGACTGGGGAAGTTCTAACTATATCACAAAAAAAGAAAGCGAAGTTCTAACTATACCATTCATGTTTGTATGCAGCTCTTTGATGACAGTTCATTGGTCACTGTCCTATGTTAGGATTGTAACTTCTGAACTGCAAGTAGCACAAGGATCTCTGTGACAAAGGCAGTAACCCACTGAGCTTCCACATAAAATACAGTTCATCTGCATTTAAAAACTACTAACAGAAACGATTGCTCTCCATCAGGATCATTTATCACGAGCGTTATCTGGGCATTTTGTATTGTCTTATTGTTGTCCTGCATCGGCCATGATAATGATAAAAACTGTTTAAATGAAGCACACACGAAGTATGTGTCCTGCTGGGCCTGTGCAGATTTTAAAAAGAAAAACAAATAGTAACACATTCTCATACCTACTCCATTAGTCAAACTTTGTGTCACAGCCTGATGTGATAAGCAGCTGCAGGGGTTAGGAAAGGTGAATCAGAATAAACAAACTTCTTTTCTCCTGCGCTGCATAGAAAAAGAAATATCCACGCAGCAGAACATTGTCGCCTTTGCCATGTGGAGATGAAGGGGTGAAAAAATAAACAAAGCCTCGTTAACATGTAAATGGTCTTTTAAAGACCTGTGAAGTACTCGGGTGCGGCTGCGATAATCTCTAAAACTGTCTGTGTGTGCGCGCGCCCGGGAAGCTGTCTCGGCCGGGCTGACACACACGACGTGTGCTTTGCGCGCCTGCCTTCAAGCCCTCACTGCGAGGGCCAAGGCTCCTGTTTGGGTGGGCCAGGCTCATGTTTGGGTGGGCCTGGCCCACCCGGCCCACCCGCTAGAACCGGGCCTGCTTACAGGAGGTACCAGTAGGGCTTCTTGGCCCCCAAAGTCCCTCAGGAGTAAATTGGACTTCATCCCCCATCCCGTAGTCTGTCAGGAGGCGCGTTTGCAGAATGGTGGAGAAAGGGGGGCATGGCCTCCGAAGACGTCTTAGCAATCCCACTGTGCGGGACTTACTGGAGGTAACAAGAGGGGTAGTTGGCCCCCAAGGTCATCCTTGGGGGCCAACTACCCCTCCTATTACCTCCAGTAAGTCCCACACAGCAGCATTACTAAGTTCGAAGAGCAGGCCACGCCCCCTTTTCCCACCACTCTACAAACGCGCTCCCTGGCGTGCTCTTGGATGGGGATTGAAGTCCCCTTCGCTGCTGGGGGTCCTTTAGGGGCCAACTAGCCTACCTCTTACCTCCAGTAAGCCCCACACAGTGGGATAGCAGAGAGGTGGACACGGGCCACGCCCCCTTTCTCCACCACTCTGGAAACGCGCCCCTGGCGTGTTCTAAGTTGGGGGATTAAGTCCCCTTGAATACTGAGGGTCCCTGGGGGCCAACTAGCCCACCAGGTACCTCCAGTAAGCGCCACACAGCTGGATTGCAGAGAGGTGGTCGGAGGCCACGCCCCTTTTTACACCACTCTGCAAACGTGGCTTCTGGCGCATTGCTGCTCGGAGGATGAAGTCCACTTGTGTCCTGAGGTCCTCAGGACACAAGAGGACCTCATCGCCCCACCAGCAGTGCGCCAGAAGCCGCGTTTGCAGAGTGGTGTAAAATGGGCGTGGCCTCGGACCACCTCTCTGCAACGCAGCTCTGTGGCGCTGCTGAGGAACCTGGTGGGCTAGTTGGCCCCAGAGACCCTCAGGATTGAAGGGACTTAATCCCCAATTTATAATGCGCCAGGGGGCATGATTGCACACTTGTTATATCATGCCCCGCCCTCTCCCTGCACCACTGTGCAAACGTGCCCCCTGGCGCGTTGTAAGTTGGGGGATTAAGTCCCTTTGAATCCTGAGGGTCCCTGGGGGCCAACTAGCCCACCAGGTACCTCCAGTAAGCGCCACAGAGCTGCGTTGCAGAGAGGTGTAAAAAGGGGAGTGGCCTTGGACCACTTCTCTGCAATGCAGCTCTGTGGCACTTACTGGAGGTACCTGTTGGGCTAGTTGGCCCCCTGGGACCCTCAGTATTCAAGGGGACTTAATCCCCCAACTTACAACGCGCCAGGGGGTGCGTTTGCAGAGTGGTGCAGAAAGGGGACAAAAAATTGTTAGAAGGGGGGCTGTGTGGCCCCCCTTCTTTTAATCTAATTTGGGCCCTGGGGACCCCATCCCCCAGGGCCTGCCACATTTAAAAAAAACAAAACAAAAAACGTGTAGGGGGCCGCGCGGCCCCCCTCCTGAGGCCAATTTTGGCCCCGGGGACCCCATCCCCCGGGGCATGGCCTTGTTTTTTTTTTTTATTGTTATATGGGAGAGGGGCCGTGTGGCTCCCCTTCCTTGGGCCACTTTTGGCCCCGGGGACCGCATCCCCCGGGGCCTGGCCTTCCGTTTTTTAAATTTAATTACGGGAGGGGGGCCGCGTGGCCCCCCTTCCCTAGGCCACTTCTGGCCCCGGGACCCCATCCCCCGGGGCCTGGCCACGCTTTCATTTTTAATTATAGAGGGGGGCCACGTGGCCCCCCTCCTTAGGCCACTATTGGCCCCGGGGACCCCATCCCCTGGAGCCCGGCCATTTTTTTTTTAAATAAAGGGGAGGGGGGCCGTGTGGCCCCTCTCCCGGGTCACTTCTGGCCCCGGGGACCCCATCCCCTGGGCTGGCCCTTTGTGTTGGGGACCGTGGGGAGCCCCAAAGCCCCACGGTCCCGCCGGCTCCCCGCCTCCTGCGGGAGCCGGCGTATGCTAGCACAAGGGAGCTGCTCACATGCAGCTCCCCTTGTGCAAAAGCAATTCTGCTTCCAAAAACCGAAGCAGAGTTTGCTATGGCAGGGCGGGAGACACATGGCTCCCGCCCTGCCATAGTAAACAGCAATGTCCCGGGGGTGGGCACCCTGGGACATTGCAGGAGCCGGCCCTGGGGGGTGGCGGTCCCCAGAGCCATCAAGGGCTCCTGGAGGGGGGCCACGCGGCCCCCTTCCCTTCGTTTTCTTTGCTCCGGGGAGGTGGTGGTCCCCGGGGCGTGTGGGGGGGGGGCTCTTGCCCCCCCACACATCTTTTTAAAAAAAATAAACAGAGCCCTGGGGAGGTGGCGGTCCCCAGGGCTGCGGGGGGGGACCGCGCGCCCCCCGCATACAATTATACAGTGCCCCGGGGAGGTGGCAGTCCCCGGGGCTGCGTGCCCCCGGCACATAATTAGCATGACCCCGGGGAGGTGGCGGTCCCTGGGGCTGCGGGGCCCCCGCTATTTCATTTTGACATTGCCCCCGGCCCACCCAGGGGCCTCATTAAAATGAAGCGCAGGAGCCCGCGCTTCATTTTTTTTTTTTTTTGGGCAGGATTTGCGCACCCAGCGCGAATTCTGCCGATTTTTTTCTTTTTTAAAATGCTTTCTTTGGCCCTGGGGGTCCCTCAGCAGGCCTAGGGGGTCAGGGTGTTTCTACCCTGCCCCCTTTTCTTGTTTTTCACCTTTTTTTTCTGTTTTCTTGTGACTCGGTTACCGAGTCACAAGATGGCTGCCAACACATTCTGGTTTAGAGTGTTGGCAGCCAATCCGAGTGAAGCTCGTGCCCGGGAGGAGTCGCGACTCCTCCTCGATGCTCAGATATCGATATTTTTATTTTTTAAATGGCTCAGCAACTACTGAACGGATTTACACCATTTACAAAAAGGGCTCTTTCTGAACCAAGACCTACCTTTTTGCCAAATTTGGTGTAATTCCGTTCAGCAGTTCGGGCTGTAGCGGTGTCTAAAGTTTTTTTTTTTTTAGTAACTTTATTGGCATTTTCATCATAACAAAGAGACATGACATCTTTCAGCATTATGACCGGTTTGTACAACAGGAAATCAAGCGCATTATAGCTATTTACCATCAGACATATCAGCAATTATCATACCTTGCACATTGTCAGCATATACCCTCAGATTTAGCGCCAGTTCGTGAAAGGTGATTCATAGTGCAGTCTACTCTCATTTCGATACATAGCCCTCGGAGACCTGTTCCGCCTTTTATCACAACAATGACTTGCAGTCCAGCCACTCATTTCCCCGCATCTTTTTAGTACCTTCCTAAATTTAGTGCTCTACTGCCTCCGCCCCCTCACACGCAGTCGCCCCTTCTCCACCAGCTGTTTCACCCTTAGTCAGCAGATATGTCGTATATAACGCCCAGAAATTTTTAGGTCGACTGCGCGGGGGAGCAGCTCGCTATAGGTCTCAGTTTGCGTGCTGCAATACACCATGTCCCTGCTCCACTCTGCGATAGTGGGGATCGGGCCTTTTGACCAACGTCGTGCCACACTGCGTCTAGCAATTAACAGACTCATGTCAACCAACCTGCGAGTTGCCTTTGGGAGAGGCTTAGAGTACCACAACAAAGCCAGCATGGGGTCCAGTGCAAATTGCATTCCTGTAATATAACTTAATTCTCTAAACACCAAGACCCAAAAGTTGTTTATCCCCGGACACAGCCAAGCCAAGTGTAAAAAATCTGCCCGGGTTTCCACACAACGATCACATTTAGCTGTGTCTCGCAGTCCATACCGATACAGGCCCTCCGGCGTGTAGTACACCCTATTCAAGAATTTAAAATGAATGAGCCTATGTCTCCCATTCAGCGAGATCCGCTTTGAGCTTTCGCAGCAATACCTCCAAGTAGCGTCATCTAGCTCTCTGCCTAAGTCCGTTTGCCAAGCGAGTCTCGCCTTTGTGTAGAAGTTTTCCCAGTGTTAATTTGTAAATTTTTGACACAATTTTGGTTGGGGTATCAGCCTTTACAACATATGTGAGTGGTGTAACTTCGGGCGGTTCATCTAAATCCTTTCCTAGTATGTCTGCCATAGCGTGCCTCATTCTGTGGAATTTAAATCTATGTAGTAGTGGTGCATTACGATCGGGCCCCTCAAACTGTTCCCACGTCTTAGCTTTCCCCTCCAGGAACATGTCCCCAATAGTCTTCGCCCTCAGAGTTGAGCGCTCTGGTCACTCCTATGTCTCGACACGAGGGAAGCCAATGACACCATTCTAATGGAGCCAGCGGGAAGTACAGTATCGCTCCAGAGTGCAGCTTCAGCACGTGGTGCCAGGCATGTCTCGTCGCGTTTATGGAGTCCAGTATCCCTGTCCTGCGGTCCGGAGGGGTAAACAACATAGTGGGTAATGGGAGAGGAGATGCCGCCACCTTTTCTATCTGTATATGGGGCGTCCCCGGCAAGCCATGTATCCATTGGTGAGCGTGCGCACTTTGTGCCGCTCTGTAGTATAAGTCAAGGTCCGGGGCTCCCAGTCCTCCCAATCGATAAGGGAGTGTGAGTACATCCCATCTGACCCTAGCCTGCTTACCTGCCCAAGCCAGTTTAATCAGCAGCGTAGTGAGTGTGCAAAAAAAAAACCCCGGCAGGACTTTATGGATATTGGAGAACAGGAACAAAAAGCGTGGGAGAATTACCATTTTCATGATTGAAATTCGCCCGGCTAGTGACAGCGGGAGCCGGATCCATTTCTCTATCTCATCCCCCAGCTTACTGATAGCCACCCCGTAGTTCTCACGAAACACCGCTTTCGAGTCAGTATGTATCTTTATTCCTAGGTATCGGACTGGCTCCGTTGTCCACTGTAGCGGGTAATCAGGCGTGAAGGGTACAGTTGCCGGGGTAAGGGGAAAGATTATTGATTTTGCCCAGTTTACTCGCAGGCCCGAGATCGCGCCGAATTTTACTACCTCCCTCAGTATAGGGGGCAGATTATTCTCAGGGTCTCTAACTTAGAGCAACGTGTCATCGGCATATGTGTAAACTTTTAGCCGGTAGTCCGGGAAACGTATACCCCTATGATTATGGTACTCCCGTAAGGCGCAGGCTAGCGGCTCCGCCACTAGAGCGTATAAAATCGGGGATAAAGGACATCCTTGTCTTGTACCTCTGGTGATATGTATCTGATCTGTAACTAAAGTGCCAATTTTTATTCTAGCAGTTGGTGAGTTATACAAGACCCCCATCATTTGTAGGAACATATTGCCCAATCCCATCCCCGTCAGTACAAGCTTCATAAACTGCCAATCGACCGAGTCAAAGGCCTTTTCCATGTCCAAAAAGACCGCCACTGCCTGTACGTCCTGTCTGGTGTGCTGTATCGCCCCAAAGACCGTTCTCAAATTATAAGCTAAGTTCCTACCAGGCATAAATCCTGCTTGTTCTGGGGCAACTAAGAACGGAACTAGCGGTGTCAGTCGGGTAGCAAGGATTTTGGCTTGTCTAAAGTTTCCTATGGAAATTAACATGGGGAAAACACGTTTTGGGACCCCCCATTTGTCTCGGCCCCCGCTTGACGAATCACCTCGAAACTTTCAAGACAGGAGCTGACCGTAGCGCCCCACTAGTTTTGAATATTTCGCGAAGGTTCGTCAAACGGCGCCAAAGATATTGGCAAAAGAAAAAACGCTTTTTGAATAGAAACGAGGTCCTAACTATAACTACCTACTGGCGACCACCAGTAGGTAAAAAAAAAAATATATATATATCTTGTTTTGCACATGTTGACCCAGTAGGAGGCGTAAGCCGAAACGCGTAGGTCGTTTCTGTTTTGTATGCACCCCTGCACTTTGCTGTGAGAGGCTTCTAATGCTTGGGGCCTCCTGTAACGACGAAAATTAATAAAGCCCTTCGGAAGCCAGTTCCTGGTAGTGCCGTGCTTCATTATCGTCCTGGAAATCATGCGGCAAGAGCGAAGGGCAATTGTGTGGAGTAAGTGTGGGAATATATATATATATATATATATTCCAAAATCCCCATGCATTTTCCATAGACTTCTTTAAGAAAGGCTACCACAAAAACTACTGAACGGATTTACACCAAATTTGGCAGGAAGCTAGATCTTGGTTCGTAGATTGTGCTTATTGTGATTTGGTGTAAATCCATTCAGTACTTTTTGTAGAAATTAAGGGTACAAAATATTTGCATATCTGGACGGTAGGTCCGTGAGAGGTTCGACAGACTCTCGCAGGAGTACCAGTTAAAAAATAGAGCATTCTGATTGGCCCAGGGAGCTTTATTTCTCTTGGGCCATTTCGCTCCCACAGGAGCAAGCGCTAGTGAATGGCTGCCAGCAACATCAGAAAAATGTTGCTGGCAGCCATTACTCAGGGACTTAGTGCCCTGTTCTAAAGTTTAAAAAAAAGTGATATGAGGGGGCAAGGTAGGGATACCTGCAACCCTAGGCGCATTGGGGGACCCATAAGGACCCCCTCCCCTCGGGCCAAAGTAAAAAAAAATGGTCATTTTTGCTAAAATCCCGCAGAATTCCATTGGGATTGAAAAAATAAAAAATTGGCGGTCGAAGTCCGCATTGTTTAATTAAGGGGAGTTGGCGCACAGCCCTCCTCCCTGAGCCATTATAGGTCTTGAGGAGCCTATTCCTGGGGCCGCATTCCGTAAGGGGAGGGGGTCGCCCCCTCCCCAAGCCCTCTGGGTCCATTTCATTAATTAAGGGAAAGGGGAAGTTGGGGCCACACCTCCCCGAGCCATTATAGGCCCCCAGCTGTGCATCCCCCCCTCCTCAAGCCTTAATAGACCCCGGGGACCCCATCCTTGGGGACAAATTCCATTAAAAAGGGGAAGGAGGGCCACATGGCCCCCTACCCGAGCCTAATTAGGCACCAGGGACTCCATTCCCTGGTGCCAAAGTCAATTAAAAAAGGGGACAGGGCTAAGCAGCTCTTCTCCCCGAGCCTCATTAGGGCCAGTGAACCCCATCTCCCAGGGCCAAATTCACCTAAATTAGAGGAAGGGGTTCACAGGGCCCTACTCCCCAAGACTTATTATATCCTAGGGACCCCATCCCCGGGGCCAAATTTAACAATAAAGGCGAGGGGTGTCACGCGGCCTCCCTCCCCAAGCCTTCAAAGGCCCCATGGACCCCATCCCCCAGGGCCACATCCAATTAAAAAAGGGAAGGGGGCCGCAGGGCCCTCTGCCTCGAGCCTTATTAGGCCCTGGAGACCCCATCCTCCAGGGCTGTATTTTATTAAAATGGGAGAAGGCCCGCCCCTCCGCAAGCCTTTTCTGGTCTCAGGGATCCCATCTCCTGGGGTCTCTTTGTACAATAGGTGGGTGATCCGGTGCACCCACCAACCAACACATTGGGGGGGCCGCAGGTGGAACCCCAGGGCCCCCTTGGCCCCAGCTGGCTCTCCGCATGCTGCAGGAGCCATTAGGCTCCTGCCCGGAGGAAGCAGCTGTTTTTTTTACATGCTCCCCCCGGACGGGAGCAATATGTGTTTTGTTTCCTTGCCGCATCAGTGTGGGCAGAGTAACAGAACACAAGTCTGCTCCCAGCATGCAGGAGCATTTTTAAATATCCCGCCGGCTGGGAGCAGACCTAGGGGCCTATTTCGATGTCGGTCGGAAGCCTCCGACCGCAGGTCAGAGGCTTTCCGACAGACAGACGGTTTCAATTCCGACCGCCTAATTACAATCTAGGCGGTCGGAATTGAAACCGGCCGGTCATGCCGGCTGGCTTCCAACAGGCTCAAGGAGCCCAACGGCCAGTCGGAGACTGGCCTCTAATCCCAATGGACAACATTTCTGCCGTTGGTATTACGATGCTCGGTTTCCGACAGGCTTTCCGTGCCAGGCTTTCCGACATGGAAAGCCTGTCAGAAAGCGAGTTTGGGGTTCCCTAGCAGGACCCCCTTCTCCTTGCGGCCTCCGGTTGGGGGCCGAGGGGGCACCTACGGTGCCCCCCTGTTAATCCTTGCAACGTGTGCCAGGCAGCCTGCCACGTGATGCAGGGATTAACAGAATCTCCCATTTCCCTATGGGAGCTTGTGCTACGGCCAGTTTACGGGCATAGCACAAGCTTCCATAGAGAAATGGGAGAATGCGACCACACCATGTACAGTCTCATTGTAATTGCGGTGTCGGTCGGAGGCAACTAATATATATATATATGCACACATACAGAAGAAATCAAAAGGTTTAGCAGAAAATGGCCACATTTCAGTTATGTTTTATATTTATAATTATTTCCCAATTGTAGAAATACAGATATGATAAAGTGATTAGAAATATTTCTCACAAGCCTCTCTTTCTAAAATGGAAAAACTAAAAGGAAATGCAGGCCCATAAACCATGTAGCTAGAGCATTAAACTGAACCCGTATCTTAAAGAGTTCACCCTTGCTCCAGTGTTCCATCATGCACCAGGGGAGAAATCTCTGTATTTATTCAATGTCCGAGGAGGTGGAAGGGTTGCTTTGGACTTTGATGAGGATTCCCCTGGAAAAGAACCAGGATTACAGGTAAGAAACTTTTGCTTCTCTTCCCGGGATCCACATCAATAGTCATAAGCATTGACTCGATTAGCGCGTTATTTTCACTGCCAAAATTTTGCAGACGAAATACAGAAAATTCCATTTATTATGCAAACAGAGTCCTTAAAGATGCTTGACCTACTTGTGCATCAGCTTTCGAATCGAAATTCAGACAAAGCCTGGTAAAGGTATGTATTGATCTCCATGTAGCAGCTTTACAGATTTCTGAAATAGCTATATTTCTTAAAAGAGCCATAGTTGCTACTTTTCCTCTAGTCGAATGAGCCTTAGGTCTACCAGCCCGACATTTGTTCGCTAATTGGCAACAAAGGAATTATGTAAGAAACAATCCATTTAGAAATGGATTGTTTAGAAGTAGAAAAACTGTTCTAAGAGGACCATAGTTCACAAATAGGTGATCGGATTGTCTGATTTCTTTTGTTTTATCCAAATAGAATTTTAATACCCTTTTCATATCCAATGAATGAAGGGCTCTTTCAGCTGGATTAGAGGGGTAAGCTAAGAATGTTGGTAAGGAAATTGATTGACATGTAAATCTGATACTATGTTAGGAAGAAAAGAGGGGTGAGTTCTCATTACAGCCCTATTTTTGTGTGTCACACTATAAGACCCTTTTGTACATAATGCTTGAATTTAGCTGAATGTGCGAATAGAAGTAATAACTACTAGAAAGGCTGTTTTCCATGATAAATGCTGTAAAGTAGCCTTATGAATGGGTTCAAATGGAGAACCCGGTCATTTTGAAAGGACTATATTTAGCTCCCTTGGAGGAGAAAAAGACCTAAAAGGAGGAAAAAAGTTTTAAACCACTTCTAAGAAATGTTTTGTTACTGGTAATTTGAAGAAAGAGGTTTGTGAGGAGATTTCCTATATGCAGTCACCGCTGCAAGATGAACTTTTATAGAAGAAAAAGAAAGGCCAGATTTTGCCAAATGAAGAAGGCATGGGATAACTGTCTCCTCTTGGCATGAAACAGGGTTATGGTTATTCTGAATGCACCATATACAAACTCTCTTCCACTTGAGATGAGATAATATGATGTTCTAGTGGCTGGTCTCCTCATCTTTATAATGTTCATGTAATTTTGTGGAAGATTTAAGTGCCCATATTGTAAGATTTCAGGAAAGGGTTTCTAGGAGCCAAGCAGCTAAGTTCTGTGATGAAAGGTTGGGGTGTAGGATCTGACCTCTGAATTTGCAGAGAAGATCCGGACTGCACGGCAATTTTCTGTGTGGTCTCTCTGACAGGTGAAGTAGATCTGTGAACCAGCACTGCCTATGTCATTCCTAAGCTATTAGGATCATTCTTTTCTTGGAATGTTGCAGTTTGATTAACACTGTCAGAATTGGTGGGATGGTTGGAAAATCGTAGAGAAATCTCCCTGACCAGTTGATCAAAAGGGCATTCCCCATGGATCCTAGCTGGTAATAATCTAGAGGTGAAGTTTGGGCATTTTTTGTTGTGTGCGTCGGCAAAAGGGTCCAATTTTGAATAGCCCCATTCATCGAATATGTCTTGCATGATTTCGTCATTTAGAATCCAATCTGAATTTTCTTGTAATATACAACTTAGTGCATCTGCCTGCTCGTTGTGCACTCCTGGTAAATGTATTGCCATAATTATTAGATTTTTTGCTAGACGCCATTCCCAAATGGTTTTAGCTTCTAGCACCAACTGTCTCCAAAGTGTTATCACTTGTCTTTTGTTAACGTCTTGCCGATCTTGAATATGGTTTGAAATGCTTCTCCCTACCAGAGTGACTAATGGAGAGGAGGGTAAAAAAATGAATTGTTTTGTCTGAGGCTTTCTTGTAGTGGCCGATGTTTGATGGCCTCCTCTGCCTCTAGAGAACCGCCTGTGTTGATAAGGCTGTCTTTACTGTTGATTTTGCTACTGTTGTTGATGAGGCTGCCACTGAGGGCTTTGAACCCTCGGTGGGAAGTATATCCCTTCGTAAGATTTGCAGCGCCTTCTATGCTCTTTCTTCTTCTCCAAACCTAAAGCCATTAGAGTGTCCAATTCTGATTTTATTTGGGCCCTCTCATCATCAGTATGTGTACTGAAGAGAGAATTACCTGAAAAGGGAAGGTTTAAAATCCTTTGCTGTGCTTCAGGTTTTAACTCAGTTAATCACAACCAGTCAGTACATCTGAGATGTATCCCATGACAGTAGGCATGTGCTGACAGGTCGAAAGCATCAGCTGGTGTGCATATCACCTGGTTTGAAACCTTCAGTTTGTCCACTTTTGGCAGTTTTTCAGCAAATCTTTGAAGTGAGTGCCAAGTAAATCTTTCATAATCACCCAGCAAAGCAGTTGCACACGTTGTTTTCATGGAAGTAGCAGCTGTTCCACATATCGTTTTACCTGCTAAGTCCAAACATTTGCTTTCCTTATCCGGAGGCACAGTAGAAGAAAGAACCACTATATGTGACCTTCGTGCAGCCGAAATATTTACCAAATCCGGAGGAGGATCTGATCTTAAGAGAGGATCTTGATCCAGTGCCTTATATTACTTAAGCACTCTGGAAGGTGCCAACTTTGCTATAGCTGCGGTTAAGAATAATTGCATGACTGGATCTAAAATACCTGGAACCAATGACAATAAAGGCTCTATGATGTATGGTTGCAAAAATCACAGAAGTAGTAGGTGTCTGAATAGGTATGTTCAATTTTGAAGCCTCTTTGACAAAAACATTGTTAAAAGTACTGATGTCATCTATTGGTGAGACTCTGGCAGGAGGAGAGTCTAATAGCATCGGAGAATAATCTCTAATCGAAGAGCATGTAGAGTGTGTGGATGGTGAGTAGTATCTTTGCCTGGATGTTCTGTGCGAAGACTCTCTTCACTATGATGTCTGTGACTCCTTGAACGAGGTCTGTATCTTCTCTGGGAAACAGAACGTCTAGGTATTCTAGATCTTCTTGTCAACCTAGATTTTCTACGTCCCCCTGACCGCATAGTGCCTTTGCTTGCAGGAGTATGTTGGACACGAGAGGTTGCTGGTGTAGGTAAGGTTGGCAAAAACCTAAAATATTCAGATCCTATTAAGGAAGGAGTAGCAGATAGACTTCCTACCTGCGTAACCTCCCTTGAGGGTGAATATGTTCTATAATACTCTGAATCTGAGGAATGCAGTACTGGATTCAATTTTAGGCAGCGCAGCCAGTCTGCAGTGTGTCTTGCATGATCGCGAAGTAGACGATGGAGGCTTTGATACTGAATGAGACTGTTTTTTATGTGTTGACGGTGATGATGGTGGTCTTGGCATTGACAGTGGCTGTCTCAACATCAATGTTCGGTCTCAACGTCGGTGGGGGTCCTTGCCTCAATGTCGACTGTGGTCTCTAGGTTGATGTCTCGATGTCAAAGGTGAAGAACCTCTTCTTGACCGTGAGCAAGTTGCCACAGTACCAGTCCTTGACATCGTAGGTTTCGACGTTTCTTATGTGACTTTTTGCACTCTTTAGATCTACCTCTTGGGTAGTTTGTAGTGCGGGAAGAGTGTGCAGAGGTATGTGGTAAATTACCTCCTTGCCTGTCCTGAGGCTGAACATTGACACCTTGTCAGAAGTCTGATCCTCAGTCTGTCTTTGAGGGTTCGCCTTGACATCTCCCTGCAGAGTTCTCAATCTTCTGGACAGTGGGCTTCCAGCAGGCATATTATGCAGAGGTTGTGAGGATCTGACTGGGCTTTTTTCTTGCCACAGTTAGGGCACTTCACAAAGAATGAAGGAATTTCTTAAAGGAAAAGATGAAACATTTCTTTGAGAAAAAGTTGAAAGAGCTCCCTAGTCCTAAAACATGTTGAACGACAATGTTTAACAAAGCTTTCAAAAGTTTTTGGGGAAAATAAAGCCAAAAAAGGCTGAGCTCAGTGCTCCAGGATCCTGCTGACAGAAGCTGGAAAAATGAAATGACCCAACTGTCACCCGTGGTGCATGATGGTTTACTGTAACACGGGTGAACCCTGAAAGGTACAGTGTTGCTTTAATGCTCTAGCTGAATAGTCTATGTTTGGGTCAGCATTTCCTTTCATTTTTCCATTTTTAAAAGAGAGATTTGTGACAGATATTTCTAATCAGTTTATCATATCTGTAGTCCACAACTGGGATATACTTTTTAAAATAAAAGATAGATGGATATTGGTAATTTTCTGCTAAACCTATTATATATATATATGTGTGTGTGTGTATATATATATATATACATATATACACATACATACACATATATATGACTTTTCATTCTCACACACACACACGTCTATTCAATATATTATCTACTGGCGGTCGCCAGTAGATAGTTATAGTTAGGACCTATTTTCCATAGGAAATCCGCGACATTCTATTTGAAATAACTCTTGCGTCGGTCGACGAATCTTCGCGAAATTTTCAAACTTTATGGCCCGCTCCGGTCCGCTCCTACCCTGAAAGTCTCAGGGTGATTCGTCAAGCGGGGGCCGAGAAAAAAGGGGGGTCCCAAAACGTGTTTTCCCCATTCATTTTCCCATAGGAAACTTTAGACACGGCTACAGCCCGAACTGCTGAACGGAATTACACCAAATTTGGCAAAGAGCTAGTTCTTGGTTCAGAAAGAACCCTTTTGTTAAAGGGTGTAAATCCGTTCAGTAGTTGCGGAGAAAATCAAAAGTAAAAACTCTTATATCTGGGCGGAGCCTAACCACACATGTCATCGTGAGATCTGATTGGCTGTCAGCACTTCATCCTGGAATTGCTGGCAGCCATCTTGGGACCAATATAAATGATAGTACCCCTTTGAAATGCATTGTAGTGAATCGAAGATTTTGAGGGTTACCAAAAGGAGAACTATAAAGGGTGATAACAGACTTTAGTTACATTAGAATTCATTTGTTGATGGTACTATACTAATTTCAGGAATTGTGGTGTGTTCTAAGGTGATTTTACCCTGTGAAAAACCTTCTGCTGGGATATCATGAATCATGTTTGAGAGAAAACTATTTTCACATGATTGTCCCATACAGTTTTGGAAGGTGCCCCAGAAGCTAAAATGAGAGCATATTTTCTGTAAATTCACATTATCTTTCTCAGTCATGTGAGAATGAAGTCTGACATTCTCAGTAAAACATGTACATCCAACAAGGGCAGAGACTGTCAGTTGATTCCTTTGTGTTCTACTGCAGCTTCCCAGAGTGTTCTAAAGAACAACTAGAGTGCTAACAGCCTTACTTATGACAAAAGTATGGCACACCTGAAGCCATCTTGATTGGAATAAACTGGTAACACTTAAAACATTTAATTTAAAAAGGAACAAAATGATGGGGTTCATTTTGTCATAGAAATTATGGTTAGTGCTATAGAAAGAAAAATTAGGACATGTTTCAAGTGTGATCTCAAATATCTTCCTGTTATATTTCAACAGGAGCAGCCTGTCAGTTGATGCCTTTGTGTTCTACTGCAGCTTCCCAGAGTGTTCTAAAGAACTAGAGCGCTAACAGTCTTACTTATGACAAAAGTATGGCACACCTGAAGCCATCTTGATTGGAATAAACTGGTAACACTTAAAACATTTAATTTAAAAAGGAACAAAATGAGGGGGTTCATTTTGCCATAGAAATTATGGTTAGTGCTGTAGAAAGAAAAATTAGGACATGTTTTAAGTGAGATCTCAAATATCTTCCTGTTATATTTCAACAGGAGCAGCCTGTCAGTTGATGCCTTTGTGTTCTACTGCAGCTTCCCAGAGTGTTCTAAAGAACAACTAGAGTGCTAACAGCCTTACTTATGACAAAAGTATGGCACACCTGAAGCCATCTTGATTGGAATAAACTGGTAACACTTAAAACATTTAATTTAAAAAGGAACAAAATGAGGGGGTTCATTTTGCCATAGAAATTATGGTTAGTGCTGCAAAAAGAAAATTTAGTGCATGTTTTAAGTGAGATCTCAAATCCTCTTCTATTTCATTAGAAAATTCTGACATGCAGACTGAAACAATCACTTTCAATACCAGCAGTAGACTTCCAGTTAACTCCTTGGTGAGCAGTAGCTTTACTACAGTGATCTAATGAACAACTAGAGTAATAACATTCTGAATTTATGGCAAATGTGTGACACATCTGAATGCCTTCTTGATGGAATCAAAGTAAAAAACTGAAAGCATTTCCTACTGAGGAGACTGCAGTAAATGAGGAAATTAGGAAACTTCATAACAAAGAAGTCTTCCAAGATGGCCACCAGTGAAAAAAGAGCCCAAATGTAGCACAAATATTACCCAGATGTAGCCACATATAGCCCAATGACAAAAGTGTGCAAAACACTTTTTATTTTTAGTTTTTTTGCAGTTTTATGTAGTGCAAATAGGTCAGGTATTGGAGCGTTGCATCTTAAAACATGACCCCCCTACACTACAAACACACCACTGCACTATCCTAAACCCTAAAACACTACCCCAGCACGACCCCCTACACTACACAAGCACCAATGCACTATCCTAAACCCTAAAACACTACTCCCAGCATGACCCCCTACACTACACAAACACCACTGCACTACCCTAAACCCTAAAACACTACCCCAACACCACTGCACTACCCTAAATCCTAA
Organism: Calotriton arnoldi; assembly: GCA_963921515.1. Lineage (NCBI taxonomy): Eukaryota > Metazoa > Chordata > Amphibia > Caudata > Salamandridae > Calotriton > Calotriton arnoldi. The sequence goes on from CAWUFW010000880.1 coordinate 301,337, forward strand.
AACACTACCCCCAGCACAAACCCCTACACTACCCAAACACCACTGCACTACCCTAAAACATGACCCCTACACTACACAAACACCACTGCACTACCCTAAACCCTAAAACACTACCCCCAGCACGACCCCCTACACTACACAAGCACCACTGCACTACCCTAAACCCTAAAACACTACCCCCAGCACGACCCCCTACACTACACAAACACCACTGCACTACCTTAAACCCTAAAACACTACCCCCAGCACGACCCCCTACACTACCCAAACACCACTGCACTAACCTAAATCCTAAAACACTACCCCCAGCACGACCCCCTACACTACCCAAACACCACTGCACTACCCTAAACCCTAAAACACTACCCCCAGCACAACCCCTACACTACACAAGCACCACTGCACTACCCTAAACCCTAAAACACTACCCCCAGCACGACCCCCTACGCTGCCCGAACACCACTGCACTGCCCTAAACCCTGAAACACCAGCCCCTGCACGACCCCCTACACTGCCCGAACACCACTGCACTGCCCTAAACCCTGAAACACCACCCCCAGCACGACCCCCTACACTGCCCGAACACCACTGCACTGCCCTAAACCCTGAAACACCAGCCCCAGCACGACCGCCTACACTGCCCGAAAACCACTGCACTGCCCTAAACCCTGAAACCCCAGCACGACCCCTACACTGCCCGAACACCACTGCACTACCCTAAACCCTCAAACACCAGCCCCAGCACAACCCCCTACACTGCCCGAACACCACTGCACTGCCCTAAACCCTGAAACACCAGCCCCAGCAAGACCCCTACACTGCCCGAACACCACTGCACTGCCCTAAACCCTGAAACACCACCCCCAGCAAGACCCCCTACACTGCCCGAACACCACTGCACTAAAGCCTGAAACACCACCCCCAGCAAGACCACCTACACTGGCCAAACACCACTGCACTGCCCTAAACCCTGAAACACCACCCCTGCACGACCCCCTACACTGCCCAAACACCACTGCACTGCCCTAAACCCTGAAACACCACCCCTGCACGACCCCCTACACTGCCCGAACACCACTGCACTGCCCTAAACCCTGAAACACCACCCCTCAGCACGACACCCTACACTGCCCAAACACCACTGCACTGCCCTAAACCCTGAAACACCACCCCCAGCACGACCCCCTACACTGCCCGAACACCACTGCACTGCCCTAAACCCTGAAACACCACCCCCTGCACGACCTCCTACACTGCCGGAACACCACTGCACTGCCCTAAACCCTGAAACACCACCCCCAGCACGACCCCTACACTGCCCGAACACCACTGCACTGCCCTAAACCCTGAAACATCAACCCCAGCAAGACCCCCTACACTGCCTGAACACCATTGCCCTAAACCCTGAAACACCACCCCCTACACTGCACGAACACCACTGCACTGCCCTAAACCCTGAAACACCACCTCCAGCAAAACCCCTACACTGCCTGAACACCATTGCTCTGCCCTAAATCCTGAAACACTAGCCCCAGCATGACCCCCTACACTGCCCAAACACCACTGCACTGCCCTAAACCCTGAAACACCACCCCCAGCACGACCCCCTACACTGCCCGAACACCACTGCACTGCCCTAAACCCTGAAACACCAGCCCCAGCAAGACCCCCTACACTGCCCGAACACCACTGCACTGCCCTAAACCCTGAAACACCAGCCCCAGCATGACCCCCTACACTGCCCGAACACCACTGCACTGCCCTAAACCCTGAAACACCAGCCCCAGCACGACCACCTACACTGCCCGAACACCACTGCACTGCCCTAAACCCTGGAACACCAGCCCCAGCACGACCACCTACACTGCCCGAACACGACTGCACTGCCCTAAACCCTGAAACACCAGCCCCAGCACAACCCCCTACACTGCCCGAACACCACTGCACTGCCCTAAACCCTGAAACACCAGCCCCAGCACGACCCCTACACTGCCCGAACACCACTGTACTGCCCTAAACCCTGAAACACCAGCCCCAGCACGACCCCTACACTGCCCGAACACCACTGCACTGCCCTAAACCCTGAAACACCACCCCCTGCATGACCCCCTACACTGCCCGAACACCACTGCACTGCCCTAAACCCTGAAACACCACCCCTGCAGCACCCCTACACTGCCTGAACACCACTGCACTGCCCTAAACCCTGAAACACCACCCCCAGCACGACCCCCTTTACTGCTCGAACACCACTGCACTGCCCCAAACCCTGAAACACCACCCCCAGCACGACCCCCTACACTGCCCGAACACCACTGCCCTAAACCCTGAAACACCACCCCCTGCACGACCCCTACACTGCCCGAACACCACTGCACTGCCCTAAACCCTGAAACACCACCCCCTACACTGCCCGAACACCACTGCACTGCCCTAAACCCTGAAACACCACCCCCAGCACGACCCCCTACACTGCCCGAACACCACTGCACTGCCCTAAACCCTAAAACACCACCCCCAGCATTACCCCTACACTGCCCAAACACCACTGCACTGCCCTAAACCCTAGAACACTGCCCCCAGCACGACCCCCTACACTACCCGAACACCACTGCACTACCCTAAACCCTAAAATACTACCCCCAGCACAACCCCTACACTACCCGAACACGACTGCACTGCCCTAAACCCTCAAACACTCCCCCAGCACGACCCCCTACACTACCCGAACACCACTGCACTGCCCTAAACCCTAAAACACTCCCCCAGCACGACCCCCTACACTACCCAAACACCACTGCACTGCCCTAAACCCTAAAACACTCCCCCAGCACGACCCCTACACTACCCAAACACCACTGCACTGCCCTAAACCCTAAAACACTACCCCCGCATGACCCCCTACACTACCCAAACACCAATGCACTACCCTCATCCCTAAAACACTACCCCCGCATGACCCCCTACACTACCCTAAACCCTAAAACACTACCCCCGCACGACTCCCTACACTACCCAAAGACCACTGCACTACCCTAAACCCTAAAACACGACCTCCTACACTACACAAACACCACTGCACTACCCTAAACCCTAAAACACTACCCCCTACACTACACAAACACCACTGCACTACCCTAAACCCTAAAACACTACCCCCAGCAGTACCCCTACACTACCCAAACACCACTGCACTAACCTAAACCCTAAAACACTTCCCCAGCAGTACCCCCTACACTACCCAAACACCACTGCACTGCCCTAAACCACTACCCCAGCACGACCCTCTACACTACCCAAACACCACTGCACTACCCTAAACCCTAAACCACTACCCCCAGCACGACCCCCTACACTACCCAAACACCACTGCACTACCCTAAACCCTAAAACACTCCCCCAGCACGACTCCCTACACTACCCAAACACCACTGCACTACCCTAAACCCTAAATCTACCCCCAGCATGACCCCCTACACTACACAAACACCACTGCACTACCCTAAACCCTAAAACACTACCCCCAGCACGACCCTCTTCACTACCTAAACACAACTGCACAATTTGTTACAGGCATTGCAACGCAGGCCTGTGGTGCTTACTGGAAGTACCTAGTGGGCTAGTTGGGCCCCAGGGACCCTCAGGATTCAAGGTGACCTAATCCCCCAACTTAAAACGCACCACGGGGCGTGTTTGCACAGTGGTGAAGGGAGGGGCGGGCCTCAGGTGACATGTGCGCAAACACGCCCTGTGGTGCGTTTTAAGTTGGGGAATTAATTCCCTTTGAATCCTGAGGGAACCTGGGGGCCAACTAGCCCACCAGGTACCTTCAGTAAGCACAACAGAGTTGCGTTGCAGAGAGGTGAAAAAGGTGCGTGGCCTCGAACGCCTCTCTGCAACTCAGCTCTGTGGTCCTAACTGTAGGTACCTGGGGGCTAGTTCGGCCCCAGGGACCCTCAGAATTCAAGGGACTTAATCCCGCAACTTAAAACGCGCCACGGGTGCGTTTGCACACATGTCACCTCAGGCCCCCCTCCCTTCACCACTGTGCAAACGCGCCCTGTAGCGCGTTTTAAGAGGTAGTTTTAATCCCCTGCCCTATTATGTACTAGGGACTTGCAGAGGAGGTCATGCTAATCACAGGGGTACCCCAACGCATAGTGTTCCCTAGTGTATGTAGGTGTTTTCACTGTATTCTAAGTGTCTTTTAGCATAGCACTGGCTCTGGTTAGTCAGAGTCAGTTACCACCAGTACCCGTCTGAAAAAGTTGTGGGCACAGGATGATTTTGCAACAAGGCCTCTTTCTGCTCCTCTGTTGGTTCTTTCTGCACATCTTTTGCTTCTTTCTGTGCGTTTTTTCTTCTTTCTTCACATGTCCTACCTCTGTAGGCATAGTTAGAAACTAGCATTTAAAAAAACCTTTGAAATTCACTCAAAAAATCATAGGTTTCAGGCACGTTATAGTTAGAAATTAGCATTTAAAAAACCTTTGAAATTCACTGAAAAAAACATAGGTTTCAGACACGTTATAGTTAGAAATTAGCATTTAAAAACCTTTGAAATTCACTGAAAAAACCATAGGTTTTAGGGACAGTTATAGTTAGTTGGACATTTCACTCGTACAAAACCATAGAAATTCCCCCGTTATAGTTAGTTCAGCTAACTATAACTCGCGCCTCGCAATGCACTGCTGATGACGTCACATATTACATCACTCATGACATGGTCAGTGACATCACTGATGACATCACTGATGACATCTCAAATGACATCACTGATGACATCATCCATGTGATAATTTCATGCATCTTCTCACACCCCAATATAACTTTTGATACACCCACTCTAAATTACAGACTGCCATTCTCAAAACCATAGACACTCCAACACCAAAAACTACATACCCACTCACTGATTCTTAGGTCTACACACACATCCACTCACTCACCCGTACAGTCACTCATACTTAGTCACTCAGTACAGGACTATCATATGCACTCATACACCTATATAAACACTCACACACCGCCACTCATCCATAGAGGTACTCACACACCTAGTCAGTCATGCAAAAAACTTAATCACACACCCATTTACTCACCTATACAGTTATACACACACCAGCTCACTTACTCATACAAATACTAGCACATTCTTACGCTCTTATACAATCACTGATACAAGTACACACTCATCCATACAGCCACTCTCACAATCACACACTCTCACTTATAGCCATTTATATACTCCAACACACATATATACTGCCTTTCACATATGTAGTTACTCACACATGTACCACTGAGATATACATTCAATCACTAACACACCCATACACACACTCACCCACCCATACAGTCCATCACAGATGCACTCTTGAAACCATGCACCCAGTGAATCACCAACTCATACATCTATGCACAGAGTCACACACACCCCACCCACACAAACACTCAGGCACCCATACAGATACTCAGACAATCAATCAATAACCCATGTAGACACTCATGTAGCTATTCAGAAAGCCATGCAGCCGCTTACAAACCAACAGACAGACGGATACAGACATTCACACAGTTTAGTCACTAACCCATGCATTCAGTAAGATACATTTAATCACTCACTTGTAGAGTCAGTCACTCACGTACTAAATCATCCATTCAGACACTTATACACCCACTCATTCTTCAATACGCCTTTCCCTATATATATTAAACATATTTAAACTTTACAGAAACACACAGTCACTGGATGATGTCATCAGTGATGTCATCAGTGATGTCATTTGAGATGTCATCAGTGATGTCACTGACCATGTCATGAGTGATGTAATATGTGACGTCATCAGCAGTGCATTGCGGGGCGCGAGTTATAGTTAGCTGAACTAACTATAACGGGGAATTTCTATGGTTTTGTATGAGTGAAATGTCCAACTAACTATAACTGTCCCTAAAACCTATGGTTTTTTCAGTGAATTTCAAAGGTTTTTTAAATGCTAATTTCTAACTATAACGTGTCTGAAACCTATGGTTTTTTCAGTGAATATATATATATATATATATATATATATATATTTATTTCCAAACAACAAATGACGCGGCACTCCAAAGCAGGATACTTGTGAATTTATTTTATCACAACACCACTCAACCAACGCGTTTCAGCCCTCACACGGCTTTCTTCACGGTTAGTGAGTCCTTCTTTCATTCTAATATCATGCGAAATGGTAAAGCACTGACAACGCAATGCCAAAGTCACCATGAATTTGTAAATATCCTGACACATGCGTAATTGTCCTTTTTTATAAATATGTATAAAGTTTTTTTGAAATATACGCACTACGAATCCCATAATGCATCATTATGGCAGAGATGGGTATTTAAGGCGTAATGAAAGAAGGACTCACTAACCGTGAAGAAAGCCGTGTGAGGGCTGAAACGCGTTGGTTGAGTGGTGTTGTGATAAAATAAATTCACAAGTATCCTGCTTTGGAGTGCTGCGTCATTTGTTGTTTGGAAATTGAATTGGGGCCAGGATCCGGCCCATACGCTGAGCACCCGCTGTTGAGCGCTCTGGACTGACAGGATCACATTGTGGCAAAATATATATATATATATCTGGGATCCCGCGCGTGGGCGGGACAGTTCAGTGGTTATGTCTGAGGATCCCCTAGAAGAGAACGTAATTTCCAGGAAGGGTGCTATGTCCCATAACAATCGGCCATTATTAGACATTTCGGGGAAATCATAATTTGGCCAGAAACAATAGTTAGGGGGATTATGAGGTTATTTATAGTGTGTACTGGTTTTTCCACAGAGACATGACACAAGATAAAGCAAGGACAATCTAACCAGGGAAAAAGCAGAAGAATGAGGGGGAAAACACATGTGCTAATTATTGCTCAAAGAACCAATTTGAGTGCTAATTCCAGGTGGAAATCTTGTAATAGTGCAGTAATCCTGCATCCCAAAATTACTATACCCTCAATTTGGAAATTCCAGGTGTGGTATTACCAATGCAGCTACCCGCATACTCATTGATGAGATGTAGCACCCTTTCCTGTGTATTCATCTATCTAAACAAACCATGTGATATAAACAGTTCATTGCTTACAGACTGTGTGGTGCCTATTCACAAACTGCATTTTGTAGTACTAAAATAGTACTACAAACATACTGCAAAATGCTACTCACAAACTTATGTGCAGAGGTTCATGCTCCACCTGCTTTTCTCCTATCTTTTTTTGTGTGAAGATTTCCGCCCCGACTGCAGAATCTCTGCACTCTGAAGTATACATTTTAATAGTAAACGTGGAATGGACAGAGGGGCGAGGCTTGAAAATGGGGAATACTTATGCCTGAAGGGGAGTACATTAGGGAGGCGTAAGGAGAGATTTAGGGAGAGCTAGGGCAGGGGTTTAGGGAGGGACATGCATCCACCCACAAATGAGAAAGCTCCTTCCTATTCACAAACTGCACTTCTAAAGTTACTACAGCCATAAAGTGGCCAACCACTGCTACTGCAATACCGTTCCATAGAAAATAATAGACGTAGGGATTTAAAATAAAACTCCATAGGAAATAATGTTAATTAAATTATTTAACATAGTTAAAAATATAAACAGAATTTAATGTTTATTTATTTTTTTAAACTAATACACATTTATTTTTTGATTTTAAAGTATTTTAATAACCTTTTTTAATTGAAAAATGAATGTAAGTTTACATCTCAATAAAATGTATTTAAATTATTTTTAATTCATTTTCTACACCATTTTTAATAATTGTTAATGATAATAAATATAATTTATTTTTGCATTAGGTAAGAATTTATTTTTTAATTTAAACTTTCAGAAACAATTGTAATTTAATTTCATATATTTAAATGAACTACAGAAGGAATTCAAAATTAAGTTACTAGTGCAATAGCATTTATTTTCTTTTGTCCTACATTTAAAATCAATATATCAAATTAATTTACAATAATATTTAACACTTCGGGCTGATTTTGAGTTTGGTGGTCTTCCAACTGCCAAACCCGTGGTGGCGCAGCAGTGGCGGTCCACCGTTTTACCTATTATGACGTTCACTGTCGTATCGGCGGTGGACCACTGGCTGTACCAGGGAATAATCGGTTTCCTGGCGGAGGCGCAGCTGCGCCACAACGCAATATGCTGAGCGGGGACTGGCGCAGTCCCATTCAGCATATTACGAGTTTCTGTACCGCCAGCCATTTCATGGCGGAGCCCCGCCATGAAAAGGCTGGCGCTGCAGTAACAAAGGGGGTCCTACAGGGCTCCCATGTGTCCCCCCATCGGGATACATTCAGGGGGGCACAACATATGCCCACCTGCCTGTATTCCCACAAAGTTCCAGCACGGCATGGACGTCCACGTCCATGCCATGCTGGTACTTTTTTGCCGTTCCCATTGCGGTGCCTGTTTTCCAGGCACCGCCATGGGAAGGGCAAAGGACCACCCACCGTATTACAAGCTGAACTCTTTCAACTCGTAATATAGCGGGCGGTCCTTGCGCATGTATGGGGCAGCTGTGCTGACGGAGAGCCAGTGCAACTGGGTCAAACTCAAATGTCGGCCCTAAAATATCTTTACTCTTTTTTGAGTTAAATAAACTTTTTACTTTTCCCTAAAATTTACCACAGGAAAATTCTGAGGAAAGTTAGTAAAAATATATTTATTTTTTAAATACTATTGTAAATCAATTTTATATATTTATTTTAAATGTAGAACACAAGAAAAAAATGCTACAGCACTATTAACTTGATTTGAATTAAATTATTAATTTAAATATATTAAATACAATCTTGCCTAAAGTAAAAAAATTATTGTGCATTAATAATGATTAAAAGTGGTGTATATAATTAATTAAAAGTAATGTAATTACCAATTTATTAAATATAATTTTCGTCTTTACAGTTCTTAAAATTAACATTCAGACAATGTGTGTCAGGAGTAAGAAACTGTCCTTGTCCTGAAATCCGAGAAAGTCATTGATTTCCAGTGCTATTGCCGGTATTTATTCATATCAAAATAAAGCAAGTCTGAATTTCTGCATATTTTAATTTGAAATATGAATACCTTTGAACTGTTTAATTTTTTTTGCTTTCTTTATGGGAAAACATATTCCCCAATGGAAAAATGCTTTCCGCTACACCTTTGCAAATTTTGATTTCAGGGATTTACTCCTGTCGTTGACCATAGAAAATATGCAAAGGTTTTCAGGCGGGGAAACCAACTGGCAGAAGTTTGGGAAAACTGGAGTTTTTTTAACATATGTCCCATTCCTGGAACGCCCACAACCCACCCTTGTGAGATTTACTCACATTTAAAAGTACACCACACTGGTGTAATTTTAGGTGCGAATTAATCTATTTACCAAGGCAAAATACCACCCCAAACTCCGCTCTTGATTCTGTAAATCAGAAACAGGATTTTGCTCTGCTACATGATGCCATGTGCACACCTAATTTCACCTTAGGTTACAAAGAAGCTTTGTGAATCTGCCCCATAGACATAACAAATCAAAATCCTTGTGAGCAAAATTGAAAGTAACCAACCTTGGGGGCGAGATGGCAGCGTAGAATGACGACATCATTGTGTGAAATGCTCTTGCCACTGCTTCTCTGACTCTGCTGGTGTGAGCACAGGAGAAAGAAAGAGGGTCCATGGTGAGAAATAGAGTCACCACTGAGCTCCAGGTCACCAGGGATGACTTTGTTTACTTACTATCATCCTAACTAATTCTGGGAGGTGTAGTCCTGTGATTTTCCATTAAATAAACAGGGCTCCAGTCTCAGATTGGTTGGATGGAAAACCAAGATTAGGTGAGCCTCCCCCTACAGGTCAGGAGCTAGCGGTAATGTCTGTATAGGTAGGTCATATAAGCAATATTGCTGTTTCTTCTTGAGTTGTACAAGCAATGAGGAAGTGGTGAAACGTTGCATGCCCAGAAACAACTAATTTTTCATTGTTTCTTCTTGATTAGACTATTTCAATTATTACGTTTAGCTGATAAGAATGCCCACTTTCCATAGGTGGTTATAGAGCCACCAAAATGTGTGCCTATTTCAGTGCTGTTCAAAGCAAAATTATAGCATGATCAATACTTCAATCTTAAAAAAAACACACTTCACATCCCAGAACATCCACCCTGGAGACAGCACTTTCCTTAGGGACCTTGGATTTCTAGCAGTAGCCCTCGTTCTCTGGGCTCTCTTGGAGAAGCCACAGAATCCTAGACAAAGGCAGCTTAGGCTGGAAGAGGCATACTACTCACTATTTGAAAACAGAATAACCCTGTCTGGAGCCATCACCTCCCTCCGATGACAGTACATTAGCTGCACACTGTACCTAGGATGAGTTGTATTTACCTCAGGCCATGAGTAGTATGAACTGGCATGCTCTGCCGCCTTAATGTAACAGCGGCGGTTGACAACTATCTGCTTAACTACAACAGACTTCCCAGGCCCAGAGAGGAACCTAGCACTTCACTTTCCCCCTGCAGCAATCCAAATAAAAATATGAAAATGGTCACTCTGTGATCTAATTATAACAACATGAATGAGACAATCATGGTGGTTGAGTAATAGGATGCTGATAGTGTCATTAACTGCAGCTTTGTCAGATTGAAGGTCTTGCTGCAGATGAAATTTGCAGGGTTGTTATATTCATGTGTGGTCAAATTTGGATTTCTGCCACAGATTTCAAAACGTGATTGTTGAGGTCTGGTCCCAAGAGCTCCTTGCTGTTTTATAGGATTATATGACGGTAAGGTAGCCTAGGACACAACTTTCAAATAATCGAGGGACGCAGAAGGCATTCACAAGAGCTTAATGACTTTAGACTACGAGCTTATAAAATAGCATAAGAACTTTCAGAGACTCAAGGTCTTGTAAATCTCTGCTGATGCTGTGAGTATAGTAGGGGGGTGGAAGCATGCCACCAGTCTTGGAGGGAAATACAAAATGAGTAAAATAAGGCAAAGTCGAGAGACTGCTGATGCAAAAAGGGCATGGAACATTAACAGAAATGTGAAAAAATGTGTGGGTTTTGGCTGCTTTACTGTAAATTAAATGGTTTACTTATACAAATGACAAGGCACACAAAGAGCTGTTCCTCAATCAAAAACGTATGATGTAAGAAACATGGGCATCCTAAAATGGCTGCTTTGTATTTATGATTGTGTTCACCTTAATGGTGCACATTCTAAACACACATACAGTTCTAAAACTCCTTCCCCACAATCTTGCACAGCAAAATCCACAGGGTATTCAGACAAAATATCGAAAAGAAAATATTGAGATTTGAAAATATCGAGTTGCAAATATCGTGATGCACAAATATCGTGATGCACAAATATCGTGTGCGAAAATATCGTTGACAAGAATATTGATTTTAAGGTAAGTAATATTGATATAAAAAATATCTATGTTGTTAACATCGATGCTAAAAATATCTATGTTGTTAATATCGTTTACAAAAATATTGTTGTTAATAATATCATTTTTTAATTATTTATAAGTCTTTAAGTATATCTTTTAATTGTATATGTTCTAATTTGTTTGTATAATTATTGTTCATGTTTTTTAATATAGTGTGTACATTTTTAGTTGTTTTTAAATTTAATATAATAGTTTATTGTTAATTTCTAGAACTGTAGCAGTATTTAGGGTTTATAGGGGTACAGGGTGGGAAGTAAATTAATTACAATTAATTGATAATTTTTATTTAATTGATAATTAAGTTAATTGTGTAATTATTTTTTTATTACGTTAAGTTTTAGGTGCAGGTTGTGGGGCTTGTCGTATAGGGTGGGAAGTTATTTAATTATAATTATTAATTGATTTTTAATTATTATTATTTAATTGAAAATTAATTATGCAAAATGTGCAATTAATATAATTTATTTATATTTTTGGTGTGGGTTGTGGTTTATGTAGAGTGAAGGGTGTGAAGGAATTTCATTATAATAATTACTGTTATTTATCAATAATATTTCATTGATAATTACTTATGTAAATTGTGTAATTAAGATATTTTTTAAGTTACGTATCAGGTGCCGGTTGTTGGGTTTGTAGGGGCAAATGGTGGGAAGTTAATTAAGTACAATTATTTTGTTATTAATTAATTACTATTAATTGTGTAATTGATAATTATGTAAAATTTGAAATTAGCATTTTTAAGATATATTTTAGGTGTGTGTTGTGTAGCTTGTGGAGGTATAGGGTAGGAAGTTATTTAAGTTATAATAAAGGTTAAAAAATTGGTATTTCTTTTTTTTTAAAGTGTGCTATTTATTATGTAATGTGTTAAGCTTTTTAATTGTAAATAGCATTATATTCGTTGGTTGTTATGATTGTGAGAATATAGTGTGTTATTCTCATTATATTAATATTCGTTTTAATTTAGAATATCTATTAAACATTGTAATAAATATGTATTTTACATTTTTTATATATATTTTAACTTTAATATTTATATTTCTTGTTATTTAATGTAGTGGTGAAAATATTGTATTTGCTTGAAGTGAACTACTCTCCCTCTACTGTTGCACAGACTGGAGTGGGAATAGTAAGTTTTACACCCCTCCATAATCAAACACTTTTGAAGTAGAGGCAAACACTGATGTAGGGTTAAAGACCAAGTGCGTTATGGAATTTTTTCAGGAAGTCTTCACTAGAGAGGGAATCCCTGGTGAAGTCTCAACTGATAATGGGGTTCAATTTACCTCAGTTGAGATGACGTCATTTTTGGACAGGTGTGCTATCAAGCACATTAGGACACCCTTATATCACCCCCAAAGCAACAGAAAACTTGAGCGCTTTAACAGAGTTTTGGTGGAGTGTGTTCAATCTACGTATAAATGCAACATGAATGTGGGTGCGGCTATTAAGGAATTAATTTGGTCTTATCGCACAGCTCCACATGGGGTTACTGGGAAAAGTTCTTTTGAGCTGATGCGTGGAAAGAAAGCTGCAACTGAGATGTTTCCCTTTTGGATGGTCAAACTATTGCGCTCTAATGCTGATGCTTGTAAGAGTTGGATGTCTGCTCAACACAAGTCTGACTTGACTAATATTGGTAAGAAGGATTTTGGGAGAGAAAAAGTTAGCAAGGTGAAAATAGGTGATTGGGTGCGTCAAAAATCCTAATTTCGTGAGCAAAGGGTTTTCGAAATTTAAAGAGCCCAGGTAAGTGTGCGAATTGAGGAAAAATTCAGTCAGACTGACAGAAGGGAATTGGTGGAGCACTGCTCGCATCGCTCTAGATCCCAGCTTCCATGGGGATGGTGGTGCATGGATAAATGCGGCTGGGGAGAGTTCTAGGGGGAACACAAATGGTAATGCAAGAAGAAGTGTTTGCTTTAGGTGTGCTCCCAAGAAACTACAAGATTTTGTCTGCAAGTAAACCTTGCCGCTATAGGTGTGGTGTGCTCCCAAGAAACTACAAGATTTTGGATCAAGACGTGCCTCTCTCAACAGGGGCCAGATACCAACTGCTATGTCTGGAATGCTGTGGTGACAAACAGGCATTCCAAGACATAGCTGCATTCCATTATACACATCATCACAACTTTCCCTACTGTCGCACTGACTGGAGGTGGAATAGTAAATTGTTACCCCTCCTGAGTTCAACCCGTTCAATACTTTTGCACCGAGTGGAGTGGGAAAAGTAAATTGTAACCCTCCGTAATCCAACACTTTTCCTACTGTTGCACAGAATGGAGAGGGAATAGAAAATTTGACCCCTCCCGACTCCAACGCTTTCCCTACTGTTGCACCGACTGGAGTGGGAATAGTATATGTATTATTCCTACAATTTTATAGTTTTGTTTAGATTGTTTAAATTTATATTATTATGATGTTTATGTGTATTTAAAATTATATTATTTTTAATTAGTAATGTTAGTAAAATGTGATATATTTTTAATAAAATATACTTTTTTATATTGTTTACTTTTTATGTGTAATTAAATTGGTATGTTTTATTAATTGTTTCCAGTTTGTTATGGTTTTTAATTTATTATATATATGTATGTTTCACACAGGGAAAATAGAAAATTATCCCGGCGCTATTTCTCAGATCCCCGTTACCCCTACAGGGAAGAGTCCATATGGTCCACTTTGGTTAATGTTCTGAGAAGGACACACGTAGCACTGTAAAAGTCCATATAGAGTCTTTATTTCCAAAGCTTCTTCACGTTAAACATTTTTCAAAAAATTCTCCATTTAAACACATATATTCGACAGCCAAGCCATATATTCGACAGCCAAGCCAACACGTGTTTCGCAAGTGTCTTGCTTCTTCAAGGCTTCTAATATTGAAATTCAAGTAAGAACTTCTAGTGTTCGATTCTTCCTGTTATCTCGACCCAATTATTTAAAGAGACATTTATCATCTTATCCCGGCTATTGCCATGATCTGTTTTCTCTGACGTTTAAATGGAGAATTTTGGGAAAATGTTTAACGTGAAGAAGCTTTGGAAATAAAGACTTTATATGGACTTTTATAGTGCTACGTGTGTCCTTCTCAGAACATTAACCAAAGTGGACCATATCAAGCTTGCGGGAGCGCAGGCGAAACGCGTTATGCTGGGCACTTGCCAACAATATTGATGCACTGTTTTCACCGAATAAAAAGCACTTTTTCTCTGGATTTGCCCCGTGTGGTCCGTACCTGCTGTGCTGTTACTGAGTAGCTGGCGCTTCAAGGATTTTGGTTTTCTATATATATATATATATATATATATGTGTGAACAAGGCCGCTGTGCCGGCTGAAACGCGTCATGGCTGACGTGCTTTTGAATTAAAGAAAGAAGATACCGATCGCATTTGTTGTTGGCTCCGTTTGTTTCCTAAAAAAAGACTGTATCAAGCGTTTTCGTAATATATATATATGTATGTATATATATATATATATATATATATATATATATATATATATATATATCAACGCTTCCAACCTCGCACTCTCTCAGCGCAAAGAAAAGAGCACTCAAGGGGCGAGTCCAAGTTGTTTATTCACGGACTCTCACTGCAACCAGACGCGCTTCGGCAGTCGCCTTTTTCGATGGTAATCAGGCGCGCCGGAAACGGCCAGTATTTATGGCAATTACTTCCCGCATCCCGACATGGATATCAACAGTGAAAAGGGCCATACTTTTGTAAAAACAGCGCCATCTTAAAGCAGGTAAAATCCAATGCCTACAATTCATTTCATCATTGTAAACAATATACATGGTTCATTTTCAACGGTGAATGTGTTAATACACAAAACCTATTTCCATGGTGCATTTTATGCTTATACGAAAATTCGTAATACCGTATTTCAATTCATGAATGTCGCCACATATATTATGCCCACAAATGGGCCAAAGTGCACATACTTTCTCTCCACAACCATATCGAAATCTCCACATTTAAATGTTACGGTTAATTCACATGTAAAATGCTATATGCAAAATCTACGCTGTGCCCCCCGTCTCTATAGACAATTACATTGCTAGCAGAAATCTGGAATGCAAGATGGAGGTAGAGCTCAATATCTTGCCCTGAATGGGCACCATAACTTTGACATAAAATTTCAATTGGATTTCAACATGTAAAAACAATTAATCATAAATCTGGTCCCTTTTCATCATACTCCATCGACAAATATCATTATTAGTTGGTCTGCGGGTGAAGGTCACATCACATATTCAAATTCCCACTAATGCATATTTTTTCTCTCTTTTTCTTCTTCTCTCTCTAAAACGTATTTTCTCAGTGAACCACTGAATTAGTGACAGTATTTCTGGAGGGCAAAGTAGGTCCAGTCTCCCACAGCATGTGGATGGCTTTCCATGTTTTTACGTGGCACCTATACTGAAATTTGTTGTCCTGGGTTAATCACCTAAGTGTATAGCAAGTTCTTCATTACTGTTCAGGCCCTGCAGTGTTTTGGTTTGGAGATCGATTATATGTCTCGATTCCAGTCTTCTCAGACTGGTGACTCTCTCTCCTCCCCTAGGGTGCAATGGAACATGATCTAGGGCAAAGAAGGTTCAGAGATCCCTGTTGCTGTTATGATTAGCCATAAAGTGTCTAGCCACCGGGTATGACATATCACAATTCTTAATTGCCCTTGTGTGCTCCAAGATACGTATCTTGGTTTGATGAATTGTACTGCCAATGTACTTAAGTCCACAAGGGCAATTCAATCAGTACACAGTATATGGTGTACTGCATGTGATAAATCTGATAGATCTTGGCTTCTTCAAGCCTGGTACCTCGTATGTCAAGACTCGTCTACTGCCTACACAGGCTTTACACTTCCCACAAGGGAAGAACCCATGTAATTCGTTTCCAAATAATTTTGGTACTGATTTAATCATATGGCTACTAGTAAGGGAATCTCTCAAGGCCCTAGCCTTTCTAAAGGTTAACATCAGACAAGCTGGAATATCCGTTCCTATGACCGGGTCCATCTTTAATAAATTCCAATTCTTTCGTAAGATGGTTCTCAATTCCCCAGCCTCTCCTGAGAATGTGGTTATCATTCTGAATTTACAATCATTGGATTTCTTGATGACTTTCTCATCCAACAGTTTACTTCTAGGTACGGAATTCACTTTTTGTAATGCACCCCTAAGAATTTGTTCTCCATAGCCCCGGGCTCTGAATCTCTCAAGACATTCACCAGCGTATTTCTGAAAATCGCCCTCCCTGGTGTTATTTCTTTCTATATGTAGCAGCTCCCCATAGGGGATGCTGCTAATCAATTTGGGGGGGGTGATTGCTGGAGGCATGTAATATCGAATTGCCCGCAGTGGGCTTCCGATATAGTTTCGTACATAGTTTCCAACCCACCACACATACTTCCAGATCCAGGAAATTCACTGTGGTGGAGCTGATATCTGCACTGAACTTCAAGTTAATGCTGTTCTGGTTTAGCATTTGTACATAAGCAATTGCTGTCTCATTCGATCCCCTCCAAACCAGGAAGAGATCGTCAATATACCTATACCAGGCCACTACTTTACTGGTCCAAATGCTGTTGGCATCCGCCCAGGCCACCTGCTCCTCCCACCAGCCTACGAATAAATTCGCGTAGCTGGGGCAAAGCAGGTGCCCATGGCCGCCCCTGATACCTGTCTGTAGTGTTGTTCCTGGTATAGAAAAATGTTATTACTTAAACAGAATCCCAAAAATTCTAACAGCATCTCATTGTGCTCAGTGAATTTCAATGATCGGTTCTTCAAAAAATATCGAACCGCCTGTATACCTTCCTGATGTGCTATGCACGTATATAAGCTGGTAATATCCATCACAATCATGTTGTCCCCTTCCTCCCACTGCACCTTTTCTATATGTTGAAGAAAATCCTTGGTGTCTTTAATATAAGATTTCAATGTCATCACAAAATCAGACAAGAAATGATCTATTTACACAAATATGTGTTCCAAAAGGCTGCCCTGCGAGGAGACAATTGGTCTCCCCGGTGGTGATATCGCGTATTTATGTATTTTGGGCAAGTGGTAGAAGCTGGGTGTAACCGGATTTAAACAGATATTCTTCTGTCTCTAACATACCCTTGTCATACCATTTCCTCAGTAACACATGACAGTTTTTAATGCTCAAATTGTATACATTTTTACTCACTGTTTCATAATACAATACATCAGATAATTGACGTAGGGCTTCGTTGTTATATGCCTCATAAGTCTGAAGCACCACATTACACGCCCTTGTCTGAGGGTTTACAGACAATAGATGTGTCCCTTCTGATATTGTCAATTGCCTGATATTGTTCTTGAGTAAAATTGTATTTCCTTGTCCGTGTACAATCCCGTTTCCTGAGATTCATCAATTCCTTGGTCACAGCGTCAGAGAACGTATCAATAATGTCATTAGGCATTTGAGGCAAAAAAGTAGATGCAGGTTTAAAAGAGGTAATTACACTCCGTTGTTCTATACCCGATATCAGTGCCGATTCATTGGTCTCACAGGGACTTTCAATTTCATTGCCCAAGTCCTCTAGAGCTTGTAGTGCTGGAAGATCATGTCAGATTAAAATGTCGGTAGCTAGAGATTGTTCTCCCATTCTCTTTGTCTGCTGCTTCGTTGGTCTAAGTTTAAAGAATTTATGTAGCTTTAACTTTCTCGCAAACTTAAATAAGTCAATTCTTGTCGGTGTGTACTCAAGTCTCTTTTGTGGGCAAAAGGTGAGGCCTAGTTTCAATACTTCCTCCTCGCATTGCGTCAATTTGTGTGGTGTTAAATTAATGATGGTTAGGCTTTCTCCTTTTTCTGCTGCTATCGTCGTTTGTTGAATTTTTTCTTGCTTCTGGTGACCGGCGGAGATCTGCTTCCTTTTGCGCCACTGCCCCCCTCTTCTTGTTGGTCTCCGCGTTTTGATTCCGGGGGTTTTCCTCTGTTGCCTTTCTGCCATGACAGGCGGATAATGCGAAATTCGTAGTGAAAAAGGGTCTTTTTGGAGACTGTACTTGAAGCGCCCCCACTTTCTTCTCCAGACTGCTCTGGATCAGTTAACTCAGATTCTGAGGTGTCTTGTTGACCAGTTGCCTGAAGCACCGGTGTCATCTGGAGTGCCCTCCGTGGTGCATCAAACTTCTTGGCGAACGTTAGCACCCTTCCGAGTGCATAGTCACGATCATCACGTTTGAATTTTTCTTGTTTCCGCTGTCTGATTTTACTTTCGTAGTTCCCGATACGTTTCAGCATCTGTGTTCAGTTCATCTTGCCTGTTCTTATTATCATCCTTGGCAATCTCCGCTTCCAGATCTTCAATGGCTTTGCGCGCCTTGTCACGGTCGCTCCAAGCGAATTTGATAAGGATGGTGAGCATTCCTTTACAAGAGTTCGCTGTATGCTCTGACCACTCCTCTAATAGCAGGGGATCCGGATTTTCATAGGCCGGCACGGTATATATGCGGAGACCTCTCGGAACGCTCTCAACCTCTACATACTGCTGTAAAGATGTTGCTTCCCACCATTTACGGATCTCCCGCTCGTGTAATCTCTCCAACATGGTGAACTGAGATGTCAGTGTAGGTGTCACCCGACCTTCTCCCTGGGTCTTTGTTATCCCTGTAGTCGGTCTTTTTTTAAAGACTTCCAAGGCCGCCTCGCGGCGCTCTGAATCACTATACATTCTGTTTCCAAATGCTTGTAATATGTTGCCGGAATCCAATACTATCGGATTCTAAACCCCTCGTTCTGCCGCCATTATATATCCCGCATGGATGTATCAGCCTCTTACCGTAGAGACGCCTGCTTTCCCATTCGCTGCTGAAGTAAATACTCCTGACGGCGGTGCGCGGAGACAATCTCGCAGCTCCAAAGTGTGCACCTTTTAGTCCGTGCACTCTTGAACGGGTGCTATCTCGCGGGTGGTGCGCCCGCTAACATCAATGCTTCCAACCTCGCACTCTCTCAGCGCAAAGAACAGAGCACTCACGGGGGCGAGTCCAAGTTGTTAATTCACGGACTCTCACTGCAACCAGACACGTTTCGGCAGTCGCCTTTTTCTATGGTAATCAGGCGCGCCAGAAATGGCCAGTATTTATGTCAATTACTTCCCGTATCCCGACATGGATATCAACAGTGAAAAGGGCCATACTTTTGTAAAAACAGCGCCATCTTATAGCATGTAAAATCCAATGCCTACAATTCATTTCATCATTGTAAACAATATACATGGTTCATTTTCAACGGTGAATGTGTTAATACACCAAACCTATTTCCATGGTGCATTTTATGCTTATACGAAAACTCGTAATATCGTATTTCAATTCATGAATGTCGCCACATATATTATGCCCACAAATGGGCCAAAGTGCACATACTTTCTCTCCACCACCATATCGAAATCCCCACATTTAAATGTTACGGTTAATTCACATGTAAAATGCTATATGCAAAATCTACGCTGTGCCCCCCGTCTCTATAGACAATTACATTGCTACCAGAAATCTGGAATGCAAGATGGAGGTAGAGACAGAGTCACCAGTCTGAGAAGACTGGAATCGAGATATATAATCGATCTCCAAACCAAAACACCGCAGGGCCTGAACAGTAATGAAGAACTTGCTATACACTTAGATGATTAACCCAGGACAACAACTTTCAGTATAGGTGCCACTTAAAAACATGGAAAGCCATCCACATGCTGTGGGGAGGCTGGACCTACTTTGCCCTCCAGAAATACTGTCACTTATTCAGTGGTTCACTGAGAAAATACGTTTTAGAGAGAGAAGAAGAAAAAGAGAGAAAAAATATGCATTAGTGGGAATTTGAATATGTGATGTGACCTTCACCCGCAGACCAACTAATAATGATATTTGTCGATGGAGTATGATGAAAAGGGACCAGATTTAGGATTAATTGTTTTTACATGTTGAAATCCAATTGAAATTTTATGTCAAAGTTATGGTGCCCATTCAGGGCAAGATATTGAGCTCTACCTCCAGGAGAACGCAAATGGCGTTGCAGCGCGCACAATGTAATTCGTTTTCTTTATTTATTTATATACTTACATCCGGTCGGCCGTATGCCGGAGTTTACTACCCCCCACCCTGCCCCTCCCCCGCCCCGCAACACTCCCACTACGAGCCGCTACTGGTGGGACCCCTAAGGATTGTGGTCTCTCACAAAAGCTGAAGCACTAACCTCTTAAAAATGGCCGCCGGTAATGGAACTTCTTATTCCTAGAATGCGGACACTTCCGCATCCACGCGAGTATACCATTAGTAGTGGAAGCTTAGGACAAGTTATGGTGTGCGTACCCATATCTGTTATTGCTCGTGGGACCCAGTTTATCGGGTTCACAGCTTTTTCTACCCCCGGAGCAAGTTTGATGGCACCCTTACTAGCAACATGTGTCGTGCGTATTATGCCCATGTTGCTACACGGACCCAGTGAGACAGACTAAACTGGTAGGTCGCTCCCCCACCACACAGCTCCGTCTGTGTGCCCTGCTGCTGCCCCTGATTGTGCTCGTTTTTCCTTTCTGTGCCCCCTTGCTGCCCCTGATTGTGCTCGTTTTTTCCTTTCTGTGCCCCCCTTGCTGCCCCTGATTGTGCTCGTTTTTTTCCTTTCTGTGCCCCCCTTGCTGCCCCGATTGTGCTCGTTTTTTCCTTTCTGTGCCCCCCTTGCTGCCCGATTGTGCTCGTTTTTCCTTTGTGCCCCCTTGCTGCCCGATTGTGCTCGTTTTTTCCTCTGTGCCCCCCTTGCTGCCCCCGATTGTGCTCGTTTTTTCCTTTCTGTGCCCCCCTTGCTGCCCCTGATTGTGCTCGTTTTTCCTTTCTGTGCCCCCTTGCTGCCCCTGATTGTGCTCGTTTTTTCCTTTCTGTGCCCCCCTTGCTGCCCCTGATTGTGCTCGTTTTTCCTTTCTGTGCCCCCTTGCTGCCCCTCATTGTGCTAGTTTTTTCCTTTCAGTTCCCCCCTTGCTGCCCCTGATTGTGCTCGTTTTTCCTTTCTGTGCCCCCTTGCTGCCCCTCATTGTGCTAGTTTTTTCCTTTCTGTGCCCCCTTGCTGCCCCTGATTGTGCTCGTTTTTTTCCCTTTCTGTGCCCCCTTGCTGCCCCTGATTGTGCTCGTTTTTCCTTTCTGTGCCCCCCTTGCTGCCCGATTGTGCTCGTTTTTCCTTTCTGTGCCCCCTTGCTGCCCCTCATTGTGCTAGTTTTTTCCTTTCTGTGCCCCCTTGCTGCCCCTCATTGTGCTAGTTTTTTCCTTTCTGTGCCCCCTTGCTGCCCCTCATTGTGCCTCGTTTTTTTCCTTTCTGTGCCCCCTTGATGCCCTGATTGTGCTCGTTTTCCCTTCTGTGCCTGTTTCCCGCCGCTGCGCCCTGCGGCCCCGCCCCCTCACTGCCCATTCGCTGCCCCATTCCCTGCTCCTCCCTCCCACCTCCCCATTTATGGCGGCCGCTGGCGCGCCAAAGGCGCGCCTAAGGCAAGCCCGTCTGCGCCGTGACCGCGCCCAGCGCCAGACCCCCTGGTCCGGGCATCCCCCGCGCCCGCCACATCAACAGACGCCGATACGACGCCAGCACCCTCCACACACTCAACCCCGGAAAAGATCACGCCTGCTACCAGGCCACCCCGAAGCGCACCCAAGGGCCCTTCACCTGCCGGAACTGCAGCTTCGCCAGCACCCGCCCCGCCAAACCACCGCCCAGGAAAGAACCCAACTACCTCAGATGCATCCTCCTCAACACCCGCTCCACCCGCAAACACGCCATCGAACTCTGGGACCTTCTCGACTCAACCTCCCCAGACGTCGCATTCCTGACGGAGACCTGGCTGAATCCCGCTTCAGCCCCCGACATCGCCATTGCCATCCCGGACGGATACAAGATCACCCGCAGGGACCGCACCAACGGAGTCGGAGGAGGCATCGCCATCGTCCACAGGAACACCCTCAGAGTCTCAACCAACACCGACGACACCCTCAGCACCGCCGAACACATGCACTTCCAGATCCACACCGATCCCAACACCACCCTCAGAGGAACCCTCATCTACAGACCCCCGGACCCCGACCACAGTTCAGCGATTCCATCGGTGACTTCGTCAGCACACACGCCATCGCCTCCACGGACTACATCCTCCTCGGGGACCTGAACTTCCACCTCGAGAACAACAAGGACACCAACTCCACCACCCTGATCGACAACCTCGCCACCCTCGGACTCAGACAGCTCGTGACTACACCCACCCACGCCGCCGGCCACACGCTCGACTCCATCTTTTCCGCAAGCCCACACGTCTCCTTCAACCACACCTCCGAACCCCACTGGACTGACCACCACTGCATCCACTTCACCTACAGGAAGCCCACCACGCACCACCGCACCGAACAAATGCCTCGCCGCTGCTGGAGCAGAGTCACGGAAGACCAGCTAACCACAACCCTCGCCCTGAGCCCACCCGCCGAACCCTCCGACCCCGACACCGCCGCCCGCAACCTCAGACAGTGGATCGACGACTGCGCCAACACCCTCGCCCCGCTCAAGAATCCGCCCAACAGCCACACCAGCAAGAAAGCCACCTGGTTCACCGAAGACCTCCAGGCCTCCAAACGAACATGCCGAAAACTGGAGAAGATCTGGCTCCACGAACGGACAGCGGACAGCTACGCCGCCCACAAGAGCGCCACCCGCAGTCACCATCACCTCATCAGATCCGCCAAAGGGCTTCACTCAAAGACCGCCTAGACAACAACGCACACAACAGCAAAGAGCTCTTCAACATCGTGAAGGAACTCTCCAACCCCAGCTCCAACACCAACGACATCCAGCCGTCGCGAGACCTGTGCGACTCACTGGCCACCTTCTTCCACCGCAAAATCGCCGACATCCACGACAGCTTCAACACCACGACCGCCCCGGCAACCACCGAGACCACTGCCCCCACAACCACCAACCGCCTGCTCTCCTGGACCAACATCAACGACGAGGACACCAGCGAGATCATGAACACCATCCACTCCGGTTCACCGCTAGACCCGTGCCCTCACCACATCTTCAACAAAGCCAGTACAGCCATCGCGCCCCATCTCCGGAAAATAATCAACATCTCCTTCGAGACAGCAACCTTCCCGGAAAGCTGGAAGCACGCCGAGATCACCGCCTTACTCAAGAAACCCAAGGCAGACCCCAAGGACCTCAAGAACTTCCGACCCATCTCTCTGCTCCCGTTCCCCGCGAAGGTCACCGAGAAAATCGTCAACAAACAACTGACCCGCTACCTCGAGGAGAACAACATCCTGGACCCTTCCCAGTCCGGCTTCCGCAGCAACCACAGCACCGAAACCGCCCTCATCGCCGCCACCGATGACATCAGGACCCTGCTAGACAACGGAGAAACAGCAGCCCTCATCCTCCTGGACCTATCAGCCGCCTTCGACACGGTCTGCCACCACACACTACGAACACGCCTTCACGACGCCGGGATCCAAGAGAAGGCCCTGGACTGGACCACATCCTTCCTTTCCGGCAGAACACAAAGCGTCCGCCTCGCCCCTTCCGATCCAAGGCCACCAAGATCATCTGCGGCGTACCCCAAGGCTCCTCCCTCAGCCCAACGCTGTTCAACATCTACATGGCACCCCTCGCCCACGTCGCCCGACAGCACAACCTCAACATCATCTCCTACGCCGACGACACCCAGGTGATCCTCTCCCTCACCAAAGACCCTCACACCGCCAAAGCCCACTTCCACGAAGGAATGAAGGCCGTCGCCGAATGGATGAGGACCAGCCGCCTGAAGCTGAACTCTGACAAGACGGAGGTCCTCATCCTTGGTTCCAACCCTTCAGCCTGGGACGACTCCTGGTGGCCAACATCACTGGGCACAGCCCCGCCACCCACCGACCACGTACGCAACCTAGGGGTCATCCTCGACCCCACCCTCTCCATGACTAAGCAGGTCAACGCCGTTTCCTCATCCTGCTTCAACATCCTCCGAATGCTCCGCAGGATCTTCAAGTGGATCCCCACCGAAACAAGAAAAACAGTCACCCAGGCCCTCGTCACCAGCAGGCTGGACTACGGAAACGCCCTCTACGCAGGAACGACGGCTAAGCTCCTGAGACGGCTGCAACGCATCCAGAACGCCTCTGCACGTCTTATCCTCGACATCCCCGACGCAGCCACATCACACCCCACCTGAGAGACCTGCACTGGCTCCCTGTCAACAAGAGGATAACCTTCAAGCTCCTCACCCACGCACACAAAGCACTCCACAACTCCGGACCAGCCTACCTCAACAGACGACTCAGCTTCTACACCCCCACCCGCCAGCTCCGCTCGACCAGCCTCGCCCTCGCCACAGTCCCCCGCATCCGGAAAACGACCGCCGGCGGCAGATCCTTCTCCCACCTCGCCGCCAAGACCTGGAACACCCTCCCCACCAACCTCCGACAGACCCAAGACCTACTGGCCTTCAGAAGACTCCTCAAGACCTGGCTCTTCGATCAGTAGCAGCACCACCCCCCTCTTCCCCCAGCGCCTTGAGACCCTCGCGGGTATGTAGTGCGCTTTATAAGTGACATGATTGATTGATTGTCAGTGCAGATCACTAGTTAGACCTTCTCATACGTGGCATCTTGTTGTTGTGCACATTGAGATACTGGGCCACGCGTGTACCTACTCATGTGGTTGTCAGGACCCAGACCATGGATTTTTTGTATGCCTTAGGTGGTGACTTTAGTATACTCATATAACTTTACAAAAAACTTTTCGTAAGATTATTGCGCTCTCATGTGGTTGTCAGGACTTAGACCTTGTATGTCTTAGGTGGTGACTAAGCATACTCATATTCCTTTACACAGAACCTGTCGTAAGGCCATTGCGCTGTCATTAGTGTCAGATGGCCGCTCATTCTTTAGGGGAAACGGGCATTTGGTTATCTGAGTTGTCCCCATGGGATGTCGTCGTTGAGTCCTGTGACATGTGTTCCCAGACGAAACACCCAGCGTTGATCTTTCTCAAATAGTGTCACCTCGTTGTTCACCTGTTCTATGACTGTCCAATGTATGTCTTGTATGGTGTGATTTACCTCCAAGTAATGTGATGACATTTTGGTGGTTGTTTTTTTGCAGTTGATATTGCTAGTGTTCACAAATGCGGGTTTTTACTGGGCGTGTTGTCATCCCGATGTACTGCATGTCGCATGGGCAGGTGATCATATATATTACATTCCTACTGTTGCAATTCATGAAGCGGCGTTGTTCCCACTCTGTACTGTTGTTGAACGTAATGTCTCTGCTCTTTCTAGTCAAGTGACACACACTACAGTGGCCGCATGGGTGGTGACCCCTTATAGATGGGTGGTGACCCCTTATGAAACCCGTCTATAAGGGTTTCATTGTTAACTCGGTTTGGATGGTTATGCGTGGTCTCGTGTGGACCACCATGTTGTGCAGATTTTTTCCTCTCTTGTGCGAAAACATGGGTTTAGGTAGGTTAAGGTGACTGCAGTTGAGTAAGCGCCAGTGTTTGTTGACGATCTTGGCGACTTGGTTAGAGCCAGTATTGAATGTAGTGATACATATTGGTCTCTCTTCTTTTGGTTTTTCTGGTGCCGGTTCCAAAAGGGCGTCCCTGTTGTTATTTCTAGCTCGTTTAAAAGCTTTGTCCACTATTTTAGATGGGTAGTTTCGTTTCTCCAATCTCTTGCATAGGTCTGCCGCCTGTTCCTTGAAGTCTTTCACTTCAGAGCAGTTCCTTCTTAGACGCAGGAATTGTCCATATGGGAGATTCTCCCGTAGGTGCAGCGGATGAAAACGATCATATAGGAGGAGACAGTTTTTTGCTGTGGTTTTGAAGTGTGTCGTAGTTCTCAGAGTGCCATCCTTCGGGAAAATGTTTAGGTCCAGAAATACCAGTTCTGTGTTTGAGATGGTGCAGGTAAATTTCAGGTATTCGTTCTGGCAGTTCAGCCAGGTCATGAATCTGTTGGCAGTTTCAATGTCTCCATTCCAGATGACCAGCACATCATCAATATATCGTTTCCATATCCTGATGTGTTGTTGGAAAGGGTTGGTTGTGTGCAGGATCTTGTGTGTTTCTAGATGGTAGACATATAGGCCGGCAACACTAGGGGCGAAAGTGCTGCCCATGCTGGTCCCGTGCTTCTGGAGGTAGTGTGTCTTCATATTGGAAGAAATTCCTGGTAAGTGCTAAGTTACAGTAGTCCATTACTACGTTGCGGGGGGTCTGGTATTCCCAGTCAATCCGAAACAGGACGTCCTCTATGATGTTAAGGGTTTCGTCGTGGGGAAGACTTGTGTAGAGGCTTGCCACGTCCAGTCCCATCATCAATTCCTTTGTTGGGTCAAACTCCATATCTTGTAAGATCCTCAACACATCTTTGGTGTCCTTAAGGTATGTGTTAGTCCTTTGTACTAGAGGGCGAAGGAAGGCGTCTGCAAATCTGGACAAGGGCTCCAGGATAGATCCTATGCCTGAAACTATCAGGCGACCCGGTGGTCTATTCAGATCCTTATGAATTTTCGGGATTGTGTAAAAATATGGGATTCTGGGAGATTTGTTAGTGAGAAACTCCCCTTCCTTTGCCGAGTTCCAGTCGTGCGCGAGTGCTTCCTCTACCATGTTGGCAATCTGGACTCTCAGTGATTCAGTTGGGTCATTCCGCAACACCTCATAGTTCCTCCAGTCTTACAATAGTCGTTGGCATTCCTGAACGTATGCCTCTGAAGTCTGGATCACGATTGCTCCCCCTTTATCCGCTGGCTTGATGTTCAGATTGCTGTTGTTAGCCAGTTCTTTGATGGCTTGCTTCTCTTCTCTTGTCATGTTATGAAAAACACGGTTGGTGTCCGGGTCAATGTACTCTATCTCTCGCATCACTGCTTTCTCAAAGGCAAGTAACTCTACGGGCAACATAGTATTGGGGAGTGTGAAGGTTGATTTCACTGTGAGGCCTGTGTCATCCTCTTCTCTGTTCTGTGGTTCTTTACCACTGAAAAAGGCTCCGAGTTTGAGTTTCCTCATAAATTCATTCATTTCCTTGCAAAGTTTGAATTTGTTGAGTTTTTCAGTTGGTACAAAGCCCAAACCCTTCTCCAAGATGCTGGTTTGTGCTGATGTCAACTCTTGATCTGTCAGATTCACCACTAAGTGGTCTTTCTGCTGGTGGTCGGTTGATTGCTCAATGCCCCTGTCATGCTCCTGGTCGAAACTCCTGCTACTACTACTTCTCTCGTTGCCCAATGGACTTGATTCCCTTTCCGATTCCGTCCCCTATGGGGTCCCGGGCGAGACCCTAAAAAAGGGTTCTGTTCGTAATAGGGGAATTCCTGTTGCGGGAAGTTCCAATGGTTATAGGGCCCAGGTGGGCCTTGTGTCATTGGTGGGCCATACAGGTAGGGTGGGTATAAAGGTGGTCCTTGATAGGGGCCCCACCACTGTTGTCCTCTATAATGGGCTCTCCTGCCCAGGCCTCTATTTCCTTGGTACCTTGATCCACTATTCCTGCTCGAGCCTGAGCTGTTGGACCCTGTGTCTGAGGAGTCCCCGTCTGTGTTCAAGTCCTGGTGGGCAGATGATGCTAAGTAATTTTCCCGTGTGTAGGGATATACTTTCTCATGGCTGAATCGACCTGTGTCCTTCTTTAATTTGGTGTATTTACTTTGTTTTAAAGATGTTTCAAACTCATTCATTGTTTGGTTCAGTTCTTCTAGACGTTTTTTGAAAGCACTCAGTGGTTGGTAACTTTTTAGGCGTACCTCTATGTATTGGATCTCGATCTTTAATTCCTGAGCAATGCGGGTGGCAGTTTTTATTATTAGTATTAGCCATTCCCGGGTGCAGTGCCAGGAAATTAAAGACCAATCTTTTTTGAACGCCTTATCCTGCTGGAAGATAAATGGCTCATTTTTTACTATTAGTCCCTGAGGGGCCGCATTTGCCCTCAAATATTCGGTCATCAAGAGACCGTGTAACGCGGTCTTAATCTGGGTCCTTCTGAGCATGGTTAGTTCATCCCAGTCATTGTTGTCAGGGCTGGGTTCTGAAGAGTTCAGTCCTTCAAAAGGACTGATGGTAGCTAGGATTCTTTCAACTTCCTCATTAAAGAAGGTGAGACCTGTAATCTCTGCCATAATAGAGAATGTGTGATGATCTCACAGCCGTGAGATCAAGGCTTGTGTAAACAAACTATGAATTAAAAAAGGAGGGCAGGGCTTACCCTTAAAATGCGATGAGCAAACTCCCACAGCTGCACGCTGTCCAAACAGTATTTATAAACAAGAGAGGGAGTGAAGAGGTTGAAAAAGTGGTGGACTCACCCTCCTCTGTATGTCATAAAAAACCAAAAAGAATCCACCCTAGTAAACAGAATAATAGTATCCTTCCTAGGTCAGTTCAACACTTGCAAGAACTGTGTGTCCCCTAAAGATGTATAGGGAAACACTGTTTTGTTAAAATAACCAGGAGTTTCGACCAGGAGCATGACAGGGGCATTGAGCAATCAACCGACCACCAGCAGAAAGTCCACTTAGTGGTGAATCTGACAGATAAAGAGTTGACATCAGCACAAACCAGCATCTTGGAGAAGGGTTTGGGCTTTGTACCAACTGAAAAACTCGACAAATTCAAACTTTGCAAGGAAATGAATGCATTTATGAGGAAACACAAACTCAGAGCCTTTTTCAGTGGTAAAGAACCACAGAACAGAGAGGAGGATGACAGGCCTCAGAGTGAAATCAACCTTCACACCCCCCAATACTATGTTGCCCGTAGAGTTATTTCCCTTTGAGAAAGCAGTGATGCAAGAGATAGAGGACATTGACCCGGACACCAACCATGTTTTTCACAACACGACAAGAGAAGAGAAGCAAGCCATCAAAGAACTGGCTAACAACAGCAATCTGATCATCAAGCCAGCGGATAAAGGGGGAGCAATCGTGGTCCAGACTTCAGAGGCATACGATCAGGAATGCCAACGACTATTGCAAGACCGGAGGAACTATGAGGTCTTGCGGAATGACCCAACTGAATCACTGAGAGTCCAGATTGCCAAAATGGTAGAGGAAGCACTCGCGCAGGACTGGATCTCGGCAAAGGAAGGGAAGTTTCTCACCAACAAATCTCCCAGAATCTCATATTTTTACACAATCCCGAAAATTCATAAGGATCTGAATAAACCACCGGGTCGCCCGATAGTATCAGGCATAGGATCTATCCTGGAGCCCTTGTCCAGATTTGCAGACGCCTTCCTTCGCCCTCTAGTACAAAGGACTAACACATACCTTAAGGACACCAAAGATGTGTTGAGGCTCTTACAAGATATGGTGGAGTTTGACCCAACAAAGGAATTGATGATGGGACTGGACGTGGAAAGCCTCTACACGAGTCTTCCCCACGACGAAACCCTTAACATCATAGAGGACGTCCTGTTTGGGATTGACTGGGAATACCAGACCCCCCGCAATGTAGTAATGGACTGCTGTAACTTAGCACTTACCAGGAATTTCTTCCAATATGAAGACACACTGTACCTCCAGAAGCACGGGACCAGCATGGGCAGCACTTTCGCCCCCAGTGTAGCCGGCCTATATGTCTACTATCTAGAAACACACAAGATCCTGCACACAACCAACCCTTTCCAACAACACATCAGGATATGGAAACGATATATTGATGATGTGATGGTCATCTGGAATGGAGACATTGAAACTGCCAACAAATTCATGACCTGGCTGAACTGCCAGAACGAATACCTGAAATTTACCTGCACCATCTCAAACACAGAACTGGTGTTTCTGGACCTAAACATTTTCCCGAAGGGTGGCACTGTGAGAACTACGACACACTTTAAAACCACAGCAAAAAACTGTCTCCTCCTATATGATAGTTTTCATCCGCGGCACCTACGGGACAATCTCCCATATGAACAATTCCTGCGTCTAAGAAGGAACTGCTCTTAAGTGAAAGACTTCAAGGAACAGGTGGCAGACCTACGCCAGAGATTGGAGAAACGGAACTACCCATCTAAAATAGTGGACAAAGCTTTTAAACGAGCTAGAAATAACAACAGGGACGCCCTTTTGGAACCTGCACCAGAAAAACCAAAAGAAGAGAGACCAATATGTATCACTACATTCAATACTGGCTCTAACCAAGTCGCCAAGATCGTCAACAAACACTGGCGCTTACTCAACTGCGGTCACCTTAACCTACCTAAACCCATGTTTTCGCACAAGAGAGGAAAAAACCTGCAGGACATGGTGGTCCACACGAGACCACGCATAACCACCCAAACAGAGTTAACAACCACCTTGCACCCGTCTATAAGGGGCCACCACCCATGCGGCCACTGTAGCGTGTGTCACTTGACTAGAAAGCTTTGTTCGCCCTAAGTTGGCGGGGGTATGCCCAGACGTGGGTCCCTTGCTCACTTTGCCACTGGATTCAAGCAAGCCTGGCTGATGACGGCTGGAATGCCAGAAACCGGTCCTAGGATGCTTGTTTCCGGTCCAGGGAAGACATGGCTTGGCAGTTCGGGCTGGACTGTTCCCATGAGGCACAGGGTCAGACTGATTTGCATATGGCCATGTCTGAACTGGGGTGGTGGAGTGAGCTAAAGAATGATGATGGATTAAACCCAGATCAGTTGACTGGGGGTGAGTGTTTGATTGGCTCAAACGTTACGTCCATCATCCCCTTTTGTATCGACTTGACTAGAAAGAGCAGAGACATTAAGTTCAACAACAGTACAGAGTGGGAACAACGCCGCTTCACGAATTGCAACAGTAGGAATGTAATATATATGATCACCTGCCCATGCGACATGCACTACATCGGGCTGACAACACACCCAGTAAAAACCAGCATTTGTGAACACAAGAGCAATATCAAATGCAAAAAAACAACCACCAAAATGTCATCACATTACTTGGAGGCAAATCACACCATACAAGACATACATTGGACAGTCATAGAACAGTTGAACAATGAGGTGACACTATTTGAGAAAGAACAACACAGGGTGTTTCATCTGGGAACACATGTCACAGGACTCAACGACGACATCCCATGGGGACAACTCAGATAACGAAATTTCCGTTTCCCCTATAGACTGAGCGGCCATCTGACACTAATGACAGCACAATTACCTGACAGGTTTTGTGTAAAGGAATACGAGTATGCTTAGTCACCACCTAAGACATACAAGGTCTAAGTCCTGACAACCACATGAGAGTGCAATAATCTTACGAAAAGTTTTTTGTAAAGTAATATGAGTATACTAAAGTCAACACCTAAGGCATACAATAAATCCATGGTCTGGGTCCTGACAACCACATGAGTAGGTACACGCGTGGCCCAGTATCTCAATGTGCACAACAACAAGATGCCACGTATGAGAAGGTCTAACTAGTGATCGGCACTCTGACAATATGAACAAGCGTTTAGTCTGTCTCACTGGGTCCATGTAGCAACATGGGCATAATACGCACAACACATGTCGCTAGTAAGGGGTGCCATCAAATTTGCTCCATGGGGGAGAAAAAACTGTGAACCCGATAAAACGGGTCCCATGAGTAATAACAGATATGGGTACGCACAGCATAACTTGTCCAAAGCATCCACTACTAATGGTATACTCGCGTGGATGCAGAAGTGTCCGCATTCTAGGAATAAGAAGTTCCATTACCGGCGGCCATTTTTAAGAGGTTAGTGCTTCAGCTTCTGTGAGAGACCACAATCCTTAGGGGTCCCACCAAAACACGGAAGTAACCAGGCCTACGTGGAGAAGGTTCCACCACGGGCAGCCATTTTGCGGTAATTTAACGTTGCAGCCTTCTCACAACAAACGCACGCGGAAGGAAGGTACTACTTATACCGGCTTCTGACACTCATTCCCTGTTCATCAGAGCCACTGAGAGGTATTTACTAGGGTGAGAGAGCAGCTTTGACAAAGTAAGTATGGCATAGCCGATCCCCCTAGACAACGAGCATTTTCAATGATTTAACATCGCTTTTACAACAATCCTGACTTCGGATGCAGTTTATCTCCCATAGTGTGTGACTACAAGCGCTCCTCCCCTCCCGTAAAAATAGCTCATGGGGCTATAGTGTGGTAACAATAGTGTATGTTAACAATGCTTTTCCATATTACTTTTCAAACACCTTATTTTGTAGAGAAATCGCGATGTATTTCACCCACATTTTAAAAATAACGAAGAGTTCACAGGATTCCAAGACATGGATCTGTATACCAGCAAAACAATTGAATATAGAGTGTGTGTTTTATGTTTCATGTTGTTATGTCTAGTATTGTACTGTATGTCACTCTCAAGGGCAGCACGGCACCCACTTAATGTGTAAGCGGTCATGCACCTAGTGAAAAATATATCACTACTGAGACCTTCCACAAGTTTGGTGATGTGGTCCTGCAATTATTACATTGCTGCACTTAACCATGTTGTTTCTTTATCCTTCCAGATTAAATTAAGAGACTATACCAACTGGGTACAGTATATAGTGCATGTTATGAATGTGCACTGAAATTCTGCAAAATTGATTAGGCAGACCACATTGTTGTTTTCTGTTTAGAGTGGTGTAGGGATCATTCTTTTGGTCCTGATGAGAAGCCAGGGGGATGGCTTCGAAACATGGAGACTAAGGAGGTAGTAGCCCATCATAGCATACATCCTCCACTCCCCATTTTTAACAATACCAGCTAGTAGGTGTATTAAATTCTAGTTTCCACATAGCCAGGTATTTTTTAACCACACTTTATTCACTCTGACCCCTCCACTCTCACATTACACATAGTATCATTTCACTTCTAAGTGTTCCCACGTCTCCGTTGATTGTAGCACGCCCCGTCCCGCAGCGGGGCGGGAAGAACCCGATGATGAAGCATGCCACCAAGGGACCTTTTGGTGAGTGAGGGTTATTTTAACAAAATATTGTGTTTCCCTATACATTTTTAGGGGACACACAGTTCTTGCAAGTGTTGAACTGACCTAGGAAGGATACTATTATTCTGTTTACTAGGGTGGATTTTTTTTATTTTTTATTATTAAACTTTTCATCAAAAGTGTATATTCACATTTTCAGCATATTCAGCGGACGTACAGCGATAACTCGAGCGGGCATAGAGGAACATGTCTCGAATTTCATACAGAACAGTGCAATCAACTACATTTAGACAGTGATGCCTAGGACACATTACTAAAGAGGACCAACGGAAAAGACATTTACCACTTCACCAGTACCTATTACAACAGTGTGGAATACAGGGTTCTACGCATATCCATGCGGTGCGTACATTAACTGGCCCATTCATAGGGAGGTGAGCCCTGGCTTCAAGGAGTGTCCGAGGTATCGGCCGAATGTTCCAGCAGATATGTCTGTAGTGGGCCCCAGATGTCCCGAGGGAGTGAGGAGTGAGGGAGTAGTTCAGCGTAAGTACAAAGTTGATCCTGCCAGAGTATCATATCTCCCAGCCATTCTTTGAATTTGGGCGCTCGCCCCCTACCCCACCTGCAGGCAACTCGTCTTTTCGCCAGGACTAGACAGAAAGACACAAACCTGCGGTGCTCAACAGGAATTTGTGCGGTATACCCCAGAATGGCTACCAATGGGGTCTTCGGGATGGGCATGGAGATCATACGGTCCATAGCAGAGAGGACCCGCTGCCAATAATTATGCACCTCAGGACACTCCCAAGCGAGGTGCAGGAAATCAGCGTGGTCCGTTTTGCACCTGACGCAGCTACTTGTGTTACGTAAACCAAAGTTGTGAAGCCTAGTCGGGGTGTAGTAGCTACGATGTAAAAATCTATAATGAATTATTCAGAGTCTGCTATTGGAGGAGGTCTGTTCTGTCTGTTTGCAACAGAAAAGTCACTGCTCATCAGTGATGTCCTGTCCCAATTCCATCACCCACTTAGCTCGGGCTGCGCATGGAGAGTAGTCCATATCTACATATAAGGTGCGATAGAGTGTGGAGACTAAGTGTGAGGCAGTGGGTGCGCGCAAAACTTGATGCAGAGGGATCAATGTCGCAGGCTCAGATGGGTATAAAGGGTTGCAAGCCTGAACTCCATGACGCAGACGGGCGTATAAGAAGGTTTCCATGGTAGTAGGCGGGGGATTAGAGCATAGTTGAAGGAGGGTGCGAAATTTACCATTAAGATATAAGTCTCCCCAACAATGAATGTTTCGCGTGCGCGCAACTTTCTTAAATAGGCCTTCTTGCAATAGTGTCATCTCTGGGTGATAGGTGAGCGGAAGGAGGGGAGAATAGAGACAGGGAGCATGTGTATGAGCAAGTATGCAGGACCAGGCCTGTATCGTACAGTCTACGGAAGATGGGCAGCGCCTTCGAGGTTCAGCCTTAGAGAGCAAGACGCCATCGAGTGGGATGGGATCCGCAAGCCAGTGTTCTGTGGCGACATGTGGAGTGTAGCGAGGTGGATGGAACAAAAAGTGGGCATAATGTGCCTGGGCGCATATGTAATAGAGCTCAAGGTTAGGAATGTCAAAGCCTCCGTGTGAGTAAGGCCGCATGAGTGTGTCCCACTGTATGCGCGGTTGTTTACCACCCCAGACGGATCAATTCCGAGCGAAGGGAGGCGAAGAAATGCCGTCCAGGGTCATAGGGGATATTGAGGAATAGATATAAGAACTTGGGAAGTATCATTTTAATAAGGGATATGCGTCCAGCCATGGTCAACGGAAGGGTAACCCATCGATCAATGCATCCTTTAATATGCTCGAACGCACATCCATAGTGGAGTCTCATTAACTCATCCCTATCTGTCGTAACACGGATCCCCAAATACTTAGCTTCACCCTCGCACCATGCAATGGGAAAGTCTGTGTCAAATCGAGTGACAGAGCTGGTCAACGGGAAGATCTGTGATTTGGACCAGTTAATATGAATTCCAGATTGGCCTCCAAATTTAACAAATTCACGGAGCAGCGGATTGAGATTTTGAAGAGGTTCTTTAATGTATAGGGTGACATAATGCGCGTAGAGGGAAATCAGAATTGGGCGAAGGAAACAACGGAGACCCACATGATGATAGTGTTGTCTGATTTTGGACGCCAAAGGCTCCATAACCAGGGTGAACAGGAGCGGGGAAAGCGAACACCCTTGACGAGTGCCACGCGAGAGAGATATCGGTGACGAAGTGTGGCCATTAATCAACACTTTCGCCGTTGGAGAAGTATATAGAATCCGAATCCATGATATGAAGCTGAGAGGTAGGGCCATACTCTGCAGAACGGTAAAGAGGTAATCCCACTCCACCGAGTCAAAGGCCTTAGAGGCATCAAGAAACACTGCCACAAGTGCTAACTTTGGGTCTACAGTCTGCAGGATAGAAAAAAGCGTCCTGATATTGTGGGAGGTAGCTCTGCCGGGGATAAAGCCAGCCTGGTCTGGGAGTGCCAGCTTGTCCATCAGCAGGCTGAGACGATTCGCCACCAATTTAGCGAGGATTTTTGTATCCGTGTTTATGAGGGAGAGCGGTCTATAAGATTCGCATCGATCTGCAGGTTTGCCCGGTTTAAGGAGGGGTGTAATTAGCGCCTCCCTCATCAAGGCTGGCAGAATCTGTGTCTCCTGGGCCTCCAAGAAAACCTCCTTCAGTACCGGGAGTAGCTGGTCGATGTAGGTTTTATAGAAGTCAATGGGGAGGCCATCAGATCCCGGCGCCTTCCCAGACTTCATCTGCATGATGGCCTCACGCAACTCGTCGTCTTCAAATGGCGCTGCTAAAAATTCGAGCTGATAATCACCCAACCACCCGAGAGCTATGTCTTCGAGATAGGGAGCGAAATCGGGAGGGGATGTGCGCTTTGAGCTGTAGAGGTCCTCATAGTATGTAGCAAAGGTATTCAAAATGTCTAGACTGTCTCTACGTCGTATCCCATCCCCACCTATCACATCTAGGACGTAGTTAGAGAAACGAGGCTGTCTGATAGTATTCGCCAGCGCCCGACCAGGCCTCTCGCCCTCGCCATAACGGCGAGCGGTGAAATATTTGCCCCGAAACTTCACCTCCCGTTCAGTAGTAGCCGTATAGTCCGTGATTTTTTCGCGGAGCGTGGCTTTCTGGGCCCCAGAAGTGGTATTCCCCATGTCTGCTTCGAGTTGTTTAATTTCAGCTTCTAGGCGTCTCAGGTTTCTCCTGATATCGCGGAGGACCCCAAAGCTTTTGGAGATGCATATACCCCGGACAGTGACTTTAAAAGCCTCCCAAAACGTGCCCATATGCTCAACAGAGCCTTTGTTCCTAGTGAAGAAATCCGCAATCTCCTCCCCCAGTTCAGCATGGAAGACTGCGTCTAAAAGTGCCTCCGGCACCAGTCTCCAACATCTTGGGCTGGCAACGGAGGCAGGGAGGGTCAATTCCAGGTACACCGGCGCATGGTCGGAGTACGTGCAGGCCAGGTATTTAGCATTGTGAATCCAAGGGGTCACTCCTCGAGAGCAGATCCAGTAATCTAAGCGTGACCAGGTTGTGTGCCCTGCTGTATAGTATGTGCCTTCCCTGTCTGCGGGGTGTACATAGCGCCACACGTCCACCAATCCCTGCTCCACAAGCAGTCCCGACATGGCCTCCCGTGCGTTAGTATAATGGTGCGAAAGGGGGCTGGAACGGTCCATTGAGGGACCTATAGCAATGTTAAAATCTCCACCCCATACGACATGTGTGGATCCTATTTGAAGTATACGACCCCAAAGGGCGGTGAAGTAGTCAGGGTCGTCTGTATTCGGACCATAACTACAGGCAAAAGTGATCGATTGCATGCCCAGCACTCCCCAGAGTATGCAGCTACGGCCAGAGGGGTCGCTATGCATGCCACCCAGTATGAACGGTATGTTTCGTTTAACCAATATAAGCGTGCCCCGTGAATACGTTGAGTATGAAGAGAACACTCTTGTAGAGGCCCACTTACTGCCAAAGCAAGAAGGACGGCGGGGGTCTATGTGCGTCTCTTGGAGCATGGCTATTTGTATGTGGTGCCTATCTAAATATGCCAATATTTGTCTCCGTTTACGGGGATTACCGAGGCCCCTGACGTTCCACGTGATTAGTTTGATGCTGAGTTGGTCAGTGTGTGTTGACATACAGGTATGGTGGGCTATGATGGCGAGTGTCTAAATGGAGCATGTCTTTTCATAAGATAACTATCCCGTCGAGCTGTAGTCGTCCAATATGTGATAAAACATTGAATAGAACATTCTCATCCCCTCCCCCCCCCCCAAAAGACAAAAACAACCTCAACGGAGAAATATCTGAACAACCCGTCAACATCAATGCCTCCCCCACCCACAACGGCACCCCAATCGTGCCGGCATTTGGTTGCCCTCCCAGTATCACCCAACAGCGCGGCCAGCCTAGCCGAAATAGACGAGGCCAGCAGCAAAAAAGAAAAATATAATAAGAAAAAAAATACAAATAGCAATAGTGTGGGGGATCTCCCATAAGGGGGGGCGCAAGGGGGCAGTACTCCCTTCCCATGTCCCAATTCCAACTGCACTACAGACCCTGGGTGTCAACCCATGTGGGGT
This sequence comes from Calotriton arnoldi, assembly GCA_963921515.1. Lineage (NCBI taxonomy): Eukaryota > Metazoa > Chordata > Amphibia > Caudata > Salamandridae > Calotriton > Calotriton arnoldi. The sequence continues at coordinate 339,417 of CAWUFW010000880.1, forward strand.
AAGAGAGCGTTATGGGGGAAAGGGAAGGTCCTTGGCGTTGCGGCAGGGAGATTCACCAGCAGTAGCGACATAGCAATATTGGAATAAAGCACACACCACAGTCAGTAGTTCAAGCCACTAGGGCACTTATCTGTCTATGACTACCCAACCAGAGGACAGTGCCATCAAGAGGCAAAGCCTGCGATCCACATCAGGAAACGGGAGAATGATATATGGGCCATCGCGCCCCGGTGCATCCCGGCGAAGTCCACCTAGGGTGATGGTGAGTTGCAACTTGCGGGCCCAGTAAGAAGCTCACCACTCCCATTCAGCCCCGTGGTGGTGAAGGAGATCTGGAGGGGCGATCACGGCGTGGCGTACGTTTCGATGCAGTTTTTAAGAAGTCCTCAACTTGCTGCGGATTCGTGCAGAAAGTCTGTTTGCCATTATGCGTAATTCGCAACTTTGCAGGATACAGGAGAGCATACTCAATTTGAGCCTTGCGAAGTTTCTGTTTAACATTGAGGAACTTGCGCCTCTTGGACCGCCAGCGTGAAATCTGGGTAGATAGTGAAGGTGTTACCCTCAAATTGCAGTGATTTAAGCTCACGAGCCTTTTGGAGTGCAGCGTCGCGGTCCCGATAGTTTAGGAGTCGGGCGATAATAGGTCTCGGGGTTTCGCCCGGCGGAGGTCGTGGGCCCAGGGAACGGTGTGCCCGTTCGACCACCAGGTGTGGTGAGAATGAGTCCGCACCAAATGAAATCTTGAGAAGGCGCTCAACATAATCCTCCATGCGCCCTGTATTCGTACTTTCGGGTATGCCTATGATGCGGATATTATTGCGACGGCTTCTGGCTTCAATGTCCTCATTTTTAGCCGCAATCACTTTCAACAATTTGTCCATTTGTGTCACCTGAGCTTGTACCTGTGCAGTGACATCCTCATTCTCGGAGATACGACGCTCAGCCTCCTTCAATTGCCCATCATGTTTGTCCACTTTTTGTACCAGAAAATCCAGGTGATTGTTCATAGTGTCCATCTTCCCGGACAGGTCGGACAGGCTCTGCTGGACAGCCAGGAGTAATGTCTTGACATCGTCTGCAGAGGATTGCGGGGTCGGTGGCGCTTGGTCCATGTTGACAGGTGCAGGGTCTGCAGAGGTCGAGCGCGTTGCGGCCTTTTTTGTGTCGAAAGTCAGTCTCGGCTGTCGCCCATCAGGCTTCCCCATGTCACCACCCCTCCCGCTAGGGCGAGTGCACAGTGGAAGTGATCCTATTCCACACAGCCGCTAGGGTAGGCACAGTGTAGGCGCTGCAAGTGCAGGCGTCTTCGCAGCCAGGCGGTAACGAGAAATACCTCTGGGAGGGGGGGGGGCAACATAGAGTAGTGTAGCGGCAGGAGTGTGGTGACCTCTATCCAGGATGAGACAGCGCCAGACAAGTCCATGCACATGCAACGCGCTCCAGCGGGCAGCAGCCGGGATTCCCCACCGCCCAGTAACGGTCCAACGGGTATTGTGGCACAGGGGGTGATGATCAAGGAGCAAGGGAGCCAGTGATCAGCGAATCCAGACGTCCTGTGGCTGGCTTAACTTGTTCGCACCGGCCGCACAGCAGGCGGATCCATGGTGAAATGAAATAGGAGTCGTGAGGAGCGGCGACCCAGAGGCTATGGCGCCAGGGGCCGTCGGCCAAGCGCCGTCGCTGGGTGCAGGGTGTGCAGGCCGGTCACGCAAAGACTAGTGGAGGAAGAGACCTCAGGTCTAGCCTTCAACTGGGTGGGTATCCCACGGCAGCACCGCCGGCAACAAGCACAGCAATATCCACGGCCTCAAATCCAGCGGCAGCAGTGCAAGTGATCAGTGGAGTGCCCCACGTGCCCCCCCACGCGCACTGGACAATATGCAGTGGACATATGCCGGCGCCTCGCACAGCAGGGGCATCAGTCATACAATAAGCCTATGCCCACATGTCTCTCCGCTATTTGGACAGGGGGGGGCGACGCGAAACCACAGGCGCCAGCAGCGCGACCACAGGCCCCCCAAGATGCGGAGAAAGCTGGCGCGTCGCGGAGAGGCCTCAGCGCCGATTCGCTCCAGATGCGGCCTACCACCCCACGGGCTCCCGGAGCTCAGGCGCGGGCGGCAGCCGACCAGGCCCAACGCTGCAGTCACACCCTCCGCGCCCGATGCACTCAGCGCTGCACAGGAGACCACCGGAGAGTTCCAGAGCTGCCACTGCTCCTCCGCAGCGCAGCCGGGTGGTGTGTCAAGCGCGTCTCCACCTTCGTGCCCTTCAAAAAGTCGCGCTTCAAGAAAATGGCGCACCGCGCGCCGAGGATGCAATGCCCGCAATGGGTTCGCGCTCACCCGCCTCTCCTCCAGCGAAGCCCGTAGTTCCGTGGGGCTGAAGTCGGCAGCATTCGAGGAGACAGCTGTTCCGCGCAGCCGAGGCAGAGACGCAGCATGAAGGCTCAGGAATGCACCCAGCTCCGCCTGGCCCGGTCACACGTGGGATCCCCGGAGCTCGATTGCAGGCGCGGCCGGCCAGGCCTCCAGCCGCGACAGCCCCCGAGTCGCCCGCTGCAAGCAGTGTCCCGTAGGCAGGCACCGGAGCACAGTGAAGCCCAGTTTTTTACACCAGTACGGTCGGACAGTCTAAAGAGCCAGTAGACTGTGGCAGAGCATAGTTTCAGCTGGTGGAGGTAAGGAGAAATGTCGGATTATTACACCAAGCGTCCCGAGCCTCACAGGTGTGCGGCCATATGGGATGTGCGCCATCTAGCGCCCCCTTCTTTTTGGTTTTTCATGTTCAAGCAAGGGAGTCAAGGTATGACCCTAAACAGTTCCATCACTCTTCGTGCTGCATTACGGCCCCTGCAGACAAGTGGGCATGGCAATGTGAAAAACACTTTCATGCTGGTGCCCCCGTGGGCACTTAGACAAATGCTTGTCCTCTCTACCAGTGATCCTCTACAGCGAAGGCCACCCTAATGAGCTGCTAATTCTAGGGTGCATGTTGGCCCCAAGGCGCGGTGACTGTCTGCCTTGAAGCTGCTGCACTGGGCGCGAGTCTGGCCTGAGTAAAACCGTGAGATACTGAGCAAATCGCTTTGTCTCGATGCCTAGCACTGAAAATGGGTTTTATGTAAATATGCAAAAATCAGCTGTAGATTCTGTGGTGTGGTACTGTTCTAAGTATGTTCCCTTATGCCCCACCCACCCCTTTATCGCGTCCTGTATGTGGGCACCATGCACCCTAGCCTTCGAGATGCCCTTCCTTTGGATTTGTTTCCAGTGTTATATAGTGCAAACTCATCTTGAAGACATTTGAGTGCTTTATATGAGAACCTGTTACATTAAACAAGAGCACTTTTATCTTTTTTGAGGCATGTCTGTGTGAATTTTGTTTAATGGTGCGGTGTGTGTGCATGTGTGTAATGTGATTGTGAAAAATGAAAACCTATTAGATATGCATATTTCTGGTTACTCGCTGTAGCGACCTCCCTAGCCCGGGTACATGTAAATGATCACGCCACACATAGAGCTCGGTATTACAAGTCTTTATTCTTCAGAGTGTAACCGTTTACTGAATGTACTACGTCATAAATTTTCTTAACCACACCCAATCAATTATGTCATTATTCTAGGGAGTCCATCAGGGAACAGAGGGTCTCATTATCTCTAATACACACAACACTACACCTCAACCCTTGTTAAATAAAAAGTACACACAAAAAAGTACATATATATACATCATAAATCCTCATTGAGCCGTAAAGGTGCTCAAATAAATCTTCCAGATCTCGTTGCGTGAGGTTGAGGAGACATAGGAGAGGAATCCATGGTAGGCACAGGTGACACAGATGCAGTCTTTGGGTTCTCCTGACTCCCAGATGGAAGGGTCTCACTCTGAACATCTGGAGTTAATGGACCTCGAGGCAGGTGTTTGAAATAAGAATCTCTTTTGATGGACTTTCCAGGACGATGAGCTGTCACCATGTGTGTTGCTAGACACAACCCTCAGTGGGTCAGCATTAAAAAGAGCATCAGACTTGTGTTTCCGTTTCTGCCTGACAATGACTTGGTCTCCCCTTTGGAACACAGTACTCTGGGCACAGCGGGGTCTATCCGCATAGGTCTTCATTTTGTGTTTGTGAGGTGAATCAGTAGTGTAAAGTTTATCAGTGTCAATAGATCTTTCAGTAGTGCAGTTGACAAATTTGGTTCCCATGGCTCTCGCAAACATAAAGGTGGCAGGGCTTTCACCTGTGGTAGAATGGGGAGTTGACCTGTATGCACGAAGAGTAGAATGAAGAACTGATTTGAATTCAAGCCTTTCCAGCGCAGTGCGCTGAATGGTCTTCTTGAGGGTGCTCATAAATCGCTCGAAGACGCTATTTGCCTGGCAAATGTTTGACATTTAGATGAGTGAGAAAATCTTTAAATTCTCCACTACTGAAAGGTGGGCCATTGTCAGATTTCAAAATCGAAGGAACACCCCATGTTGCAAAAATGCTTTCTAATCTCCCAATGACTCTGTCATAAGTAGTTGACAACAGATCTTCCACAAGGGGGAAACGGGAATATTCATCAACACTTACTAGTAGATGATGCCCATTGTCAAGCGGTCTAAAGAAATCAATTGCAGTCTTTTCCCAAGCTTGCTTTGGGAGATCAGACATATTTAACAGATGCAGGGTTGTTTTGGATGACAAGCAGTTGCACAAACGACATGCCCTTAATTATTTTTCAACTCTCATCAAGATGAGGGAACCACACTCGGTCCCTCAGGGCTCGTTTAGTAGCAACTACCGCATGATGTCCCTCATGTATCAGTTAAATGACTTGTCTCAGGCATGACAATTCTCGACCTTCATAATATAATGCCTTCTGGGGTAACTGTAAATTTTTCCTGCACATTTTTGAATTTCTGGTATTCAAGGTCATCATGAAGAGTTTGAGTATGTTTTCTCCAAGATTGATGTGTAATAAAGTCTTTGAGTATTAGCAAATCTCTGTCAGTTCTCATGGCAGCAATGATTTATTCCAGTGATATGGCAGCAGGGGCATTGGATTTTACGTTGAAGTTAACATAAGCATCAGCCGCTTTAGAAGTAGTGCCATGACACAGTATTGGTACACGTGAGAAGTAGTCAGCAGGGTTTTGATCTTTTCCTGGACGATGAACAATCGTATAATCATACTCCTGCAGTCGCTACCCCCACCTCTTAATGCGAGGGGGCATCTTGGCTGTAGGATTGCCGAAAATGGTGAGTAATGCTTGGTGGTCGGTCACAACCGTAAAGTGCTTTCCAAACAGGAACACATGAAAATGCTCACAAGCCCACACCACACCAAGGCTTTCTTTTTCAGGTTGTAAATAAGCATGTTCCATCGGTGACAAACTTGGGCTGGCATAAGCCACAATGTGTCTGGGTGTATTAGGATGTCCATTGTGCTGGGCAAGTATGCCTGGCATTAACAACCAAACCCCTGTTTGAAGTTTCGGATCAAAGTATGCCTTTTCAGTGGCATTCTCAATCGCATGCTTGATTTTCTTGAAGCTTTGTTCACATTCATTTGACCATCAAAATGCAATTTTTTTTTTTTTTTTTTTTTAAAGTCTTTTAATGGGGCACTTACAGTGGCAATGTCACGTATATACCTGGAACAGTAACTGGCCATACCAACGAAGGATTGCAGCATAGTTACATCTTGTGGGGGAGAAGTGAATGACAAAGCTTGTATTTTATTTGGATCCAGAGTCACTCCCCCATCAGAAAAGACATGACCAAAGAACTTGAGTTTTGTTTTATGAAACTCACTCTTTGCAGCATTTGAAGTGAGACTTGCATCAGCAAGTGTACGACACACTTTTGTATGAGCTTTATCATATTCCTTTCTTGTGGCTCCAAAAACAGTCTGTCATCACTGTAATTGAAAGCATTTGTGACTGGCTGTATTATGCGATGAATGACATCCTGAAAGATTTCTGTAGCTGATGACACTCTGAAACTTAGTCTTTTATATCTAAATAAAAAAACATGAGTCGAAAAGGTAGTAATGCACCTGCAATTTTCTTCCAGTTCGAGTTGGTGATACCCTTTGTTCAAATTAAGGCAGGAAAATATTTTGGCTCCATTCAGCTGCATAATCATGTCAGCAATATGCGGACCTGGATGTCGTTCTCTTTCAATTGCCTTGTTAGCTTGGTGCATATCAACGCAGATGTGCACAGCTCCTCAACTATCCTTCTTTGGCACTACCACTATGGGTGGCACCCATGGCGTTGGACCAGTGGATCGCTCAATGAGGTCATGCTTTAATAGTCTCTAGAGTTTTCTCTCAACAGCCTCTTGCAAATGAAACGCAATTCGACAATGTCATTGAGCAACAGGATGAACGTCCTCATTTATGTGAAGTTGTACTTTAATTGTCTTAAGTTTTCCTAATCAATGAATCAAGGATGGAAACTGATTCACTATCTCATGATAAGCATTGAAGTTGTAGTTTACAGTAATCAGCCCCAGCAGTGCTGACACTGAGTAAACATGCACTCGATTAAGTGCCTTGCAGGACAGGAATTGGTACTTGTACTTTTGTCTTTTTATGTTTCACAGTTGCTATAAATTAACCTTGACTTTCAGTGGTGTCGAAGAAGCCCACGTATACGCTTTGATTTTTGACGGGGTTAATCGGAGCACCAGAGACAGTTCATTGTATTTTTCCGCTGGCATAATGTTTATCGATGCGCCACTGTCTATGATAAATGGTATAGAGCACCCATTCACCTTCAGTGTGATTTTGAACAGTGTCAAAATTAATTTTGCACTTTCACTTGTCGATCTCGCTTCGACCAGCATTCTTCTCTGCAAAAAGCTAATCCTACATGCACACATTGTCCAGTGTTCGACATTGACATCACACACCAATCTTCACTGTCGCTTGACAATGAAGGTGGCAAACTTTTAGACAAGGAATTTGCAACAATCAACGTCATTCAGTTTCTACTTGCCTCAACTGATGTTGCCGCTTGGCTTTGTGGGTGTGGTTGGAACGTCTTTCGAACTTTCTGGCATCCATTTTGTTTTCTCGAAGTGACGCACTTGATCTTTCCTTCAGTTTGCAAGCTGTTACAAAATGTCCTTCTTGCAGCCTTTGCATATCTGTCTAATGGTGCAACATTTACCTTCACGTGGAAAGCAAAATCCACTTTGAAAACACAACTTCTTTTTCTTTGGAGACATTACTTTGTGGCCTTCTACCTTCTGTTTCAGTTTACTTTTCACACTCAGTGCGATTTATTTTGGGCCATTCCGAACTCCATGTTAGCGGCTTGTTTGACTGCTCTTTCTTCCGCTCTAGCAGCCATAAGTACTCGCTCCAAGCTGAGTGTCTCTTTCAGCATTCGTTGTCTGAAGAAATCGGAGAGACAACCATCTATTACTCTGAGATGCATGGCCTCTTCATCGTTGAACTTGCAATGCCTAGTGAGCGAATCAAAACTTTCTACAAACTCATCCATGGTTTCACCAACTGTCTTTCTTTACTGAAAATATACCTTTCATAGTCAACATTTGGCTTTGGATTGAACTTGGTGATTAGCGCCTCTTTGATTTGACGGTACGTCACTTATCACCGGGTGGTATTTTCTTTATTACTTCTTTTACTCTTTCACCCGCCAACTTCTTTAGATATTTAAAGATCTTTTTGTCATTTGCTTCTTCCAGCACATCAATGAAATCATCAAAGGATTTGATCCAGGCAGTGCATCTGTCACCAATATTCTGCTTTTTGGCAGTATCAAAGGTAGGCAGAGGTTTTAGGAATGCAGCAGCAGCATCATAAAATGTGGAACTTTCTGCTGTCGAGAGTGGAGCCCGCTCCAGCAGCATATGTTGCTCACCTGGACCGGCACCTTCGGTAAGCACAAGCCGTGTGCTAACATTTGGGTCGTCACGCCCGCTGTCTTGTTGTGAGGCGCTGTCTTCTTCTTTGGTAGTGAGTAGCGGCTTTGTTTCTTTCCCGGGACCTTCACCACTCTCAACTCTTTGCATTGTACCTAGTTTCTACTGCCTTTAGCGTTTCTTTGTATTAGAAATGTTTCGCCTTCTAGCTCTTCCTTGCACTCGGCTATCACTGCCTTTAGTGCTTCTCTGTACCTGGAATTCGCATCCTTTACCATTGTCGTACTGTGTTAGGCTGTGGTGCAGTATCTCTTGTCTCGACTTTACCAGCAAATTTCTAGCCGATGGCAAATAAACTTTCTGTAAGGTCTTCACTTTCTTTACAGGCCTTGCACTGGCTTGAGTGGCGCTTTGACTCTACATACGCCAACCATCGATTTATCACTTAGGCTGAGGCACACGTGGACGCACAAGCAGTTTGCTGGACCACGGCAAACTCTCTGGTAGAGCACTCCTGGTTCTTCGGGTTGTGGGGTTTACGTAATCCCCTATCTTGACACCAGTAGTAGCATCTTCCACAGCCCGGGTACATGTAAATGAACACACCACACACAGAGCTCAGTATTACACGTATTCATTCTTCAGAGTGTAACCGTTAACTGAACGTACTAAGTCATAAATTTTCTTAGCCACACCCAATCACTTCGCTACTATTCTTCGGAGTCCGTCGGGGACCAGAGGGGTCCCGCTATCTCGAACACACACAATACTACACTTGTGTGGGATAGGTATGTTGTGATATTATTAATTTCAGTAGTTGTGTGGTACCTATGAGTGTGTGTGGTGTGTATGTCAGTGTGTAGATCTTTGTGCTCATGAAGCAGATGGTGTTTGTTTTGTCGCTGTTCCCTTTATGACACCTCCCAGTGCTGCCTGCTATTGTTCCTGGCATCACACATGGGTGTCACTGTGGTCTGCATAACAAACACACCATTACAGCCAGTGAGATAAGGGGAGGAGGGTGGGAGGGGTAAGGGTCAAGCAATGATGTGGCGTATGGGTAATGTACCGTAAAAACATGCACTATTACGTAGTTGTAGGAAGCTGGCTCTGTATGTAGTATGCCAAAAAGAGGTATGCTGTGTAGAGTCCTGGTATCCCTTATAAGTGGACAGGGGCTTGCTTTAACCATCCCAAGGTGCTCTATTTGTGGTCGTGTGGTCGAGCAGCCTTAGGCTTATCAGAGGGTAGTGTTAGGCATTTGTTGCATACACAGAGTCAATAAATGACACACACACTCAAGAAGGAGATTCACACCAATTTTAGAAAATTAGCACATATTTTTCTATAAATTTCAACAGCAAGAACTTTGTAATTGCGCAAGTATTTTTCACAATATTACTTTTACAATTTTTAGCAATGTTAGCAAACTGTGTGTTTTTACACATTAATGCTTTTCCCATGGGGAGAAGAAAATTCACTGCATACAGGTATTTGCAATAGGATTTTGAGGGTCCCCTTTAGGTTGTGAGGTGTTAGAGGTTAAAGGTCCCAGGTTCCACCAGCAGTTCGGTTTTACCTGCCCTGGAGTGTTCAGGTGCAGCGGTACTGGACAGGTTGTTAGCCTGTGTGCTACACCATTAGTAAAGAGGGGGGCCACCTAGAAATAGGCTGCAAAGCAGGACTTGGGGACAAGTCTGAGGGCTCCCAATGGGGGCTAGGTTCATGCAGGACCTGGGAGCAAGTGGGAGTAGTTGGTGTTCATGGACCCGAGAAGCTCGTGTGCAGAGGGTTTTGGTTGACTGGCCCTTGAGAGTCGTAGGCGGTCATGGCTCTCGGTCTGGAACAGAAGAGGGGGATAAATCAGAACAGTTGGGCCACTCTCTGTGCTGGGCTCTGCGGAGCTACCCCAGGCAATGGTGCAGGGAGGCTCATAGAGGTCCTGATGTCTTCAGACTTGGCAAGGAGACAGATCTGACCTCTTTGAGTACGTTGACATCCTCCTGAGTGCCTACTGCATATGAGGATCCGGTGGTCCGCAGCTTCTTGGAACCGGACGCCGTAGTTGGTGCCTACAGGAAATTGGCTGCTCCACTGCAAGGGAGCTGCTGGCTGGTTTTCAAAGTACTGGCAACCCTGCGAGGCTTTTGGAAGATGCACAGCTGCAGGACAAGTCGCGTCTTTCCAATTGTCGAGTCTGGAGCGGGCAGGCAGGGTTTGGTGCCAAAAGTCCACAGCAGTCTTCACTTCTCGCGTTGATCGGCTCTTCAGTGTCCTCTTCTTCTTTAGTCAGGCCAATCTGAAGTTCTGGTGTCAGGGTGCCACCTAAATCATCAATTTAGGGGTATTAGGGGAGTGTAGAGTAGTAACCAATGGGCTACCTACCCTTGGGTTCACTGCGTCCCCTATATAACCACTTCCCGTGGGAAGAGGGCACAACCCTGTCCCAGTGTTCCTAATTCTACCATCACCAAGATGGAGGATTTTTCCTAGAGTGGGGCACATCAGGCAGCTCACCTTAGGGGTGTGTCTGACCTGGGTGTTATCCACTCCTCCTCGCATAATTATTTTTCCGCCTGTCGTGGTGCCAAATGGGCCTCAGGGCAGGGGGTGACATCTCCTAGGTCTGGGGGATGCTGAGGTCGCATATCAAAAGCAGCAGAGGCTTTGAAGCCTCTGGCCTTGATACGCTGATTTACTACCCATCCTGCTGGAGGAGGGGTAAGCACCTCCTGCCAGAGCAGGCATTGTTCCTCACCTCTGAAAGTGAGGCTCTCACCACCTAGGGGGTCAGAAGTGCATCTGTGGTGGCAGGCTGGACTGTACCAGTCAGCCAGCACACTAGAGGATTAGTAGGGTCCCAAGGGTACCCTAAGGTACCCTCTGGGTGTATGTATTACTAAATCCATCACTGGAATCAGTGTGGGTTTAATAATACGAGGTGTTTGATACCAAACACCTTTGGTTTCAGTGAAGCCATCATGTAGCTTGGGAACTCGTGATCACCAGTGCCCAGAACATATACTTAAGACGGCTTCCCTGTTCACTTGCAATGTCCAAGAATCGACTTAGACATCACAGGGGTATATCTGCTCTGCAGATATGTCCACATATGTAATATAATGCACCCTGCCTTGGGCTGTAAGGCCTTCTGTAGGGGTGGCTTACATATATTGCTGGCAGTGTGTGCAGGCGTGGCACAAAGGGTGTGTGCCACGTCGTGTTTTCACTTTTGTCTGCACCATTTCACTCAGCCTGCAATGGTAGTCTGTAGGAGTATGGTGAGGGGTCCCTTAGGGTGGCACAATACATGCTGCAGCCCTTAGGGATCCTCTTTAGTACCCATGGCCTAGATAGCAGGGGATCCATTTACTAGGGACTTACAGGGGTGCTAAAGGTCTTGCCAATTGGAGAAAATTGTACAGTTTTAGGGAAAGAGATCTGACACTGGGGACCTGGGTAGTAGGAACCCAGTGCACTTCTGTCAAACTTGCATCAGATACCAGGCAAAAAGTGGGGGTGACCATGTCAAAAAGGGGCACTTTCCTACTGTAGTACAGCAGACAAAATAAAAACAAGTTTCTGCAACTGTCTGGGCAACATAGGGCCCATGCAGTGCAGGGGCATGCGGTGGCACACATTTGTGCAACTCTCCGGGCAACATGGGGCCATGGGCCGGGGGCGACACAAGCCTTGAGTGCTGCAGTGAGGTTCCTGCAATGGAACCATGTAGTCATTGTCTGTGGAAGTTGACCACAAGGTTTCCAAGAACTTGAAACTATTTTAGCGCATATTTTATGTCAAACTCCTGTACTGGAGTTCAATGCCACCTTGCCAGGGAAAGCAACAGGATCAAATCACTGATTTGAACCTTGAATCCCAGTACAATGTGCCTCAGTGGCTGCCATTTCCCTGCTCAAACTGTCGATTCAACATCTGGCTTGCTAGAATTCAATGTTCAGCACACCGACTCAACTCGCCAAGCTTATGCCATTTTTCTACCCGGAATACTGAGAGTCTCAATGGGGACTCTTTTCGCCTACGTCTGACGAAGTTGAGAGAGGAAAAAAATTAAAACAAGAGTACCTGCATTACAGGAGGCTGCATCGGAAGGATACTGGCCACTGGAAGGAGTACTTGGTCCAGGCTCCACGATAGGACGAAGACTCGATGTGAAGCTCAGGATGAAGACGGAGGCGAGGAAGAGGTGCTGATCAACAGTAAGCAAGGGAATGAGATTAATGTTGGAGCCATGTGGGAGCCAGTCAATGGTAAGTAAAGTAATGTAGGAGACATGTGGGAGCCAGCCAATGGTAAGTAGAGGTGGGCTCTAAGCCCCTTTTAAGATTTTTCTTTTTTAAAATGCAAGAGATTTCGGAAGCACAGAGCAAGCGCTGTGCAGGTGAAACCTAAAAATACCAGCATGCAATAGTGTTAGTATGCCCCCACATGAACTCTGGAGCATGAGGCCGAAAGCCGTGGCACCATCAACACTGGTTAGAAAACGAGTGTGCATTTAACGTTAAATGGACAGCCAGGGAAATATGCATTTTAATGTACAAACGTGCTAAGGATTATGAAGTGCCTGGATTCTTTTTATCGAGTGCATACACAGAAGGAACAACCATAGAAGGAGGTTTGACCTCCTAGACCTTCCATCAATGGCACTTGGACAGACCAGTGACTGAAGAAGGGGTACAGATGCTAACACTGTCAATCCAGACCAAAAAAGGGGAAAGCAATATATACACCTCACATGGTTTTATATGTTATCGTACCAATGGTTTAACTATAATATTAAAAGCTTCTCTAACAATCTTCCAAATGAAAGTAAAGTGTTCTGACTCACATACCTCTGAGCTATATGCTTTTACCGAGCACCACCAGAAATAAACCTAAATGTAGAATTAAATCTATTCAGGTTTCATGTCTGCATATCTGCAACTGATGTATCTACTCGGTTTCCCGCTCTCACCTTCCCTGCCCCCTCTTCTCTTCTTTTTCCCTCTTACACTAATCACAGGCTCTCTGTACACTTTGCCCACAAACACAAAAAGGATTTTCTGAGTGTAAGATCCAATGAGGTCTCCGTCTGTAAGTAACCAAGAGGGAACATCTGCACTAAATGCAATTTATTGGGCAGGCAATGTGAGCCCAATCAACTGTGCTTTGCTGAAGGCCAATATGAAACCTAATCAGCTGTAGTTCTTACGTGTACTGCAGATTGTATAAAATGATTCCCATTATTATATTTAAGAGAAACGTGAATTTAACAGTACAAAAGAGTCCTGCAGACATATATACTACATCCACTTTAAAAGCAAATAAAACTAATGCATACATCTGAGTGAAGCATTCTGAAACATATATCACAAATGACCAAGCGCCTGAAATCAAGAGTCACGACCCACCCTTTGCACAATGACTTCCTGGGAGCTGGGAAGGACACCCGGCATTCCTGCTGAACGTTCACCAAGGCTCCTTGCTTTAGCACTACACTGGCTTTGCAGGGAGTACATTCATTGTAAATTGGGGTAAAGAGGTTCCAGTTCCTCAGGATGTTGCAATTAACTAGAATCTCAAGGCAACCATTTGGTGCCTGTTAGGTGCAGATTTTCTCTAAGGCATGGCAGCAGCGTCACATTCCTTTAATATACCCATTGTACTCACTTTGAATTTGCTCTGTTGATTTAGAAATTACATGGGCTTGAGATGGATCTTCTGCCCTAAGGCTAGCTTGTCCTTACTAATGGAATGACCCCATCACAAACCTCTGGTATCTCTTATACCACATCCACTGAGTAACATCATCTTGCCGATCCACTTGGCATTCTAGGGTTTAGTCACTGGACTGAAAAGAGAGGCTCAAATACCTTTTTTCCAATCCAGAGAAAGAGGAGTCCTCAATCACAGCAAACATGAAACCCTGAAAGACGCAGTGGCCAATCACACAACTGAGTTCTATTTCTTCTTCCCTGTATAGGTCAAGGGCAGAGCAGCATCGTTTATTCACCAATAGGAGGTCATTAGGTCGGGTGCATTGTTTCTTCAGATAGTAGTGGGGTTTTAGATGGCAACGATACCCTTTTTCAAGTCAAAGTGCCAGGCTCAATTAATTTTTCACAGAAGACCATTGTGGCCTGCAGATGAAACGGTCAACTTAGGGTTGATATGTAATATCAATTTGGTATAGAAAAAGTGTAAGGGCATCAGGCCACTGCTAAGCCTCAGAGTGTTCAATGACTAGTTTGTTTACAATTCCAGAGGGATGGCATCTAAGGCATAGTCTGATAAAGGAGTCTGACTGGCGAGAAAAGACAAAGACACCTATCACTTAGTTGTTATCCTCTAGCTGCACATATGCTGTCTCCTTTGTGATTTCTCCAAGCTCCTCAAATAGGCGACTGCAGAGCTCAGTGAGAAGGAAATACAAATACTGAACTATCCTGATGACTTGGTTTTCATTTCTAAGGATAAAGAAGCCACACAGGTCATCAGGTTTGGATGGCCACAAACTTGTTGGACTATCTCACATCTGTGGTTGGCCAAGAGAAGTCATTTTAGATTCCAAATGACAGAAATGGCATTCTCATTGATCAGCAATACGGATGGGGCAAATGGAGGACTCCAGAGGAATATATGACGTTACAACACAAACAATTACAACGAATGCTTTTACAACGCGGTTTTTCTTACATCGCAACTACTATTACATCGCATGATTTTACAATGCATGCCAGTACAACACAATTTTAAAAACTACCATTACAACACATTCCATCACGACGCATACATTTACAACGCATACCATTACAACGCATAATACTTTTAGGGCAACAGTAGGGTAAGTGCTGGATAGTGTAGGGGTAAAATTACTATTCCCACTCCAGTGAGTGCAACAGTAGGGAAAGTGTTGGATAGTGTAGGGTTAAAAATTACTATTCCCATCTACCCCAAAACCCATACCCACCCTAAAACAAAAACATCTCCATTAGTTACCTTATAATGCGTTGTAATGGCATGCGTTGTAATGGTATGTGTTGTAATGGCATGCGTTGTAGTGACATGCGTTGTAATGGCATGCGTTGTAATGGCATGCATTGTAATGGCATGCATTGTAATGGCATGCATTGTAATGGCATGCAATGTAAAGGCAGTTGCATTGTAACAGTTGCGTTGTAAAAGCAGTGCGATGTAATGACTGCATTGTAATGGATGTTTCCCCTCCAGAGGTAAAGGTCTATGACATTTGGAGGAAGATCTGGAATACTCCATTAGAGGATTCAGTTTCTCTCCAACGGTTATTGTGAGTAGTGGAGCAGTTGGTTTTATCCTTTCAGGCCATTTTCTCAGGCCTTCTCACTTCAGTACCCTTAAGAGATGGACAATTTTGCACCCCTGGAAAGGACTTTCTTAGAGCAGGTGTCTCTTCCAGATGAAGACTTCTAGAAACTCAAGTAAGGGTTGGGCCATTTTGCAGCCTAGCATAAAAGAGATTTTAGGAAGTCCCTTGCCATAACGATTGAGTTGAATGTCTGGTGATGCTGGAGAGCAAGGTGTAGAAGAATGAGAACAGGAGGAAGGGGTCCAAGAGGAACTTAGACTCCTTATCAATTGCTTGATGATGCTATGGTTCTTTTGAGGTGACATTCACAACTAAGAAGGTGTCCTGTTGCTCTCTCTTCCAATTGGATAATATTGTGGTGATGTGATACATCATTCACCTGGGGAAGAGGAGATACAGGATGCTGGTAGCGATGTCTGAAGACTAGGGGTATTTTTGCAATGGGGCACGTGTCATCTTTGGCAATGAGTATGCTTTAAAAGAGCATAATGTTCGAATGTCATTCAAGAAAACGTATATTTTCCTAGTTAAAAGCAACATAGTTAAATTATGTTAAGGGCAATGAAGTGGGCAACATCCCACGCGCTATTTAAAAGGTAACTAGATCATGCGTCTGGAAAAACATTATATGTTTTCTTCTGAATTAGAAATACAACTATTTATGCATTTTATTACATGGTTTGCAATGTGTTTCATTCAACATGCATTACGAGTCATTGATTTAATGTAAGAATAAAGAAGTACCACAATTACTAGTGCTCACTAAGAGGAACTGGAATTTTGGCTTGTTGAGGAGTAAATGCGCAAAGTGCTTTGTCAGCGATCTGAGGCTGAAACTGATGTGTTCGGCACTCTATCACTGTACACCGGCACGTCAAAAGTTAGACAGGAAATGGCCGAAAAGGGAAAACGCATGGGCACATTTAGGTGAGTCTCCATGTGGATGCCAAGCTGATCTGGTGTCAGGATTTGTGCAAGAACCAACGGGAACAGTGAGACAGGTATGAGAAGGGTGGAACGTATGGCCACTTGCTATTGGTGGGTGATGCCCCATAGGCAGAGGGGAGAGCTTCCAGGGAACAGACTCCTCAGGGACTAGTAAGGAACAGTCATCCAGGAGGAATGTTAGCACTTCTAGGGCAATTTAAGTAGAGGCAGTGGGAAGAGGTACATGCCTCACAACTTTCATTGATTGTATGGTTCCTGCTGCCGATAGTTTTCGTTCACCATTTAGCATCCTTGCACTTTGTTGTTTTCGCCCCTTTCCTGGTTTCCGTTTGCCTTGCAGTTCTGTGAAATTGCCTGTTTAGGTCGTTTCTGCTTCTCTAAGAGCTAGTACCAGTCATTTGTGGTCAGATGTGATGATTGACGCTGATGTGCCCCTGTCCTGGAGCAGGATTAGGAGTATGTTCTGAGATTCATTAACCTCAGCAGTTGTGGAGTATCGTGTGAGCTTGCTTGACGGTGAAACTCTGACTTCTCTTGAGATGCTGTACTTCTCTGCAGGTGCTTTCCTATGTTTCACTGTTTGTTAATGTGTATGCCAGTCAACATCCTCCAAATCACAGCCTCTACAGCCATTGCTCAAACCTCCAAGCCAGTATCTTCAAAAAAATTACACCTGATGCACAGAAGATTCATTGCTAATACTACCACAAAGCCTGAGGGTGTTCATGGGAAGTCACTAGCACCAAATACCCTAAGGGCCAAGTTGACTCCTTTGTTTTCTCTCTCCCTCTCCTTCCTTCTCCCCCAATTTCCCCAGGGGGACTTGCACAAAAAAGTGGTGTCATATCCTGGTTTGTGTGGATCCCACAGTTTAGAGAATTGGTAAATTAGCATTTGGGTTCCTGTTGCAAAGACTCAAGAGAGTCTTAACATGCAGTGTCCTTGTTCCATTACATCCCTCCAACATAGTACCCTCCTTGGAGCACAACAACCCGTAATCTGGAGCCACACATAACATACACTGGCTCTCCCTGGAATATAGGGAGCTACTTTCATAACACTGTCCTAGTAAAGTTGCTCGACCAATGCGTCTAGAGCAAGATTGCATTGTATTTTTTAACTTGCTATTCAACACTTCACATTTTGACAATCTTCATTAAATTACTGCATAATATGAATAATGAAAAAAATTGAGCATATACTTTCGGTATCTTGATTCAATCAGAACTTAAAGTATACAAAAAGAGTAATCCATAAGGTCAAAATGCATATTTAAAATCCTAGAGAGGAGAGGAGTTGGCCTAACGGCTAGGGCGGTCGACCTCGAATCTGGGGAATTGGGTTCGAGTCTTGGCAATGACGCTGAACATCCTGTGATTCTGGGCAAATTACTTAATCTCCCCGTGCCTAACAAAAATGAATGTGTCCTCATGTAACGCAACTGGTGCTATGTAAAGCGCTCTGATACCCGATACCTTCGGGTCAAGTTTGCGCTATATAAAACCCTGTAAAATAAAATAAATAAAAAATAATCCCTCTTACATTTCAAGACCTCAAAAATCCTTCAAGTACCACCAAAAGCAAAACTGCCTCATGCCAACTATTTCCTCGCTTTCATCCAAGAAGTCAACAATGAAAGCAAAGCCCTTTTCAAGATCGTATAAGTGCTAAGCACCATCCGCCAAACTAGGATTTCTCCATTACCCAGTCGCCAAACCCTTGCATTCCATATTGGCTCATCCTGCACAGAAATCCTTTCAGCGATGAGCATCCAATTTCTGTCAAACGTCTTGCATTACTTGAGAACTACTTCTCCAGATGATGATTTTCATGGCTCCACCATCTAATTGCACTAAACGGAGGCCTTCTCCTTTCCTTGACACCAACTGTTCTTTCTACATCAGCATCTTCCCCTTCTCCTAAAATATTGCCCAAATCCACAACCTCGTAAAAAACCTTATTCCTGACGAGCTATCACAGCCTCCTCTTACCTTGGAAAGATACTTGAGAAAGCAGTTCTCGATCAACTCAAAGAACACATAGTCTTCAAAACTTCTTTCAAAAATATCAGATCAAATAGATCGAGCCAAGGTTCTACCCATTCACAGAAGAAACCTTGCGTCATCTCCGGGTGAAACTGCCATTTGTGATCTGATAGGCATTGATGGCTCAGTTCATCCACCCTGGCATTCAAGGAGCTTGCAAGGTAGTTCACAACCAAAAAAATGCCTTAATGGTCCAGCCATTTCCAGAGGCACAGGGCATCCTGGCACAGGGTTTGTTATGCCACCTTGGCCTGTGTGTTGTAATACCACATGGCAGTAATGCTGCCCCTATGCACCTGCACCCGCCTCCCCTTGATGAATGGGAAAGAAGGCTTTCGAATCCAAGTGGATGGCCCTCAGCTCTAGAAGGTTGATGAGGAGCAGAGACTCTGCCAGAGACCAGAGTCCTCTGAACTCCACCTCTCCACAGTGGCCGTCCCAACCCAGGAGTGACTGACCTGTCACCACTCACAGCTCTGGGTGTGGTAGGGAGAAGGGTCTGACACTGATCCAATAATGGTCCAGTAGCCACTACTGCAGATCTTCTGCAGTCTCCTCCAAAATCTGAACGTGGTCGCAGAGATCCCCTTAATGTTGGTACCACTGAGACTTCAGATCCCAACGCAATGCCCTGATATGCCACCTGGCATGCTTGCCCAGCAGGATGCAGGAGGCCAACAATTCCACCAGCCTCAAAGCCGACCTCACTGAAATTCAGGACAGAGGCTGAAAGATTAAGATCATTGCCTGAATGTCTTGAACTCTCCTTTCTAAGGGAAAGGCACAAAAATAACTGTGTCCAGACTGGTTCTGGTGAAAGGGAGCATCCGAGAATGAGTCAGGCGTGACTTTGGCATGTTAATATTGAACCACAAAGATGACAGGAGGTTCACCGTAGTCTCAAAGAGGGCAAAATTCTGACCGCCTCAGATTGTCATCCTGAGTCATAGTCTGTTGTGATGAGCTCTCTAGATAAGATTCCAGTACCTGCCAGTGGTATTTGGCTTTCTCAACAGAAGCCAAGGTAAAAGGAAGCTGAGCCCTCACCCCTGCAGGGTGAGGGCCCACTACTCAAGAAGATATGACATTTACTGAGGGTGGGCTCCATCTGCTCTAAAATTACTTTTCTGGGATGGGACCTCTATTTCCAATTTTCAAACTCGACCTAAAGTAAAGTAGATCAATCCAACTCATTCTTGTATGGTAAATATACAGTCTGTGATGGCTACGAAGTTGACTCTTAGGCATGTATTCCATTCAAAAAGCCTTCATCTTTCTACCAGAGTACTGCGTTTCACTGCATTCTATTGTAATTGCATTTATATAGCGCTTACTATGCCTGACGAGGCGTCAAAGCCCATTTTCAGCAAGAAGCACGCTACTCCGGAACCCATAAAGGATTAGTGGTGAATTGGTATAGTGAAATATGATCTGAATGATGTACTTTTCCTTGAACCCTGCCTCGGATCCTTTAAGGGATTTGTGGGCTGATGAGCTTTTTGCCACAGTTGTAGTTTAGTGGACATCTCAGCCTTTATGCTCTTCTGTTACAGTATCTGGTAAAGCGAATTCTTAAGGCAAGGTATGTGTGTCCCACACAGGAGAAATCATCCATGATTTCTGAAAGTTTTCCCCACTCCAGGGCCTGTGTCCTTTTCTCTGAAAGAAACCCCTCCCTGCTTTGGGGTTTTGATTCTGCAGAACAAAAAAGAATGAAATGCAGAACACCTGCTTGATATTATATTTTGATGAAAGTGCTCCCAACGGATAATCGGGAGCACTTTCGTTGAAAAAAGACCTGCCAGGGCTTTGAGGAACTTTAAGTACACCACACTTTCAACGGTCTACTTAATCTCTACAGGGGTCTATTCCACTCTTTGGGTACAAGAAAGAAAAAGGCTCTACATCTGCATCTAAAGGTCTGCAGTCTTCGGTATAAGACACTGAGATGCTTTATATAGTTAACAACGTTGACAATTAAAAGTTAGGACATGGCAATTTTTTCAATGTGTAACGAATTTGTGAGCCCAAGGAATAATGAACGTTCATTATCAAGTCTTGACGAGACCATGGAATTAATAACAATTAATTCAAGTAGACCCCTGCAGCAGTGGAAGTATTTACTTGAAAGTGCTGAGCGTGGCAAGGGAAGCGTCTTCTTTTCTACTTCCTTGAGTAGCCAGTTGCAGATCTGTGTCACACTGGAAACCTAGGTAATGCATCAAGGAAGCAGGCATTGGCATTTAAGGTGTGAACACATTAAGAGGCCAAAGCATTGACATCCACAATTAGGTAGAGCCACAAATAATAAAAAATAAAAAAATAAAAAAAATATTCTGTGTTGATTTTGATGGGGTTTTTGGGAGTCAGCCTGTCACATATATCATGTACTTTCTAAAACGTAAGTTCTTATCTTAAACCCAGCACTATTGTGAGGAAAGCCTAAGGCCTAACATACATATCAAACCTAACTGAACTAAACTAGGCTATGAATCTTGTAGAGTACTATATGAAGACATGAATGACACAGGCAAAATGACCTGCTGTCTATCCGAAAGAAAGGAAGCCAACCAATTAAATGCCACTCCCTTGATGCCAAGGTAATCCATATAGATCAAAAGTCAACAGAAATCTGTATAACTTTTCCCTTGTTAGTGCCATGCCTGGTAGCGTTTGGTTTTAATTCTATTTCCTGCACCTCTTGATGACGAAAGAATATTATGATCATTGCACGTGATAAAAGGTTCCTGTGTTGGCTTTTCCGTTCTCGTTAGGCCTGCAGGAAGGAGTCTAGGGGCCACTCTATATGGGCATTTGAGTGCAGGAGCTACGTAGACCTGGTATACTACCTGAATATGTAAAAATGTTCTGCTACCAAAATATCTTAGCCACAATATCGACTACAAAAATATTGTGAAGATAAGTAAATAGAGGTAAGTGCACAGTTGCTAGTCGTAACTTCACATGTATGTACGATAACATATAGGATAAAGTATCCCCTGCTGACATTATAAGGAAATAGCCAGTCACCGAGAAGTTCATAACCATATAGGGGAACGAGGCCGTAGGCTGAGTTCCTTTATAAGGTTATGGAACTCCGAGGTGATCATGTAAGCCAGGGGTTTCTTTATCCCATATAATACATGGTCACACCATCACCTTTCCCATATACCACTTAAAACCTTGGTGTGTAGCTCTTTCGTATGAAAGAGCAAGCATGTTTTCAAACATGAAGAATAAAAATAAAAACTAGTGCAAAATGAAACATCAAAAACCTGTTAGATATTTTTTGCAAAAAGATATTAGAAACAGTTCAATACTAGTCAGTTTAAAAAAAAAAGCTGCAGTAGCTCGGAATGTGTAGAAAAATGCAGAAATATTCAAGCTTTTCCCTAACTATCTAATGAGTACAAAAAACAAACGTTCTCTCTGCTTGTCCTTGTAAGCTCAAAAATATAGCAGATGAAAGAAAAGCTGCGTTCAGTTTTCGTTGCTTTGAACAGCTGCTTCAATTATGCGCTGTGACCTGACCTGCCTTTCACCTCGGCTGCTGGCTCTGGCTGCAGGCATTGTGATGTCAGAACTCGACTGTAATAACTTGTAATAGTTGAGTTCTGACGTCTTTTCTTTATAATCGGCGACTGGGTGAGTCACAATTTGCTGATTATAAAGAAATTAGAGACAGGCATTTATACAGGGATTACAGAATCCCATGATTTATTATATATCTATATATATATCTATATATATATATATATATATATATATATATATATCTTCAAGGTACATAGACATGGAGTTAAGAATAGTAAATCTATACATATCTGTATATACTTAGCTTTATAATCTTTTGGCAGTCGATATTTAGGCCACAATATTTTGGTAGCACAATTTTTTTGTGCTGGATAGTCTGACATCAGACAACCCTACGCACAGACTGCCTTTGTGCATTCCTTATAGACATCTAGGCCGCACTAGCTATGGCAGGGTTGGAACTGGTAAGACCAATCTGAGGTGTATATCTAGTTGGGCTTCCTAATACTGTTTTAGGTGGGAAGCCGGGTCAGATAAATCCTCAAGGGTGCTCAGATTTTATTGGTCTGCAGTCTGACAAAACGATGCCAAGCACCTATCCTTTTACAAATCTTTGGCTCTGTAGTTCTAAGTTCATAATAAGGTGTTGTGCCTAGTCAATGTGAGTTTCAGAACTGTCACAAGCCCACTAACAATATTCAAGGGATTCAGAGGACACCATCAAAAATTCAAACTACTATACTTACTCAGTCTCTTTCTCCACCACTTCTTTAGAAACATCCTGCTGCTTTCTGAAAGCAAGGCAAATATGAATGTATATTAATAACAGAGATTACAAGCAAATGGAATAATGTTATCATGATTTGGGTCACATATCCTATTGTGGAGTAACTGGCATAAATAATGCCATAAGGAGTTCAAGTTCAAATAAGCCGTGAGGCCACAAAAAATGCAATAAAACAATGTTACCGAACTGATCAAAAACAGTGCAAGTTCACAATAAAAAGCATTCAGAGAAACATCTCAAAGTCACATTTCTCTTCTAATCCTAGTGGAGAAACAAATAAAGCTAATTATTGCGTGACATACAAAAACAGATGAGACGCTGCAAAAATGTAAGACTCTGTTTAGCAGATCTGCAGTCATAGGAACGTAAAATAGGGCGTAAGAATTGTCTTTTAGGAGCAGAATAAAAACTTATGGCTAGTGCCATTACATGAACAACAGGGAAGGGATGGAAACCAACTGCCCTGTAAAGGGTAAGCAACCAAGAAATGAACAAGATTCGATCTGAAACAGATTAAACAGAAACAATGCTCTCCATTAGGGATCCAGTCTAGGTAAGAATCAGGTCAGACCGGGGTGACAATCTCCATGTGATAGTTCACTGTTTCAATCACCGTACGTTTATTAGACAGAATTAAACTACATTTACATAAAAAGAGGGGCCGAATCAGAGCCTTCGAATTACTGCCAATCACAGTTGGAGAACGAAAAAACTGTGGCATGCCCAAGTCAGTAAAGGTTTTTCTGATATAGGCCAACCAAAGAATGTTAAGACCATGATCTAAAGTGATGGGGAAAAAAGGATGAGGCGGGAACATTTTGCAAATGGTGAGCTCCAAATTTTTACCCACGTCCTCAATGTATGCCAAGTTGACCTCTGTGGGAAATGTATTTGGAAGTGCTCTTTGGGACAGCCAATAATCTAGAAAGAAATCTATTTTCCGATTGTCAACAGTTAGAATTGGGATACTCCCCCCCCGTAAGTGCCCAAGGCGAAGCATTTTATTTTATATAGGGTAATTAGGTCCCTTATAGGTTTGTGTTTTAGTTTCCTGGCCAACAAAAGATTGCATCAACCGAATGAATTTCCCATTTTGAGGCTACGCTGAGACAGTAACTTATCCCAATTAAAATTCACATTCATTAGGTTCCTTAAATAATTAAAATGTAAAACTTTCGGAATGGGTGTCTCCTCAATTACAAACCTACCTGAGCGGGTATTTCTAGGTTCACACGTCATAAAGAAAGATTTGGTGTGGTTGACCTTCAGACTCAGGTCGATCTTAAAATCATTAAAAGCATTCAATAAAATGTGCAACCCATTTGCTGTGCGTGACAACAACACCGCATCGTCGGCGTACAGGAGCACAGGCACTAGTCTATCTCCTATTCAGGGCTGATCCTTTCCGTTAGTCTGTAAACAAAACACTCCAAGGAATTAACATAAAAAAGAAATAGAAAGGGGGCTAGGATGCACCCGTCTGCCCCCCCCCCCTTAGTAACTTTAAAAGTGAATGTGCATTCACCAGCTGGACCATAACGGACCTGAGTCAAAGTTTCCCAGTGAATTCATTTTAAGAGTTCATTTATACTTAAACCAACCCCAGGATCACTCATCAAAGTCCACAGCCTGGTCCTGCCACTAAATCAAAAGCGCTGGACAAGTCCATAAAGGCCTGGTGCAAAGCGCCTCCCTTGGCCCATACGTACTTCCCCGATATCAGAAGCAGGTTGAGGGACTGTTCAACAGTCTCCACGCTGCCACGAAAAGCACATGGTACTTCTGACAGGAACCCCCTGTCTTCTGCCCAATTCTCCAATTTCTGGAGGATCACCCTGCGCAGAATTTTGAAAGAGTAATCCAACAATGAAATTGGACGATAACATGATGGATTTCCCCTGTCACCCTTCTTAAAGACGGGGACAATGGTGGATCTCTTCCAGGAGCTTGGTAGATCTGTCTGGCAGCATGCACACCACACAATTGCCAATAGAGGGACCCAAAATGATACATTGTGTCTGTAGACATCTACTGGGACCCGGTCTGGTCCTGGGGCTTTGTCTGGGGAACAATTTAAAATAGCAGCAACAACATCAGATACGTCAGTTGAGAACATGAGGAAGTTACAATCCGTCACATAAGTGTGGAGGGGAGGGGACGGCAAGACTTGGGGGGCTATTTGGGGGGCTGGAGCCTGATAAATTAAATACCACAGAAAAATGAGACAGCCACTCCACAGGAGAGACATGGTGTATGATTTTTGATATCACATCAGCTGACAAATAAGCAGCTGTACTTTGAGGAATTGAAAATAAAATGCAGAAACACACCTTTTATGGACTCAATTGGAGTACATAGTATGTGTACAATCAGGCATATAAAAGTCTGCATCCTGTTTCACGATCACAGGTTTTGGGCAAACTTGCTTACAGTTCTGAGCTTTTACATTTACAATTTCCTCCACCTACTACTTGCAGGAAATTACACAGGCAATCCAGTGCAGTAAGGGGGCTCCAAAGTGAAAAACAATTGCACAGTTTTCACATGGTATACCCTATTGCAAGGTGTAAATATAGGGATCAAGTGCAAAAACTAACTCAATACCACGCACAAAAACTATTTCCTTTGGTAGTTTTTGCTCTTGACAACACCATGGTGCTTAGAGTGAAACCTATGGTTTCTGTATTTTAGTATTGACAATGAACTTTCTTTGTGAGCCCAAACGGTCTAATAATCTCAGTAGATAAATGCTAACCTTGCATAGTATTCTCTTGATTTCAAACACAAATTCCATTGCTCTTGGGAGCGAGGAAAGAGTCAGCTGTCCTGTAATCCATGTCTAAGGGTCTGTGCATGAGAAACGTTAGCCAATCAAAGACATACGTGAGCCTTTGGCTTCCGGTTGAAAAAGGACATCGAGTGGCAGGAGGAGAATAAAGAAAGAAAGGGAAACAACATGGAAGCATAGAAGGTAGACAGGACAGACACAGCTGCAGGGAATTGTAAATAAGACAGGGGGAATAATGCGAGATGAAGAAAAGAAAGAGAGAGGCAACTAGATGGCGGTGGATAACTGGTCATGGCGAGATATTTTTTACAACACAAAGCCACCAATGATTTGCCATGTTGTTACTGTGAAGCATCCCAGACTCCACACGCATTCTGGTCCTGCATTGCTACTTGTCAAAATGCAAGGCCTCAATTTTATTTACAGAAGCCCATTGGTCATTCATGGTGCAGATCTTGTAAGACAATGAGTTCCATAGGTAGGGCGCCAACTCTGAGAATGCTTTGCCACCATTTCTGGCTTTAGAAGATTAGAAACCATCAGGAGTGTTGCCTGGAAGGAACCTATGTCGGTGAAGTGCACCGAACTGAAGAAATAGCCAATTCGATAGAAACCCATTAGGTAATACAGAGTAAGTAGCTTGGTTATAATAGTATCAAATGGAGGAAGCCGCAGCAGTATGGAAATGGCCCGGAGCATATTCTCCTTTCTGATCCTCATTAGCAATCGAAAAATCACATCCTATAATGAGAAATACAAACATGGCCAAGAAATCGAGTAACCACAAACTAGGCAAGAAGAAACAACTAAGAGAGAATACCAATACAGTATGAGGTATATGAAGGGATTGTAAAATGTTTACAGCGTGAGCAGGCTCTAGAGAGTAGACAGGCTCCCATGGAGAGGGCTACACTTGGTTTCCAAACATCACTTTCTGGCTTTCAGTTGCATCCAAATGATCAAAAAACGCAGGAGGCAAACTAAAAAAGTAGATCACATGACCTAGGAAACTCATTCAGTTTTAACTCCCAATGTTGTACTTAAAGAGTGGAATTTCCAAAAATCTGCTCTGGGTGTCCAATGGAGGCAGGTGAGTGACAAGAATGAGCACCGAGTGAAATCCAAAGGGAAGGCAAAGAGACGAGATGAGAAAATGATGCGAAATACAGAGAGTAAAATAAACTGCATTGTTTGTAAATTAAGTGGGCGTGGTTTAATGAGAATGAGAGAATGGGCAGACAGGAGGAAGTATTTTAGGAATATAGTGGCAAAGGAGAGCAGAACGAAAACGTAGGGGAAGGGATAACAGGAGAAGGGGGAAGGCAGTACTGAGACAACAAGGAAAGTTTTGGAGCGATGGGAACGAAAAAGATGCAGAAGGATGAGCTAAGAAGCAGGCAGAGGGAAGAATAGGGAACAAGGAAACATGAGAGATGGAGAAAGGAGTTACTGACAAACTGCGAGCTGTGGAGAGTGAATGATACTGGCAAATTGAAGAGAATGATGAAATAGATATATGATAAAGGGAGGATTTAGGATAGCAACAAAAGGGATACTAAGACAGGAATGGGACGGCTGAAAAAAGTACACTTAAAAGAAGAAAAAGGGTGATGGAGGATGGGCAATGGATAAATTATTAAGTAGGGAGAATTCCACATGGGAATTTTGCTCCACTCAACTTGTAATCAGGGCTGGGGCTCAATCATGATTAAGCAGTTTTACAGCACCCAAATGTACTTGGTGAGGGACTAACAGACCCAATTTTACCAGCCAGAAAATCCAGCTCGTAAAAATCACCTTGAAAATGGGCTGCAGTACAGCACGGCCCAGTTCCTGTTAATCACCACAGAAAAGGGAGTACCATGTGGAATTTTGTCCGGCAAAACCATGTTCACCATTTTTCCACATTCCACGGAGAAATAACTTGCAATTACATTGTATTGGTTGGGTGTTACCGCACGCTACCAGTCTTTTCGGGTGCAGAGGTACTACCCTGCCAGCACTGTGCTACTCGTAATTGGGGCCTAAGTGGGGAATTCAGAAGTCTAAACATGTTTGGGCAACGTTTGCCCTTTATTGCTCACTTCCTCTGGGGTGACCCTTCAATTGGTAAGTCAATGCTTGGAACCACTGGCGCCCTGAAATGAGGCTGTAATTTGCAGGATGTTAACAGTACGGTATGCCCAGTTCTCAAGTGCAACACGGAAATACTGGTAGAATGTTGATGAGAAACTCCGGTCCTTTAGAAAGACAACTTGAGCTCTGGAATTGCTCCTCTCTGTGTAACTAATGGTTAAGGCAATTTAGCAATGTTAGTTAGAGATTGGAAGAGTAGTGAGAAGATGGTGAGAGAGCTAGATACAATCTTCCCAGCAGATTCAAAATCTGGGACAGAGGACTTTGTTACATCAAACAAAGGGAACCTAATCATTTTCCATGTTATCCCTTTTCTCTTACTCTGATTTTTCTTCTAAATCTCCCTCTTTTGGTGTCGCACTGGAAGGAGCTACCAATATGCATGCTACTATGCTGGCCTCTTGCATCACTTCCTGCTTGATATTGCTTTCCTTCTGCATCACTTCCTGCTGGGGTATACCATCTTCTCCTTTCATGTCCTCGTGTATGTCTGATTCATCTGGATGGGACTCCACTCCTTTGGAATCTAGAACCTCCACCAGTCGCTCTTCAGGTGCGATACAAACTGTAAAGAGAAAAGCAATTTGAGGCTCAGCAAGGTCGCTGAGAATAAAATGCATGCAAAGAAAACCCACACACGTATTGCATTCAAATCTCTATATGATTCATTTCCTAATTCAGTTCTGCAAGTTGCAAAGTGTAATCGAAAGTATATTAAGAGCAATAATTATACACTCAGGAGGTCTGTCAAACTAACTACTATTAACGCCTGTTTGTGATTGTCCTCTCCTGGGAATAAGCTAATTGGGCAAATAGAGAGAATCAACAGGACTCTAGCAAACATTTCAGGGTTGAGAATATTTACCAAAACAGAATTTCTGCTCTTTGCCAAGAACAACGAGCAAGAAAGACCACAAACCTGGCTCAATTACGTGCTCGCTCTCAAGGAACACACTGCCAAGAAAACAAAGACCGCCTTGTACCAGCTCTGTCTACTGAAGAAACTCAAGGAATACACTGCCAAGAAAACAAAGACCGCCTGGTACCAGCTCTGTGTACTGAAGAAACTCAAGGAACACACTGCCAAGAAAACAAAGACCGCCTGCTACCAGCTCTGTCTACTCAAGAAAGTCAAGGAACACACTGCCAAGAAAACAAAGACCGCCTAGTACCAGCTCTATGTACTGAAGATACTCAAGGAACATACTGCCAAGAAAACAAAGACCGCCTGTGTTGGAATGGAAAATGTTTATGGTCGACTTCCCTTTGCATTGTACGATTTAAGTTAGCATTCGCTGCACCATTTTGCATTCAGCTGCCATTTTGTACGAGAAGAAAATGATACATTTGTGGAGGAATTGTTAGATACTCGACCTCCACCCCCATACGCCTCGCAGAATATATATTATGCCATTCCCCAGTCTCAACAGCCAGTTTCCTCTGCTTCTGTTGTTTCTGCCGTTATTGACCCAGCTGCTTTGACCATCGCGCCTTCTGTCCTTTCTTTGGCTTCACCTTCTGCGCCGGCGATAACTGCTAGTCTCCCTGCTACACCTATTGCTTCGGCATCTTTCTCTCCAGCCCTCACACCCACCACACAGCCACTAACGACATTGGTGCCTGTTCCTTCTGTTACGACTCCTTCCCTGTTCCTCCATTCCCCGACAGTACTGAGTAGCGGAACACCTGTACGTGGATCAGGGGACGGGGACTGGGCAACTGCTAGGGAGCGATTGGGGCGGATATTGATACGATCTGATGTGGGCGATGAAGAGAAAAAGGTGGTAGCCAATCAGGCCGCTCAGTGGGCTCGTAACCCCATCTATAGTACGGAAGATGTGTGGAGTGTGATGAGAGATTATGAGCCGTTTGTGCAGCAGCATGCCCTTAAGCATATGTCGGCTACTCTGATCGGACTGTGGGAACAGTGTTTCAATGATGTAGCCCCTCAGATTATTTATGATATTAGGGACAATGTGTATGCCGCTGGTATGTCGCCTGGTGAGGGTTTTGGTAATGTCGCAACGCTGGTAGCTTACCGAAATAGGCTGCTTGAGAAGAGCCCAAACACAGTATCCCAGTTTCCGATGAGGGAAGTCCTCCTCATATATCATCCTGAGTTACCGGAGCTCCAAGATCAGCCTAATGCTGTTGTTAGACCAAGGGTAGAGGCCCGTTTCCAAGAACAGTGGGTTTATACCCCATGGAAGAGGAGTGAGGTGTTGTCCCTTAAGACTCACTTACCCGACGCTAGGAAAAATCCTACTGCGTACTATATGGAATTGACGGACGCCGCTTCATCGACAGTGATGACGCTTGCAATTGAAATGTTCTTTGGTTTACTGGTACCCATTGATATTTGGAGGCAGGTACACACACAGGACCACGGTACAGAATTGGGTGGTACCTGGGATCAAATTAAAGCATGGGATCAGGAGAGGAAGCCTGGTGAGAAGCCTAGGGCCGAGATACTAGCCTTGCTTGGCCGAATTATCTCTTATATGCTTTCTCTTATTCCACTGAGAAGAGTAGATTGGGAAAAATTAACGGCATGTCGTCAGAAGAAAGATGAAAGTGTGTCTGATTTTTTCACTCAGTTCGAGGGTGTGTTTCTGGATTTTAGCGGACAGGATTTGTCGGTGGAAGGGGGTGTCCGACAGTTCGTTAACAGATTTGTTACAAACCTGCTTCCTGAGATCGCGACTCGGTTGCAGGCTTCGGAGAGCACTTGGACTACCTCCTCCCCTTCTGTAATATTGAGTATGGCACAGTATTATGAACACAGGGAAAATGAGGAGAAGGTGGAGAAAAAGCACAAGGAATTGAAGACAAAAGTGTTGTTGCAACAGGCTTCTCGGGGGAATGGTAGAAGGTATGGTGGTATCGCCGCCCGCTGCCTCGGACCAGCCAGAATACTACGCCTGTAGGGCCAAATCAGTGTGCATATTGTAAGGAGGAGGGACACTGGCGTAGCGAGTGTCCCGTGTTGTTGCAGAAAGTCGCGGCCCCTAGAGGATGAGGTTCTCGTGGACTGGGTCGTGGAGCTGGTGGACAGGACAGAGCCCAGCATGCTGGCACATCGCAGGATCATTCAGATAGTAATTACTTTGATGGCAACAGGGGTGGCCAGTATTACCACGATGACTATGATCTGGACGAGGTGACAGGGATGTCTCACAGCTAGGATAGCCAGGGACAGAGTGAGGGACCAGTCCAGATACCTGTAGATCAGCGCGGTCCGTATGTTACTGCAGATTTGCATGGCTCAGCTAAGGAATTATTGGTGGATACAGGTGCAATGAATGGCTCTGTTTCTCGTTCACTGGTCCCTGGGGCAGCTCTGTCTGGCCATAATAAAGTTTCGGTAGGATTTTCCGGTGTACCGGTTGTAAGCCCCATTTCCAAACCTCTTACATTGACTATAGGTCCTTTTACTGTGGATTCACCGTTCCTGTTAACATCAAACTGTGGAGAAAATTTAATGGGCCTAGATTTATTAAAGAAGTTGCACGCAACCATTTATTGCTCCCAGGAAGGTATTTACTCTAAGCAGTATCTGTCCAAAGATGCGCCCCTTCCTGCTGAGTTTAAGGATGTGCCGCCCACGTTGTGGGCAACAGGTGACATGGATGTAGGACTATTGCAAATTCCCCCGGTTTCCATTAAAGTTAAAGACAATGCCAATTTGCCTCGTATTCCCCAGTACAAAATACCACAAGCAGGGGAGCGAGCTTTGCTGCAGATTATACAGGACCTTATTGAGTCGGGAGTGGTTGAAGAGACGACTACAAATGTGTGTAATAGCCCTATTCTTCCCATTCTTAAAAAGGCATCTTCAGACTCCCCCGATGATCACCCAGATGTTTATCGTTTTGTGATTGATTTGCGCGCAGTTAATAGAATAGTGGTCCCTCAGTTCCCGGTGGTCCCTGACATTACTGCTCTTTTGACGATGATTCCTTCCTCTGCTAAATTCTTTTCTGTCATTGACTTGAAAAATGCATTTTTTAGTATCCCGATCCATCTTGACAGCAGACACTTGTTTGGTTTTACCCTAGCTTGCAGAAGCTTTAGATTCTGTCTAGCTCCTCAGGGCTATACTGAGAGCCCTAGTATATATAGCCAAGCCTTGAAAGCCCAACTGGACTCCCTCACGCTTCCCTCAGGTAATGTATTGCTTCAATATGTAGATGATATACTAATAGCTTCTGACACTGAAAAGGGATGCAAAGACAGTACAGTTAAGTTGTTGCTACATTTGGGTCACC
Organism: Calotriton arnoldi; assembly: GCA_963921515.1. Classification (NCBI taxonomy): domain Eukaryota; kingdom Metazoa; phylum Chordata; class Amphibia; order Caudata; family Salamandridae; genus Calotriton; species Calotriton arnoldi. The sequence goes on from CAWUFW010000880.1 coordinate 371,156, forward strand.
ATGGACATAAAGTGTCCCTTTCTAAATTTCAATATTGTCGACAGGAGGTTACCTATTTAGGTCACCTACTGTCGAAGGAGAGTAGGAGATTGACCCCTGAGCGCATCAGCACCACTGTGAAAATGCCTATCCCTAAAACTCAGAGGGAGGTGAGCGCTTTTATTGGCATAACTTCTTACTGTCGACAGTGGATCCCTAATTATTTGTTACTAACAAAACCCCTGCTTGCGCTTACCACTAAAGATGTGCATGAACCCCTGCCTTGGACGCCTGACTGTCAGCAATCTTTTGGGCAATTAAAAGTTGCGCTTTGCTCTGCGCCTGTGCTTGGTACGCCCGATTACGCGAAGCTGTTCGTGCTGTACGTACACGAGTCGGCTGGCTGTGCGCTTTCGGTCTTAACACAGGCCTTTGGAGGTAAGCAATGGCTGTGTGCTTATTTTTCTGCTCTTCTTGAACCTGTCGCAAGAGCCCTCCCGAGCTGTCTAAGAGCGGTCGCGGCTGTGGCTGTCTCTATCCGACAATCGGCAGGGCTCGTACTTGATACCGAACTCACAGTCATGGTACCTCATGCTGTGGACACGCTTTTGAATAAAACAAAGACACAGCACCTCACCAGTGCATGTCTGACCGGTTATGAATTGACCCTCTTTGCACCACATGTCATGATTAAAAGATGTGCCACTCTGAATCCAGCCACGTTGCTACCCCTCCCTTCTGAGAGTGAGGAAATCGATATACATGATTGTATTTTTCGGACGGAGGAGGAGACGAAGGGACGGGTAGACCTGACTGATGTTCCCTTATCTGACCCCCAAGGGGAACTATATGTCGATGGCTCTTGTTTTAAGCTACCAGATGGCACTACAACAGCTGCATATTCTAACACAACACTACATACGGTAGTTGAGACATCACGAGTTCCCTACCAGTCGGCCCAAGCTGCAGAGCTCGTTGCCCTTATACGAGCTTGTGAGTTGAGTGAGGGACTGGCTGTCAATATCTATACTGACAGCCAGTATGCTTTCGGAGTCGCCCATAATTTTGGACGGCTCTGGGCAGAGAGAGGGTTTCTCACTTCCCATGGGATGAAGATCCAGCATGGCCCTTTGATACATATTTTGTCGGCTTTGACACTCCCCAAGAAATTAGCGATAGTGAAGTGCAGCGCTCACTAGGCAATTACTGACAATGTGGGTATGGGGGAATGCATTTGCAGATCAGACAGCTAAGAAGACAGCTCGAACGAAGATGAAAAAGATGTTTGTAGCAGGTCCCGCTAGGTGGGTGCCCAAGGTTACTATGTTTGAGGATACGCTGGACAATGTAAAGGAGATTCAGAGTGAGGCAACGATTGAAGAGTTAGCAGTATGGCAGGAAAGCACAGCATGTTTGGATGAGGATAGGTGTTGGACGGATAAGTCAGGGAAAAATAGATGGATGTTACCAGATGCATATGTCCTCCCTGTCACTATGGCGCACAGGCCAGCCCATATCAGTGCAAAAGACATTTGTAAATTGTTAGGCCCTGTATGGCGAATGACAACAGTCCCATGACCGCTGCTCATTTGGTCAAATACTGTATGGTATGCATGATGCATAATCCTGGAAAAGGTACCCCTACACCCCCTGGTAATTTTGCACCCCCCACTTTCCCCTTTGAGGTCCTCCAGATGGACTTCATTGAAATAGAGCGAGTCAACAATTTGAAATATGTGTTAGTGGTTGTTTGTGCATTCAGTAAATGGGTTGAGGCTTACCCCACTAAAGAGAAAACAGCTGTGGCGACTGCGAAAGCACTCCTAAAGGAGTTCTTCCCTCATTTTGGTTTGCCCCGTTTGATTTGGAGTGATAACGGCAGCCATTTTAATTTGAAGACTCTAGGACAGGACTGTCACCCTACGAGGTCGTGTTTGGGCGCCCAGCAAATGTTTGGGGCGTCCCGCGACCTTGTACATTTTCAGAAATTGAATATCCTCTGTTAGACTATCTATAGGAGTTAACTAAAAGTCAGCGTTCTATTCACCAATAGATCCAAGACGCACTTCCGTCAGTACCCGAGGGGCCATGACACGATATTCGGCCCGGTGATTTTGTTTTGGTGCGTCATTTCCAGAGGAAAGGAAGTTTGGAGCCGAGGTGGAAGGTGCTGGTGCAAGTCCTCCTTGCCACCCGCACCACGGTCAAGGTCGGCGGTCGAAAGAATTAGATCCACTGCCAGCACTGTCGGAAAGTACCTCTTCCTCTGCCTTACGACCAGTGGGTCCTTGATGGCATCGGGGACTCGGAGTGGGAACAGGTGCCCCGCTTTGTCCCCTTTTCGGATGCCCAGCTAACGTGGACCCAAACGGAGGATGAGAATGATGCAGTGTTGAATGCAACAATGCCCCCTGAGGTCGGGGCCATTCAGGAGCCCTGTTCTACTGGCCCATCTGTGCTTGAGTCCCAGCCCATTGGCCCCTCTGTGTCTGAGCCCCTTTTTACTGACCCATCCGTGCCTGGAGTAACTAGGTACAATTTGCGCCCTCGACGGAGGAACAGTGCACCAAAGGAAAAGTCAGATTAGCAGGGATGGACTCGATAAGTCAGGCAACAGTAGTTTAGGGAGAGGAAGATTGGTGCATTGTTGAGACATTGGACACGATAAATTGAACGTGCTCCCCTGGAGAGGGGAATATTATCCTGAGAGACGTGGGATTTCTTCAAAGAGCTGGGATCGCCTAGCTCCACCGCTGGTGCTCAACAGCGCCAACGTTGATGAACAATAGGAGTCTACCAGTGAGGCTCAAAAGGACACTGGGAACATTTGCCACCTTCTTGTTTTCTTGTCATCAGCTCCATTGTAATTCCTTTCCTCTGATTACAATGTATCCATTTGGTCGCCCCATTATTTAGGGGGAACAGCCATTTGCAGCACCGCGTTTAGGGCGGGATGAGTCTGGTTGGTCCAGTTGGTCCACAAAGAGTAAAATAGTTTTCGTGGTGATTGTTTTGATTATCCTGATAGCGGTACTGGGAATAGTATGGTTCCTTGAGGAGAAATATCCTGTGCACTCTCTGATTGGTACACTGCCTGTTCCCCCTGAACACATGTTTGTTACTTTGGCCCCTCATAAAGGTGAACACAGAAAGACATATGTAGATAATGTATTCTTACAAACGCTCCACCAGGCCCATGATACATCTAATGTTACTAATTGCTGGATCTGCGGATTGCTCCCTTCAGTTACACATAAGAGTGATAGTCTGTTATCGTTGCCACTGTCCTATCTCGGAAGCTGCGAGGGGTGGTTTGAATTGTTTACTATGGCATACATTCATTATCCTACTATGAATATGACATCTGCTGATTATCACACAGTGTTAGAATATATACGTGTCCACCAAGGGTTTACCCCAGGAGAACAAGGGACCCCTGATACATTGTCCCCGACAGCTTGTACGAATGTATATGAGAGAGAGAAAAATGTAACATGGCTTCGAAATGAAATGTTGGATTTCCAGGGGTTCAATGTCACTGAATATTTTCGATCCTTTCAAATATGCAATATTAGTCAGGATGAGTCAATGCCAGTGTCAGTAGTCAACACAACAGCTGTTTTTTGTGTTCGAGGACTTGGGAAGGTAAAAGTGGGAGAGAGTAATTGCAAATATACATATACGTTGAGCACGAGCAGTAGCCCGCCTTTGCTCCCACTGCATAATGTCTACTTTGTTTGTGGATCTCAAGCTTATGTTTGTCTCCCTAGGGGACGGTCAGGTATATGTTACCTCTCTTTCCTCCAGTGTACATAGCACCGCGCAATTACCATAAGGACCATCGATTGCAGCGAAGGAGTGCCCATCTGTCCCGAATTAGAAGAGTTATTAACACAGAAGACATAGATCAGACAGACACCACTCTGCAGCAGTTCACAGATGCTATGAAGGGTATTCTACCCTTTTGGGGCCCTATGTCCAATAGCCTTAACATTCGTCGGCTCACCAGAGTTGTAGAAGGGGTCATTAATACCACAGCGGGATTTTGATCAATATTACAGCTGAGCTCCAGGCTACGAGGCTTGTTGCTTTACAGAACCGGATGGTGTTAGACATCATCCTTGCTGACCGGGGAGGGGCCTGTCGCGTCATTGGCAGCAGCTGCTGCGTGTACATCCCAGATCACGCCCCTAATGTATATGCTGCTATGCAGAAGTTGCATAGGCTCGCATCTGACATCCACCAAGAGAATGGTACCTGGACTCTTTCTGGTTGGTTCTGGGGTCTACTAGCATTCTGGGGTTGGAAGATCCTTATCTTCCTCGTAGCAATTGCTGGTATAATTTTCACCTGTTGCCTGTGCATACATTGCCTTCCTGCTTGCTGTGCTTATTGTGTAGCAACATTGACACCCAAACCGAAGATCCCAGTACATGACACTAAGCCGACGGCTATGATGATGCAGGCTGTCCAAGACCTAATGTCAATAGATGAAGGTATTTTTGAATATTGATAAATGCGTTTATTAGCATGTAACAGTAGTTTTTATGATGTGCAGGAGTTATTTGTTTTTTAGACAGAAGCAAAAGTTGTTAGCGAATGCTAAAAGGAGGGTCTTTTGGAATGGAAAATGTTTATGGCCGTCTTCCCTTTGCATTGTACGATTTAAGTTAGCATTCGCGGCACCATTTAGCCGCCATTTTGTACCATGATCAAAACTAAGCTTCTGTCTCATACTGCCTGCCTCAGCAGAAAGCAGCCTCGATTGTTTTTTTTATTTCTCCAAGGTTGAGCTTCGCTGCACTAATGAATAGACTGTTCTATTAACGCATACCTTTCCTCATAGATAGGCCTGATCCCGCTCTCAGGGAGGCGGGCACGGGCAGAGTAACCTTGAAACTGAGATAGCATGTACCCTGTCTCAGGATGGTAGCTCATCCCTCTATGTCTCCTTTGTTCATCAGCTACTAACTGGAAAATTCCAGTCAGGGCGTGCCTTTGGGGGTATTGGAAATGTATATCTGGTATTACCATGTTGGTGAGTGTCAGTCCCTCTGCAGCAATCTAAGGAGGCTGGTCAGACTGGACTCCGCTCGAGCGCATACTAATAAATAACTTTGGTTTGTATTCTCTACTGTCTGACCGACTCTTCATTTGTATGTGTTATGTTCTGGTGGGTTTGTCCCACCCAGCTATATCCTGAGGGGTGTGTCTCGGGTTGCACCCAGGAACTCCACATGTTGGTAGGGCCCATGTAAAGGAGGGGCCGAAAACAAGGTGTAAAATAAAAAGGGGTACCGGAACCCGAGGCGGGATTCTAGTACTGCACAAATGTTCTACTTGTGTGCATCCCTTCATTGCGCTGTGTGCTGCGCCTAGGCCCGACAACCACGAATCCACGATCAGTGGCTCGAGAACCCAACAACTGGAGACGAGGATGGTCGAGCCCTAGCGTTGCTGACGCGCACTTCCTGCACTTGAGGTCAGCAGTCTCCACCCCGCGTTTCTCCTCCCGCTCCGCTCATACTGCTGAAGCGGGGACGCGGTTCCGGAGCAGGGCCTCATCGCCGTTTCTATTCAGGTGAGGCCGTCGGTGCCTGCCGCCCATAGTCCTGCCTTTTACTGCCTCGACTTCCCTGCGCCTCATCCTTATGGAGGCCGAGCCCCCGCGGTGGCGCGCAATTGCCTGAGCAGCCGGACGTATAAGCCCCGCCCCCTCCCAACGCGCTGCAAGCTTCAGGTCCTTGGTGCCCCACGTGTGCAGCGTTTTGGCTGGAGATACCACTGCCCAGGCACTGTACTGGCGAGGAGCGCAGGCACGATTCCTCCATCGTTTTTCTCTAGGAAGGAGGACACTGAGCAGTTGAACACTGCTAGCCACAGAGTGAAGTGGCCCAGGGCAAGGCCCTGCATAATTACACAGCCACCAGGGTGCGTGCTCTGTTTTGGAGAAGAGGGGGATACCCCAGCCACTACTACCTGGGGCAACAACAACAACAAAATAAAAGCAAATAGACAGATACCAGAGAGAAAGGAAGTGTCGTTGGGCGTTTCTCTCACAGCCAGATCCACAGCCACACAGCTCTACACCTATCTAAGTTACCCCAGGCCCATCAGCACCTGCAGAGTGCACGCAAGATGGCTACGGTACCGCCTGTTGAACCATTCCTGCTAGATGGTCCGCCATCCGCACAAGTGGCCAAGTTGAAAGATTGGCTGGAGCGTCTTGAGACATACTTCGCAGCAGTGGGTCTGAAAGCCGAACGACAACGCCCTATGCTGTTACACCTGGGTGGTGCTGCCCTACACAAACTGGGAAAGTCGGTGACGGAAGCCGGCCCACCCCACACATACGCCACGCTAAAAGCAGCCCTAACCACGCATTTTGAGCCTCTCGCTAACCCTGACTATGAACGTTTTCTACTGAGGCAGGCGAGGCAGCTTCCTGAAGAGCCCGTGGACAGGTTTTACGCCCAGCTCTGAGAACTGGTGAGCACGTGCACGCTGCCAGATGCCAACGACGAGATACGGGGCAATTTATTCAGGGATGTGCGTCCGCAAAACTGAGGGAACATATACTTCAAGTCCCGGGGAGGCCAATGGCTGATATGTTAACGATGGGGATGTCTAAGGAGCTATCGAAAGTGCGAGCAGAGCACATAGAGGCAGCGTTGCAACGCCAGGTAAAGACGGAGCCAGTTAACGCTGTGGCACCTGGAAATCTCGCAAAGAAGCCGGAGCGCAGCAAAACACAATCTACTGCTAGAACCTGCTATGGATGTGGAGGGCCGATCCTCCACCAAGGACCATGCCCTGCCCAAGGAAAGAAGTGTTCAGCATGCAACAAACTCCATCATTTTGCAAAGGTATGTCACTCTGCATCACGGAGAAGACCGCAGAATAAACAGGTAAACATCGTGGACACATCCCAAACCATGGAAGACAAAGAGGACATGGATGATGATGATGACGTCGAGGGAGCCGTACATGTGATCCACACCATGCAAGCAGACGGATGTCCAAAGAGGCGGATCCCGTAGTGCAGCGTATTGGTTGCCGGACACCCAGTTCAGGCACTAATAGACACTGGGGCATCCATTAACATCATGGTGAGCTCCATGTTACAGACCCTCCCCGCACCACCGGCTCTGAGACAAACATCGACCCAAGTGTTCGCTTATGGATCAACCGCCCCTCTTCCATTGGCAGGAGTTTTCACCACCGAAATCACTCATAATTCTCGCTCTACTCAAGCCAAAGTCTATGTCACCCAGGAAGGGTCCGGAATGCTATTAAGCTGCCGAACTGCCGAACATTTACAACTGGTGGCGTTTGCCTTCGCAATTCACCAAGAGAGTGTGGAATCCCTGGTGGACGAATTTAAGCTCCTGTTCGAAGGGATCGGGTGTCTCAAGGATCACATGGTCCGTCTGCACGTGGATCACAATGTTCAACCAGTGGCCCTCAAGCATCGACAAGTGGCGTTTCATCTAAGGCCAAAGGTGGAGGAAGAACTGAAGAAATTAGATCAGGCTGACATCATCGAACGAGTCGAGGGACTGACTCCCTGGGTATCACCCATTGTCGTGGCAAGGAAGCCCAAGCAGCCAGGCGAGGTGAGAATCTGTGTTGATATGAGGCTACCCAATCATGCTATAAACAGAGAGCATCATCTGAGTCCCACAGTCGATGACATTGTGGCCGGAGTGGCTCTCCAAAATGGATCTACGAGCCGGATACCACCAACTTCTGCTGGACCCAGAGTCAAGGGCCATAACAACATTTTCGACACATGTGGGACTCCGAAGGTACAAACGCCTCAGTTTCGGAGTCTCCAGTGCTGCGGAGGTCTTTCAAGACACCATTTGAGGGGTTCTGGCTGGCCTAAATGGGGTTCTCAACGTCAGCGATGACATCCTTGTGCATGCCCCCACCCTAGAAGAACACCTAGACCGCCTAAGAGATGTTTTTCAGCGCTTGCGAGACAGTGGTCTCACTCTCCACCAAGAGAAATGCGCATTCCTCCAGAAGGAGATAGCCTCCTTCGGATATCGTTTCTCTCAACACGGAGTGTCACCTGACCCGGCCAAGGTCCTTGACATCTAGATGGCACCGGCTCCCACCTCCGTGACCGGTGTGAGGAGTTTCCTCAGTATGGTGACGTACTGTGGGCGTTTCATCCGAAACTTGACCGACCTCACCACTCTCTTGAGAGAACTCACGAAGACCACCACCAACTGGGAATGGGGCCCCAGCCAAGAGAAAGCATTTCAAGATACCAAGAGCGCCCTGTCGGCTGACACCACCCTAGTGTACTTTGACCCAGCCAAACAATCAGAGCTGTCGGTCGATGCCAGTCCTATTGGTTTGGGGGCGGTGCTGTCACAAAAGCAGGAGGACGGAGAATGGGCGCCCGTGGCATATTCGAGCCGTGCCCTGACAGATACCAAGCAACAATACTCACATATAGAGAAGGAAGCGATTGCAGTCCACTGGGGATGCCGACATTTCCATTTATACCTCTACGGCCAGACATTCATAGTACACACGGACCACAAGCCTTTGATCCCACTGTTCATGGGAGCCTCCACAAAACATCCACCAAGGATTGAAAAGTGGATCCTCCAATTACAGGAATATCACTTCCAGGTGGTTTATCGCCCTGGTGCGCAGAACCCAGCTGACTTCCTGTCGAGACACACCCCTCAGGATATAACTGGGTGGCCCAAACCCACCAGAACATAACAGTATGGAAGGCTGAGAGGTGGTCGCGGGTGACCCGGGTGGCCCTAATCGGGGCACTTCCTTCACCTGGTACCAGCTCTGTGTACTGAAGAAACTCAAGTAACACACTGCAAGAAAACAAAGACCGCCTGGTACCAGCTCTGTCTACTCAAGAAAGTCAAGGAACACACTGCCAAGAAAACAAAGACCGCCTGGTACCAGCTCTGTCTACTCAAGAAAGTCAAGGAACACACTGCCAAGAAAACAAAGACCGCCTGGTACCAGCTCTGTCTACTCAAGAAAGTCAAGGAACACACTGCCAAGAAAACAAAGACCGCCTGGTACCAGCTCTGTCTACTCAAGAAAGTCAAGGAACACACTGCCAAGAAAACAAAGACCGCCTGGTACCAGCTCTGTCTACTGAAGAAACTCAAGGAACACACTGCCAAGAAAACAAAGACCGCCTGGTACCAGCTCTGTCTACTGAAGAAACTCAAGAAACACACTGCCAAGAAAACAAAGATCAGCTGGTATCAGCTCTGTCTACTGAAGAAACTCAAGGAACACAATATCAAGAAAACAAAGACCGCTTGGTACCAGCTCTGTGTACTCAAGAAAGTGAAACTGACTTTTTCCAGTTACGCACTCAGGATCTGGAAGACCATCCCCATATGCGTCAGGACAGCTCCAACCCTGCTCCAATTCAGGAAAGAGTTTAAGATGCACCTCTTTAACGAACACTACATCATGATTCAGATACAGTCGACAAAGCGGCTACCTTTCATATCACTTGTGAACTGTATCTTTGCCTTTGTACAGTGCTCTGGTGCATTTGGGCTAAGTGCACTATTCAAATGAAACCCTGCCTGAACTTAAACAGCAGTAAAAACAAAATCATGAAGGTGGAGAACTAGCCCAACCTTTGGAGCCCTCTATTGTGGCCCTGTTCCTTAGGCCTTCTTCCACTCCCTAAACCTGCTGCAAGGAATTTGGGCATGTGGCTGAGTAGTAGTAATCTAAAATTTGATAGTTAGATAAGAGCTGTGTCTGCCTGTTGCTTTGGTCTTTTAAAATGCTTAAAGAAGATACTCTGGGCCCTCCTGACTTAGGTGCCGAAAACTAAAGTCCGCGCCACTGCAACATCACGCCTGGACTATGAGAATATTTACACTTGGCATTAAGCAGGAGGCATTAATAAGACATCAAACAATCGAAAATACAGCCACACGCTCGCTTTGCCCCATAGCCCAAGCATCATTCTATATGCTCTATTTGCAGGATCTACATTGGCTGCCAGTAGGCAACCTTATACTATTTCAGATTTTTTGCTTTGCTTATAGGGCTTTTGCTAATGTAGGGAACCATTATCTAAGGCACCATATTTGGCCGTATGTCCCATCCAGGGCTTTAAGATTAGGAAATAGAAAGTTAGCATAATTCCCCAGAACCAATCGAGCAAGGCAGAGGGGGTGCCCTATGGAACACTTTGCCACTACATTTTCGACAAAGACCAAATGAAGGGACATTTCAGAAACATCTCAACATGTGGCTCTTCTAATCATGCAGACCTTATGTGCAGATATTTACTGTAGCCAAAATGTTGAGCGCTGGGTAGCCCTGTGGGGGAAGATGTGTGCTGTATAAATTATGTTAAAATAACATATCATAACATAACATACACCATACCACATATATATATATATATATATATATATATATATATGAAAGGATTTCCGTATTTTGTTCGATTTGTCCAAAATGACGAGATGCGGCACACCAGAAGAAGCACAGATTTTATTGTGCACAAACCAAAGGGCGACGCGTTTCGGCGTTAAGCCTTTGTCAAGCTTGACAAAGGCTTAACGCCGAAACGCGTCGCCCGTTGGTTTGTGCACAATAAAATCTGTGCTTCTTCTGGTGTGCCGCATCTCGTCATTTTGGACAAATCGAACAAAATACGGAAATCCTTTCATTTTATACGGCTGTTGCCGCCGTTTGCAGGCACCGACGCCGGAGGCTGGGAACCACGAAGTGCAGCGTCTGTGACTTTTATATATATATATATATACACATATTCCCTAATTATAGCAGTTTAGAGAAAAATGCTTTTTGAAGAAATAAAGAAAGCTATTCTCATACTTGACTGGAGAGTTTTGAGACAAAGAAAACTATATTTCCATTTTAAAACAAGGATATTAATGGTGGGATCCATACTTTCTTTGTACCTACTTGTTGAACAGCATAATTAATTGAAGCGGATCAGGTGTAATTAGAGTCTAATGGAAGGTAAGGAAAATCCCTTAGCCAGTATCTGAAAGTCTCTCCCCCTCTTGTGAAGGTTTTGCAGGAGATTTGTAAAACACAAGAGGTTGGTTTCTGCCCTCATGATCCCTGTATTCCCAAAGAACTCTTTCCATGTTCTAGAGGTTCCTTAAGAGGTGACCAGAAACAGAAGATCCATCCAAAATTGACGGATTTCACGTCCGTATCAGAGGAGCAACTAGAGCCACATTTCGGGGGGACGGGGGCTACTAAAAATTTCGGGGGGCTAATTCTTCCAGCAATAGGCAGAGTGGAGATGAAGGGGTGAAAAAACAACAAAGCCTCTTTAACACGTAAATGGTCTTTTAAAGACCTGTTAAGTACTCTGGTGCGGCTGCAATAAGCTCAAAAACTGTCTCTGTGTGTGTGTGCCCAGGAAGCTGTCGCAGCCCGGGCTGACACACACGACGGGGGGGGGGGGGCTGAAGCCCTTTGAGCCCAATGAGCGTTGCGCGCCTGGTCCGTATCATAGTTCCCTACATCATTCAGAGGCGGGGTGGGGGTGCTGAGTGCCGGGAGGAGTCAAAGCCCACTCTTTGCCAGGATCAGAAACTCCCTCATCAGCCTGGACTACCAGCTGACACGGTACCAGAAATGTTTACCATGGTCATAGAATACTGCATTTGAACCGTTTAATCACGCACTGTCACTCATGTCACCCTCACCATGTGATGTACTTCAAAGAGGCTATAATAAATCCCAACATCAAAAACACCTTTGTAGGCACCACCCCATCATATCTCCCCTTCCATTAACTACACATCCTTCACATAGTGTCACATACAGTCAGGGCACGAGTCGGGGGTACACGCAGGTGGACGGCGTCCACCCACTTTTTTCACAGGGTGGACACCGTCCACCCTGCCAAGAAGTTGGGCCCCACTGAAAAAGATGCTGAATTCGTCCCGGTGTAATTTCCAAACACCGGGACACCTTCAACAGGGCCTGCACGTTGTTGTCTGCTTTCGATCCGCAACAACGTGCAGGCAGGACGGGGCTCTCTTATTTCTAACTCCTGCTGGGCCCATAACAAAGGCCGAATCTGAGGGGTCATCAGGCCTCCTTTTGTTCGAGTCTCCTGGCTGGCAGCAGTCAGGAGCCTCACACCTGATGCAAATGCAGCAGAGGGGAAACAAAGGCTCACACCTTGTTAGCACTTCTCACATACTTAAGAAAGGCAGCTTTTCACTTTGTTCAGTCCCTGTTTAGGAGATATTCATGCACTGTAAGAATGTCAGATGTGTTGATCTTTCCCAGTATTTGCACTAAATAAATAGCATTTATATAGCGCTTACTACCCCTGAGGAGGCGTTGTAATAATTTAAATATCACTTTCTTTTAAAGCACTATGGCTAGAGGAAGCTTAACGCTGACAAAAGGCAAAATTGTTTTATGTGTAGCGTACAAAAGTGTGAATCTTCTGCCTAAATCAGGAGGGTTTGCAAGTATACTCGAAAAGTGCTCAAATGTACTCATGATACACCTGCTAAACATATATGTGAGGGCTTAAGATCTGATGTCACTTCTTGTGATGCCACTTCCTGTGAAGTCACGCGTCGCGATGTCACGCGCCGCGATATCACGCGCCGCGATGTCACGCGCTGTGATGCCACTTGCATACTGATTAACTAGGTTAGTCCCCCCACTTCTTTTTTTAGGACTTGTGCCCTGCATACATTCGCATACATCTTCTCACACCCAATCACACGGTCATTCGCCACCAGAGAAATGTATGCGATGCGCATTCTTTTAGAGTGTAAATCACCTCACTTCACTTTACTACACTTCATTCGGCTATATTTCAGCTTCCTCATTTAGAAGAGAATAGGTGAAATGCACACTTTAACCAAAGCCCTACATTGGACGTCATTTCATGTGCTGTCGCTTCTGTGCTCTCTGTACATCTCTAGATTCCGTGTCTTCCATTTGGAACAGGAGTCCAGATCACATAACCTATCCGAGCTGCACCAGTTTGTACTGAGGTGAAATTTAGGTACGGTTTGCTGTTGGTCTCAATTTTTTGTCAGCCCTGCTTTGAGACAAAATCAACGTTTGCATTTTGTCTATTTAGATAAACAGAACCCCTGCACAAGTAAACACCACTGGGACAAATCACCACCACAGGGATAGTTTAATTCCACTACTCGCAATCTTAAACCAGCAGTGTATTCGGCAAATAGACAGCCAAATTGGTAGTCATTACCAGGGCTTTAAGTGGGGGAAAAAACCGGGGGATGCTCTAAAAGGGGCGGGGCAAACCTCTTAAAGGGGTGTGGCCTATCCAAGTAGGGGCGTGGTCTAAATAAAGATATGCATGGATAACGCCATACACCCTCCCCAGAGGCTGAAGTAGAGCCAAATCTCGAGGGGGGGGGGGTCTAAGAAAACATTTCGGGGGGGGCTAATTCTTCAAGCAATAGGCAGAGTGGAGCTGCAGGGGCTCTACAAAGGGGTGAAAAACAACAAAGCCCCATTAACAAGCAAATGGTCTTTTAAAGACCTGTGAAGTACTCGGGTGCGGCTGTGTGTGTTTGGAGGCTGGTTGCAGGATCGCAATCTTACGCTTACCAAAAATAAGGCGCTAAATCTATGAAATTACAAGATTTTTTTATTATCCTTAGTTCTAGGTAACTTACCCCAACAAACAAAGCTTTACTCAGAATGACTCGGAGATAGGTGCCTGAAAAGTCATTAATTAAAGAGAGGACTTTCTGTCCTAAACTGTGATACTCCCCCACAGTCCCACATCATATGATAAAAATCTGCATGAAAGGATCTACAGCGTGCACATAGGTCAGCGGCCTCAGGATCTAGCCTGGCAATTCCAGCTAGACCAAAATAAGTTTGGTGCAAGAAAAAAAAAAAAAGAACGGACTACCTCTGCGAGGCCCGAAAATAGAGCTTGATAGAGACCCGTTTCGAGGCCCCCTGAAAATAACTGCCGGTGCTCAGACCCGGACAGATCCGGCCCACTTAAAGCCCTGCATCAACCTTTATATATCGATCTCAGCTGTTTAAGAGAATTGGTTGTGTCCCGCGCCGAGTGCATGTGTTGGTGACACCCTTGGGAAGTTTGGGAGTTTTGCAGAAGGGCAGTTTTTCATCTGGGGCTCACAGTGGTTTGTGGTCATGTTGTTCAGTTTTCCTTAGTCCTCTGGAGTGGTCTCTTGGTTATACGAGTCGGGGCCGGTCCTAGGATTTGTGGGGCCCAGGGCAGGATAGGAACATGCGAGGCCCCTCTAATTTGCATAAGATGTAGTATCACAGCAGGGTGCTACACTTACATAAGTGAGCACCATATACTGAGCCAGCCTCTCACAACACCCCTTTTACATCAATTGCTCTGCTATCCCCAGCTTCGTCGCTTCTCTTTCTCGTTATGTCCCTCTTATATCCACCTTTCTCCTCCATGCTGTATGTCTCATCTCTCCCCCTGCCTCTTACTTTTCTCACCAATTCAGGCCTTCTACATCCACCTCTCTCCATTCCCACTCTTTTCTCTGTGTAAGGTTTCTTAATTGTTCAGCCTCTCTTACATCTATATACCCATGCATGTACTGCCCTTCACCTCTCATTTCTTCCTCCAGCCTCCTAACATTTTTTTGCTGGTCTGTCCCCTTTAAATCCACCTCTCCTATTTGAGCCCCCTGCCTCTTACCTTGTCTCACTGTGTCTGCCTCTTATATCCACGTCTCCCTTCCATGCTCTACACTTCACTTTAGCTCTACTATGGTCTCTTAGCTTTCTCACTAATTCTGCCTCTATTACACCCACCTCTTACCTACCTGCTAAACCCTTCACCTCTCATCTCTCTGCAGTCTCTAACCTTCTCTCTAGATCTACCTCCCTGAAATCTACCTCTCCCCTGCCTCTCTCTCCCAGCCTCGTACCTGCTCTTGGTTGTCTTGCCTCTTACATTTAACACTCACCATTCCCTCTCCATGACACTCAAGTTATCCTAATGGTTCCGCTTCTCTTATATCTACCTCTCCTATCCAAGCACTGCCTTTCACCTTTCATCTTTCTCTCCAGCCTTAACTTTATTCACTGGTTCTGCCCCTTCATGTCCACCTCTCCCCTCCATGCTCAACTCTTCATGTTTTATCTCTCTCTCTCTCACCTCTTACCTCCATTTGCTGTTTCTGCCCCTGTAGCTTCCGCTTCCCACTACATGTGCTGCTATTCACCACTCTTCTCCCCGGCCTCTTACCTTGCTTCAGCTCTTGTGCCAGGACGCAATACAGGCCCCTGCAGCACAGATGGGCCCACAACACTTCAGGGGGCCCCAACCCATCAGGGGGGCTCCCATTCAGCCCAGGGCCAATGAATATCTGTGAGATGTGGGAGACTCAGGGGCCCATTATCACATTCTGCAGAGAGAGACCCCATCATTTTGTGTTACACCACTGCTCTTATGTAACTTACAACATTCTCTCCTCTTCCACCCTCTCACTCTCCCCAAGCCTGTTAGATTTTTTTGCATGCTATTCCTTTTGCCTAACCAACATTCTTCCCTTCTTTCATTGATTCTGCCATGACATACACATCACTCCTTCCCCATCTCCCTTTCCTTAAACGTCTTGTTCTATATAGCTGTTTTGCCCCTTATGTTCAGCTCTCCCCTCTCTGCTGTACTCTATCATCTCTCCCACCTCTTACTTTCTTTTGTTTCTCTAACCCCTTTTAGATGTGCCTCTCCCTCAATCATTTTATTAAAAGCTAAAGAGAACACCATACCTCCTTAGATGTACCCAGGAACACAGGAATTAGGGATTTCAGATGTGATCAAACATGATGCCAGGGAGTAGTGCTACCTTTTCAGATGTGCAAAACAAGGAATGGTGTGTGGTTTGACGGGTTAAATAGCTTCGGTGTATCTTAGACGGTTCTTTGCACTCACCTCGGGGTGGTAAGGATGGATGTGGGGTCACCCCTCCTTCCCTGCTACCAACTCAATGTTATCATCTCCACTATTCTTTTACAGACCCAATTGTTCAATATTCCTTCGTTTCTTGTAAATTACATGAAATTAAAAACAGTAAGCGATTATACTCGACTGCAGTTACTATTTATGTTTGACTCTGTTCATTTTACTTTTGGATGCACATGCTTGTTTGGAAAATAAAACAACAAAACAGAATTGTAAAAAAAAAAAAAAAAGAACAACCTCTCTCTCCGTTTTCTGCTCTTCTCCCTTTCCCTTCATTGGAAGTGAGCAGCAGCACCCATTCTGATGTGAATTCACTCTGTTTTTTGTTGTGAGCCCTGCAGGATACTCTGCGTTTCATTCATGCAGGGGCAGGGCTCACTTCACACCTTACGCCAGTCCAAGTAGCTGCCTAACCGCTATTATCATGCAGATGCAGCGATTAGGCTAAGAGAAAGATGCAGGGAAAGCTATTCACGGCCACAACCCCTGCCCTGCCCAGTGTGCAGCACCTCAAAGGGATGCGGTGTCATGTTGCCGTTTCAGCCCATGCAGCCGGGCCCAGGAGAGGGGGGCCCCGCCTTGTGTCTTTCACGGTTCACCATGACCACGAATCCAAAGGGAGGGGGCTCCCCACCTGTAACTTGTACAATGGCACCATTTCAAAAGCATGATGGACTCGTGGGGGGCCCCATCCTAGTTAAACAGCCGCGAGGCCCTGGGCAGCTGCCCACACTGCCCATGCCTAGCGCCGGCCCTGATATGAGTGCTATAAAAATGTCCTTAATAAATGAGATATAATCACACATAGAATTGTGAAAAGAGCTTTCAACAGTATTTCAATCTACCTCAAAGTCATTTCTTTATTTCATATAGTGCCGAGTTGTTCAGTTTTAAAGTGACAACATTTTAAAACAAAGGACAATCAGGTGTGGTTGGTATTTTAAAAAAAGGTCTGTTTTCAGTTAATGAAAGACCAAAATTCCAACATTTCTGCTTTACGGGGGAGACTTCTCATTTCTTGAAACTAAAAAATGTTTTTTTCTTTTTTACTTTTCTTCCATTTAAAACCTCCTCCACTGTAATGCAGGAGAATTCACAACTCCAGATTTCTTCTCTACGTCTTCCTGCTTCGTATTCTTATATGTCTCCGGAAGAGATGTCACAGCGCTCTCCACCCTTCGCTTGAATGGGAACGGGTTTATTTCCCCAGTAAAAGCGGCCGACAAATACTCTTCGCCAAGTGCATGTCACATAAGCATGGGCATAAAAGTATACTATTCAGAATATGTTTCGAGCCCTACATGATGTCAAGCAACGTTTTAACCCGTTTCTGCAAAGCAACAGTGAACGTCGGAGGCGATACTGCAGTCTGCATTAAAAATAAACATGCATGCATGTATGAATGTTCAATCACGCCTGGCATGCAGCAGAAGAGACATTAAGAGATGTACAGGTGGATGTAGAAGTTATGCAATCTTAATGCCATCAACGGATCTACAGCGTGCACATAGGTCAGTGGCCTCAGGATCTAGCCTGGCAATTCCAGCTAGAGCAAAATAAGTTTGGTGTAAGAAAAAAAAAAAAAAAGAAAACGGACTACCTCTGCGAGGCTTGAAAATAGAGCCCGATAGAGACCCGTTTCGAGGCCCCCTGAAAATAACTGCCGGTGCTCAGACCCGGACAGACCCGGCTCACTTAAAGCCCTGGTCATTACTATCATATTTATGACACACAAAGGAAACCAGAGGTGCGGGCCACTAAAGTTGCCGAGAACCTATTAAAAAACTATTAATGGCGGCGCACAGGCCCACCTTGATAAGCGAAACAACAGGCTAAATGAATCAGGTTTCCGTTTACAGGGGCTTGTGTGTGTGTGTGGGGTGGGGGCGTCCGACAGAGTTGCTCCGGGCTGTCAGTAGCGGCCCGTGGAGGGAGTTCCGTGGGGCGGTGAGGCAGGGGAGGGGCAGAGTGGGGGGTAATAAACACCGGAATATGGATGAACGGAGGTAAGTAAACAATTAAATATATAAAATGAATTTCGTTGCGTGCGCTGCAACAGAATTGGGACCTGCCCCGGAGCCCAAGACTGTGGTAAAAAATTTGGGGTCCGACTGGACCACAAACTAATTATAAAGGAGCAGGTTTCTACCACCACTGGCGCTTGCTTCCATGCACTAGGTCTTCTGCGGAGAGTATTTCCCTTCCTCCCCCTGTCCATTCGTAAAACTCTGATCCAGGCACTAGTATTAAGCAGACTAGACTACTGCAATGCGTTGCTGATCTCAGCCAGTGAAGCATCACTGAACAAACTGCAAGTGGTCCAAAACACCACTGCACGACTGGTCTCCAATGCTCCTGCCCTCACCCCCTCTCTTCCTCTCTTGCAGAGACTGCATTGGTTGCCAGTATGGAAACGAATCCGTTTTAAGATCTGCTGTATTGTGCATAAAGCCCTAAACGGCAAGGGCCCCAGTTATTTGGCAGAGAAATTCAAAAAATATCAGCCTCCTAGGACACTACACTCAGGAACCAAATTTCTACTTGTGGTCCCACGATGCAAAAAAACTCAGCTAGGCGGGAAAACCTTCTTCCACTTAGCCCCTACCTTCTGGAACCAATTTCCAATCCACTTGCGTGAATGCTCTGATCTCCTGAAGTTCCGCAGGCTTCTGAAGACTATACTGTTCTAACCTATCCCCCTGTTTCTGACCGACTAAGCAGTTCGTGAGCGCGGCGATACTCCTTGGGGGGGGGGGGATTCATGCGCTTTATAAATCTTAAATCAAAATCGAATCAACGAAAGAACAGAGACTGCTATACTAGCAAATATGAGGACGGGCTACTCTGGAGCTCTGATAGTCTTTGACCTCTGTGTATAGTACAACAAATATGACCCTGAGATATTGTTCAAGCGAGTGCAAGAGTGTTTTTAAATGCTTACTTTATTATTTCATACCAATTTTAAATTTAATGAGAAAAATACATTTGGTTTCTGGATGATTTTTAACATTCTCAGTGTACTAAGAAAAACAGCTACCAAACTTATAGCTTAAAAATTCTAGATCTCAAAACCACAACAGTACAAAGGATGAGAGAAGGATATCTTATTGACCAATAAGATTAAGTGAGGCGTTGTGTAGATGGTACCAAATCCGGAGAGTTTGGATTTAGCCTAATGCATGATAATATGATTAAGGAATAATTCAACTGCAAACATGTTTTTAAGCTGAGCTGTCACATTTGTTTTCTGAAATGTTTAATCGGAATGCAAAATAAAGGACAATTAATCCACATTAATGTGCTGAGTTATTCTAGGCACTGCCTAAGGCTATTTAAAGTGGAGCAGTGAGTTAGGTGTACATAGCCCTTGATAGGACATTTTAGAAGGGTCCTTTAATTAAAGCAGGCTTCAGTTGGGAGACAACATCGTGCCACGCATTTCAAACAGTTGTTGGATGAAGTCAGCTGGCTTCCGTTTACATTTAAATTCACAGAGACCCCATAGCATTTCTACAGGGAGTTTGCAGAATTTTATTGTGTTATCCCTCAGCCCGACACTGTTCAACATCTACATGGCCCCGCTCGCACGCATCGCCCGACAGCACGACCTCAACATAATCTCCTACGCCGACGACACTCAACTGATCCTTTCCCTCACCAAGGACCCCCTCACCGCCAAATCCAACCTCCACGAAGGAATGAAGGCCGTCGCAGATTGGATGAAGAGCAACCGACTAAAGCTGAACACTGACAAGACGGAGGTCCTCATCCTTGGCTCCAACCCTTCAGCCTGGGACGACTCCTGGTGGCCTACGACACTGGGGGCAGCCCCGACACCCACGCAACCTGGGAGTCATCCTCGACTCAACGCTCTCCATGGCCAAGCAAGTCAACGCAGTCTCCTCCTCCTGCTTCAACACCCTCCGCATGCTCCGCAAGATCTACAGGTGGATCCCGACAGATACAAGAAGAACAGTCACCCAGGCCCTCGTCAGTAGCAGACTCGACTATGGAAACGCCCTCTACGCGGGAGCCCCGGCCAAGCTCATCAAACGACTGCAACGCATTCAAAACGCCTCGGCACGCCTGATCCTCGACGTACCACGCCACAGCCACATCACCCCCCACCTGAGAAACCTGCACTGGCTCCCCGTCGACAGGAGAATCTCCTTTAAACCCCTCATCCACGCACACAAGGCACTCCACAAGACCGGCCCAACCTACCTCAACAGACGGCTCTTCTTCTACGTCCCCAACCGCCAGATCCGCTCCGCCGACTTCTCCCTCGCCACCGTCCCCCGCATCCGAAGAACCACCTCCGGCGGCAGATCCTTCTCCCACCTCGCCGCCAAGACCTGGAACACCCTTCCACTCAGCCTACGACAGACCCAAGACCTGCTGACCTTCAGGAGGCTACTCAAGACCTGGCTGTTCGACCAGTAGCGGCACCCCCCCCCCCCTTTTCTTCCCTTGTTCTTCCCCAGCGCCTTGAGACCCTCGCGGGTAAGTAGTGCGCTCTACAAATTCTGTGATTGATTGATTGATTAGAAATGGGATTTCTAGTTGTCAGAGTATGCACCCTGTACAAGCAGGAACCACCACTCTAGTCAGGGTAAGCTAGATAAACACTAAAAAATAATCTGTGCTCACCTCCTGGTAGCTTGGCACAGAGCAGTCAGGCTTATCTAAAGAGACAATGTGTAAAGTATTTGTGCAACACACACACACACACAGTAACACAATGAAAACACCACAAAAATACTCCACACAGGTTTATAAAATAGATAATTTTATGAGTAAAACAAGACCAAAACGACAACAATCCAATAAGTAGAACCGGATTGTTGAATTTTTAAACAATAAATCAAAATCCAGTGCTTAGAGTCATCATCATCATCAAACCACTTTATTCGGCTAACCAAAGCCATAAAAGTACACCACAGTGAACAATACATAAAAAACTGGTTAAAAAACATATTTATACATTTTGAATTCCTTAAAATATACCACATACAAACAATAAAATAATACCAATAAAAACAAATGACATAGTTCATTAATCATGCAATAAAAGCAATTATATCTATGTATAAAATCAATCAGCACTTTAAAATATCTAGCCCCCTTTCTTCCTATGTCTGACTGCCGCCACCAAAAAGTTCGCAACATTAAAAATCTCCCATGGGTTGTTTAACAACTGCAGATATAGTAGGGCTGGTCTGACTTGCACAAATCCCTTCCCCTTTAAAATGGGTCTTAAAAACTTTCTCCTCACAGGGCTAAAGTACTCACAAAACATTGTAAAGTGCATGGTGTCCTGCAAAGAAAAATTATCACATGTACAGGGACCTAGGTCTTATCCTGCTCCAGCCCTGTACATCTGCTAAAAGACAATGGATAAGATTAAAACGAAACTTAATTAGAAGAAATCGATGAAAAGGTTTTGTAACGATTAACAAATACGGTTCAATCCGTGGGACTGTCTTTAACAGCAAATGTGCTCTCATCGTGGGTTTAACAATCTCCAATGCCTCTCTCTCGACAGACAACATATTTAAGAATTGGGCTTTAACCCATGCCACATCCTGTTGCACTATCTTTTCCGGAGTAGCAAAGAGTTCCGGTCGCCCCAATTTTCCAAGCATTGACTTGACGTGCTTAGAGTCAAATAGCAATCAGAGGTACTTTAGGTCGCGCTGAACCCGGGTAAATCCAAAGTTCAGGCCGACCGCAATGGAGGCTGGCTACAGGACTCACAAATGGTCCCGCTGAAAAAGTACTTTGGATGGAGCAAGCGTCGACGTCGAAGACTCGATACGTCGGTTCTGATCAGCACAAGCGATGAAGACTTCAACAACGAACCCCTTTGCGATGCAGGCGCTGCGTTGTCGTCGAGCCGTGCTGTCCGTCAACGTCGTGCTGCACAGTCCAACAAAGTGATGTCGATAGGTTCCTGCGTCGGTGTGGAAGGGCAATGCGTTGGTTCCGATCGACGCAAAGTCATCACTGCATCGATTTTGATGCTTCTGTACAGCAGAAATCACCTTTCAAGGGCCAGGACTGGATTGACACCACTTGGCAGGGCAGGCTCACAGCTCGCAGCATCTAGGTGCTGTTGCAGAGTTGTAGGAAGTATTTGATGGCCCTGAGACTTGAGAACAGGGGGAAAGCCAGCAAGCCCTTGGAGTCACTCTGGGTTCAAGTGAGATGGGTTCAGTCCTTGTCCTCAGCAGGGCAGAGATCAGCAGGGCAGCACAGCAAAGCTGAATATCAGTTCTTCCAGAGCAGCAGTCACGCAGAGTGGCAATCCTTGTAGCACAGCAGTCTTTACTCCTGGCAGAGTTCTTCACCGGTCCAGTAGTGTACTGTCTTGGTAGGGTCAGAGGCTCAGTACTTATGCCCAGTTGCGCCTTTGAAGTGGTAGTGACGTCAAAGCAGGCCCTTGAAGTGCACAGGTCCCCCTTTCATCCCAGCCCTGGCTCCAGACTATGGTAGAATAGAAAAATCCCACTTATGCATTATTTCATGTATGTTAGCATTTGCGGCACCATTTTGGGTTATAATCGAAACTTATCCTTCGTCATTTCTCAGAAGAGGCCTCAGTTAGGTTTCATTTCCCCGAGGCTGGAATTCACCTCACTAATGAATACACTGTTCTTATTAACGCATACCTATCCCTTTAGATAGAAGCCTTCTCCCACTTGTCTAGTGGCGGGCACGGGCAGAATGACCTTGACTGGTAGATAGTGTGTGCCCGGCCCCTGAATCGAAACTTAATTTTTTGTACTTCACTGTTTTACTGTATCTGCTTGGAAAATTACATTGTGGGGGTGCCTTCGTTGGTTCCGAATGTACATAATGTATCTTTATGCTTGCTGATGCCAGTCTCTCTGCAGCACTCCTAAGCGACTGGGCAGATTGGGCTCCACTCTGAGTGTACCTGAATAAACAGATATTGGTTTGTATTCTCTACTGTTTGACCGACTCTTCATTTGGTATGGAAGGCTCAGAGGTGGTCGTGAGTGACCCGGGTGACCCTAATCGGGTCACTTCCTTCAACTATCAGTAGGGGGTAATCAGCCCTTTGTATGGGAAACAGAACATTGCCTATTTGGGTGTAAGTGTCAGCTAACCCTCTCTCTTCCTGCCCAGAAATAGCTATCAGAATGCAGATAAATGCAGATGAGTTCCTTGTCACACCCACCCTTGTTGTGGCTGTCTAGATGGAACGCACAAAGTGCAACCGTCACCTATTCCAGATGTGTATTAGTGAGAGACTGCAAGGCACACAGCACAGTAAAAGCAGGGAAATGTCCACTTTCTAAAAGTGGCATTTCTAAAATAGTCATGTTAAATCCAACTTTACCATTTAAGAGGATTTATCATTACCATTCCAAAGAAATAAAACATGATGCAGCTACTCCTTTCTGATCAGGAATTACAGCTTAAATTTGTTTTAAGGAATTCTAAAGGCTAGCCTATGAGAGGAGTAGGCCTCACAGTAGTGAACAATGAAATTAGATGTTTGTCACTACTAGGACATGCAAAACTTACCAGTACATGTCCTATCTTTTACTTACACAGCAGCCTGCCCTTAGGGCTACGTAGGGCCTACCTTAGGGGTGACATATGTAATAAAAGGGGAGTTTAAGGCTTGGCAAGTGGTTTTAAATGGCAAGTTAAAGTGGCAGTAGTTGCACACACAGGCCTTACAATGGCAGGCCTGAGACAGGTTTGAAAGGCTACTTGTGTGGGTGGCACAATCAGTGCTGCAGGCCCACTAGTAGCATTTAGATTACAGACCCAGGGTATATGGTATACCACTTTACAAGAGATTTAAAAGTAAACTAATTGTGCCAATTGAGTATACCCCATTATCCCCATGTTTAGGGGAGAAGCATGTGCAATTTAGCACTGGTCAGCAGCGATACAGTGCTCAGAGTCTTAAGGCCAACAAAAAGATTCAACAAAAAGAGGAGGTAAGCAGGCAAAAGGTTTGGGGAATACCACCCTATGGATGACAGGTCTAACACGTTCCTCCCCCCAGCTGAAAGTGGGGAGATCTACCAACTTCTAGGGAGTTCTCATCACTAAGGCGGAAGAACATGGATAGACCATAAACATTGGCGTGGTCCACCCCTGGCATGTGTTCCACCCCGAAGTCTATCCCCTATAGGGAAATGGACCACCTCAACAATTTTGGATTCTCATCCCTCATTTGCATGAGACACTAGAGGGGCCTGTAGTCAGTCTGAATTCAGGAAGTGAGTACCAAACAGGTATGGCCTCAACTTCTTCAGTGCCCCGACCACAGCAAAAGCTTCTCTTTCTATAGCACTCCACCTTTGATCCCTGGGGAGTAACCTCTGGAGATGAAGGCTACAGGTTGGTCTAGGCCCTCTTCATTTATCTGTGAGGACACTGCCCCTATGCCATGTTCTGAGGCATCTGTTTGAACGATAAACTCCTGGGATAAGTCAGGGGCCTTGAGTACAGGGGCTGTGAACATGGCGTGCTTCAGGGAGTCGAACATTTTTTGGCATGCCTCTGTCCAAATCACATTTCTGGGCTGCTTCTTAGAGTCAGCTCTATCAAGGGGGCAACAATGGTGCTCTATCCCTTGACAAACCTTCTGTAGTACCTAGAGAGGCCCAAGAATGTTCTGACCTCAGTCTGGGTTTTGGGGGGCTCCCAGGCCATGATTGTCTCTATCTTGGTCTGAAGGGGCTGCACATTACCCCTGCCCACCAGGTGTCCCAAGTACACCGAAGATCTCTTCCCTATCAGGCACTTACTGGCCTTGATAGTCAGGTCTGCCTGTTCCAGTGCCTGAAGCACTTCCTGGAGGTGAAAAAGGTGGCCCTTCCAGTTGCTACTGTAGACAGCTATGTCATCCAGATATGCAGCTGAGAAGGCCTCCACACCAGCAAAGAACTGGCTCACCAATCTCTGGAAGGTGGCAGGGACATTTTTGAGTCCAAAGGGCATCATACGAAATTGGTAGTGGTCCTCAGGAATGGAGAAGGCTGACCTCTCCTTGGCACTTTCTGTTAGGGCAATCTGCCAGTACCCTGATGAAAGATAAAAGGGTACTTAAGTACTGGGCAGCCCCTAACCCATCAATCAGCTCATCAGCCCAGGGCATGGGATGAGCCTATGTTCATGTAACTGAATTAAGCACTCTAAGATTTAAAGGGCACCCCTGGCACCAGAACTTCAGTTCTGATTTGAATTGCAACAGTGGACACAGAAGAGACCCAAGTCTGCGACAACAGGACCTGCACAAAACAAAGGCGTGATACTGTTCACCTCTGTTACCCATCCTGATACTGCACAACTGCGACTAGTCCCGGACCAAAGACTGGTTCCCCCAGACAGAGGGACCACTTTGAGACCCAAAGGCAACTCCAGACTCCCTTGGACTTGTGGCAGTAGTCCCCTGCAGTCCGCAGGTAAATACAACATACCAGAACCAAAGAATCGCTTGCCATCTGGCCCTACAAGGGATCGGCCAAAAGTAGATGGTAGAGTGCATTGTGGGAAATGCAGTCCTGACCTTCAGCAAGTTTCAGTCAGCTACCATTTCCCCCAGGCCTCCAGAAGTCGAAGTAACATCTTGCTGACCTTACTGCTGTCAAGGCTTGTTGGTGGCCAGTCCAGGAACCACCACCTTTACTCGACACAGCAACACGAGGTAACTCTACAGCACCTGCTACCAACCACAGCAGTGGCCCTGCTGTTGACTTTTTGCACTCGTTCCCGCCAGCACACTCTAAGAGGTAAAACCAGCTCCCATGTGGCTCCCGCTTTAGCACCAAGGATAGAAAGGACAACTCTGCACCCGGGCCTCTCGAGCCAGGTAAAATCGAACTGACTGTCATGGCTTGGTCCTGGGACAATCATCTGATTAATCACCAGTGGGTTCCATCCACGCAACTCGACCAGCAAGTGACCGATTGTCACATGTGCTTTCTACCACAGACCACAATGCTAAAGGTTTGCCGTATTTATTTGCACTGATTTCTTTTTGCTTCTAAAATCCATAACTTTGGTTACACTTATCCGATTGACTTAGTTTTGGTGTCTAACGTTATATAAGCATCTGCTTTATTTATAATATTGTGTCGGATTTCTTGTGAGTCGTGTCAATTACTTATCGTCCATGTTGTTACTCTGAAATGCTTAACACATGTTCCTCTAGTAAAGCCGGACTGCTCTTTGCCACAGTACCAGGACTGATCATTGGATTTATTGTTGTGAATCCAAGAACCATCTTTGGAGCATTGAGAGAGTATTACATAGTGAAGCCTAACCAGCCTTACTACAGAATACTCCACTTTCCTACAAATACGGACTGTACATGCATGATGAGTCGGCAGTACCCTCTTGGACTATCTGACAGGCAGTTTTAATACTTTAGAGCAATCGGTGTTAGAGGAAGGGCCTATAGCCTAGTCTACAGCTGTCTAGCAGAGCACTTGGTGTCAGGACTCTGAAATCAGTAGCTGGCTCTGCGTCAAACAGCGTGTTTGACAGAGCATGGTCCACTCAAGTGCTGCTCTATCTTTCATATTCTAGAGTGACAAAGGGCTCGCTGTGCAGCAGGAATGACTGTTGGGATGAGTGCAGTTCTGATCAGAAATCAAGAAGATAAAAATGTTTAGAATGCACGTGTGTGTGTGTGTATGTGTGTTTTTTTTTACCCTGGGTTAATGGTGGTAATCCCAGGTCCAGTTTGTTCATCCATGGCACCCACCCTTGTTATAGTGCTAACTGCATGATGGGTCCACCATTGATACAATCCTCGCAATAACATACTAACAAACAACAAAGTGTTGGAAGAAATGCTTGAATTAATCCCAGCCACTAGCGATTACTTGGGCTGCAGTACTGTCAATTTTGTTTTGCCCACTATGCCTATATCCAAAAAGACGGGTCATATAAAAATCTATCTTGGTCCGGCTCCAATAGCAAGAGACAAAGGGTGACGCTAATGTGGCTGGTTTCTGTCTAGAGGAGCATAGCAGTTAAAAAATGATGTGCTGGAATACAACCCAAGCGTTCACCAGTGGCTGAGATTACTTAAAGCATTAATTCCATCACTTTGTTTGCTATGGCACTGATATGACAGTAATTCCTGGCATAGTGTGGGCATCAAAGGAATTATGGTGCCCATGCCAGTATAATACTGGCACATTGTGCCTATTCCAGGCATAGTGGAGGTATGCATGGCATCATAGTGCTCACCACTGATACAATGCTAGGCCTGGCATATAAAATAGCTGTTAGACCTGGCAGCCTTGGCGTGGGATTCCCCTGTATTTTTGCCTTTGCCTCCTGTGTTTTTATTGTGTGTTGGGCATCGTTTTTGCTGGTCTAGATGCTTTGGGCACTTTGCCACTCCTGTTCAGTGCCAAAGTGCAAATGCTCCAAATTGTTGTCATGGATTAGTGCTTCCATAATTGGCTGTTAGGTTTACTATTAAGTCCCTAGTAAAGTGCACTGTGTGTGCCCAGGGCCTGCAAACCAAATGCTGCTAGTGGGCTTGCAGCACTGCTTGTGCCACCCACACAAGCAGCCTTGCAAAAGGGGTCTCAGACCTGTCATTGCAGTGTGTGTGCAGTCTAGTACTGCCATGTCGACCTGGCAAGTGCACCCACTTGCCAGGCCCTAACCTTCCCTTTTCTTACATGTAAGTCACCCCTAAGGTAGGCCTAAGGTAAACCTGTGGGCAGGATGCAGTGTATGTGAAAGGTAGGACATACCCTGATGTGTGTGGCATGCCCTGATAGTGAAATACTGCCAATTTCGTTTTTCACTATTGAAAGGCTATCTGTCCCATAGGATAGAATGGGGAGTTTACTTCTAACATCTTATAAGTATAACTGCCCATGGGAACAAGATGGGAAAGTGGAGTTTGGTATGCCTGAATTCAGAATATAAAGATGCATCTTCTAGTAAGGATGATTTTTATATCCTGGGTTTGAAAATACCACTTTTAGAAAGTGGATATTTTCTTGCTTAGCCATCCAGTGTGCCTCTGCCAGGTTTGTGTATTGACTGTCTGGCTCTGGAGTGACAGAGGCTGGGGATGTGCATTCTGTTCCGACAGCCACTTGGGGGGAGGGGGGGGGAGGTGTGTCCTGCCTTTCCAGGGTGTCAGGGCTGGGCTGAATAGACCTGGGCTGCATTCAGAGTAGGGGGAGGAGATTTCTTTCACACCTGAATGGGCCTGGTCTGCTTGGACAATGCTGTCTCCACCTCCTGCGGGGAAGCTGCACCAGAGAGGATAGAACTAGTTTTGGCTGGGTAAAGAGCTTCTCTGCCACCAGAGAATAAAGGAATTTGTGCTATACAAAGTGGGGCCCAGACCCCAGACTTTTAGATTACTTCTGGAATTCAAGAGGAACCTCAGCCAAGGAGAAGAGCTAGGAAAACTAAAGGAGAAGTACTGCCCCTTTGCTGTGTGTTGTCTGGGGTTGGCCTGCAGTGGCTGTTTCTGCCAAGGAGAGGATAAAGACGTTGCTGTGTGCTGTGTCTCCTGCTTGAGGAAGATCTCCAAGGGCTTGAAGTAGAGCTTGCCTCCTGTTTTGAAGTCTCAGGGATACAAAGACTTCACCACCAGCTCCCCTGAAATTCCTTGCTGGGAGTTCTGACCTGCCAAGAGGTGCCTGTGTTGGGCCTCTGGAAGTTGTTCCTGCTGTTGGGAGCTGGAAAAGTAATGCGACTATGAGAAAAGCAACACATCAGCACCTGTTTCCGACGCATCACTAAAGAAACCGACGCAGCGCCTGCCCGTGGCTGGAGAAATCGGCACATGCCGAATCCCGTGCACCAATCTCCTTAGTCCGAGATCACCGCACCCATTCCGACGCAGGCCCTGCTGTGCGGCTGCAAGAACCAACGCATCGTGGGACAGCGGCTAGAGAAACCAATGCAGCGCCGTTGCCGCCGCTGCATCAAGAACCAACTGTGAGAAGTTGGCTTGGTATATGCTGTTCACTAGTTAAAGTGGACACCTTGCACCAGTACAATTCGACTCTTATGGTAGGTAGGTTTAAGACAACCTTTATAGAAAGCTATCCTAGTGGTAGCTGTGGAGAGCAGCCTTCAGGCTAAGTCTTGGAGGAATGTAAAGCAGCTTGTTTTACCACGCAATCTCTTGAATCACCAAATGAAAAGACACCACACAGGTATATATATCAAATATATATGTATTTATTACTAAACAACTCTCTACTAATCTCTTGTGAGATTAGAAGACAGGAACATATGCATAAATCAACGTTTCACAATAAATTAAGCACAAATATGGCTGGGGCCCTAGGGGCGTACCAGACCATATACTAAAAAAGAGACTTAAGAACAACGACTTGCAAAGAGTCAAGGCCCAGGGCCTTCAGTAGTGCTGGGGCCTCACGAAACCACCCAAGGCAGGTAAGTAAAGGACCCACGGGGGACGCGTGCAGTGCGTGAACACAGGCGCGGATCGCCGTAGACTTCAATGGGGCAAGTCGCGGTTGGAAATTAAGAGTTTAAGGGCACTTCGGGAGTAGCTACAAGCAAGTCACTTACAGGGTAAGTAGTTCTAGGGCCAACACCCACAGGAGCACCGTAGTGCTGGAGTTACCTCACCCAGGGAAGCCGGGTGCATAGGTGTCCTTTGGTGTCGGGTCGCGGCGTCGTTTTCAATGGGAGCCAATGAAGACTTTCTGCTTGTGAAGCCAGAAGAAGGGTCCGGTGGAATCCAAGCCTGGATTCGGAAGAAGACCTGAAAGCAGAGGGGACAGTGTTCAAAGTCACTGGGCAGTGACCCGGGGCAAGGAAGATGAATGCCCACCGTCGTCGACAGATTCAGGTCATTCACGGGTGTCTTGACTCTTCGGTCACGAGATCCAGGAGGCGTCGAGGACGACCAGGAGCTGGATTCGGCGTGTCCCACGAAGTCTGCAGCCGACTGCGGTGTCGGCGACCCGATTGGAGCCAACAAGCCTTGGTAGCAGCAAGTCTCGTGGAAAGCGTAAAAAGTCAATGGTGCAGACCAGCAAGGTCTGGGGAACTCACCCAGCGAGGGTAAGTCAGGGCAGGCCTGGAGCAACCAGGAGAGCCCCTTGGTTCTGTAGAAAAGTCTTCAGGGGACCCACAAGCCGGCTGGAAAGGAATCGCGAAGACGC
The DNA here is from genome assembly GCA_963921515.1 of Calotriton arnoldi. Taxonomy (NCBI): domain Eukaryota; kingdom Metazoa; phylum Chordata; class Amphibia; order Caudata; family Salamandridae; genus Calotriton; species Calotriton arnoldi. The sequence continues at coordinate 401,285 of CAWUFW010000880.1, forward strand.
CTCGGGAGGATTCCTTCAACAGGGGCCCATGATCACTCGGGATGGGGTAGGCCTCTGATCTTCGGAGGGATTCCTGCTAGAGGCTGGGACCACACGTGGTCCAAAGCACAGGTTCGTAGAACGTCGTGAAGGGGTTGCACTCGACAATAGTGCACGGTACCCAGGGACTGCGGTTCCTCGTCACTCGTGGGGTCCACTGGCCTCAGCTTCGCTGGGGACTCACGATGGCCTTGGAGAAGTCAGGAAATCCTCGTCTTGGGCTGCAGGGACCTCGGGCTCCGGCGGGAGCAGCGTAGTTTGCGACCGTCGTTTCAGTTTTTGGTGCCTGCCAAGCAGGGGAGTCACTCCTTGACTCCAAGGGAGATTCTTCAGTCTTCCAGAGGTAGTGGAACGTCGAAGGTCCAGGATTCTTCTTCAGAGCGTCGTCCAGGGATATCTAGTTTGCAATGGCAAGGGTTCCCTACCTTATACTAAAAAGGAAGGGAGGGACTAGCTCCAAGACCCCACCTATGGGAGGGTCAGGGGAGTGGGTGGCTACACCCACTTCCCTTTGTCCAGTTTCGCGCCAGAGCAGGGGCAGGTAGCCCCTGAGCCAGTTTGAACTGGGGTATGCACAGAGGAGCCTTCTGCTCCCCCAGTGCAGGACTTCAAAGCACTCTAGGAGTGCACCCACCCAGCCCCAATACACTAAACCCTGTCTGGGAGGTGGTCACACCTCCCTGGGACAGGATACCTATTGTTGGGCTTCCTCCACTGCGAGTTTCGGTCATCAGCAGGAGGGCAGCCCAGTGTCTGTGACTGGTGGCATCCATTTTGTGATGCCAGGGCTCTTCAGGATTCTACCGCGTTTCCTCAGTAGGTACATGTCTATCCCTCTAGAAGAGTGGAATGCTACCCCCGCCGCCAGAACTGGCGGCGGGGGTAGTATTCCAAGATGTTTGACACCAAACACGACATGTTTCCGTGCAGCCATCCCAAAGTTAGCATTTAACGCGAGGTTATAATGCGCTTAAGAGTATATGGTCAGGCTGCACTACAAACAGCATCAGAGAAGGGTCTCCGAAGGCTGCAGAGGTGCTCTGCTCATGCAGGGGCACCCTCTCACATAGGAACCAAGCACTCTGCCTTCAGGGTTGATAAGGCCTGCCATAGGAGTGAATTATAGTTTTATATGTGTGTATCTATGTAGTGATATAGGTAGCCTATATCACAGTAAGGGGTGCATGCACCACCTTACCCAGGCTGCAGTAGCAGACCCGTGGTGTCAGATTTAGTCTGCTTCCCAGGGGTGGCATAATACATGCTTCAGCCCCTGGTAGGCCTGTGAAGTACCTATGCCCTTGGCACCTAAGGTACCATATACTAGGGACTCATAAGGTACCACAGTATCCAATCACTAGTGCACCTAGAGTGCACTCCATGTCGTTTAGAGAGAACAGAGAGGCTGGGGCCCTGATTGGCAGGGTCCCAGCCTGACTATAGCCAGAAACCAGTGTAAACATCAGAAAAAAAGTGGGGGCAACATAAGAGGCAGATCCTACTCTCCTACACAACCCCCCCAAACGCAGGGACACTAAACTAACCTTGACCAGTTGAGTCTTCGTGCTCTAAGTGGAAATACCTTGAGAGTCCATCTGCATTGGCATGTTGGGTCCCAGGCCTATGTTCCACTGTATAGTCCATCCCCTGTAGGGAAATGGACCACCTCAAAAGTTTTGGGTTTTCACCTTTCATCTGTTTAAGCCATAGGAGGGGCTTGTGGTCAGTCTGAACTATGAAGTGAGTGCCAAACAAGTATGGCCTCAGCTTCTTCAGGGCCCACACCACAGCAAAGGCCTCCCTCTCTATAGCTGACCAACGTTTCTCTCTAGGGGTCAGCCTCCTGCTAATAAAAGCTACTGGCTGGTCTTGACCTTCATCATTCAGTTGAGACAGTACAGCTCCCACACCCAGCTCAGAAGCATCTGTTTGGACAATGAACTTTTTGGTGTAGTCTGGACTCTGTAAGATGGGGGCAGTGCACATGGCCTGCTTTAGGTCTTCAAATGCCTTCTGACAGCTAGCTGTCCACTGAACCTTTTTGGCATTTTCTTTGAGGTCAGATCATTCAAGGGGGTCACTATAGATCCATATCCCTTCACAAACCTCCTATAGTACCCAGTCAGGCCTAAGAAGGCTCTCACCTGTGTCTGGGTGGTTGGAGCAACCCATTCCATTATGGTTTGGATTTTGCTCTGTAAAGGCTGAACCTGGCCCCCACCCACACGGTAGCCCAGGTATACAACCTGACTCTGCCCTATCTGGCAATTAGTGGCCTTGATAGTGAGGCCTGCTTTCTGAAGAGCCTCCAAAACATTTCTGAGGTGGACCAGGTGATCCTGTCAGGAGGAACTAAAGACAGCAATATCATCTAGATAAGCTGAGCAATAAGTTTCCATCCCTGCCAGAACTTTGTTCACCAACCTCTGAAAAGAGGCAGGTGCATTTTTCAATCCAAAGGGCATCACCACAAAGTGGTAGTGCCCACCAGCGGTCGAAAATGCTGTTTTGGCTTTTGCATCATCAGCTAACCTGATCTGCCAGTAGCCAGCTGTTAGGTCAAATGTACTCAGATACTTGGCTGAGGCCAAAGTATCAATCAGCTCATCTGCCCTTGGTATGGGATAGGCATCAGTCCTGGTGACTGCATTGAGGCCTCTGTAGTCTACACAAAACCTCATTTCTTTCTTACCACCCTGGGTATGAGGCTTGGGTACTAGGACTACTGGGCTAGCCCAAGGGCTATCTGAAGGCTCAATCACACCTAACTCCAACATTTTCTGGACTTCAGTCCTGATACAGTCCCTGACATGGTCAGGTTGCCTGTAGATTTTACTCTTGACAGGCAGACTGTCCCCAGTGTCCACCTCATGGGTGCACCAGGTAGTCTGACTAGGGGTCAGGCTAAACATATGTCTGTACTGCTGCAGAACTTGTCTGCACTCAGTTTGCTGATGGTCAGTGAGGCTGCTTGCCAAAGCAACACCATCTACTGACCCATCATCAGGGTTCTGTGAGAGCAGGTCAGGGAGAGGGTCACTCTCCTCCTCCTGTTCCTCATCAGTTGCCATGAGCAAGCCCATGTCAGCCCTGTCAACATATGGCTTTAATCTGTTGACATGGAGCACCCTCAGGGGGCTCCTGGGAGTTCCAAGATTCACCAGATAGGTGACTTCTCCCTTTTGCTCAACTATTGTATGGGGGCCACTCCATTTGTCTTGGAGGGCTGCTGGGGCCACAGGCTCCAACACCCACACTTTCTGTCCTGGCTGGTACACAGTCAGCACAGCCTTTTGGTCATGCCAAGCTTTTTGTAATTCTTGGCTGGCCTCCAGGTTTTTGGTTGCCTTTTTCATGTATTCGGCCATCCTGGAGCGGAGACCAAGTACATAGTCCACCACATCCTGTTTGGGGGTTTGAGAGGTAACTCCCAGCCCTCTTTTACCAAACATAATGGACCTCTTACAGGATGCCCAAACAGAAGCTCAAATGGGCTGTAACCAACCCCCTTCTGTGGAACCTCTCTGTATGCAAACAACAGGCAGGGAAGAAGAAGGTCCCATTTCCGCCTAAGCTTCTCTGGGAGTCATTTAATCATTCCCTTCAGGGTTTTGTTGAAACGTTCAACCAACCCATTGCGGGTGATAGGGGGTGGTGAATTTATAAGTTACACCACACTCCTTCCACATTGCTTTTAAATATCCTGACATGAAGTTTGTACCTCTGTCAGAGATGACCTCCTTTGGGAAACCCACTCTGGAGAAAACTCCAATGAGGGCTCTTGCCACCACAGGGGCTGTGGTGGTCCTCAGGGGAATTGCCTCTGGGTACCTGGTGGCATGATCCACTACCACCAGGATAAATCTGAGCCCAGATGCAGTTTGAGGGTCAAGGGGACCAACAATGTCAATCCCTACCCTTTCAAAGGGTACCCCCACCACAGGTAGTGGTATCAGGGGGCCTTTGTGGTGCCACCTGCCTTGCCACTGGCTTGGCATGTGACACAGGAGCGACAAAACTCCTTTGTGTCCTCTGACATATGTGGCCAATGAAAATGTGGAACAAGCCTGTCCCAGGTCTTGTTTTGGCCCAAGTGACCTGCTAAAGGGATGTCATGTGCTAGGGTCAAGAGGAACCCCTAAACTTCTGAGGTATTACCAACCTCCTGGTGGCTCCAGGGGCTGGATCTCTACCCTCAGAATGTAGGAGTCCCTCATCCCAATACACTTTATGGGACCCACTAGCACTCCCCACTCCCAGCAGCCTCAGAAGCAGCCTGCTGTCTGAGGGGTTCAAGAGAGGGGCAGCACTGTTGCTCCTTACTCAGATCTTCCCTAGAAGGGCCCCCTGCCCCCACGAACTCAACCTGATCAGGCTCAAGTTCCTCTGGGGCAGTTCCTTCTTCAGGATCTGCTCCTCCTCCCTTAAGAGGGGAATCAATGATCTGAGACAGAGGGGAAGGCACTGCCTTAACCCTACTGCTCCTCTTCTTGGGAAGCATCTGGTCCATTGTTTCAGGATCCAGAGCTGGTTCAGTGTCATGCATTTTGGCCTGTGACCTCGTCACAGCAAATACCTCTGCAGGGATGCCTAACATCTTAGCATGAGTCCATAACTCTACTTCAGACCAGGCTGAAGTTTCTAGATCATTGCCCAATAGACATTCTACAGGGAGGTCTGCACGGACTACAACCTTCTTGAGGCCAGTTACCCCTCCCCAGGAGAAATTCACAACTGCCAGACTATGGTTGGTCCTGACATTGCTTGCATTGGTCACCTGGTACATTTCGCCCAGGATGATCTGTCCAGGGTCCACAAGATCCTCTGCCACCATGGTGACAACTAGCACCTGTGTCCCTAAATGCCAAAGCCTGTTTGCCATTTATTACAGGCTGCTGTTTGTATTTGCCCAGATTACTGGGGCTCACCAGGAAGGACATGTCAATGTCTCCATCACAGATCAGCATTGCCTGAGTGGGTACTCTGACTAGGCCAGAGTCCACTTCAGAACCCAGGGTCAACCCTATTACACCCTTATTCTGAGTACCACCTCCACCAGTAGCTGAACTAGGGGGAACAGTTGCCTTAGGGGCAGGAGTGGTGGTGGTTTGGTCTTTGGACTTGTTACAATCAGAAGTCCAGTGCCCTTTCTGTTTACAGAATTTGCACCAGGGCTTCTTTTGGCCTTTTCCCTTGTTGGATTGTGACTCCCCACCAGATGCAGATTTTTGGGGCCCTTGTGAAGACTTCTGGTCTTTTGACTTATCCCCACTTTTCTCAGAGCCCTTAGAATCCTGCTTCTTTGTGTCACCCCCTTGGTTCTGGGTTTTCTGCCTCACCCTGGTTCTGACCCACTTGTCTGCCTTCTTTCCCAATTCTTGGGGAGAGGTCAGATCTGAGTCCACCAGGTATTGATGCAACAACTGGTTCTGGCAATTATTAAGGATCTGTTCTCTCAGCATTAGATTATACAATCCCTTGAAATCAGTAACCCTACTGCCAACCAGCCAACCCTCCAGAGCCTTGGTTGCACAATCTACAAAGTCAGTCCAGTCCTGAGTCTGTGCCTTCTGGGTGTCTCTGAACTTCAACCTGTACTGCTCAGTGGTTAAGCCAAACCCATCTATCAGTGCACTCTTCAGGACTTCATAGTCATCAGCATCCTCTTCTCTAACAGTGAGGAGCTTGTCTCTACCTTTATCTGAAAAGGAGAGCCACAAGATTGCTGCCCCACTGCTTTTGGGGGACCTGTTGTACTCTACAGGCCCTTTCCATAGCAGTTATCCACTTATGGATATCATCCCCACTCTGGTAGGGAGGAACAACCTTGCTCAGGTTCCTATGGTCTGGAATATATTCTCTGCCTCTAGGGACACTGTTGCTGCCACCAGGGGTTCTAACCCCTCTTTTCTAGAAGCTCTCTGGAGCTCCAGGGCTTCCTTATCTAATGCCAACTGCTTGGTTTTGAGGGCAAACCTTGCTTCCTCATACTGCAGCAGTTTGTACATTCTGTCAGAGGAGGTCTCTCTTCTGGAGAAGTAGGAGTTCCTCTGGTAGACAGATTCTCTGCCAGAGTGATAGGAGTGTTCAGATTCCCTAGAAAGGGACCTAGGCCTCTCCTCCACTATGTCAGTTCTCTTAGGGAGAATTCCTCTGTCCTGTTCAGACCCCTTGGGACCTGGCCCTACAATCACAGAGTCTTGGTCATCCAGATGTTCATCATCTGACCCAGACACTGTAATTGACCCACCCACTGATTCAGACCCATTAGCTCCTAGAGCTAATCTAAGATCATCTGCTGTCAGCAGATCTATCAGGTGTAGTGTGGAGGGACTCTGTCGTAGCTTCAGGTGCCTTGCAACACACATGGCTCTCAAGTCAGAGAAAGCCATGTCCTTATACTGAGGCTGAGTGGATCCACTGGGTCCACCCTTTAAGGACATTCTAGTGTTGTGCAGTGTTGTACTACCTACACTAGTTTGTGGCCTACTGATACTAGCTTGAGCTGTAGAAAGGGTGTGCTATCCCTTGGCACACAGCTCTAAGTTCAGTAGAACTTATTGATACTAAGCTTGACTTTATATGTACCTTGAGTACATATAGTGGTTTTCAGTTAGTAATTCAAATAGAGATTTTCTGGTAAAACAATAGCAAGCTGGAATCCCACACGCTGCCACCAATGTGAGAAGTTGGCCTGGTATATGCTGTTCACTAGTTAAAGTGGACACCTTGCACCAGTACAATTCGACTCTTATGGTAGGTAGGTTTAAGACAACCTTTATAGAAAGCTATCCTAGTGGTAGCTGTGGAGAGCAGCCTTCAGGCTAAGTCTTGGAGGAATGTAAAGCAGCTTGTTTTACCACACAATCTCTTGAATCACCAAATGAAAAGACACCACACAGGTATATATATCAAATATATATGTATTTATTACTAAACAACTCTCTACTAATCTCTTGTGAGATTAGAAGACAGGAACATATGCATAAAATCAACGTTTCACAATAAATTAAGCACAAATATGGCTGGGGCCCTAGGGGCATACCAGACCATATACTAAAAAAGAGACTTAAGAACAACGACTTGCAAAGAGACAAGGCCCAGGGCCTTCAGTAGTGCTGGGGCCTCACGAAACCACCCAAGGCAGGTAAGTAAAGGACCCACGGGGGACGCGTGCAGTGCGTGAACACAGGCGCGGATCGCCGTAGACTTCAATGGGGCAAGTCGCGGTTGGAAATTAAGAGTTTAAGGGCACTTTGGGAGTAGCTACAAGCAAGTCACTTACAGGGTAAGTAGTTCTAGGGCCAACACCCACAGGAGCACCGTAGTGCTGGAGTTACCTCACCCAGGGAAGCCGGGTGCATAGGTGTCCTTTGGTGTCGGGTCGCGGCGTCGTTTTCAATGGGAGCCAATGAAGACTTGCTGCTTGTGAAGCCAGAAGAAGTGTCGGGTGGAATCCAAGCCTGGATTCGGAAGAAGGAAGACCTGAAAGCAGAGGGGACAGTGTTCAAAGTCACTGGGCAGTGACCCGGGGCAAGGAAGATGAATGCCCACCGTCGTCGACAGATTCAGGTCGTTCACGGGTGTCTTGACTCTTCGGTCACGAGGTCCAGGAGGCGTCGAGGACGACCAGGAGCTGGATTCGGCGTGTCCCACGAAGTCTGCAGCTGACTGCGGTGTCGGCGACCCGATTGGAGCCAACAAGCCTTGGTAGCAGCAAGTCTCGTGGAAAGCGTAAAAAGTCAATGGTGCAGACCAGCAAGGTCTGGGGAATTCACCCAGCGAGGGTAAGTCAGGGCAGGCCTGGAGCAACCAGGGGAGCCCTTTGGTTCTGTAGAAAAGTCTTCAGGGGACCCACAAGCCGGCTGGCAAGGGATCGCGAAGACGCCTCGGGAGGATTCCTTCAACAGGGGCCCACGGTCACTCGGGACGGGGTAGGCCTCTGATCTTCGGAGGGATTCCTGCTAGAGGCTGGGACCACACGTGGTCCAAAGCACAGGTTCGTAGAACGTCGTGAAGGGGTTGCACTCGACAATAGTGCACGGTACCCAGGCACTGCGGTTCCTCGTCACTCGTGGGGTCCACTGGCCTCAGCTTTGCTGGGGACTCACGATGGCCTTGGAGAAGTCAGGAAAGCCTCGTCTTGGGCTGCAGGGACCTCGGGCTCCGGCTGGAGCGGCGTAGTTTGCGACCGTCGTTTCAGTTTTTGGTGCCTGCCAAGCAGGGGAGTCACTCCTTGACTCCAAAGGAGATTCTTCAGTCTTCCAGAGGTAGCGGAACGTCGAAGGTCCAGGATTCTTCTTCAGAGCGTCGTCCAGGGATATCTAGTTTGCAATGGCAAGGGTTCCCTACCTTATACTAAAAAGGAAGGGAGGGACTAGCTCTAAGACCCCACCTATGGGAGGGTCAGGGGAGTGGGTGGCTACACCCACTTCCCTTTGTCCAGTTTCGCGCCAGAGCAGGGGCAGGTAGCCCCTGAGCCGGTTTGAACTGGGGTATGCACAGAGGAGCCTTCTGCTCCCCAAGTGCAGGACTTCAAAGCACTCTAGGAGTGCACCCACCCAGCCCCAATACACTAAACCCTGTCTGGGAGGTGGTCACACCTCCCTGGGACAGGATACCTATTGTTGGGCTTCCTCCACTGCGAGTTTCGGTCATCAGCAGGAGGGCAGCCCAGTGTCTGTGACTGGTGGCATCCATTTTGTGATGCCAGGGCTCTTCAGGATTCTACAGCGTTTCCTCAGTAGGTACATGTCTATCCCTCTAGAAGGGTGGAATGCTACCCCCGCCGCCAGAACTGGCGGGGGGTAGTATTCCAAGATGTTTGACACCAAACACGACATGTTTCCGTGCAGCCATCCCAAAGTTAGCATTTAACGCGAGGTTATAATGCGCTTAAGAGTATATGGTCAGGCTGCACTACAAACAGCATCAGAGAAGGGTCTCCGAAGGCTGCAGAGGTGCTCTGCTCATGCAGGGGCACCCTCTCACATAGGAACCAAGCACTCTGCCTTCAGGATTGATAAGGCCTGCCATAGGAGTGACTTATAGGTTTATATGTGTGTATCGATGTAGTGATATAGGTAGCCTATATCACAGTAAGGGGTGCATGCACCACCTTACCCAGGCTGCAGTAGCAGACCTGTGGTGTCAGATTTAGTCTGCTTCCCAGGGGTGGCACAATACATGCTTCAGCCCCTGGTAGGCCTGTGAAGTACCTATGCCCTTGGCACCTAAGGTACCATATACTAGGGACTCATAAGGTACCACAGTATCCAATCACTAGTGCACCTAGAGTGCACTCCATGTCGTTTAGAGAGAACAGAGAGGCTGGGGCCCTGATTGGCAGGGTCCCAGCCTGACTATAGCCAGAAACCAGTGTAAACATCAGAAAAAAAAGTGGGGGCAACATAAGAGGCAGATCCTACTCTCCTACACCAATGCATCCCGATCCTCACACATCGCACCGGGGCGCCAAGTCTACAAGAATGTCAGGGCCGCAGTAAAAAACCAGTGCATCACGTCCCCGCACAGTAAGAAACCGGCACATCACCTCCCCTTCAGTGAGGAACCGACGCATCACCTCTCCTGCGTGGCAGTAAGGAAATGACGCATCACCTCCCCTGAAGTAAGGAACCGACGCATCACTTTCCCTGGGCGTAAGGAACCGATGTATCACCTTCCCTGCGGCTGTTTTTGTTTGTGATTGTGACGCATCCAAGGTACTTTGTGTTAAAATTGACACAACTATAGTTCGCTATGGACAGAACTGTTTCTACCTTTTAAAAGTCATATTTGGATTACTGTATTGTGGATTTTTGTCGTTTTGGTCTTGTTTGGTTTAGATAAAGATTATTTATTTTTCTAAACTGGTGCGGTGTCCATTTGTAGTGTTTTCACTGTATTACTGTATGTGTACACAAATGCTTTACACACTGCCTCTAAGATAAGCCTGTCTGCTCGTGCCAAGCTACCAAGGGGGTGAGCAGAGGTTATTTTAGAAGTGTATCCCCCTTACCCTGACTAGGAAGAAGGGTCCCTACTTGGACAAAAGTGCAAACCATTGCCAACTAGAGACCCCCATTTCTCACATTGGTGGTCAGCGGTGAGGATCTGGACTTGCATTTGTGCCCTACATACAGTGATTGGTGTACACTGCTAGTATAGTGAAGACCATCACGCAACCACATAAAATTGGTGCAACTTTTCCTTTAGGGAATTTTCTGCAACTTGAGAACTGCCAATTTTCATAACCAACATAGAAATCCTTGGGTCTAGAATAGTGAGATAAACAGTCAGAGACACTAGAAAAAATCACAGAGAAAACTGTGGGATAATCCCTTTCAGGACGTAATCCCTCACCAAAGGTGGCATGCTTCATCATCTGGGATTCTCCTCCTGGCGGAAAACCCTAGTCCCACCAAGGGCTACAACCCCCTCTCTGAGAGGGAGGAGCTCAGGGATGTTTTTTTTATATCTACTCTACAGAGGATATTCTAAATCCAACAGATGAGGAACAAGTAGTGGTGAGGGCGCAGCACAACAGAAAATTTAACTGTGTGGGGAGTGATATTAAAACTAACGAGAACCAAATATTCCCTTTATTGACTTATTCTCGCAGCCAGGGTTAAAAACAGTGCACCTGCAGTATGGATTTAAAACTGCATGTGTCGGACGAAAAGGAGAGGTCTACATGTTTCAGCCATTGGGACCCAGACGGTATCAAGTCTGTCGTCAAGACCTAGGTAGATGCTGCTGCACACAGAATAAGTGAATAGTGAAAAATAAATAAACAATACCGATACTGAAATACAAAACCAGTGGTACATCTGTTTTCAGTTCAAAATATAGTGATCGTACCTATTAGAGAAAAATACAAAAACATAGAATACAAGTATGTAAGTGGCTCTGAACATGTTTATACAAAAAAACTACGATAATGATGTAGGATAATATTCTCACCACATATCAAATGCAACTAGCATGTATCAATGAAGTAAAAACTTTGGCTTATCCGTACTGCACGGATAAGTAGCCTCACCTCTACCTGGCGACAGCTCAGGGAAGGGGTGCACCGCTCTATAAGGAAAGTGAATGTACAGGTATCAGACTCACATCACATCAAGTATCATTGGTACTACCCTTTCTGATATACATAGAGAGGGAACAGTTTGGGAGGAAAAAAGATCACAAAGAAAACCCAGTACACTTGATAACGGACTGTGACACCAAAATCAAATGACAAAGCAGTCACCCAATCCGCATCATCCATATCTTTTACCAATAGACAACTTCGTACAGTAAGTGTTGTCTGCTAGTTGTTAGAAAAGAACAGTAATGACAAGTCCAACATAGTGGAACCGTACATCGTTAACCACAGTATTCCCTACTCTGACAGGGAACAAAATGAAATAAAATAAAAAGGGTGTCGTATACCTTCACTAATATGGATGCTCAAAAACAGCCTGATTGTCAACAGCACAAAATGCGGTGTTCAATCTACACGGTGTGGGCATCGTTCACCAATGTCTCAGTAAGGCTCCATCTCACCGGTAAAAAGATGACACAGCCCAGGATAAAGGAGCAAATGAAAAATACTACTAGCGCACTGTCGATCAAATAATAACACAGTTAACGATATGAGTTCTCCTGAAGGAGTTAAAGATGAGAAGGTGCCCTTAAGATTGAGTCCCATCTACCAAGGATCTGTTTTCAGAAGTGTAAAACAAACATGAGTGATAATCTTGTGTACAATCCTGTTTATTCTATGAGGCAGAATAACAAGGAAGGGAGAAAGCCAAAAGATGACACACATGTAGGCTGCAACAGATGCCACAAACTGACTACTCACTCACCTCTCCGTCGGTACCCCTGGCGGTACAAAAGCTGCGACCGTAGGTGAGCGTAGGGGTCAAACCACCCTCCTTAAATACCATACAGGAAAGGTAATTGGATGATTAAGTACGCACCGGTGTGTGCGTCAACAAAGAAGTAGGAAGTTGTAGTTCAAAAAAGTTGTTTAGAGGCGCGCTCAACAGCGCATGCCCAGACCGCAGACAGGGATTCCTCCTGACTCGCAGGCTTCAATAACTTTATTGGTTACTCACTGATGTGTAATTAAAACAATGAAACGGTTAAAGAACCCGATTCTAAGACATAAAGGGAAATCTTTCAACTGCCTGATAACGCACTCAATTGCGCTCTATGTCTCAGGACAACAAGTTAACGTTAATAATGCGGTTGTAAGCATGAGAAACTCGTGAGTGGTAGGGATAACTATGATATGGAATATATAATGATGCCATCTATTAGGGTCCATATTAGTTTGTAATCCGCCATATGCCCTATATTAAACCACCAATACCCAGGCAGCAAGGGAATAGCACCCGGTTGTCTCTACTGTCTAGTCATCATTAGTACTAAGACCCATGAATGATACCGTAGGAGTCTTAAACTACCCACAGCATATGGGCGTTTTCTATATTTGTCCCCCATCACCAAGTAACAGTTAACTCGCTTCCTACTATGGTCAGTTGTTTAACTGATGTCTCCAGCAAGACTGAATTCGAGGACCCATTTGAGCGTAGTCAATAAATATAGATAATCTATTTAGAGACTTGGCTCAAGCGGAAATCCAATATAGTAGATCTAGTGAGAGATTGGTAGCCAACACCGGTGTGTAAAGTCAAAGCAGGATCCATCTGGAGCACATCATCACAGGGCTACCCACGGTATGTCATCGTTCAGACCTGTGGTATCACTCTGTAGTCTATGAACCCATCTCTGTTCACATCTAAACAGGTATTGTGAGATATCTGTAACATGGGAAGGAATAAAGGGTTGTTCCAGAACAGTCCAGTTTAGATCGTCTGGTGAATGGTACTTCTCAAGAAAATGATTTGTTAACTTAGTGGATAGTTTCTTGCAGCGAATGGTGCTTTTGTGCTCCATAATTTGCGTTTTAATCTTACTTGTAGTCATCCCCACATAGCGCAGTCCACATGGGCAGGAGACCAGATAGATAAGTCTGTCACTATTACAGTTCGTGTGACGAGAAAGTGTCTATGGTTTATTAGTGCCGATGTCAATTGTGACAGTATGTTTGGTCTGAGGACAAACAGCACATGCACCACAGGGGAAATGTCCTTTTATAGCTGGTAAACCCCAAAGAGTTCCTTGATTACGGGGTTGCTTCTCTCTTGGACATGTGTGGACAAGCTGATCTTTGATGTTCGTGCTTCTCTTAAAAGCAAACAATGGTTGGGGGATAGAAGTAATCCCAATAATTCAGAATATTCCAGTTTCTCAAAATGCTTCTCTTGATTTTGTTAGAGAAGCTACAGAAGGTGTTGACACGTGATTCTTGATGAGCCTTCCTTGGGTGTGGCAATCTCCATCAGAGCCTCCCTACTGTTGTTGGCTGCCCTCTTCTTCGATCTACGTATGAGTTTAGCCGGATAGTGCCTCTCTTTCAATTGGGAGGACAATGTCCTTGCATATTCTTCGTATTTATCTTTCGAGGAGCAGTTCCTCCTTATCCGTAGAAATTGCCCATAAGGCAAGTTGTCCCGAAGGGACTTCGGATGGTAACTGTTGTAAGATAATAACGAATTTCTGGCCATAGGTTTCCTGAAGAGTTCAGTTCCCAAGCCATCACCTTCTGGGAAAACTCGGATATCAAGGAACGGTAAGCTGGTATTGCTGTATTCATATGTAAAATTCAAAAACTCGTTCCTGGTATTCAGCCATTGATGGAATTCCATAATCGTGTCGGGTGTACCACGCCAAATGACGAACACGTCGTCAATATAGCGTTTCCATACCAGGATATGCATCCTGTAGGGATTCAATTCTGATAAAATGTGTTCTTGCTCGAAAAGATGGACGTAGAGATTCGCCAAGCTGGGAGCGAAAACACTGCCCATTAATGTTCCAGATATTTGCAGGAATAGTCCATCTTCAAACTTGAAGAAGTTCTCTTTCATGGCGAGACGCGCACATGCCATGATGAAGTGTACCGGGGAAATCGTATCCATCACTCTGTTGTTGAGTAAGGTTTGTATCACTGCCAATGTTTCATCCTGGGGGATACAAGTGTATAAAGACTCAACGTCGAAGGAGACAAGATAGTCTCTGGAGGCATCAAACTGAGTCACTTCAAGAAGTCTAAGGATGTCTTTAGTATCCTGAAGGTACGTTGGCATTTCGATGACCAAAGGTCGTAAAAAATGATCCATGAAAGTAGAGAGAGGTTCGAGTAAAGACCCTATCCCTGAGATTATGGGTCGGCCAGGAGATATGGATGATGCGGATTGGGTGACTGCTTTGTCATTTGATTTTGGTGTCACAGTCCGTTATCACGTGTACTGGGTTTTCTTTGTGATCTCTTTTCCTCCCAAACTGTGCTCTCCGTAAGTATATCAGAAAGTGTAGTACCAATGATACTTGGTGTGATGTGAGTCTGATACCTGTACATTCACCTTCCTTATAGAGTGCTGTCCCCCTTCCCTGAGCTGTCGCCAGGTAGAGGTGAGGCTACTTATCCGTGCACTACGGGTAAGCCAAAGTTTTTACTTCATTGATACATGCTAGTTGCATTTGATATGTGGTGAGAATATTATCCCACATCATTATCGTAGTTTTTTTGTATAAACATGTTCAGAGCCACTTACATACTTGTATTCTATGTTTTTGTATTTTTCTCTAATAGGTACGATCACTATATTTTGAACTGAAAACAGATGTACCACTGGTTTTGTATTTCAGTATCAGTATTGTTTATTTATTTTTCACTATTCACTTATTCTGTGTGCAGCAGCATCTACCTAGGTCCTGACGAAAGCCTTGATACCGTCTGGGTCGCAATGGCTGAAACATGTAGACCTCTCTTTTTTGTCCGACACATGCAGTTTTAATTTCATACTGCAGGTGCACTGTTTTTAACCCTGGCAGTCAATAAAGCGAATATTTGGTTCTCGTTAGTTAGTTCTAATATCACTCCCCACACAGTTAAATTTTCTGTTGCGCTGCGCCCCCACCACAACTTGTTCCTCTCATCTGTTGGATTTAGAATATCCTCTGTAGAGTAGATATAAAAAACATCCTGAGCTCCTCCCTCTCAGAGAGGGGGTCGTAGCCCCTGGTGGGACTAGGGTTTTCCGCCAGGAGGAGAATCCCAGATGATGAAGCATGCCACCTTTGGTGGGTGAGGGATTACGTCCTGAAAGGGATTATCCCACAGTTTTCTCTGTGTGATTTTTTCTAGTGTCTCTGACTGTTTATCTTACTATTCTAGACGCAAGGATTTCCATGTTGGTTATGAGTATTGAATTGGGGATATAATCCTTTGCAAGTCTATAAACTTTCCCTTGGACCCTCCTCTATCTTTTTTCGTGAAGCAACTGCCAATTTCCACCATGACCAAGCCAGCATCAATTGCATCTGTTGATATTGAGTTTGAAGAAGATAGGTTGGAAACCTACACTGTACATCAACTATAAGCCATCTGCAAGAAATTTAGTATTTCTGTGAGAGGCCTCACCAGAAAAGAAGAATACCAAAAGGCGCTGAGGGCCTGGTTGGAATCAAGAAATGCCAGTGGACTGGATGAGGATCCTATGGTGGAAGCAGAGAATGTAGATGGGCAGCAGGATGGGCTGTTGGGTATGCCAGGGGGAGAGTACCTTCTAGAGAGGACAGCAATGCATGTTCAAAGGGGCTGTCTCCAGAAGAGCTGGAGGACAGGAACAGAAGCAGAGTGCATGAGTTGGAGCTTACAAAGCTCAGGTTGGGAAAGGAGGATAAGGAATTGGAGTTAGAGAGGCAGAAACTGGTCCTAGAAGAAAAGAGGATGCTCTTAGAGCACGAGAGAGGTTTGAAGGAGCTGGACATAAAGGCCAAGAGTGTGGCGTCCAGTCCCAGTGGTGGCAGCTTGTCATTAGTGCCTGGAGAAGGGAGAGTGTACATCCCCAAGGAAGTCATCAAAGATTTTGTCAAGAGTGATGACATTGGTCAGTGGTTCAGGGGGTATGAGGTAGCAATGAGGTCCCATAGAATCCCTGAGAGAGACTGAGGAGCGGGGTTGTGGAGTCGCTTTATGACAGAAGGGAGGGATACCTTGCTAGCCTTACCAGGCAAGGAGCAAATGTGTTATGTCCTATGAAGGAAGCCTTAATCAGGAGATATGGCTTAACCCCAGAACTGTACAGACAGAAGTTTAGGGCCTGTAGGAAGCTTGAGTCAAGCACTTGGGTGGAGTATGTGTCATATTTTTCCAGGGCACTGGATGGTTGGGTGCAGGGTAGCCAGGTAAATGATTTTCAGAGGCTCTATGATGTGGTGGCATGGGAGCACTTGTCTGGTAGTTGTTTTCCAGAGCTACGCCAGCATCTGATTGTCAGTAGGCTGACTGACCCCAAGAAGCTTGCTGTGGAGGCGGACCGCTGGGTCAGTACCAGGGTCCACAAAGGATATGTGGGAGACTCCGCCAAGGGAGGGCAGGGTCCCCAGCAGAAGAGTGGGGGGGGACAAGGGTAAACAAAAGGAGTTCCAAAAAGGGCCCCCAAGTAATTCCCAAGGGAACCAAGGGAAAGGTTCCCAGCCCCCCGGTGGTAAGAAGCCATGGGTCTCTTCAGGTAAGCTTGTAGAGAACTGTACCCACACGTGTTACGCTTGTGATCAGGGGGGTCACTTCATAGGGGATCCTAAGTGTCCCAAAAAGACCACCACTGCACCCACAGGTGCACAGCCCCGTGGGTTGACTAGTGTAGCCTTGGGGGAGGTGTTGGGTTACCAGGAGGGTTGGGAGCCAGCAGAGTTGACTCTGGTCTCACTAGGAGACAGTGAGATGGTCCCAAGGACCCACCTGCCTGCTAACACTAAAATACGGGCAGTGGGTGACCATCAATGGCCATAGGGTGCAGGCTCTGAGAGACACTGGAGCCAGTGTGACAGCTGTCAGTTGTCGGCCGGTGTCTGAAGAGCAGGTGGTCCCCAACGTACTTTACCCAGTAATTGCACCTGACAACTCAGAGTGCCTCTGCAAAAATGCACAGGTTCCCTTTGAGTGGGGGGGGGCCTCAGGTACCTTGAAAGTAGTTGTGAGGCCAGCCATACCTGTTGACTGTGTGCTAGGTAACGATCTGGAGAGGTCCCCTTGGGAGAAAGTTGAACATAGATCTCATTTGGAGATGTTGGGTCTGCCTGAGTGCGTGTGTGTGACCACTCGGTCTATGGCAGCCGGTAAGGGCAATCAAGAGAACCTGGAGCCTGAAAGAATGGCCCAGGTGCCAGCCAAAAAGAGAAGAGGCAGGGGGTGCGGGAAACCGGCCCGAGGTTCCTACGGTCCAGGAGGAGGCAAACCTTGAGGCGGATGCCCTGGAGCCTACAGGGGAGCAAGTGGCTGAACGGGGGGACCTGCCTGAGCTGACACATTGGCAGCAAGAAGTGGGCCGCTCCAGGGAAGAATTCTGCAAGGAGCAGCAGGAATGCCCTTCTCTTGTTGGTTTGCGGCAGCAGGCTGCAAACCAGGCAGCAGGTGATCAGTCTGGATCACATTGGATTTACTGGGAGAATGGTCTCCTGTATAGTGAGCCTAAGG
Organism: Calotriton arnoldi; assembly: GCA_963921515.1. Taxonomy (NCBI): domain Eukaryota; kingdom Metazoa; phylum Chordata; class Amphibia; order Caudata; family Salamandridae; genus Calotriton; species Calotriton arnoldi. The sequence goes on from CAWUFW010000880.1 coordinate 418,923, forward strand.
TTGCTGAGCCTGGGTGAGCCCGTGTGTTGGTGGTACCCCAGCGCTTCAGAGCCTTCCTACTGGGTCTGGCTCATGATGTGCCTTTAGCAGGGCATCTGGGGCAAGACAAGACCTTTGAAAGGCTTGTCAACCACTTTTACTGGCCCCAGATGCGCAAAGACTCTGACAATCACTGTAGGACTTGCCAGACAAGTGGTAAAAGTGGGAGGAAGTGCAAGGCTCCCCTCCAACCTTTCCCTGTTGTCCGCAACCCCTTTGAAAGGGTGGGCATTGATATTGTGGGGCCTCTGGACCCGAAGACAGCCATGGGCAACAGGTTCATCCTCGTCTTGGTGGACCATACCACCCGGTACCCCGAGGCCATCCCTCTCCGAACTGTGACGGCCCGTGGTGGTCGGGCATTGATGGGGATCTTCTCCCGGGTGGGGTTCCCCAGAGAGGTGGTGTCTGACCGGGGAACCAATTTCATATCTAGGTATATGAAATCACTATGGCAGGAGTGCAGTGTTACCTATAAGTTCACCACTCCTTACCGCCCCCAAGGAAATGGGCTGGTTGAGAGATTCAACTGGACCCTGAAGGGCATGATTATGGGTCTTGGTGAACCCATGAGGCATAAGTGGGACGTCCTCTTACCATGCCTGTTGTTTGCTTACAGAGAGGTACCGCAGAAGTCCTTAGGGTTCAGTCCCTTTGAGCTCGCGTATGGGCATTCTGTAAGAGGACCTCTAAGTCTGGTCAAAGAAGGCTGGGAGAAAGCTCCCGGTAATCCTCCCCAGGATGTATATAGCTACATGCTGGCCTTCAGGAACCAGACTAAGAACTTCATACAACTCGCTCAGGCAAATCTGGAAGCCAGCCAGGAAGAGATGAAGCGGTGGTACGATCAGAATGCCACTCTAATCGAGTTTCAGCCTGGCCAGAAAGTATGATTCATGGCCTCAGTGGAGCCTTGTGCACTCCAGGACAAGTAGACTGGGCCATTTGAGGTGGTAGAGCGCAAGAGTGAAGTCACCTATCTGGTGGACTTGCAGTCTCCCAGGAACCCTTTGCGGGTCCTACATGTGAACTGGCTCAAGCCCGACTTGGAGAGGTCCGAACATGTTATGCTGCTAGCAATAGGTGATGGAATGGAAGAGGAGACTGAGCCTCTCTCTGTCCTCCTGTCTGCTAAGGAACATGATGGGTCAGTGGATGTTGTAAACCTCCCCCCTGCCCTGTTTCCAGAACAGCAGAGTGACGGTCACCAACTGTTGGGACAGTTTGCTGCTCTGTTCTTCCTGACCCCTGGTGCCACTCAGTGGTGTGTCCATGATGTGGACACTGGGGACAGTCCTCCTGTAAAGCACAAAATTTACAGATTGACTGACAGGGTCAAAGCTAGCATCAAGGAGGAAGTCTCCATGATGTTGGCTCTAGGGGAGATGGAGCCCTCCAACAGCCCTTGGTTCAGCCCAGTGGTCTTGGTACCAAAGCTTGCCGCACCCGGTGCCACGCCAGAACTCCGGTTCTGTGTGGACTACCAAGGTTGGGAGCTGCCAAGTACCTCATTATGTTTGACTTAACGTCTGGGTACTGGCAGATTGCCTTAACTGATGGGACAAAGGAGAGGTCTTCATATTCAACACCAGAGGGGCACTACCAGTTCCGGGTGATGCCCTTTGGGTTGAAGAATGCCTCTGCCACCTTTCAGAGGTTGGGCAATCAGGTGTTGGCCGGACTGGAGGATTTCAGTGCCGCCTACCTGGATGATATCGCAGTGTTCAGTGCCACTTGGGAGGAACATCTGCATCACCTCTGGAAGTGTTGAAAGCCCCGCAGAGGGCAGCCCTCACGATCAAGGCCAGCAAGTGCCAGATCGGGCAGGGATTGGTGGTGTACTTGGGACACCAGGTAGGGAGCGGCCAGGTGGCACCCCTACAGCCAAAGATTGATACCATCCTGGCTTGGGAACCCCCCAAGACAGAGGTGAGAGCCTTCTTAGGCCTCACCGGGTATTACAGGAGGTTTGTCAAGGGTTATGGCACCATTGTTGTCCCCTTGACTGAGCTGACTTCCAGGAAGCAGCCCAGGAAGGTGAACTGGACTAACGCCTGTCAGAAAGCTTTTGATACCCTGAAATCTGCCATGTGCACGGCGCCCATGCTTAAGGCACCCAACTTCTCGCAGGAATTTGTGGTGCAGACAGATGCTTCAGAGCATGGTGTGGGAGCTGTGCTTTCACAACTAAATGAGGAGGGCCTAGACCAACCCGTAGCCTTTATTAGTAAGAGGTTACTTCCACAGGAACAGAGGTGGAGTGCGATTGAGCGTGAGGCTTTTGCTGTGGTCTGGGCGCTGAAGAAGCTGAAGCCCTACTTGTTTGTGACTCACGTTCGGGTTCAGACCGACCACAGGCCCCTCAGATGGTTGATGCAGATGAGGGGTGAGAACCCAAAGTTGTTGAGGTGGTCCATTTCCCTACAGCGGATGGACTTTACGGTGGAACATCGCCCTGGTACAGAACACACCAATGCTGATAGTCTGTCCAGATTTTTCCGCCTTAGTGAAGAGAACTCCAAGAGGGTGTTTAGCTCTCCACACATTTCAGCTGGAGGGGACACATGTTAGACCTGGCAGCCTTGGTGTGGGTTTCCTCTGTATTTTCGCCTTTGCCTCCTGTGTTTTTACTGTGTGTTGGACATCATTTTTGCTGGTCTAGATGCCTTGGCACTTTGCCACTGCTGTTCAGTGCCAAAGTGCAAGTGCTCCCTCTGTAAATTGTTGTCATGGATTAGTGTTTCCATAATTGGCTGTTTGGTTTACTGTTTAAACCCTAGTCCTGTCAACTGTGTGTGCCTAAGGTCTGTAAGCCAAATGCTGCTAGTTGGCTTGCAGCACTACTTGTGCCACCCACACAAGCAGCCTTGCAAAAGGGGTCTCAGGCCTGCCATTACAGTGTCTGTGTGCAGTCTAGTACAGCCATTGTCGACCTGGCAAGTGCACCCACTTGCCAGGCCCTAACCTTCCCTTTTCTTACATGTGAGTCACCCCTAAGGTAGGCCCAAGGTACCCCTGTGGGCAGTGTGCAGTGTATGTGAAAGGTAGGACATGCCCCGATGTGTGTGACATGCCCTGATAGTGAAATACTGCCAATTTCGTTTTTCACAATTGAAAGGCTATCTGTCCCATAGGATAGAATGGGGAGTTTACTTATAACATCTTATAAGAATAACTGCCCATGGGAACAAGATAGGAAAGTGGAGTTTGGTATGTCTGAATTCAGAATATAAAGATGCATCTTTTAGTAAGCATGATTTTTATATCCTGGGTTTGAAAATACCACTTTTAGAAAGTGTATATTTTCTTGCTTAGCCATCCAGTGTGCCTCTGCTCGGTTTGTGTATTGACTATCTGGCTTTGGAGTGACAGGGGCTGGGGAAGTGCATTCTGTTCAGACAGCCACTTGGGGGGTGAGGTGTGTCCTGCCTTTCCAGGGTGAGTCAGGGCTGGGCTGAATAGACCTGGGCTGCATTCAGAGTAGGGGGAGGAGATTTCTTTCACACCTGAATGGGCCTGGTCTGCCTTGGACAATGCTGTCTCCACCTCCTGAGGGAAAGCTGCACCAGTGAGGACAGAACTGGTTTTGGCTGGGCAAAGAGCTTCTCTGCCACCAGAGAACAAAGGAATTTCTGCTATAAAAAGTGGGGCCCAGACCCCAGACTTTCAGATTACTTCTGGAATTCAAGAGGAACCTCTGCCAAGGAGCAGAGCTGGGAAAACTGACAAAGAAGTACTGCCTTTTTGCTGTGTGCTTTCTGGGGTTGGTCTGCAGTGGCTGTTTCTGCCAAGGGGGGGATAAAGACTTTGCTCTGTGCTGTGTCTTCTGCTTGTGGAAGATCGCCATGGGCTTGAAGTAGAGCGTGCCTCCTGTTTTGAAGTCTCAGCGATACAAATACTTTACCACCAGCTCCCATGAACTTCCTTGTTGGGAGCTCTGACCTACCAAGAGGTGCCAGTGACTGTGTTGGGCCTCTGGAGGTTGTTCCTGCTGTTGGGAGCTGGAAAAGTAACGCAACTACGAGAAGTGCAACACATCCGTACTTGTTTCCGACGCATCGCCGAAGAAACCGATGCAGCGCCTGCCCACAGCTGGAGAAATCGCTGCACGCTGAATCCAGTGCACCGATCTCTGAAGTCTGAGATCACCGCACCGATTTCGATGCAGGCCCTGCTGTGCAGCTGCAAGGACCAAAGCATCGTGGGACCGCGGCTGGAGAAACCAATGCAGCGCAGTTGCCGCCGCATCGAGAACCGGCGCATCCCCGATTCTCACGCATCGCACCGGGGTGCCAAGTCTACAAGAGCGCCGGGGCCGCAGTAACTCTCCTAGCACAGTAAGAAACCAACGCATCACCTCCCCTTCAGTAAGGAACCGACGCATCACCTCACCTGCGTGGCAGTAAGAAACCGACGCATCACCTTCCCTGGGCGTAAGGAACCGACGCATCACCTTCCCTGCGGCTGTTTTTGTTTGTGATTGTGACACATCCAAGGTACTTTGTGTTGAAAGTGTCGCAACTATAGTTTGCTATCGACAGAACTGTTTCTCCCTTTTAAAAGTCATATTTGGATTACTGTATTGTGTATTTTTGTCATTTTGGTCTTGTTTGGTTTAGATAAAGATTACTTATTTTTTACTGGTGTGGTGTTCATTTGTAGTGTTTTCACTGTATTACTGTATGTGTACACAAATGCTTTACACACTGCCTCTAAGATAAGCCTGTCTGCTTGTGCCAAGCTACCAAGGGGGTGAGCAGGGGTTATTTTAGAAGTGTATCCTCCTTACCCTGACTAGGAAGAAGGGTCCCTACTTGGACAAAGGTGCAATCCATTGCCAACTAGAGACCCCCATTTTTAACAATAGCCATTCTTACCCTATGGTTGGCATCAATCACCTTATGATGCCCATGCTTGATATGATGTGGGGCCTTACTTAACAGTGAGCATTGGTATTAATACTAAGCCTAGGCGGCGTTCGCAGAATTCTGCAACGCGGAACTCCGCGAAGAGCTGAAAAAACTGTGCCGCGCTCCGGGAAGTTCTGCAAGTGGCAGAGTGCGGTAAGTCACGCTGATTTTTAGCCACAGGAGTTTCGTCCTGTGCTGTAAAATCAGCAAAAACGGCACCACATGCACCGCAAGAGGGAGCTGCTTCTTTCTGCCGCTGAAGTGGATGTTCTACTCGAGCTGCAGCTTTCTTAATGTGAGCAGCAGGTTTCTAAACGCCAGTGGTAGTGACCTGCAGAGACATCCCGTGTTGGGAAATCTTGCATATGATTTTCCTCGCTCACGCGAGCCAACTTAATTTGGCGAGCCGCGCAAGAGGAAAAACACCGCTTCGCAGAATTTTCAGAAATCCGTGCTCTATGTGGAGTAGGCAAAACTCTGCAAACGCCGCCGGTGCAGCAGAGTTCACCGCCCACCCCTAATTGATATGATGCCATGGCTATCCAAGGCAACATGGTACCCTCCCTAACATAATGCTTGGCTGGCATAATGGTGGTAATTCATGTTCTACTGTGGGTATTTATTGCATGGTGGAGCCCATCCCTAGTGCAATACTGGCCCTGGCATAATGGTGGTAAGGTCTCATATACATACTGTGGTCACCCCAGCATGGTGCTGACAACTTTGGTATTGCTGGCCTTGGCATAATGGTGCCCAATGAACATCCTTGGTATGCTTGTCTTGACATATTGGAGGTAATTTTCAGCATATCATAGTCAGAGCTTCCATGGCATGTAGATGCTTATCCAGGATATAAAACTGGCAAGGATAATGCTGGTATTTCTTAGGATATTGTGGGCATCCATAGCATGATGGTACAAATGGCTCATCAATGGTATAATGCTGACCCCGTCATAAGGAGGGTGATTCCTGGGATATTGTGAGGATCCACATCATCATGGTGGACAACACTAAGAATGGCCATAATTTCTGGCATATTATGGGTACCCATGGCACTGTGGTGCCAGACTATGGTATAATACCGTCCCATGCATAATTAGTCCCTGGCATATTGACTATCCATTTTACTGTGCCCACTTTTGGTTTATAGCATGGCCTTGCATATAGATGTTAGTTCTTGGCATGTGGTGGTCATCCATCAAATGGCATGCCCGCCCTTCAGATAATGCAGTGCCTGGTATAAGTATGATAATTCCTGGCACACTCTGGGCATCTGTTCATAGTGGTATCAACCACAGAGATAATGCTGACACAGCCATAATGGTAGTTATTCATCCCATATTGTGAACATTAATGGCATCACAGCACTGGTGGCATACAGTGGGAATTCACTAAGGAGATCAGTAGGAGACCCTCAAAGCTGAGCTCATACTGAATCCATCCTCTCAACATGGTGGGAGTGGGCCCCAGCAGACAATAGGTGCTTTAGCTGCTCTTTCCACTATGTAGCATTCATGTGCATGGAAAAGGCTAGAGCTCACCTGAGTTAAAAATGAGAGGAGAGGTGCAGCAGATGTAACATGCAGAAGGACAGTGTATTCTTCCTGGAAAGCCATGACTCCATGTCTACAGATCCTATGCCATTTAGTAAGGGGCATACCCTTCCAAACAGCAGCAAAAAGGATGGGTGAAGGCAGTGAGTGGGGAAAGAATGGAATGGAGGATAAAGTTTGGGACGAGGGGGTGAAGGGAGAATGTCCATAGAGGAAGTAAAGGTGGGAGAGAGAATGGTAGGAATTAGGAAAGGAAGTGCAAAATCGAGGAGAAGAGGTGGAGAGGTGCAATGATGGTAACTGGTGGGTAAAACGAGAGGGATTAGGGAAGTGAGAGAAGGGGAGGAAATGAATGGGGAAGTGGAAGAAAGGAGGGAGAAAGAAATGGAGGTGGAAAAAGTAGAGACAGTGTGCTGGGGAAGGTAGGAGAGGGAGAATAAGTAAAAGGGAGGGGAACCCCAGGAAGGGTGAAAAGAGGAAAGAAGACGGGCTGGAGTGTAGCAATAGGAAGGTGAGGGATAAGGAAGGGGTAACAAGGTAAAGGACTGAAGGGAAGAAAGGGATGGGCAGAAAGCAGGATAGCAGAGATGTTTGGAATGAAAAGAAAATGGGACGTGGCTAGGCAAGACAGCCATAGATGGTAGAAGGAAGATCTGGTTGGTGAGCAGGGACGGTACTTCAGAGGTAAGGGAGGGGTGCAGAAAAGAAAGGAAAAGGGGACACGAAGAGGAGACAAGAAGTGTAAAGGAGAAAAGTGGTAAAAGAATAAACAAGAACATAAAAGCAGAGAAATTAAGTTAAAGTGGACGAGATGGAAAAGGTATGAAGAGAGAGAAGACAGTTTGGAAAAAGAAAGGAGGTGCTGAGGAGAAATAAATGAAATGAAGGAAAGGGAGCAAGATAGCAAAGGGGAAATGGAGAGAAACGAGAGAGTGAGAGATAATAGAAAAGAAAGTGGAAGGTAAATAGCATGGAAGAAGGCCAGGAAGAGATGTGGGTGAGGAAAGAAAATAAGACTACTAAAGATGAGATGGAAGAAGGGCTGGAGAGAGAGAGAAGTGGACAAGGACAAGAAATGAGGAAGGGCTGAGGAAAGAGAAAGGGCTTAAGGAAAGCATAGAAAGGAAAAGGAGGGAGAAAGGGAGGGAAAAGAAAAAGAGATGGATAGAGGACCAAAGAACATAGAAGGAGAGGTAAAGATGGGAATGGGGTTGAGAGGCATAGTAGGAAGAATGGAAGCTAAAGGGGAAGAATGGATGAGTTACAGGAATGTAACGGAAGTGGCAAGTGAAAAAATAGGAAAGATATAGAATGGAAAAGGACTGAGTAGGAGTGACATGGCTAGACAGGAAGAAAACATGAAGGGAAGAAGGTGAGGTTAGGGGAATGGGGACATCAAGAAGAGAAGCGAAAATTGAAGGAATTTGAAATGGTAATTGCAAAGAAATGTCTCTTTTTGCATGATCACCCTTTGAATTTTGGACTGATGCTGCTAGGTTTTCAACTCTGGGAGTGCACTGAGATCTGCTAACCAGATAGTGCACTCACTCTCAGTATATGTTTAATTGGCTTATACCCGATTGTCATAAGTTAACTTACTTATAAGTCCCTATTATATGGTAGCAGAAGTACCTAGGGCCTGTATGTTAAAGTGCCCCTCATGGGCTTCAGCACTTCTTGTGTAACCCCGAGCTTGACAAAGTAAAATTTTCTACCAGCCTTCCACTGCAGACTGGTAAAGCAGTTTTAAACTCCTAACTCGACTTTGCCATTTAAACCAATAAAAAAGTACACTCTTCCCTTTTTAAAAAATATGTCACCCCTGTCGAGCCCTAAAGCTATTAAGAAGTAGGACATGTAGTTTTGGATGTCCTAATAGTAAAAACTCCAAATTGTTGTTTTTACTGTGGAAGAATAGTAGCCCCGTTGGGAAGTCCAGGGTTACACACAGACAACTCAACTGTGCTAACTTCTGAATGGTACCACTAAAGTTGGTACTTCAAAGTATCAAAAGAATCATTACATTAAACGCAACTTGATGCCAAGGTTGAATTTAATGCAACTTTTGAGTGAAAGGCAACTTTAGAAAGTGCCAATCTGTTGCCCAAGTTTTCCAGTTGGCATGTGTAGATGCAGGTCACAAGACAGCCTTCTGCCCTCCTGGGAAGAGGTGTGAATGACTCAAGGAAAGTACACAATACAGCCCTGCCGTTGGACGAAGTGTTACCTCTCCGTGGCAGGAAGCCACACAGGGAATGAGCCCAATAGATGAGCTTCAAAGGGGAAGCCGCCTTTGAAGGGCAAGTGGTTGGCACAAACAAGAGGGGCTTCTCTTTTGTTCTGGTAGACAGGTTGGCGTCGGGAACAGAGAGTGGGAAACAGTGGTGTAACCAGTTTTCCAGTTGTTATGTAGCTCTGAGGTAGCCACACTTCTAGGGTTGGTTACCAAGCTCCAAACACCGAGAGAAGGGTTCTGCCATCTTGGGAGTGGGAAGAATATTGCATCTTGGGATAGCTAGATGCCACAATTTGCAGAAAAGTCATCATCAGACAGGAGGGGACCTTGTAGCCCATTGGTTAGTAGTCACCACATCCCTTGAGGGCAAATTGTGAGCATAAAAGTGGCACCCCTAGCAAACAGATCTCAGATGACATCTGTACTCGAGAGAAGACAGAAGAAGGGCTGCCCTGATGTTTCCTACACCTGGCAAAGCGAGGCTGTACTAAAGACTGGATTGCATGTGCTGCTCCTGGGCCAGCAAAGAGGGGACTGTGCCTGTGGTGCCCTGCTCAAGGAAAAGTCATCCCAAGCCCAGACAGAAGAGGTGAATTCCAAGATTCAGTTGACTGCCTTCCTGTTATCTCTCCAGGGCCACAAAAGCTGAAGAAGCCACCTTGGCAGGTTGGTAGCCATAATTGCTTGTTTGCTGCTGACCACCAAAGCCCAGCCCAAGAGAACGAACCCTGACACTCGAAATTTGCACCCGAATCTGTTGGACCCGGGAGAGTCATTAAAGTACAGTTTGGTCACTCAAGACAGACACTAGCCGCAGTTAAAGGGAACCACTTGTGTCATTGTGACTGGAGACCAGTAGACCATTGGCAACTGTTTTTTGGGTGGAATTCACCTGGACTTCGAGTGACATCGACCTCTGTGGCCAAAGCCATCCCACAGTGTTCATGGACTGAGTGGTGGCTCCAGGAAGAACACCTTTGACTGGATCAGCATCTTCAGCATCCTATATCCCTTGCATCAGGAACACTCCATTGATGTCTATGGCGGTTTGCCCATAGAGCCTGGAATTGGACTGGAGAATGCTTTGACTGCAAGGTAACTGTTCTGCTGTGCCTTTTTGCCCCTCTTGACTTTCTCTTGCTGGAGTTGGTCCCCGAAGGTTGGCTGGAGTAGCCAAACACCACTTTCCAAACGTTTTCAAAGTAACCGCTAACTGCAACAGTCGCCAATGCTTCTTTGCATTTTGAGTGAAAAGCAGCGATTTACAATTTACTTAAAAATTCATATCTCCAAAACCCTCTGATGGATTTTGTTCATTTTGGCGTCTAAAATTCATAAAAATATGATCTATTTTTATAAACTGGCATCGGATTGGATTTTCTTTGTGTCAAGTTTCTTTCTTACTGGATTATTTTGGTACTTCTAAATGATCTGCACTTGTTTCTTTGTTAAAGCCTGACTGCTTGAAGCCATTGCTACCCAGGGTTGAGCTAAGGTTTTACAAAGGAGCCTGACTGGACCAAAGACAGGTTTGTGAGTTTATCACACAACCACAACATATAATAAACCACATTTCCTCACAAATGGGTCAGAAAAAGATGGAAGGAGAATGAATGAATGAAATAGTTTTATAAAGTGCGCAATTACCCTTAGGTGTCTTAGCGCTAAAGGAAGGGCAACAGAGCTGACCGGTCGTTAAAAGCGCAGCTAACTCTGACAGCAGCTTATTCCACGGCTTCGGTAAACAGCCAAGTCTTCAGCTGCTTCCTGAACTGCAACAGGGAAAGTTTGTGATGCAGAGTAGGAGGCAGTGAGATCCACAGTTTTCCTGCACAATGGAAAATGCTCTACCTCCCCAAATGGGGTGGGAGGGGGATACGTGCAAGTGAGGAAGGAGGTGGAAGGGAAATAAAGAGAAAGGGATGAGAAATGAGAGAAGGGAAATGACAGGGTTGGAAGAGGCCATGGGCGAGGAGAAGTAAGGGAGAAGGCATTGAAGGGGATGACTAAGTAGGAAGGGTAAAGGTGAGAGTGACATGTAGAAACAACAAAAAAGAGTAGCAGAGAGAAATGTGGACAATGTGATTCAAAAGAAAGGGAAGGGAAATATGGGGGGTGGAGTGAAGTGAGACCCTCACAGGTGATTTGTCGCTTTCTATAAATCATTGATTGATTGATTGATTGAAGTGGGGAAGATGGGGTTTTAAGTGTGGAGGGGAATGGAAGTGTGATGCATGAGAGTAGAAGGTTTAGGCTTAAGCTAAAGGGAGAATAAGAGAGTAGGAGAATGATAAAAGTGTGGGGAATGGAATTAGAGAACAGAGTACGAGGACGAGAAAAGAGAGGGGGTACGGGGATGCTCAACAAGGGAGGAAATAACATAGGGGAGATGGTACATGAAAATGATGGAAGGGAGATGGCGAGTGATGGCTGATGGCGGGGAGAGAGCGGCATGGGGAGAGGGGAGAAAGGCGTAAAAGAGGAGGTTTGAAAGAGGGACAGGATTAAACAGGAAACAGAATGGCGATGAGGCGAAGGACGTAAAGATGGTGAGGGGCAAAGGAGTCAGATTGTTCTTGAATGAAAGAGGTGCGAAGGAGGAAAGGATAGACAGTAAGGGACGGAAAATAAGGGGATGGAGTGGGGGACAGTTAGCGGTGGGAAGAGAGGTGATTGTTAGTGGAAGAGGGGGGTTGGGGAAGAGAAGATTGAGCTGAAGGGTGATAGTTCATGAAGGAGGAGACAGAGATGGAAAAGTAATGGGAAGGGGAAAGGAGGGGAATAGGAAGGGATCCGATGGGAAAAGAGAATGGATGAAAATGAAAAGAGGACAGGAAGGGACATGTGAGGTTGGGGGAAGGGAAAGAGGAATCGAGAATGGAAATTTAGGATAGGAAAGGGGTGAGAGAAATTAAAGTGATGGAGGGAAAGAGCAGGAGTTTGAATGGGAGGGGAGGTGGAGTGGAGGACGGCGGAGGGAGGAACTAACCGGTTAGAGGAATGCAGGAAGTCAAAAGGGGGAGGAAGTTAAAACGGGAATAAAAAAAGATGAATGAGGAAAAGAGGGAAGTGGAGAGAGGACAGTGAAAGGAAGGGATAGATGGAGCGCATAGAAGGTAGAGAGTGTGCTGACAGCAGATTTTGGAACAAGGAAACTGAGTGATGGCAGAGGGGTGGTAATAGGAGGGAGGAATAGGGTAGACGGAAGAAAGGACGGGACATATAGGGAAGAGTAATTATTGAAAGGGAGGGGAAGGAGGGATCATGGGGACGGAGGTGGAAGGACAACAGAGGTAGGATGTTAGGGAGAAAAGACATACAAGGATGGGTCGTGGAAGCAAATGCAATAGGAGGGGGAAGGAGAAGGCACTGAAAGGATGGGAGGGGGATGAAAAGGATGGGAGGGGGATGAAAAGGTTTGGAAGAGGCTAGAAGTAGGCGGTGCATGGGAAATGAGGGGATAGAAGGACTGAAGTGGAGAGGGAAGACTGGAAGGCACAGAAGGGAAAACAAGGGAAGCGGAGTGAAATATAAAGGTAAATAATATAAAGGAAAGTGAAGGGATAGGCGAAAGAGAAGGTATTGTGGAAGGAAGGGGAGAGAATAGGAGCAAAAGAGGGAGAAAGAGGAAGGCACCAGGAGACAAGGGAAAAATAGGGGAGGAGGCGGGATCAGGGAGCTGGAAAGATGCAAGGGGGTTATGAAAACGGGGCTGGGAGATAAGTATGGGACTGAAACAGTGGGTTAGAGAGTGAGGAGAGGAGTTGGGGAAGCGTGATTTGGAATATGAGAGGAGGGGTTGGAGCGTGAAGGATTAAGAATGCATGTTGTTTGGATTATGGGGTCGGCACTATTATTGAAAGTAACGTAAAATTGCTAGTGGGTGTTAAATTAAGGGAGATGCACGTGTTATTTAGGAAGGGTTGGAACACGTGTGAAATGGAGATCTAAAGTTGGGTTGGGGATTTTGAGGGGCAGTTTTCGGTTTGGTTTTCAGTTCGGTTCAGTTTTCAGTATTTCATTCGGTCTCTTGCCTCACCTTTGCTCCCCGTGCCCCGAACCCCGGCGCTCTCCCCTTCAGGGACCAGAACTGTCCCTGGATTCTCCAGACCCTTGACGTCCGAAGATGCAGCAACAGTCCACCCCGACTGTTCTGCTCTCCGGCGCTGCCGTTCGCTTGTAACCTGGCTTTTCTACTAGGGACACGTCACAATAGGCGCAATACGCATGACGTCATGATGACATTCCAGGAGCGTGGGATATACTAGCATCTTGTAAGAGGGAGGGGCAGGGAAAGGCCTGGAGGAGGCCTAGTTTCATTACATGATCTAAGTTTAAGTCGCTCAAACTGATCCTGCAGAGAGCATGAAAAGTGAAAAGGTCTAATTCTCCCCGAAGTACAACCTCGTCTGCTGTTAACATGGTATCCCCGGGACACCTGGATTGTCTTCATAGCCCCAGGGCCGCTTGACATCGCCGTGCAGAGTCTGTGTCATTAGTGAGTTCGGCATCTGCTTCTGCTGAGAAGGACTGTGAATTTCCCACTGCTCTCCTGTCCAACATTCATATATACTATATTGTCCTCTGGTAAGCCTGTGGGGTCTGAGCTAGTCAAAGCAGAGGTTTTTTTTTTAAAGTTCTCATCCGGTGGGTTGCACCATGTGGGGTTGCTCCTATATATTTCATCAACCCAAGCAGTGCGTGATTAGTAAAAATCAAAAATATGTAATTACATTTTAAAAAATTAAGCGCAGGAGCTCAACGTTTTTTTCATGGGAGCATCCAGCATGCACTGCTGAATGCCAAGGCTGCAGAATACCAATGCTGCCTAGTCTTGATTCTACCTTGTGCCTCTGTCCTCCATCACACTACACTTCCTGTCTCTTTTCCTTGCCCTCGCTGGTCCATTTTCAAACCTGCTTTATCCCTTTTTCACTGATTTCTTACCTTTCTCTTCCTCATCTTTTCTGGGTCAAAGTAAAATGATGTTAAAAAAAAAAAGTATTGGTTTCCCAAAAATGAGCGTGCCAACCACCTTCACAAATTATGCACTGAACCTGGAACAACCTCTACTCTCTTCCAGGTGATCCCACCCAGGTACTTGAAAATAAAGTGACCAATGGACAGACCAGCAGACCCACTAATCTGATCCATTCCACTACTTGTTGGAGCACGTGTAAGTCCTACCTAGTTTCCACCATTGCCCCTAGATTGACTGTTGTTTACGAGTCCCAGGAAGTTTAAACTTGTTTCTTTTATGTGTACCATATTACACACAAGAAATTTAGAGGGTCATTTGGAGGTCAACAGTAAAGTTGGGTGGGGTGAGCCAGGGGAACCTGCTGAGGAATACACTGGAAATGGCACTTCCTTTTTTGGCAAATTAATCCTTCGTAACTAATGAAAACCTCCCTATCGTGAAGTATGGATGGAAGGGGGAGAGGATGTGGCCTAATGGCTAGGGCGGTTGACCTCAAATCTGGGGAACCGGGTTCGAGTCTTGGCAAAGACGCTCAACATCCTGTGATTCTGGGCAAATCACTTAATCTACCCGTGCCTAACAAAAATGAGTATGTCCTTGAGTAACGCAGCTGGTGCTCATGTAAAGCGCTCTGATACCCGATACCTCCAGGTCAAGTTTGAGCTATATAAAACGCTGAGAAAAAAAAAAGTACAGGGTTGTTCCAAATGACAGAGGCCCCTTGGATTACTATACAAATGTATCAATTCAAAGCAGGCTCAAAATAAAGTTCTGAAGTTGAATTCTGTAAAAGATTTGGGGACTGCCAAATTATATACTCAAAGCCAACTGTTAGGATCAAGAAATATATTGAAGATTGATGTTTCAAATGTACTGTCCAGTGTTATCAACGGCACACCCCAAATATATGGCTTCCGCAACATTGCGTTGTCAAAGGAAATTATACATCGTTTAACTAGAAATAAGGTAAGTGTAACATACATTTCTAAAAAAGGGTGGTTGAAGGGTTACAGGGTCTTAGCCCCCCCCCCCACAAAATTAGTGAGACGGGATACAACCAGAATCAACATTAGTCTTTTACTTAGAACTGTCCAGGAGTCAAACTGCACATAAGAGGACGTTTCAGAAACTGTAGAGCTATTTGCGTTTTCTTGGGGCCACCATATAATTGTTGATACGTCCAATTGTAATCTCCAAAGGCTGGCATATAAAGCAGGAGAGCCCAGAAAAGGTATACATATTTACTGCGTCACATCATTGTGAGTGCCACTCCCCACACTTCAGAGAGAAAGAGTCTGCCATTTTGTCATATATCAAACCTCCATCTACAGTCATAAGATTAGTGAAACCCCCAAACGTGTTTGCGAACGAGGCGTTTCATGTGTGATTGAACAGCATGGCCCTGGCTAGTAGAGGCCATGTTTTGTCAGCTTAGGCCCCTACTCTTGAGCAAGTGCTTCTATCATGGCAATGCTAAGGGCCCTTTCAAGTATAAAGCGTTCATTGGAGCTAATAATGGGCAGCACTTACTGGAGCTGTGCGTATCCAAATGCCTCCGAATTCTGTTGCGCAAAAAAGACAATGACACGTGGCTCGTTATACAATGTCTGAACCCATTTAATTACTTCGCCCCATCAAATGTCAAATGAATCCCATTGCCATGCTGAAATAAGAAGTGTGCAAAGCGGAGAAGTCCATTGACACTCAACTTTGCAAATGTTTTTTTTTTAAAGATGTGTGCTGTGTAAATCTCAAGAAACAATGAACAAAAAAGAGGTGCAGCTTTAGTAGCCCCTTGTAGTAGTGGGAAACTGCTGTGAGGATCTGCTAGAACAACAGTTCCCAGTTAGATGAAGCCCTCCATTATTTTCTACCAGCAGCCAATGAGCTTCCGGGAAGATCAAACTGATCTTCTTCAGGCCATCAATAGAACTCCTGTTGGGACCCTGCTGAGCTCCTGCAGGCACCCCAAGTATTTTCCCGTATATACACCCCATAGAACTCCTGCAGGCATCCAATGATTTGTGAAACAATCACATTCAACTCCTGCAGGCGGCCTATTCAAGTCTTGCGGTAGCTCACGACGTTCCTGGAGCTCCTTTCAGCTGATCAGTGAGCACATGCAGAAACCTACGCAGCACCTTTAGGCGGCCACATTGAAACCTTGAAGGAACGTAGCGGGACACCTGCAAACACACAATGGAGTATTGTCAGTACTCATCTAAGCTCATGCATGTGCTCCCTTAGGTTCCTGCATCACGGGCTGCACTCTTTGCCTCACATCGAGTAGCTTCACCATCACTGCAATGTCCCAGCTGTCGTCCTCTTCCCACTCCCCTGTCCTTAGTCTCACTGCTCCTCTGTCTTTCCCATTCACAAGTTCCCTTCTCTACTTTTGTGCTTTCTTTTCCTTTTTCCCCAGCTTCATTTCTTTTCTCCTTCATAAAGGTATACATTATTAAGCTACGATTTCTCCCCTGAGTTCCTTCCAATCTTTTTCACCCTGTCTTTTTTTCCACTGAGCCTCGTCCTTTTTCTTTTCTCACTCTTGCTAGCTCTTTTCAGCAGCTTTCTCCCTTCATCTATACTCACTTTTTTCTTTTCCCATTACCGTTTTATGTCCAACATCTCTATCTGGTTATTCCTCTTCCTCTATCTGCATTACTGTTTCCCTCTTCACACCTCTTTCTTATGCATTACTTCCTTTTTATTCATCTTTTAATCTCGTTTTCCCACTTCCTTTTTAGGTCTCGCCTATGCAGGTCGCATGCGCTGCTTAGGAGGACCTTTAGCCGTCACTCTGGTCATTTTCTAGCACAAACTCGTGCTTGTGGCGGCATCCACCTTGCGGGAGCGAGCAGGGGCGCGCCACAAGCACGAGTGCAGTGCTTGAAAATGAGCAGACTGCGCACGCACGCACGCACCACTCCTGGGCTCTCTCGCTCTCTCCACTCGCTTTCTCTCTCTCTCTCGCTCTCTCTCTCCCCCTCTCTCGCTCTCTCTCTCCCCCTCTCTAGCCCTCTCTCTCCCCCTCTTTCTCACTCTTTCCCTTTTTTCTACTTCAAGCGCTTTACAAAAACACGGGACTTCTCGGTTTACACTACAGAAAATAATAAGCGCAAAACGTGCTCAGCACACCACTTTCCTTCTGGAGCCCTGTTAGATTACCTCAAGGGTCCCGGAAGTGGCAGACATTCTCACCACTTAATGCACAAGTTACTAACTTGTGTAACGATATATCTGTAAGAGACAGTAGTTAGTGACAGATTCCTTACCTTAGAATATCCCCAGGCGTCAGGCTGGATCCGGAAAGTTTTTTGCGTAGCAGTACCCTTGCGCGTCGGTAGGCGGCGTCGTGCGGCTCCGCGTCCGTCGTCGGCGTCGTGATCGCCGGGATGACGTCGCGGGCAGTACTTAGACGCCGCCCCTGCGCGCTGACGTCAGTTCTGTACACGACTTTCCGCGCCAGGAACGCAGAGCCATGCAAGAAGCTGACATAGGTGTCTGAAAAATACTAGGGCCCTGAAAGGAGGTCCTTAACCCTAGAAATCAGTTCGCAGAACGGGGAGGATGGGTGGGCGGTAAGGAATCTGTCACTAACTACTGTCTCTTACAGATATATCGTTACACAAGTTAGTAACTTGTGCATCTGAAAGAGACACGTTAGTGACAGATTCCTTACCTTAGAATAGATACCCCAGCAATACCAACCCCGGTGGTGGGTCTGCGAACAAAGATCAGACAAGGAAGCCCCGGAGGACAGAACGGCCAAAGAAGCCGTCCCTCCGGACCCGACTGTCAAGGCAGTAATGCTTTGTAAACATGTGCAGCGAGGCCCACGTAGCTGCCTGACAGTTATCCTGCAGCGGAACACCGCGGCCCAAAGCTGTGGTAGCAGCCGTTGCCCTGGTGGAATGGGCACGCAGCCCAACAGGAGGCTCCTTCTTAGCCAAAGAATAGCAGGCCTTGATGCACAAGGTAATCCAGCGGGAGATGGTTCGTTTGTGCACCGCCCGACCTTTTTTGGCGCCCATGTAGCCAACAAAGAGCTGGTCATCCACCCGGAAGTGTTTTGTGCGGTCGATATAGAAGGAGAGCGCACGTTTTGGGTCCAGACGGTGGAGCCTCTCTTCCTCTCTGGAAGGATGCGGAGGCGGAAAGAAGGTAGGCAAAGTGATGGTCTGCCCAATGTGGAAGGCAGTAACCACCTTTGGCAAGAAGGACGGACGCGTCCTAAGAACAACCTTGTCTGGATGCACAGACAGAAAGGGAGGTTTGCATGATAGAGCCTGGAGCTCACTCACCCGCCGAGCGGAGGTGATGGCCACCAGAAAGGCTGTCTTCAGAGTGAGAAGACGAAGAGGACAGTTATGTAGAGGCTCAAAGGGAGCGCACATTAAAAAGGTAAGAACCAAGTTCAAGTCCCACTGAGGCATCACAAATGGAACAGGAGGAAAGAGGTGTGTAATGCCTTTTAAGAACCTGTTAACAGGGGACTTGAAAAGGGAGGGCTGATCAGGGAGCATGAGGAAGGCCGAGATAGCACAGAGATAACCCTTGATGGTACCCAGGGCAGAACCCTGTTGGGCCAGAGAAAGAAGGAACAGAAGGACCTCAGAAAGAGGGGCAGAAAGGGGGTTCACAGCCTTTGCTGTGCACCATGCCACAAATTTGTTCCACCTGCAGGCGTATACCACCTTAGTGGAGGGACGCCTGGCTGCCAGAATCACATCACAAACTTCGGGAGGCAAGTCGAAAGGAATCAACTGCCGCCGCTCAATCTCCACGCAAGCAGGTGGAGGCTGGACAGGTTCGGGTGGAGGACCGTCCCCTGCTGCTGCGACAGAAGATCCTCCCGAAGAGGCAGACGGATCGGGGATCTACGCTCATACTGAGTAGCTCGGGATACCAAACTCTTCGAGCCCAGTCCGGAACCACAAGGATGACTTGGGCCCGGTCGTGCCGAATCTTCTTTAACACTCTGGGTAGAAGTGGTATAGGCGGAAAGGCGTACAACAGACCGCAACTCCACTCGCGACGAAAAGCGTCGCCGAGCGAGTGCCGCCTTGGAAATTCCAACGCGCAGAACTGATGACATTGCGCGTTCTCTTCGGTGGCGAATAGATCTAACCAAGGCTCTCCCCATTGAAGAAAGAGTCCTTGCGCCACTTCCGAGTGAAGACGCCATTCGTGATCCATCATGCACCTGCGGCTGAGTTCGTCCGCCCTGGCGTTCAGGGAACCTGCCAGGTGTTGAACCATCAGGAACATGCCCTGATGTTCCAGCCATGTCCAGAGGCGCAGAGCCTCCTGACAAAGGGTCCACGACCCCACCCCGCCTTGTTTGTTGCAGTACCACATGGCGGTGGTGTTGTCTGTGAACACCTGCACTACCGTCCCTTTGACAGAGGGAAGGAATGCCTTGAGTGCAAGCCGGATCGCCCGGAGCTCCAGAAGGTTGATATGGAGCCGGGACTCTGCCGGAGACCAGAGGCCTCTGATCTCCGCCTCTCCCATGTGTCCGCCCCATCCCAGAAGGGACGCGTCCGTCACAACTGTGTGCTCTGGCTGGGGAAGGGAGAGGGATCTGCCCATGACCCAATGCCGGTCCGTGAGCCACCACTGCAACTGTGTTGCAGCCCCCTCCGAGATCTGGACGTGATCGGACAGGTTGCCCCCGGTGCTGCGCCCACTGGAACTTCAGGTCCCACTGCAGAGCCCGCATATGCCATCTGGCATGATTGACCAGCAGGATGCAGGAGGCCATGAGGCCCAGCAGCCTCAGGGTCATCCGTACCGAAACCCAGGATAAAGGCTGAAAGATCGGAATCATAGCCTGAATATCCCGGACTCGCCGTTCGGGAGGATAGGCCCGAAACTGCGTCGTGTCCAGAACTGCTCCGATGAAAAGGAGCTGTGGAGAAGGAATCAGATGCGACTTCGGCACATTGATGGAGAACCCCAGCGAGTGCAGGAGTTCGGCCGTAGTCTGGAGGTGGGAGACGACTGCCTGGGACGAGCCCGCCTTCAGCAGCCAGTCGTCGAGGTAGGGGAAGACTGAAACCCCTGCCCGGCGCAGATGAGCTGCGACCACCGCCATCACTTTCGTGAACACCCGAGGGGCACTGGTAAGGCCAAAGGGGAGCACGGTGAACTGAAAATGCTCGAGGCCTACCGTGAACCGTAGGTAACGCCGGTGGGCCCGCAGGACGGGGATGTGGAAATAAGCGTCCTGCAAGTCCAACGCTACCAACCAGTCTCCAGGGTCGAGGGCAGTCAAGACCTGAGCTAGGGTGAGCATCTTGAACTTCTCCTTCCGGAGGAAGCGATTGACGTTCCGGAGGTCCAAGATAGGACGCATGTCCTCCTTGTCCTTTTTGGGCACCAGAAAGTAGTGGGAGTAGCAACCCCGTCCTACTTCTGGGGTCGGAACATGCTTGATGGCCCTCTTGGCCAAGAGGGCCGTGACGTCCTTCTGCAGAAGCACCAAGTGATCCCCTGACATGCGGTGGAATTGAGGTGGCATGGCTGGGGGGGTGGTCTCGAAGGGGAGGGAGTAGCCCCTTCAGACAATGTCCAAGACCCACCTGTCCGAGGTATGGGACGCCAGTGGTGAAGGTGATGGCGTACCCTGCCCCCTACTGGCGTGCTGTGCACCTGAAAGGAAGGACTAGGAGGGCTTGGAGGCCGCGGACGGGTTGGAGGCGGTGGCCTGACCCGCACGCTGATTGCCCGAACCGCCACGGCGGTATCCACGTCCTCGGCCACGCGAAGGCGCTTGCTGCGCGGGCCGTTGGCCGGGCTGCTGACGTGACTGGGCGCCCCTTCCGTGGCCACGAAAGGGGCGAAAAGCAGATGAGAGCGGAGGGCGCACAACAGCAAGGCCCAGGGACTTTGCAGTAGCCCGCGAGTCCTTGAAACGCTCCAGCGCATGGTCTGCTTTTGAACCAAAAAGACCGACTCCATCAAAGGGCATGTCCATGAGTGTATTCTGGACATCACCCGAAAAACCAGTGGTCCTCAGCCAGGCGTGGCGACGCAGCGCCACCGTCGTTGCAAGCGATCTGCCCAGCGAGTCGGCGGTATGAAGGCCACAACGTATGGTGTATTTAGCCGCATCTCGCCCTTCCGCAATGGCGCGGGTAAGCAGTGTCTGGACCTCCTCAGAACACTGCGGCAAAACAGTTGCCACCGAATCCCACAGAGAGTGGGTATATCGGCCCAAGAGGCAAGCGGTGTTGACGGACCGCAAGCCAGCACTGGAGGAAGAGAAAGCCTTCTTCCCAAAGTGGTCCAGGCGCTTGGATTCCCTATCCGGAGGGGCGGTAGGGAAGGCGGTTTGGGAGGCAGAGGCTTGGACAACCAAGCTCTCAGGGGTGGGGTGTTGGGAGAGAAACAGGGGGTCGCCCGGAGCAGGGCGATGGCGTCGGGCCACGTTCCTATCCACAGGAGCCCCTGTGGTGGGCTTGGACCAGGCACCCAAAGAACGTCAGTGAGTGCATCATTGAACGGCAGCACAGTCTCCGAAGAGGAGGCCGCCGGCTGAAGCACTTCTGTCAGGAGGTTAGTCCTGATGGCCACAGTAGGCAACTGGAGATTCAAGGCTCCAGCAGCTCTACGCAACACCGTTGCAAAATTAGCCCCCTCCTCCGTAGCCACGGGAGGAGACAGCATGCCAGAGTCAGGGGAGGTGTCCAGACCACTGGCATCCCCAAGTTCCTCAACCCAGTCCGGGTCAAACTCGCACTGTTGTGTGAGAGGGTCCTCAGACCCCTCCCTGCTCTCCTGGACCTCCTCAGGTTCATAATATGGAGGAGGAGGGACATTAGGGACCCAAGGTCTCATCGGCGCCGGAACCGGCGTCGGGCGACGTCGGTCCGGCTCCATGTCCGGAGCCGGAGAGAGCCGGGGAACGACGCCGTCCGGAGCCCCGGACGGCGTCAGGAACGGCACCGGGGACATCGGCGTCGGTGGAGGCGTGGTTAGGTCAACCAGCGTCGATGGGGGTTGCGGCACCACCGGAGCCGGGATCGAGGCCGGGGCCGGAGCCGAGGCCGGGATGAAGGCTGGTGGGACAGGCGACGCCGGGACCGGAGTCGACGGCGACGCCGAAGCAACCCCATCAGGGCCCGCGGGGCCCGAAGGCGCACCGGAGGGACCATGAGGCCCGAAGAGGCGGGCCATGGCCGACAGGAACTCCTGTACTTGGGCCGGAGTCGCCCCGAACCCGGGAAGGACGGGTAATGCGGGGTGACTCGACAGGCACGTCCGGGGCCGCGGGGACGGTGCCGACAGGGGTCTCAGCCGAGTCGCGAGACCGGCGAGGCGAAGTCTTAGAGCGATGACGCCGCTTAGACTTCTTGTGCTTCGACTTACCGGAGGAGCGCGAAGACTTGGATTCCGACGAACGATGGGGGCTCCGCGACCGGCCCTCGACCTCTCCCGTGACCGGGGCTTGGTGCGGCGCGGAGCCGACTGCCAGACCTCGAGCAGCTTTCGAGACCGCTCTCGCAAAGCCTTCGGATGAAGTTTCCGGCAGTCAGGGCACGACTTCGTGTCGTGGTCTCGGCCGAGACAGAAGAGACACTCGAGATGCGGGTCCGTGATGGACATCATGCGGGCACAGACCTCGCAGGGCTTAAAGCCGGGCATCCCTACGACACCGTAAGAGTCGTGAAGACTCGTAGAAGAAAACAGTGAAAAAATTCACAAAAAGTAGTCAAAAAGTGACTAGGGCACTGCTCTTCCCGGATCTGCGCTTACTGGCGCGGAAAAGAAGAACTGACGTCAGCGCGCAGGGCGGCGTCCAAGTACTGCCCGCGACGTCATCCCGGCGATCACGACGCCGACGACGGACGCGGAGCTGCACGACGCCGCCTACCGACGCGCAAGGGTACTGCTACGCAAAAACTTTCCGGATCCAGCCTGACGCCTGGGGATATTCTAAGGTAAGGAATCTGTCACTAACGTGTCTCTTTCAGATAGGCGCGTGCCTTTTACGAAATGTGCGCGTGGGTTCTTTGTCAGGAATGCATGAGTAAATACAGACTTAAAGATCAGTGCTGAACTTTTATTAAAACTCTTGCCGTTTAAAATAGTTTAGTTTTGCCTCTCGTTTGTCTTAATAAATCCGCCTTTTACACAGTATGCGTCAGTTTTCAATTACTATCTCGGACAATGTTTATTTTGCTTACCTGCGTGTTGTCAATTGTATTTCCGAATTATGGTTAATACATCCTGTCGTTTGAGTTTACCGTTTAGGCTTGTTTCAATGCAGGTAGACCGCGGCAGGCATATTTTGTAAGTAAATGCAGTTAACTAGGTACAATGTTTCTCTATATTGAATAAATACAGCCTTTGCAGCTGCCCACGGTCAACTCCGCCACCTACTGACGAGTTTCCTTTACTGAAGCCTTAAATCAAATAATTCAAAGAAAAAGTACCAGTTAAAACAAGCATTTGCAATGCAATAGGTCTTGCATTTACGCGAGTTTGAGCTATTGACATTGTAAATGACAATGCCTTTTATTTTTGTTTTCATTTTTAAAACATTAAAAAAGGCATTGTCATTTACAATGCCAATAGCTTAAACTTGCGTAAATGCGAGACCTATTGCATTGCAAATGCTTGTTTTATTTATTGGTACATCAACTCCGTCACTCGTTTAAGTTTGCAGTCCTGCTGCTCTTTTTCATGTTCTCAGTTTAGGTTTCTCTCCTCCCTCCTTTCCTTCCACCTAGTCTCTTTCCCTCAGTGTTTATTTCTATTTTACACTCACACAGCTCACATACACACCCATTCCTCCCCACCCATGCTAGTTGACCTTAATTCTACTGTCATTCAAATGTCCTTCCTTTTCAGGTCTGGTTTGACAGCGCAGCTGACTGCCAGAGCGTATGTGATCCCTACACAAAGAGCTTTAAGAAGCAATACTGAGAGTGGGGCTTTTGCTCCGCCCACCTGCTGGCCTTCCTCATTACAAGTATTCGATTGGACAACATCTGTGTTAGTCAACATAACTAGTGGCTCCAATACTCATAACTGATTAGGACATTGTGCTAGCAGACTGCATGTCCAGTACATGAAAGGGGCTTTGCATGGTGTATCCCAGTGGGCATTACATTAGTAAGGGCTTTCACATTCTAAACTCTGTAACATATATAACCAGAAGAGGTTTCACATTCTGAACTCCCTGCCAAATGCAATAGGAAGGGTATTAATCTTGTGAACTCTCCGACAAATACAACAGGAATGAGTTTAACAATGTGAATTATCTGACAAATGCAAGAGGAAGGGGTTTTACATTGTGTCCTCTGAAAAATGCAACGAGAAGAGGTTTTACATTGTGAACCCTCTAACAAACACATTGGGAAGGGGTTTTACAATATAAATGATGTGACAAATGTAATAGGGAGGGGTTTTACATTGAGAACATACTACAAGTACAAAAGGAAGGGGTTTTACATTGTGTCCTCTGAAAAATGCAACGAGAAGAGGTTTTACATTGTGAACCCTCTAACAAACACATCGGGAAGGGGGTTTACAATATAAATTATGTGACGAATGTAATAGGGAGGGGTTTTACATTGCAGACTGTGAAAAATGCAATTAGGAGGGTTTTGATTTGTGAACATTCTTACAAATACAATAGGAAGAGGTTTTCCATTGTGAACTCTCACAAACACAACAGGAAGGGCTTTTATATTGTGACTTCTCTGACAAATGCAATAGGAAAGAGTTTTTCACTGTGAACGCTATCTCAAGAAAAATAACAAGCATTGGCATAGCCAATAGGTCTCGCCTTTTGGACCTTTTAAGTGTTTAGCCATGCAACAGTTGATGTTGTTGCACCAAGGATATTGTGCTGGATAACTAAACACTTATAAAGTCCCAAAGGCGAGACCTATTGGCTATGCCAATGCTTGTTTGTTTTGTTTTAAAACTTACCATACTTGGTCTTCCTGGTCAGTTCTTGCAGTATATTTTCTTATATGCAATGTCCAGTTATTTATATAGCGTTTTGTGCAGCCATTTAGCCGATTTTTAAGCGCTTGAAACAGATTCATGGTGCAATAAATTCATTTGCCCAGAATCACACAATGCAGTTAAGAGGGGAAGCCGGGATTTGGAAGTACATTTCCGGAACTGAGAGTCAGAAATTTACTCATTGATTGAGTCCCCTCCACACAGACCTCTAAACTTTTGGCTTCTCAAAATCAAGGAAAAGCTGTCCATAATTCCAAAAGCTTGACAAGAAAGGAAGTTAAACAAATGTTGTTTCCCAGGTCATGGGTATCGCATTCTAAGGAGGGGAGGGGGCAGGGACACGAGGATCTTGCGCTGTGTAAGCTCGTGCCTTCCTTTGGCCAGTTACATTACTTTCATTTATTTACAGGGCACTCTTTAAAAACAATAACAGCAAAAAGGCAATCGAAGTGGAAAAAAGGCATGGGTTCTGGTGGCAGAGGAGGTAACATTCCTTGAACACTGTTACTCTGAGTTTAGTTGGCACTACCCACAGACTGTCATTGGCATCATACCCGGAAGAGAACAACAATGTTATCTTTTGGCTGTTTGCTTTCACATGTTTAATATTTCAGACACCCCTGCCTCCTGCTACATGTCACGGTTATGTTACTCGAGTGTTTGTGTGTCTAGACTGGTCCTCAAGTGTCTTTTTTTGTGGGTGGTCTGGGCGAACAGCTGGAAATAAATATTTTTCAACTCGAATGGAAGTGTCTTCTGTTGCTAGAGAGCGGGCAGAGGTTTGCTTGACTGTGCAAAACATCTTTACACAACAGGTGCAGAAAGGAAGGTTGACGATGGAGTTTGGAGGTGTGCCTCTCCGAGGGGGCTCTGCTTTGCTAACTAGACCCATAGGGATTGCACCTTTCATGTTTTCGTGAATGGAAACAATTTTCAGCGCCTGAATGATGTGGCAATACTTTTTATATAGCGCTATATTTGAGACAATGTTTAATCTTTTTCTAAAGAGAATAATATTGAAATGAGGTGCGTTGCCATTCGTTTCTACATTTTGGCAGATATATGAATTACATGACCTGACTTATCCAGGATCGCACTGTATGTCAGTAGCGGAGCTGAGATTAGAATTCAGGAGGAATTCCTAGCCGGAAGGCCGCCTCTGCTGCACAGTTTCATAGTATTTTGGGTACTGTTTTTAGAAAGAAACCTTTTCCTCACTGTCGGAATTCTATGCCTCTGAGTGTAAAATCATTCTGACGACGGCGCCCTGATGTTCCGGCAGCGCTAATATATTACAAGGCGTGCACTTGGCGCTCACTGTTTGTACATATAGGCACACCAGTGAAATAAAGCTGTTCTAGTAGTGCATACATTCTATGCCCAAAAAGACCCGGCCTGCCCCATCTCTGCTGCACCGAGGGAGGGAGTGCGAGAGCAGCGAGATGGAGGACAGGCAGAAAAGAAAGACTTCAACACCTCAGTAATCCATCTTTTCCGCAGAGAACGGGGAATCCAAGTCTCTCCAACTAAGGGTTTACTTTCCGAGCCCAAAGCAGGAACTCGTGTGGAGAAAAGCTGGCCGCGTTACCCACACATATAAATGCAGTTTAGAACCATTTACATTCCGGGGAACACTTCGTCTCGCTTCTGAAGTCGTGAGGGGGGGGGGATTAGGGGGGCCAGAGAGAATCTACGAGGACTTTGAGGGCGCCGGTCAAACAGGCCTTAAATTCAGTGAGACAACGGACACTCCCTTCTCATGCAGGAACATGCGTGTCATTCAAGAAAGGCGGCCCGCAGCTCTTAAACTGAATTATCCCAAAACCAGACATTAGTAAATGAATGAACCTGCTCCTCAGACAGCCCCTGCTGGGTTACACATCCCATGCCAAACAGGTAAGAGGGGGCGACGTCTTCCTAGCCCCTTCAAATAACGACCAGCAGGACGTCCATAGGTGGAACCCATCAACGCTTAAAAAAAAAAAATATGTCAGCCCCTGCGTCCTTTACTGCAGGTGGGAAAGGCGACCAAGGAGCGTTTACATGCAGGGAGCGCCAGGGGGCGGTAGACGACATTCGCACATATGGAATCCAGAAGTGACTTGGGAATGCATGTCAACCAAAAACCAGTTCTTCTCGGCCTGGTTCATTTTATTGCATCTTGGTACTTGTAGTGTGTAACATAACTCTTGTAAAATGCCCGACAACAAATACCACCTAACAAGTGGCCCCAATGTCTTGCGTGATATGCCCAAATACTCCTGGCTTTTTTTTTTTTGCAAACAGCACGTGCCTGCTCGTAGTTTCAAATAGACACGTTTAATGGTAACAGTGACAAGTCCCAGAGTCACTTCATGGACACTCACACATGACTTGGGAAACCTAGGATCTCTAGATTACAACGCTAATGCCGATTGATGTTCGAGTGTGGCATTTGATTTCAGGAAGATGTCAAGAACAAGCCCGGGAGTGGTGCGCGCGCGCGCGCTGTAAGGAATGCAGCTGCCATCGAAACCTGATCCAGAACAGATGGCACCCTGCGCGCTCCCGAGACCCCTAGGCCATGGGAGTGCAAGTTTTGAGGAGAGGTGGGACAAGCACCAGTCTTTGGGCATTTGCGCGCTTTCAATTATTGAAAGCCACACGCAAAGGGCAATGGGATGTGTGGGAGGAGGCACACCCACACGGAGAAGGCTCTTGGAAGTCTGAAGTGATTCCAAGAGCCCTCTCCTAGAGCAGCGCATGCGCGCTGCGCTCTAGGCGAGACCTAAAAAGTGTTTTTACATTGTCAGCTCTGAAAAATTACATAGGACGGGGTTTTACATTGTGAACTCTCTGACAAATGCAAGAGGAAGGGGAGGAAGACGTTTTACATTGTGAACCTGACAAATACAGTAGGAAGCTGTATTATATTGTGAGCTCTATGATAAAATCTAATAGGAAGGGGTTTCACATTGTGGACTCCTTTTACAAACACAAAAGGAAAGGACTTTACATTGTGAGGGATCTTCTTACCGTAAAGTTCAAGAGGTGTCAGAGAGAACTGGTTTTCATTTGTATGCATTTGGAACACCCGGAAACGCAGGACTGTATTTCCTCAATGCTGATTTGTATCCTCCATACAAGTCCGCACTGGGGAGACAGTAGACGTCACCTGACATTCCTAGTAGCATGCCTGGAAATACATAACTGGTGCAACTTTATTTATTTCGGCAATCCTACATGCAGCATTGCTTCTTTTTCTTCTATTATCCTCTCATTGTTCTTCCCACCTTCAGGGTACAACCTAAGAAGGGGGTATGGTAAGGACCATATCTCCCTTCCTGAAGCAATCTGATTCATGAATGATTTAAACATAACCCCCATTTCTGGATCCCTCCTTACTCCCATGTCTACATTACACAAACAAATAAGTAGGAACATCTAAATATCCCTTGGCAAAATTGAAACAAGAACGAATTGCCTTTAAACTTTATAATTTCAGGTGTTTGTGTCCTCTTCTCTATTTCCTCAATAAAACATATTCTAACTGGGTCAGTTGTGCAACATAAAATAAAGTACACTTTTGGTATCGGTTTGGTATCGGTTTGCAGTGCTTGTGTCTCACAATGTCGAGTTTTTATTATCATGCATCCATAATATCAAAGCAAAAATTTGATGACTAAAATACTAAGAAGGTAAGTATATGTAAGCAAGTCCAGATGTAACAGTCTTAACTCCACAACTACACACCCTGAAGATATATATGTGAGAGGGTGTGCTTTCAGATAATAACGTACCACCCTAACTCTGTCATCATGCGCAATGCTGGTGTAAAGGAAGGAGACATCTAGTGTTATCATAATATAGTTCTCCTCCCAAATGATGTCATACACTTTCTTTAGGAAATCTCCTGTATCCTTTATATGAGATGACAGGTTCCTCACATACTCCTGCAGAAAGAAGTCTAAGAACCTGGAGGTGTTCTCAAATACACTTCCAATCGCCGAGATTATCGGTCGGCCTGGCGGCTTGGTCACATTTTTGTGCACCTTCGGTATAAGATACAATACCAGTGTTACTGGTGAATCTTTTTTGAGGAACTTGTATTCTGCCTGTGATATAAGATCAACTGATCTCCATTGGTCTAACTGGCGGTGGAAATTGGTGGTAGTGGTCAATAGCACAAGTTACTAACTTGTGTAACGATATATCTGTAAGAGACAGTAGTTAGTGATAGATTCCTTACCTTAGAATATCCCCAGGCGTCAGGCTGGATCCGGAAAGTTTTGCGTAGCAGTACCCTTGCGCGTCGGTAGGCGGCGTCGTGCGGCTCCGCGTCCGTCGTCGGCGTCGTGATCGCCGGGATGACGTCGCGGGCAGCACTTAGGCGCCGCCCCTGCGCGCTGACGTCAGTTCTGTACACGACTTTCCGCGCCAGGAACGCAGAGCCATGCAAGAAGCTGACACAGGTGTCTGAAAAATACTAGGGCCCTGAAAGGGATGTCCTTAACCCTAGAAATCAGTTCGCAGAACGGGGAGGATGGGTGGGCGGTAAGGAATCTATCACTAACTACTGTCTCTTACAGATATATCGTTACACAAGTTAGTAACTTGTGCATCTGAAAGAGACACGTTAGTGATAGATTCCTTACCTTAGAATAGATACCCCAGCAATACCAACCCCGGTGGTGGGTCTGCGAACAAAGATCAGACAAGGAAGTCCTGGAGGACAGAACGGCCAAAGAAGCCGTCCCTCCGGACCTGACTGTCAAGGCAGTAATGCTTAGTAAACGTGTGCAGCGAGGCCCACGTAGCTGCCTGACAGATAACCGGCAGCGGAACACCGCGGCCCAAGGCCGTGGTAGCAGCCGTTGCCCTGGTGGAATGGGCACGCAGCCCAACAGGAGGCTCCTTCTTGGCCAAAGAATAGCAGGTCTTGATGCACAAGGTAACCCAGCGGGAGACGGTCCTCTTGTGCACCGCCCGACCTTTTTGGCGCCCACGTAGCCAACAAAGAGCTGGTCATCCACCCGGAAGTGTTTTGTGCGGTCGATATAGAAGGAGAGCGCACGTTTTGGGTCCAGACGGTGGAGCCTCTCTTCCTCTCTGGAAGGATGCGGAGGCGGAAAGAAGGTGGGCAAAGTGATGGTCTGCCCAATGTGGAAAGCAGTAACCACCTTTGGCAAGAAGGACGGACGCGTCCGAAGAACAACCTTGTCTGGATGAACAGACAGAAAGGGAGGTTTGCAAGATAGAGCCTGGAGCTCACTCACCCGCCGAGCGGAGGTGATGGCCACCAGAAAGGCAGTCTTCAGAGTCAGAAGACGAAGAGGACAGTTATGCAGAGGCTCAAAGGGAGCGCACATTAAAAGGTAAGAACCAAGTTCAAGTCCCACTGAGGCATTACAAACGGAACAGGAGGGAAGAGGTGAGTAATGCCTTTTAAGAACCTGTTAACAACAGGGGACTTGAAAAGGGAGGGCTGATCAGGGAGCCTGAGGAAGGCCGAGATAGCACAAAGATAACCCTTGATGGTACCCAGGGCAGAACCCTGTTGGGCCAGAGAGAGAAGGAACAGAAGGACCTCAGAAAGAGGGGCAGAAAGGGGATTCACAGCCTTTGCTGTGCACCATGCCACAAATTTGTTCCACCTGCAGGCGTATACCACCTTAGTGGAGGGACGCCTGGCTGCCAGAATCACATCACAAACTTCGGGAGGCAAGTCGAAAGGAATCAACTGCCGCCGCTCAATCTCCACGCAAGCAGGTGTAGACTGGACAGGTTCGGGTGGAGGACCGTCCCCTGCTGCTGCGACAGAAGATCCTCCCGAAGAGGCAGACGGATCGGGGGATCTATGCTCATATTGAGTAGCTCGGGATACCAAACTCTTCGAGCCCAGTCCGGAACCACAAGAATGACTTGGGCCCGGTCGTGCCGAATCTTCTTCAACACTCTGGGTAGAAGTGGTATAGGCGGAAAGGCGTACAACAGACCGCAACTCCACTCGCGACGAAAGCGTCGCCGAGCGAGTGCCGCCTTGGAAATTCCAACGCGCAGAACTGATGACATTGCGCGTTCTCTTCGGTGGCGAATAGATCTAACCAAGGCTCTCCCCACTGTAGAAAGAGTCCTTGCGCCACTTCCGAGTGAAGACGCCATTCGTGATCCATCATGCACCTGCGGCTGCAGGTTCGTCCGCCCTGGCGTTCAGAGAACCTGCCAGGTGTTGAACCATCAGGAACATGCCCTGATGTTCCAGCCATGTCCAGAGGCGCAGAGCCTCCTGACAAAGGGTCCAAGACCCCACCCCGCCCTGTTTGTTGCAGTACCACATGGCGGTGGTGTTGTCTGTGAACACCTGCACTACCTTCCCTTTGACAGAGGGAAGGAATGCCTTGAGTGCAAGCCGGATCGCCCGGAGCTCCAGAAGGTTGATATGGAGCCGGGACTCCGCCGGAGACCAGAGGCCTCTGATCTCCGCCTCTCCCATGTGACCGCCCCATCCCAGAAGGGACGCGTCCGTCACAACTGTATGCTCTGGCTGGGGAAGGGAGAGGGATCTGCCCATGACCCATTGCCGGTTCGAGAGCCACCACTGCAACTGTTTTGCAGTCCCCTCCGAGATCTGGACGTGATCGGACAGGTTGCCCTGGTGCTGCGCCCACTGGAACTTCAGGTCCCACTGCAGAGCCCGCATATGCCATCTGGCATGATTGACCAGCAGGATGCAGGAGGCCAAGAGGCCCAGCAGCCTCAGGGTCATCCGTGCCGAAACCCAGGATAAAGGCCGAAAGATCGGAATCATAGCCTGAATATCCCGGACTCGCCGTTCGGGAGGATAGGCCCGAAACTGCGTCGTGTCCAGAACTGCTCCGATGAAAAGGAGCTGTGGAGAAGGAATTAGATGCGACTTCGGCACATTGATGGAGAACCCCAGCGAGTGCAGGAGTTCGGCCGTAGTCTGGAGGTGGGAGACGACTGCCTGGGACGAGCCCGCCTTCAGCAGCCAGTCGTCGAGGTAGGGGAAGACTGAAACCCCTGCCCGGCGCAGATGAGCTGCGACCACCGCCATCACTTTCGTGAACACCCGAGGGGCACTTGTAAGGCCAAAGGGAGCACGGTGAACTGAAAATGCTCGGGGCCTACCGTGAACCGAAGGTAACGCCGGTGGGCCGGCAGGACGGGGATGTGGAAATACGCGTCCTGCAAGTCCAACGCTACCAACCAGTCTCCAGGGTCGAGGGCAGTCAAGACCTGAGCTAGGGTGAGCATCTTGAACTTCTCCTTCCGGAGGAAGCGATTGACGTTCCGGAGGTCCAAGATAGGACGCATGTCCTCCTTGTCCTTTTGGGCACCAGAAAGTAGTGGGAGTAGCAACCACGCCCTACTTCTGGGGTCGGAACATGCTCGATGGCCCTCTTGGTCAAGAGGGCCGTGACTTCCTTCCGTAGAAGCACCAAGTGATCCCCTGACATGCGGTGGAATTGAGGTGGCATGGCTGGGGGGTGGTCTCGAAGGGGAGGGAGTAGCCCCTTCGGACAATGTCCAAGACCCACCTGTCCGAGGTGATGGTGCGCCAGTGGGGAAGGTGATGGCGGACCCTGCCCCTACTGGCGTGCCGTGCACCTGAAAGGAGGGACTAGGAGGGCTTGGAGGCCGCGGACGGGTTGGAGGTGGTGGCCTGACCCGCACGCTGGTTGCCCGATCCGCCACGGCGGAATCCACGTCCTCGGCCACGCGAAGACGCCTGCTGCGCGGGCCGGTGGCTGGGCTGCTGACGTGAAGGGCGCCCCTACCGTGGCCACGATAGGGGCGAAAAGCAGAAGGTAGCGGAGGGCGTGTAGCAGAAAGGCCCAGGGACTTTGCAGTAGCCCGTGAGTCCTTAAAGCGCTCCAACGCATGGTCTGCTTTGGACCCAAAAAGACCGACTCCATCAAAGGGCATGTCCATGAGAGTATTCTGGACATCCCCTGAAAAACCAGTGGTTCTCAGCCAGGCGTGGCGCCGGAGCGCCACCGTCGTTGCAATCGACCTGCCCAGCGAGTCGGCGGTGTCAAGGCCACAACGGATAGTGTATTTGGCCGCATCCCTTCCTTCCGCAATGGCGCGGAAAGCAGTGCCTGGACCTCCTCAGGGCACTGGGGCAAAACATCCGCCACCGAATCCCACAGGGAGTGGGTATATCGGCCCAAAAGACAAGCGGTGTTAACGGACCGCAAGCCAGCACTGGAGGAAGAAAAACCTTTCTTCCCAAACTGATCCAGGCGTTTGGATTCCCTATCCGGAGGAGCGGTAGGGAAGGCGGTTTGGGAAGCGGAGGCTTGGACAACCAAGCTCTCAGGAGTGGGGTGGACAGAAAGAAACAGGGGGTCGCCCGGAGCGGGGCGATGGCGTCGTGACACGTTCCGATCCACAGGAGCCCCTGTGTTGGGCTTGGACCAGGCGCCCAAAAGAACGTCAGTGAGGGCGTCGTTAAACGGCAGCACAGTCTCCGCAGAGGAGGCTGCCGGCTGAAGCACCTCTGTCAAGATGTTAGGCTTGACCGTCAAAGTAGGGAGCTGGAGACGTAAGGCCCCAGCAGCCCTACGCAACACCGTACCAAAATTGGCCCCCTCCTCCGTAGCCACGGGAGGAGACAGCATGCCAGTGTCAGGAGAAGTATCCAGACCACTGGCCTCCCCTAGACTCTCTGTCCAGTCCTCATCATACTGACAGTTGCGTGTCAGAGGGTCATCAGACCCCTCCCAGTCCTCCTGGTCCTCCTCTGGTTCAAAATAAGGAGGAGGAGGGACATTTGGGACCCAAGGTCCCATCGGCGCCGGAGCCGGCGTCGAGCGGCGTCGCTCCGGGTCCATGTCCGGAGCCGGAAGGAACTGGGGAACGACGCCGCCCGGAGCCCAGGGCGGCGTCGAGAACGGCACCGGAGACATCGGCGCCGGCGGAGGTGTCGTGAGGTCGACCGGCGTCGATGGGGGTTGTGGAGCCGGGATCGAGGCCGGGGCCGAAGCCGGAGCCGGGATCGAGGCTGGAGGCTCGGGCGACGCCGGGGCCGGAGCCGCCGGCGGCGCCGGAGCAACCCCATCAGGGCCCGCGGGGCCCGAAGGCGCACCGGAGGGGCCTGAAGGCCCGAAGAGGCGGGCCATGGCCGACAGGAACTCCTGTACCTTGGCCGGATCCGCCCCGAACCCGGGAAGGGCGGGTATGACGGGGGCGACTCCACAGGCAAGTCCGGGGCCGCGGGGGCGGGGACGGTGCCGGGAGGGGCCTCAGCCGAGTCGCGAGACCGGCGAGGCGAAGTCCGAGAGCGACGATGCTTCTTGGACTTCTTGTGCTTAGACTTACCGGACGAAGAAGTCGACGACCGGTGTGCACTCCGCGAGCGACCCCTGGACCTCTCACGCGACCGGGGCTTCCGCGGAGCCGAATGCCGGGCCTCGAGGAGCTTTCGAGACCGCTCTCGCAAAGCTTTCGGGTTGAGGGCCTGGCATTCGGGACAAGACTCGGTGTCGTGGCCTCGGCCGAGGCAGAAGAGACACTCCCAATGCGGGTCGGTGACGGACATCATCCGCGCACAGGCGCCGCATCGCTTGAAGCCCGGGCATCCCTACGACACCTTAAAGTTGGAAAAACCAGTGAAAAAATCACCAAAAGTATGGTCAAAAATTGACCAGGGCACTGCTCTTCCCGGATCTGCGCTTGCTGGCGCGGAAAAAGAAGAACTGACGTCAGCGCGCAGGGGCGGCGCCTAAGTGCTGCCCGCGACGTCATCCCGGCGATCACGACGCCGACGACGGACGCGGAGCCGCACGACGCCCGCGTACCGACGCGCAAGGGTACTGCTACGCAAAACTTTCCGGATCCAGCCTGACGCCTGGGGATATTCTAAGGTAAGGAATCTATCACTAACGTGTCTCTTTCAGATATATACTTTCATCGACCTTCTGATAGCAATGTTTATCTCTTAATTGCAACCGGGTTTCCTCTTGGTACATGGCAAGGGGCCAAATGACAATATTGCCGCCTTTGTCTGCCTGTCTCACCACTATATCCGGCCTGGCTTGCAATTTCTTCACCAATTTATCATAGCCAATGTCCCTTGCAAGTATAGTTCTCTTAGCCTGCTGATCTGTATGTAGCTGTTTCAGGTCGTGGATAACTAACTCATTAAAAGCATCTATTCAATCCTTGGGGACCATGGGTAAAAATACCAAGCGAGGTTTGAACGGTGTGGTTGGCTTGTTATACACACTCAGGCCTTGTTCTCTTAATAAAGCATCATCCGTTCTCTCATACTCTCCACCCCTTTACAAACTATCCATATCCCTCAAAGTCCCCAAATCAGGAATCTGTAATGTAGTAGTAGCATCCACGGCTCTCATGTCCCGTCGTTCAACTGGCCTGCCCCTACTGCATAGTACTTGGCCAACCTTAGTTTGCGTGTAAATTTAAAACAATCTATCCGGGTTTGTACATAGTCCATATCCTCAGGGGCACAATAAGAAAGACCGCGTGACAAAATTTTCATTTCTTCTGCATTTAATGTTAAGTCAGACAGATTGATAATGCTGATATTAGTGTCCATTATTTGTTCTTTTTGTTGGTCACTTTCTTTGCCAATGGGTCTGCTTGTTCTCCATGACCTGCGGCTTTTCCTCTTCCTCCCCCTCGGAATGGTCTCTCTTATCCCCGTAATGGCCTCAAATTTGTGTTTCTGTCCCACCGCAAAAAATGTAACTCATCCTCTACAGTGGGTATGCTGCTAGACTGCCGTGCCTCCTCATTTTCAATTTCTGCTTCAGAGCTAAGATCTGACTCTGACTCCACATTCCGTTTCGCCATATTGCCTTTAATGCCAATGGCCATTTTTTGCCGTCGGATATTCTCGAACTGTTGCAAAGTCATCCTGTGCCCTGGGCACCCCCCAACTTTTTGCTGACTGGTACTGGTGGTAACTGACTGACTGACTGACCCTGGGCTCTGCCTAACCAGGCCCAGGGCCAGTGCCAAGCTGAAAGGAACACATTAGAATACAGTTAAAACACACTTACATACACTAGGGTACACTATGATATGGTGGGGTACCCCTGTAATTGGCATGACCTACCCCATAAGCCCCTAGTATATAATAGGGCAGGGGATTGAAACTACCTAGAAGTCCCCAGTACCCTGGGGCATGGCAGTTTAGAGGCCAGCAGCTCTTTTTGCACTTGCATGTGTGCACTGCTGAAGCCTGAGGTCAGTTTAAAAGCAGCCCTGGGTGCCAGGACTGCTTTTAAAAAGTAAATTGTGCCCAAACTCGACTTTGGTGTTTGGAGCACTTAAAAATGGATAACCTACAATGTTTTGGCATATTAGGGACCCCAGGGTCTCCCTAGGTATCCCAGGGGTGGGGGTCAGATATGTACAAGGTACACCCTTATAAAATGAGTTTTTATATGCCTGGGTAAAGTGAAATTTCACATTTCACTCCCACATTGTGGTAAAGTGCTGCCCAAATTCGACTTTGATGCCAGGAGCAGTGTGAAGTGAGGATCTGCAATATTTTTGCAGATTCAGAACCCCTAAAGTCTCCCCTAGTTGCACATGGGGTGGGGTCCTGCAGATATAAGGCAAGTACTTATAAAATGTGTTTTTGTAAGTCCTGGTGCTGGAAAAATGGCCCAAGTCATTTTTCCCATTGCAAATCCCCAGTTACATAGGTTAACATTGCAGGAAGTTATTAAATAATAACTCCTGATAGGAAGGAGATAGAGCTACCGTTCAAAGACTTCTCAGAATAGTAATGCTAAATCCAACAATATCATACTGTTGAATTTCTCCTAAAGTGTACATACAAGAAGTTATAAGACGTTCTGGTTTGTAAGTCCAAATCCAGCCTTCCAGTGGTCTGCCCTGATTGGTCAGAGTTAAGTGGATTAGCCAACCTGCCTGGAGAGGTGATAAAGAGCCCCTGGGGTTATGCAGCTGGGCTGGGAGGGCAGTGTGCTGGTCCACTCGAATGCCAGGCCAGGGGAGGGGTCGTAAACCATGGGCTTCAAAGGGAACAGCAGAACCCAGTGTCAGTTTACAACTCTGAACTCTATCCCTCAGGCAGATGGGGGGATTAAGGAATGTATGAGCAGATGCAGGAGGGAGAGTCTAAGTAAATTAGCCATCCTAGGGGTGTGTTTAGCCAGCTCTTGCCTCCTTGCTGGAAATTCTGCCATTATGGATTTGGAAGATTTGATGCACTCTGGGACAAAATAATGCCACACTCTACAGGAAGTGGTCATATGTTTGAGGAGTTACCCTGCTCCCATTGGTCAGGGGTGACCTCCTGTCTGACCCAGAGAACATGGAATAAGTATCTGAGAGGGGCAGAGCCCTCCAGATCTGCTGCTTGAAACTTACTGAAGCAAGACATTGCCAAGCTGAGAAGATTTTGCTGTGCAAAGATTTCGAAGGCCTGACCTCTGAAAACTGCACCATCTGACACTACAGCCCTGTGGATTATTTTGCTGAAAGAGAACTAAAGAGTGGACTCCCTGAAAGCTACAGGTTAAAAGAGCTCATCTGGAACATCACCAACTAAATCTGCACCTTGGGGAACTACCAGTGGATTTGTAAGGGTGACGTCCCAGTGGATTGTGGGAACTGAAGTCCTCAACTTTCAAGGACCATCTTGGAGCTTCCAGCTTCCTTGGAGTGAGTTTGAGACACTTTGGGACCCTTTGAGGAACTTCAGGAAGAAGTTCAATAAGTTTGGAGAACTTTGGAAAAAAGCTCCATAGAGGGACCGACTCAACCTGGTCAGCCAAGCCGCCTGCCTTCAACTGCGAGTCGGCCAAGCCATCCAGGTTCGTCCCGCTAAAAGCTCCGTCGGTCCGACTTCCAGAGTTTGACCGGGAGTAGAAGAAATCTGAAGCCGGCGAACCCTCACCGGATCCGGCTACATGAGGAGCATCGAGAGACCCCGTGAGAAAAAGTTCCAGAAAAGTTTCTAAGTCCGCTCGTAGAAAAGTCGACCGGAAGCAACCGCGAGAGCCAAGCCGCCTGTCTTCCATTGCGTGTCGGCCTGGGCTCCTGGGTTGCCCCGCTGAAGCGCTAACGAAAAAGTTTCTAAGTCCGCTCCAGGGAAGTTGACTGGGAGTTTGTCAAAATGCAAGCCGGCGAACCCTCACCGGATCCGGACCGGCTGTGAGCTTCGAGGGACCTCGCGAGAAAAAGCTCCAGAAAAGTTTTTAAGTGTGAAGGTAGAAACTGAGACCGGGACCTGCCGCAAGCTGTAGCCGCCCAGGGCTCCATCGCGGTCGGCCTGAAACTTTGACTTTGCCCCGGTCTATCGCGAGCAGTTATTCCAATTATGGTGCTATAAACTTCTAAGTGCTATATTTTATTAAATCTTTGAAAATTCATATCTCCGGTTCCCTACATTGGATTTTTGTCGTTTTGGTGTCATTTTAAAGATAAAAATAATTCCTATTTTTATAAATTGGTGTTGGATTTTTATTTTGTGTTGTGCCTTCATTATTTACTGAAATGGTGTTTTTAAATGCTTTACATACCTGGCTTTGAAGTTAAGCCTGTCTGCTCGCAGCCACGTTACCAAGGGTTGAGCATAGGAATAATTTTCTAAAACCTATGCTGAGTCCTATCATGTGTTAGTGGCCTTATTGCCAGTGGCAGACCTACATTTGCCCCTACCAATAACCCACTTTCCAACATTTGGTGCTCAGCGGTGTGGATGAGGACTTGTGTTTAAAAAGTACACCTTTCAGTGAATGATTTAAGATTTCAAAAATCCTCTAAATTTCCTTAGAACAAAACTTTTGAGTTTGATTTTTGGAATTTGGACTAAACTGTTTTTAATCCATTGTTTTGATTTTTGCAAATTGTTCCAAGTCTGTTGTGCCTAGTTTTTTGTGACCCAAAACTAGGGAACCATGGAGCTGGACCTGGCTAAACTGTCCCAGTTTAAGATGGCTGATCTTAGGGAACAGTGTAGGCTTAGGGGGCTGCCTGCTTGCAGGAATCTTAGGAAGGTAGGGTTGCTTGATTCCCTAAAAGCCTGGGCTAGGGCAGCTGAGGAGAGACAAGGGGGGATAGAGGGTGTCCCCCCCAACCTCCTCCAAGAGGGGGGGGAGGTTGAGGATGATGCCTCTTCCATTTTAACTAGTGTTAGCCAAGTGAATCAAGGTGGTGGTGGGAGTGGGGAAGGGTCCCTTACTCAGGAACCACTACTGTCCCTTGCAGAGAGACAGCTTCAGGCTCAATTAGAGTTGATTGCCTTGGAGAAGGAGAAATTCGAATTGGCTAAGAGAAGATGGGAGAGGGAGGAGAAGAGAAATGGTGGCAGCGAAAGTGAAGAAGATGTTGAGATGACCAGGGGTGGTAGATTTGAACCTAAACTTCCCAAGGGCATAGTGCCCAAGTACACAGAGGGGGATGACATTGACAGGTGGCTAGCAGCTTTTGAGAGGGCCCTTAAAATGAGTAGGGTCCACTCTAGGTATTGGGGTGCACTCCTGTGGGAGTCGATTCCAGTAGCTGGGAGGGATAGGCTCCTGACCCTGAAGGGAGAGGATGCAGAATCATACCAGCAGATGAAGGTATGCTTAGTCAAGAGATTTGGTCTGACTCCAGAACAGTACAGGGTGAAGTTTAGAGGCACCCAGAAATTGAGTTCAAAGTCTTGGGAAGACTTTGTGGACGTTTCAGTGAAGGCACTGGAAGGCTGGATTGTTGGTAACAAAGTTGACACATATGAGGGATTGTATAATTTGTTTTTGAAGGAACATATTTTGACTCATTGTGCAGAAGAAAAGTTACGCCAGTATCTAGTGGACTCTAAGCTGACAGACCCCAGAGAGTTGGGGGAATCAGCTGATGAGTGGGTGAGAACCCGGGTTTCCATTCAGCACCAGGGGGGTGACCAGAAGAAAGGAGGACAAGTCCCTCCCCAGGGGAAAGCCCAGGGAAAGGAAGGTCAAAACCAGAAGGAGTCCACCAAAGACCCACAAAAACCTGCACAACAAGGGGGGGCCCGAGCCAATCCAAAGGGAGGTGGAATCAGGGAAAGAATGGTAGGTTCTTTGAACCCTCAAAAGTGGGTAAGTGCTTTGACTGTAACCAGCCAGGGCACAAGCAGGGAGATGCTGTCTGCGCCAAGAAGCTCCCCCCTAAGGGGCCATCCACAGGGATTGCCAGTGTCAGTGTAGGGGAGGAGAGTGGTGCCCCAGTGAGGAGTAGTCAGGTGGTGGAAGCAACCTTAGTGTCCCTGGGTGGGGTGAATATTGCAACCCTTGCTGCCTTACCTCCAAACATGGACAAGTACAGGCAGAGGCCTAAAGTGAATGGGACTGAGGTTGAGGCTATCAGAGACACTGGGGTTAGTGTAACTATGGTCCTGGATGAGCTGGTGCCTCCAGAGAGGTTGTTACCTGGTGAGTTTTACCAGGTGACTTATGCAGACAGCACTACCAAACTCCATCCTATGGCTGTGGTGGATTTGGAATGGGGAGATGTGACAGGCCCTATGAAGGTAGCTGTGTCAAGGGTGCTCCCAGTCCAGTGTTTACTGGGCAATGATCTTGAAGCCTCTGTGTGGTCAGAGGTGGAGAGAGGACTCCATATGAAAATATTGGAGCTCCCTGAGTGGGTATGTGCTGTGACTAGGTCACAGACTAGCCAGAAGGGAGGGGCTGGACACTTGGACCCTGGAACAAAGGGCCAAGCATCCAAGGACAAGGGTACTGGGCCTGGTGAGCCAGCCCAGGGAACTCCAGAGGTGCAGGAAGAATCTAACCCTGATCGGGAGGATCTGGCCTCTGAGGGAGGGACTCCATCCCTGCCAGAACTGTCAGATTTGGCAGAACTGACAGGAGCAGGTGGACCCTCCAGAGAGGAGTTCAGTCAGGGACAGTGCGACTGTCCCACCCTTGAGAGCTTGAGGCGGATTGCTTCTAAGCAAGAGGAAGGGGATGACAGTGGGTTTCACAGACTCTACTGGGAAGATGGACTGCTTTATACTGAGGCCAGAAACCTCAAGGAGGGGGCCACCAGGAGGTTGGTGGTGCCCCAGAAGTACAGAGAGTTCATCCTGACTTTGGGTCATGATATCCCCTTGGCAGGACATTTGGGACAGACAAAGACATGGAACCGGTTGGTGAACCATTTCTACTGGCCCCATATGTCTGAAAAGGTAAAGGAGTTTTGCAGCTCCTGTGTCACCTGTCAGGCCAGTGGCAAGGCAGGGGGCAAGACAAAGGCTCCCCTAATACCACTGCCAGTGGTTGGGGTTCCTTTTGAAAGGGTGGGGATGGACATTGTTGGTCCCCTGGACCCACCTACTGCATCAGGGAATAGGTATATCTTAGTGGTAGTTGACCATGCCACTAGATACCCTGAAGCCATACCTCTGAGAACCATTGATGCTCCTGCGGTGGCTAGAGCACTGCTTGGTGTGTTCACCAGAGTAGGGTTTCCAAAAGAGGTGGTGTCAGATAGGGGCACAAACTTCCTGTCCAGCTATCTGACTGCTATGTGGGATGAGTGTAGTGTCAACCACAAGTTCACCACCCCTATCACCCACAAGCAAATGGTCTTGTTGAGAGATTCAACAAAACCCTGAAGGGCATGATAAATGGGTTGTCAGAGAAACTCAGGAGGAGATGGGATGTTCTCCTCCCATGCTTACTGTTTGCCTACAGGGAGGTGCCACAGAAAGGGGTTGGTTTCAGTCCCTTTGAGTTGTTGTTTGGACACCCTGTGAGGGGGCCATTGAGCCTGCTGAGAGAGTCTTTAGAGAAGCCTCTTAAAGAAGCAAAGGACAATGTGCTTGACTATGTGCTAGGCCTGAGATCTAGAATGGCAGAGTACATGTACAAGGCAAACAGGAAACTGGAGGCCAGCCAGGAGCTCATGAAGCACTGGTATGATCAAAAGGCTACTATGCCTGAGTATACTCCAGGACAATTGGTATGGGTGTTGCAGCCTGTGGCTCCCAGGGCCCTCCATGACAAGTGGAGTGGGCCCTATCCAATCTTAGAAAAGAAGGGTGAGGTTACCTATTTGGTTGACCTTGGCACCCCCAGGAACCCTCATAGGGTACTGCATGTGAATAGATTGAAACCGCACCATGACAAGGCAGACATGACCATGTTACTGGTCACTGATGAGGGTGTGGAGGAGGAAACTGAGCCTGTGCCCTACCTCCTCTCCACTAATGTGCAAGATGGGTCAGTGGAGGGGGTGATACTCTCTCCCAAGTTGACAGACCAGCAGCACAGAGACTGTAAGCAAGTGCTGGAGCAGTTTGCTGGCCTGTTCTTGTCATAAGGTTTCTGCACATACACAGAGCTATGCACAGGATAATAGGACCCCGGAATACAGTGGTTTGCCTACCATATCCCGTAGCACCCAAAACCCCAACCCAACTAGCTTAGCATCCCATTAGTACCAAAGCACCAATGATTGGACAACCCAGAACACGGTATCTTTATCTCAGGACTCGCAGAAGCAAGAACACTCTTTCGTCACTCACTCGTACTTGTCCACAATGCGCGTATGAAGAGACACAGGGTAGATTAAAATATTTATTTCAACTTACGTGCTCTAAGGTACAGTACACGTGTCAGCACTAATAGCATAATGCATATGAATAATATAAGCAGCATGGTTACAATTCCATAGAATACAAACGGGGAAAGCATTTCATAACTCAGTGGATAAATGTCTAAATAACATTACCACCCTCCCCGTGCAGTAAGATAGTTTATTATAAAAATAGAAGACCTCTGGGCTTTGACTAGCGAACCCTCATACCTCGGTCTCTAGATGCAGAACTACATCAGCAGACAATCACAGCTCTTCTCCCTGGAAAGGATTCCTCCAAGTGTAGTAAGCGCCAGTAAAACCGCAGTATTAAAGACACACAAAGGTTCATGTCATTTGCGCCTAATGTTATGTCTGGGTGCGCGAGACTGGCCATATCAGGAAGAACCGAAATACATTGTTATGCGACCTTGTACATGTTGTGCAGTCTGAGCCCAAATCGAACAAGAGAAAAGGTGAAAGACAGAAAGTGCAGACAGCGCAAAAGAACTTGGCAAGAGCAAAGGGCGAGGGAGCCCTGGCTCAGTGTAACGCGCGCAAAGAAAAGCAACATGGCAGCTAGGCCTAGGCCAACATAACAAGGCAGGCAACAAACCACAAGACACCCTCCCCTGGTCAGTCCGGCGGCCAAGACAGAGGTCCAAGAGAGAAAAACACATCCAGTTGAGCACAGGGAGCGCCCACACGGCGAAGGACAGGTCAATCCATGAAAGTGTAAGTGCAGAAAAAGCCATACCCTCCAAGAGGACATCATTGGAATCGTCAAAAAACATAGATGCCATCCAATCCATGAGATCAAAAGAGCAGGAATGCTCCTCAGCAGAGGGAGCATCCAAAAGCAATGCGGGACAACTTGCGTGATAAACGAAACAGCTTTGTTGTAGGAGATCCTGGGCAGCCGCCCAGATATCCCATTGCGCCAAAATCCCCAGTGCAGCCGCACGCGCCATATAGCCGGCAACGGAACAGTCCTGCTCATGGGCCTCTAAGGGACCCATCAACTGAACAAAATCCGGAACAGACAATGACGAATTGGAGAGGCAATAATCCAAAGTCCAGGTGAAAGGACAGCGGACACAAGTCATTACAGGTTGCACGCAAGTGAAATACGCAAAGCGAAAAGAAAGAGTATATGACACACTCAGTGTCGCCAATGGCAAGACACCAAAACCAGCCAAAAGGCGCTCACGGAGCAGCTGGAGGCGGTCCGGATCGAGCAGGTCCCATCGGGGAGCAGCCATTGCGCAGAAAACAAATTAATAGCAGGACACCAGCCGCCAAAGCGATGATCAACGGGAAACCGCCAAAGACGCTGGAAAAAATAGAATGAATAAATGCCGGGATGACACCAAAAATAGTTTGGAAGGAGG
Source organism: Calotriton arnoldi (assembly GCA_963921515.1). Lineage (NCBI taxonomy): Eukaryota > Metazoa > Chordata > Amphibia > Caudata > Salamandridae > Calotriton > Calotriton arnoldi. The sequence continues at coordinate 462,572 of CAWUFW010000880.1, forward strand.
ACACCAAACCAGACCCCACGACCTTAAAAAAGTGTACCAGACCCTCAGTGTTAGATGCGTTAAAAATGCGATGAATTAACTCCCCAAAATGTTGGGGGAGATTAGTGTTCAAAAGGGCCTGTATTTCACTGTGGGTACTCGCCACCTGGAGAATGAATGTCTCCCGGGCGGACGTGAGCATAACTTCCTCGTTCAATAATAGTGCCTTTATTCTGCTCAGTCTATTGAAATCTGCCTCCATGGTAGGGATGGAAGGCCAAATAGAGATATCAACCTTGCCATGAGGGGGAGGAAAAAGCACATTTTTGCAGCAGACAACCCTGTGCGAAACTGTTACAATGTAAGGAATGCCAGCCTGCAGGCCACAACAGTTTTCGTTATTTAAAAGTAAATAGCTACCATTGGAAAGGAGAGTGAAAGTAGGAGGAATAACAGGAGCAGGAATACCTTTCAGCACACAAGCAAGATTAGGAGCGGAAACGCTACATGAGCCATGCAATTTAATGTGTTTACAAATAAGCGAATGACCCATAGTCGAGTCGCAGGACTCCCCGTGAGAAAAACCTCCTTGCCGTCCCGAAGGCATTTATACATCAAAGGCAAGGACCAGAGTTCATGCAGGAAAGCACTGCCCAAGGGCTGGTAACGGCCCACAGGATAATGTTTCATGCACGAGTCAAATTCAAACAAGGAAAAAGGTAAAGCGATAACCCCATGAACTAGCCACACAGCAGAATCGAGTTCTGCAATAGAGAACGACAAAGGATCCATCTTTTCGATATGTAATAAGGTGTAAGTTGCATCTTTCATGGACATGAATTGCTGTTTGTCAGTTAAATTAAAAGGTAGAAACAAGGCAGAGGTGTTCAAAAATGCCAAGGAACTTTACCTAACTTGAGCGTTTGTAAAGTCCATGCAAACTGCATAACTGAACGCAATTGATTCTGACCATGATATAACACAGAAACATCATCTTGTACAATATCAACAACAGAGGACACAATATTCTCTAAAGTATAAATGCGAGAAGACAGGGTATTAATACTATTGTCAACAACAGCAAGCACCTTTTCCAAATTTGCTTGATCTATTTCCCGAAGACGGGAAGCAGCTTCAATTTGTGACAGCTTCCAGAGTTCATTATACGTTTCATAAATGAATCTCTTAGGTCGGGGACCACGAGGTCCCAAAACAAAGTCGGACAGATCAATAGTGCCTGAAAGGAGGGACAAATGTTGTTTAACAGAATCAAGGGACGAATGTTGTAGCCATTGTTTGCATAATTTACCAACAGAATATGTAGTGACAGTACGGGAAGCAGTAAATCTCGGATCAGGCCTATCCTGTGTGTAGCCAGTACCTGAGTCGTGAAAACGCATTTGGCATGCATTAGATGATATAGGCCATACCAACCAGATGTATGTCCAGGGTGGAATCAAAAAATTGTCTCTAAACCAGGATACAAAAATACTGAACTTAGATGGGACTTTTGAAGAGGTGGAATCCGAATCAAAGGAATAACGAGTCGGGCCAAGTGGCGTTGTTGGTTGATGCGCCACCGATTCAGATGCAGGATAGGTATACTCGTCCTCGTCGACGTTGGTGGAGAGTTGGGGATCAATTATAGTTTCAGGCAAATCAACCATCTCAATTACAGCATCAGCGACCGTTCGTGTAGATGGGCCACGAACATATGTCCGATAAATGGCAGGACAAGAGACCGCTGGTGTGACACTATTCAGGATCGGCCAGGCGCTGTAGCTTGACATTTTCCACTGAGATGTATCTGTTCTCCTTGCGACCAGGAAGCGGTGGTAAAATGACTGTACGTGTTCCCTTCAAGCCCAGAACTGGAACCGGTGCACGAAAAGAGGGGCCAAATTCTTTTTGTTTTCAACCTTCTCTCGAACCAGTTCTCCAACCTTTGGAAGCCAGCCGGCTACCGGAATCTGCAACGCAGGATCTGTGGCTGAAGGCAAATGTGTAGTTGCAAGTTTGTCTCGGGCTTCTTGTAAGTCCTGTAACATAGCAGAATGATTATCTACATCAAACTTGGCGGATTGCGCCGCGATGTCTGGACCCTCAAGGTCAGGCACAAACATTCTTATGCCAAAGAGCATTTCGTATGGGGTCCGCCCACCCAGAGGTCTTCTAGGGAGATTATTAAGTGCACGCTGAACGGTATACAAGTGGGCCAGCCAGTTCCTGCCAGTACCTATAACTCTAGCTGTTAAGGATTGCTTTAAGTCACGGTTCATTCGTTCAACGATAGAGTTGCCCTCAGGCCTATACGGAGACGAAAATTTCACCCGCACCCCAAGCGAAGCCATTGCATCCTTGTAAGCCCTAGAGGCAAACGCCGGACCTTGGTCCGAATGGAAGGTGCCGCATGCGAAAATTCCCACAAAGACACGCAAATCCCTGATTACATTTCGAGCGTCAGCACTACGTTGTGGCCAGACCCAGAGGAACCGTGTGCACGAGTCCACTGCTACTAAGATGTATTTATAGGCAGTGTCTGATGAGAATGGACCGCAGTGATCCAAGTAAACACACCCAAAGGGTCTGTTAGCAATGCAGAGCGGGGTCTGTGGAGGGCGTGTTACCGTGGAAGGCTTAATCTGTTGACAAACGTCGCAGGAAAGCACAAAAGCACGGGTGTCTTTATACAATCCACGCCACCAATAACGCTGCTGCAAGATGGAAACTGTAGCTGACACACCTGCATGAGCAGAAGCCATGCCTTCGTGTGCAGCTGATATCAAGGCACTCCTGCGGTCCGCGTTGGGGATCAGCCGATCTCCAACGTCAGGTATTGTCACATAAGGAACCTGTTCGGGACTTAACTTGTAAGAATACTTGGAAGGAAAACCTGTAGGGTAATTAACACCTTCCTTTGTTGCAGCAATAGCTGCTAGAATAACAGAGTCAATTTTAGACATGGACCTGGTAACCGCTGCTACTGAACACGTGACTACTGCCGAACGGGCAGCTTCATCTGCCAGATCGTTACCAATAGCGTGTGCGCCCACCCGCTGATGGCCTAAGGTGTGAACCACCTGTGTGAGGGGCAGACGTTGTTGCAATTCTGCCACTCGAACCCAAAGCATTTTATGCTTAATTGTGCTCCCTTTGCGTCCTTGTAGTCATTTTTCGACCAGAAAAACAGATTGTCATTGTAAGACTGTACACAGTAGAATGAATCACATACAATAAGAGTTGTCTCATCCTGAGAAGCGAACTCAAGTGCAAGTAGCAATGCATGCAGCTCGGCCAATTGTGCGGTACTATCTCCAAGTGTGCGAGTGTGCACTACAGAGGATTTGAACGTTCCATTTACAAAGGAACCCGCAACAATAGCACATGCAGCTGAATAAGCGTGCTTGGACCCAGTGGCCGGTTGCGCCGAACCATCTGTGTAGATCACACATTTGTAATCCTCAAGCGGCAATATAAACAGAGGAGGAGGATGAACAAATTCATACTGTAAGAACTCCTGAGTCTGAAGAGAAGAATCGAAAATAAAGGTGACGTCTGATGACGTCAAGGATGTAGCCCATTGTATCCAACGGGGATGCATTGCTTTTGAGTTCGGTACACTTGCCTTTGTTACTGCTTCAAGGGCAGGACAGGGTGTTACCACCAGAATTCGCTTTCCCTGTGCCAGTGCGCGTTCTTTTAGAATCGCCATTTGCACTGCAGTTAGAACTTTTTCAACAGATGTAAAGCGCAATTCAGCGGAAGTGTACAGATGCGACTTGTATGCGATGGGCACTGTATCACCTTCATTAAAGGTTAAGTACGTGAATCCCACCGCCCCGGAATTATTCTAATCACCAGGTTTGTGTGGTTATCACGAGTCAAAAGATATTTAGACTCCAATAGGTCTGTCTGCAAAGACTGCAGAATCAAGGTATGCTCAGGCAGCCAGCAAGACCTTGAATAAGTAGGTTGTATCAAAGCATACAAAGGCTTGATACGCTGGGCATATTCGGGAATGTAAGTACGCCCGAAATTCAGAAAACCCAGCAAAGACTGAAGTTTCTTCAGAGTATTTGGGGGCACAAATGTGCACATTTTTCCAAGAAATGGGGGCTAAGCCCTTACCTTCGTTGTTGAGCTCATAGCCCAAGAACAGAACGGTAAATTCAGCAATGTGTGACTTAGCAAAGTTAAATTTGTAACCCTGCTCCGCAAATTCAAGAATAATGCGGTCCACACGGGACAGATGCGGAAATAATTCGGTCGTCCGTCAGATAAATGTCATCAACGTACGAACATGCATCTTGGTCTATGCTGTCTAGCAAAGAGACAACACGGGCGGCGAATACACCCGGACTATTTTTGTAGCCCATGGGTAAACGCCGGAACTGGAATAATTTACCACCGAATGTGAATGCAGTCCATTGACCACTCTCCGGGGCTAGGTTGTGCGTGTAGAAACCGTTTGAAAGGTCAAGTGTCGTTTTGTATTTTTTACGAACAAGACTGTCTACAAGCGCAGAACTGTGTGTATTCTGCACCGCAAAGTTTCGACAATGAGAATTTAAATGCCGGTAATCCAAAACTAAGCGGTACGATCCATCGGGTTTAGAAACCACGAATAGGGGATTGTTCATAGGTGATACGCATGGTTCGATTACTCCCTGATATTCCAACTGTGTCAGAATTTCGGAGACGGGGCCTTTTGCCTGCCGTTTGATGGGATATTGGGGTTGTGGCTGCGGTAGTGACCGCAAAGGTATCGCATGGGGAGGTGATTCTACATCCCATCCCACATGGTTGCGGTATAACGCTGGAGCCAGGTACACAGCCCACTCAGCTGCAAGTGCTTCAGCTTTGTCTTTTGGGACATGCCTTGAAAAGCTTGGAAGGATTACCTCCTCTCCTTCATGTGCAGCGAGAACGAATGGGGGTGGCCAATCCACCTCTGCTAACAAAATGTCATATGAAGAGGTTAGATTTTCCCAAAAAATCCCTGTTATTTCACGCGGTATATCACCTTCAATTTGGATGACTATGTTGTACAGTCTGTCAGGGGGTGCCACTCTGGTGTCAGCTGTCTCTACAGTAACGAATGTTTCAGTTGCTGTCGCCTCCATATGAGGACGTAGCGCCTCCCGCACTATGGTAACTTCCGCGGCGCTGTCTAGGAGGGTCACTGCCCACGTCCAATTCAGGAGTCTCGTTCTCACGGTCTGTGGCATATTTCGCTGTTACAGCGGCAACTTTTTCTTCTGAAATTGCGGTCGAGAAAGGTGAAAGTCTTCTGCTTTCCCTCTGACTTGTTGTCGAGGTTGGTCTCGCTCCTGGGGAGCCTCTCGGCCCCTTCCTCTATCTTGCCGTCCTCCTCCACCAGCCTGTGACGACGTCTGGGCCTGTGAAGAACGAGGAGAACGCGTATCAGAGCTCTGAAACCTTTCTGGTGATTTAATTCTCGACCTATCACGTAAATCATAAGTACGTTCAGAAGAAACCGAAACTGGGGATTCGCCTCTCGAACCCGGCTTCTTTTGTTGCTTACCCTGTTTTTTCTGTCTCCAACTCTTTTTAGTGAAGACTGGTCTATCATCTTTCTCAGATGTACTTTTTGTTTGTGTAATTTGTGGTTGCGATTGAGTTTGCATTTTTACAAAAGGCTTGTTGCCTAGGCTATTTCTTCCAATTGTTTTATAAGCCCGGGCTATAATTTTCGGTAATTCGCGAGGCCTGTCCAACTCTGGGACCAAAGCCAAAGCATTCGCTACTTGAAAGTTCATAGCATCGCCCTTGACATTTCCAAGGATCAGTTCAGCTACTACATCAAACACTCCCACTAGTCTCATCCCTAATTCCACAGCCGCTTCAGGGCCATGCTCGTCCTGTACTTTTTAATTACAGAGGGTAGAACCGTCATGGAAGGAGTACCAAAACATTTTGAATAAACTGCTGCGAATACCTTACCCCAGTTTTCACATGATGTCAAATCGGGGATTAAGTCTTTTGGCAAACTTATCGTAAGGATGCGGTGTTTATCCACTGGGGATGTATGTGGAAACACCGCTTCTATCTGATCGAACTTTTCTGCAAGCCAGTAAGGATAATCGTCCTTATTTTGTGGACGTTTGCCCATCACAGAATTTACCATGACAGGACTAATGGTCACTCCAGCTGCAACAGCTGGTTGGCCAGCTACTACAGGAGCAGCTCCATGGAGGCTACCTGTAACGTATGTCACTAAGGCTCGATGCACTCGCACCAGTTCGGTATGCATAGTGCGCAGATCCGCAATCGGTAATGCCAGATAATTTGGATGCGGGGTATACCCGGCCAATACAGGCCAAGTGGCCCCCTCAATGGATAAGGGGCCTAAACGAACTGCGGTAGTTGGTTGTGGGAGGGCGCCATTAAACCAAACACGGTGCTGCCAAGCCGTGAGAGGCACTTCAAGATTAGTATAGGGTCGATAGGCAGCAGGAATAGCGGTGGGCTTATATTCATGAAACAGCTTATCACCTGCATCCACCGCCTCAAAAGTGATCCAAGTGTAAAACACTTCAAAGTGATAAGCCGGATCGGCTTGAACCACAAAGACCAACTCGACCCCAGCATCGGGCACTTCGTATACACCTAGGTGTTCTCGGAGTGGTCCTCGGCTATGTGCAGCTATCGCCACACCAGCCATAACTAAACAATTGTACTCGACAACCTAACAGGGAGCACAAAATGGGTTATTTATGTAACCTTTTTTAATAACTTCAAGCTTGAAAGAACCTATAAAACGTTCAATATAGGAGCGCCTCCGGAAGCGTACGTGAGGGTTTTGTGGACAAGCACAAGTACTACTCAAGCATCTCGCAGATAAGCTGCCCCACGTTGGCCGCGCCATGTCATAAGGTTTCTGCACATACACAGAGCTATGCACAGGATAATAGGACCCCGGAATACAGTGGTTTGCCTACCATATCCCGTAGCACCCAAAACCCCAACCCAACTAGCTTAGCATCCCATTAGTACCAAAGCACCAATGATTGGACAACCCAGAACACGGTATCTTTATCTCAGGACTCGCAGAAGCAAGAACACTCTTTCGTCACTCACTCGTACTTGTCCACAATGCGCGTATGAAGAGACACAGGGTAGATTAAAATATTTATTTCAACTTACGTGTTCTAAGGTACAGTACACGTGTCAGCACTAATAGCATAATGCATATGAATAATATAAGCAGCATGGTTACAATTCCATAGAATACAAACGGGGAAAGCATTTCATAACTCAGTGGATAAATGTCTAAATAACATTACCACCCTCCCTGTGCAGTAAGATAGTTTATTATAAAAATAGAAGACCTCTGGGCTTTGACTAGCGAACCCTCATACCTCGGTCTCTAGATGCAGAACTACATCAGCAGACAATCACAGCTCTTCTCCCTGGAAAGGATTCCTCCAAGTGTAGTAAGCGCCAGTAAAACCGCAGTATTAAAGACACACAAAGGTTCATGTCATTTGCGCCTAATGTTATGTCTGGGTGCGCGAGACTGGCCATATCAGGAAGAACCGAAATACATTGTTATGCGACCTTGTACATGTTGTGCAGTCTGAGCCCAAATCGAACAAGAGAAAAGGTGAAAGACAGAAAGTGCAGACAGCGCAAAAGAACTTGGCAAGAGCAAAGGGCGAGGGAGCCCTGGCTCAGTGTAACGCGCGCAAAGAAAAGCAACATGGCAGCTAGGCCTAGGCCAACATAACAAGGCAGGCAACAAACCACAAGACATTCTCTTTGACCCCAGGCATCACTGAGTGGTGTGTGCACCACATTGACACTGGTGACAGCCTACCTGTCAAAAATAAACTGTACAGGTTGTCTGACCATGTCAGAGCCAGCATTAAAGCTGAGGTTGCTAAGATGCTGGAATTGGGGGTAATTGAACCGTCTGAGAGTCCATGGGCCAGTCCAGTGGTGCTGGTGCCTAAACCTAATCCTCAGGGGGACCAAAGGAGTTAAGGTTCTGTGTGGACTACAGAGGATTGAATGCAGTCACAAAGACTGACGCTCACCCTATACCTAGAGCTGATGAGCTCATTGATAGGTTAGGGGCTGCTAAGTACCTGAGTACTTTTGATTTGACTTCAGGTTACTGGCAGATTGCCCTCACTGATGGAGCAAAGGAGAGGTCAGCATTCTCCACACCAGAGGGACATTATCAGTTCAAGATAATGCCCTTTGGATTAAAGAATGCACCTGCCACCTTCCAAAGGTTGGTGAACAGGGTCTTGTCTGGGTTGGAACAGTTCAGTGCAGCTTACCTGGATGATATAGCTGTATACAGTTCTACCTGGGGGGATCACTTAAGCCACCTAAGGGAAGTGCTTCAGGCCATGCAGCAGGCAGGCCTGACTATTAAGGCAAGCAAGTGCCAAATAGGGCAGAGTTCTGTGGTGTACCTGGGCCACTTGGTAGGTGGGGGCCATGTACAGCCTCTCCAAGCTAAAATTCAAACTATTTTGGATTGGACAGCTCCTGTTACCCAGACTCAGGTCAGGGCATTCCTTGGACTGACAGGGTACTATAGAAGGTGTGTTCAAAATTATGGGACCATTGTGGGGCCCCTAACAGAACTCACTTCTAAAAAAAGGCCCAAGAAGGTGATTTGGACCCCAGCGTGTCAGAAGGCTTTTGACACTCTGAAAGCTGCTATGTGTTCAGCACCAGTGCTACTGGCCCCTGACTACACAAAAGAATGTGTGGTTCAGACAGATGCTTCAGAGCAAGGGATTGGGGCAGTGTTGTCACAGCTAAATGAAAAGGGCCTTGATCAGCCAGTTGCCTTTATTAGCAGGAGGCTTCTTCCCAGAGAGCAGAGGTAGAGTGCCATTGAGAGAGAGGCTTTTGCTGTGGTTTGGTCCCTGAAAAAGTTGAGACCATATTTGTTTGGGACTCACTTTCGTATTCAAACTGACCACAGGCCTCTCAGATGGCTCATGCAGATGAGAGGGGAGAATCCCAAGCTGTTAAGGTGGTCCATTTCCCTACAGGGAATGGACTTTGCAGTGGAACACAGACCTGGGGTTGCCCATGCCAATGCAGATGGACTTTCCAGGTTTTTCCACTTAGCTGATGAGGACTACCAGGGTGTAGGTTAGTAACCCATCACCTTTCATTTGGGGGGGGCTATGTTGCAAAGTCATCCTGTGCCCTGGGCACCCCCCAACTTTTTGCTGACTGGTACTGGTGGTAACTGACTCTGACTGACCCTGGGCTCTGCCTAACCAGGGCCAGTGCCAAGCTGAAAGGAACACATTAGAATACAGTTAAAACACCTAACATACACTAGGGTACACTATGGTATGGTGGAGTACCCCTGTAATTGGCATGACCTACCCCATAAGCCCCTAGTATATAATAGGGCAGGGGATTGAAACTACCTAGAAGTCCCCAGTACCCTGGGGCATGGCAGTTTAGAGGCCAGCAGCTCTTTTGCACTTGCATGTGTGCACTGCTGAAGCCTGAGGTCAGTTTAAAAGCAGCCCTGGGTGCCAGGACTGCTTTTAAAAGTAAATTGTGCCCAAACTCGACTTTGGTGTTTGGGGCACTTAAAAATGGATAACCTACAATGTTTTGGCATATTAGGGACCCCAGGGTCTCCCCTAGGTATCCCAGGGGTGGGGGTCAGATATTTATAAGGTACACCCTTATAAAATGAGTTTTTATATGCCTGGGTAAAGTGGAATTTCACATTTCACTCCCACATTGTGGTTAAGTGCTGCCCAAATTCGACTTTGATGCCAGGAGCAGTGTGAAGTGAGGATCTGCAATATTTTTGCAGATTCAGAACCCCTAAAGTCTCCCCTAGTTGCACATGGGGTGGGGTTCCTGCAGATATAAGGCAAGTACTTATAAAATGTGTTTTTGTAAGTCCTGGTGCTGGAAAAATGGCCCAAGTCATTTTTCCCATTCCAAATCCCCAGTTACATAGGTTAACATTGCAGGAAGTTATTAAATAATAACTCCTGATAGGAAGGAGATAGAGCTACCGTTCAAAGACTTCTCAGAATAGTAATGCTAAATCCAACAATATCATATTGTTGAATTTCTCCTAAAGTGTACATACAAGAAGTTATAAGACTTTCTTGTTTATAAGTCCAAATCCAGCCTTCCAGTGGTCTGCCCTGATTGGTCAGAGTTAAGTGGATTAGCCAGCCTGCCTGGAGAGGTGATAAAGAGCCCCTGGGGTTATGCAGCTGGGCTGGGAGGGCAGTGTGCTGGTCCACAGGAATGCCAGGCCAGTGGGAGGGGTCGTAAACCTTGGGCTTCAAAGGGAAAAGCAGAACCCAGTGTCAGTCTACAACTCTGAACTTTATCCCTCAGGCAGATGGGGGATTAAGGAAGGTATGAGCAGATGCAGGGGGGAGAGTCTAAGTAAATTAGCCATCCTAGGGGTGTGTTTAGCCGGCTCTTGCCTCCTTGCTGGAAATTCTGCCATTATGGATTTGGAAGAAATGATGCACTCTGGGACAAAATAATGCCACACTCTACAGGAAGTGGTCATTTGTTTGAGGAGTTACCCTGCTCCCATTGGTCAGGAGTGACCTCCTGTCTGACCCAGAGAACATGGAATAAGTATCTGAGAGAGGCAGAGCCCTCCAGATCTGCTGCTTGAAACTTACTGAAGCAAGACATTGCCAAGCTGAGAAGATTTTGCTGTGCAAAGATTTCTAAGGCCTGACCTCTGAAAACTGCACCATCTGACACTACAGCCCTTTGGATTATTTTGCTGAAAAAGAACTAAAGAGTGGACTCCCTGAAAGCTACAGGTTAAAAGAGCTCATCTGGAACATCACCAACTAAATCTGCACCTTGGGGAACTACCAGTGGATTTGTAAGGGTGACGTCCCAGTGGATTGTGGGAACTGAAGTCCTCAACTTTCAAGGACCATCTTGGAGCTTCCAGACCCTTGGAGTGAGTTTGGGACACTTTGGGACCCTTTGAGGAGCTTCAGGAAGAAGTTCAATTAGTTTGGAGAACTTTGGAGGAACTTTGGAAAAAAGCTCCATAGAGGGACCGACTCAACCTGGTCAGCTAAGCCGCCTGCCTTCAACCGCGAGTCGGCCAAGCCATCCAGGTTCGTCCCGCTAAAAGCTCCGTCGGTCCGACTTCCAGAGTTTGACCGGGAGTAGAAGAAATCTGAAGCCAGCGAACCCTCACCGGATCCGGCTACATGAGGAGCATCGAGAGACCCCGCGAGAAAAAGCTCTAGAAAATTTTCTAAGTCCGCTCGTAGAAAAGTCGACCGGGAGCAACCGCGAGAGCCAAGCCGCCTGTCTTCCATTGCGTGTCGGCCTGGGCTCCTGGGTTGCCCCGCTGAAGCGCTAACGAAAAAGTTTCCAAGTCCGCTCCAGGGAAGTTGACCAGGAGTTTGTCAAAAGGCAAGCCGGCGAACCCTCACCGGATCCGGACCGGCTGGGAGCTTCGAGGGACCTCGCGAGAAAAAGCTTCAGAAAAGTTTCGAAGTGTGAAGGTAAAAACTGAGACCGGGACCTGCCGCAAGCTGTAGCCGCCCAGGGCTCCATCGCGGTCCGCCTGAAACTTTGACTTTGCCCCAGTCTATCGCGAGCAGGTGTCAAAATATGGTGCTATAAACTTCTAAGTGCTATATTTTATTAAATCTTTGAAAATTCATATCTCCGGTTCCCTACATTGGAGTTTTGTCGTTTTGGTGTCATTTTAAAGATAAAAATGTTACCTATTTTTATAAATTGGTGTTGGATTTTTATTTTGTGTTGTGTCTTAATTATTTACTGAAATGGTGTTTTTAAATGCTTTACATACCTGTCTTTGAAGTTAAGCCTGTCTGCTCGCAGCCACGTTACCAAGGGTTGAGCATAGGAATAATTTTCTAAGACCTATGCTGAGTCCTATCATGCGTTAGTGGCCTTATTGCCAGTGGCAGACCTACATTTGCCCCTACCAATAACCCACTTTCCAACACGAACCGTGTAGGGAATGTAAAGATCTGACCCCTTTGGTAGTCCAGTTTGTCCCTTCTGAACTTTGTTGCCTTGCGATCCTTAATGATCTGGTCATACTTTTTGATCCTCTCTTGCATTTCGCCCTGCAACTTTTTGATGGTATCTTGTTCTGGCAATTTACTCAGTTGCTCAGAGAGTGTATCAATTTCTTTGAGTATGGCTTGTCTATCTATGTCGGCATATTTAATTAAAATAGCCAACATACGCTTGGATGAGTCTGCGTTGTTCTGAGCCCACTCTCGTAGCATATCTGGATTCGGATGCTCATATCTGGGTGCGATCAATATGCGAATGCCCCTGGGGACCCTCCCCACTTCCAGAGAGCGTGTCAAAGGCTTACTCTACCACCATTTGGAGATCTCTCTTTTTATCAATTTCTCTAGTGCTTTCAACAGTTCCTTATGGTCATTGGCATTCACAGTTTCTCCTTCCTTCCTCATTCTTACAGGCTCGTAATTCACTTCAGCATCGCTGAACAGCTGATCTGCTGCGCTCTCTCTTTCATTGAGCCACTTCATGATGCATACAAAGCGGCCAGTCACTCGATATCTAGCGCCCCATTGTGTATATATATATATATATATATATATATATATATATCAAACATCAAGGTAAATAGATGTGCAGTTCAGTATAGTACACTTTTACATACTTAACTAATTATATATTTTTTGTCGATATTTCGGCCTGGAATAATTTGGCTACAATATATGGTATCATGATGCACAAGTTACTAACTTGTGTAACGATATATCTGTAAGAGACAGTAGTTAGTGACAGATTCCTTACCTTAGAATATCCCCAGGCGTCAGGCTGGATCCGGAAAAGTTTTTGCGTAGCAGTACCCTTGCGCGTCGGTAGGCGGCGTCGTGCGGCTCCGCGTCCGTCGTCGGCGTCGTGATCGCCGGGATGACGTCGCGGGCAGTACTTAGGCGCCGCCCCTGCGCGCTGACGTCAGTTCTGTACACGACTTTCCGCACCAGGAACGCAGAGCCATGCAAGAAGCTGACGTAGGTGTCTGAAAAATACTAGGGCCCTGAAAGGGATGTCCTTAACCCTAGAAATCAGTTCGCAGAACGGGGAGGATGGGTGGGGCGGTAAGGAATCTGTCACTAACTACTGTCTCTTACAGATATATCGTTACACAAGTTAGTAACTTGTGCATCTGAAAGAGACACGTTAGTGACAGATTCCTTACCTTAGAATAGATACCCCAGCAATACCAACCCCGGTGGTGGGTCTGCGAACAAAGATCAGACAAGGAAGTCCCGGAGGACAGAACGGCCAAAGAAGCCGTCCCTCCGGACCTGACTGTCAAGGCAGTAATGCTTTGTAAACGTGTGCAGCGAGGCCCATGTAGCTGCCCGACAGATATCCTGCAGCGGAACACCGCGGCCTAAAGCCGTGGTAGCAGCCGTTGCCCTGGTGGAATGGGCACGCAGCCCAACAGGAGGCTCCTTCTTAGCCAAAGAATAGCAGGCTTTGATACACAAGGTTACCCAGCGGGAGATGGTTCTCTTGTGCACCGCCCAACCTTTTTTGGCGCCCACGTAGCCAACAAAGAGCTGGTCATCCACCCGGAAGTGTTGTGTGCGGTTGATATAAAAAGAAAGCGCACGTTTTGGGTCCAGACGGTGGAGCCTCTCTTCCTCTCTGGAAGGATGCAGAGGCGGAAAGAAGGTAAGCAAAGTGATGGTCTGCCCAATGTGGAAGGCAGTAACCACCTTTGGCAAGAAGGACGGACGCGTCCTAAGAACAACCTTGTCTGGATGGACAGACAGAAAGGGAGGTTTGCATGATAGAGCCTGGAGCTCACTCACCCGCCGAGCGGAGGTGATGGCCACCAGAAAGGCTGTCTTCAGAGTCAGAAGACGAAGAGGACAGTTATGTAGAGAGCTCAAAGGGAGCGCACATGAGAAAGGTAAGAACCAAGTTCAAGTCCCACTGAGGCATCACAAACGGAACAGGAGGGAAGAGGTGTGTGATGCCTTTTAGGAATCTGTTAACAACAGGGGACTTGAAAAGGGAGGGCTGATCAGGAAGCCTGAGGAAGGCCGAGATTGCACAAAGATAGCCCTTGATGGTACCCAGGGCAGAACCCTGTTGGGCCAGAGAAAGAAGGAACAGAAGAACCTCAGAAAGAGGGGCAGAAAGGGGATTCACAGCCTTTGCTGTGCACCATGCCACAAACTTGTTCCACCTGCAGGCGTATACCACCTTAGTGGAGGGACGCCTGGCTGCCAGAATCACATCACAAACTTCGGGAGGCAAGTCGAAAGGAATCAACTGCTGCCGCTCAATCTCCACGCAAGCAGGTGGAGGCTGGACAGGTTCGGGTGGAGGACCGTCCCCTGCTGCTGCGACAGAAGATCCTCCCGAAGAGGCAGACGGATCGGGGGATCGACGCTCATACTGAGTAGCTCGGGATACCAAACTCTTCGAGCCCAGTCCGGAGCCACAAGGATGACTTGGGCCCGGTCGCGCCGAATCTTCTTCAACACTCTGGGTAGAAGTGGTATAGGCGGAAAGGCGTACAACAGACCGCAACTCCACTCGCGACGAAAAGCGTCGCCGAGCGAGTGCCGCCTTGGAAATTCCAACGCGCAGAACTGATGACATTGCGCGTTCTCTTCGGTGGCGAATAGATCTAACCAAGGCTCTCCCCACTGTAGAAAGAGTCCTTGCGCCACTTCCGAGTGAAGACGCCATTCGTGATCCATCATGCACCTGCGGCTGAGTTCGTCCGCTCTGGCGTTCAGGGAACCTGCCAGGTGTTGAACCATCAGGAACATGCCCTGATGTTCCAGCCATGTCCAGAGGCGCAGAGCCTCCTGACAGAGGGTCCACGACCCTACCCCGCCTTGTTTGTTGCAGGACCACATGGCGGTGGTGTTGTCTGTGAACACCTGCACTACCTTCCCTTTGACAGAAGGAAGGAATGCCTTGCCTTGAGTGCAAGTCGGATCGCCCGGAGCTCCAGAAGGTTGATATGGAGCCGGGACTCCGCCGGAGACCAGAGGCCTCTGATCTCCGCCTCTCCCATGTGACCGCCCCATCCCAGAAGGGACGCGTCCGTCACAACTGTGTGCTCTGGCTGGGGAAGGGAGAGGGATCTGCCCATGACCCATTGCCGGTTCAAGAGCCACCACTGCAACTATACTGCAGTCCCCTCTGAGATCTGGACGTGATCGGACAGGTTGCCCTGGTGCTGCGCCCACTGGAACTTCAGGTCCCACTGCAGAGCCCGCATATGCCATCTGGCATGATCGACCAGCAGGATGCAGGAGGCCATGAGGCCCAGCAGCCTCAGGGTCATCCGTACCGAAACCCAGGATAAAGGCTGAAAGATCGGAATCATAGCCTGAATATCCCGGACTCGCCGTTCGGGAGGATAGGCCCGAAACTGCGTCGTGTCCAGAACTGCTCCGATGAAAAGGAGCTGTGGAGAAGGAATCAGATGCGACTTCGGCACATTGATGGAGAACCCCAGCGAGTGCAGGAGTTCGGCCGTAGTCTGGAGGTGGGAGACGACTGCCTGGGACGAGCCCGCCTTCAGCAGCCAGTCGTGGAGGTAGGGGAAGACTGAAACCCCTGCCCGGCGCAGATGAGCTGCGACCACCGACATCACTTTCGTGAACACCCGAGGGGCACTGGTAAGGCCAAAGGAGAGCACGGTGAACTGAAAATGCTCGAGGCCTACCGTGAACCGCAGGTAACGCCGGTGGGCCGGCAGGACGGGGATGTGGAAATAAGCGTCCTGCAAGTCCAACGCTACCAACCAGTCTCCAGGGTCGAGGGCAGTCAAGACCTGAGCTAGGGTGAGCATCTTGAACTTCTCCTTCCGGAGGAAGCGATTGACGTTCCGGAGGTCCAAGATAGGACGCATGTCCTCCTTGTCCTTTTTGGGCACCAGAAAGTAGTGGGAGTAGCAACCACGTCCTACTTCTGGGGTCGGAACACGCTCGATGGCCCTCTTGGCCAAGAGGGCCGTGACTTCCTTCTGCAGAAGCATCAAGTGATCCCCTGACATGCGGTGGAATTGAGGTGGCATGGCTGGGGGGTGGTCTCGAAGGGGAGGGAGTAGCCCCTTCGGACAATGTTCAAGACCCACCTGTCCGAGGTGATGGGACGCCAGTGGTGAAGGTGATGGCGGACCCTGCCCCCTACTGGCGTGCTGTGCACCTGAAAGGAGGGACTAGGAGGGCTTGGAGGCCGCGGACGGGTTGGAGGTGGTGGCCTGACCCGCACGCTGGTTGCCCGAACCGCCACGACGGTATCCACGTCCTCGGCCACGCGGAGACGCTTGCTGCGTGGGCCGGTGGCTGGGCTGCTGACGTGGCCACGAAAGGGGCGAAAAGCAGAGGTTAGCGGAGGGCGCACAACAGAAAGGCCCAGGGACTTGGCAGTAGCCCGCGAGTCCTTAAAACGCTCCAGCGCATGGTCTGCTTTGGAACCAAAAAGACCGACTCCATCAAAGGGCATGTCCATGAGTGTATTCTGGACATCACCTGAGAAACCAGTTGTTCTCAGCCAGGCGTGGCGACGCAGCGCCACCGTCGTTGCAAGCGATCTGCCCAGCGAGTCGGCGGTATCAAGGCCACAACGTATGGTGTACTTTGCCGCATCCCTACCTTCCGCAATGGTGCGGGTAAGCAGTGTCTGGACCTCCTCAGAACACTGGGGCAAAACAGTCGCCACCGAATCCCACAGGGAGTGGGTATATCGGCCGAAAAGGCAAGCAGTGTTGACGGACCGCAAGCCAGCACTGGAGGAAGAAAAAGCCTTCTTCCCAAATAGGTCCAGGCGTTTGGATTCCCTATCCGGAGGGGCGGTAGGGAAGGCGGTTTGGGAGGCAGAGGCTTGGACAACCAAGCTCTCGGGGGTGGGATGTTGGGAGAGAAACACGGGGTCTCCCGGAGCAGGGCGATGGCGGCGGGCCACGTTCCTATCCACAGGAGCCCCTGTGGTGGGCTTGGACCAGGCGCCCAAAAGAACGTCAGTCAGTGCATCATTAAACGGCAGCACAGTCTCCGTAGAGGAGGCTGCCGGCTGAAGCACTTCCGTCAAGAGATTAGTCTTGACAGCCAGAGTAGGCAATTGGAGGTGCAAGGCTCCAGCTGCTCTACACAACACCGTTGCGAAATTTGCTCCCTCCTCCGTAGCCACGGGAGGAGACAGCATGCCAGTGTCAGGGGAAGTATCTAGACCACTGGCATCCCCAAGTTCCTCTGCCCAGTCCTGATCATACTCACACTGCTGTGTGAGAGGGTCTTCCGACCCCTCCCAGCTCTCCTGGTCCTCCTCTGGTGAAAAATATGGAGGAGGGACATTTGGGACCCAAGGTCTCATCGGCGCCGGAGCCGGCGTCGAGCGACGCCGGTCCGGCTCCATGTCCGGAACCGGAAAGAGCTGGGGAACGACGCCGTCCGGAGCCCCGGACGGCGTCAGGAACGGCACCGGGGACGTCGGCGGAGGCGTGGTTAGGTCAACCGGCGTCGATGGGGGTTGCGGCACCACCGGGGCCGAGATCGAGGCCGGGGCCGGAGCCGAGGCCGGGATCAAGGCTGGCGGGACAGGCGACGCCGGAACCGGAGTCGTCGGCGATGCCAGAGCAACCCCATCAGGGCCCGCGGGGCCCGAAGGCGCACCGGAGGGACCTTGAGGCCCGAAGAGGCGGGCCATGGCCGACAGGAATTCCTGTATTTGGGCCGGAGTCGCCCCCGAACCCGGAAAGGACGGGTAATGCGGGGGCGGCTCGACAGGCACGTCCGGGGCCACGGGGGCGGGGACGGTGCCGACAAGGGCCTCAGCCGAGTCGTGAGACTGGCGAGGCGAAGTCTTAGAGCGATGATGCTTCTTAGACTTCTTGTGCTTCAACTTACCCGAGGAGCGCGAAGACTTGGACTCCGACGACCGGCGGGGACTCCGCGACCAGCCCCTCGACCTCTCCCGGGACCGGGGCTTGGTGCGGCGCGGAGCCGACTGCCGGACCTCGAGTAGCTTTCGAGACCGCTCTCGCAAAGCCTTCGGGTGAAGTCTCCGGCAGTCAGGGCACGACTTCGTGTCGTGGTCTCGGCCGAGACAGAAGAGACACTCGAGATGCGGGTCTGTGATCGACATCATTCGACTACAGACGTCGCATGGCTTGAAGCCGGGCATCCCTAACACCTTGGAGTCGAGACGACTCGAAAAGAAACAGTGAAAAATCACCGAAAAATGTAGTCAAAAATTGACTAGGGCACTGCTCTTCCCGGATCTGCGTTTACTGGCGCGGAAAAAGAAGAACTGACGTCAGCGCGCAGGGGCGGCGTCTAAGTACTGCCCGGGACGTCATCCCGGCGATTACGACGCCGACGACGGACGCGGAGCCGCACGACGCCGCCTACCGACGCGCAAGGGTACTGCTACGCAAAAACTTTCCGGATCCAGCCTGACGCCTGGGGATATTCTAAGGTAAGGAATCTGTCACTAACGTGTCTCTTTCAGATATTAAAGACTTAGGGCCTGATTAAGAGTTTGGCGGTCTTGGAGCAGGCAGCCACACCAGTGTCACACTTTAATAGCGCCAAACCTGTAGTCAGTCCGCCCACCTGATTATGAGTTGTAATCCTGGTGGGCGGTCCTGTCGTGGCGGTCCCACGGCGGTGCCTTTTTAAGGCTCATAGGAGAGCCTTAGAAAGGCACCGCCGTAGGAGCACCACAGCCTGTTCCTGCACGGACTGAAATGCACAATGTTGTGCATTCTGTCCGTGCAGGAACAGGGGGTGAAAAATACAGGGGAGCACAACATGTGCCCCCCTGCATGCACCCCTGTGCAGAGAGGCAACAGGGGGTCCTGTAGGGCCCCCTCAATTGCCTCACCACCACCCTTTTCATGGCGTGGTCACTGCCATGAAAAGGAGGGCAGTGAGGAAACTCGTAATATGCGCAGCGGTGCTGCAGCACCACCAGCATATTACTCTTCTTCAGACCGCTGCGCCACCACCACGGAATCAAGGATCCTGACGGTAGCAGTGGTCCAGTGGTGGTCCAACCACCATACCGTACTTGTAATACAGCAGGTGGACCGCCACTCTGGTGGTCCATGGACCGCCATCACAGGTTCAGCGGTCACAAGGACCGCCGAACTTGTAATCGGGCCCTAAATATTCAGTACCATGTCATTGCGCTGGTCTCTTTTTAGGTTTGGTGTTGTAATGAAAGCCATTTTCTGCACTTATTGATGGCTAAGCCTTATTACGATAAACCCTAAAAGGGCCTGTGGCGCTCCAACAGAAATTGTTATTGCCATTGGTTGAGAGGTATTCTGTGCTTTAGTAACGGAGTTTACCCGTTGCACAACAATAATGCTGTATTTGCTATTTTTATTGGTAGAAATAAAGGAGCAGAGTCATGCAAGAGAAATCCATTCTTAAGACTGTTTCATTAAGTCAGATAAAGGGGGCTGATTTAAGAAGGGTTTTGTCCTGGCTAAAGACAGCCATACGACTGTCTTTCCTGACTTAAGACAATCTTAGGACCGTTGTGCATGATTTACAGTGGGTTCTCTCTGACTTAAGACGAAGTAAAAATAGAAGAATTAAGCCAGTCCTCAGATTTTCTTAAATCAGGGCAAATCCCTTTGTAGATATCATTTCCCCCTCTTCAGTGGACATACAGAATTAATGCAAGGTAATTTTACAGCACACATATAACAATGATTTCCTTTTTTCCAGGCCAACAACATAACATTTGCATCACAATTATGAATTTTCATACTTAGTGGGTTTTTAAAAACAAGGCTTTCTTTCTTTGAATGAATACCGTCTTCCAACAATAACAATATTTCCTCAACGATGAAGCCATGAGGCAGGAGAAATGAAAATTGCATTCCATCTTACCTACAGAAGGGATCAAAATGGCACACATTTGAATTACCCTCTTGCTAAGTAGTTGTAAAGTACACAAGAGACAAGGTGCCTAGACGAAACTGGAGATGAAGAGATCATTTATATGGGGACAGCACTAGGTCTATGCAGGCGTCATGTTGGCTGTTAATCTTATGACCATATAACACGGCCCCATAAGCTACTGATGTTGGAGTTAAAAAGGTCACAGTTGGCTTTCTCTTAAACTCTAGCTTTTAGATCGTTCACCAGTTACTTGGTGCATAAAATTGAAGCCAACCTTTTAGAGTATTTTGGCTTATATTGATAAAAGCATTTGCACAAAACCTAACAGGTTTACTCACATCCATAAGCAACACATTTCTCACCCCCCGTTTCTTAGCCTGTGCATTGGGATTGATTACGGCACTATAAATAACTTGCTGAAAAAAGCCTATTGTTCATTTGTGAGCTGCTTTGGGTTGAAGTGGCCTCACAATTGTGCACCACACCGCATGCTCGCCACAGTATTTGTCCTAAACAGCTCTACAGGGGTGTCGGGGACGGTCCAGGACTATGTCGGGAACACAGTCAGGGACTTGAGCAGGGACTGGGTAGAAAACGTACTGTGCACAGAAAGAGTAGTACAGTGCTGTCCAGGATCACACAAGGAGTCAGAGGAGAAAAAGGGATCCAAAGGGGAAGCCTGTACAAGATAGCTAAGACTCAGAAAGGAAGGGCACTCACAAGGCAATTTAGCATCCAGACTAACTACACCCAGGACGGACGTGCAAGACATATATATAATACAACATTAACAATAAAGGGAATGTGGGGTAAAGCACTCAGGAGCTCCACACGGTAAGACTGAAGCTCAGTAAGTGCCTCACCCACAATTGCTGTTACAGATACTGACTGCAAATACCCACATATAGGATATGTATGCAAAGGCAGCTTATACCTATGGTGATGTTATAACTGTAACTCAAAGACAATACTCAGAGTGAACAAGAAACACCACCTAGGTAGTCAGCTGTGCCCACGGATCCTGGCGATCAAACAGGAACACGCAAGGCAGTAACAGCAAAGGGGTAGAACTAAATACAAGCACAATAGACAAGGAGGAGTGCTTAACTGGAAAGGAAGGAAATCACAGGGCACACTTGGCAGAAAGCAGGTAACAAACATACAAGGTAACCGAAGCAAGACAGCAGAAATAGAAAGACAGCAAACTAGAACTGGAACCAAGGAAATGGGAAGAAAGGCAGGGACTGGAAAAGGATATACAGAAGGGGAGGCTACAAGGGTATACTAGAATAGTGCAGGTTCAGGAATCAAGAAAACAAAGTAGCATAGAAGGCAGTGCTGGGGCAGGAACAAGAATTGAGCTAAGGCTCAGGAGTCAAGGTAGCACTGCAGCCAGTGCTGGTCCAGGAACAGGGAATTACTAAAGCTTTAGGAGTCAAGGTAGCACTGCAGGCAGTGCTAGTTCAGGAACAGGGAATTACTAAAGATTCAGGAGTCAAGGTAGCACTGCAGGCAGTGCTAGTTCAGGAACAGGGAAATTACTAATGCTTCAGGAGTCAAGGTAGCACTGCAGGCAGTACTGGTTCAAGGAAACAGGAAATAGCTACAGCTCAGGAAACAAGGAGTCAAGAGAGCACTGCAAGCAGTGCAAATCAGGAACAAGAAATAGCTGATGCCCAGGAACAGAAACAAAGAATAACTATAGCTCAGGAACTCAGGAAACAAGGTAGCACTGCAGGCAGTGCTAATTCAGGCACAAGGAATAGCTATAGCTCAGGAACTCAGGGAACAAGGTAGTACTGCAGGCAGTGCTAATTCAGGCACAAGGAATAGCTATAGCGCAGGAATCAAGGAACAAGGATTAACTATAGCTCAGGAATCAAGGAATATCAAAAGCTCAGGAAACAAGGATCAGTCTCACTGGAAAACAGCTACAATGACCAACCCTGGGCTGAAGGGAGCTGGGGCTTAAAAGAGCTCACAGTACTCATGCGCATCAGGTGTGAGCAGGCTAGCAACAGCCAGCCACAGGTGAGCTGAATTCCTCGACCCATCCTTGGCCTGCAGGGGTGGAGACAAAGCAGTGAGTAGGGGATTATAGGTAATGGAGTTTCCAGCATGAGCAGACTCGCTTCCACAAAACCCGGCATGGATTGGGAATGGATGTCAATTCCTAAATGATGTCCAAATGCCTGGAAGTCAGGATATGCATACAGGGGAGTGTCTGGAAGCATATTAGAATACTGGAAAGACCCAGAATTCGGCCCCCTGGTGGTGGGAACGAGAGCACAGGGAGTGAATCGTGACAAGGGGCCAACAAAGGACGCAGCACAAGCTTAAAGTTAGGAGGCAGGATCTGCTGATCACTGTTGACCGTGGCTGCGCTCTTCTTGATTTGAGGATGAGATCTTGCACTGTTAGTACAGCGGCAGCCCAAGTAACTGAATTCCTCAACACGACCTAGCTCAATTCTATGTAGCCCAAACGTCCTTCTATGATTTTACAATTTCTCGCTAACACCTTCCACTTAGAGGAATTTGCCTTGAGTTTTTATTTTCTTAGAACACTCCGCAAAGAGGGAAGAGTAATTTGTACAAAGCATTTTCAGTTTGCGCACCAACAACCGTATCCTCGCCATATGCAAGATAGAGAACAGACACCCCATTATCATTCAGGCAATCCACATTATACCTTTCCACATGGTCATGAAGATCATATATTACAATATGACAAAGCAACCCTGGCTGGCTCCCTTAGAAAAGGAGTTGGCTTTGTGTTTTCCACCCTTGGACCATATAGGAGAAAGGCTGTAACTGACATGTAACGGACACAAAGAATTAATTTAGTGTTTTAGGATAGCATAGGAGGCCATTGCTAGACTTGAAAGGTCTCAATCCACATTAACTTTCCTTATGAGTCACCAGATTTGGTGCCAGTCATGCTCCATCACGGCTCTCTGCAGATATGCCCGACAACTAACAACAAAGGAACTACATGCACTCATTTCCTGACTCTATTACTGTCTACTAAATGGCGCACTAGGTTTAAAAGGGACAGTCTTTATCCATAGCTGGTTCTTCAACACCTAAGACAAGTATAATGTATGCATCCTAGCAGCCAAAGAATAGCATGCCTCTAATGCCTTGCTGGACTTTAGCTTCGTTTAGTGGGGCTGGTGGAGCCAAAATATTGGGGGCTCCTTGATCTCCTCACATAACATTCAGGGTCACCCAATAAGCACTGAACACAATATGTTTACCAAAGGCTCTATAGAGAGCTTGAACTAGCCAATGCAATGTACCAAAGGTTGTAATAAACATCTGCTGCCCTGTCAGATAATTAGTTACAACTTAGCATAGTCTGACATGGCTATGTGCTTCACAGATGCTGATTTTTTTGTCATGCCCTTATATTTAGTGAAACATGATAATCTCTGCTATCTAGTCATGTGTGTGTTTACTAGTGCCACGTGGATCTCAGAACCCTTCACCATACTAGCTTCTTCTACTCCTACCTTTCTTCTCCATTGGAGGGCTGGGACGAGTATTTTCATCAGACTGGGCTGTTTTCTCATCATCCGGCATCATATCCTGCTGGAGAGTGCCTTCCTCTGGTATTAGTTCCTGATGGCTCACAGCCTCCTCTGGCTCTTCTTTGTTGTTAACCCTGCATTCCTCTGGCAGAGTTTCCTGATGGAACAAAGTCGCCTCTACTGTCATTTCCTGTTGGCTCTTACTCTCCTCTGGTTTTGGTTCCTGTTTGCCCGTGCCTTCCTCTTCTACAATGTCCCGCTTGGCAAGACTTTCTTCAAGCATAATGTTTTGTTGGTCCTGGTTTTCCTCCGACACCATTTCCTGATGGCCCTTTCTCTCTACTGGTAACACTTCCTCTCTGCCCTCGGCCTCTGCTGTTACCACTTTCTGCTGTATGCTACTCTCTGCTAGCATAACTTTGCTTTGGATCTTATTCTCTGCTGAAATCTTGTCCTGCCTGCTCATGACTTGTGCTGGCATAACATCCTGCTGAGTCTTACCCTCCACTGACATTTCTTCCTGCTGGCCCTCACCTCCCGTTGACAATAATTTGCGCTGGGCTGTCGTCACGTCTTCTATAATAATAGTTTCCTCTTCTACTACTAACTGGTAGCTTTCTACGTCTTCTAACACTATATTCTGCTGTGCCTTACTGTTCCCGGACATCACCGCTTGCTGGATCTTATACTCCTCTGACAACATGTCCTGCTGACCCATGCTTTCTTCTGACAATGCTTCATGCTGGACCTTATCCTGCTCTGGTATTAGTTTCTGCTGGTCCTCGCCTTCAGATATCACTATGTCTGGTTGGCCCTTTCTCCGTACTTGCTCCACTTCCTGCTCGACCTTGCTCGCTTCTATTATTTCCTGCTGTACCTTGTTCTCCCCAGGCACTGCTTTCTGCTGTATACTGCCTTCCTCTTCTGCTATTTCCGCTTCTCCCTTGCAGTCCCCCAGTATCTCATCTTGCTGATCATTACTTTCTCTTGGCATCACCTCCTGATGGCTATCACCTTCATCAAGCACCTCATTCCCCTCTTTACTCTCCTCTGTCATCGCGTCTTGTTTCTCAATAGTCCCCTCTTGCCTTACTGCGTGCTGAGCACAGGCCTCGTTTGGTGTCACTTCTTCCTGGGCCTTACTGTCCTTTGGCATATGATCCTGTTGTGCCTTATGTTCATCTGACTTGACTCCCTGTTGTACTACACTTTCCCCTTTCTCTTCTTGCTGCACCTTGCTTTCTTCGGATATCACTTCCTGCAGGTTCTCTTCTTCTTCTTGTTTCACTTCCATCTGCGCCTTGAAGTACTCTGACAGATCCTCCTGCTGACCCTCAGGTTCGTCTGCTATCAGACCATGCTGGACGTCATTCTCCACTTCTTTCTGGTCCTCACCCTCCTCCAGCATCACTTTATGTTGGACTTGTCTTTCTTCAGTCTTGGAACCATGCTGGGCCTCATTCTCATCTTGTCTCACTTCTTCCTCGACCTTCTCCTCCTGTGGAGAGTCCTTCACTTTAGCAGCAGGGACATCCATCTTAAAATCTTCCACAGGGATGCATACTGGAACAAGGAGGGACACAGAGAGCATTGGTAAATGAAGAAGCTACCTTTGGACATGAATGCAAAATTTGAGCAGTGCAATCTTGCTTGGCACCCAAAAGGAAGTGTGCAGCCAGCTGGTCTCACATAACGTGCCACAATTTCGACTTCAAATATAATGAGGCTTACAGGCTTCCAAGGAGGTCTTGATTCAGATTATGCAACTTGTAGTACTTCATAGACCTAAGGGTTAAAATTGTAAATTTAAGACTAGTTGCTTCACGAATAAAGTAATGTCTTTTGCATGCCTGCTGCCAGGTTTGTACCTGTTTTTACAGAACTCATATAAATACATATTGTTTTCCTGAGTGATTCAAAACCAATGTACTGCATACTTCCTCTTCGGGTGTAGTGCAGAGCAAGCCTATAATATTTTACTAACTTTTCATTAGCAAAGTATGAAGTTGAAATGTTTATTTTCACAACCCTTAGTATTTCTCTCTAAAACTAGAGAAAATATGTGCCTTAACCACTGGACTTTAGCGTGAAAATCCACCTTTTCACAATACATTTAACATGGCACACTGGTTGAATCCATCATCGTTCTTTAGCTCACTTCGCCACCCCAGTTCAGACACAGCTATATGCAAATCTGTGTCGTCATTGTGCATGCAAGCATAATTTGACATGCCATGACCTCATGAGTGTTGCTACCCTTGAGGAAATGCCACATTAGCTACAAATGTGCATACAAAAGGCTGTTCATCAGTCCCCCAGCTACATATTTAGACAAGCATTTGCAATGCAATCGGTCTCGCCTTTGGGACCTTATATGTATTTAGCTATGCAGCACATTAGCCTGGGTGCTGAAACATCTACTGTTCTTCAACATGGAGGGAAAGCAAGCACCAAAGTGCGTGACATGCCAGGTATGGGAACACATGGAGATAAATATTGCCTTTCAGCGGGAAATGGTTTAGTCCAAAACGCTGTTTTTAATATAAAATCAGGGCCTTCGGTGGTCCTATCAATGAAAATACAAGATTTTATAAAAATATTGTCTACGGGTGCTCTTGGAAGACAATTTCTATGGACTGGAATCTAGAGAATGCTAAAGTGATTCTGGTATTTTACTGACCTCTACTGGTCGTTTTCTAGCAAGACAGTTAAATAGAGGCAGTTGAACAGAAAAAAACGTCCCTAAGCGGAAGCAGACAAGTCCTAGGGCTGATCTCCAGAGCCCACAAAGTACATACACATATAAGTATATACTAAAGTATATAAGTATATACTAAAGTATATACAAGAGGTCTCGAATGCTCGACCTAAAAAATTGAGATAAAAAAGAGAGACTGAAAATGAGCTATTTTGTTGTTTAGGGCACGTTGGCATATTTTATCATATGGCATATTTTATCATATGTATGAGTTCAGTTGCGTAAAAAATTGCAATTTTAAGTAAGGGATGTTATAGCAGGAAACTGCAACCCATGTGAAAGTCAATAACCAGGAACTCTGTAAACTAACTCTTGTGTAATAAAAAGTCTCCTCATTCCTACTTATTATTTAGTATCGTACCGCTTTTTTAATAATTCTATGTTTTAGGTGATATGATGAGATGCGGCTAACCCCTCTACAATACTCTGTATTTTTTAATCGGCAGTTTTTCACTTCTGAATCTGCATCACATTAAAAAAAGGGCAGCGTTGGACTGACTTTGCTTGTACCGGCTCCAAGGACGCTCTCACATCATCATGGATTACGGACTAATGTCAGAAAATCATAGACACATTTAGTAGAAGAGGGTAGAGCCGGAGGTGTACATTTTTTTACTGGATATGCTGCTTTTCTGGGCCTGTTGAGCCCTGATGCTGAGCCTCACGGGCCTGCACTCAGCTTAGTGGGCGTCTCTCTGGCCATACTGTTTTTCGGGACTCTCTGTATCATTGGTGGGGTCTGCTTACCAGTGGCAGCTGGTGACATCTGGATGTGGTAGGGCGTAAAAGT
Source organism: Calotriton arnoldi (assembly GCA_963921515.1). Lineage (NCBI taxonomy): Eukaryota > Metazoa > Chordata > Amphibia > Caudata > Salamandridae > Calotriton > Calotriton arnoldi. Next base: position 489,556 of record CAWUFW010000880.1, read on the forward strand.
AAGGGAAAACTTCTAAGTAGCGAGCGAGCACTGCATATATTCATTTAATTTCACTGTCATTATTTTGAAAACCATGTACCCCCTCACACCCATTTGCACAGAATCACAAATACAACTGGAGTACGTCACCACCGCCCTGTGCGCTCTGCAGGGAGGCCAAGGACTGGGTGGCCATGTATTCTGAACACCTTTTTGACTCACTGACAGGCACTGTGAGAATCTCCGGTGCCCTAAGCCTCAGCTCCAGAGCTCTTAATTGTAGTAGGTTTTAAACATGCGCTGCAACTCAGTTCAAAGTATGCATTGTACAAGAGTAATGCGCTACATCAAAAAATACAGAAGCAACATCATGCAAATAGCTAACACTATGCAATATTACGTAAAAGTTCCCACCAATAATTTTGACTTGGACTCTGAAGAGACATCCACCCCAATTGTTCGAAATGTTAGCGCCCACTCCCACTCCCCTTCCTAAGAAGTTTGTGGCTAAAGGCACACAACACCTACTGCCTGTATGTTTATGTGAGGGCAGTGTTTTAAAGCATGTAGTCAAATGACTTACTCTCTGCTGTATTGTACTCCTAGCCATAGCACATCGTTAAACAGATCTAACGTGGCAGCCACGCGCCACTGCAGTGTTGGTGCTACGACACGTTTAATTGCACATACACGTCTTGGACCTACATACATATCACTTTATTCATGAAGCGCATTGCCCGAGTGAAAGAATACACTGCTGTTGCAAACCTGCTGTCCAGCCACCCCAGAATCTCGCTCATTAGACACATTGGTGCTTACTAACACATGGTATTGTGCGAGGCATCTTGAATTTTAAACTGTCCAACTTAGAGAGAAATACACCAAATGCGAAAATTTAGAAATCACCCATGCCTAGATGGACACCATTGTGGACCTTTCATGCTGTGAGGCCATTATTTAAATACCTGAATATTCATCTCTTTTTCCCAGCCTGTTGTTCCCAGGAGAAATATCGATGTAACTAGACTTATTCGTCCGGATTCAAGAAAATCACACTTTAAAGCCCTTTTTAGGTCTCGCCTGAGCCAGCGCGCATGCGTTGCTCTGCGAGGCATTTAGTAAGTGCTTTTAAACTCCAAACACACGCTCGTGCGTGTGCTTTTTTTTTTTAATCACTTTCTATTGGGCTTTGCATGCGTCTTTCTAAGAAAGACAGCATGCAATTGGCCCAAGGCGGGTGCATGTCCCGCCTTCTGTGTTCTCTGGCCTAGGGTGCTCGGGAGCGAGCATCAGCGCCATCTGTTTCCAATTATCGCGCCCGTTAATTGGAAACAGATGGCATTCAGCCACGATCTGCCTCGTTTAAATATCGCTATCCCCACTTTAAACCCAGTGTGATATTTTCAATATCACCTTTTCTTTTATTTCAGCCCATTGTTCTTCCAAAACTGGAGCCGCTGTTCTCATCACGAACTATCCATCGTTCATTCCGTGTGATCCTGGGCAAATCAATAATGTTGCTGTGCCAAAATTGCCGCCTATACTAGTTCGATCGCTATGGGATTGCGCCTCAAAAGTGGCCCGGGCGTATTTGTAGAGTGGCTATTGCACAAGTTACTAACTTGTGTAACGATATATCTGTAAGAGACAGTAGTTAGTGACAGATTCCTTACCTTAGAATATCCCCAGGTGTCAGGCTGGATCCGGAAAGTTTTGCGTAGCAGTACCCTTGCGCGTCGGTAGGCGGCGTCGTGCGGCTCCGCGTCCGTCGTCGGCGTCGTGATCGCCGGGATGACGTTGCGGGCAGTACTTAGGCGCCGCCCCTGCGCGCTGACATCAGTTCTGTACACGACTTTCCGCGCCAGGACGCAGAGCCATGCAAGAAGCTGACATAGGTGTCTGAAAAATACTAGGGCCCTGAAAGGGATGTCCTTAACCCTAGAAATCAGTTCGCAGAACGGGGAGGATGGGTGGGCGGTGAGGAATCTGTCACTAACTACTGTCTCTTACAGATATATCGTTACACAAGTTAGTAACTTGTGCATCTGAAAGAGACACGTTAGTGACAGATTCCTTACCTTAGAATAGATACCCCAGCAATACCAACCCCGGTGGTGGGTCTGCGAACAAAGATCAGACAAGGAAGTCCTGGAGGACAGAACGGCCAAAGAAGCCGTCCCTCCGGACCGGACTGTCAAGGCAGTAATGCTTTGTAAACGTGTGCAGCGAGGCCCACGTAGCTGCCTGACAGATAACCGGCAGCGGAACACCGCGGCCCAAGGCCGTGGTAGCAGCCGTTGCCCTGGTGGAATGGGCACGCAGCCCAACAGGAGGCTCCTTCTTAGCCAAAGAATAGCAGGTCTTGATGCACAAGGTAACCCAGCGGGAGATGGTCCTCTTGTGCACCGCCCGACCTTTTTGGCGCCCACGTAGCCAACAAAGAGCTGGTCATCCACCCGGAAGTGTTTTGTGCGGTCGATATAGAAGGAGAGCGTACGTTTTGGGTCCAGACGGTGGAGCCTCTCTTCCTCTCTGGAAGGATGCGGAGGCGGAAAGAAGGTGGGCAAAGTGATGGTCTGCCCAATGTGGAAAGCAGTAACCACCTTTGGCAAGAAGGACGGACGCGTCCGAAGAACAACCTTGTCTGGATGAACAGACAGAAAGGGAGGTTTGCAAGATAGAGCCTGGAGCTCACTCACCCGCCGAGCGGAGGTGATGGCCACCAGAAAGGCTGTCTTCAGAGTCAGAAGACGAAGAGGACAGTTATGTAGAGAGCTCAAAGGGAGCGCACATTAAAAGGTAAGAACCAAGTTCAAGTCCCACTGAGGCATCACAAACGGAACAGGAGGGAAGAGGTGAGTAATGCCTTTTAAGATCCTGTTAACAACAGGGGACTTGAAAAGGGAGGGCTGATCAGGGAGCCTGAGGAAGGCCGAGATAGCACAAAGATAACCCTTGATGGTACCCAGGGCAGAACCCTGTTGGGCCAGAGAGAGAAGGAACAGAAGGACCTCAGAAAGAGGGGCAGAAAGGGGATTCACAGCCTTTGCTGTGCACCATGCCACAAATTTGTTCCACCTGCAGGCGTATACCACCTTAGTGGAGGGACGCCTGGCTGCCAGAATCAACATCACAAACTTCGGGAGGCAAGTCGAAAGGAATCAACTGCCGCCGCTCAATCTCCACGCAAGCAGGTGTAGACTGGACAGGTTCGGGTGGAGGACCGTCCCCTGCTGCTGCGACAGAAGATCCTCCCGAAGAGGCAGACGGATCGGGGGATCTACGCTCATATTGAGTAGCTCGGGATACCAAACTCTTCGAGCCCAGTCCGGAGCCACAAGAATGACTTGGGCCCGGTCGTGCCGAATCTTCTTCAACACTCTGGGTAGAAGTGGTATAGGCGGAAAGGCGTACAACAGACCGCAACTCCACTTGTGACGAAAAGCGTCGCCGGCGAGTGCCGCCTTGGAAATTCCAACGCGCAGAACTGATGACATTGCGCGTTCTCTTCGGTGGCGAATAGATCTAACCAAGGCTCTCCCCACTGTAGAAAGAGTCCTTGCGCCACTTCCGAGTGAAGACGCCATTCGTGATCCATCATGCACCTGCGGCTGAGTTCGTCCGCCCTGGCGTTCAGGGAACCTGCCAGGTGTTGAACCATCAGGAACATGCCCTGATGTTCCAGCCATGTCCAGAGGCGCAGAGCCTCCTGACAAAGGGTCCAAGACCCCACCCCGCCCTGTTTGTTGCAGTACCACATGGCGGTGGTGTTGTCTGTGAACACCTGCACTACCTTCCCTTTGACAGAGGGAAGGAATGCCTTGAGTGCAAGTCGGATCGCCCGGAGCTCCAGAAGGTTGATATGGAGCCGGGACTCCGCCGGGAGACCAGAGGCCTCTGATCTCCGCCTCTCCCATGTGACCGCCCCATCCCAGAAGGGACGCGTCCGTCACAACTGTATGCTCTGGCTGGGGAAGGGAGAGGGATCTGCCCATGACCCATTGCCGGTTCGAGAGCCACCACTGCAACTGTTTTGCAGTCCCCTCCGAGATCTGGACGTGATCGGACAGGTTGCCCTGGTGCTGCGCCCACTGGAACTTCAGGTCCCACTGCAGAGCCCGCATATGCCATCTGGCATGATTGACCAGCAGGATGCAGGAGGCCATGAGGCCCAGCAGCCTCAGGGTCATCCGTACCGAAACCCAGGATAAAGGCCGAAAGATCGGAATCATAGCCTGAATATCCCGGACTCGCCGTTCGGGAGGATAGGCCCGAAACTGCGTCATGTCCAGAACTGCTCCGATGAAAAGGAGCTGTGGAGAAGGAATCAGATGCGACTTCGGCACATTGATGGAGAACCCCAGCGAGTGCAGGAGTTCGGCCGTAGTCTGGTAGGGGAAGACTGAAACCCCTGCCCGGCGCAGATGAGCTGCGACCACCGCCATCACTTTCGTGAACAGCCGAGGGGCACTGGTAAGGCCAAAGGGGAGCACGGTGAACTGAAAATGCTCGGGGTCTACCGTGAACCGAAGGTAACGCCGGTGGGCCGGCAGGACGGGGATGTGGAAATATGCGTCCTGCAAGTCCAACGCTACCAACCAGTCTCCAGGGTCGAGGGCAGTCAAGACCTGAGCTAGGGTGAGCATCTTGAACTTCTCCTTCCGGAGGAAGCGATTGACGTTCCGGAGGTCCAAGATAGGACGCATGTCCTCCTTGTCCTTTTTGGGCACCAAAAAGTAGTGGGAGTAGCAACCACGCCCTACTTCTGGGGTCGGAACATGCTCGATGGCCCTCTTGGTCAAGAGGGCCGTGACTTCCTTCTGTAGAAGCACCAAGTGATCCCCTGACATGCGGTGGAATTGAGGTGGCATGGCTGGGGGGTGGTCTCGAAGGGAGGGAGTAGCCCCTTCGGACAATGTCCAAGACCCACCTGTCCGAGGTGATGGTGCGCCAGTGGGGAAGGTGATGGCGGACCCTGCCCCCTACTGGCGTGCTGTGCACCTGAAAGGAGGGACTAGGAGGGCTTGGAGGCCGCGGACGGGTTGGAGGTGGTGGCCTGACCCGCACGCTGGTTGCCCGATCCGCCACGGCGGAATCACGTCCTCGGCCACGCGAAGACGCCTGCTGCGCGGGCCGGTGGCTGGGCTGCTGACGTGAAGGGCGCCCCTACCGTGGCCACGATAGGGGCGAAAAGCAGAAGTCAGCGGAGGGCGTGTAGCAGAAAGGCCCAGGGACTTGGCAGTAGCCCGTGAGTCCTTAAAGCGCTCCAACGCATGGTCTGCTTTGGACCCAAAAAGACCGACTCCATCAAAGGGCATGTCCATGAGAGTATTCTGGACATCCCCTGAAAAACTAGTGGTTCTCAGCCAGGCGTGGCGTCGGAGCGCCACCGTCGTTGCAATAGACCTGCCCAGCGAGTCGGCGGTGTCAAGGCCACAACGTATAGTGTATTTAGCCGCATCCCTTCCTTCCGCAATGGCGCGGGAAAGCAGTGTCTGGACCTCCTCAGGACACTGGGGCAAAACATCCGCCACCGAATCCCACAGGGAGTGGGTATATCGGCCCAAAAGACAAGCGGTGTTAACGGACCGCAAGCCAGCACTGGAGGAAGAAAAGGTAAATGCTACTTACCAGTATGCATCTGTTCTTGGCATGTAGAGCTGCAGAGTCGTACACTGTGCATGAGATCGCCATCTGGTGTTGGGCTCGGATGCTTGCACTTTGTTGTTGTCTTGGAAGAGTCTTTTGTAGTCACGAGATAGGTGACTCCTCCTTTGGACGATAGTGCGCATGGGCATCGACTCCATGGTTAGATTGTTTTTCGCCATGATGGGAAAAGATGGAGTCAGTAAGAAGAAAAAGATGTCCATGTGAATATATCTAATTAAGATTATACTGGAACGGATACAGGTTCCGGGGAGGTGGAGTGGGCGTGTACGACTCTGCAGCTCTACATGCCAAGAACAGATGCATACTGGTAAGTAGCATTTACCGTTCGAGGCATATGAGCTGCAGATCGTACACTGTGCATAGACTGTATAGCAGTGTCTCCCCTAGCGGTGGTCACCTGTATCAGTTGCAGTAGTCTGAAAAAGTGTTTTAAGAACAGCTTGGCCCACAGCAGCTTGCTGCTTTGCGTGTACATCAACACAGTAGTGTTTGGTAAAGGTATGTGGCGTAGACCATGTTGCTGCCTTACATATGTCATTTAGGGGGATGTTCCCTAAAAATGCCATAGAAGCCCCTAGTTTACGTGTGGAATGTGCCCTAGGGGAATTATTAAGGTGCGTTTAGCCTTTTGGTAGCAAATTTGAATGCATTTGACTATCCATCTAGCAATGCCAGCCTTTGAGATGGGATTACCTTTATGTGGTGGGGAGAAAGCTACAAATAATTGTTTTGTCTTTCTGAAAGGTTTGGTCCTGTCAATGTAGTAAAGTAGGGCTCTTCTGACATCTAGTGTGTGTAGAGCTCTTTCTGCTACAGAGTCTGGGTCTTGGAAAAAGACGGGTAACTCTATTGATTGGTTAAGGTGAAAAGCAGAAATTACTTTAGGTAGGAATTTGGGGTTTGGTCTGAGAACTACTTTATTACGATGGATTTGTAAAAAGGTTCTTGTATGGTTAAAGCCTGAATCTCACTCACTCTTCTGAGAGAGGTTATTGCAATTAGGAAGGCTACTTTCCATGTAAGAAATTGTAACTCACATTTGTGCAGAGGTTCAAATGGGGGACCCATGAGCCTGGTGAGGACAATATTTAGATTCCATGCTGGAGAGGGTGGCAATCTAGGGGAATGATTCTTTTAAGGCCTTCCATAAAGGCTTTAATTGCAGGTACTCGAAACAGTGACAAATGCTGTCTGTTTTGTAAGTATGCGGCTAGAGCGGCAAGATGTAATCTTATGGATGAGTATGCTAGGTTACATGTTTGCAGATGCAGCAAGTAACAGATAATGTTTTGTATGGAGGCATCTAGTGGGTTGATATTGTTGTTATTGCAATAAATAGCAAACCTTTTCCATTTTGCTGCATAACAAGCCCTGGTAGTGGGACGTCTGGCTTCTTTAATGACCTGCATACACTCAGGTGGAAGGTTAAGGTAACCGAACTCTAGGACTTCAGGAGCCATATTGCCAGATTCAGTTGACCTGGATCGGGGTGTCTGATCTCTCCATGGTTCTGAGTTAAGAGGTGTGGAGAGAGGTGCAGTTTGTGGTGTGGCACTACTGAGAGTTCGAGAAGTGTTGTGAACCATGGTTGTCTTGCCCATGTGGGAGCAACTAGGATCATTGTTAGAGACTGTTGTCTGAGTTTGCGTACTACTAGGGGAATGAGTGGGAGAGGCGGAAAAGCGTATGCAAATCTGCCTGACCAGTTCATCCATATTGCATTGCCCTTGGACGACGGGTGTGGGAACCTGGCGGCGAAGGTTGGGCATTTTGTGTTTTCTTGTGTGGCGAACAGGTCTATTTGTGGATGGCCCCACATTTGGAAAAAGGTTGTAGAACTTGCGGATGCAGTTCCCATTCGTGAATCTGTTGTGTCTGTCGACTTAGCAGATCCGCAATGTGATTGTGAACTCCTGGAAGGTGTTCTGCAAGGAGGTAAATGTTTTGAGGAATGGCCCATCTCCATATGGCTTGCGCCAGGCGAGACAGCTGTAGAGAGTGTGTCCCCCTGTTTTTGTACATAGTACATTGCTGTCATGTTGTCTGTTTTGACTAAGACAGTCTTGTGAGTAAGATGCGGTTGGAATGACTTTAGCGCTAGAAATATTGCTAATAATTCTAGGTGGTTGATGTGGAGCAGTTTTTGTGACTTGGTCCAGCTGCCCTGCGTTGTGTGGGTAAGGAGGTGAGCTCCCCACCCGGTGAGAGATGCGTCTGTTGTGAGCACTATTTGTGGAACTGGCTCTAGGAACGGCCGCCCTTTGGAAATGTTTTGTATGTTCCACCATTGCAGAGAGCGATGAGTGCGGCTGTCTACCAACACCAGATCTGTAAGCTGGCCCTGAGCTTGGTTCCACTGACGTGCTAAGCATTCTTGCAGGGGCCGCATTTGAAGTCGTGCGTGAGGGACAATAAAGATGCACGAGGCCATCATTCCTACGAGTTGCATAAACACTCGAGCTGGAAGGTAGTGTTGAGGTAGGAATTTGTTGATGAGGGCTTGCATACTTGTTATCCTGGAAGGATTGGGGTATGCAAGGGCCCTGGAGGTATCGATTGTGGCTCCTAGGTACTGATGTATGTAGGAGGGATGGAGATGCGATTTGGTATGGTTTATTGTGAACCCCAAATTGTGTAGTAGCCGAACTGTTTGGAGTGTGTGCTGTACACATTGGTTGTGTGACTTGGCTTTTATTAGCCAGTCGTCTAGATACGGAAACACGTGAATGTGTTGTCTTCGTAAGTGCGCAGCTACTACTGCTAGGCACTTGGTGAAAACCCTTGGTGCTGTTGCCACCCGAATGGGAGGACTTTGAACTGATAATGTTGTCCGTCCACTATGAACCTTAGGTATTTCCTGTGCGCAGGGTGAATGGGAATATGGAAATAGGCGTCCTTGAGATCTAGTGTGGCAAGGAAGTCGCCTTGTTGGAGTAGTGGAAGTATTTGTTGAAGAGTGATCATGTGAAAATGATCTGAGTGAATGTAATAGTTGAGGGTCTGAGGTCCAGTATGGGCCTGAGGGAACCGTCCTTTTGGGGATTAGAAAGTATAGTGAGTAAACCCCTGTGCCCTGATGTTGTAGAGGGACTGGTTCTATTGCGTGCTTTTGGAGCATAGAGAGAACCTCTTGATTGAGGAGCGTTAGATGTTCCGTGGACATGGGACGCTGTCTGGGTGGTATGTTGGGGGAGTAGAAGTGAGTTCGAGGCAGTAACCATACTGGATAATTTGTATTACCCACCTGTCGGTGGTGATGGAATTCCACGCAGGTAGGAACTTTGACAGTCTTCCCCGACGGGGAGTGGAATGATCGGGGGAAACGGAGGGAAGTCACTGTTTGGTGGTAGGGGAGGTGCGTGTGTTAAACCCGCGTCCTCTACCCCTGTTGTTATTACCTCTGTAATTACCTCTGGAGTAACCTCTATTAGAGGAGGTTTGAGTGGTGTTTTGTAGTTAGCAGAGGTGGTGTCTGTGGCTGTAGTTTTGGAGCCGCCTCTATATAAGGAGCGACGAAAGGAACCTCTGCTAGGTGTGGCTTGTAGAGCTCCCATAGCTTTGGCTGTGTCTGTGTCCTTCTTCATTTTTCTAGAGAAGTGTCCACATTAGGCCCAAACAGGTGTTCCTGGTCTAAGGGTAGATTGAGGATGGTAGATTGTACCTCCTGCTTGAAGCCAGATATTCGTAGCCATGCGTGTCTGCGCAGCAAAACGCTTGAGTTTATTGTGCGTGCTGCTGTATCTGCTGCGTCAAGGCGCACTTTATTGAGGTGTTTGTGACAATCTTGCCTTCTTGTATTAGATCATTGGCCTTGGTCTTATACTGATCTGGAAGGTGCTCAATGAGCTTTTCAAGCTCGTCGTAATGGGCTCTGTCATATCTCGCCAGTAAGGCTTGGGAATTGGCGATGCGCCACATGTTTGCTGCTTGAGACGCAACTCTTTTCCCGATGCGTCGAGTAATTTGGACTCCTTGTCTGGTGGTGGTGTCTCACCAGTAGTCTGGGAGTTTGCCCTTTTCCGTGCATTAGCAACTACTAATGAGTCTAGAGGGAGTTGGCCTTTAATATAAGCTGGGTCAGAAGGGGCAGGTTTATATTTTTCTCGATCCTTGGGTTAAGAACCCTAGCCCTAACTGGGTCTCTGAAGACCTCAGGGGCATGTTTAATAATGCCTTTAAGCATAGGTAGAGTATGGGTAGACTTTTGAGGCTGGCTAAAAGTTTCTAGTAAAAGTCTTCTTCCAGGGGTCTGAGTGTAACTTGACACCATGGTATTGTGCTGCCCTGTTTATCACCTGTGAAAACCCTATAGCATCATCTGGAGGTGAGGCTTTTGATGGGTATGGTTCAGGGACAGGTATATCTGGGAGGTCATAACTGTCCCAGGGGTCTTGTGGTGGGATACTGTGAAGGTCGTCATCAGTGTAGGTGTTGTGAGGTGACTGCATGTCATCATCATGATCCTCCCTGTCTGTATCCCCTTGTGGTGAAAAACAAGGTGGAGGAGAGTGAGGCGGGGAGTGTAGAGGGCTGAGGTGTTGTGGAGGTGGAGAGAAAGACCTTATAGGTGATGTGGAAGAGTCTTTCTTCTTATGAGGTGGCTCAGGTGTGGTTGGTTCCTGTATCTTCCTCTTGTGAGGTATTACTGATTGTACCTGTCCGGTAATAGGGTCAATGTGCAGAGTTTTCTGCTTTGGGTCGATGGGAACCAAGAGTTCTTCTGAGCTGGCGTGTTTGGTCGGCATCGAAGATTTCGGCTCCGAGTGTTGTTTGGGCTTGCGAGGTTGTTTGGTGTCCTTTGGTGAAGTTTTCGACACCGAGGGTTTTTGTCGACGCCCGAAGGTTTGGTATGCTTCGGTGTCGAGGTGTGTGGGACCTTGGACTTTGGCGCCGAAGGGTCTGTTGGTGCCGAGACCTTAGTCTTGTGTTTCGGTGCCGATGAGTGTTTTCGGCTCCGGGACGTGGCTGGCTCGGTCCCGAGCTGCCAGAAGGCTTTAGGTGCTTGGGAGTCGAGCCGGAAGGCGGGGCTCCTGAAGCTTTGTGATGGTGCAGACCTAGGCCCGAAGGCGAAGGTGTGACCGAAGCCTTTTGTTTCTTGGGGGCAGGGGCATCGATGTCAGTACTCACAGTACGTTGGTGTGGTGTGATGAGTTGGTCGTCGGACCCTGAGTCTTCGGCTCCGGAGGTGTCGATTTGTAAATCTCCGGTGTCCGGGTTGTCGGAGCCTGTGTCAAAGATGTCGTCCGGTGCGGGAGCGGCTGACCTGGACATTTCGTGTCGTCGGGCCCGGCGATCACGGATGGTCTTTTTGGACCGAAAGGAGTCACAGGCTTGGCAGTGTTGGCTCTCGTGTTCTGGAGAGAGGCAAAGATTACAGATCTCGTGGAGATCTGTGTGTGGAATGTAGCCCCACACCTGCATTTTTAAATGGAGTCCTTTCCATATGCTGGATGATGGCGCCGACACGCCCAACGGACCAACGTCGGCGACCGGACTCGAAACAGTGTTGGAGTGGAGACGCGATGAGGGGATCGCGATCGAAAACAATACCGTCGAACGGTAGGAGGTTCTTCTGCGCGTCGAGAGGGGAACCGATCGATGTGGATCCGGAGCGCAGCAAGGTACATCCGAACCCGATGGCGGAAAAAAACAATCTAACCATGGAGTCGATGCCCATGCGCACTATCGTCCAAAGGAGGAGTCACCTATCTCGTGACTACAAAAGACTCTTCCAAGACAACAACAAAGTGCAAGCATCCGAGCCCAACACCAGATGGCGATCTCATGCACAGTGTACGATCTGCAGCTCATATGCCTCGAACACCTTTCTTCCCAAACTGATCCAGGCGTTTGGATTCCCTATCCGGAGGAGCGGTAGGGAAGGCGGTTTGGGAAGCGGAGGCTTGGACAACCAAGCTCTCAGGAGTGGGGTGGACCGAGAGAAACAGGGGGTCGCCCGGAGCTGGGCGATGGCGTCGTGACACGTTCCGATCCACAGGAGCCCGTGTTGGGCTTGGACCAGGCGCCCAAAAGAACGTCAGTGAGGGCGTCGTTAAACGGCAGCACAGTCTCCGCAGAGGAGGCTGCCGGCTGAAGCACCTCTGTCAAGATGTTAGGCTTGACCGTCAAAGTAGGGAGTTGGAGACGTAAGGCCCCAGCTGCCCTACGCAACACCGTACCAAAATTGGCTCCCTCCTCCGTAGCCACGGGAGGAGACAGCATGCCAGTGTCAGGGGAAGTATCCAGACCACTGGCCTCCCCTAGACTCTCTGTCCAGTCCTCATCATACTGACAGTGTCGCGTCAGAGGGTCATCAGACCCCTCCCAGTCCAACTGGTCCTCCTCTGGTTCAAAATAAGGAGGAGGAGGGACAGTTGGGACCCAAGGTCCCATCGGCGCCGGCGTCGGCGACGTCGCTCCGGGTCCATGTCCGGAGCCGGAAGGAACTGGGGACGACGCCGCCCGGAGCCCAGGGCGGCGTCGAGAACGGCACCGGAGACATCGGCGCCGGCGGAGGTGTCGTGAGGTCGACCGGCGTCGATGGGAGTTGTGGAGCCGGGATCGAGGCCGGGGCCGAAGCCGGAGCCGGGATCGAGGCTGGAGGCACGGGCGACGCCGGGGCCGGAGCCGTCGGCGGCGCCGGAGCAACCCCATCAGGGCCCGCGGGGCCCGAAGGCGCACCGGAGGGGCCTGAAGGCCCGAAGAGGCGGGCCATGGCCGACAGGAATTCCTGTACCTTGGCCGGATCCGCCCCCGAACCCGGGAAGGGCGGGTATAGCGGGGCGACTCCACAGGCAAGTCCGGGGCCGCGGGGCGGGGACGGTGCCGGGAGGGGCCTCAGCCGAGTCGCGAGACCGGCGAGGCGAAGTCCTAGAGCGATGATGCTTTTGGACTTCTTGTGCTTTGACTTACCGGACGAAGAGACTTCGACGCCGACGACCGGTGTGCACTCCGCGGCGACCCCTGGACCTCTCACGCGACCGGGGCCTCCGTGGAGCCGAATGCCGGGCCTCGAGGAGCTTTCGAGACCGCTCTCGCAAAGCTTTCGGGTTGAGGGCCTGGCATTCGGGACAAGACTCCGTGTCGTGGCCTCGGCCGAGGCAGAAGAGACACTCCCAATGCGGGTCGGTGACGGACATCATCCGCGCACAGGCGCCGCATCGCTGAAGCCGGGCATCCCTACGACACCTTGAAAGTATGGAAAAAACAGTGAAAAAATTCACCAAAAGTATGGTCAAAAAATGACCAGGGCACTGCTCTTCCCGGATCTGCGCTTACTGGCGCGGAAAAAGAAGAACTGACGTCAGCGCGCAGGGCGGCGCCTAAGTACTGCCCGCGACGTCATCCCGGCGATCACGACGCCGACGACGGACGCGGAGCCGCACGACGCCGCCTACCGACGCGCAAGGGTACTGCTACGCAAAACTTTCCGGATCCAGCCTGACGCCTGGGGATATTCTAAGGTAAGGAATCTGTCACTAACGTGTCTCTTTCAGATATTCCCTTTAATGGAACTGGGTTGTGAACGTATTGCAATCTGCATTTTGTTCAGCCCTTCAGAGCACGCCACCTTGGGCCGAGTGCTGCAGTAACCCGCCCTGGCTTCCAGAGCGGTTGTCTGGGCATACCGGTCCCACTTAAGGCGTAATAATGAAGTATACAAAAACGTTTGGCTGGACTGTTCCATTGGAGCCGTGTACTTCAGTGAAAACCATTTATCAGCATTGGTATAGCTCCTTGAACCGCTAGCCTGGCACTTGGCGCCCTATCATTTGGTTCCGAATTCCAGGTTCCGGCTGCGTTCGTTGGAAGTGCTTTGAGATGTTCGTTGCAAGGGCAGGTGCATCAGTGCCCATGTGTGCGTCAGCACTGAAAGGGGGCAGAGGTGGGCGGCAGGGGTACATCCGGTGGGTGCAGTTGTGCATCATTGTATCGGCTTTGTGCTGCATTTTTGAGTCAGCATTGAAAGGGGCATCAGGTGGTGGCCGTGTGCACCCTGAACCCCCTGCCTGACGCACGCTCGAGGGGCTGCAGTGCGGATGCCCACAGCACGATGCCGCCCACTGGCACGAGCTGAAAGCAGGACTACTTCTTCCTTGCCCCTGCCTCCCTCACCTTCTCAGTACGGAAGCCGTGAGGGCTGCACGAGCTTGCGGCGCGTGGCTGCGTCCTTACTCACTGCCGGAATTACTCGCGGCGTGCGGGCACGCAGCGCCTGACTCAGACCTCCATTAATTGAGAGTGTGAATGCTGTACTTCAGTAGCTACACTGAGTCCGTTTCATCGTGCATTTGAGAATGTCATTGGGCACTGGCCTTGCATAACATTCGCTTTTGTAAGAAAGATGTGGTTTTACGTTATTGAGACAGAAATAGCAACCGAAAGGTCTGGGATTTTTACTACTGAAAAGATTTGTATTGTGATTATAGAACTCTATTTTGTCCCTACGACCCTTAAGATTGTGTTGGAAGTGGATACTTATGTTTTTTTTTCTAAGCTATGACGTAAATGAGGGTATAGTTTCAGTCCCCCCTCGTACCTGCCTAAATGTATAGGTTGCACTTTGCCTTCCCACGTGCACCATCACAGATCTCGTATCCCGCTACTGCAGGCCTTCTTTCTTGCCATACTTTATGAATTAAGGTTTATTGTCTCTATATAATGTGCTGCACGGCTAAACACTTTATGCGGTCCCAAAGGCGAGACCTATTGGCTATGCCAATGCTTGTTACATTTGGGAATTCTTAAAACTATGAAGCACTGACTGCGTGGTTCACTAACTGCCTCACAGGGGTCTTTCATTTGCTCAGGCGAGCGCCATGGCTGGAAAAAGTAAATGTTACAATTTTTAACACCTAGTAATATCACTCAACAAGTGTTTGTTTTTTCTTATTATATTAAAACATATAATACAATGTTACCTCGATGCAGCTGCAGGACGTGGATCCGAACGCCGAGTCTCAGAACAGAGATGACTAGCTTTACCAATCCAGGAGCTGCTCTCATGAAGCACCAGAATTGGAAGGAGCAGGCTAACTCAGCGCTCTTTTTGAGACCGAGGCCTGTGTCTGTGCTCCATCCGCCCGTCTAACACCGCTCGGGTTGGAGAGGCCCGTAATATGCATGTTAGGCTGGCCCTCGCAAGACAGCCGACCAATCTGACATGCGCACTCTAGTCTTTAGGCTGAGGCGTTCCTGCCCCCCACCCTCACACTTGGACTAGACGGGCGCGATTGGCACTTTGTAATAAAATGGCAATGACCATTTTATTATCATTTACTTTTGCTACAGTCGCAGGCTCGCAGCGGGGTGGGAGGGCGCTCCTCTGCTATATCTGGATATGGACGTTACATTGGAATCAGCACCTCCCAGCAGGGTGTCCAAAAAGGCACCCAAAGTTCAGAGGACGCACAAGCAACCTTACCCGGCAGATGGAATCTTCAGGAGCTAATAGAGTTCCTACAATGGAGGCGGCAATGGCTACCAGGAGTCTCCTATGGCAGCTATGGCCTCCAGGCTAGTGGTTGTGGGAACAGCCGAACCGCAATCAACACCGAGAGCAACACAGGTACAGACTCAATCAAATCTATCTCTTGCTGTGTTAAAAGGAAAAGAGATTTCTGTGCAAAAATGATCTTTCAGCAGCTTTTCAGCAAAAGCAAATGTGTCTCATGTTACTACAACTCCACTGGCATAGTCTGCACTAGCTAGCTCTGCTATTGCCCATTCTGTGGAATATATCACACATACATCCACAACATCAGTTAATTGTTGTGTGTCTGGGATTTCTACTGATGCAACTAAGACTGACATTAGTTACAATAGTTCGAGAGAAGTAGCCATCATTAATACTATTACTGCTGTTGTGGGCATTTAATTTTCTCAGGGGACTACTTGGGAACAATCCCACTTACAATTAATTCAAGTTGGAACACCACGTTACCTACCTCGCTTCTGCTGTTAAGGGGGACTGCCCCACAATGATTACAATATCCTCTACTGCACTCACACAATCATGTCCCAAAATGAATGTTATGGCCCTGGGAGATCATGAGACTTAAAAGCATTGTAGGGTTTTCTTTTTGATAACCCATCTCTCTGATTCTGGTAGCCTCCCTACTTCAGGGTAAGAATCAGAGCATGATTTAGAGCCTGATGATATTGCTGTAAGTAGTGCTCAGGTAGCGACTGCAAGTGTTTAGGTCTTCGCAGTCCAACAAAAATGCTTAAATGAAGGGTGCCACAAGTCAATGTGGGCAGACAGGTCTGGTCAGTGGAAATAGAGCCCTCAAGTGGGTGTTCATAATAGAAGGACATTGGAGGCTCTAATGAGAATGAGCTACTTTGGCATCCCGAGGGAACACAGTTGACTACCACCAAAGAATTTCAGCCAAGTCTGGTTACTAGTGGTGATATTTCTAATCTGGATCAGCCTTCTAGGCCTCTACTCGCTGATATGGTAAGGCAGACTATACGGGCAGTAAAAGCAGCAAAAGCTTCAGCGTCAGATCCAGCCCCCTATCATCTATCAACAATCTTCTTCAACTTCACAGGGAGAAATATAAGAAGAACTTGCTGGCTTAAAAAACTTGTCACTTCAAAACACATGTGGTAATGCATAAGATGTCTAAGAACATGTACATACCAAATGGTTGCCTGAAGGATATTGACTTATGATGCTCTAGCCTTGTAGAGTTAACACAAGCAATTCAAAATCAAGTTTGTTAGCATAAAGGTAAATTGTGGGATATGTCCTAAAAGATGGAAGGTATTGAGAATTGCATGCGTCAAAATAACCTTGGTGTGCTGCGGATCCCAAAACGGAACAAGGGGGATGACACAAGAAGCTATATTGCTCACTGAAACAGTCATTCATTTACCCTCAGCTCAGTGACTGGAATATTGATTGTCAGATACAGAGGGTCCACATATTACCCTTTCAAAAGCCGAGCAAGGGTATCCCCGTGCTATTTTAATTTATGTGGTAAATTTCAGGCGACTAATTTTTCAGTTGCCACTTCTGTGCAAACCTTGTGAAGTGAAGTTCTTAGTTAGGTCAGACTTTTGCCATGAGACAGTAGAGCACGGATGGCATTGGTGGGAGACAATCACATCCTTTCAGAAGCCTGGAGCGGATGTTTCTCTACTAGAGCCTGCTAACTTGAAGATTTGTTACCAGGATAAAACAGTGTATTGGCAAGTCCCGCTCAAAGCACGGGACTTACTTAAGAGGGCGTGTGTGTGTGGTTAATAACAAATGATTCAGTGCTTATCTCACGTTTTAGGTCCTAGGCTAGTTTTGGGACTGGAGGCAATGCATATTCGGTTGCTATAGATTGGAGAATACGGATGATTCAGAAAGATCACGCCTGATGATTTTTTACCATTCTAGGGCATTTATGCCTATACTTTAAAAAATATATATCTTTATTGGTTTTTCAAGCAATACAACACATTTGTCAGTATATAAGCTCATGCCGCTGGTTTCAAGGCTCATTTGTAAAGTATCACATTATATCTGTGACATCCGGAGTATTACAAGCATTCATGCGCTAATAGACCACATACGCACTTGAGCCCCTCATGACAGAATAATACTTATTCAACATACAACCCATTGCACTATAAGTCTGCATCCAATGGAAAACCATAAACAACAAACGTAACTTGTAACAAGAGGTTGCTCGATGTATTTCCCTGACAGGGGGTGTATTGCAAGCAGGTGCAGACTCCTCAATTCTGTCTCCCATATCACGTCAATCGTGCCCGATTATTTAATATGGTTTTTTTTTTTAGGTTATTTCTTTTCTTTTCTTTTTCCAGTCACAATATTCTTGCTACTTTTTCCTAGACATTTGTTTGAACTCAATGGTACAACTCTGGCAGGTTATAGCTTTGTTCTCAGGACAGGCATAGTCAGCTCTGCTGAAATCTGATCACAAACAGTTGTGTAGGTGTAGGGTTTCACACTGGATGTCTAGGTCCTAT
This sequence comes from Calotriton arnoldi, assembly GCA_963921515.1. Classification (NCBI taxonomy): domain Eukaryota; kingdom Metazoa; phylum Chordata; class Amphibia; order Caudata; family Salamandridae; genus Calotriton; species Calotriton arnoldi. The sequence goes on from CAWUFW010000880.1 coordinate 507,193, forward strand.
TTTCCTTTGGGAAAACAGGACAGGAATGGGTAAGGGTGGTTGGGAGCTGAGTGGGGGGGTCAGGGAAAAGCTTAGAATAGGAGTGGAGGGAGGGGCGTGGGGTGTGAGTCAACAAGGTAAGGTGTTTCACCAGCGCTAAGCAACTCCAAGGTAAAATGGGCAAAAAAAGGAAGTTTCAATTAAGTACACATTAGTTTCTAATGGGCAGTACTCCATATTCTGGTAACTAGGATCCATACACACTTAGCTGGAACATTAATGGTATGTGGTTATCAGCTAAGATTAAATATATTAGAAAGGAATTAAGCACATTAAACACCCATCTTCTGAGCATATAGGAGACTCATCTCACTACATGTCAGTGTTAGGAGCCCCAATGTATCCCAATATAGGCCTAGGAGCTGCACGACCCTTTACCTACATTTGTCCTACGTTGCTCTACATAACGGCTCTGGCGCTGTCCTTTTACCTAGTTAGGTGCCGAATAAATGTTGTGTGGTTTTCTTCGAAAACTAGCCTAATTTATTATGCATGAGGATTCTTAGCATCACAGCAGAATTATCATCTTCTGCATAACAACTCTGTACAAAAGTCACCGCTATCGTCATCCTTGGAACGACAGACCCACAGTACCATGACACATCTAGGTAGAACCCCTGAGGGTACCTTTCGGGTATATAAGTACCACATCTTCGCTGGGCAAACCAGAGGAGAAGCTTCCATGCTGACACAAGATGCTGAAGTCCCTGCACACAGACGCTCCAGCACACAGTGGTCTGACATCCCTCACAGGGTGTCCAACTAGAGACCAAGACCGGGTCCTTCATTCTCTCCCATCAGGTACTGGAGTTGGCTCTTTCCTAGGGGGGTTCTTAGCTATACACCTACTTACATGCTAGTACATTTAGTTAGGGTTTGCATCTTAGGAGTACTCATGATTACTGCTGTGTAACTATATGCCTGCATATATTCAATCAATGAATCAATCAGCAATTAGCCATCCATAAAAGAATTGAACAAAACAAAACAAGCATAAAAATACAATTCATAGCATAAAATCAAGATATTTACATAGAGATACAAAAAACGCAGAGTAAAAGGAAAAAGGCTTAAAATCTAAAAAAAATACCACAATATGTCAGAGATTAAAAGGACTGGTGTGCAACAATTAGAGGTTAAAAATAAAAGAAAGTGCTTTCGCATCTAGGCAAAATATTTCATCGAATTCATCATACATCCAAATCAGAAAGGAACATGAACATAACTTTCCTACAGCACGGATAGCTAAGATTAAGTGAAACTAGTGCAAGAAGGGAGAGCAAAAAACCTCATATTGGGACCCCCATGCACTCCACTCCTACCCTATTCAAACGTGCATAAATCTATATCGATTATAAAAACGTGGAGTTACAGTGAATAATATGTACAATACTCAGTTCCTTTGAGAGACGTATATTATATATCCTAGGACCATACACTAATTGCACACTATGTCCCATTACTGTGGGAGAGCTGGAGAAATATTCGTTCTGGCATAAAAGTCAGCCCATAAAAAGGATGCCATAGTACAACAAATCTCCAAGGAAGGCAAATATTGTAAATATAAATATGCAGGGCGACATTGTGTAAAATGTAACTATCTTATAATCAGTAAAATATAACGTTTTCTTAGGTGGCTGTAAAACTTACAAAAAAAAGACCACGTGCATAGTATTCTGAGCCATCACTCCATTACAGGGACAATTGTTTAGGGTTGTAGACCAATCATTTGTGTTCGGAAAGCTGATTAGTCGGTAAAAAATGTCCAGCCTTAAGCGAGTCAAAACAAACCTATGTCTTGCCTTTAAAACAGCTTTAAGATAGGGTTGCATATCAAAAGTAGTTAAGATCATTTGATTTTTCAAAACACTAGGCTTTGGAATTTCGATTATCAGCCTAAGACTTTCCAGATGTGTCATTGCTTCGTTTTTTAAAGTTTTTCTACTGATAAAATCTAGTGTTTCAGGCTTCTCAAAATAATCAGGATGACCCAGGTCATGGCTCAAACGTCGAATGTAAACAAGCCACGGCAAACGCTGGTATAAACTTGAATTAAGGCAGTCCCTAATTATAGCACGATTCAAATCAGTGTGCTCCGAGGTCTATACTTTATACCAGAGTAAAATAGGCTGAACCATTATTAAATCTGTAAGATATGGGGCTCCAAGCTCAGCATGGCATGCATGTACTGACGCATTTTTGGGGGTAGCGAGGAGATACCTAAAAAACGTGTTCAACCAATTGTATATTACTACATTTCTTGTATCCCCACACGCCCGCCCCATAAAGTGCTACACTGAGGCATTTGGCTTTGTAAATCGACATCATCATCTCTGGTGGGTTAGAGCCTAGTCATCTAGCAAAGCCTCTAATAGCCATGCAGGCATTACTAAATTGTAATTTCCTATTGACAATAGCTTTGTTCCATGAGCCCTCGTTATCGAATAAAATGCCCAAATAGGAGAAGGTATTTGTAAAACCGATCTTGGTGCCGTCTATTTTTAAATCTCGACAAATGTCAGTGCTCCTCCCACATTTCATGACAAATGTTTTTGTTTGGTTAACTAACAGTCCAAGGTCCTGCATATATTCAACAAAATTTGTAAGCAGGGTCTGGAGGGCTAGTGCAGTACGTGCCATAAGGACGGCATCGTCAGCATAGAGGAGGGCCGGTACAGGGCGGGTTCCTACTTGTGGAAGATCTTTAGAGGATGCAGCAAGTGCCACACCCACACTGTTTATATATAATGAAAACAGAAAAGGGGCCAGCACACAACCCTGTCTCACCCCTCTCTCCACACTGAAGGCTTCTATGCATTCTCCACTAGTGCCGAATCTGACCCTGGCCTTGCATCCCGAGTACAAATCCCTCAAAAAGCTAATAATCGATGGTTCCACCCCCAGGTCTTTCATTATTGGCCACAATATTCGCCTGGCATGTGCTATTAAAAATCAAGTGCATGAGGAAAATCTGTAGGAGTGTGACAGCCAATTAATTTAGATACTGCATGGTATCTGAGAGCTAACAAGGCCAGTATGGTGTTTGACAATTTCAAGGATGTTTTTACAAAAGATTTGTTTGATTGTTCTTAACAGATCTTTCTGTTACAAAGATTTGCTACTCATGATAGCTGTTTTGGTGAAGCAGTAACACTTCTCAATCATTAACTCTTTATTTCGGCCACCAGGGCCATAAAAGGTCTTCTCTTGCCTCGATTTAAATAAAGGTTATCATTTGATTTGATTTTGAGTTTTATAAAGCACTCTTATGCCCGGAGGCGTCTTGGCGCTGATCTGAAGTAAGAAGATATGCAGCACGGTGGTGATCAATATCTGACCTTGGAAGTGTTATTTTCTGTAGAGCCAAGTTAAAAAATGTTTTCTAAAGATGAGAAGGGTAGGTGCTATTTTTAAATCTAGAGGAAGTTCATTCAAAAGGAGGGCGGAGTTTCTCACAAAGCCTTTACCACCCCAGGTGGTCAATGGATGCCGAGGTACAACAACTTTTTTCCACAGCTGGATCGAAGGGATCTGTTGGGAGTGTACAAACTAAACTTATTTTTAAAATACTCAGGACCAGTTCCGGCCAAGGCTTTATAATTAATACAGAGTGATTTGAAAGCAGCTCGCTTCCTCACTAGGAGCCACTGAAGTTCGTTCAATGCTAAGGCAGCAGATTGAAATTTTGGCAGATTATGAAGCATTCTAGCTGCAGAATTTTGTACAGTTTGTAGCTTCTGCATGAGATTAACTTGTAAGTTAAGATAAAGACTGTTAAAATAATCATTACGTGAGAGTACCAGTGCAGTGACTACTGTTCTCAGAAGGTCATAAGGAATCAGATGTCTGATTTTCTTCAAGGTTTTTAAGATGAAGCAGGAAGAAGAGGCTACTGCATTAACCAGGAATTTATAGGTTAATCTACTATCTAGCAGAACTCCTAAGTTATTTACTTTATTCTAGGGGGGTGGGACGAACCCACATATCTTAGGGCCAACATGAAGGGGTACAAAAGGATGTATTATGACCGAACAGCATCACCTCTGTTTGAGCCGAATTCAGCTTGAGGCAGTTCTTGCCCATCTAGTCACTCACTGCTGACATACAATTACGGAAGGGTTTGTCGATATTATGATCAGAATTGGAGAGGGGCACCACTATCTGGGTGTCATTCGCATATGATATCAACGAAAACCCGAACGATCTAGTGAGTGCTGCCAACGGGGTGACAGACATTAAACAAGGATGGACTCCTAGATGAGTCATGGGGAGCTCCACATGGTAAAACACAGGATTCAGAGGTGTATCCGTCTAGACTTACTCATTGAACTCTAGAAGTCAGGAATGATTTAAGCAGAGCAACGCCTGACCCTTCACCCCCAGTGCATCTAGTCAGTCGACCACACGAATTTGGTTGACCGTATCAAAAGCGGCAGAGAGGTCAAGTAAAACCAGGGCAGCTCTTCCACCACTATCCAAAGTGGGACTGATCTCCTTGGTGGCAACTATAAGAGCAATCTCCGTGCCATGTCCACTACGGAACCCAAATTGAGATGCGTCTAAAAGGTTGTTTGGTTCAATAGAAAAAGTTAACTGTTCGTTCATAACTTTTTCTGCCAGTTTGGCTGGAAAAGGCAGCCTTGCAATAGGACGATAATTGTTGGTGTCAGAAGTCAGGAATGATTTAAGCAGAGCAATCGCCTGACCCTTCACCCCCAGTGCATCTAGTCAGTCGACCACACGAATTTGGTTGACCGTATCAAAAGCGGCAGAGAGGTCAAGTAAAACCAGGGCAGCTCTTCCACCACTATCCAAAGTGGGACTGATCTCCTTGGTGGCAACTATAAGAGCAATCTCCGTGCCATGTCCACTACGGAACCCAAATTGAGATGCGTCTAAAAGGTTGTTTGGTTCAATAGAAAAAGTTAACTGTTCGTTCATAACTTTTTCTGCCAGTTTGGCTGGAAAAGGCAGCCTTGCAATAGGACGATAATTGTTGGTGTCAGAGGGATCAAGGTTGAATTTTGATAAAAGAGGCAATATCGAAGCCCTTTTCCAAGCTATGGGAAAGATCCCTGATTGAAACATGTTGCTAAAGATGTTTACAAGCTGTTTGGCCGCGATGTCTGGGATCAACCGAATAGTGAAGGGAGGACAGGGATTAAAGGTGGATCCCGAGTTAATGGCCATGATCAATTGAATCATTTTTTCCTCTGATGGATTAAGGAACTCACTCAGAGATCTAGAATCCTCATCTGAATACGAGCCTATGGTGGCAAGATTGTGAGTGGAGTGATTTACTATTGTAAAACTATCAAAGATGTCCTGAATGCGCCAAAGCATTACAGAAATCGCTACTGACTAGAGTGGGGTTGACAGTGAGGATAGTGGTTAAGGTAGTGATGGTACGGTAAAGTTCCCTAGAGAAGCTTTTTGCTTGCTCTATTTTTTGCATATAAAATTTAGATTTAGTAGCTAGGATAAGAGCTTTATTTTTGGCAATTCATTTTTATAATTTTCTTTTTCAGTAGGGCTATATTCCTTTCTCCAAATTCTCTCCTGTTTCCGACAGTGCTACTTAAAGGCTTTCAGGTCAGGGTTATACCAGGGGGTGAAAGTATTACTTCTCCTTAAAGTTTTACTTTTTATAGGTGCCAGAATGTCAATGGTTGACTGAATCCAATGTTCATAGTCCCTAACGTCAGAATCTGGATTTGCTGCGGATAGTGGTACAGATGCTAAAAGAATGCCCCTAAGCCCGGGAACCTGAATTTTCTGCCAAAGACGGAAAGAATTTGTGTTACTCATCTTGGGGGCACTTACACCAGCAGCGGAGAGTGCAACTGTAAACATCACTGCCTTGAGGTCAGACCATGACAGGTCTAAGGCCTTCAAGAATTTAATGTTCGGGTTAATGGTAAACAGTCCATCCAGCATATGACCAGCAGAATGAGTTGTACTATTAATGATTTGGGAGAGATCAAACCCAAACATGGTGTCTGTGAGATCCTCGGTATCATTATCGGTCGTCTTTTTTAGATGGTAGTTGAAGCCGACGATAATGGTGAAGTCATTTTTAAGGGAGTATAATTCCAACAGGCTGCTGATATTTCGCAGAAACGTAGCTCTAGGGCCCGGGGACGATAAAGTAATAGGCTATTAAAGACTGATTCTTTGAGAGTTCAACACTGAAAAGTAGTGCTTCACAGTCCATAACGGCGGCAGGGGAACATAAGGCCGGGAAGGAGTCTCTAAGGATAATTACCAATCCTCCCCCTTTCTTGAGCGTTCTATACCATCTGTGAAAGAAGATTGCAGGTACATTACAAACTTGTCGACACATATCGATCTGTTTCAATACAGAAGCAGCCACGGCCCGTGCAGGTAAGAGCAGTGGGGTGGTGGGGGATTTTGACAGACGAAGACGAGGGAAAATGAATTATTAATTTAATTTTCCGTCGTCTGTTGAAATCCCCCCATGGCCTCACCGCCCCACCGCTCTTATCTCCATGGGCCACAGCTGTACAAAACACTACGTTTTGGTATGTCATCTCCTGCAGAACCGTTTCAAGTCGTCATTCATCATACCTTACAGCCTGTCATAAATGCGTTCAATTACAATGATGACGTATTAGTTTTGGAGCTACACAAAAAGAACAAGATAAAGCTCTTATCCAAGTATGTCATTTACTTGCCGAAGCAGGTTTGACTTTGAATGTAGACAAATGTGAATTCCACAAGACGAAGCTAAAATTCTTTGGCCATATCTTTTCTGATGGGGGTATGACACCAGATCCTGCTAAAGTACAAGCGCTGTCAAATGCCGATCCCCCACAATATGTTTCCATGGTGCGTTCATTTCTTGGCATGGCCAGCTGCTGTTCTAGATATATATGAGACTTTGCCACTGTAATTGCTCCATTGAGAGAGTTGACGAAAAAGAATGTTTCATTTCAGTGATCACATCAATGTGAGAACAGTTTTAAGAAAATCAAACAAGCTATTGAGAATGGCTTATTTCAATCTCAAACTCCATACAGAGGTTGTCGTTTATGCTAGTGCAGTTGGGTTAGGTGCTATCCTTGCACAGCATAGTGGACACCCGAATGATCGAAGGCATATTGTGGCATATACAAGTAGGAGTTTGTCCCAACAAGAATGTGCTTACTCACAAACTGAGAAAGAAAGTTTAGCTATGGTATGGGCGTGTGAACACTCCCATGTATCCTGTACGGAAAAACGCTTCCGTTGGTGAGGGATTATCAAGCTTTACTAACAATATTTGGTAATCCAAAGGCCAAGATGCCTCCTCGCATTGAACGTTGGGGCCTATGACTGCAGAAGTACAATTATAACGTTGTGCATCACCCAGGAAAGGATCAGAAACCTGCTGACTACTTTTCCAGAGTACCTATTTCAGGTCATGGCACTCCATTCAAGTCAGCTGAAGCTTATATCAACTTCATTGTAAAATCAAACAAACCAGCTGCCAATGTTAGCCCAGATTATCACTGCCGTGAGTCACAATAGTGACATGCTAAAGTTGAAAGATATAATTACACATCAGTCGTTGAACCAGCACACTAAACCGCTCACCAGTGACAGTGAATATCAGAAAATGTTTGAAGAGGCCCACAAAGAACATAGGGAAATCTTTGCCACAAAATGAGCTCACCGAGATTGAGTCTGGTACAGGGGCAGACAGGGAACCCAAAGCAGCCCTGGAAATTTCAAAGGATCAGCCTCCGGGGGCTTGGGGGGGGGCAGGTACAAGTGGGAAGCACTGCTGCTTTTGTTACTGGGGGGGGGGCGATATAGCAGCACCGCACCATTGACAAAAGAACAGACCCCACTGCTGCAAAACCGGCTCCCACCCTTCCAGTCTCCTGGGAAAACGCCTGATGGCCACTACGGCCAGTCCAGCCCTGGTCTAGTTTCTAAATCTAGATGAGCAAGTTGAGAAGGAATTAAAGGCCTGCCATATATGCAACTGCCTATCTACAAAAGTTACTCAACACACCTTAAACATGTCAGAACTCCCAAAGCATGCCTGGGAGAGACTAGCCATTGACTGTTTTGGTCCACTTGACAATGGAGATCACCTGATGGTGATTGTGGACAAATACTCACGATTTCCATTAATTGAGGATCCCTCATCCACCACTCAAGAATAAGTCATTGAGCGACTGGATGCCATCTCTGTGACATGGGGTGTTCCAGCCATACTAAAATCTGACAATGGCCTGCCTTTTAATAGTCTGGAATTCAGAGACTTCTTAGAACATCGGAGTATAAAGTATCAAAAGAAAATTCCTCTATGGCCACAGGCCAAAGGACTGGTTGAGAGATTTATGAGTACACTAAAGAAAGTGGTGCAGTGTGCTACACTTGAAAAGCTCAATTTATAAACTGTGTTAAACTACATTTCAAGCTTACTGTTCAACACCTCACTAGACCACCGGCGAAAGTCCAGCAACATTGATGTTCGGGAGAACAATGACAACCAAGATGCCCCAGTGGACCAATCAGAGAGAAAGCGATGACCATGACCCTGACACTTGTATGAGGGACTTGGTTCAGAAACAAAAAATTAAAACATATGCTGACCGAAGATGACATGCGAAAAACATCCTCTTCTAGAGAGGAGACAGAGTGCATGCACAGCAGATACGGAAAAGAAAATCTGATGCTCCCTTTGATGCAGAACATTTCCAAGTAGTGTCGACAAAAGGACACATGGTGACTGACCAGCACCCTAGGAAGTCTATTACCAGAGACTCTTCTCCCTTTTGGTGTTTGATTCATAGTTCACCAGATCTCCATAATGAAGGAGAGACTGATTCTGAAACACCAGTGAATGCTGCTGCTTGCTGCCTTTTCACTATCCTTTCAGATCTTGTATCATGATGGTGGCAGGTCTCACCTTCACACAACTCGTTCAGGTTGAACCATTACAGCGCCAAAGAGATTCATTGAAGAGATTTAAATGTATATATTGGCAAGTTTTCATTTAACAGAGGGGGAGATGTAGTGTCTTGGAGATAACAACGACGGAACCCTTTTGTCTCCTGTTGAACTCAGTAGAACTATGACGTAATGAATAGAGTGTATTGCAGTGAAGACTGCTATAGAATGTTGAGTTCGCAGTTACACGCAGACAAATAAAGACGTGCATTAGTAAGCGCAGTGTGTGGCGTAGACTTTGGAGGGTACCCCGGCTGGGGAGACGGTACAGACATCAGAAGTTATCGTACATAGCATGCGTCTCTAGACTAGATCTAACACTGCTTAAAGTGAATAGGCTAAGCAAGCAATAAATACATCAGTGTAACTCACCAAAAGAGTTAAATGATGTGTTAGGTGATATTGTAAAAAGCAATTCCTTTCCCATTTGATACCAATATTGAAGAAGTAACAGGTTTATAAAATGAATACAATTCAAAAACCAGAAGATGTTGAATGCAGTATTTCTGCATATATTTTATTGCACAGCACAAACAAGAATATTTCATGGTAATGAAGCTATGCTAACCCCTCTCCACCTTAACACTTAACAGTAAATCAAATGTTTACGATTCACAAAACTTTGAGACGTAGAGAAAAACTAAACAGACAATACTTCTCTTACCCGAGAGAACAAGAACCTGTGATGAAAGTTGGGAGCTGGTACAGCAAGGAGCGTAATGGGGTCACAGACAGTGAAAATAGTTATTCCAAACTTTTCCCAGTTCTCCTATGGTAACCATAGCATGTTGTGTAAGATTCAAAGCATATGGGAATCCTGAAGAGCGGGAATACACTTTTTTTCCAGAATGAAATGGGGGAGGTCGCTAATGGAGCAAAAATAACCAGACTGCACAACGCTTCACCGATGTCAAATAAGGACAAATCAAATCGCATGGTAAATTTGTCTACTTGTTTACAAATCTTGGATATGCTTCCAACCTAAAAGTTTGAGTGCTGTCTTATGATGATCTATGAACAATATAGGCAGTTAGGCTCAATTTACAGTTCGATATTTCATCAAATCCTGTGTCAATCAACTAACAAATGGCTCCATATTCCAGTCAAGCTCGAAATTATTCCAAACTTTAAAAAAAATGAGGCAGTCACTCTATTCAAGAAGGAGCTCCAGTAAGGAGTGATTGTAATCAGAAAAAGGTTGCACTACCTCACCTCCTTGTGGTCTCTTTATAGAGTATGCGCGAGTGAACCTGAGCGAGAGAGAACAGAGCCTGAAGTCAAAGAAGACATACATGCACTGACCCACATTTCTGTAGACTACACATGGAGTAGTGGACGGGAGTCATCTCGGGTACAAGTGTGCACCGCCCCACTCTTCATGGTCTAGAAATGTCAAGGGTGTATGAGTATTTGTTGTCACCAGAGTGCACAACCCAACTCGTTGTGGTCTCTAGATGGCGGATTGAAGGAGTCGACATGAGGACACGGAGAAGACAGCGTGCATGGCGGCACCTCCTGGCAGTCTATTGATGGAGTAATGTACATCTGTCGCCATTGGGAAAAGAGTACTCAGCCTCACTTCGGTGTAGCCTTTAAATGGAGGAATGAATAAGTCATTACTGGGATAGGAGTGTTCAGTTCCATCTTCATGTGGTCTAGCCATGGGGCAGTCAAAATCAGGACAGGGGGGGAACAGCCCCCACTCTGTATAATCTACAAAAGCATGACTGAATGAACTCAGGCATAACGGCATGGTTCCACTGCTATGTGGTCTATAAGTGGGCAACCTGTCCCACCTGAGAACGGTGGCTAGATTTTGGCGTGGATATGAAGTGTTGTTGACGCATGTGTGCACAACACAGATTCTGCATAATCTAGAGATTTAGAAGTGGACAGAATTGGACATGAACCAGGAAGAAGATTAAAGTACGCACTCAACCTCTGCAGTCTGTGGAATGAACAAAGAGGATTTGACTGCACAGCCTCACCTCTGTATGGTGGAGTCGACAATAGTAATCAATGAGGTGGAGACCACGGCCACCTCTCTGAGTGGTCTGTACAAGGGGGCGTGGGCATGAGCCAGAAAGGGGACTAGTGTGCAGATTTCTGCTTGGAAAGTCTATGAGTGGTGGAGCTTAAGAGCTACGCACATTAAAAGATAGACATGTCGTATCTTTTTTGCACGTAATTCTCTGCTACGACTGCGGAGTCTCTGTGGCCGTAAATTCACTATTAAATCAGAGCTTTTGAATTCCAAAACAAACGTAAACTTCTTCAAAAGTGTAAGTTTACCTCTGTGAATCAGGCCGAAAAGAGTGCAGAATACAGAGCGTAACATTTAAAGTGTAGGTTATAGCCCTGCTTAACCAGCTATAACCAAGTTAGCCTGCTGTGAGCGAGGGCACACCCTCGGCCTACAAATGTGCGAGTTTCCCTTTCATTGGACGAGAGGAGAGGTCTCTTTGAATAGAAGGTAACATGTCAAATGAACTGCAACTCGGTCATCAGTCACTTGCAAATGTGCATGGACATTCTTCAATTGAGATCTAGTTAAAAGCTATGACAATAATAATTAATACGTAATAGAAATAAGGGCAATTTAGTTACATGCAGTAACATTTGTTTTACTTATTTGAACATTTCAGTGTGCCATCTTTTTGTACCTTTACAATCATTGCATAAGGAAATTTCCATACACCTCACAAAAGAGATTGTTAATATAAGTACAGATATTGACTGCTTCTCACATGAGAATGTTAATCGTTATCTTCGTGTCAGTTGGTTTGATTTCACTTCGGGCTTCATTTAGGCATATTTTTATTTTCAACCACTCAGTGCTACTTTTTAGTACTCGCCTGTGCATAGAGCGGAAGGTTATATCGCTCGGGAGGGCACTTGTTGTTTGCCATTAGGAGGCAGTTATGAAGGGTTTTCTCAACAGAATATTTGCCAAAGTCAGGGCATTATTTATTTTGTGTTACGCTTGGAAACTTCAAAATCTCCTCGTTTGGTGAATCAGCCTTTGCTTAACTGGAGTCAAAATTTCACTCCGGAATGTATCTGTGCATGTGGTAAATCCAACGAAAACCTTTTTTTTCCAGTGTCAACAGTCGTCTGCACTTCAGAAAGATAGGATGAACTGTGTCCGAGTCAAAAACCTTTTGAGTCAAAATCAGAGTGAATTTCCAGCAAATCAAGGCAGTTCCATCGAGGTTTATGCTGTCTAGGGACCGACATGTTACACGGAATCTTTCCATACGATGAAGAACAGCAGACTACCAAAGGTGTAACAAAACTGCTAGAGATGTCAACTCTGCTCCCATGGCAAGGTCGCTGGTTGGTCTTCCGGGTCCTCTCTCGTAGTTCAGGGCCAGAGGCAATGCCAGTGATTTTGACGCCTTTTGGATGAGACAACGGGCAACAGAGAGAAAGAGCACTGGAATTTAAGGTATGTTTTTCTACATGCGCAGGAGTGGGTCATGTGCACTGACGCAGCCTTTCCATCGACTCTCTCCTTGGCAAGGACCTCCCTGAACGCCTGGGCCTCTCTCCCAGCTGGTCTCCATTTTCCGTTTGTTTCAGGGGTTTAGACCCCCTTACCCCCTGAAACAAAAGGAGAAGAGAGAAAATTAATAACTATAGTGAGGTTATGCGGCTGGCCAGACTTCACTCCAGAACTTCCTGCTCTAGCTCCCTTTGCACAGTCATTCCCTTCCATTTCTTGTTCAGTTGGGTTTATAGATAAACAATTAGTGTATCTACGAAATCACACTCAAAATACGAGAAACAAAATATGTGGAATGTGGAAAATATTTTAGCAAAATCAATTCTAATTAGTAGTTCATAATAACTGTAGAACGTTACTACACAACGGCCCAGCTACTGCATAAGAAACAGAGATTGGATCTCCTCCTACCACATCAACTGAAGGAAAAAGATTAAGAGAGATCATGGACTCCAAACTCTCCCTTGAAAAACAGGTCGCCACCATTATACCAAAAAGAGCAGGCAATATCATGAGAAAAGTACAAATATGCACCTACCTAGGTTATGTCCATAAGATCCAAGCATCAACAGCTTTAGTACTGCCAGATCTCAACTACGCCAACACACACTACACTGGACTCACAAAGATTGCTCAAAAATCTGCAGTGCATCCAGAAAGCTGCTGCTAAAGAATATGGAATTCAGATAAGCAATAAAAACTTGCTTATTCTCAAAAGCATGACTCGGTGCTAGAAAAGCCCATATTAAAGGATCTAAAAGGTAGCAAGCTGATTGGCAGCTATGAGACTAAGCCAGTGGCACAGATGGCTATACCGGAATTTACTGGATGGCTCCCATCTCTGTCCCACAACATCGTATTTATCACTGACATGATCATATAAACACCACTACAGGAACCCATATATACAAAAGTCTAGGAATATATGGTAAGTAACGGAATGGGCGGCTGTATCCATTTCTCATATTTTTTTAATGAATTCCATGTTCATGTGCTGCATAAAACCCTACACAACACTCCTAGCCTCCTTCCAAACTCAGGCACAGCACACAGCTTTATCCTACACAGGACAACCACAGCCAACAAGCCTTCAACAATTCCCTCCCCACCCCCTGCAGGGAGCCCAGGAAACCCAAAGAGAGCTTTTCTTGCCACCAAAGGCTAGGTAACACTACATAAATAATACAAACAGAGTAGCCGTTTACTCAGATCTTGGCAAAATAATTGAATCCTTGCACTTGGTATGGAAAATACTCATCGCACCTATCAAACTTGTAGCCCTTGTCATCACACACATGGTTCACGCCTGTATCTGCATACATCCTAGCCACCCTTTTTCCCACAGGCCACAGCATCTATCATGTGGACCGTGCAAGTAAGGAGGGAGAAGACTTCGCTGTCATCCATAAGTCTCTCTGGTCCTACACCTTAGACGAGCATGCAACACTCAACTCCATGGAGCTGCTGACATGCCATTCACTGCTTTCTGCTGCTCAGACTGCCACCTTTCATCTCGTGTACAGGCATTCCAGCCAAAATAAGGACTTCTTTGATAAATTCTCAGATGTCCTCACCACCTCATCCATCCAACATGCCCACATGGATGACTTCAATCTTCTAGACAATAGAAGCTAAAAAAAATAAATAAAGACACCTCCATAAATACATTCAACTTGGTAAGGCATGACACACAACCAACACACTCCAAAGTCCCCATCTTCGACCTTCTCTGCTCAGCATCTCCAACAATCCAATGCAAACCACCTATTCCCTGGACTGGAACAACCACCTTCCAATCCCTCTAAGAAATACAAACAGACCTAGTTTGAGGTCTCTTCTTTTTTTAAGTAGCTACCACACACTGGCAACTTATGCAACTCAAATTAATTGTATTCTTTTATTGAAAATTATTTTGCTACAAATGGAATTCTTTATCACAAAGAACCAAGAGACAATATGTGTTTCGCGACTGCTAATGTCGCTTCATCAGGGCCAGAGTGAAGTTATATGACACTATGCAAAATAAGGACCTATTTGTTGATAAAGCCAATACAAACAAACAGAAAATGTCCAATATATGAAGGTATATTCCCCACTAATGCTGCTATGTAAACATCACTACTTCTGAAAGTTTCTTAAAGGAACCGTTACTCAATACTATGGGCCTGCCTTGAGGGCGAGTAAGGAATTTGTGCAACTTCGGTAAAAAATAAATAGCTTGTTACCTTGGGAAAGCAATGTTGAGATAGGAATGTTCATCATCAGACAACAAGCCCAGGCCCTTCCATTTCAACAACAAAGTTAAGTTCTTTTCTGTGGATTCCACTGCCTCAATATATTATATTTTACAAATGAATTACCCTGCAAGTGACTATTTAGGAGGTATGTTGAGGTGCAGTTACTGCCAGCCTTGCTTCTCGTAAGCAAGGACCATAAGTACAAAGTGCGTGTTTACGCACCGCTTGCAAGTTTCCAAAACACATAAATAAAAGGCATTGTCATTTACAATGCCAATAGCTCAAACTCTCGTAAATTCGAGACCTATTGCATTGCAAATGCTTGTTTTTCTTCATCACACAAAATCATTTCTAGTCTTTCACACACAGAAATGCACACATCAACTTTATTTTCACTACATACTTATCCACATTGTCGCCATCTCTTCACCTACAGTGTGCCCGTCTCTTGCGAGATTGTGGTCGCACCTTCACCCTTCATGGCGCTGCTGGGGTACATATATATATAGCCTCCCTAAATCTAAACGACGCTTTGTCGCTATAGCGCTCCTTATTGCTAAGCGTGAAATTGCCCTTGAATGGGGTAGTAAGCGGACCCCCACACTGCAGGATTGGTTACGTAGTATGTCATACTGTAACACTACCAGTGATACGTACACGCAGCTGCAGCGACCAGCTGCAAGACCAGTTGATATATGGCAGCCGTTCCAAAATTACCTATTGATGACGAGGGAGGGGACTGACACCGCAACACAATCCCAACACAATAGTGCGGGGGCGTAATAGATGGGGGCATTGAGCACTGCTATAGCCACACACAGTCAGTAGATACCCGCTGTTCTTGATCGCATCAGGGCACACATTGAAAAGTAAATATGCACCCTAATCAAGCCTAGATGTTTGTACAATAGACCTGGAAATACACTTTATTCTCATTATTATGTGCTGTAAATTGTGACGTGCAATGTTCTTTCGTACTATATTGCCATGTAAAGTGAAATATTATATTTTGACATCCTCGTTTGAATTCTCAATAAAAACTTTATAATAAAAAAATAATAAAAAAAACTTTCCCTAGGTGTCAGACTATATCTGTAAACTTTTCAGCAATCCCCTTGCGCATCGACAGGTGGCATTATGCAGCTCCGCATCGGATCTGTCTACTCCGGATCGGACATCGGGCCCCCATATATGGGTCACATCCAAGCACTGAGTCAGTTTCTTTCAAATCTGTGTCGTACTATCAGACACAAAGCTATAGAAATCTGATAGTGCTGGGTGCAGAGCTTTAGATTTGCCTCTTATTAATGGACAGTATGAGTCCATTCCATAGAACGGGGAGAATGGAGGGTCATTGAGGAGTCTGCGGTTAGATAGAATCACTATCAGAAAAGCTGTTACCAAAGGTAAGTAACGTGTTCTGATAGAGACATCTAACTGCAGATTCCTCACCTTGTGACCAGATGCCAAAGCAGCCTACCTCCTATGGCTGGTGGGTCTGTAGAATGGCTCAGACCATCCTACAGGACAGATCAGGCAAAGAACCCGACTAGACGCACCTGACTATCCAGGCAGTAATGCTCTGTGAACGTGTGGAGAGACACCCACGTCACAGCTTGGCAAATGTCCACAACTGGCACACAATACGCAGTGCAGTCTTAATGCATGGGCACGCTGGGCAGTTGCCCGAGGGGGCCACGAGCACAGGGACCCCATGAAGACCAGAATTTAACACTAATTTTCCACGTGGGGAGAACATGGCGGCTGCATGCTGAGCGGTCGCTCGCTCCCGGAGCTCCCGCGCCCACCGTCGGCTTACCTGCTGGCTCAATCTTAATTAACGATTTGCCGGATGGTATTCGGTTGATTTTCCCGGACTCGTCCGGGATCTTTTTGGTGCCCGTGTTCCGCTGCTCCACAGCTTTGCACCGCGGTGTTGCAGCGGGGGGATGTGTTGTGGTGAGGCGGGAGGACGCCTCTTTTTTCCGCCTCGTTGGTCTGAGGCTGCCCTGGAGCTCCGTCGGGGCCGCAGAGCGGCTGCTCGCGGCCACCTCCGGGTGAAGAGTGGCAGCGCCAGCATCAGCGGATTCTTCCAGGCAGGTGATCGGAGGAGTGAGAAAATCCGGCAGGAAGGTACTGGGGAGGCTTCGGTCTCTTTGTCGAGAACAGGTACAGGGGGCATCGAGGGGGGCACTGGTGGTCGGAGGCCACAGCAGGTCTTAGTTTTTGAAAATCGAGTGCCCCAAGAGGTTTGCCCCCCTCTGTCACAAGGGCTACAATCAGCATTAAATATTAAAAGGAGAGGCAAGAGGCATAAAAAAGCGGGTTTTGAAATTCACTCTAACAAGGATGTAAATACCACCAATAAAGCCCCTGAAGATCCACGTAAAGCTGATATTAACAACGCCAATAAGGCTCCCTTAAGGCGCCTGAAGTCGCTACCGATATTTTTGTATCATCGTTGCCAAGTGCGCCTTCTTCACTCTCACCTCCACTTAGTAGTTCGGCCTTCCAGACCTATTTTGTTAAAGATAGATCCATAAAGTCCAGGAGACTTAAAAAGTTACCGGCTAGTGAACCAGTTAAGGTTACCCCTCACTTCACTCGTATTTTAGGGTTCAACCAGAGGTTTTGGGCATTGGTATACAAAGCGAAGCCCTTAGAGGGATCGCAGTCACCCAAAACTCTCCAGCATCTGCCATATTATCACTGGCTGCAGCAACTAGTAAAATTAGTAAAACCATGGAGTTTCCAATCAACTCGCAGGGAAACTCGAATATTACCCTTGATTGCACGGTGCTAGAAGCTAGCCCTATCAGCTCTGCTATTACTAACTCTGTTATTACTAATTCTGCCAGCAATCCACTAGGGCACTCTCAATCCCAACTTCAGACCCTGCCCCAATTCCAATCCCAACTCCAATCATTAGCAGAATCAAACAAAGATATGGGTGAGGAACGGGAGGTTACTGGCTCTGGCTCGACCTCTATACTTCTGCCTCCACCCTCAGCTCTGGAAGCTCTTTTTGGAACATTATCTGAAGACATAAAGAAGGGTTTCGCGGTGTCGGCGAGCAATCAAGCAGAGATCAGAAGTTTCTGCGAGTCTTTGGAGAAAAAGGTGGACTTGCTGAACTCAAGGACGGTTGCCTTAGAAAATAATGTCGGAGAGCTAAAGGCAGATTTGGGGACGGCAAAGTCGGATATTTTGTCACTAAGGAAAGAGGGGGCAGACCTTCGTGTAAGAATGGAAATGTTGGAAAATAATGCCTGCAGGAACAACTTGCGTCTTTTGAATATCCCAGAGGGGAGTGAGGGTTCAGATCTTAGATCCTATATTGTTTCCCTACTTAAGGTCTCCCTCCAGTTAGAAGACTCAAAAGAGTCACGAAGTCTGGATATACAGAGGATTCACAGGGACCCCTTTCGTAGGAATCCTAATAGGTCCAAGCCTAGGAAGATCTTAGTTAACTTTCTTACATTTGCACTAAAAGAAGATTCTAAATTTAGCATTAAAAACGAAAACATTGAAGGCTAAGGAGTTCTCTTTTGAAATACGCTCCGACCTTTCCAGGATCACATTGGATAGACAGTGGGAGTTGGGAAGGAAGTTAGAAGAGTTTAGGAAACATGGTGCTGTGGCCCAGTTGAAGTTCCCCGCCTTCCTGAAAGTAATGCATAATAATAGGATGCATAATTTGAGATCAGTTCAGGAGGCGGACGAGCTGCTTGATCCGATTAGTAAGGGGGGCCCCTAAGAACTCGACCTGGTTTGGGAATAAGGATTAGCAATCTAAATAGATGTATGCTGCATGGAGTGTGCTAGCTTTAAATTTGACATTAAAGAGAAGGCTGAATAATAGAAGGAAAAAGAAAAAAAAAGTACAAAAGATATATAGACAGTTAAAAAGAAAAAGTTAAGTATCACAATATATATCATTTAGTATTCACACATATAGACTTCCACGTAGGGCTTTCTCTTTCGTTATTAGTAGGTGGGGCGGGTGGCTCCGGGATGCAATTTCTGGACCCTCTGTCCAGATAATCGGGGTAAGGGTTCTCCAGGGGTGGGGGTGGGGTTGCATGGGCAAGGGTGCTGGGGTAGGAAGTGGGTTAAAATTCATAAAAGGTTTCTCATTCACCTTTTTGTAAGTTTGCCAACCTCAAGGATTAGAGTTAAAAATACTGAGTCTTTCTGGTGCTGGTATTGGTTCTCTCAATTATCCCGTATGGAGACTTGGAGCTGGGAGGATCCGCCATGAGTTCGGTACGATTTCTGTCCTGGAACGTTAATGGACTGCGCGTAAGACCCAGAAGAGATAAGGTTATGCAGTACTTGGCGGATTCTCCCGCGCAGGTCATTATCCTCCAGGAAAGACATTTACTCAAAGAAGAAACAGATAGTCTTCTTAAGAATAGAAGGTGGGTCGGCTCTTATGTTTGTACTAGCCAAACTGCAAATATAAGAGGGGTCTTGATTCTGTTTAAAAATCAGTTAATGCTCGTATTCTGGCACAGCTTGTTGACCCAGGTGGCAGGTGTGTCATTGTGAAAGCAGTTATCATGGGGACCCTGCTCACAGTTGTGGGCTATTATGGGCCCAACCAAGATGATCCTTCTTTTTTGAAGTCTATCTTTTCTCATTTGCTAGATTTCCCTGACCCGGTTATCCTAGCAGGCGATTTTAATATTGTCCTGAACCCCCTACTAGATAAATCACCGAATAACAGAGCTAAGGCTCCTTGTAAATCCCAGGATTTCCTTTTGGTAGCAAAGAAGCAGTACGCCTTCTTTGACATCTGGAGGGAAAGACCAGGACAGCAGTTAGGAGTCTCATACAGGAATTATAAATATCACCACCAATCTAGAATTGATTACATTTTGGTTAGTCATTCTTTAAAGAGCAGAGTAAAGGATATTGTATATTTTGCCCCTCATCTTTCAGACCATTCTGGTATTCTGATGAGACTAGAGTTTCCATTCCCCAATTTCAACAGGTCATGGTCCTTCGATCGAGCCTTGCTTTTGGAAGATCAGGAGATTGTGTTCTTATTGCAGGAAACTGAAAGCTTTTGAGGATTAATTTAGACTCAGCTCTGATTTCAGTTGTTTGGGACTCCTTAAAGCTTTTGGCGGGGCCAAATTACAAGCAGGTCAATTTATAGAAATAAAAAATATAAAGAGGAGATTTCACAGATCGAAACCAAGCTGAAGGCTGCAGAAGTAGACCTGAACTCCCAGGTTTCTTCCGAAACCCTGCAAGCTCGGCAAAATGATATTAATAATTTAAAGGACCAGTTAGGAAATCTCTTGCATACCAGGCTCATGCGCAGGTGGGAAGCCAGTAAAATCGCCCACTTAGTATGGAGAAGGGGCAGGTAAGCTCCTTGCTTGGAAAACTAAATCAGATCGGGCAAGGAACTATGTTAAGGGAATCTCTAGCGGGGGTGTGACTTTATCCTCAGACGAAGTAATCTGTGAAGTATTTCAGATTTTCTTCCAGGATATCTATCAAGAGGACAAAAGGGTGGATAACTCTATCGCTAAGAGCTGGCTGGATAACATTTCTCTTCCCTCTTTGAATCCCGATCAGCGGGAATATCTAGAACGGGAATTCACCCAGGAGGAGGTCAGGGGGGCCATTCTACAGAGTCGAAACGGGAAAGCTGCGGGTCCAGATGGGCTCCCAGCGGAGCTTTATAGACATCTGAGCGATATTATCGTTCCGATCCTGACGAGGCTATTCAATCAGATTTTACAGGATGGCCTAAAGCTCCCAGCCTCTTGGAACGATGCCATAATTATATTGATTTTGAAACCTGGTAAAGACCCCTCTAGTTGCGGTTCATATAGGCCCATTTCACTTTTAAATGCCGACTACAAGATCTTCGCCTCAATATTAGCTGCTAGACTGGGTCAGATGGTAGGGGATATCCTTCATTTGGACCAGAAGGGGTTTGTCAAAGGGAGTCAACTATCAGATCTTACTTATGATTTCATTGGAGCAATTGATCTGGCTTCTACTTATTCACTCCCTCTAGCAGCTATGACTCTCGACGCCACTAAGGCGTTCGATAGGGTGAATTGGACCTACTTGACAGAAACCCTGCTGAAATTTAACCTTGGGGAAAAGTGTCGCTGCACTGTCCATCTGATTTATCAGGAACCAACTGCCAGACTGTCTGTTAATGGTAATACTACCGACCCCTTTAAGATTACGAGGGGGACCAGGCAGGGCTGTCCACTCTCCCCCTCTCCTTTTTGATTTATATATCGAGCCCTTTGCTCAACGGCTTAGGGACGATGGTAACATCCAGTCGTTTAAGTATGGAGAGTGGGAGTGGAAGGTTGCACTTTACGCCGACGATATTTTAATTCTGTCGACGAACTTGCAAACAGCACTTCCAGCAGTAATTCAGCAGGCACAGGAATTTGGTCTTGTGTCAGGTTATGAGATTAATGCCTCAAAGACAGAGGTTATGGCCTGGAATCTTGAGGGGCCTCAGCATCAGCACCAGATTAGCTCTAAAATGAGATACTTGGGGATTAGCATAGCCCAAGATATTTCCAAGATTTCGGAGATCAATTTGAGCCGGGTAGCAAGAGAAATCCGGAGGCAGTTGAAATCATGGGTTCACCTCCCCTTATCTATTCTTGGGAGAGTCAACCTCGTGAAGATGTCGATACTCCCAAAGATCACCTTTCTTTTTAATTGTATTCCTCTTCACTTCGAAAAATCCGCCATCAATAAGCTACAGCGGGATATCAACTCTTTTGTGTGGGCTTATAAATCTTCGAGAATAGCGTGGATCAAGTTGAGGCGGAGGAGGGAGAAAGGGGGCCTAGCTTTACCAGATCTTTTGTTTTATGCCTGGGCCTTTCAGTTTACACATTCACGCATGCTCTTGAAAATGCCGGTTAGTACTGGCGCTGGGGCAATGTTCCTCGCCATGCTTAGCGGGGCCAACTTACCTGTGGAGGGTTTTTTATTTAAATTCGGTGACCCCAAGTTCTTCAAGAAGGTCAAGCTAAAGGTCTTGCAAGGCCTTGCTAAAACCTGGGCTCTTCTCAGGGTAACAGTCAAGCTCTCTTATTGCTCTAGCTCAGCGCCCCTTTGGGAATCTCCTGGTGGCCCGGAGTGCCTGAGAGACAGGATGGCAATGCCTTTAAAAAAGCAGGTTTGGTAGTTTGGGGGATCTGGTTCAAGATGGCTGTCTTCTTTCTTGGGAGCAACTCAGAGGTAGAGTGGGGGACGGCCTTTCAAGGTTTAAATTTCTCCAGCTGAAAAGCTGGGTCCAATCCCAACTATCTCATAAGTACCCAGTAGGAGGAGGTTGTTTTTGGAACATCAGCTTGTGAGTAGGTCAGCCGGGAAGAAGGAGGTCTCCTTTTGGTATCAAGCCCTAATTGAAGCTGTAGATGGGGAATTCAATTTGGCTACAGAACTGTGGGGCGACTCCTTACCTGCTTATAACTGCAATGACCTTTGGCAGAATTTCTGTAAGATCTTGTATGAGGCAGTTAAACCAGCTTGGCTGAAGAGGAACCACCTTTTTACCATCCATAGGGCTTATTTCTCTCCCCAAAAACTTTCTAAATTTATTAAGGGGTCACCAGTCTGCTGTAAGAAATGTGGACTGGCTCTAGCTTCAGATATCCATATGTTTAAAGACTGCCCTGCCCTGGTTTCATTCTGGGCCAGTGTTGAAAATTACTTGGCCAACATTTTGGGTTACCCTCTGCACATTGACCTCTCTTTGATCATCTTTGGCTTCACATATCAAGTTTCCGGTCCACCCAGATTGCTGCTTTTTTATGCTATTTTGTTGGCTAGAAGACAAATCTGTAAAAGATGGACCGAATCCACACCTCCTTCCTTTGCGGACTGGCTTTCCTCAGTGTTTGAGGTTTCCAAGTTGGATCTGGCTAGAACCTGCAGCAAGAAGAGGATTTACTGCGAGTGGGTTTGGGCTCAGTGGACAGCGATTAGGGGTTTTTTTTTCTCCCCCCCCGTGTCCTATGATTATGCTGCCTCAATGCTCTCTTGGTCAAGTCGGGTCACTTCCGGTTCCCTTCGGGAAGTGTCTGGATGATTGCCATCTTGCTCTTGGAGCTATGTAGAAGAGTTCTCACCCGGTATTCACTGGCACCCATGCACGTTTGATATTAGTAGGCGGGTCCTTTCTTTAACTCCCTACTTTTTCTCTGGGTGCGAAGTGTAGTGAGGTTGGCAGTGAATGAGGACAAAAAAAAAACACTAATTTTCCACTAAACATTTTTATTTCTGTGAGTGGTTGTGTAGGCAGGGCCCAGTGCACTGCTTTGCCTGGAGGCCTATAATGCTGTTAAGACGGCCCTGACCGTAAACCAGTGCAGTGGTAGCAGCATTCCCTCTGGCAAAGTGAGTGTGCAAGCCTTCTGGGGGCTGGTTCTTGGCAAGCCCATAGCAGAACTTGATGCATAACACAATGCATCTAGAGATGGTCCTCTTTTGCACTGCTTTGCCTTTTTTAGCCCCAGAGAAACTGACAAAAAGTTGGTCATCCTGTCGGTAGCCATTGGTTTAGTTGACATAGAAGCTACATGCCCACTTAAGGTAAAGGCAGTGAAGCCGTTCTTCCTCCTTGGAAGGGGTGAGCAGTGCATAGAAAGCCATCAAGGTGAAGGATTGCCCTATGAAGGCGTGACTACCTCAGGCAGGAAAGCCACTTTTGTTTGGAGGACTAATTTGTTTGGGAAGAAACATTTACATGGTGGAACTAAGGACAAAGCCTGGAGTTTGCTCAGTTGCTTGGCTGATGTTATGGCAATGAGAAATGGCGTCTTAATAGTTAGAAGGTGAAGAGGACAACATACATGGGTTCAATGGAGCGCGATTCAGATAAGTGAGAACTAGATCAAAGTCCCACTGTGGCATCACAGACGGTGTTGGTGGGAACACATGGGTCCACCCCATTAAAAAAACACATCACAAAAGGCGACTTGAAAAGGGGGGGCTGATCTTGTACATACGAAGGGTGAAAAGTAAACCTTAACTGTTGCCACAGCAAGCCCTTGCTGGGTGAGGAACAAACAAAATAGGAGAACATCCGATAACTGCACATTTAGAGGTTGGATGTGTTAGGAGGAAAACAAAGCAACAAATGTCTACCAGCATCCTGCATAGACAGATTTTGTGGATGGACACTTGGCTCTCACGATGACAAACCAGCTTGGAAGTAAGACTTAAAGCCATAGGTGTAGGTTGTGCAAGTGCAAAATTCGGTCCTGCTGCTGCAAAAGGAGGTCCTCCCGAAGGGGTAGCGGAATTGCAGGAAATGTGCTCATGGCCAGAAGTTCTGGGTACCACACCCTCCTCCCCGAGTCCAGGGCCACTAGAATGACTTGGGGCCCAGTCTTTCTTGATCTTTTTCAGTACTCTAGGAAGGATAGATAGAGGCAGAAAGGCGTACTGGAGTCCTGAACCCCAGTTCAGACGGAAGGCGTTTCCATGAGAGGACCACTTTGGAAACTCCAATGTGCAAATGTTTGGACACAGCGCATTCTCTGCGGTGGCAAATAGAATGATGCATGATGCTCACCATTGCTAGAAGATGCCCCGTGCCACCTCCAAGTGTAACTGCCATTTGTGATCCGTTAGGCAAAGTCAGCTGAGTTTGTCCACCTTGGTGTTTAAAGATCCTGCCAGGTGCTGTGAAAGTCAGGGAAAAGCCCTGAACAATTAGCCACTTCCAGAGAAGCAAGGCCTCCTGGCATAGAACCCACAATGCCCTGCTTGTTGCAATACCACATGTAGGTTGTCTTCTTCATGAGAATATTAACCCTTCCCCCCTTCATGGTCGAGAGGAATACCCTCAGTGCCAAGCAAATCACTTGCAACTCCTACAAGTTAATGTGGAGTCATGTTTCCGCCAGAGACCAGAGTCCTCTAATCTCCACCTCTCCCAAAGGACCTACCCAATCCAGGAACGCTGCATCTGTCACAACTGGTTGCTCTCAGTGGGGTAGGGAAAGGGGTCTACACTAGTCCCATTACAGTCAAGTAGCCACTGGTGCAGGTCTTTCACAGTCTCCTCCGAAACCTGGATGAAATCTGATAGATTACATTGGTGCGGAGCGCACTGGGACTTCAGATCCCACTGCAGAGCACCCATTTGCCACCTGGCATGGTTCACAAGTAGGAGGACCACTGTAGATGGGCTGTAACCTCCACCATCACTTTGGTGAACACCTGAGTTGCACTGGCATGGTCACAGTGGAGAACAGAGAACTGAAAATGCTTATGGTCTACCTGAAACCACAGGTAACGCCAGTGGAACTGAAGCACGGGGATGTGAAAACATGTATCCTGCAAGTCCAGTGCTATCATCCAGTTTCCTGGATCCAGGGCAGACAGGACTTGGGCCAGGGTGAGCATTTGGAACCTGTACTTCCAGGGAAGAGATTCAGAGCGCGAAGGTCCAGGACAAGGCAGAAGCCTCTATCTTTTGTTGGCACCAGAAAATAGTGGGAGTAACAACCAGTCCCAATCTCTCTCGGTGGCCCCCTCTCTATTGCTCCCTTGGCTAAGAGAGCCCAAACCTCTCCACAAAGTATGGAAAAGTAGTCGTCCAGGAGGTGTTGTGGTGTAGGCGGTATGTACAGGGGATAGGATAGGAAGGGTGGGAGTATCCCTGGCCGGCGATCTGGAGCACCCATCGGTCTAATGCGATGCTCTGTCATCCAGAGAGGTTTAAAGTGATCCGACCTCCAACCGGCTGATTGTGTGGTGCTGCCAAGAACAAATTAAAGTGGTTTTGCTGCACCTACACGGGCGGGGATGGGATTTGGGTAGTGTGTAGACCCTGGGGCCTGGACGCTGTCTGTCTGATCCCCAGCCTCGCCCTCAAAAGGACTGAACGGCCTGTTGCTACTGAGGCACATATCATTGTTGCCTCCGTAGGAAACCCCTACCAAAGTCTCAAAAGGGGTGCTATTGTGAGGCGGGGTCTGTGGTGTAGGCAGAGCTAAACCTGGAGAGCAGGCGTGGCCATGCTGTCTTTAGATCTCTCTAAAGCCAAGTCAGCCACTCCTGTTTATTATGGGATGTATTTTAATTGAGGGCTACAGTTATACTTGTAAATCAATTTAGTCAATACGACCTGCTTGTATTGTAGTGTAGCTCCTATTTCCCTAATAGGCTCTGCGCATTGCAATAATATATCCTATAGGTTTGACATAGGACTAAGGTCAGTATGTCCCTATCGAGTATATTAAACTTAATTACTTGTGCCAGCTAGCTCAGAGGCCACTAGAAACTCCTTGACAAACAAGAAGGGAGTAGTTTCTGGCAGCCGCAAAACTATGACCACTTTGTTTCCCTTTAGAATCAGAACGTGTCCCAGAGTCGTGGAAACAATAGATAACTATTTCACTCAGCTCAATCGTGCATGCTTAGTTTTCTCCAAGTTACACAGAAAGAATAGACGGGCGTTTCAATAAAAGATTTATTGAACAGTCTTGTTTCTGGTGTAAGTAAAATGTGCTGTTACGATCACAAGACAGTATGCGAGATAAATAATGTACAGTGTGAGCAGTAGAAATAAATAATACTGCGGTAGCATTATCTTTTAGTATATATGCATTTACATAAATAACACAGACTAAAAATGCGAGTACTCATACGATCCGTTTCTAATCTAGTTCTACCCCAATGTACCTAACCTAACCTAGGTATAGGGAGAGGTATGAAGTAGGTGAAGTATTCCTTACTATGGTATACTAAGAGTATGTTGAGCCTAGTATGCCAAGAGTCCCTCTAGGTTCTTGTCAGCTCCATACCTGAAGAATGAGAGAGGTAGGAATCTCTTTGCCAGCCTCGAACTCCAACACCCCGCAAGGGAAGTTAGATCACTGGAAGCTGGACTCTCTGCGTGCAGGGATGACAGCGTCTTCTCAGTGCGTCAGGCCGGGAAACGGGCTCCTCTGAAGTCGAGGTCTCCTCTGATTTACAAGGGCTAGGGAAGGTATATTTATACCTGAGAAGTACCTAAGAATGTTAGTATTGACGTGAGTCGGACAGCGGAAGACGTCATGAATGAACCCCTAAGGAATAATGGTTCATGCATAATATAGGAGTCCTTGAAGAAATCAATAGTCCTGGGCTAGGGAAACTCCCGCAGCCTAAGGGTCTGTTCTTCATGAACTCGTTGTGACGTTAGGGTGGACGGATGTCGGAGACCATGCTTGTATTTGGAGTGCACGGTTTAATGCCTAAATAAGGGCCGGGATTTTATGCCTATATAAGGGCAGGGCGAATTGTGCCTATATAAGGACATGATACTGGAAAGCCCGTTTATGGACACCCTAAGAGGAATACAACAGTATGGCTTTCTAGTTGGCTTTCAGTGCTCTGGCATATCATGCTCATATAGATATTCAACAGTTACATTATTAATTGAAACTGTGCTGTTTATTCCAAAGTTCTATCTATCTATCAATCTACCGATCCATCTACCTATCTATCTATCCATCTCTTTCTATCTTAGCAAGCCAATCCATCTATCGGTATCTTAGCAGCCCTTTTGTTCTACATCTATATTTGCAACTATATTTATCTACATTTGCAACTCTATTTATCCATCTATGCAAATCTACCTATCTATGCAACACCAAAGGCAAGAGGCTGGTCATCAACGCCAGACCAATTGTTTTTTTTAGGTCTGGTGTCAGTCACGATATTTTATGTGTATACATAGTTATTTGTGGGGGGCCACCCAGATTTAATCCATTAGTCGGTTGAGTAATTCACGTTTTGATTTCGCCCACTCCAACATGTATCATAGGGCAAAGGGCTAGTCCTGTTCATTCACTGGCTGACTTCACTATGAGTTACGGCAAGCTGCTCTTTCACAAGAAGCACATCCACACACAAACGTGTTCCCTTCAGCATCAGGGACTGCTATGGTAATGTGTTTTTAGATCAACAATATATTTGTCTTTAGCCAATTTTATTTTTAATTTTTTTATTGATGAGGGCCAAGCCCTCATATTTGCAAAAATCAAGAGAGAACAAAATAAGAATTGCCAAATCCAAAAGATTGGCGGCCAGCGTCGGGGCTATTGGCTATGCCAATGTTTTTTCTCTGTGAGACACCTCATTCCAACAAACACCTTTTCTTCATCTAACCAGACACATTTTTTCTTCCTCTCCACACACCCAACTTTGTTTAATTCACACCACCCTCTCCTCCTAACACCATCTTTTACACACACACACACACACACACACACACACACACACACACACACACACACACACACACACACACACACACACACACACACACACACACACACACACACACACACACACACACACACACACACACACACACACACACACACACACACACACACACACACACACACACACACCTACCTTTAGTCATGCTACTGTATAGCCCTGGTACACTTTCACGCACCACAGACAACGTGGTAGTGTCCTTACACGCTGGAAATGATGGAGGCTAGCAAGAAGAGTACAAATTAAACCAGATGCTGATGTCTCTGCCTTCTTGCTAAGACAGCTGTCTGCTCCTTCTCATTGCCTGTAGCGATGACTCTTGCTTGCATTTGCCCATTGCCTCTGCTTGTTCCTTGAGACTGTAGTTAGCACTTTCTCTACAAAAGTAACCTTCAGCGCTACTCACCAGGGCTGTAGTATAACTGTGCAGGTGGGGATCCTGGTGACATCTGTATCTGCGCATCACTTGTACCACCCAGGGCAAATTGACCAGTGTGCCCTGTGTTTCACTTAGATCACCTCACTGGCAGTAAACTTGCTGCCTTCCATACGTATGCATCCTTTGTATCACCACCAGGAGTAGAGACAATAAGTCTCTAACTGTGTGTCAATGATAAAATCCAAGCTGCAGCCTCACTACTTCCCACAGGAGGTATCACACAGAGCTCAGGTCTGCATATGTGAATCTCTTATGGCACCGCCAGCAGCAAAGCTAATAATACTTTGTGTGTTATTGCACCATTGATATCACACATTAAGGAGGAACAAATGACTGACCAAGTGGAGTAACGATCTAATATTCTTCTTCACTCTGATGCATACTGCAAATACACATGCATGTTTCTGTGTGCTGGGACATGTCAGCCCCACTATGTACAGTTTGGTATCCCCGTGTGGAAACAAACAGAGCTTTGTATTATTCAACAACAGTATAGTGTACTCACTCTCCTCCACCTGGCACTGGGTCGCAGAATCCACCTCCTGCAAGGAAAACAAAAAACACTAAGACAAATGTGCAAACATACTGGGAATCCAGGAAGAACAGAGCACTGGGTGGGGAAGGAAGAATCTTCGTCTTGGGACTGAAGCAATATAGTGTGCTGGAGGGCCACTGGAATTATGCGGCAGGAGAGGCCCAAATTATACGGCAGGGTTGAGTAAATTATGTGGCAAGAAAGGGCAAATTATGCAGCATAAGGTGGCACATTTTGTAACAGTATAACTTCTTTATTTCATCATTTTTAAACGTGGCAACACTCTCAGGGCATTGGTTGCACTTCATTAGTACCAGTTTAACATCCAATTATAGCAATAAGCAACAAAAAGGTGTACAGTCCAGCTTTGCAAAGAACCTTCCACTGTGCAGCAACACGTTTCATTGCACTTTAAGTAACTTTTGAACCGTTTGCGCTAGAAACAAAATTTGTTTTTGTTAAATTCTGCAGATTATACGTCAAATGATGGATTATGTGGTAAATGAGGCAAATCTATAATTATGCAAAAATCACCACTGCTCTACAATCGAATAATTCCAGTAGCCCTGGCCACAGGGGAATATTACAGGGGAATGCTTATTCAGTGTTGGAGCAGGCTGGGAATCCAAATGTCATATGAGGAGAAAATAGAGATGCAGGCATTGGGCAGCACAGGCCTCTAGGGTGGAATGGAAGAGATGTGATTCCTGGTACTTCTGGAACAAATGTTCATTAGGACTGCAGATCTTAGAGTAAAGGGGCAAGACACCGACAACTCAACCTGCTGTGCACTGGATATTTTTTTGCAAAAGGACACTCAGAAGACTAACAGACACATGGTGTGGCAACACACTGCAAATAACCAGTGAGAAACAAAGCAGAGCAAATACCACCAACAGGTGGCACAACTCAGTAACATTACAGAGCTAGAGCCAATTAGCAGAGAAAAAACACAAAAGGCACTGTAGGGCTGACAGTTATTGGGTAATAGTCATAACATGATACGTGTGCAAGTTAAAAGGCAATGCTCTGCTGCAGAAGCAAACAACTTGATCATGCTACTACAAAGAATAGTGATACCAAACCTGTCAAAGCATGCAGAGGCCCCACTCTCCGAACACACATGAACCATTTATTGCATATTCTTATTAAATGCAGCTGCGCAGATGGACGGGGCGCTTATGGACCATACAAAACATTAGCTTAAGTCCAAATGCTGCAATTACAAACATGCATATAATATGTGTCCAGCTGCTCCCGCCAATGGGCAAGGGAATTAAAAGGTTCACCCTGCCAGTTACTGGCATCAGCACCTCATTGGTCGTGTCATAATTGAGGGAGTCGTGTGCATCCCGTTTGCTCAAGGCTTGGGAACACTGCCATGAAATCACTCTCTTGGGAAGCGCAGCTCTCCGCAGCAGGCCAATATTAGTCATCATTATTCCGCGACATAAGCCCGTCTCTGAAACCGCTGGCACTGCGGGACATGTTTAATATTGTATTTATATAGCTGTGTTCAGACGTGACATGGGCGGGATGGAGTTTTCAAGAACGACTGAGTATGTGATAGTGTGCAAAAGGCCGCTTTAATGAAACAGGTGCACAATCTTTATAACAACCTTGGCTCTACGCCTTACATACTAACCATCAATCGGGCCTCACTATACATCTTGAATATCTATCCAAATCCTCCTCCCCTAAGCAGCCCTTCACGAACAAAAGCAACCAACAATCCAATCACAACTCTCCTCACTCAAACCCCCCGCATCCAAACCCTCGTGCATACACCACTGTTGCCATCTTATTCCATTCATCAACTCTCCCTCCCCTCCCCTACCCCCCCCCCCCCAAATCTCGACTGGGTCTCAACCTGACCAACGTTTCTTGTACTAACTTTAAAATTGTCTACCACCCACCAAGGCACCTGCTTATTAACAGTGACAACATCGAAAAAAAACCCTTGTCCTTGCGCACCTGCCTCTTCAAAACTAACAACAGGGAGGGGGGGGGGAGAAAACCTCATTACTGTCCCCTCCAGCTGGGGTGTACCTAAACTAAAATGGCACCCACACCTATCTACATGCTTCAAAAAATCCTTTCTTCCCGCCCCCGAGCCACCCAACCAATCAGGGCCGCCACTCGTCCTTGGACCCTACCATCCCCCTCCCCCTCCCCCCGAAGATTCTGGGGGGAAAGACATTGTGTCCCCCCCCCCTAAAACCCCCATTCTTAACACTGTGCCGGCAGCAAATAGATATATTTAATCTAGTTAAACTGCATGCATGGAAATTCTTGTCGAGATGGAAATGGAGAGGAGACTGCTTTCCAACTTGACAAAGGACAGCAATCTCAGCAAAGTTGCCCGACCTCGTCGCCAAAGGTGAAGTAAAGATGATAGAGAACGAGACAGAGAGAACAAGATGTAAGCAGCCATATTTACTGGCTCTCCAGCAAACAGGTCGGCATCCAACTGAGCAGCTAACTTGACTCTGGAACGCTCATTCATTCAACATTCTGAGCGAGTCCAAGTGGACTATAAAATACTGGGGGAGGGGAAAAGAGTAAAGAGGGGAAACAAAGGCAAAACATAATATAAGAATATAGCAAAATTACCCCCCGTTAAGTTTAGTGCCATTTGCACAAGTTACTAACTTGTGTAACGATATATCTGTAAGAGACAGTAGTTAGTGACAGATTCCTTACCTTAGAATATCCCCAGGCGTCAGGCTGGATCCGGAAAAGTTTTTGCGTAGCAGTACCCTTGCGCGTCGGTCAGGCGGCGTCGTGCGGCTCCGCGTCCGTCGTCGGCGGCGTGATCGCCGGGATGACGTCGCGGGCAGTACTTAGGCGCCGCCCCTGCGCGCTGACGTCAGTTCTGTACACGACTTTCCGCGCCAGGAACGCAGAGCCATGCAAGAAGCTGACACAGGTGTCTGAAAAATACTAGGGCCCTGAAAGGGATGTCCTTAACTCCTAGAAATCAGTTCGCAGAACGGGGAGGATGGGTGGGGCGGTAAGGAGTCTGTCACTAACTACTGTCTCTTACAGATATATCGTTACACAAGTTAGTAACTTGTGCATCTGAAAGAGACACGTTAGTGACAGATTCCTTACCTTAGAATAGATACCCCAGCAATACCAACCCCGGTGGTGGGTCTGCGAACAAAGATCAGACAAGGAAGTCCTGGAGGACAGAACGGCCAAAGAAGCCGTCCCTCCGGACCTGACTGTCAAGGCAGTAATGCTTTGTAAACGTGTGCAGCGAGGCCCACGTAGCTGCCTGACAGATAACCGGCAGCGGAACACCGCGGCCCAAGGCCGTGGTAGCAGCCGTTGCTCCTGGTGGAATGGGCACGCAGCCCAACAGGAGGCTCCTTCTTAGCCAAAGAATAGCAGGTCTTGATGCACAAGGTAACCCAGCGGGAGATGGTCCTCTTGTGCACCGCCCGACTTTACTTGGCACCCACGTAGCCAACAAAGAGCTGGTCATCCACCCGGAAGTGTTTTGTGCGGTCAATATAGAAGGAGAGCGCACGTTTTGGGTCCAGACGGTGGAGCCTCTCTTCCTCTCTGGAAGGATGCGGAGGCGGAAAGAAGGTGGGCAAAGTGATGGTCTGCCCAATGTGGAAAGCAGTAACCACCTTTGGCAAGAAGGACGGACGCGTCCGAAGAACAACCTTGTCTGGATGAACAGACAGAAAGGGAGGTTTGCAAGATAGAGCTTGGAGCTCACTCACCCGCCGAGCGGAGGTGATGGCCACCAGAAAGGCTGTCTTCAGAGTCAGAAGACGAAGAGGACAGTTATGTAGAGGCTCAAAGGGAGCGCACATTAAAAAGGTAAGAACCAAGTTCAAGTCCCACTGAGGCATCACAAACGGAACAGGAGGGAAGAGGTATGTAATGCTTTTTAAGAACCTGTTAACAACAGGGGACTTGAAAAGGGAGGGCTTGATCAGGGAGCCTGAGGAAGGCCGAGATAGCACAAAGATAACCCTTGATGGTACCCAGGGCAGAACCCTGTTGGGCCAGAGAGAGAAGGAACAGAAGGACCTCAGAAAGAGGGGCAGAAAGGGGATTCACAGCCTTTGCTGTGCACCATGCCACAAATTTGTTCCACCTGCAGGCGTATACCACCTTAGTGGAGGGACGCCTGGCTGCCAGAATCACATCACAAACTTCGGGAGGCAAGTCGAAAGGAATCAACTGCCGCCGCTCAATCTCCAAGCAAGCAGGTGTAGACTGGACAGGTTCGGGTGGAGGACCGTCCCCTGCTGCTGCGACAGAAGATCCTCCCGAAGAGGCAGACGGATCGGGGGATCTACGCTCATATTGAGTAGCTCGGGATACCAAACTCTTCGAGCCCAGTCCGGAGCCACAAGAATGACTTGGGCCCGGTCGCGCCGAATCTTCTTCAACACTCTGGGTAGAAGTGGTATAGGAGGAAAGGCGTACAACAGACCGCAACTCCACTCGTGACGAAAAAGGTCGCCGAGCGAGTGCCGCCTTGGAAATTCCAACGCGCAGAACTGATGACATTGCACGTTCTCTTCGGTGGCGAATAGATCTAACCAAGGCTCTCCCCACTGTAGAAAGAGACCTTGCGCCACTTCCGAGTGAAGACGCCATTCGTGATCCATCATGCACCTGCGGCTGAGTTCGTCCGCCCTGGCGTTCAGCGAACCTGCCAGGTGTTGGAACCATAAGGAACATGCCCTGATGTTCCAGCCATGTCCAGAGGCGCAGAGCCTCCTGACAAAGGGTCCACGACCCCACCCCGCCTTGTTTGTTGCAGTACCACATGGCGGTGGTGTTGTCTGTGAACACCTGCACTACCTTCCCTTTGACAGAGGGAAGGAATGCCTTGAGTGCAAGTCGGATCGCCCGGAGCTCCAGAATGTTGATATGGAGCCGGGACTCGCCGGAGACCAGAGGCCTCTGATCTCCGCCTCTCCCATGTGACCGCCCCATCCCAGAAGGGACGCGTCCGTCACAACTGTGTGCTCTGGCTGGGGAAGGGAGAGGGATCTGCCCATGACCCATTGCCGGTTCGAGAGCCACCACTGCAACTGTTTTGCAGTCCCCTCCGAGATCTGGACGTGATCGGACAGGTTGCCCTGGTGCTGCGCCCACTGGAACTTCAGGTCCCACTGCAGAGCCCGCATATGCCATCTGGCATGATTGACCAGCAGGATGCAGGAGGCCATGAGGCCCAGCAGCCTCAGGGTCATCCGTACCGAAACCCAGGATAAAGGCTGAAAGATCGGAATCATAGCCTGAATATCCCGGACTCGCCGTTCGGGAGGATAGGCCCGAAACTGCGTCGTGTCCAGAACTGCTCCGATGAAAAGGAGCTGTGGAGAAGGAATCAGATGCGACTTCGGCACATTGATGGAGAACCCCAGCGAGTGCAGGAGTTCGGCCGTAGTCTGGAGGTGGGAGACGACTGCTCTGGGACTGAGCCCGCCTTCAGCAGCCAGTCGTCGAGGTAGGGGAAGACTGAAACCCCTGCCCGGCGCAGATGAGCTGCGACCACCGCCAACACTTTCGTGAACACCCGAGGGGCACTGGTAAGGCCAAAGGGGAGCACGGTGAACTGAAAATGCTCGGGGCCTACCGTGAACCGAAGGTAACGCCGGTGGGCCGGCAGGACGGGGATGTGGAAATATGCGTCCTGCAAGTCCAACGCTACCAACCAGTCTCCAGGGTCGAGGGCAGTCAAGACCTGAGCTAGGGTGAGCATCTTGAACTTCTCCTTCCGGAGGAAGCGATTGACGTTCCGGAGGTCCAAGATAGGACGCATGTCCTCCTTGTCCTTTTTGGGCACCAGGAAGTAGTGGGAGTAGCAACCACGCCCTACTTCTGGGGTCGGAACATGCTGGATGGCCCTCTTGGCCAAGAGGGCCGTGACTTCCTTCTGCAGAAGTACCAAGTGATCCCCTGACATGCGGTGGAATTGAGGTGGCATGGCTGGGGGGTGGACTCGAAGGGGAGGGAGTAGCCCCTTCGGACAATGTC
The DNA here is from genome assembly GCA_963921515.1 of Calotriton arnoldi. Classification (NCBI taxonomy): domain Eukaryota; kingdom Metazoa; phylum Chordata; class Amphibia; order Caudata; family Salamandridae; genus Calotriton; species Calotriton arnoldi. Next base: position 542,211 of record CAWUFW010000880.1, read on the forward strand.
CAAGACCCACCTGTCCGAGGTGATGGTACGCCAGTGGGGAAGGTGATGGCGGACCCTGCCCTCTACTGGCGTGCTGTGCACCTGAAAGGAGGGACTAGGAGGGTTTGGAGGCCGCGGACGGGTTGGAGGTGGTGGCCTGACCCGCACGCTGGTTGCCCGATCCGCCACGGCGGAATCCACGTCCTCGGCCACGCGAAGACGCCTGCTGCGCGGGCCTGTGGCTGGGCTGCTGACGTGAAGGGGCGCCCCTACCGTGGCCACGATAGGGGCGAAAAGCAGAAGTCAGCGGAGGGCGTGTAGCAGAAAGGCCCAGGGACTTTGCAGTAGCCCGTGAGTCCTTAAAGCGCTCCAACGCATGGTCTGCTTTGGACCCAAAAAGACCGACTCCATCAAAGGGCATGTCCATGAGAGTATTCTGGACATCCCCTGAAAAACCAGTGGTTCTCAGCCAGGCGTGGCGTCGTAGCGCCACCGTCGTTGCAATAGACCTGCCCAGCGAGTCGGCGGTATCAAGGCCACATCGAATTGTATATTTGGCCGCATCCCTTCCTTCCGCAATGGCGCGGGAAAGCAGTGTCTGGACCTCCTCAGAACACTGGGGCAAAACATCCGCCACCGAATCCCACAAGGAGTGGGTATATCGGCCCAAAAGGCAAGCGGTGTTGACGGACCGCAAGCCAGCACTGGAGGAAGAAAACCCTTCTTCCCAAATTGATCCAGGCGTTTGGATTCCCTATCCGGAGGGGCGGTAGGGAAGGCGGTTTGGGAAGCGGAGGCTTGGACAACCAAGCTCTCAGGGGTGGGGTGGACAGAGAGAAACAGGGGGTCGCCCGGAGCTGGGCGATGGCGTCGGGACACGTTCCTATCCACAGGAGCCCCTGTGTTGGGCTTGGACCAGGCGCCCAAAAGAACGTTAGTGAGGGCGTCGTTAAACGGCAGCACAGTCTCCGAAGAGGAGGCTGCCGGCTGAAGCACCTCTGTCAAGAGATTAACCTTGACCGCCACAGCAGGGAGTTGGAGATGTAAGGCTCCAGCTGCCCTACGCAACACCGTTGCAAAATTTGCTCCCTCCTCCGTAGCCACGGGAGGAGACAGCATGCCAGTGTCAGGGGAAGTATCTAGACCACTAGCATCCCCTAGACCCTCTGTCCAGTCCTCATCGTACTGACACTGCTGTGTCAGAGGGTCATCAGACCCTCCCAGTCCTCCTGGTCCTCCTCAGGTTCAAAATAAGGGGAGGAGGGACATTTGGGACCCAAGGTCTCATCGGCGCCGGAACCGGCGTCGAGCGACGTCGGTCCGGGTCCATGTCCGGAGCCGGAAGGAACTGGGGAACGACGCCGCCGGGAGCCCCAGGCGGCGGCCGAGAACGGCACCCGGAGACATCGGCGCCGGCGGAGGTGTCGTTAGGTCGACCGGCGTCGATGGGGGTTGTGGAGCCGGGATCGAGGCCGGGGCCGAAGCCGGGATCGAGGCTGGAGGCACGGGCGACGCCGGGGCCGGGAGCTGCCGGCGACGCCCGGAGCAACCCCATCAGGGCCCGCGGGGCCCGAAGGCGCACCGGAGGGGCCTGAAGGCCCGAAGAGGCGGGCCATGGCCGACAGGAATTCCTGCACTTGGCCGGATCCGCCCCCGAACCCGGGAAGGGCGGGTATGGCGGGGGCGACTCCACAGGCATGTCCGGGGCCGCGGGGACGGTGCCGGGAGGGGCCTCAGCCGAGTCGCGAGACCGGCGAGGCGAAGTCCTAGAGCGATGATGCTTCTTGGACTTTTTGTGTTTCGACTTACCGGACGAAGAAGACTTCGATGCCGACGACCGGTGTGGACTCCGCGATCGACCCCTGGACCTCTCACGCGACCGGGGCTTCCGCGGAGCCGAATGCCGGGCCTCGAGGAGCTTTCGAGACCGCTCTCGCAAAGCTTTCGGGTTGAGGGCCTGGCAGTCGGTACAAGACTCCGTGTCGTGGCCTCGGCCGAGGCAGAAGAGACACTCCCAATGCGGGTCGGTGACGGACATCATCCGAGCACAGGCGCCGCAACGTTTGAAACCGGGCATCCCTACGACACCTTGATAGAAAAACAGTGAAAAAATTCACCAAAAAGTATGGTTAAAAAAAATGGCCAGGGCACTGCTCTTCCCGGATCTGCGCTTGCTGGCGCGGAAAAAGAAGAACTGACGTCAGCGCGCAGGGGCGGCGCCTAAGCACTGCCCGCGACGTCATCCCGGCGATCACGACGCCGACGACGGACGCGGAGCCGCACGACGCCGCCTTCCGACGCGCAAGGATACTGCTACGCAAAAAACTTTCCGGATCCAGCCTGACGCCTGGGGATATTCTAAGGTAAGGAATCTGTCACTAACGTGTCTCTTTCAGATCCACAGATTTTAAGGGGTGTTCAACAGCGTGGCCTAAAGTTCCAAAACGCGTCAAGAAATCACCTTTCGTACACAGCCAGCTCAAGGAGACCTGTAATGTAAATCATCCAACGTTATCACAGCTGGTTTGCCAGAAAGGTTTGGGCTCTGCTGGAGTGACGTCTGTTGCCGCTCCAGCAGCTTGATCTGGCGCAGGCCTAACTCTCCTGTGATGACGTAGACCAATTTATATCCCCAGCTAGCAGCAGGGCACTTACTGTTTCGCTCGAATAAGGCTGCAGAGGAACATGAAAAAGCGGATGTCTCCTCTCTCCTCTGGGATATTCTAGTCTGCTAAGCAAGTTCCATTCTGGTAGGAGATGCCATTGTATCTGCGCCTCACCCACTCCTTCTTTCTTGTTTTGCACACTTTCTTCTTCCCTCTTTCCTTCCTGTTTCCCTTCTTTGCTCACTTCCAACCTTGCTTCCTTCCTTGCTCTTTGTTCATTCATCCCACGTTACTTCCCTCCTTCCTTCATTTCTCTGAAAGAGAACAGTCATCCACTGAGGAAAGACGCCGATCTGCCATGGAGAAGGATTGTCCACCTATCTTTGTGGGCCCGTTGGCCACAGATCTTACAGCTACTCAACCTCACCTGTGTTTCTTTTGTGTGGCACGAAAAGAACATCAACGGTGAGCTCCTCAGGATTCATGCAATGATGGAAAGCATCTGTGGACAGAAAGTCTCCGCTTTGGGGAAGTGGATGTGGTTCCTTTGCAGTGAGTGGAGTAGGTCTGAGTACACAGTCGGTCTTGTCGAGGCCAAATTAAAGACACTAAAATCACAGAGCTGTCTCTGCCTTTTCTGATCTTCTGAAGGACCCATAAAATCACGGGGGCGGCGTAAAAAGCTTACAGAAAAGCGCACCATCCACTCCAACCCAACTTCAGGAGGTGCCGTAGGGAACTGGAAAGGTCACACTTGGAGTGAAGGTGAGTTGCAAAAGCATCAATTGGTGGACAACCCCCAGGCTCAGAGGGTGTCAAATTGGACTTTCTGGAGAATCTCAGAGCCATCTGATGAGTAGATGCCAGCCTAGGTTGTCCACGCTGGTGTTGTCTTTCACCACAATGTGCAAAGCCAGCAGAAGCATGCCTTGTTGCAATAGCCACAATCAAAGAACTGCTGCTAACTAGCAAAGTTGTGGCGAGTAGGTGCCCCCTTCTTTCCGGCTGTAGAAGAGGGCCATGGTGTTGACTATATGGACCATCCCCATCTTGGATCTCAGCACTGATAGGAAAGTCTCTGATGCCAAGGTTACTTTTAGCTCTAACAAGCTTACCTACAGAGTATTTAAGATTTTTCTCACAAGACACTGAAGGAGAATTCCCCAAGTGCGCTACCCACTGGTACAACGTGTCTTCTAGAAGATAGTCCAGTGTTCAGACAGATGGAGCCGCAGTGATCATCACTCCTATGCAAGTTGCTTGGAGTGTCACCATCCTCTGGAACCAGCAGGTGTTATTGCCTTGTTGATCAAGAATTAACACTGAGCTATTAATTACTGCTACCTTTTGTCGAGGAGGGAAGGTTTTTGCCAGGCAAGAGAAGAAAATCCTCCCTATTAAGTGAATCATTTTAGTCAGAACCAAAGAGCCTCAGGGATTGTACACTGAAAACCCAGCTTGTAAAGTGTCTTGGTAGTCAGGGCTCAGGAGGGCTCTGCATCTTGAAAAGACATTTTTAAAACAGGCAGTTGTCTAGGTATGGACAGTAGATTTTTCGCTGTCTTAGGAAAGCTACCACTTGGGCGAGGGTCTTGGTAAAGACCAAACAGATGTCCTGCACTGGTAGCGTTCATGTCTCACCATAAACATGAGGTACTGTCTGTGTTCCTTCAGGAAGAGTGAAAGAAAGTTTCACTGAGCACCAGCAGTGCTGCTCTGGGCAGCTGCGAACACCAGGACCAAAGTCTCTAGAGGAGAAGTTGGTTTAGGGTCTAAAGAACTAAGAAGGGGCTGAACCATATTTCCTTTTTCCGTACCCGGAAGAGGCGGGTGGGCTTGTTTGTGCCTAAAAGAAGGAGCCTCTCTATCCCCTGCAACACTTCATGGGATGTCCACTGGGGTAGAGGCTCCATAGATGGTGGTGGCCACAACAGCTGTAGACCATGGTAATTTTTTGCCACTGAGGGAACCGATCCATCATTGGGGATCTGGGTCCAGCAGTGGTAGGAGAAGCAACGTCTCTGCACTATCAGAAATGGTCCCAAGCAGGGAACCTGGTCAAAGGGGAAGTCACTGTGACTTTTTGGTCTCTGCTGAAGCTGTGAGACTGGCTTGTTCTTCATAGTAAAGCCTCTCATCTCCACCTGCCTTCACCACAAAGAATGGTCCACTGCAAAAGGATGTCATGCAATCTGGAAGACCTGCAATGGTTGTACACAATTTGGCTGTGAGTATTCCTGTCTTATACTTCTGGAGGCCCTAATCTATGAAAGAGGAGATTGACTACTTTTTTGTGGACTCAAGCTTCAAGTCCAAGAAATTGAGTTATGACTGCCGATGCAGGGCCAGACCACAGTTCATGATCTTCTGACTGTGTAAATGAGGTTTGTGAATGTCAGCAGGTTCTGCACTACAGCCTGCTGGGTCAGGTTGAGCATCTCCATGAGCAAGAAGGTTTACCAGTCAAACCGCTGTCAGATTTTAAGATTGTAGCTGGCAGTGACAATGTTGGCCTGCTAGGGGACAGACCATTGGGTTGGAAAATGTTCTTTCCAGAGATCTCCAGGCACTATGCCACCTTGTTCCTGTGGGAGGACACAGCTTCCTCCTACAGGGAAGCCATAATCACCACCACAAACTGAGCTGGGGATTCCAGGACACAAAGAATGGATAGTCCTTAAGGGTTCGTCATGCATTACCAATGACTTTGGGGCTGCAGCTTGAGACAAAACACTTCCCCCAACTCTCCTGAGCCTGTTTAAAATCCTGGAGTTGGGGATGTGGCCCGGGTGGTCAATATGGCGGCCGCATTGTAGTGCAGCTCTGTCCTGATGACCCAAACCTGATAACATCTGCCATTGAAGGGCCCCATCTGTACTCATGTAAGCATTGTGCAGTGTTGTGGGGAGCCTCCTGTGCCTGTAATTGAGCATGAAGAGACCGGACACAGGTAGGAGCTGCAGGCTGCTTGCAAGGTAAGAGTGGCAAGGCCCACAGACAATGCATTGGACCTGGGGGCTGTTCTGAGCCTTGTTGTGTTTAGGAGGAGTGCGTTGTCAGCACGGTCACTGAGGCAGCAGCAGAGAGCCATGGCACGGGGCTGATGCTACTGCTACTCCGGAGCAGGTGGGAGACTGGGATGTGGACAGACCCATGGCTCTGTTGAACTGAGAGTCGCAGGTTGCCCCCTCCTGTGTGAATGACAAAGCGGAGAATGAGGTAGATGTCAGTGGTGGAGCGTCAGTTTACTCATCCCCCTCCTAAAAAAGGAACAGTGCCTTGAGGGGGTGGGATGAAGCATAATTAATAAATAACTGAGCAAGTGGGACTGCACACAGGAGATGAAGGAAGCAGCTGGGACTGGGCCTCACAAGGCCCAAGCACAACAAGTAGGGGCTAAAAGATGCAAGGACAAGTGCAATTCCTTAAGTAAGTCCTAAAAACAGCTTTAAAAGCTTCCTTTAGAATGAATGGGGTTTAGAGCTCATATAAAAAAATCATTGAACAATAGGTTCTGACCATTATAAAGCACTTCCCAGTAAGCACCAGCAGAGACATTTTGTAGTATCCATCCGCATGAACCGAAGGGCCTCGCCCTGTACCCCTCTGGCTGGCATGCCTTTGCATGATTCGATGAGCTTCATTTCACTTCATTCCTACCGCACTCATGCTGCCCGCACACCCAGAGAGAACACCCTGGCTGCCTGGATTGAGGCTGGCTGCTCATGTGTCGGTTACTGTCCTCCGTTTTTCCATGTTGAGGCTCCACATCCTGTGCACAACACCCCCCAGAAGTGACGAAGGGTGCCAGACTGTTAATACTTCTCGTCCCCTTCCAAGCCAGAGTCTGACACAAGTATGGTGAGAGGGAACCACAGCACAGCCTTGTTGACACCGCTTGCCAGGTCTCATACAAAGTAGAGTTAAGAAGGGATAACCAGAAATGAGACGGGAGGTCCAGAGTGACCCGAAGGGACAACCAGCGACACAAGACAAATTAGACATAATCCTGAGCACCATCACTATGACCAGAGATGCCCTAGAATCAAGATAGATGCAGTGGGCTTGGCCGTTCTGAGGGAGGATCAATGTAAGCTGGCGGAGTGTGTAACCTGCCCTGAAATCACACTCCAGATGCTCAGCTCCCAAGCCGCAGACATGATGCAGACAATGAGAGACCTCAAGGACAGGGTGAGGTTTCAGGAAGAAAGGATGGCAGATGCACAGGTCAAGGCCAAAAGACGAAACATCCAGGTAGTGGGTCTCCCCGAGGGGGCGGACGGGAGCAACTTTCTGGAAAACAGGCTTTCCACCAAGGTAGCCTGCCAAGGTTTGTCAATATTTCTTCCAGTGGAGAAATCACACAAGGTTTCGGTGAGGCAGTCGTCCCCAGGATAGGCCCCAATACCCGTTTTGGCTAAGCTGTAAGACTTGCAGGACCGCAGTATCACCCTACATGCACTTCTACACGGCGGAGGAGGCAAGCACGGAATACGGGGAGGAGCACCACCTTTGATGTAAGTGTGACTACAAGGGGTCTCTCCTAGCTCACCGCCACTTTGAGCTTCACTCAGGTGTAAACTCGTATATCCCAAGGAGCCTCTCGTGGAAATTCCTCAGAGTAAGATTCAGGATATAATTACCCACAACCTCGATTGGAGGATTGGGTACCACTACAGGTACTGGGACCGGGAGTGTCCTGATGAAAGCCGACGTGACCATAAGATTGGGCACATGGTAAAGGCCGAAACATGTTGACCACCGGGCAGTAAGGGGGGGGGGGGGGTGAAAGGGGCACATTATAACTCCCTAGCACCACCATCCTTTCACGTTTTTAACCCTGACCGGGGGATCCAGGAATAAAATAGATTTAGGGATACCTCAGAGTTAGTTTTAATATACACCACTCTGCACCTTCACCTCCACTGTTCCCAGTCGCAATTTGGAAAGACAGATTTCTTCTTTTCTTTATGTTGTGTTTGTCTTCCCCTACCCTATTGCTCCACCCTAGGCGTTGGCTCCGCCAGGGTGTTTTGTAAGCAGCCCTATGATGAAGCATGTCACACTTCGGTGTGAGTGAGGGCAGTATTAAAACACACAGCCCGTTCCCACATTATATCACAACACCACGTGCATTCACTCCCTACTCCTCATAGTGGGTTAAAGTATTTGATTGGGGGTTTGGAGTAGGTGAGCACCGTACTCCCTCCCCTTCCTTTTTGTGTGTGAACAGGTGGTGTATCCCCCTTCCTGATCCATAGAGGTACAAGGCAGGACTGCCTTCTTTCTCCACTTTTATTCGCTTTAGCAATGTAACTCTTTGCACACCAAGTAAGAGGGCTGTGAGAGACACATGGCACTAATCTGCGGGGTCACATACCCTCAGTATCAATGTACGCAGATGACGTGCTGTTATATGTCCATAAGGTCTTGAAGTATATTTTTAAGACAAGGGAACCCCACAATTAAAGAACCTGGGGTATATGAAATATGTTATACGAACAGTGGTTCAAACGGGCCTGTGGTCACGTATATGTTCCTTTTTTACATGAAAGGAAAAACAAATGGAGATAGGTTCCATATGTTTTTGTTCTGGACTCTTTAATATACAATGTAATTAAATTGCAACAGTTTATAAAGTAAAAGTTTAGTGTATAGTGCAATTAATTTATTCATTGCAGTATATCAAGGCCAGTGCTCACAGATAAGTGAAAAAAGGTGCTCTTGTGAGTGAAAGGGAAGTAAAAACATGCAACTCTTAAAAAACATAACATTGAACTCCTCTAGATGAATTTATATAGTTAAAACAGGACTTAAATATAGTTATGAGGTTGACGCCGTTTTGATCTCAAACATTTGAGATCATCTTCAGGACAGGTGTGTGAGCACCTGATATCACTGGAAAAGGAAAGAAAGAGGAGGTTGTAAGGCCAGAGTAATTAAGGGCCTAATAAGGTTGTATGACAAGGTTATAAGTGAAGGATAATTAATATGGATAGTGCAGATTCTTTATATATATTTTTTATATATATAGGTCATCAAGTGGGTATGAGGCCAATTATAGATGAGCCGTTGGAGGTAAGGCCAACATATGTTGCTGTGGGTTGCGTGGTCCACATCTTAGTTTAGGGCGAAGGGGAAACATTTTCCCACTAGTTGGTAGGACCACCTAATTATGAAATTAGCAATTGCAATGGAACTTACGAAGGAACCATGCAGAAAGCGAACCTACGTACTGTAGTGTCTCGCGCCGAAATTAAATGATTCTTGATGTCTCTGTGACGGGAATGAGAAAAAGAGATCAACAATGGATAATTAATATCAGGGCGTATTCATAGACTACAACAAAGGTGGGGAACTTACTTGTCAGGGATCAGTTAAGGAAGGATAGCGACTAATCCAAGCTTCCAAGGAGCGTCAGGGTTGGTCGGGCACTTGCATTTTTAAATGAACATTAAATGAGAAACCGTGGTGCCGAGCGTCAAGAATGCAGGTTCGATGAACACAGCTCCAGTAGCTATTCTGTGACAACTAAGAGAGAGCCAGTTGAGGTTAAAGAATATATTGTGCAATTGTTAACGAGGAGGGCTAGGGGGGAGAAGGGGGAGGCGACCAGCTTACTTGATGTGAAGGTTGGGCATCAGTTCCCGCCGGTGCGAGTCTCTTCGGTTAGGATGAGATGGGCAGGTCAAGTAAACCGGATGTGGTTTTAATGTGCCAGCCGGAAATGGAATTGCGTTTGCGGCAAGTGACTAGAACGCTGACCGCTGTTTGGTGCATGCGTGAGAATGGCACGTAATTAACTTGGTCTACCCCCATCGCTAGCACCAACAGAGGAGTGCGTCGTGATCTTTCGAGACCGCGTTGGATTTGATACTTTTACAAAACGGCAGCACCCAATACAAAGTATCAACACGTTGAAAGTGGAAATCGACGTGAAAGCCCTTCTGCAATAATCTGACAGGCAGCGAAAGAACAACAGACAGCCCTTCGGTGTACGTATTTTCAGCAGAAGCGCTAAAGAGACTAAATCAATAAGGATACAGACAACAGTCGAACGTGGAGCACCACAAATTCCAAAAGGGGGAGCACCAAAATACGGAGTTGGAGGACGCCGCCTGATCGGGAGCCGCCCCAGGTAGGAAAGTGTTCTTTAAATCGACAAATATATGTAATAATGTATCAATGTGGCTTACATGTTAAATAGAGTGAGCCGGTCTCCGAGAAGCACAATGACTTACAAACAACGTGAATAGCCAACTTAAATGGGGCAAGAGTATAACAACAATTAACATCAAAGGGGCAAGAGCTTCCGAAAGGGAACTCAAAGCGCAAACACTATTTATATCCAAACAGAATACTTCAACTGACAAAAATACAAATATTGGGACACAAGTGTTCAATAAACAACAACTATTCTTTCAAGTAGAGAAAATGTATTGTAAGGGAATTACCAAAAGTTGGGAAATATTTACATTAGAAAAATATGTAGAAATTGGTAGAGTACCAAGGTGGACTTCGCATATTTACAATGCCAAATCACCCAGATGTAAGACCACAAATGCTAATAGAATGGAGTGAAAACAACATGATTTGCTCCAAAAAATATGATGATGAATTTTATCAAATATGGCAGAATGGATGTAGAAGATATGACTAAATCCATAAGAGAAATGGAGGGAAATATAACAGCATTTCCTGCCACAGAGGAAAGTGGCAAACTAAGAAAGAAAATGTAAGACAGATTAGAGAAACATGAATCAGACATAGAAGCCAGAAAACAACAGAAATATCTAAGGAATGAACAGAATTATCTCAATGGAACAGTTTACAAATTTGCAAGACCATTTGAAGCCTTAAAAAAACAACATGTCACAGATTCCAAAATGAAGATTGCATTACCAACAGAAGAAATAAGTGAATCTGATACAGATTACAGTGAGGGAGAAGGAACCTCACAGGGTATGACAAGGGCTACCCTGTTAGAGGAAACGCAACTAATGTATTTAGACCATCAAACATCAAAAGGAAAGGGCAGAGGACGCAATATAGGTGGAGGCCAAGCAAGAAACAATCAAAGAGGCATTGAAAATGCATAAGAGGGCATGGGAAAAAGAATGTACCCCCTATGCAACAGACAAAGGAAACAATAATAACAACCACTATGGAAGAAGAAAGAAATGAAGAGAAAAATTTGGGAATCAATTTGTCTAATTATCAACTTGACAAATATGAACTTTCCTTACTAAATAAAGGTCCTTCGTTTTGTCCTGAACAACACATAGACATAGTGGAAACTAAAATTGACATCTACAAGTTTATAAGGAAAGTCAAATTGGCAAAATACGTCTCCAACAAGTAACTCAAACAAAGAGAACATATCATAAGCAACTCACGAGATAATCTAACAATAGATCTAACTAGCGACATCAAGCGGTTGTTGTTTGACCTGATGCATGATTTGAATGATGAAGATGTGACGGAGACTCAGATTATGGAACAATTGGAATAGAAAACCAATGACCACATACATAGCTCCTTCAAACCGAAATCCAAATTCTGTCCCATTCTGGCTCCAGGTAACAAAGCGGATATCTTTTATGATGCAGTAATAAATGACCTTGAGAAAATAAAAATCAATAACAATAAATACAGTAAAGAAAACCTAACAATATTGGAAAGAAAGGCCTTTAAGAATCTGTCCAAAAATGTATCAAAAATATATTGAAACCAGGGGACAAAGGTGGCAACATTGTGATCCTAAACAAGGATGATTACATAAGAGAAGCATACAGACAGTTAAATGATACAAACAACTACAAAAAATTGAAATACAATTCCATTGAAACAAGGATGATCAATCTCAACCAAAAACTAAAAGGATGGCATGACGATACATTGCTTAATGAAGAGGAATATTAGTTCCTCAAAACCACCAATCCAGTAATGCCAACAATATATTTTGTTTCCAAGATTCATAAAATGCTAAACAACCCTCCAGGAAGGCCAATTGTATCCGGGTGCAGATCAATGTTTGAAAATGTGTCCAAATATGTGGATCATTACATCTCCCCATGGTGACAACATTATCATTGTTTATAAAAGATAGTTGAGATTTCCTCAGAATAATATCTGAAATTGAATGGCAAAAGAATTTCCTACTTGTAACCATCGATGTAATTTCTCTATACATTTCCATCAAACATGAAATAGGACTAAATGCGGGGATTTACTTTCTCAAACAAAGAAACATCAGAGAAATCAAACACTCAACAATGATCTTGGAAATGATTGAAATGTGCTTACACAATAACATCTTCTTCTTCAATTAACAGTTATATCAGCAGATTTGCGGAACTGCTATGGGACTTTCCTTCTCCCCCAGCTATGCGAATTTGACCATGGGCTGGTGGGAGATGGAAATTGCATGGAATGACATACATGAACAACACCTATCGAAAATAATAATTTGGCTGCGATATATTGATGAGCTATTTCTAATATGGAATGGAACATAGAAGGAATTTGAACAATATTTCAAAGCCAATAATCAGAATGAACAAAACTTGAGTTTTACATACAACATAAATGACAAACAAATCGATTTCCTAGACATCAGAATTTACGTCAACAATCAAACTAGAAACGACCATGTATAGAAAACCCACCGCAACAAACAGCGTCTTACATGGAACTAGTTTCCACCCAAAGGCACTAATCAAGAGCATCCCATATGGAGAATTTCTCCGCACAAAAAAAAACTGCTCGAGAGAGAGAGGAGGATACCATAGCCCAGTTCAAAGAAGTAAAGAAAAGATTCTATAAGAGAAAATATCCAGCACCCTATATTGAAAAAGGGGCCAAAAGAGCACACAACAAAACAAGAGAACAGATACAACAGAAAAATTAAATCAGAAAAATGAGAATGAAGAAACCATCAGAATTATTACAACTTATAATAAAGAACATCTAAAGATACACAAGATCTTTCAGTAGCATTGGAACATCTTATTGAGTGATAATGAGATTTCAAAAGCAGTAGGATCAAAACCTCAAATCACATATAGGAAGGTAGGCTCTCTCAAAGCTCGACTGGTAAGAAGCCATTTCTCGAACAAGCAATCAGAGAACTGGCTACAAAAACAAAACAAAGGCTTTTTCAAATGCAATAGCTGCAAAGCATGTAGGATCTGCAAAAACATGAGAAACATCAAAGATCCAAGTGGCAAAGAAGTCTTGATTGAACAAAAGATAACCTGTAATAAGCAAATTGTAGTATACGTTATTGAATGTATATGTGGTTTGAAGTATGTGGGAAGCACAATCTGCCCACTAAAGAAAAGAATATTGGAACATATACGGGCTGTCCAACACAAAGACACAAGCTACGCAATTGCGAAACACCATATCCAAGAACATGACAACAATTGGAAAACTCTGAAATACTATGGAGTGGCACATGTTCCTACAAATGAGAGAGGTGAGGATAGGACACTACAGCTTGGAAGATTGGAAAGTAAATACATCATAAGACTGCACACAAAGGTGCCCTTTGGTCTTAATGCAGATGAGGAGTTGTATGTACACTTGTAAAACATATGAGAATGATATATGATGAAGGTGGCAACACATCAAATAATATAAGTTGTGAAATGAATTGAATTTAGTGCCTCAAACTAGGTATATAGAAAGGTATACACATTGTCTAAGACTACGGTCCAAGGGATATGAAAAAATAATTCTATACTAATCGATAACTCTAAATAAATAGAATATAGAATTAGTGACATAGTAGTCAAACGCGGATTCAACAGGGGAATAGGGGATCCAACCCATATATATATAGAACACAACAGTGTAAAAACAACAGTAGAGAAAATGCAGTGTAAAAGACAACTATTTAAGAAAGTGTCAATAATTTCATGAGAATACAAAATTGAGTAATACCTAGAATATACACTAATACCAACAGAATCCTGTAAATACCATCAAAGAGGTCTAAAATCAGTTGAATTAGCAAACAAATACACACTAAGTGAAGACATATAAATAAACTAATAACAAACACATATTTCACATAGAGGAACAATACCAGTATAGGGCAGTTTCCCATAAACAATGGTTAAGGTTGGGGCACTTAGCCATTAGAAATCAGGCCTGTTGCTAAATTGAATCTAAGGTTTTAAAACATCATAAATATAAATAAGGGTAAAACTGTTAATAAAAGCGACACTTAGCCCATAACTTAGAACTTAATACAAAAAGATATATTTATGTCAGTAATAATGCTGTAGAATATTGAATAACACTTGAGCTATGTATGACATATGCCACGTAAAGTTTGCACTAACATCATTGCCTTTTATGTATTGTACAAGGAACAGTGTAGGTTGCAATGTAACCAATTTGTATTAAACCACAACTCCCAGAATGCCTCATAACAGACAGGACGGGTAATGTGTATTTAAAGATGAAACTGACAAAGGACTCACTAACCGTGAGATAGACTCGGAAGAGTTGAAACGCGTAGGTGTTTGCTACGTTAAATAAAAATTCGTGGATTTTCTACCCGAGACTGGAGTGCAGCTGCCTTTTTTTGAAAAGTGGATGTGGCATTAATCAGGGGGACTTGGTCTACCCCCACCACTAGCACCAACAGAGGAGTGCGTCGTGATTTTTCCAGACTGCGTCGAATTTGATATATATATATATAATTATAAAAACAAAAAAGAATATACTAAAAAAATCTCTTGATATACTGCAATGAATACATTAATTGCACTATACACTAAACTGTTTGGAAGTTGTTTTACTTTAGAAATTGTTGCAATTTCATTACATTGTATATTATAGAGTCCAGATCAAAAACGTATGGAACCTATCTCCATTTGTTTTTCCTTTCACGGAAAAGGAACATATACGTGACCACAAGCTCGTTTGAACCACTGTTCACAAAACATATTTCATAATGTCTTAAAGAGCATGTCTGTATTCCTGTAAGGTATTGAAGAGCATACTAGACTCTGGGCTTCAGATTAACAGACTGAAATGCTGCATTTTTCCATTGTACCACAGAGGCACTCACCTTCTTTTTGCCAGTGACATAATAGGGCTAGAGGTGGCACTCCACTCATGCAAATATTGAGGGGGAATATTTATAGACAGCAGGACAAGGTTTGAATGGGGAACTTGCAGAAATCTTTTACAGCCTCAAAGTGTTCACTGAACTTCTAGAAAAATGACTCTTATACCAATAGAATTGCAATCGCAAAAATGATTTTCCTCCCCTGTATGTTTTCCACCATTTCAACCTTGCAGGGTTAATCTGGAGGTTGGGAAGTTGCAGGGTGACCTTATCAAAGCTCTACCTCCCTATTGAAGAGGGTGCCCCAATCGGAATCATACGATTTGGCTGCACACCTACAATGGGCCATCCCCTGGCTGGATTCTGGGGGTTTCTAGTTGGCCCAATTGGTACAGGGGCGTTAGATGGTGAGAAACTTCATGGACACGAGAGAAGAGGATGCATGGGTTTCTCCCACAACAGTTCATCTCATACACTGCCATCTGCAAGACTATAAAAGAGACTTAGTGTTAGAAATGGGGGTCTCTAGTTGGCAATGGCTGGCCACTGTCCAAGTAGGGACCCTTCTTCCTAAGTCAGAGTAAGAGGGCTACCCTCCTTGATACCCCTGCTCAACCCTGTGGTAACGTAGCACGAGCAGGTAGGCTTATCTCAGAGGCAGGGTGTGAAGCATTTATGACCATACACAGTAACACAGTGAGGAACACTACAAAGGGACACCACACAAGTAGTTATAAAAAATAAGTATCTTTATATAAAGGCAGATTTATCACAAGACCAACAACTGTAAAAGCCACAATACTGTTCAAAAATAGGATAGCTGTTGAAGGGCTGTCAAAAATAGTTCAAAGGTTGCAAAAATAAGGTTCAAGTTCAAAGCAGTGGTCTCTGCGACCCTTTCTTTCACAAAGTACCTGGGTTTAGTAGCAAAACCAACAAAATGTCGCAAATAAGCTGTAGCGATGATTCTCGGCACGCGAGGCCGGCGATGCGTTGAAATCCTTACCGCAAGGGAGGATGATGCGCCGATCTGCGTGATGCGTGCGGAGACGATGCGACAAACTTCTGCACGCTGGACCGCCGATGCGATGACTTTCTTGCCGCGTGGGAGAAGTCGATGCGGCGATCCTGTTGCGCTGTGCGATCGTGTTGCGATGCGAAGACAAGACGCTCCGCGAGGGAGCGACGAAATTCGGTGCAATGCGATCAGAGTGGCGGACGCACGGCGTCCGCAATGCGATGTCTCGAAGCGATGATTTCTTTAAGGGTTGCAAGTGCGCGGCGACCGCAGCGCGATGATCTTTCCAGCGCGTCTCGGCTGCAGCGGCTCGCAAAGGGGCGTCAGCGATGGTTTCGTGTTGCGAGCCCTCGGCGGCAGCAGCGCGATGATTTTCCCAGCGCTCTCGACTGCAGCGGCTCGCAAAGATGCGTTAGCGTCGATTTCCAACACTCTCTTCTCTGATGCAAACTAGAGGCCCTGGAACTCACAGGAGCCTCATCAGCAGATAGCAGTCCTCGCAGGGAGGAAGCAGGAGGTTGGTGGTGGAGTCTGATGTGCCTGAGACTCCAGCAGGAGGCTAGCTCTTTTCCTAGCCCTTGGGTGATTGCTTGTAACAAAAATAAAAGTTCTCTCAAGAGTTCCTTTTCCTCTTCTTCAAGGTCCAGTGGTCACTGCTGCAGGCCAGTGCAAGAAACAACACACAAGCACAGGGACAGTCACTTCCTGCAGATTCCTCCAGTGGCACGGACAGAGTTTCCTCTCCAGATCCAAAAGCAATACAAAATGTAGGGGTTTGAGCACAGATATTTATACCCCAAAAGTCTTTGTTCTCAGAAGCTACAAGTCACTGAACCTAGCCAGAACCAGTTCTGCTCAGGCCTGGAGCACTTTGTTTACCAGGCTGCATCCTTCCTTTCAGAAAGAGGGGGTCTGCTATCAGACACACAGAAGGAGGTGGAGCCAGCATTCACCTTGCCAGGCACAGCCCTATTCAGGTCAAGGAGCCACCCCTCCCCATACTCTAAATGCAGATCCTCTATTCAACCCAGGTCTGACTCAGCCTGCCCTGCCCCTCTAAAACCAGACAGCCAATACACATAACAGCAGAGCACACTGGAAGGCTTAGGCAAGAAAATACCTACTTTCTAAAAGTGGTATTTTCAAACACAGAATATAAAAATAACCTTCACTAAAAGATGTATTTTAATATTCTGAGCTCAGGCATACTAAATTCGTTTTTCTACCATGTTCCTGGGGTCAGTTAGGACTATAGAATGTAATAGTTAAACTGCCCATTCTAGCCTATGAGGAACAGGTAGCCTTACAGTAGTGAAAAACGAAATGGGGCATAATTCACTACCAGGACATGCTACACACACCAAGGCATGTCCTACCTTACACATACAATGCACCCTACCATAGGGGTGACTTACAAGATGCCAAGGGAAGGTTCAGGGGCTGGGAAGTGGGTGCACTTCACAGCCAAGATGGCAGTTCTGGACTGCACACAGACACTGCAGTGGCAGGTCTGAGACACACTTTACAAGCTGCTTCTGTGGGTGGCACACATCAGTGCTGCAGGCCCACCAGCAGCATTTGGTTTACCAGCCCTGGGCACACATAGGCCACACTACTAGGGACTAACAGGTAAACCAAATAAGCCAATCAGGGATATACCAATTCACATAGACATATTTACACAGGGAGCATTCGCGCTGTGACACTGAATGGCAGTGGCACAGCGCCCAGAGCATCTAACACCAGCAAAACAGAGGAGACAACAGCGAAAAATGGAAGGGAGACCCACGCCAATGGTGCCAGGTCTAACACTTAGGAACAAGCACACAATGAGCTGGAGAAAGACAAGCTATGAGAAATTCTACTAACATTGGGTAGGGGCAGCACAAGGTTACAAATTAATAGAAAACCATAAGAGTAAATCAAAAATAAGATCTCCTGGGAGGAGGATTATTAAAGTGAGCTCACTGACAGTGGCCATCCTTAGGTTTACCCGAAAGATCTCCAGAAATGCTTAACTCAAATTACTTCAATTTAATTTTCTACACAGAAACTAACAGATACCGGCCAGATTGCTTTTTGTGGTCCCGGCATTGGATGGTAAGTGCTCCACATGTGCAGAGGAAAATGCAGCTTTTTATCATATTAAAGTATACAAAAAAGTGATGAATGGAATGCTTGAATTAATCTCAACCACTGGCAATTACTGAGGCCGCATACCAGTTCAATATTATTTTTCACACCATGTCACGACAAGTTTAGACCCGCCCATATACAAATCAGTCATGATCCTGCTCCAATGGGAGTTCTGCAGCCTGAACCACCACGACTGGTTCTTCCTGAACGAAAACCCAGCAACAGCCAGGTATAGCTTGGTTCCAGTGACACAGTGTGCACTCAACTCACTGGAAGTCAATTTGTGCTCCTCCAATCCTCAAGCAGTACAGAGAATTGAGGGTTTGGGCTGAGGCAGAAGATTCAGTGAGACAAAGGCTAAATTACAAATACAAGCAAGCAACAAGAGTATTAGGGAGGGATATCACCCTGTTGATACTGACCTTAAAATCTGACTACAAACTTCTGAGTCACCAATAACTGCAGCCTGACATATGTTTCACTTATAGATGGGCATTGTGCTTTTTAACAATTTGGATATCCCAACTATAAATTTATTTATATTGACTAAAATGGTTTTTAGCGTTTGTCCAATGATCCTGATACAATCTCACCGACTGCCCATGGATATTTGTTTTTAATGTGCAATTTTCTGTATGTTTATTTAGGAAAATACAATATATAACAACAACAAAAAAAAAAAATGAATGATGAGAGCAGAAAGCAGGCAAACATTGATAACCCTGCCAGCCAAGCAGAGGAGGCAGCCAGTAGAGAAAAACAAGGGAAGGAATTCAAGATCACGAAAATAGTCAGAGGTTAATCTTGTGCAGCATATAACACCCTTATCATGGACAAGTAAGGTAGACAACTCAGAAAAAAGAAAGACCAGGAAGCATGCTGGGCTGAGCACCTCAAAGAAGTCTTCAACAGACCAGTACCAACAAGAGAAGTGGACATCTAACAAACAGAGACAGACTTGGATATGAACACTGCTCCACCACAGAAAGAAAAAATCATCACTGCCATCCGATCTCTCAAAATCGAAAAACCTCCTGGCAAAGACAACCTGAATGCAGAAACGTTCAAGACAGACCCTAAAATACCAAACAAGAGCCTCCAACCACTGTTTACATTGATTTGGGAAGGGAAGAAAGTACCAGATGACTGGAACAAATGCATAATTGTCAAGATTTCAAAGAAAGTTGCATTATCTAACTGTAAAAACTGGTATGGAATCACCCTTCTTTCAATCCCAAGTAAAATCCTGGCAAAAATCATTATACAGTGCATTTCTGATGCTGTGGACAAACAGTTAAGGAAAGAACAGGCTGGCTTCCCAGAGGGCAGAGGGTGTGTTGATCAGATCCTCACTCTACGCAACATTACAGAGCAGTGCATAGAATGGCAGAGACAACTATACATCATCTTCATTGATTTTGAGAAAGACTCTGACAGTATCCACTGTGGCAGCTTCTGGGTTATAATGAGAGCCTATGGCATACAGCAGCAAATAGTTCTCCTCATCAAGGGCCTCTATGATAATTATGCTTGCAAGTTGGGAAAAAGTGAGTATAGCTTTGAAGTCAAAAATGGAGTGAGACAGGGATGCGTGATGTCAGCGGTGATCTTCAACCTAGTTATCGAATGGGTGATGCGACGTACAAGAGAAGACTAAGCTAGAGTCAACAGATGGACCTTATTCTCTATACAGGAGGACTTGACAATGCAGATGACCTAGCTTTGCTCTCTCACACACAAGCAAATGCAAGGAAAAGACGTTGCGCCTCAACATCAATGCACAGCAAGTGTGCCTTAAAATCAACACGAAGAAATTAGAAGTCATGCCACTCAACATCCCAAACCCTCCACCAGTCAAGGTTGAAGAGGATCTAGCAAGGACTGAAGAGGTCACCTACTTAGGCAGTACTATCAGACATGATGGAGGGGCAGGCAGTGCTATCAAGAACAAAATGAACAAGACCAGGATTGCCTTCAGGATGCTGAACAATGTGTGGAGGACATCTCAGTAAAGCCCCAATATCAAGCTGAGGCTTTACCAGAGCTGCGTCCTGTCCTTTCTCTTGTGTGCTTCAGAATGCTGGTGGAAAGTCGCTTCACAAAACTGTCAGCCTTCCGTACCAGTAACCTGAAAAGAATCTTGCGCATCTTCTGGCTATGAACCATCTTCAACCAGGGACTGCTCAACAGATGCAAGCAAGAGAGCATGGACACCAACATTATGAGAGATAAAAATGGAGAGGGATATGTCACACCATCAGAAGAGAAAAAGACTCCATCACAAGAATAGCTCTACACTGGACCCCAGAAGGCAAACAGGAAAGAAGGCCAAGGAACACCTGGAGCAGAACTGTGGAAACAGAAATGAAAACCCTAAACCACAGCTGTTGCATTGAACAGAAAAGTGGCCAAGACAGACATACATGGAGGCCCTTTGTTGCTGCCTTACATGCCAGTCAGGACAGCAATTCCTATGCACACGCAACAGAGAGTAACAGGTATATAACACTGTTGGATAAATTTGGGTGATTTTAGTACCATAGGAGTCTTAATGTACTATGTAAGATGTTGTTTTGGGGTGTTTCGTTTTGTTTCCCACTTGTTGTCTTTTGTTTTCAATTAACATCAAAGTGGTGCTATGCACTCGGTACATGTAATTACAACACGGGTGTATGCTTTTATGGCTTGTCCTCTTAGTTATTATCATCTGGTATAAGAGGTTACATGTTATATTTTTTGTATTACCCTAGCCCTGAAGAAGTCAAGGGGTCACGACCCACTGACGAAACGCGCGTTGGCTGCATTGCATAAGAAAACCCGTATTAAAAACGAACCACAGCGGATTAAGAACTTGTCTCTCGTTTGTGAGAACCACATGAACAGTGTTATATACCTGTTACTCTCTGTTGCATGTGCATAGGAATTGCTGTCCTGTTTTTGCCCTGGACTTCTTTGTTCAGGTTTTGGGGGTTTATGGGATATTTCCCCCACCTATAGCACCGCGAATACTCTAACTTTTTTACTGATCACGTTATTTGGTTTAGCGCCGACACAATACGCCTGTGTAAATTAATATCCCTTCCTTCCTCCAGTCTTACATGCCAGTCAGTATAACAGACAGTAAGTACGTTTGGCCACAGAATCGGAGTCTCAACAGACAGCGCACCCACACATTTTGTCATAATAATCTAATAGAATCTAGTTTGGTGCATGTTGTGGTGCTTAGTCTCCAGTTCAATATCTAGAACTGTACATCCAAGAAGGGCCAGCTGAAGTGGCCAGACAAAAGATAGGGTGAGTACCTAGACTGAGGCTGGCAGCGCTAGCTGGGACAGAGGGATTGATTCCTAAGGATGTTCCTCTGTCCTTGGGAGCTGCACTGGAGACTGTGGAAAGTTCCCTCTTGGTGAAACTCCTTTGGCTCCACTTGCTGGCCGCACAGTCTTTAAAACCAGATGTATCATTTACAAGGCCATCGTGACAAGCACCCCGCAGAAAAGCTCACTTATTGGTCTAGGTACACCAGCAGCCAGGACACCATTAGACTGCAGACTAAGAAGTGTAAAACAGAAAAAACAAGAGAACAGGCCTTTTCCATCTAAGCACCAAGATCTAGAACAACATCCCTGAATCCCTCTGAACCACCCCAATGCTGCTCCTAATTAGGAAAAAGTTAGAGACTCACGTCTTTAAGGATCACTATATCAATATGTATTAACGCACAAGTTACTAACTTGTGTAACGATATATCTGTAAGAGACAGTAGTTAGTGACAGATTCCTTACCTTAGAATATTCCCAGGCGTCAGGCTGGATCCGGAAAGTTTTGCGTAGCAGTACCCTTGCGCATCGGTAGGCGGCGTCGTGCGGCTCCGCGTCCGTCGTCGGCGTCGGGATCGCCGGGATGACGTCGCGGGCAGTACTTAGACGCCACCCCTGCGCGCTGTCGGTTCTGTACACGACTTTCCACGCCAGGAACGCAGAGCCATGCAAGAAGCGGACATTGGTGTCTGAAAAAATACTAGGGTCCTGAAAGGGATGTCCTTAACCCTAGAAATCAGTTCGCACAACGGGGAGGATGGGTGGGGCGGTAAGGAATCTGTCACTAACTACTGTCTCTTACAGATATATTGTTACACAAGTTAGTAACTTGTGCAACTGAAAGAGACAAGTTAGTGTCAGATTCCTTACCTTAGAATAGATACCCCAGCAATACCAAACCCGGTGGTGGGTCTGCGAACAGATTCAGACAAGGAAGTCCAGGAGGACAGAGCGGCCAAAGAAGCAGTCCCTCCGGACTTGGCTGGCAAGGCAGTAATGTTTGGTAAACGTGTGCAGCGAGGCCCACGTAGCTGCCTGACATATCCTGCAGCGGAACACCGCGGCCTAAGGCCGTGGTAGCAGCCGTTGCCCTGGTGGAATGGGCCCGCAGCCCAACAGGAGGCTCCTTCTTAGCCAAAGAATAGCAGGCTTTGATACACAAGATGACCCAGCGGGAGATGGTCCTCTTGTGTACCGCCCGACCTTGTTTGGCGCCCACGTAGCCAACAAAGAGCTGGTCATCCACCCGGAACTGTTGTGTGCGGTTGATGTAAAAGGCAAGCGCACGTTTTGGGTCCAGACGGTGGAGCCTCTCTTCCTCTCTGGAAGGATGTGGAGGCGGAAAGAAGGTGGGCAAAGTGATGGTCTGCCCAATGTGGAAGGCAGTAACCACCTTTGGCAAGAAGGACGGACGCGTCCGAAGAACAACCTTGTCTGGATGAACAGACAGAAAGGGAGGTTTGCATGAAAGAGCCTGGAGCTCACTCACCCGCCGAGCGGAGGTGATGGCTACCAGAAAGGCCGTCTTCAGAGTAAGAAGACGAAGAGGACAGTTATGCAGAGGCTCAAAGGGAGCGCACATTAAAAAGTAAGAACCAAGTTTAAGTCCCACTGAGGCATTATAAACGGAACAGGAGGAAAGAGGTGTGTAATGCCTTTAAGAAACCTGTTAACAACAGGGGACTTAAAAAGAGAGGGCTGATCAGGAAGCCTGAGGAAGGCAGAGATTGCACAAAGATAGCCCTTGATGGTACCCAGGGCAGAACCCTGTTGGGCCAGAGAAAGAAGGAACAGAAGAACCTCAGAAAGAGGGGCAGAGAGGGGATTCACAGCCTTTGCTGTGCACCATGCCACAAACTTGTTCCACCTGCAGGCGTATACCACCTTACCGGAGGGACGCCTGGCTGCCAGAATCACATCACAAACTTCGGGAGGCAAGTCGAAAGGAATCAACTGCCGCCGCTCAATCTCCACGCAAGCAGGTGTAGACTGGACAGGTTCGGGTGGAGGACCGTCCCCTGCTGCTGCGACAGAAGAACCTCCCGAAGAGGCAGACGGATCGGGGGATCGACGCTCATACTGAGTAGCTCGGGATACCAAATTCTTCGAGCCCAGTCCGGAGCCACAAGGATGACTTGGGCCCGGTCGCGCCGAATCTTCTTCAACACTCTGGGCAGAAGTGGTATAGGCGGAAAGGCGTACAATAGACCGCAACTCCACTCGCGACGAAAAGCGTCGCCGAGCGAGTGCCGCCTTGGAAAGTCCAACACGCAGAACTGCTGACATTGCGCGTTCTCTTCGGTGGCGAACAGATCTAACCAAGGCTCTCCCCACTGCTGAAAGAGACCTTGCGCCACCTCCGAGTGAAGACGCCATTCGTGATCCATCATGCACCTGCGGCTGAGTTTGTCCGCCCTGGCGTTCAGGGAACCTGCCAGGAGTTGAACCATCAGGAAAATGCCCTGATGTTCCAGCCATGTCCAGAGGCGCAGAGCCTCCTGACATAGGGTCCACGACCCCACCCCGCCCTGTTTGTTGCAGTACCACATGGCGAGGTGTTGTCTGTGAACACCTGCACCACCTTCCCCTTGACAGAGGGAAGGAATGCCTTGAGTGCAAGTCGGATCGCCCAGAGCTCCAGAAGTTTGATGTGGAGCCGGGACTCCGCCGGAGACCAGAGGCCTCTGATCTCCGCCTCTCCCATGTGACCGCCCCATCCCAGAAGGGACGCGTCCGTCACGACTGTGTGCTCTGGCTGGGGAAGGGAGAGGGATCTGCCCCTGACCCATTGCCGGTTCGAGAGCCACCACTGCAACTGTTTTGCAGTCCCCTCCGAGATCTGGACGTGATCGGACAGGTTGCCCTGGTGCTGCGCCCACTGGAACTTCAGGTCCCACTGCAGAGCCCGCATATGCCATCTGGCATGATCGACCAGCAGGATGCAGGACGCCATGAGGCCCAGCAGCCTCAGGGTCATCCGTACCGAAACCCAGGATAGAGGCTGAAAGATCGGAATCATAGCCTGAATATCCCGGACTCGCCGTTCGGGAGGACAGGCCCGAAACTGCGTCGTGTCCAGAACTGCTCCGATGAAAAGGAGCTGTGGAGAAGGAATCAGGTGTGACTTCGGCACATTGATGGAGAACCCCAGCGAGTGCAGGAGTTCGGCCGTAGTCTGGAGGTGGGAGACGACTGCCTGGGACGAGCCCGCCTTCAGCAGCCAGTCGTCGAGGTAGGGGAAGACTGGAACCCCTGCCCGGCGCAGATGAGCTGCGACCACCGCCATCAGTTTCGTGAACACCCGAGGGGCACTTGTGAGGCCAAAGGGGAGCACGGTGAATTGAAAATGCTCGAGGCCCACCATGAACCGCAGGTAACGCCGGTGGGCCAGCAGGACGGGGATGTGGAAATAGGCGTCCTGCAAGTCCAACGCTACCATCCAGTCTCCAGGGTCGAGGGCAGTCAAGACATGAGCTAAGGTGAGCATCTTTAACTTCTCCTTCCGGAGGAAGCGATTGACGTTCCGGAGGTCCAAGATAGGACGCATGTCCTCCTTGTCCTTTTTGGGCACCAGAAAGTAGTGGGAGTAGCATCCACGTCCTACTTCTGGGGTCGGAACGCGCTCGATGGCCCTCTTGGCCAAGAGGGCCGCAACTTCCTTCTGAAGAAGCACCAAGTGATCCCCTGACATGCGGTGGAATTGAGTTGGCATGGCTGGGGGGGATGCTCTCGAAGGGGAGGGAGTAGCCCCTTCGGACAATGTCCAAGACCCACTTGTCCGAGGTGATGGCACGCCAGTGGTGAAGGTGATGGCGGACCCTGCCCTCTACTGGCGTGCTGTGCACCTGAAAGGAAGGACTAGGAGGGCTTGGAGGCCGCGGACGGGGCGGGGTTGGTGGCCTGACCCGCACGCTGGTTGCCTGACCCGCCACGGCGGGAGCCACGTCCTCGGCCACGCGATGGCGCTTGCTGCGCGGGCCGGTGGCTGGGCAGCGGACGTGACTGGGCGCCCCTTCCGTGGCCACGAAAGGGGCGAAAAGCAGACGGTAGCGGAGGGCATACATCGGAAAGGCCCAGGGACTTGGCTGTAGCCCGCGAGTCCTTAAAGCGCTCCAGCGCATGGTCTGCTTTGTTTCCAAAAAGACCGACCCCATCAAAGGGCATGCCCATAAGGGTGTTTTGGACATCACCCGAGAAACCAGTGGTCCTCAGCCAGGCGTGACGGCGCAGCGCCACTGTCGTCGCAAGCGATCTGCCTAGCGAGTCGGCGGTATCAAGGCCACATCTAATGGTGTATTTAGCCGCATCTCTTCCGTCCGCAATGGCGCGGGAAAGCAGTGTCTGGACCTCCTCAGGACACTGGGGCAGAACTTGCGCCACCGAGTCCCACAGAGAGTGGGAATATCGGCCCAAAAGGCAAGCGGTGTTGACGGACCGCAAACCAGCACTGGAGGAAGAAAAGACCTTCTTCCCAAATTGATCCAGGCGTTTGGATTCCCTATCCGGAGGAGCGGTAGGGAAGGCGGTTTGGGAAGCAGAGGCTTGGACAACCAAGCTCTCAGGAGTGGGGTGTTGGGAGAGGAACAGGGGGTCGCCCGGGGCGATGGCGTCGGGCCACGTTCCTATCCACAGGAGCCCCTGTGGCGGGCTTGGACCAGGTGCCCAAAAGAACGTCGGAAAGCGCGTCATTAAATGGCAGCAGTGGCTCCGAGGAGGTAGCCGCCGGCTGAAGCACTTCCGTCAGGAGGTTAGTCCTGACAGCCACTGTAGGCAATTGGAGGTGTAAGGCCCCAGCCACGGAAGGAGGAGACAGCATGCCAGAGTCAGGGAGGTGTCCAGACCACTGGCATCCCCAAGCTCCTCAGCCCAGTCCTGATCGAACTCACACTGCTGTGTGAGAGGGTCATCCGACCCCTCCCAGTTCTCTTCGTCCTCCTCTGGTTCAAAATAAGGAGGAGGGACATGCAGGACCCAAGGTCTCATCGGCGTCGGAGCCGGCGTCGAGCGACGCCGGTCCGGCGCCGTGTCCGGAGAGAACCGGGGAACGACACCGGAGAGATCGGCGCCGGTGGAGGTGTCGTCAGGTCAACCGGCGTCGATCGGGGTTGTGGCAGCACCGGAGCCGGCGTCGGAGCCGGGACCGAGGCTGGTGTGACAGGCGGCGCCGGGACCGGAGTCGCCGGCGGCGCCGGAGAAACCACATCAGGGCCCGCGGGGCCCGAAGGCGCACCGGGTGGGACCTTGAGGTTCGAAGAGGCGGGCCATGGCCGACAGTAACTCCTGTATCTCGGCCGGATAAGGGGGGTAATGCGGCGGCAGCCACACAGGCACTCCCGGAGCCGCGGGGACGGTGCCGACAGGACCCTCAGCCGAGTCGCGAGACCGGCGAGGGGAAGTCGTCGAGCGATGACGCTTCTTTGACTTCTTATGCTTCGACTTACTGGAGGAGTGCGAAGACTTGGACCCCGACGACCGATGAGGACTCCGCGACCGGCCTCTCGCGTGACCGGGGATTGGCGTGGCGCGGAGCCGACTGCCAGACCTCGAGGAGCTTTTGAGACCGCTCTCGCAAAGCCTTCAGATGCAAGGCCCGGCAGTCGGGGCACGACTTTGTGTCGTGGTCGCGGCCGAGGCAGTAGAGACATTCCTGATGCGGGTCTGTGATCGACATCATCCGACCACAGGCGTCGCATGGCTTGAAGCCGGGCATCCCTACCGACACCTTCGGAGTCGAGAGACTCGGTTAGAAAAACAGTGAAAAATCACCCAAAAAACTTAGTCAAAAATGACTAGGGCACTGCTCTTCCCGGATCTGCGCTTACTGGCGCGGAAAAAGAAGAACTGACGTCAGCGCACAGGGGCGGCGTCTAAGTACTGCCCGCGACGTCATCCCGGCGATCCAGACGCCGACGACGGATGCGGAGCCGCACAACGCCGCCTACCGACGCGCATGGGTACTGCTACGCAAAACTTTCCGGATCCAGCCTGATGCCTGGGGATATTCTAAGGTAAGGAATCTGTCACTAATGTGTCTCTTTCAGATCTTGTAATACAGCACAGCTTCCTCTCTAATGGCTTGTTGACTTTAAGCTTGTCTTGACCATGTATAGTACTCCACTGAACTTCTGGCTAGGTTCACGCAGAAGAAATACTATATATATGTATATATATTCACTGGAAAAAAACAAAGGTTACAGGGATGTTATAGTTAGGAAATAGAATTAAAAACACCTTAGATATTCACTTTACAAAACAACAATGGTTACAGGGACGTTATAGTTAAGTTAAGATTTTATACACAAAACCATAGAAATTTTGCAGTTTTAGTTACCTGAGCTTACTATAACTTACACCCCTGCCATGCACTGCTTATGACCTCACATATTACATCAGTCATGACATGGTCAGTGACATCACTGATGACATCTCAAATGACATCACTGATGACATCATCCAGTGATGGGGAGTGTTTCGTAAAAGGTGTTGAGTGTTAAACATGTATACTAAGGTACTACAAAAGTTAAATTAATATATCTTGTGTACTACTGAGTGAAACTATGTCAAACATATATTATGTGTGTGACTGTGTGTATCCGTGAGTGAGTGGGTGTGTGAGTGGCTGTATGGGTGTGTGAGTGGCTGTATGGTTGAATAAGTGGGTGTGTGTAGCTGTGTGGGTGAATAAGTGGGTGTGAGTAGCTGTATGGGTGAGGGAGTGGCAGTGTGAGCGGCTGTATGGGTTTGTGAGTGGCTGTATGGATGACTAAGTGGCTGTGTGAGTGACTATAGGTGAGAGACTGGGTGTGTATGTGGCTGTATGGGTGTAGAGTGACTGTTTGAGTGGGTCTTTGGTTAACTGAGTGGGTGTGGGAGTGGCTGTATTGGAGAGTGACTGTTGATTGGCTGCATGGGTGAGTGAGTAGACGTGTGAGTGCTTGTATGGATGTGTGAATGGGTATGTAAGTGGTTGTGTGAGTCTGTGAGTGGCTCTGTTGACAGGCTGTATGGGTGAGTGACTAAGTGTGTAAGTAGCTGTATGGGTGAGTGACTGGGTGTGTAAGTAGCTGTATTGGTGAGTAAGTGGGTGTGTGAGTGGCTGTATGGGTGAGTGAGTGGCTGTATCAGTAGGTATGTGGGTGAGTGGCTGTGTGAGTGGCTATGTGTGAGTGAGTAGGTGTGCGAGTGGCTCTGTGGATGAGTAAGTGGGTGTGTGAGTGGTTGTATGTATGGGTGTGTGAGTGTATGAGGTTGTGTGGGTGTGTGAGTCGGTGTATGAGTGGTTCTGTAGATGATGTCATGAGTGATATCATCAGTGATGTCTTTTGAGATGTCATCAGTGATGTCACTGAACATGTCATGAGTGATGTAATATGTGCGGTCATAAGAAGTGCATTGCGAGGCGTAAGTTCTAGTTAGCTCAGATAACTAGAACTGCTGAATTTCTATGGTTTTGTGCAAGTAAAATCGGAGGCTAACTATTAGGTTCCTATAACCTTTGGTTTATTGAGTGAATTTCTAAGGGTTTTTAAATTCTATATCCCAACTATAACATCCCTGTAACCTTTGATTTTTTTTCAGTACATTTCTACAGTTTTTTTAAGGTTATTTCCTAACTATAACATCCCTGTAACCTTCGTTTTTTTAGTGAAAGTCAAAGGGTTTTTAACATTTTATTTCCTAACTGTAACCTTTGAGAGTGAGTGTGTGAGTGGCTGTATGGGTCTGTGAGTGGTGTGTG
Organism: Calotriton arnoldi; assembly: GCA_963921515.1. Taxonomy (NCBI): domain Eukaryota; kingdom Metazoa; phylum Chordata; class Amphibia; order Caudata; family Salamandridae; genus Calotriton; species Calotriton arnoldi. The sequence continues at coordinate 571,093 of CAWUFW010000880.1, forward strand.
TGTGTGTGTGTGTGTGTGTGTGTGTGTGTGTGTGTGTGTGTGTGGCTGTATGGGTTTGTGAGTGGATGTGTAAGTGGTTTTGTGTGTGACTGTATGGGTCAGTGAGTGGCTGTATGGATCTGCTATTGGGTGTGTGAGTGGCTTTGTGTGTGTGTGAGTGGGTGTATGAGACTGCAGCGATCCTTGGCTATATATCGGTCAGTGGGGAGCATCTATCAGCCGAGTGAAATGATTCATATGACAACACTGCACACAGAGGCATGACGCTGAACCTAATGATTCGTGACAATGTCTGACCTGTGCCGTAATTTGCCTTATAATGCGTGATTCTAACCCCTGATGTGTGGCGCTTGCCTGGGCAGAACGCGTCAGCAAAATTGGCGGGAAACGCGCTCGGGGGCCTTATGGTAAATTGTCCACCAACGTGGGAAAAGGCAGGAAGACAGTTGCATACTACTAGGGAAAATGGGGCGGGCAGAATGGGCGGAGTTTTCAGATGATTTTGGGCATTTGCATACTCAAGGTAATTAAAAGGGAGAACCATGGACTCTGCTCTCACCAGGAGACAACAAGAACGAAACCACTCGTCACAGTCACTACAGATCAGATTGCGCTCCAATAGCTCAAAAATGCTTTCACCTCCATTAAGGATTTCAGATCATTTTTCAATGTAAAAATACGAGAGAATACCCACTTCCTTTGCCTTCACCAAGCCCAAAAAGTTAGGATCATTTGTGTTTTTTCAGAAGTGGAGCTTCAACTGGGGCACCTGCTATGTTTATATTTTTTTATTTGCTTCCCGTTGAGGTTTAGTTTCTGTGAAATGAGCATCAGGGCCAGAAAGGAACCTCATTTTTTCCAAGCGTCATCCACAGTTTTGCCGAAAATTTTCACCCAACTGGAGTACTTTCTACTGGTTAATTAGTACGTGCTACCTCGTTGGGTAAATGTCTAGTGCATATTCTACACTACAGCTCAGTAAAGGACCACGAGGTAATGTCTCCAGGGACCTTGTGTGCCCTTTAATTTCAGCAATGGGATTGTTCCTCGAGCGTATTCATCCAATCATCTATGATAAAACTAATCATAGTCAAAAGACGACGACAAGGCTACAAAGAGACGATTCTCCACCAAATAGGGGTTCCTCATAGCTGCCAAGCTTTCAGAAGGCTTATGTGTAACCCTTTCATGGTTTCAGTGTACTTATGAGTGACATTCAACTACCAAATGCGTGATGCTTAGGTACATTCCTGTGAGTAAAACCAAACAACGAAGTGCATGAAAAGGATATATATCACAAAATCAACCCTTTTGAGCAATGAGAATCTCTAAAAAGACCTTGAAACTGCTGCAAAACATCTGAAATGGAAGGTCACTAACCTACTACCCCTTAATGTCCCGGTCGGTACAAACATTTGCAACATTGCCAATAGACTATTTTTTCCCCTTATATGTACATAGTTTTAACAGTGATTATAACAAGAAAGCCCTTCAAAATGTGTTCTGGATCTGCGTTAATGATCCCAGACTGATAAAATAAACAAAGACCAAAAATCCATGTACAAAATGTATACAGATGAGTATATATAGGTTTCTATTTAAGTATCGTGACCACGCCTTTGCAGAATCTTGAGACATGAACATATCACCAGTATTTTCCACTGGTAAAGGTGGTAACCCTAATCTCTGTCCTCAAGTACAGCACACTAGATATTGATGCAGCCCACTGTAGGACCATTACTGCAAGAGCATGCCAACATGGTACCCAATTCATGTTTACCGTGAAATAGCGCATTTCATGATTGTTTTGCCACAAGGCCGACTGTCAACAGAAACAGGACTATGTGCTCACCAACTCAGGATCGACAACAAGTGCTGGTATGCACACTTACTCATGAGTGTCAACTCCAGACTGTGTCCTCAATGCTGGTGCTCGCTGCTGGTGGTGTAATGCCATCCGATGCACTCTAAGCAGCCCAGATGACGCTCTCTTTGGGCTCTGCGCACTGCTGTCGATCGACCCACACCTGCCCATCCCTGGCTGCTGAGCTTAATCCACGTATCCTCCTGTACTGCAATCCATTGAGTCCAGAAGGCTGGTTTGGTTAGGTTATCTGCAAGCTGGTTTGGCCACCTTTCAAAGACAGGCGCTGGCCTAGGACACAAGTCTGTGTGCCCCCACACCCTAACACACATGGGGAGCAGAGGTGAGTATTATTTTTTTTTATTCTGGCTATGGATCCCGGGCAGTGGCAATCTGCCTGTGAGGAGGGGGCAGGGGGATTCTCAGGTGGGTGAAGCCTGCTGCTAAAGAACTTTCAGTAATATCCTGCCTCAGTTCACCAAGTCTGTGTTCTCCATCCCCATGTGGAGAGCAGTTGAATATTTTCATTGAAGCCTGGGTAGCCGGATGACTTCAATCTGCCTGGGGGGTGCTGATGAGGAGAGTTGCTAAGGGCCTGGCAGGACATTCCAAAACATCTTGCCAGCTTCACTGCTAGTGACCTCAGTTGGTCGCATGAAGACACTCTGGCAGTAGTGGGCGCAGCAGAAAAAAACCAAAACTGTTGTCTGCCGTCTTTCTGCTCTGTATGCCAGGCGCCTTGCACAAACTGGGAAAACAACAGCAGGCAATGCGCCGCCTCTGGATCCACCTGGGTGTCTCTGCAAGTCTGTTTTTTCATCACAAGCTCCTCCACTGACAAAGACCACATGGTACACTCACTGTGCTGGGTGGGCGGCTTGGCTTCACCTGCCTTGTAAATGGGTGATTATTATTTTACGAGCACGCAGCACAGTGCATAAACTGTTGTAATCCAATGAAAATTAATAAATTAAAATTGAGGCAGCAGGTGTTGTGAATACAGAGCACGCAGCTACCCATACTATATGAAGTAAGTGCTTCTTTGTTTGGTGGAGATGTCCTTGTATTCCTCTGCATCAATAATGCTTCACCAAAATCTGCGGGAAACGCGCTCAGGGGCCTTTTGGTAAGCTGTCCAACGTGGGAAAAGGCAAGAAGACCTTTGCATGCTACTAAGGAAAACAGGACGGGGCCAATCGGGCAGAGCTTGCAGGTGATTTTGGGCATTTGCATACTCAGGGTAATTAAAAGGCAGAACATTGACTCTGCTGTCACCTGGGGATGACTAGAAAGAAACCCCTTGTCACAGTCACTAATGATCAAATTGCGCTCCAATAAATCAGCATTTATCTCTATTTAGGATTTCAAGGAGAGGGGGGCCCTGCAATGGTGCTAAAAAAAGAAGAAACTGCACTAATCAATGTACAGTGATGGCAGCTGTATTCACTGCCAGAGGTGTGCAGGGTTCGTTATTACGATGTAATAACCATTGGAGGGAATATCATCTCCTAATATATACCACATTTATTCTCTTCAGTCTCTTCTCATGTCGATTTAGTATGATACCAGAAGGCAATAAGACCGATTGACCTCCTACGCTGGCACACTCCATGCAGGAGGTCTGACCACTGAAGCTTATCAGCAGACCAGCCCTGACGAAGTCGTAGGGATACCTCCCAAAGACGACGAAACACGTGTTGGCTAAAGGATGGTCGCTTGAAGAAAATAAAACATTGCAATAGAAGAGAAGAAAAGAAATCTCTTATGTTTGTTACACTTTCTGGTTTAAAAATTGTTGGTTGATTTGGATGGCGTGTGCTTCATGTAATTAGACATTGCTTTTCAATCTTAGGATTGTACCAAGGGGAGTAGTGTGTACCTTCCCACTATTGAATACACCGCTGGCGAAAACCCCGTTCTTGAATACGTATATGGGACAAATATATGAATGCCTGACACCTCACAAACACCCGGTTCTGCAACTAATGCTTTTTGTATATGTTTGATAATACTACAGGCTTTGGTGTATGTCATCATTGCCCTTGTTTGTGCACAGAATGGAGCAGAGCATATGACAGAAGTGCTATGCCTAGGAGTCTGCCTTTCATGAACATAGATTCCTTAGCTACATTTGCTCAGTCGACGTGCTAAATTCTCACATATTTTTGCTGCTCACGTGGTAGTAGAGATGGAGTTTCCATTCTCTGCGCATTTCACAGTAGATAGATATCTGCTTGCGGGTTAACTTTGGACGAGTTCCTTGCAGGTGAAACTCCACCTGGTTCATCAAAGAATTATAGGATTATCTTCTGTCCTGTGGAACAAATGCAGGATCCAAGAGTGAGGTCTCCCCACGAGCTCCATTGACCCTAACGCATGGAAAGGGTATACAATACCCTAGTGATTGGGATGGGGCAACTGACCGGGTGCTGTGGAGAAACGCTGAAAACAAGGCCTTCTCTTTGAAATCTACTGACATTCAGGTATGGAGGGAGGCTTGGAAATTATCATATATCAAGCTGTTTGTAAGCTGAATATAATATAGTTAGGAGTTTTACTAATAGTTTAGAGATGTGTGAAGAACAATGTTTGGGGTGTATCTAGCTTTCACTCATTTATTTTTTAGTGGCTGAGATGTTCATTATAATGATGATGATAATTTTTATTCATCTGATTCGTATGAGAATGTCATATAAAAAACATTCTAGTCCATTATAAACTATCAACATTTGTCTGTGTGTTAATTTTGGGGTTCAGGTTGGGACTCGGTTATACCTGCAGATGTACAAGATTTGTTGGCAGGTTGTTTTCTGACTCCTAACACTCCTACTCTAAAGAAGCATAACTGGGTGTTTAGGGGGAGGGACTCGTCAGTTTTCCTTTTCTCTGAAAAGTTCATATTTTTATTTTGGGTCTCAAGAAATCTACCCGGTGTGGCCCCAAAAATATCAGGGTGGCAGGACGTTCACTAATGAGGGAACTCTAACTGGTTACTTCCCGGCACAGGAACTGTGATTGGCTCCACATCTCCTGGCACAAGATTTTGATGGGCAGTTTTGTTTCTGGCTCACATTTTTTCTAAGGAGGAGGGCAGAGTTACCGCTTAGAGCAGCATGCTTATACTACTTTGCTACAGCGGAGGAATGGTGCTCTTGGGCACTGTAGAGGGCAAACTCATGTCACCATGTTCAAAAACACCTTAAAAAGTTACCATGTTTCAGTCACTACATCTGAAAAAAGTTATTTGTAGTGCGCTCTTAGTATATGCAAAGATTGAGGTGTATTTGTATCTTTGAAGTCAATAGTATGAAACAACAAGCATTTGCAATGCAATAGGTCTCGCATTCTAGAAATTTTGACCTACTGGTATTGTAAATGAAAACGCCTTTATTATTCCAAGTGTTTTTAAACGCATAAATAAATGGCATTGTCATTTAAAATGCCAATAGGTTAAAATCTCGCAATTGCTAGACCTATTGCATTGCAAATGCTGGTTTTCTTTTCTTCCAGCTGTACGGCAGCTGCATTGCTGTGCAACAGGGCTACAATACATTGACAAACCAAATAGATCTCGCATGGGCGAGACCTATTGGCTTAGCCAATGCTTATTTAGAAATTATTTTTAGCCATGCTTCACAGCTAAGCCAATAGCTCTCATAGGCGCGACCTACTGATTTGGCCAACGCTTGTTCTAGCATGCCGGTTCTAATTTGAGCGCTTTGCTCCGTTTATTCCCACACCTAGGCGCCTCTGATTTACAGAACAACCAGAGGTCATAAATAAGTAATGTGCTCGTTAGTTAGCGTCACAAAGGTTGACGACTCTAATGTTTGCGCCACTTTGACCTGTGCAGCGGTGCTTGGCATCACACAATCGCTGGCAAAAGATTCGTAAATCGGGACCGTTATCTTCTGATTGGCAGCAAGGTGGCAACCACCGCTGTTATCAAACAACCCCTACTGGTATAGCACAGTGAGTGACTCCCCCACTATGTGAGGCCGCCTTCCCGGGCCCTTTGGAGACATAAAGAGGATTGTAACCAGGCCCGGCTCCAGGAGTTTTTATTTGGGTGGACCAAGAGTGCATTTGGGTGAGCCACTGAGGGCCCAATTTGTCGCTTCTTGTGATAGCCTACAAGCCCTAGATTATCTTCATATCAGAGCATGTGGAGAGTTATTTGTAAGTAAGAGCAATGTCTGGACCAAAGTGCAAACCCTAAAATTCCAACAGGCCAGGCTTCAACACAAGAAATTCCATGCCTGATTATCCACTTTTCTACCATTCCTCTCCTGTGCACCTTATCTCTCAGCTGAACTTGAGCCCCAGCCCCATATCAGCCACCATCCAGATCCACTTTTATTATTCCCGTAAAAAACATTAGTAAACTCACCTTCAAACTTAAAGCATTGAAAGTAGCAGTAAATATAATTAGCACGCACTTTAAAATATGTTCCACAGTTGCCCTAATGACCTGACTGTTAATTAAATAAAAACAGAAAGGCCATGACAGGGCCAGCTTTAGCGCAAGTGGAAAGTCTTTTTTGGCACCCCACCAATGACCTCTTTCTCCGCAGATACCATTACTACCACCCTCCAACAGTGCCCTTCATCTCTCTGTAGCCACTCTCTCATATGCATTTCATTTGTTGTATAGTGCTACTCATATCAGTGTAGGGTGTCACAGTACTTTACACCACACACACATTATACAGAGACAATGAATCATACAAGTATGTAAATAAGTCTATAGGGAATGTCACATAAGCCAATGAGGATTACAAGGTGTAGGAATCACGTTATCCATACTGGTGGGCAGCATATTTTAAGAGGGTTTGGGCTGGGGAAGCACAAACTCCGCATTTAAAGCATACCCCAGTGGTTGGGGGTTGGCTTTACTAATAAAAATGTATATCAGCCAAACTCTTTTTAGCAACATTAAAATAATGAAAGACTGGAGAAGTTCTAACTATATAGTAACACAAAAAAGTGAAGTTCTAACTATACCATTTATGTTTGTATGTTATCTTTGATGACAGTTCATAGGTCACTGTCCTATGTTAGGATTGTAACTTCTGAACTGCAAGTAACACAGGAATCTCTGTGACAAAAGCAGTAACCCACTAAGCTATCAACATAAAATACAGCTTATCTGCATTTCAAAACTACCAACAGGCAAAGGATTGCTCTCCAACAGCATCATTAATCACCAGTTATCTGGACATTTTTATTGTTGTCTTGCATCCATGGCCATGATAATGATAAAAACAATTTAAATGAGGCATACACAAAGTATGTGCCTTGCTGGGCCTGTGCAGTTTTAAAAAATAAAAACAAATAGTAACACATTCTCTTACCTACTCCATTAGTCAAACTTTGTGTCACAGCCTGATCTGATAAGCAGCTGCAGGGGTCAGGAAAGGTGAATCAGAATAAACAAACTTCTTTTTTCCAGCACTTAACAGAAAATGAAATATCCACGCAGCAGGACGGTAGGCAAAAGTTACTCGGTGCCAAATAAAGAATGTGTCCCCTTCACCATGCCCCCTGCACGACACAGCCCACCTTTCTAAAAGGAGTTGGGTGATTGGGGATGGCTGTGAGAAAAGAGCCCAGACCCATTTCACGCAACTCCCAGAATAGGAAGACAAGCATTTGCAATGCAATAGGTCTCGCAGTTACGCAACTTTGAGCTATTGACATTGTAAATGACAATGCCTTTTATTTTTGTTTTCGTTTTTAAAACAAATAAAAGGCACTCATTTACAATGCCAATAGCTTAAATTCGCGTAAATGCGAGACCTATTTTATTGCAAATGCTTGTTTAATCCGCTTGTGTGTGCATCCTGAACTGTTTTTCAGTTTTTAACCTTTATAAAATTATATGTATAGGTGTTAAGTATTCTTACTTTTTTACAAAAAGGCTACTGTTCAGTGTTTCCACCCACCAAACCCCACTGTGACCAGAGGCGCAAGTAGAGCCAAATTTCGGGGGGGGGTTGATTCTTCCATGCGCTGTTTTAGGTTTTCTGCAGTTTATATACACAAAAGTTTGTGGATTTATTGTGAAAGCTATATGTATGTAGGTTATATATGTAGGTTAACATTTCAACATAAATGACATTCCGCAGAGCCGCCCAAATATTTTATTATACGAGGGAGGAGGTGTGGCATTAAACCACCGGACTACAGGCAAGGGGGGGGGTTGATTCTTCCATGCGCTGTTTTAGGTTTTCTGCAGTTTATATACACAAAAGTTTGTGGATTTATTGTGAAAGCTATATGTATGTAGGTTATATATGTAGGTTAACATTTCAACATAAATGACATTCCGCAGAGCCGCCCAAATATTTTATTATACGAGGGAGGAGGTGTGGCATTAAACCACCGGACTACAGGCAGCTATTATTAAGGCACAGCCACACTACTGCAAACACACACAAGGACACAGGGCGATACATTAGACACGCTGCTACCCAGAGAATCGCACATCTAAACACGAAATCACAGACACACAAACCCACACAGTGAGTCATGAAAACACTATAATACATACAGGGGGTCACAGATACACACAAACAAATGCACAGGGGACGTCACAGAAGCATAGCTACACACCGGAAATGGCAGCTACACAAAAGCAAGGACACGCTGGGAATCACAAGCACACACACGCGTGTGCTGAGCAGAGACACAAACGCACACGTGACATGCAGAGGCAAGGCACAAAAGATACACAACTGCACGCACACGATGTGTATTACCAGACAGCACACACAAGTGCAGTGCAGAGTCACAACTATAGAGAGGAGCAGTCACACAAACACAGAGGCGAACTCGATCACTGAAGAGATGAACAGCCACAGAGTCACAGTGACAACAAGCTGTCGCCATTACGCCAACGCAGCCGCTTGTTTATTTTTGCATCGCACTTTCACTTTAAGTAAAAGCGCGATGCAAAAATAAACACACGCGGAGCAGGCACCGATGGAATAATTAGTCACTATAACTAAGATTCAGAAACTTACCTCCCACACAAACAAAATGCTGAACGCCATGTGTCTGCCTTGTGTGAAGTCGCAGCGCCGCAGTTTGTGAAAGTGGTATGGAAATAAAGATGTCAACATATTTGGCACGAACGAACGCCATAATGAATGATGAAAAGCAAAATCAAAGACCAGCTGCAGTTAATAGGAAAGAGTATATGGAACGGCACTATTGTGTGGTGAGGCGGCAAAAGTGACTTGCACAATAGGAAGAAAGTGGTAAAGATGGAGGGAGAAAAGAAACAAAAATTTGAATGATGAAAAGCAAAAGCAAAGACCAGCGGCAGTTAATAGGAAAGGGTGTATGGAATTCCACTATTGTGTGGTGAGGTGGCAAAAGTGACGTGCACAATAGGAAGAAAGTGGTACAGATGGAGGGAGAAAAGAAAAAAAAAACGAATGATGAAAAGCAAAAGTAAATACCAGCGGCAGTTAATAGAGTAAGAAGCAAGAGGAGCTGGATAACGACAGGGAAGGAGCGAGCGACTACTAGTTGGGCAAACGACACCAGGTGAACGCGTGCACATGTCCTGGGCTGAATGCGCTACTTAAAAAGAAAAAAACAATGTGGGGACATGTATTGTTGCGGTAGGGTGGGGTATCACAAAAGCAAAAGTAAATACTGTGCGGCAACAAAGCAAAGCGCGTGCATATGTTTTGTGTTTAAGAACGAAAGAAGAGCGCGTGCATATGTTTTGTCCTTAAGAACAAACCAGAGCGCGTGCATATGGAGCAGAGCCATACACGTGCACATCTTGTTTCACCCGTACGCGCACATCTGCTGTGTCTTCAGCTAAGCTGTTAGTTAGACAGACGTACGCGTGCACATGTCCTGTCTTTAAAGCATGCACATGTCCTGTCCCCCTTCGCCCACCAAACCGACAACAATAGGTCTCGCCAAGGCGAGCAGCGCATGCGCTGCGTCGCTAGGCGAGACCTAAAAACAACAAGCAGTGTGTATCACTGTAGGCTGCATGAGAGCAGAGCGACTATGGTGGGAGGCAGATCTCAATCGGCCATGCACGGACAGGGAATGGTCTTCCTTATTAGAGAGTCCCACCTACATCCCATGCAATACCCGATTTTGCTTAATCCAGCTGCACATCCTACATAGGGCCTATCTCACCCCTGACAAAATCAATGGGTATTTCCATCGCACTGATGCTGCCTGCCCCTATTGCATGCTAGTAGACACCAACATAATACATATGCTCTGGGAAGCCGGCTCTAGGGCGGTGCGATCGGTGCGACCGCACCGGGCGTTGACTTGGGGAGGGGGCGTCATTTTTGCAAATGTGTATTATCATTTTAAAAGCACCTGCTGCCTGGTTCCTGGCCTCTGGCAACTTTCAGACATCAATTAAAATGTCAAGAGAAGTCCGGTGATTAATGGTCTTCCTGGAAAGGGACCGGAGGTTTGTCTAGTGGAAGTTTTGACTCATCCTAAGGTAGCGCAGTGGGTTAAAATGCCTGCTGCTAAGAACGTGTACCATGCAGATAAGGAAGTGCATATAATGTAAATAGGTCAGTGGGTTACTGCTTCTGTAAGAGAGCTCCTTTTGTTACTTGTCCTTTATAAGTCAAAATCCTAATATAGAACATTGAGCTATTAACTGTCATCCTAGAGCTGCATGCAAACTGCAAGGAATATGTTAGAGCTATATGTTTTTTTGCCCACTCTATTATCTTAATCTTGCCAAAAGGGTTCATTTGGGTAGAAAACAATTCTTTTTATGAAAGAGAACCCCTAACAATGATGTTACGTTTTAAATTCTGAATTTGTGCTTTTCCTGAATAAGAACAAACTATATTGCCTACCACTATCGATGACATGTCACTCCTACACTACACCTTGTAGTACGGTCTGATGTTACATTTCCTATACACTGATTTACACACATATCATTGTCTCTGTGCAATGTGTGTGTGGTGTAAAGTGCTCTGACACCTTGCACTGGTATGAGTGGCACTATAAAACTAAATGAATGAGAGACAGTGGTTCTGGTGACTTGAGGGGCACTGTAAAGGGTGCTAGTGAGGGAATCCGTGGCAGAGGTGGTCATTGGGGGGCGCCAACAGACATTGTCGCACAGGGTGCCACCAGCGCTAAAGCCGGCCCTGACCCCTTCCACAGTGCTACTGGAGTGTAGTAGTGAGCCGACTGGTACACTGCAATGACAGCGCAAACTTGAACACGTGGGAAGTATGCGTGCTAGGCATATATAAAAGAAGCAAGAAGCATAAGGTCACATCCCGGTTTATTGATCTGGGCCTGCTGTTCGCTAAAAGACTGATCCACCGGCAATGGAAATCTCCGAACCCCCCCACCCCCTCCTCAAATCCTGAACTCTTTCACTCACCGCCTGTGCACAGACTGAGAGCGTTACTCTGCACAGGGAAGATGCTTAGGGATTCCGTCAACACCCATAGCTGGCAGCGGGGATGCCATTAGGGCGGATTTGCACACTGAAATGCCTGAGGTCCTCACACCATCAGATGCCTAATGACCTGTGATGCGGGAGTTGAGGATGCATTATGAGGGGTGCTCTTGCGGCCTCCCCTGACATGCCTGCTTCGGGAGTGATATATTCCCCGGCAACTCCCTGTTTATGATGCTGAGACCGGCAGAGACGGACGCACTGCCTTTACTCTAATAGACGACAGAACGGTGTTGCTCATTGGGGAATTGGGGATGGATGGTTCGGGCAAATGCACTAGTTAGGGTTGCTAATTCTTTTACCCCTAGTTCAATTGTATCAAATTGAGTTTGTAACGTTTACCTCTGATATTGCATAATGTCAATTACTGCGCAGGATACATATCCTAATTTATCCGTCACTTTCATTGATGCTGATGTACTCATGCCCTACCTGGCTGTAAGAGTGTCTCCCGCTCGTTTCCCATTGATGGATGTTGTCTGATACTCTGATAGTTACCTTGGACTCGTGCCACTGGCAAATGCTGTCACAGCCAGTTCAGACACTCCTGCTCTTGTTGTAATATTCAATATTGAAACAAATTTGCATTGTCATAGCATGATGTACCATTTCATTGATATTCTTATACTTGTAAGCATGTAAAATTAACTAAACAAAAAAAGCAATAAACAGATTTAAACAAAAAAATGAGAGTAGAGCAACTATAGAACAAGGATTATCACACTCACCTGTGCCATCTGCTTTGTGACGGGCTGTGGGATCACCTTCTCCAGTCCTTGCGTGATCCAGTCAAGCACACTGCCAAAGAAAAAACCATAAAGTTTCAAAGCCAATGTCTCAGTTTCCTCCATCCTATCTGATTCTCAATGCTGCACACTTCTGATGTATTTTGGGGTATGCAGGCACCCCCAGAGCACCTTTAAACAAGCATTGGCATAGCCAATAGGTCTCGCCTTTGGGATCTTATAAGTTTTTACCTATGCAACAGTAGTTGTTTTTGCACTAAGGATATTGTTCAGGATAACTAAACATTTTTTATGTTTTATTGTATATGGCAATATGTTTTGATTTTGGCACATTATAATTATTTAGTTATGCAGTATAATATTGTTGTTGTAATATTATGAACTGTTGTATGTTGAAACATTTGTAAGCTCCTAAAGGCGAGACCTATTAGCTATGTGAATGTTTTAAAGAGTGTCAGGCAGAGACCACCACTTTAGTCAGGCCAAGGGAGTTACACGCCAAAGATAACCCCTGCTTACCCTCTTGGTAGCTTGGCACAACTCTTAACCTATACTGATCTATCTGTGTTTACGTTTGAGTGCATTAATATAATAAGTGACTAGACATGCAGCACATTATCCTGTGTGCTGCAACTGCATTTGTGATCTGGCAATATCAGGTGCGCAGAAGGATGGAAAGGCCAGTTTCAGCCAAGTTCCACCTGTGACTCGCATAATGCCAATGCGGTGACAGTCCAGGGGATGGTTCCCTTTCAGTTTCGAACACCACCACATCGAGCAGGAAAGCAGGGTCATAGCATGTAGGAGGAGGGGTGAACACAAAATCAAACAGGGTAGCTGCAAGAGGCTCCAAAGTGACTCTAGATGATTTCAGCAGAGAAAGGAGGCACATCGGGCCAGAATACCTTTAAAACAACATCCCTCCTTTTACAAATACTTCCCAGTTTCCACATTCATGAAGGAAGTATTACGTGTGACTCACGTAACGATGCATTGACCATCTTTGTTAATCTTGCCCTCACTAGTCTGTATTTCCAGGGCATAGCATATAAAGGCCAGGGCTTGAAAACAGAGCCCGATAACGACCCGTTTCGGTGCTCAGTACCGACAGGACACGGCCCACTTAAAGCCCTGACCAAGGTTGCATCTTTTTCGTTTAACACACAAAAGGCTTGGCAGTTCTGCGCAGCTGTAGTGCCTGCATGCCCTCTGTTACTAAAGGCTGCAGTCACGGTTAATGCCATTCCATTTCTGGTGCTTTGCAGCAGTTTTAAGCTATTAAGAGTTTCTCGTTGCTCATATGAGTGATATAACTTATGATATTTATATGTTTCCCGTGTCTTCATTGCTTGATTTTGCTTGCAGAAAGTGTCACTCGTAGTCGTTGAAATGTCACTCATAATTTCACTGAAATTATGAAAATGTCACTCCTAGCAATCTGAAACCTTGGCAGCTATGCATCAACCTGCTGTAACAGTTCAACACACAGGCTCGCACTATCTTTCGGGCTGCCTGCATCCATTTAGCTGTCGGACAATTCAGCTAATGTGCTAAATCTGATTAGTAAAAGCTCCGCCTTGTCTGCATTCTTCTAGCACCTTCCTTGAGCAGTCTTTTACATTAATAATTAATAATAAAACATGCAAAACCTTTTTTATGCTTTTCCGCTTGAGTTGGTTAGCGCAGTCCGCTGAGATAGACTGCATCGCATTTTCCAAGACTGAGGAACAGAATGAACTAGAATAAAGTGTTTCCGCGTGAAATCCTGTCGCACGCGGCCCATTCTGATTTACCGCCGTGAAACTAGTTTGCCGCGTGAAGCTGACGCCATGACGTCGGTGATGCGGGATAGCGCTCGCTCTCAAACGAGGGGAAGGCTTGTAAAGCGGCAAAGTGCAACGCGTGAGCGCAAACCTAATGACCCCCAAGGAGATAGTAATCTCGTTTCGCTTCTGATGCTATTTTTGGAAACTTAGATAAGTCGCAGCTAGTGTGTGACTTGCCTCCTCTTATATAGTCTTTACTGTTTAGGCTATACTTCAACACGCCTATGTGAACTGCATTGATGTTTTTCATTCATGATATATTGAAATGTTTTCATACAGATGGTGTCAGGATGTTTTATGAATAGATACATAACGGCAGATTTTTAATACATTATTAGAACAAGAGAGGAGCGGGGCGAGCGAGCGCGGCAGCTCTGGGCTTTGAAAGCTGACCAGACGCTCAGTGCGTCATGGCCTTTTCCTGCGATTACCCGCACGGCCGGCATGTGTTTCAATTATCGCGCCCGCGTCTGGGCACGATAATTGGAAACAGATGTCTGCTGCGGGTGGCAACCGCAGGGAAAAGGCCATGACGCACGAGCGTCTGGTCAGTTTTCAAAAGCCCCTAACTTAAAGTCTCGCAGAGCAGCGCTTGCGCGCTACTCGAGGCTCGACCTAAAAACGTCCTCATCCTCCTCACATTAAGTGCAGTACCAAATCTGTACTCAATAACATTTGGTATCATTCTTCAATGTTGGGGACATCAGGGCATTGATACCTGCCAGCTTATTACTCCTGGCGTCTGTGCAAGCTTCAATATTCATACTTCACTTCAGGGGCCAGACATGCAGGGATTCCTGCCAAAAATGAAACCCCTTCCACCAGCACTTCCCAAGGAACACAGCACTTCATGTAGAGGCAACCCAATGGTACATAGCTACCTCTTTGCACTCACCTCAACTTGCACTGCTCTGGTCTGGTCTAGTGCTCTCAAGAGTAAGGGGCACTACTGTTGCATTACATTTCAAGATCTTCCACCTAGGTACAGTGGAGAGGAGTGTGCACACAGACTGCTTCAAACGGTACCAGTTGTGTGGTACTGGGATATGTCAGTCACCAGGGACTGTAAGAGGAGTCATTCTTCCTCGATCTTCAATCATGTGGCTTATGCACCAGCTCCATGAATGTGATGGGTTCTACACTGGGGTTGTGCTATGGAAGGTACTGTGGCTAAACTGTGAGAATGAATTACAATGTACTATGACAGGTCTCTTTATCACTCTAAACTTACAGTAATGGTTGTTCACCTCTTCATTCCTCACAGTAGCGACTGTGGAGGCTGTGTTTACATGAGGATGCAGCCTCGTTCACAGCAGTGTTATCTGCATGGCAAACATTAATTTCATAAGCCTTTCATTGGCCAACCCAGTCAACTTCTTCAGTTTGGACATGAGGAAATCGGTCAAAAATGTGCAAGATTCTACTACACGCTCTTGCAAACTTCAAAGGGCCAATGTTGTGTAGCAAGATGCCTTATGCAGTAGAGAGGTAGGGCTCTAAGTAAGTTGCTGCAAACTGAGAATCAGTTGGAATTTGGTATCAGCAACTGCAGAAAGAGAAAGGGTCAGTCCCCCACGGCAAGTGATGGTTGCACAGGAATCTGATGTAGATTCTTGTGGGATAATGTCTTTGAATAAGGCTGCTCAAGTAAAGATTTCCAGTCCCTACTGTAATTGTAATTGCTATTGCATTTACACAGTACAATACTGCCAGTGTTGAGGCACTGAAGTTTTCCTTACTTGCCTTTGAAAGCAGGCAAGTTGTTTGGACCAAATTAGAGAGCGCCTGCAATTCTATTGCGGGTGAGTGTAGAAGCAGAACATCTTGTGCTTGATGCCTATGTGTGGTTCAAGTTGTGTAGAAAGGTTGCACATAGTGGTGCATATCAGCAGGCAGGATGTTTATATTACCTGGGTGCGTGATTGAGGGATGAGCAACATGTTGGTGAAAAAGACATCCAAGAAAATTGGAAATGTGCACTAATTTGGTACACTGAGTGGTAGGCACCATAAACTGCAGGGAGTATGCCCCTTGTAAATTTATATCAGGAATAAATGATTCACTGGCACATTTTCAGCTATCTTGCAGAAGCTCATGTGATTGGGCTTAGAAAAGGAGATCCTTAATATGGATGCTAAAACAGTGCAGATAGATATCCTTCTCCCAAACAAACAATTCCCAAGTATGTAGCCATCCAACGGTAGTTAATTCCATATCAAGCAATCTCAGTTTTTAATGGGCATCTATGAGTTGGATCAGCTTCTTCAATGCACTCTGCCTGAGCCAGTGACTATGCCATTTATAGTGATCTGGGACTAGGTCGATCTCCTCAGTGTCTTTGAGATCTATTGGAAACCAATACTAGAACAATTAATCTGACGAGTGCCCATCATTTACAGTGTTCTGAGACCAGCTGGTCCTTCCCAGGAGCTTTGATTTCTAGGGTGTACAAAACCTAATAGCCTCATCCATAAAGGACAAGTCACCTATGGTCATCAGAGACTGGGCAGGCCTCCTCACTGACTTTGTTCTCTGTGGTCAACCTATTTATTTATTTATTTTAGCCATTTATAGAGCGCATGGTTACACCACCGGTGTGTCCCCGCGCTGAGCAAGACACTGTGGGAGGATATAACAGCGATCCGCGTATCTCACTGCGTAGCCCACACAGACTGTCAGATCTTCTTTATTATTAAGTTTTTGCGAACAGCCAAGTTTTAAGTTGTTTGCGAAAACTGCTTTCGCAAGGTTCGATTCTTAATGCCACTGGTAAGGTGTTCCATGTTTTAGCTGCGATGTACCTGAAAGAGCGTGCACCCATTCAAGCTCTGCGAATTCTCGGTACAGTTACCAGTGCCTTTCCCCTAGATCTTAGACACCGTCCGGGTGTGTACTGAATTAGTAGTGGGTGAAGGTACCTTGGGCCTCTCTTCGATAGAATTCGGTGACATAGGCACATCGCCTTGAACACAACTCTCTTTTCCACTGGCAGCCAATGTAGTGCGGTCAGAGCTTTCTTTGTGTTGGCTCTTCTCGGCAGGCTAAGAACTAGGCGAGCCGCCGCATTCTGAACTGTCTGTAGTCTGGATATTCCTGCCTTAGAAGCTCCAAGATATAGTACATTCCCATAATCAATTTGGGAGGTTATCACCGCATGCACTATAGTTTTCCTGGCGTTTGGGGGCAGAAGATCCAGAACTTTCCTTAGGATTTTCATGGCCCCATAGCATTTGCTGGCCACCTTCCGGGTTTGCCCGTCAAAAGTCAGTTCGGAGTCGAACCAAATCCCGAGGTTTTTTACCTCCTTTTTTAGTGATGGTTGTTGGCCCAATGTTTCAGGCCACCATGCTGAAGACCATATGGTCGGTGCCTTGCCTACCACCATTACTTCTGTCTTACTTCCATTCAACTTGAGGCAGTGGTCCGACATCCAGTCAGCCACCTCTCCCAGGCATTTGGAAAATCGAATAGCTGCCTGTTCCTTGTCTTGTGACAGCATCACAATTAACTGCGTGTCGTCAGCATAGGAAACTATAGACACCTCATGTTTTTCCACTAGCTCAGCCAGTGGTCCCACATACAAGTGAAATAGGGTGGGGCTCAGAATCGATCCCTGTGGGACTCCCTTGCGGCAAGGGGATACTCTTTGACAAATATGGCCGTTGTGTTACTTGGAAGCTCCGTGTGGAGAGGAACGAAGTCAGCCAACACAGAGCATTTTGCCTGATACCACAGGCCTCTAATCTCTGGAGGAGTATCTTGTGTGAACGGTGTCAAACGCCGCACTTAGGTCCAACAGGATCAAGGCGGCTGTCTGCCCATCATCGGCGAATTTTCTCAGCGTTTCAGTGGCCATAAGGAGTGCTGTCTCAGTTGAGTGGTCCTTTCTGAAACCTGATTGCGACGGGTGGAACAGCTCATTCTTGTTGATATGATCTACCAGTTGTTTATTAACCGTTTTCTCTGCGATTTTGGCCACAAACGGCAACAGTGAAATAGGACGTAGATTCTCTAATACAGTTATCTCTATTGACTGTTTCTTTTTAGAGGACGAACAATTGCTTGTTTCCATTTGGTAGGGACCATGCCATTCTGGAAGGAGCAAGAGATTAGTTCAGAGATATATGGCATGATCAGTTCTGCTCCCTCCATTACTCTGTCCAGACGTGCAGGGTCTAATGGGGATCCAGATTTTATCCCTTTTGCTGTGGCTATGAGTTCTTCTAACTCCTGGATTTTAAATTCATCTAACGTTACTCCAGCGAAATTCGTTTGATTTATTAACCTAGAATTTACCAGTTTGACACTTGACATCTATGGTCGCCTTGGACTACACCAGCCTCTTCCATGGCATGAGGCCACACAATTGCTAGGCTACGTCTTGCCAGCTTGTGATTACCATCTGATGTGACAATCTGGAAAGGATACGAGGCATTCCATGGGGAGTGGTGCAAACAGCAATGAAAGGGTTAATAGTGGATGATACAGCTTGGCTCTGAATGTTAACACTTTTGGAGAGTTGTAACAAATGGACATGCACAGACCATCCTCCAATTATTCCAATCTTGAGTGCTCCTTACCGCTTCTCTTCAGCCCTGAGAAAACAGAAGCACAAGAGACAAATTAGGGTTTACAGGGAGACGTGTGTACGACATAAGGGAAAGTTGAGGTCAATAAGGAAACCCCCAGAAATATAAACAGCACAGAACAGACCAGCACCATAGATATAATGGCAAACATTGCAGACGCTGCATGAGAGGGAACAGTAGATCATACACCTATGCACACTATGATGGACTACTATATACAAGAATCAAAAGCCACACCCTATATAAAGAATATACAACACGTGCACGTCATGAAGAATGATCAGTATATCACGCATAAAGGAAAGGAAAAACAGTTGACACACAAAGGAGGAGAATGATGATCAAAAGGACATACTGACTGTTGAGAATGATCAACAGCATTGCTACTCAATGAATGGATATTTTCAACAGTACTAGCATGCCACATGAGAAAAGACCAATAAAAGCACTCAAGAAAAATACAAAGAACAGATATTTCCTACAAATGATGTAAAAAAAACACACTCTACAGGTGATGCTTACTAATGCCAAGCTATAGACTAGGTATAACAATAGAGTTTCAAATTTCTTACCTGCTGGTCTTTGCATCTTTTTCAGAAAATCGACGTGCTGAGGAAATAAAAAAACAAGTCAAAAATTCAATATGTTTGCTCTGTACATTGAGTGGTGCCGGGGATGGTGAAACTATGGGACATAGTGCTAAAAGCTTCTTCATATATTCCACTAGGGACTATCCTGCAACTTGTCCAGTCACCTCAAGCGGGATATCTAGAAGAAAATCTAACCTCTCAGTATCCTGGAAGCACCTAGACAGATGTCGTAAAAGAGGAGTGCCTATAGGTTCTATAATATGACATGACCCAGTCATCTTTTTCTTTACCCATAACTCTGTGATACCCACCCTTGCAAGGCAGTGAGTATGAGAGGGTAGTGTTACACAGCGACCGGCATGCAGATATAAGCAACTCAGTGGAAAGTTGCTAAATTACACCCTTGTGTGCCACTGCTGGACAAATGTCATACAGGACCTGGAAAAGGGATGTCGGGTCACAGCAGAGGAAAAGAGGATCTAAGAAGCTTGTAATTTATTTTTCTGAATTGATTATATATGGATCATTGGAAGGGTATAGGTGTAAAGAAAAGACTCTCTCAAACTGAACAGAACAACATCTCTCAGGCAGATCAGACTCCTTTTCATTAAAGACATAATACTAGCATTTTGAATTCTTTTTTTTAACAGATTTTATTAGTTTTCCAGCGTACCAAGGGGGCAGAGCCCAGAGGACAGAATACATTGAAATGCAGTATGGCAGGCCCTCAGGTACAGTAAAACACCCACCCCAACTATCTGCGGAACATCAGACCACAAGAACCCCCGAATCCCCCCCCTGCGCACGCACCACCAACTTGTAAGCACCATAAACTGTATACACAAAAGGAATATCTCACAGCGTCCCAGTAGCACCAAATGTTACACAGGCAGGTCATTTACCACCAGTCGTTCTATGGGGTCTCGAGTGGCAGGCTGTAACACCAGGGAGAGGTCTATACCTCGGAACTGCGCCCATTTGGCCCATATCTTCCCATGTTTCTGTGGGCATCCTCTAGCCTGAAACACGGCAACTTCCGCCGACATACATCTGTCAAGGGCCTTTTTCCAATTAGATACAGATGGCGGGGACGTATCTTTACAATGTTGTGCTATGTCCCGCTTGGCCAGGGTGAGACCCAGAAAGAGTAAGTGTTGTTTGTACCTGTTCCTCCCCAATGTCTTTCGTGCTGTGCAAAAGCGCCAGTCTGGGGTCAGACGGGATATCCCATGCCAGAACACGCCCCATGCAAGAGAGCACCCCAGACCAGAAGGGCTGTAGTGCTCCACAGCTCCACACCGAGTGTAAAAACGACCCCTCATCTGTGCCACAGCGGAGACAGGCCGGAGACGGGACTGCCCCCATCTTCCAGAGGCGGAGACGAGTGTAATACACCCTGTGGAGGTATTTGAATTGAATGAGTCGATATCTAGTGGAGACGGCGGCACCTCGAGGACTGGCTATCGCCTCGGCCCAATCGTCATCTGTCAAGCTGGGTAGATCTGCCTCCCAAGCTGCCCGGGTGTGGTGAATGGTGGTCTTGGAGTGTGTCGTGAGAGTTTGATAATTTTATGGGCCCCCAGGTCCCCCATTAGTATGCGCCCCTCCAGCGGGTGAAACTCCGGTAGTGATTCCAGCTGTCGAATCAAAGGAGTCAATGCGTGTCTGAGCTGTAAAAAGCGGTGGAACTGTGATTTGTGGAGAGCGAATTCTGCCTGTAATTTTTGAAAGGATTTGAGAGTGGTCCCCTGCATCACATCGCCTAGGGTAGAGATGCCTATGTCATCCCATCTGCGAAACCCCGCCAGTGACGCGACTGGCCGGAGAAACGTACCCTGCCAAAGAGGAGTGGCCCCAGTCAGCGTACCCCACCAGCCCATAGCCTTAACCGCCCGTCTCCATATCTGAATGACTACTCTGCAGGCAGGGGAAAGCGCCGTCAGGGGAGAGCTGCTGTACAAGAGTTGGAGCAGGGGAGTGCCATCCATGGTTGACCGTTCCACGGCGTAGGCCGGATCTGCATGGGAGCCATACCACCATTCATTAACCACTAGGAGATGTGAGGCCCAATAGTACGCACGAACATCCGCCGCCGCGATGCCCCTGCAGTATGTGGACTGTATGCAGGTTGCGAGCGCCACACGAATCGCGCCTCCTTGCCATAGGAATCTGTTCAATAGAGCATTAACCTGGAGGAACCACGACGGGGGAATAGGGTACGGATAATTCTGGAGTCGGTAGAGTAGGCGGGGAAGGGATACCATTTTAAAAATTGCTGATCTGCCGTATAGGGAGAGGGGCAGCTGGGACCACATCGTTGTCTCATCTCGGACGGCGTGGAGCAGTGGGGCTATGTTGCGCGACCAGGCATCCTCGGGACTGCGAGTGACATAGACCCCGAGATACTTAAGGTCTGTATCCGCGATGAGCAATTGTGCTGCCCACGCCTGGCTTCGCTGGTCCCCGTGAATGGGAAATAGTATGGATTTAGACGGATTAGCACAGAGACCGGAGGTCTCCCCAAATATACGGAGGATCTGGAGGACACGGGGCCCAGAGAACCAGGGGTCGGACATAAAAAACAGGACATCGTCGGCGTAAAGCGCAATCTTGTCCGAGTATTCCGGCGTCCAGTCTAGCCCTCTGACAACAGAGTCGAAGCGCACCCATGCGGCCAAAGGTTCGATCGCTAAGGCGAATAAAAGTGGGGACAGGGGACACCCCTGACGAGTGCCCCTACGTATTGGAAAGGGGGCAGAGCAGCACCCGGCCGTACGAACCGAGGCCGTGAGGTCTGTGAATAAAAGCTTCACATATGCTAAGAACCGGGGCCCCAGATTGAGGGCAGCTAGGAGTTTAAAAAAGGTACGTCCAGCTCAGGGAATCAAATGCCTTATCGATATCAGCCAATAGGAGCGCCGCAGGGCGGCCCAGGCGTGGGGCCTCGGCAATGGCATTGTGGACCCGCCTGATGTTGTGTCTAGTGGAACGCTGCGGCATAAAGCCAGACTGATCCGGGTGCACCAGATCGTGAATGCAGGTGCGGAGGCGATCTGCCAAGACCTTACCCAGTAATTTAGGCTCAATGTTTAATGGGGAGATAGGGCGGTATGAGCCCGGATCGTCCGGAGGACGACCGGGTTTGAGAAAGACCACGATCTCAGCGTGTCGCCAATCGGGTGGGAGGATGTGTTGCTCCAGGGCTTCGTGTAGTGCTCCTAATAAATGAGGACCCAGAACGGTAATATGACGACTTAGGAACTCACTTGGAAACCCATTTGGGCCTGGGGCGCGGCCCGGGTGCATATTGGATAGAGCCGCCTGTAACTCATCTAGAGTGATGGGCTTGTCTAGTGCATCGCGCACGTCGTCAGATAGACGACGGGGTGGTATGTCAATTAAAAAGGTATCAATCACGGGTGCCGCTATCACCTCACGCTCCTCATATAGAGCCGTGTAATACCGGGCGAATGCCTGGACCACCGCCTCAGGGGAGGAACAGAGTTCTCCCTCAGGGGACTTCAAGAATGGGACTGGGGCCGGGGACAGCGGAGCCTGACAGTCTATGGAGCATCTGACTAGACTTATCGCCCCACTGATAGATTCGGTATTGAGTCGCCAGCCAAGCCTCTTTCGCGGCATCCGTGTGCAGCTGATGAAGTTGTTGTTGGACATGAAGGAGATTCCGGCGGGTGCCAGGGTCGGAGCCCTCTACCAGTTGAGCTTGCAGGCGAACCTGCTGGTCTTCCAATTCCTCCGCCTGTTCCACGCGCCGGCGTTTTTCTCCGGAGCGAAAGCTAATGTCAGCCCCCCTAACCGTAGGTTTAAGGGCCTTCCAAAGGGAAACCAGAGACGATGTGGACCCCTCATTAAAGCTGTGGTAGTCCTGTATGGCGCGTAGGAGCATTTCTTGATAGTCCACGCTGCGGAGAGACCACGGGGACATATACGCCATCGACGGGGGGCCAGACGAGTCTGAAGGCGCAGCTTGAGCTGGATCGGGGAATGGTCAGAGAGGCCTCGGGGCATAATGGAGGTGTGAGATACCCTGTGGATGTAGCTATGTGGAAGGAACAAATAGTCTAGCCGTGAGAGGGTGGGATGGACGGAGGAGGCATAGGTGAACCCCGCCTCTGAGGGGTGGAAAGCCCGCCAAGCGTCTACCCACCCCAGTGTGTGCGCTAAGGTCTGTAATTTGGATTGAGGAGGGGGTGTATCGAGCGGGATTGCACGCCACCTGTCCCGTGGGGCCATAATGTCATTCCAGTCACCGCCCAGGATCGTCAAGCCCCCTGGAAGGTCTCCCCAGAGTTGTGTCAGTTTGTCTACACATGTCTGACCTAGTGGAGGAGGAGCATAAATACTCCCTATCGTGATCTGTTCCCCCGCTAAGGTGCCGGAGATAATCGTGTAGCGTCCCCCAGGATCTAACCAATGGCGCGTTACCTGGAATGGCACTCGGCGGTGAATGAGTATTGCCGTGCCGCAGGCGCCCCTTGTGAAACCAGAGTGGTACACCGTGGCAAACCCAAATCTGGATAGGCAGGGGGCTTTAGTGCCAAGTAGGTGGGTTTCCTGCAATAGCAGGATATCAGCAGAGTACCGCTTTGCCAGTTGGAGAACTGCCCCTCGTTTGACCTCGTTTAGGAGTCCCCGTACATTCCATGCCAGAATATTGAGTTCCCCGGCTGGAGTGTTACGTGAGTCGTGTGCCATGTCTTAGTGTCCTGGTGTATATCGACCGGCAGTGTGATGGTGCCGTAGTAGGTGGTCGTGTGTCTGGTGCGCACAACAAACAATAACAACCACAAAAAAAACTGAAACCCCACATTCCCTCCCTCACCCCCCACCCCAATACTTCCCAGAACGTGAAGTATCTGTTGCGGTGAAATCCTGACCTAAGCCCCCAACAGGATGACTCAAGCGGTTCCCCAAATGGATCCCCCCCCGCCCAACATTACCCAACATTTCTTACACGTCCAGGGCGGACTGTGGCATATACCCTTCAGAGCGGGTGGAATTGGCCCAAACACCTTGAGATTCTACGTTGCCCATCATGAGACCCCGCTGCAGGACCCTGATCACAAGGAATGGAGAGAAAACAGTTGTCCCACAATCAGAGCAGGGTCAGTCGGCAGTTTCCGAGTGGCCCTTGGCTCGCCAGTTGGAACGGGACCGGTGGCGTCTTGCTGTTGCGGGATTGTCTTGCCGGCCGCTCCGGTGAGAGCCATGTGAGGAATCCGAATCCAGCGGCGGCGGCGAATGAGGCTTAAGAGTATGTCTCTCATCCGTCCAGGCAAAGATCTCCTCCGGTGTGTTGAAGAAAAGAGTCTTGGCGTTGTAGATTACCTTCATGCGGGCGGGAAACAGCAGCGCATACGAAATGTTCAGGTCGCGAAGCCGTCTCTTGGCCTCAACGAAGGACTGTCGCTGCTGCTGCACCAGCCGGGTGTAGTCTGGAAAGACCATGATAGGATGAGAGTCAAAGACCATTTTGTCCTTGTGGAGCCGTGCATATCGGAGGATCGCATCCCGGTCGGCGTAATTGAGAAGCCGGGCGATCACCGGCCTTGGACGTTCTCCAGGAGGAGGCTTCTTCGTCAGAGCTCGATGGGCCCGTTCGACCACAAAGCAGGAGGACCGGACCTCGGGCGGCAGGAGTGTCATGAGCCAGTCCGAGAGGAAAGTGTCCATGGAGGTACCCCCGCATCCCTCTGGGAAGCCCACCAGGCGAATGTTGTTGCGCCGGGTTCTACCTTCCGCGTCTTCGACCCTAGATGCGAGCTCCCGTGAGACTGTTGTAAGTCTGTCTACCTGTTCCTGAAGAGCGGATACTGTGTCTTCCACCGTGGAGACCCGGTTCTCTGCGATCCGGTCCACCGCCTTTCGGAGGTCTTGACGGAGGAACGACATCTCTGAGCCAACGGCCCCGATCTGGACCTCCAGAGCCGTTCGCGGTTGGTTGATGGCCGCTAGGAGTGTCGCGGTGTCTGAAGACACGGTCTCGGCACTGTCTTTTCCGGTAGCTGTGGTGGTATAGTGGTCCATGGTGTTTTGTTTGGGGGCCCCCGACCCGGGTTTGTCCTTGCCCAACGCTGCGCGGGGGTGTAGGCCGGGGAAGTTCCCTCAAGCCAGCTGCGGCAGAGGATGCGTGCGAGAGGGTGGGCCCCACCGGAGCGCAGCCGACGGTGGCCGGTAAGAGCGGACTTCACAACGTCGGGAGGGTGTCACCAGAGCTCCCAATAGTCACAGCGCTGTAGCTGGTCTGTGCCCCTGCCTCACACTCCGCCACACGCCGTAGACAGAAGGAAGGAGTGCCCCTGGGCGTCGAGTGGTTGCGGGGAGTCGTACGCTGCTTAGAGGCCACGGGGTCCCAGCATGGGGTCGACAGCAAGAGGTCCAACTCCGAGGGCCAGCCCCCAAAGGACAGCGCACAGCACACGGCCCCCAGGGTCTCAGTCCACGAACGCTCCAGGGCCGCCTCCGCGGTCCGGGCCCCCGGCGCCCCGCCTCACAGCCTCGGCCCCAGCCCAGAAGGATCCGCTGTCCGACTAAAGAGAGCGCCCCAATCAACTTGCACGAAGGGCGCTGAGCGCCGTGAGCCCTACCGAGTTCCTGGCTCCGTCCGGGTCTTCCGATCACCAGCAGTGCTCAGGAGGTGGGGGGAGGGGCCGCCGCAGCCACGTCAGAGGCCCGGCTCGGGCAAGCCTCCGGATCGGTATCGGCACAGGCCTCCTCTGCCCCTCAGGGTTGCACACTGCACTGACCTGGGGCTCCGCTGGGCGGGACCACCGCTGGGCGAGAGTTACATCAGAGGCAGTCTGGGGATCGCGGCCCAGCCCCACCTCCGCCGCACGCCGTCTCGTAGCCTCCGGGGATGCCGCCTCCGTGTCGGTGCCGGACTCGGATCGCCAGAACACTCCACCGGCGTCGGAGTTCGCCCAGAAGGTCTCGGAACGTTCTGCAGCAGATTCCCCGCGGCGGTGGCGTCAGGGACCAGGATTCCGGCAGGATAATGGCTCTGATCAGGTACGAGCCGGCGGAGCTCTACAGAGCCGCGTCCACCATGCTTGGCTCCAAGCCACGCCCCCCCGCTCCGCGAGTTTTTGGTACCAGCATTTTGAATTCTGATATTTTTTATTTCACTAGTGCAGGAGATATGCGGTCTGAGCTAATCCAGTCTCCTCTCAGAAACTGTATTGAGAGCAAAGTGTGTTAGAAGTTGTTTTTACTTATTCTATCTTGGCTTGAACAGTGCCTTAGTAATTCGAAAGAAATGATCTTAGATGGACATTGAAGAGGTAGCACTTTGGGGTGTGGGGGGCCAATGTCAGTTGCTTACACTGGAGGGCACTGCAAAATGAGCACCAGGGGTAGAAACAGAAAGGTTTGCTACTGAAGGACACAGAAATGATGAGCTGTAGTGCCAGGGTCATTGACAATAGCCTTCACTAATGGGCAATGAGCAAGCAGTGCGAAGAGGCTGGGGCAGTGATAGACACTCATGAGATGGCACCTGGGTTGTTGTATGCGAAGATATTATAAGTAGAAACTCAATGTGGAGAAGATCTTACTAGTCAAGGTTTAGCCAGCACCAGGGGGACAACTGTTGCATATTGAGCCTGTACCCTGAAAGTAAATCTTCTTTGAAGACTATTTTGATCTCCACCAACTGAGAAGCGATGGCTATTTGCATGAAGCTACTACCAGGTCCATACCCTGATCTTTGGCTTGTGGAGAAGATCTCACTAATAGATGCTTAGCTAGCACCAGGGGGACAACTGTCACACATGGAGCAAGTACCATGAAAGTAAATCTTATCTGAAGATTCTCCTTTGATATCCACTGTTGGACTTGGTCCTCACTGCAGGGTCACCCCCAAACTTTTTGCTTTCACCCTCCTTTTTTCTGGGCCCGTTTTTGTTGGCTTTTAGGACTCTGTGCACTTTACCATTGCATGCCAGTGCTAAAGTGCTTGTGCTCTCTCATTTAAACAGGGTAAAATGAGCTTACACCCAATTAGCACATTTAATTTACTTGCAACTCCCCGGTAAAGTGGTACTACATATACCCAGGGCCTGTAACTTAAATGCAACTAGTGGGCCTGCAGAACTTATTGTGCCACCCACTTATATAGCCCTTTTAAACATGGCTCTGGCCTGTCATTGCAGCCTGTGTGTGCAGTTTTAAAGTGCCATTTCGACCTGGCAAAATAAAAAGGGTCAGCAGGGTGCCTTCTAAATAAAAAGTTGGACATGTACTTTTAAGATTTACATGTCCTGTGTAGTGAAAAACTGAAATTCGTTTTTCACTATTGCAAGGCCTAACTCTTCCAAAGGGTAACATTGGGTTACCTTATTCCATTTAATAAGTGATAACTTTTTATTGGGAACAGCGCAAATATCTTGGTTGGCTTCAAAAGTTATTGTAATTTAAAATCCTCTTCATTGGTAAAGTTGGATTTTAACTGTACAAATGCCACTTTTAGAAAGTTGCCATTTTTCTGCTGGAACCATTTGGTACATGCAGCCTGTTCCTTGGTTACATGAGAGGTGTAGTTCAACCTTGTATATTGTTTCCAGATAGCTACACAATAGATAGCCTGGGTATTGGCAGGATGGGTGAACAAAGGCAGGATAGCGGAGCGGAGTTGAGAGTAGCCCCACTTGCAGTTCAATAGGCTGTGCCCTGTTCTTACCCTAGCCTTTTGTGCCTGTAGCTAAGGTGAAGCCAGGACAGGGAGGAAGGAATTTCCAAATACCTCGAGGGGGGAAGCCTTCACAAGTTGCTCCCACTTCAAAGAAGGCACCAGGGATAAAAAAGGGACCCTCAGACCCACGCTTCAGATCAGTTTTGGACCTGTAGGAGACTGAGAAGAATGACTGCTCTGATGCTATGCTTTAAGAAGCACTGCTCTGCTGCCCTGCTTCTTTGCAGCTTGAGTGAGAAGTACTGGAGCTGCACCTTGAACACAGGACCACCAGAGTGACTCCAAGGGCTAGTTGGCGGGCCCCTGATCAAAGTCTCAAGGACAGAAAAGGCTCCAACCATCTTGAACCCTACACTTGGACTCTGCCAGCTGTGAGTCCTAACCCCCTAAGTGGTGCCCCTCCAGTCCTGAACTCTTGGAAGTGGGGATAAGGGTGCTCTGGCAGCCTAGCTGTGGTTTTCACCAGAACCGACACAACACAACGCAAATCCCATGCAGCCCTCTCAGCTCCTCATCTGGACCGACATAGCATGAAGCAGCTTTGACACAAGCTTGCACTGCAGCCCTCTCAGCTCTTTGGAACCGACAGTGCATGACGCATCCAGACTCAGGATCCTGCATCACTCCTCAGAACCACTGCTGCACTGTACAATGCCCCGCATTAAGAACACAAGGTACAATTCTCAGCGGGCCTAACCTGGTCCCTGTATCCGGCCTGTGCTCTAATGTGGTTGACCTGAACAGGTGATTTTAACCAAATTTTTGGTTTGTGCTTTTGTCAAGGATTGAGCGTGATGAAGAACTGTTCAGTTTCTTTCGTGATTACCAGAGGAAAAGGGTGAGTACTCCAAGTAGCCACAGTGTTACTTTGCACAGTATAGAACACAAGAAAAGTGTCAGGAGTCCTTTTAGGAGGGTCCTAGTTAGGAGAAAAACACAAATGTAAAAATTGTCCTTGGAGGTGTAATAATGCTTGACTGGGAAGGGAGATTTATTATACTGTAGATAAGCCAATGAATTAAACTCTCCCTGACATCAGGATGAAAGAAGAGCCAGCATAAATAATCCAGGGAAGGAATTCAATTGGAATCCAGCAGAATAAAGCAGAGAATCGGGGCAAAAACTGAGACCACACCTCTTCCATCAGAATCATGAATTCAGTTAAACACCAGAAGAAGACGACCAAGTTTAACATCATTTTCTGCTGCCGGATTCCACAGTTCTACCATAATTCGAAGCTGCTAATTGCTCCAATTGTTCACAGAATGCCCCTCTAGGTGCTGTAATCACAGAATTATCAGAGTACCTGCAACGCTGGCAAGCTACAGGTTGGGTGCGGCATCCAGCAATACATCCTCGGAAAAGGCAGTGTGCACACAGAGTTCCTTTGACTGTGGACAGCAGTTGGTGAGTCTTGAGCCCCAGGTTCATCAGGATGCCATTGAAAGAAACAGCAAGCCAGTAAAGGAGCATGAGCTGGAGATCACCCACTAGATGGCTAGTCCTTCCCGTGAATCAAGATTTGAAGATGCCCTCTGAAAATCCGAGAGTCACAGACACCTTGAACTTCAATAATGGTTGTCCTTGTATAAAAAAAGAAGGGTCAGATAGAAGCTGATAAGGATCTAGAACATATGACTTCAGCTGAGATGAAGGAGAGAAGGAATCTCCAAGTGAGAGGCTATTTCAATCAGAAGGCCATAGGACTGATTTGATGAGTAATAACAAATGGACAAAATTGTAATAGAAATTTGAGTGCAATGTATGACATGGAAGAAAATGAGAAAACAACAAGAATTAACTCCAAGAATAAAGAGAGGCGCTTGATCTTTACTTATCAGAATGTTCCTTCAACATGATCTTTGAACAGTGTGAACCTTAAGAAACAGGTTGTCTCCGTTTTTCCAATTGATTCATGCTGCCCAAACGAAAGGGTCAGTCTGAGGAGAAGAATAAAAAACTCTGGGACGAAAACAGTGCATTGAATAAAAGAATGAAACCTTTGTAATGCTGCAAGTTGTGTTATTGTGGGGAATTTCTACAATAGGTAAATAGGAAACCCTATTGTCTTGGTTACCATTAAAGTAATATTGAGAATACTGTTTCCAGCTTTGATTGGTGAGCTCGGTTTGGCCATTTGACTGAGAAAGGTAACCAGAAAAAAATAGGCTTCGGAATTGCACAGAATTGCACAGATCTTTCCATAAACGAGAAAGACATTAAGTACCTCTATCATAAAAAGCAGTATGTGTTTGGCTATGAAGATGAAAAATATCCACCAAACAGCACTGAGCAATTTCCTCTGCTGTAGGTAACCTGGCCAAAAGAGAAGAATGAGGCATTTTGAAAATGTACCGCAGTAACCATTATAGCTTGACATCCTTCAGAAGATGGAAGATCCGTTATAAAGTCTGTGCAGATTGCATGGCCATGCTCAGAAGCTACATGTAGCGGTTGTAAATATCTAAAAAGTATGGAATGCTCTGATTTGTGTTGAGTACAAAAATTAAAAGCGAAAACATGTCCTGTATATCAGATTTAACAGTTGACCACCAAAAATATGGAAAACTAAATACAAAATAGTTTTACTCCTCTTTGCGCAGAAATTGCAGAGTTATAACACAGCTTTATCACATTCAATTGTAGTTCTATAGTCGCAACCAAAATGGCTTCCTGACTGAAATACAATTCATTTTTGTTGAAATATAGAAGTCTTGAGATGGAAATCTAATTCCTTTGGATCCACCGCTTCTTGAGCCAATTTAATTCTTTCAACAAAAAAAAAAAAGACGGGACAATACCAACCAATCAATGAGAAAAAAATACAGACTGATCATAAGTAAGAGATCTCTTAGGATAAATTGGGACAGAGTATTAGCAGAACAAATGCTTTGAGCCAAGAATATAAATGATTGTGAAATCATTATGAGCAAAGAAAAATATCCATCTAGTTTGACTACTATTCTCACACAGAAGATCAAATTCCAATGATCAATTTGAATTTCAAATGGTACATTAGTGCCCATCAAAAGAGAACAGGATGTCTTCATTGCTAAAAGTTCTCTTTCCAAACCAGTTGCATTCAGGGTCCTACAAAACATGGTATAAGTAAAAGACAGGATGTGTCAATCCATCTTTCTAACAAAACTGTCCCAATAGCTATTTCATAGACACCTGCTTCCGCAATGAACTTTTTAGAAGTGTCTGAATGGCATAAGATTTATATTTGGGTAAATTGTCATTTCAAGTGTTTTGAAATCTTTGTCCGCTCAATCATCCCAGGAAAACCCCTTTCTCATAATTTCCTTTTTCAAAACACAAATGATGTCACTAGTTAATTCTGCAAAATTCTTAATAAGTTGACAATAAAAGTTTGCTTATACAGTAGAACAGTGAGACTCTTTGGTGTGAGTAGGTGAAGATCATTCCAAAATTGGTGGAACCTTCTTTGGATACATGGAAACATCAGAAGCATTCACTTTGAAACCAATACACTCCTCTTCATCTTTCACAAATTCATACTTCTCAGGTTTGCAGAATAAATTATGTTTGCAGAATAAATGATGCTGCTGAAGGGCTGAAAGTGCCTAATTTACATGTTCTTGATGTTCAACCAGTGTCTTAGAAAAACCAGGAGGTCGTCCAAGTACAGCTACACAAACTGATTGAAAAAAACAGAACTGAATCCATAAAGCGCTGAAAAATAGCTAGGGCATTGTACAACCCAATGGGTACTACACAAATTCAAACTCGCCAAATGGAGTGCAAAAAGCGGAATTCCACTTGCCATATATGTAGAAGATGATACGAACCTCACAAATTGAGCTTGCTGAAGACTATTGCTCGTTGGGCAGACTCCAATTTAACCTTTGTGAGAGGCAAATCATATCGATCTTTGATTGTAATTTGATTTAAACCTGTACAATCAATGCAAGGTCTTGATCTTTCTTAGGTACAATACACAAATGTGCCCCTGTGGCTGGGTGGGGGGTGGTAAAATGAATCAGTTTTGTCAATTCTCATGCCAGTAAACCTTCAATATCCTATTTCGTTAAGGAATACACACATCCAAACAAGCAATAGCACCAGGTTCAGCAGAAATGGCGCAATCGTATTCTCCATGAAAGGGAAGTGAGGTAAATTTAGACTTAGCAAAAACTTGAGAAAAAGCAAGGTACTGACATGGCACTGACGAAAGATTGACCACAAACAATTTTGAGGTAGACTAGCTTATCTCATCATGAGGTCGCCAACAACTTCCTGAAGGATAACAATGACTGTGTTCTGATAGACCAATTAACATATGAGATGTGCCTCCTGAAACAAGTAATGCAAAACAACCTCCACACAACTGGACGACAAAATAGCATCAAAAGACAGCGCTTCAGTATGAACTCCAAAAGTGCCCTGTAATAGGAAAAAAGGTCAGAGACCATTGGAAGACAAATAACTGTTGAAAAAAATCCAGGCGATTTCTTTACTCTTCGTGGGATGTTATTCTTGATGGCCCAGTCCTGATCCACAAACTTTCAGCAAGCACGGATATCCAATAATGCAGAATAATGAATTGCTTCCCCGACTTCCGTTTTCAAAACAGTTGGTAAAAGGAACAGATGATTCTCAGTATTATTCATAGATGATCCAGTATAAGGAATTCAGCACACTCCTGTCTTCTATTCTTCAGGAGATCATTGGACTCTTGCTAAATTCTTCTGAGGTCGTTTTGCACAAGTCTGGATCATATGTCCAGCTTCACCACAATATAGACATAAACCAGCCTTTTGCTGGCATTCCTCTTCAAACTCGGTCAAAGAATGTCTAATTGACCCTACTTGTATAAGTTCATCTGAAGGCAAAGAAACAGCAAGAGACAAGAGATTCTGACAGGCCATATAGGCCTTTCTGGATAAATCAGAAAAATGTCTTCACAACTTCTTTCTTTATTATCGTGTCTCTCGTAATCTATGTTTAATTACCAACAATTGATCAGTAGGTTCAGAAAAATAAACAACACTGGGATCGAACCAACTCATTTTAATCTCCTCTTTCAACCTATTCAAAATGGTGTAATTTGAGTTCTCTCTACCCAAGTAGTTTCAGATGACCATTGACAAAAAATAATTACCTAAGTCAAAGCATACATTCCGACTTTCTAAATATCACACCAGTTTTCTTCTGTACTGCAAATCAGGGTGCATAATATCTTCTTAAAAGCGAGCAGGAAAGCATCATGCTTTTCCAAACAGGCATCTGAAAGCATGATCTATGGGGTATCTCATGTCAAAGCAGGTCCAGTAAGGCAACCAATAAAGTGACCCACCTTTACAAGGCAGGGTGAAAGAAGAAGCCCACTTTTAGAGAATCCATAATTTCTCTTACTTTATAGGATCCCCTGAGAAACAAGAGACACTGGAAGGGACTACCAGGATGTCAGTAGCCTTATAAAACAAGGTATGTTTTAATGGCAAGTCTTCAAGGCTTAATTATTGTAATGTGAAACGTGTCACTTAAGGAGGTCCCATTTACAAGGAAACTAAGTAAAGGCTAAAACCTCCATGTCAATGTAATAATGCTTTTTAGAGGATGGAGATACATGAAAGAGTAGCAGAGCCCTGCCAAATAACCCAGGAGGATAAAAAAATTGGAATCCAGCTGAAAGAAACAAAGAATCAGTGACAAAAACAGAGAACAAGTAGCCGATTTACACAACAGAAAATAGGGAACGAAGTGTGTTGCAATGCATTTTCCTCTTCCAATGGCCTCCCTTATATATGATTCCAATAGAAACTGGCATCACAGGAAAGGCTTATACTTCATCTTGAAATGGGAAAATAGTGTTTCTGGGAATCCAGCCATTTTGGAAAGGGTACTTTGTAGGCTTGACCATGGCTTATCCTTGCAAATTATGGCCTTAGCTAAACACACAAAGAACATTATTAGGAGGCGACATCCTTTTACTGCTGCCAGATTCTGCAGCTCCGCAGTGCTGACTAATATCTCCAACTGACTGCTGAACACCACTCCCACTGACTGCGATCATAGAATCATCAGTGCAGTCTAGAACATAAGGATGCTCAGTTGCGTGTAAGCATGGTGTCAAGCAAACACACCGTCTGAATGTCTGGTGTGCACAGAGGCTTCCTCTGACCACGAACAGCCTCTGGTGATTCACAGCTGATTCACAGCTTTTTTGGTCGATTACTCAAGTTCCTGAAAAGAGACCTTCTTAGTCAATCATCCAGTTATGGTCAGACATTTTTCTCGCTACTTCTGGAAGGCAACTGCTACAAAATCTACCAGCTGATATCAGATCAACAGGAGACACCTACAACTGATAGTAGTGGTGGCCTAGAGAACCTTAAAAACAGTCTGCTTGATCATAAGCTGTGCTTGAGCTCAGAATGAGAAAGTAAGATTTTTTTATCTGGTGTTTTTGCAAAGGTGGTACAAGCATTATGGGTCTGTGTTTTGTACACAATGCACAAGTTACTAACTTGTGTAACGATATATCTGTAAGAGACAGTAGTTAGTGACAGATTCCTTACCTTAGAATATCCCCAGGCGTCAGGCTGGATCCGGAAAGTTTTTGCGTAGCAGTACCCTTGCGCGTCGGTAGGCGGCGTCGTGCGGCTCCGCGTCCGTCGTCGGCATCGCCGGGATGACGTCGCGGGCAGTACTTAGACGCCGCCCATGCGCGCTGACGTCAGTTCTGTACACGACTTTCCGCGCCAGGAACGCAGAGCTATGCAAGAAGCTGACATAGGTGTCTGGAAAAAGTCTAGGGCCCTGAAAGGGATGTCCTTAACCCTAGAAATCAGTTCGCAGAACGGGGAGGATGGGTGGGGCGGTAAGGAATCTGTCACTAACTACTGTCTCTTACAGATATATCGTTACACAAGTTAGTAACTTGTGCATCTGAAAGAGACACGTTAGTGACAGATTCCTTACCTTAGAATAGATACCCCAGCAATACCAACCCTGGTGGTGGGTCTGCGAACAAAGATCAGACAAGGAAGTCCCGGAGGACAGAACGGCCAAAGAAGCCGTCCCTCCGGACCTGACTGTCAAGGCAGTAATGCTTGGTAAACGTGTGCAGCGAGGCCCACGTAGATGCCTGACAGATATCCTGCAGCGGAACACCGCGGCCTAAAGCCGTGGTAGCAGCCGCTGCCCTGGTGGAATGGGCACGCAGCCCAACAGGAGGCTCCTTCTTAGCCAAAGAATAGCAGGCTTTGATACACAAGGTTACCCAGCGGGAGATGGTTCTCTTGTGCACCGCCCGACCTTTTTGGCGCCCACGTAGCCAACAAAGAGCTGGTCATCCACTCGGAAGTGTTGTGTGCGGTTGATATAAAAGGAAAGCGCACGTTTTGGGTCCAGACGGTGGAGCCTCTCTTCCTCTCTGGAAGGATGCGAAGGCGGAAAGAAGGTGGGCAAAGTGATGGTCTGCCCAATGTGGAAGGCAGTAACCACCTTTGGCAAGAAGGACGGACGCGTCCTAAGAACAACCTTGTCTGGATGGACAGACAGAAAGGGAGGTTTGCATGATAGAGCCTGGAGCTCACTCACCTGCCGAGCGGAGGTGATGGCCACCAGAAAGGCTGTCTTCAGAGTCAGAAGACGAAGAGGACAGTTATGTAGAGGCTCAAAGGGAGCGCACATGAGAAAGGTAAGAACCAAGTTCAAATCCCACTGAGGCATCACAAACGGAACAGGAGGGAAGAGGTGCGTAATGCCTTTTAGGAACCTGTTAACAGGGGACTTGAAAAGGGAGGGCTGATCAGGAAGCCTGAGGAAGGCCGAAATGGCACAAAGATAGCCCTTGATGGTACCCAGGGCAGAACCCTGTTGGGCCAGAGAAAGAAGGAACAGAAGAACCTCAGAAAGAGGGGCAGAGAGGGGATTCACAGCCTTTGCTGTGCACCATGCCACAAACTTGTTCCACCTGCAGGCGTATACCACCTTAGTGGAGGGATGCCTGGCTGCCAGAATCACATCACAAACTTCGGGAGGCAAGTCGAAAGGAATCAACTGCCGCCGCTCAATCTCCACGCAAGCAGGTGGAGACTGGACAGGTTCGGGTGGAGGAACGTCCCCTGCTGCTGCGACAGAAGATCCTCCCGAAGAGGCAGACGGATCGGGGGATCGACGCTCATACTGAGTAGCTCGGGATACCAAACTCTTCGAGCCCAGTCCGGAGCCACAAGGATGACTTGGGCCCGGTCGCGCCGAATCTTCTTCAACACTCTGGGTAGAAGTGGTATAGGCGGAAAGGCGTACAACAGACCGCAACTCCACTCGCGACGAAAAGCGTCGCCGAGCGAGTGCCGCCTTGGAAATTCTAACGCGCAGAACTGCTGACATTGCGCGTTCTCTTCGGTGGCGAATATATCTAACCAAGGCTCCCCCCACTGTAGAAAGAGTCCTTGCGCCACTTCCGAGTGAAGACGCCATTCGTGATCCATCATGCACCTGCGGCTGAGTTCGTCCGCCCTGGCGTTCAGGGAACCTGCCAGGTGTTGAACCATCAGGAATATGCCCTGATGTTCCAGGCATGTCCAGAGGCGCAGAGCCTCCTGACATAGGGTCCACGACCCCACCCCGCCTTGTTTGTTGCAGTACCACATGGCGGTGGTGTTGTCTGTGAACACCTGCACTACCTTCCCTTTGACAGAGGGAAGGAATGCCTTGAGTGCAAGTCGGATCGCCCGGAGCTCCAGAAGGTTGACATGGAGCCGGGACTCCGCCGGAGACCAGAGGCCTCTGATCTCCGCCTCTCCCATGTGACCGCCCCATCCCAGAAGGGACGCGTCCGTCACAACTGTGTGCTCTGGCTGGGGAAGGGAGAGGGATCTGCCCATGACCCATTGCCGGTTCGAGAGCCACCACTGCAACTGTTTTGCAGTCCCCTCCGAGATCTGGACGTGATCGGACAGGTTGCCCTGGTGCTGCGCCCACTGGAACTTCAGGTCCCACTGCAGAGCCCGCATATGCCATCTGGCATGATCGACCAGCAGGATGCAGGAAGCCATGAGGCCCAGCAGCCTCAGGGTCATCCGTACCGAAACCCAGGATAAAGGCTGAAAGATCGGAATCATAGCCTGAATATCCCAAACTCGCCGTTCGGGAGGATAGGCCCGAAACTGCGTCGTGTCCAGAACTGCTCCGATGAAAAGGAGCTGTGGAGAAGGAATCAGATGCGACTTCGGCACATTGATGGAGAACCCCAGCGAGTGCAGGAGTTCGGCCGTAGTCTGGAGGTGGGAGACGACTGCCTGGGACGAGCCCGCCTTCAGCAGCCAGTCGTCGAGGTAGGGGAAGACTGGAACCGCTGCCCGGCGCAGATGAGCTGCGACCACCGCCATCACTTTCGTGAACACCCGAGGGGCACTGGTAAGGCCAAAGGGGAGCACAGTGAACTGAAAATGCTCGAGGCCTACCGTGAACCGCAGGTAACGCCGGTGGGCCGACAGGACTGGGATGTGGAAATAAGCGTCCTGTAAGTCCAACGCTACCAACCAGTCTCCAGGGTCGAGGGCAGTCAAGACCTGAGCTAGGGTGAGCATCTTGAACTTCTCCTTCCGGAGGAAGCGACTGACGTTCCGGAGGTCCAAGATAGGAAGCATGTCCTCCTTGTCCTTTTTGGGTACCAGAAAGTAGTGGGAGTAGCAACCACGTCCTACTTCTGGGGTCGGAACATGCTCGATGGCCCTCTTGGCCAAGAGGGCAGTGACTTCCTTCTGCAGAAGCACCAAGTGATCCCCTGACATGCGGTGGAATTGAGGTGGCATGGCTGGGGGGGTGGTCTCGAAGGGGAGGGAGTAGCCCCTTCGGACAATGTCCAAGACCCACCTGTCCGAGGTGATGGCACGCCAGTGGTGAAGGTGATG
This sequence comes from Calotriton arnoldi, assembly GCA_963921515.1. Lineage (NCBI taxonomy): Eukaryota > Metazoa > Chordata > Amphibia > Caudata > Salamandridae > Calotriton > Calotriton arnoldi. The sequence goes on from CAWUFW010000880.1 coordinate 608,789, forward strand.
GCGGACGCTGCCCCCTACTGGCGTGCTGTGCACCTGAAAGGAAGGACTAGGAGGGCTTGGAGGCCGTGGACGGGGCGGGGTTGGTGGCCTGACCCGCACGCTGGTTGCCTGACCCGCCACGGCGGGAGCCACGTCCTCGGCAACGCGAAGACGCTTGCTGCGCGGGCCGGTGGCTGGGCAGCGGACGTGACTGGGCGCCCCTTCCGTGGCCACGAAAGGGGCGAAAAGCAGAGGTTAGCGGAGGGCGCACAGCAGAAAGGCCCAGGGACTTGGCAGTAGCCCGTGAGTCCTTAAAACGCTCCAGCGCATGGTCTGCTTTGGTACCAAAAAGACCGACTCCATCAAAGGGCATGTCCATGAGTGTGTTTTGGACATCACCCGAGAAACCAGTTGTCCTCAGCCAGGCGTGGCGACGCAGCGCCACCATCGTTGCAAGCGATCTGCCCAGCGAGTCGGCGGTATCAAGGCCACAACGGATGGTGTACTTTGCCGCATCCCTTCCTTCCGCAATGGTGCGGGAAAGCAGTGCCTGGACCTCCTCAGGACACTGGGTCAAAACGCTCGCCACCGAATCCCACAGAGAGTGGGAGTATCGGCCCAAAAGGCAAGCGGTGTTGACGGACTGCAAGCCAGCACTGGAGGAAGAAAAGGCCTTCTTCCCAAATTGATCCAGGCGTTTGGATTCCCTATCCGGAGGGGCGGTAGGGAAGGCGGTTTGGGAGGCAGAGGCTTGGACAACCAAGCTCTCGGGGGTGGGATGTTGAGAGAGAAACAAGGGGTCGCCCGGAGCAGGGCGATGGCGTCGGGCCACGTTCCTATCCACAGGAGCCCTTGTGGCGGGCTTGGACCAGGTGCCCAAAAGAACGTCAGAAAGTGCATCATTAAACGGCAGCAATGGCTCCGAGGAGGTAGCCGCCGGCTGAAACACTTCCGTCAGGAGGTTAGTCCTGACAGCCACTGTAGGCAATTGGAGGTGTAAGGCTCCAGCTGCTCTACGCAACACCGTTGCAAAATTTGCTCCCTCCTCCGTAGCTACGGAAGGAGGAGACAGCATGCCAGAGTCAGGGGAGGTGTCCAAACCACTGGCATCCCCAAGTTCCTCTGCCCAGTCCTGATCATAGTCACACTGCTGTGTGAGAGGGTCTTCCGACCCCTCCCAGCTCTCCTGGTCCTCCTCCGGTTGAAAATAAGGAGGAGGAGGGACGTCAGGGACCCAAGGTCTCATCGGCGCCGGAGTCGAGCGACGTCGGTCCAACACCGCGTCCGGATCCGGAGAGAACCGGGGAACGACGCCGCCCGGAGCCCCGGACGGCGTCAGGAATGGCACCGGGGACATCGGCGCCGGCGGAGGCGTGGTTAGGTCAACCGGCGTCGATGGGGGTTGCGGTACCACCGGAGCCGGGATCGAGGCCGGGGCCGGGAGCGAGGCTGGTGACACAGGCGGCACCGGGACCGGAGTCGTCGGCGGCGCCGGGGCAACCCCATCAGGGCCCGCGGGGCCCGAAGGCGCACCGGAGGGGCCTTGAGGCCCGAAGAGGCGGGCCATGGCCGACAGGAATTCCTGTATCTCGGCCGGAGTCGCTCCAGAACCCGGGAAGAACGGGTAATGCGGGGGCGGCTCCACAGGCACATCCGGAGCCGCGGGGACGGTGCAGACAGGGGACTCAGCCGAGTCGCGAGACCAGCGAGGCGAAGTCTTAGAGCGATGGTGCTTCTTAGACTTTTTGTGCTTCGACTTACCGGAGGAGTGCGAAGACTTGGACTCCGACGACCTGCGAGGACTCCGCGACCGGCCCCTCGACCTCTCGCGTGACCGGGGCTTGGTGCAGCGCAGAGCCGACTGCCGGACCTCGAGGAGCTTTCGAGACCGCTCTCGCAAAGCCTTCGGGTGTAAGGCCCGGCAGTCGGAGCACGACTTCGTGTCGTGGCCGAGACAGTGGAGACACTAAGTGCGGGTCTGTGATCGACATCATGCGACCACAGGCCTCGCATGGCTTGAAGCCGGGCATCCCTACCGGCACCTTGGAGCCGAGACGACTCGAAGAAAACAGTGAAAAAATCACCAAAAAGTAGTCAAAAAAGACTAGGGCATTGCTCTTCCCGGATCTGCGCTTACTGGCGCGGAAAAAGAAGAACTGACGTCAGCGCGCAGGGGCGGCGTCTAAGTACTGCCCGCGACGTCATCCCGGCGATCCCGACGCCGGAAGCGGAGCCGCACGACGACGCCTACCAACGCGCAAGGGTACTGCTACGCAAAAACTTTCCGGATCCAGCCTGACGCCTGGGGATATTCTAAGGTAAGGAATCTGTCACTAACGTGTCTCTTTCAGATATGGTTAACAGTCAAGGACAAAGGAGTTCATATATATTCAAGTGTTAAACCTTTCATATATAGAGTGTCAAAACTCTCCAAGACTCAGCATTGTGTTGTAAAACCTTATTGAAGACTGAGTCTTTTTGGAATCACTCTTTTTCGATTGTTAGATAGTGAGTGTAGTGAGCCATCCGGCCGCTGCAATTAAATGTATCCACATCAGCCTCCCGGCCCAGGCGCGGACCGGAGGCTAGAAATAAAGGAGCCGACAACCGCTAGGGGTTGTCGTCACTACCATCTAACGGAGTGTTGTCTGCTCTTTGATCACTGCAGTAGTAGTCCCACATTGACCCCTCTATTATCCCCAGTAGGCCCCTGTATTCCCCTCATCACATTGGCGACGAGGCAGGTTCATACCCGAAACGTGCCTGGCTGCTGTTGGAGCGGAGAAGGCGGGGTGCAGAGAAGCGACGGAAGCGTCCCTTACCGTGCGGCCCAAGGAAGAGCAAGGCGGCTGCCAGGCGGTGCCGCGACCCACCGGTGCACCGCAAGTGAGGTGAGGAGGTCGCGAGCAGGTCGCTCCGCGCGTCGGCAGAGGCATCACAAGAAAAGGGGGTGGCGGCCTGGAGGAGGGGCCGCGAGCGAGGAGCTGTGCACCACCTCCGGAGAGCGTGCCGAGGCCCAGCGGGCCTGGAGTCGACTGCCAAGGCCGGCAGTGTGTGAAAGGGGTGCGCGTGACCGCGCGCAGGCAGAAAGTAGGCCAGACCACAAACCACGTGAGGGCCCAGAACACAGAGGAAGATCCCCAGAGCGGGAAGGCGCGTCAGGACGGAACTGGGGGCAGGAAGAACACATGTAATTCCACACCGGGATCCACACAAAGGAAAAAAAAAAGAAAGGGTGATCAAAGGAAAAGAGAAAAAGGAAAAGAAGAACAGGGAGAGAAAAAGAACGCAGTGGGCCACAGAGTGAGGTGGACAGGGAGAGGCAGCCACACCCAACAACCAGGGGTGAAACCAGAAAGCTCTGAGCACAAGGTACAGGACACAGCCAAAAAAAAAGGAAAACGTCAGTGCAGGCAGGAGATGGAGCAGGCACCGCAGGTGGGGGAGGGACAGAACATCACTCACACTCCACCTTGGCAGCACTACCCCCATTCAGCCAACCGGCGTACCCGGCTACGGCGGCACCCCGATGGAGGAAATGGATTGGCCGCTTGGAAAACTATTTTCAAGCGGCAAGGGAAATGGAAGGCGCAGTCAAGCGGTCGACAATGCTCCATATGGGAGGCGATGAACTTTACGAATTATTCCAAGATCTGCCCAACACAGGAGACCAGAAGGATTATGAGGCGGCCATGGCTGCGCTTAACCGACACTTAGACCCACAACTAAACCCCGATTTCGAGCACTTCAAGCTGCGTCAGGCGAAGCAGCAGGAAGGGGAGACAGTGGATATGTCCTTTGCCAGGCTGAGAAGACGTGCGAGCTCCTGCACTGGGATAGATAAGCAACTAGAAATAAGAGCACAACTTATACAGGGGTGCAGGTCATCCGATCTGAGGAAACTGATCTTACGACAACCTGGTATTTCTCTGGATGAGATACTAATCCTGGGTCGGTCACATGAGCTGGCGGACGTAAGAGCAGGGGAGATGGAGTCGGCACTAGCACGAAGGTCGGCAGTTACCAGCCAAGTACACCCGGTAACGATCAAGGAGGAGTGTGTGGACGCCATACAGAAAGGAGGAGGACGAGGCAGAGGCCAACCAAGTACACGCCAAGGAAAACGTGGCTGCAACAACTGTGGGATGGAGAACCACCCGCCAAGAGGCTGTCCGGCATATGGGAAGGCGTGCCTAAAGTGCGGAAAAATGGGCCACTTTGCCAAAGTGTGCATGAGCTCAAGGTCGACAGCAGGCACAGGAAGTCGAGGGAAACGGCCCAAAAGAGTCAAGCAAGTGACAGGGGCAACAGGAGGGGAGGACGAGTTAGACGCCCTATGCCATCGATTCCAGGCCATGGAAGACGACGAAGATGACGAGGCGTGGGTGGCTTCCTTCACGGGCAGGAATAACAAGAAAAGACGGCCACCACCGATGTGCCAGATCACAATCGGTGACAACGAAGTGATGGCGCTCATTGGCACAGGGGCGTCGGTGAACGTACTGGATGCGACCATTACAGCCAACTCAACCCTAGACCACAACTAATGCCCATAAAGGCGAGAATTTTCACATACAGAGGTGACACCCCCAATCCACTGCAAGGGGTGATAATGGTAGAGGTCAGGCATGGCGGAATCACTGCACAAACCAAGTTTCATGTGATGAAGGACAGCGCTGGAACATTACTTGGCTGCCATTCTGCAGAGGACTTAGGACTGGTCATGTTTGCGCACCAAATTCACCAGTCGCATGCAGCGGACATCATGGCGGAGTTCCCGACGCTGTTCGAAGGATTGGGGTGCCTAAAAGGAGTCAAGGTGAAGTTGCACATCGACAGGGGGGTCAGGCCAGTGGCTCTGCACCACCGGAGGGTGCCATTCCATCTAAGACCATTGGTGGAACCGGAGTTGGACAAACTCGAGAAGGCAGGAGTTATCGAGAAGGTGTCGGGGCCGACGCCGTGGATGTCCCCGTTGGTCATTGCTCCCAAACCGAAACAGCCAGGAGCGATCAGGTAGTGTGTGGACATGCGGCTCCCCAATAAGGCCATTGAGAAGGAGAGACACATAACACCAACTATCGATGAGATCGTAGCAGACATCAACGGGGCGAGATGGTTCTCGAAGGTGGACCTCAACTCTGGCTACCACCAGTTGGTGTTAGACGAGGCCAGCCGATACATCACAAAATGTTCTACCCACGTGGGGCTACGCCGGTTCAAATGGCTGAGCTTCGGAGTATCCTCGGCAGCCAAAGTTTTCCAAGATGCAATTCGTGAGGCCCTGTCCGGGTTGATCGGTGTTATCAACGTCAGTGATGACGTATTGATATACTCGCAAACGCTGGAAGAACACCACAAGAGGTTGCGTGCAACATTGACAAGGTTGGTGGAACAAGGCCTAACCCTGCACAAAGACAAGTGTAAGTTTTACTCTACGGAAGTAGAATTCTTTGGTTACAAGTTTTCGAAAGATGGACTTCAGGTGGACCCCGCTAAAGTAGAGGCAATCAGGACAGCGGCCATTCCTCAGAATCAGACAGAAATGAGAAGCTTCCTTGGGATGGCAAATTATTGCGGCCGATTTATCCCGCATCTGGCGACCCTTGCGGAACCACTGAGGGCACTCACAAAGAAGGATACCAAGTGGTTCTGGACAAGTGCAGCGGCACAAGCGTTTCAGGATGTAAAAGGGGCTCTCCTAAAAGGGGCAACTGTGGCATACTTCAAACAAGGAAGTCCGACAGAACTCATAGTCGATGCCAGCCCGGTGGGGCTAGGAGCGGTGCTTCTCCAGCAAACGGACCGATATGAGTGGGTACTGATCACATACGCCAGCAAAGCACTAACGGCTGTCGAGACTCGATATGCTCAAGTGGAGAGAGAGGAACTAGCGATCAGGTGGGCGTGCCAGCACTTTGAAATATATCTATGCGGACACAAATTCAGAGTAATCACCGACCACAAGCCCTTAGTGCCACTCTTTGGAGGTACCGCGAGGAATGGGCCCCCGAGGATCGAACAGTGGGCTGTACAACTCTAGCAATAGGATTTTGAGGTGGTATACCGACCTGCAGCAAACAATCCGGCGGATTACCTGTCAAGGCACCCGGTGGCCGTGGATCCTCAAGGGCAGAAGGAAGTCGATGGAGGAGCTGAGAGCTTCATAAAGCTGTTAACCGAGCTGGCATGCCCCTGTGCGCTGTCGCTGGAAGAACTGGTGGAGGCCACCAAAGAAGATGGCTGTTTGACGGACGTCAAAGAAGCACTGAAAGGGCACAATTGGAGGAACTTCCTGAATGGTGTCAGAAGACTGCCGGATGAAGAAAGAGAGACAAGAACCTGTTTGTGGCAATGCCGGGATGAGCTCAGTGAGAACGAGGAAGGCCTGGTGCGCAGAGGACCACTGATAGTTGTGCCCCAGAAGCTGTGGAGAAGAACGGCGGAGTTAGCGCATCAAAGACGCCAAGGAATTGCCAAAACAAAGGCCCGGCTGAGAACCAAGGTATGGTTCCTGGGGGTGGACAGAATGATCGAGGAAATAGTGAGAGGGTGCCACTCGTGTCTCCAAACGGGAGGTGAACCGCCCCTACCCCCAATAATAACGGAAGAAGTTAGCACACGGCCATGGACAGCAATCATTATGGATTTTGGCAAGTTCCTGGATGGGCGTGCTACGCTGGTGATGATGGACCAATACTCAAAGTTCCCGATAGTAGAAGTGGTGCCGTCGACAGCGTTTTAACACATCAAGCCAGTCATGGAAAAAACATTTGTGATGTTAGGGATGCCGGAAGAAATTCGAACGGACAATGGGCCTCCCTTCCAAGGAGAAGAGATCAGGGAGTTCTTACACCATCGAAACATCAGGCATAGAAAGGTGACTCCTCATGGCCGCAGGCCAATAGGGAGGTGGAACGCTTTATGAGGACCCTCAATAAGACACTGAGGATTGGAGTGGATCAGCAAGTAGAGAAGGAGTGGTGTCTGCACCAGTTCCTAAGGGCATACCGGTAGATGCCTCATAGCACCACCGGGTGTTCCCCGAGCGAACTCACGATGAGGCGTGCCGTGAGAGATGTGGTTCCGGTGAGAAGCCAGTGGACACCAGGAACTGTAAACATTGACGTGGCTCAAGCCAAGAGGAGAACGAACAATGAGAAAGCCAACCGTCGCAGGAGAACACAAAGCGTGAATTTGGAAGTGGGAGACCGGGTAGTGGTGAAGACCCGCCATCAGGGATCGAAGTTCAAAACACCATTTGAACGCGACATCTGGACAGTTGTAGGGGTGAAAGGGACCATGGTCACCGCCCGGCGAGGGAGTCGACAACTGGCGAGAAATGTGTTGTGGTTCAAGAAGGTCTGGTCTCCGGAGAGAGAGAGGGAAGTTGAAGCATCAAGAGCAGCCCCGGCGGCGCCGGAGAGAGAGAGTGGGTGTGTGGAGGTAAATTCAACGCCAAGAGAGGAGATGGAAAGAGCGTCAACGGAAATTGAAGAACAAGAGAGGGAACAAGAAGGCAAGGCAGGAGACAATGAAAGAGTGTGAGCGGGTATCACAGTGTGGACACCCCTATCGACTAAGAGAAAACCCTAAACCAAGCCAGAGGTTGAGAGACTTTGTATGCTAGAAGTGATAGCGGCAAAGTGGACTATTTGAGTATTTTGTTCACCGATGTTGATGACTTTCTTTATTAAAGGTTATGAAGGATGTAGTGAGCCATCCGGCCACTGCAACTAAATGTATCCGCATCAGCCTCCCGGGCACGGACCGGAGGCTATAAATAAAGGAGTCGACAACTGCTCGGGGTTGTCGTCACTACCATCTAACGGAGTGTTGTCTGCTCTTTGATCACTGCAGTAGTAGGCCCACATTGACCCCTCTATTATCCCCAGTAGGCCCCCGTATTCCCCTCACCACACTGAGGACTAGGTTCAGAGTCTTAAGGCTGAGTGTATTTGCGGTGTGAACAGGAGTCAGGGGTTTGGCTCTCTTACTAAAAACAGTTCTCCTCTGATTCTGTGGTCTTGCCCAGTCTGCCTCCAAGGCATCTCCAACTCCAGAGGCAGCAGACACCATTTATGTGCTCTAACTCAGTAAGCACCTTCTGGTAAAATAATCTCTGCATCTTCGGCGACTGCTCTATGGAGCTCCCCTATAAACTCCGAAATTATTCTAAATCAATCTGGGTATTTTGTCCTTACAGTAGCGTTAATCTGGAACCATATGTTTCCAACACATTCTTATTTTCAAGTCACAAATAATCCTTTCTGAAAATACTTTGGGATTCTTGAGCTTTCCTAAGGGCATTTTCTCTTTCTTTCCTACTTCACTATGGTGGCTAATCACTTCCTGTTTCTTGTCTTCTTCCACTTCCAGGTCATTCTCCATCACTGAAAGAGCTGGGTTCAGGCAATCAGTATGTCGACTGATTGCCAGTCGGTTGCTCGATTTGGATATTTTGTGTCTTCATGCTTCCAGCTCTTCCATTCTGCTGTCTTGGATTCCTAGCTCCTAGTGGATTCTTGGGCCTGCTGCACCTTGTTGGTTCTTGGAAGGTATTACATCTTCAGGTTAAAGCTGCCTCAAACCTTGTTACCTGTCTAGGGGCTTTTTAATCCTCACTTCACATGTTTCCCTCTCGAGCACTCGGACTCCAGTCCTTGTTGTTCCTTTCCACAGCATCCATCCCAGGCCTTCAGACTGGCACATGAAAAGAGGAGGCCCTATCTTTGCCAGAAGAAGACGGCAAACAACCCACCGAACTACCAAGAGCAGCCCTTGTCATCGCCTGCCACAAAAGAAGACAATAGTCTCCTCGGTCAGACTGTAGAAAATGTTATTAAATTAGTGAAAACATACAAGAAATGAGAAGAAAAAGGTTTAGAAAGGTGAGGAGTGAATATATTAAAGTTGTGTCAGTCAAAGTCTTTTGGTTCCTACTCATAGATTTGTTAACATCTAGCATCTGGTGATATAGGCATTGAAAAAGACATTGATGCCGAACTCAACACTAAATGCCCATTATTGATTATTTGGACAGTGTCTATTAGGGGAGAGAAAATGATGAACACGATCAAGCCTTTGACTTTGAAAGATGATGGAAGTGTGCTTTAAAATTATGAGGCCAATAGTTCTTAGGCAAACTAAGACAATATCTAATTCTCTGTCGCAATTTGCACAAAGGAATTGGATATGTTTTTAGTTTATTCCTCATCTGCCACCTTTAAGCAGGTGTTTTTTTTTAGCAGATGTCCTTCTATTGATAGTTGGTGTGTCAGTCAAATGCACAGCTTTATCATCAGCATATCTACGATACCATCCCCGAGTAGGAGGAGGAATCAATGGCATTCTTAGCATTAAGATTTCCCTCTATAAATGAAGTGAAGATTCATCCTCAGTCCTCCTCCCCTTTCAAGGCATACGGGTGGCTTCTGTAAATCTGACATTGTTGGGGCTCACAATCTGGCAAGTGTCATAATCATTTGACTTGCGTTTATAAGGGAGACAGTGCTCTAGTCATGCACGTGTCTGCAAATGCAGTGCTCTGTTAACAGCATCTGAGAAAGCTAAAAGGAGCATTTTCTAAAGCTTCCCAGGTGAAAACTGAAATAGATACAAAACTGGTATCTGAAGCTTATCCTTGAAACATGGAAACTACCACCAAATAAAGAAGAGAATGGGATAAGGCAGTACAAGTGTCGAAAACTTTTAAAAAGGGAAGCAGAAGTGAAAAACAAAGGGTATAGACAAACGTGAGACACAGTCTTTAGATAATTCATTAGCATTGCAGAAAAAATGGATCTAAGTTGGTGTTAAAGCACAAAGGATTAAAGAAACTCCTCAAAGCAATTGATCCCAGTGATGTACTCCTAGAACATCAAGGCACTCCTACTGTGAGCGCAACAACGGCTTTCTGCTTCCTGCTTAGTATCAGAGGCTAGCCTGCTAAGGGTGGAGTTTGAGTGACTGCATGTTCATAGTGTGCATCAGTTGATGTCCTGCTAGTCGCAGAGTCCCAGGGGCTGCCCTACTTGCAGACTTGTGGGTGCTGTCTCATGGATTGCACGATATCAGGGGCTCTCCTGCTAGAGGATGAGGTTGAGAACCATGGTTTGCACTGTTCATTGTAAAGGACAAAGGACTGTGCTGCCCGTAGGATACTACAAGGGGCTGTGCTACTCACCGGCACGGTCATGCTTGCCGCACTGAGAGTGGTAGAATACTTGAATCTGTACTGTTCATGGTATAGTAGAAAGGGCTGTCCTACTTTTCCTAAAGTAGAGTGCCAGGGTCTGCACTGTGTGTGGTCAAGTATCAAGGTTTGAAATGGTAGTGACAAAGTACCTGGAGCTCTCATACTAACCTTGGGAAAGTAAGAGTTCTTCCAGTGGAGGACTAGTACTAGCCATCATACAATTGGTGTTGTGACAGCAGCTTCTTGATCATACCAGCTGTGTTCGTTGACCTAACTAAAGTGGCTCTCCAAAACAGCTCCCACGCCTGTGGCAGGAGCAGTGCCAGGGGAAATCATTCCATGCCGGCAGGACTGATATGCCATGCCCAATGGTGGGTCTTTCATCTCTTATGTTATTCCTAAAGACAGAATCCCAGAATGCAGATCCATCTTCTGGAATAACAAATATTAGCCCGTGCAGCGTGAGATTTTTCTTCAAGTATGAAGGAAAAGTTCTACATTTTTACTGTCTAGGAGTGTGTGGTTTACTTGGTGGTCTCAGACAGAAACGAAATCTAAGGAAATGGCATTCAACAGGTTTCCCTATACTGGACAGCTTCTCCAAAGTCATTTCAACTAGCAACAGGTCCAGCACAATGGTGTTCCTGATGGTGGTGGAAGTGGCATCCCAGTCATTGGGAACACTGACGTGTCCCCAACACTAAACGACGAGGAAAGGCGGAGGAGAGCATACGTGATATCTCAAACCCATGACGATACTCTAACTTCAACGACTTTATGGAAACAGTCCATTCAATAAGCCTCATCTTGAACTGTGTGTTTTTAGAAACAACAAATGTTGAAAGGATGCTTGACCCTCACTCACACTAGGTAGCATTCGTTATCACTGGGTCCATTCTTTGTCATGGCAAATGTTTGTCATGGACCTCACCATGGCTCCTTGAGGTTTTCTATTTTCATGTGAGCCTTGCTCGAAGATAGCCTTGCCACCAAATATATTGAATTGCATCCCTTTTGAACACACCTACAGCCACAAAGCTTAAAATTGCGTGGTGGGGGTCAAACTAAACAGTTCATACCCACTCACTCACAAGACTGAAACACTATGGGGGTATGGTGTACCTTTTTATGTCAGCATGGAATGGCCGTCATGTTTGTGTCAAAATGTTAGCCTAAAGAGGTTTGCAGTGTTCCTCCAGATTACAGACATTCAGTCTTTCACTAATCCTACCATCTAATCTGTTTGTAGTGTCATGCATGTGTCTCTAAGGAAGTTCTTAAAACTTATTGGAAGGCTAGAAAGAGGGTATCATTAAAGGCAGGATTATGTACCAGATTCTTGTTTAATTTTTACATCATGGGGCAGTGAGCGAGGATTTACGCATGCATGGTGCCCACCTCAGTTTCCTCTAATTGGCTTCTGTTGTACTCTTTGCCCTATGCCAGGATGTGACATTGCTCCATTACTGCCCTTTTCTAAAAAAACGTAACTAACATTTCTGGTGGAAAACATGATGCAAGTAGTAGCATTACCAAGATGGAAATGAGGAAATGGAGGAAACAGAAGACAAGCCACCAGACTTGCTCCTGCCACGCACCTAGGGTATGGAACTCGATTCCAATTCATATTTGCCAGGCCCCTTATTCCTCCAACTTCTTTAAAGATCTGAATGCTCATCTCTCAAGCAACATCTCAGTCTGTAACCACTGGCCTGCTGGCCCACCTGAAGTCTCCCCTTGCTACCTGCACTGCTATTCTTGCCTGCATTCTCCCTCTCTCCACCTACTACTACTGCTCACACCGAGCCTGTACAATGTCTTCTAATAACTGTAAGCCCATCTGTTTATCACAATCTCTGCAACAGCACCCCTTCCCTCAAGATGTTCCCCAATCTACCCATTGGAATTTAATTAATGGCTTCCTTATTTTGTAGCTAGGTTCGTGCTATATAAAGTACCTGCACTCATACATGCCATACATATGTAGAGTGCATATCAAACTTGATTGCTTCTAGGTGCTTAGGTAAATTTGAGGATGGATTTATGGCTCTTGCGAAGAGCTGGATAGAAGGTAGAGCATGGCATACAAAGCAGCACACTGGGCTTCCCAGTCTCCTTAATAGTCAGCATGAACCCAGCCCAAGAATGGGGTAAAATTCATACTTCAACTTCAAGAAAACTGTGGCTTCTCTGCAGACACTCACAACCTTCTCAGAAGTAGGAATTCAGAATTGAATGTTAGTAACATAAATAACTGGTTTTGGGATCAGCCTTAAGAACAACTTACTTCACATTGGGAGTTGAAATACCCACCCCATGACAACAAGCAATTGATAATAGTCAGATTCTTACTATTTTCTTAAGGTTAGAAGATGGTTCAACTCCAGATTCAAGGCCTGCCCTGACAAAGAGATGACACAAGTGCCTGCTTTTATAATGGAACAGAACCAAGAGTTATCTGTATAGGGACTTAAAGCAAGCACTTTTTGTACAGGAGGAAGTCCAGGAGCATTCCTTCTAGCGAAAGATTAACAAGGGTTCCCCTTCTGGTGGAAGATTCCCAAGAAATTCCAGCATAGCTCCTGTATTGCGTTCTTTACACTTACATACACATCCTACAACACAATGGTTGCTACCTTATCACTTCTGACCACCCTTCCTTTGCAACCACCATTTCCACATCTCTGCCACCACTTGGCACTTCTTGTCATCCTATCAGATCACAGGACCTGGCTACTGTCCACAACCAACACACACTGCCTTGATTCCTCTCCTCCTGTCTGCCATTTGTCTTTTTCTCACCAATCCTCCCCAGCCCCTGCTTACTACCACTCTTTGTGCTACTCATATCTCTCACAGAACCCCTCAGAACCAGATACTTGTTGCTGTCATTACTTCTAGAACCTCTGTCTCTTCAATAATCTTATGAATTCCACCTTCAAAACCTCATTATCTCCCCATTGCCTCTTCCAAGAAGGCCCACATCCTGATATATTAATCTTCAGTCTTTCCTCTCTTTATCACTAACATCGGCCTCCTTCGAAATTAATTGTCTTTGCCTTTGTTCCTCCAGACTCTCTCTGAGCAAAGTTCAGAATTAATTTTTGGCCTTCTTTAAACCCATCGCATTCCCACATATTGCCCATTTTGTACCCGGCTATCCTCACCTCTTTGCGATCTGACCACTTCCTAGGTAAAACTTCGCCCCAAGCATCACTTTTTCCTCTCTAAACTCACAACATATTCAGTCATGCAGCATAGTTCATTCACGTTGCAGGACCTCCGTTGGAACATTTTGTTCGAGTTAATATCTGATCTTTTTACTGCTACCCTTCCTCTATAACCTCCTCAAGCAGATGGTCCACTACAAGTTATCACCTTTTCTGGGTTCACACTCGATCCTTTTCCCTCTGTACCTTACCTTCTTCCCACATCAGAACACCATTTATACACTCTGCTCACTCACACTCCTTGATCCCTCTGCTGCTTTTGACTCCATTGATTATTCCCCAACTCCTAACATTAGAGCCTGACCACAGAATGTCCACTAACCTGCAGCTTCTGGACTGGACTCCACCTTCACCTCCTGTGAAACAAATCAAAGAAATTGGTCAGAAATGTACTGAAACGTCCATATTGCAGCCATCTTTCACTGAGCCGCCAATATACAGGCTCTTTTCATCAAAACCTCTACCAATGCATTCCAGTTATGCTGTATTCTGAAGCACAGAGGCTGAACTCTATTCCCATTCTAGCTGTTTTCTCTTGCTGAGGAGACATACTGGACAGAGAGTTAAGTTTTTGCATGAATATCCATGAAAAGACATCGGAAGGAATGAGCTCTACCGCAATCACTTACTTCAACTAGATAGAGCAAGTTGCACTACAACTCACTGCAAACCTGAGGTATCATGTTTTTTATTATATACTTTGCAAGCACAAAACTGACTCCCTTCTCATTGAGGCCTCCACCAATGTACTTCCCACAAGTTTTTGTTGCCTCAATCTTTGTGGGATTTTGGTCCAGGGGATAGTTTCAGGGAGATATAGACAATTCCTTCACATCAGATCTGAAAGTTATAGTTTTCCTGCTTTAGGGACTATTTTGATGCTTTGTAAACAAGTTGGAATGTGTTTCGTGAAATTAACTCTCAACACCTAACTGTTTCTACTTAAGACAAACATCAGCAGCTGTACACCACCCACCAATCAGACTTCAGCTGTCTCCATCAATTATCCTGGAATCAGTTACATTACATTTAAATGCATCACCATCTCTCCTTGGAGGAGGTATTTCCTCCAAGCATTCCAAAGATATGGCTTGACTTGTGCTCTGCTGGACAGTGCACCTACTGCAGTCGCACATCTCCCTGCAACCAGTCAAACGTGCTCATCATGGAAAGGTGGCCTTAGACACATCAATGAAGTTGTAGTGTTTAAAGTGCTTTGATATTTTGTGCCAACTGTGATGGGCCAGATGCTGATATTTTAACATTCAACTATTTTAGAAAGCTTGATAATGTTTGTTTATTTATGTGAAAGGATTGACCTTTTTGAGTAGTTTGAGGTTGTATCTGCCATTTCTTGCTGTGGAGTGTCTGTGAGTAGTCATGCTCAAGTTTTTATCTAGTGTGATTTCCAGAGATTTGCCACCGTTGATCATTGTGGGACTGTAGTTTAGAGCCTCTACGTGAGTGCACCATTCTTGCATTTTTGAGGAGTGTCCTTGAGGAGATAGTAGGAGGAATTCTGTTTTCAGTGGGTTGTGCTTCAGGTGGTTTAAAGTTGAACAGTGCTGGACTTCGTTTAGTGTTTTGTTTAGGTGGAGGATGTCTCTGAGTGAGGAAATGTTCAGATAGAATGGAGTGTTGTGTGCATATAGGGGCTATGCAAGGTTAGCTTGTTGTAGAATAGCTGTCAGCACTTTTATGTAAAGACTGAAGAGAGCGGGTGATAGAACCAACCCTCAGGGGACACCTTGGTGTATGATAGTTAAATTGGTTCAGATTGTTCATATTTCAGTTTGACTAGCTGTGATCAGTTGTTGAAGTAAGAAGTGAACCAGTTGTGGGTTGTGCCTCAAATGCCCAGTGTGATTTTATGGTGTTTAAGTGTGTTTCATGGTTGACTGTGTTTAATGCTGAAGACAGGTCAAGTAGTATAAGCAGGCAAGAGTTTCCTGTAACCATCATCCTGAATATATCATCTGTGACGTTAAGTATAGCTGTTTCAGTGCTGTATCCCGCCCTGAAGCGTGACAGGGGAATGCCGAGCAGATCATGGTGTTCTTTGTGTTGGTTAAGTTGTGCTAGTACCCAATTTAAGAGTTTTTGCTAGGGCTGTGGTTACTTCATCGGGGAGGGGTGTTGTGATAGTGTTGCTGTCCAGACTCGGGTAGAGATTGAGTGGCGCAGACTGGTGGTGGTAAGGAAATTTTGTGGTTCACATAGGTCTAATTAGGGTTCTATGAGTTTGGATTGGATGGGGTACCGATCTGATGTTGGGATGGATATGTAGGAATCATTGAAGCTTGGGAAAATGTGTGCTGGCAGGGGAGTGATCACAGTGGGTGTGAAGTGATGCGCATGGAAGTAGTGGCCCCCAGTATCCATGTAGGTAGAACCTGCTCCCTTTTCTTCCTGTTTGTTGTGAGTGTGATGAGTCTGTGGTAGTACAAGACACTTGAGGCAATTGAGAAAGGGGAGTTCCCTTCAATTGGGTAAAGACTTCATTGTGTAGGGAGGGGTACAGGGTATCATTTAGAGTTCAAGGTGAGTGGTGTTTGGTTGTGTCATTTCAGGAGGGGTCGTCCATGCGCTATAATTGTTGGTCTTGGTCGTTAGCTGTAGTGAAGGGTAAAGTTTGGGGTTGAGTTGGGGTGTTGTAGACATGCTTGCATGGGTTTGTGTATGAGTATGTGTTGTGGAAAGGGTGAGTGGCATTGTTGTAGCTGGTGGGGGAAATTTTTACGAGGAGGATATCATCAGTGTGGGGTAGGGTTGTTTCTTGTGGGCGAGTTAGGTGTATAGTGCGGTTCATTCAGGTTTTGTGAAACTGTCATATGTCAAGGGTTATTTGAGTACTGTGCGTTAGTAATGTAGTGCAGTTCATCGGAACCAATGAGCTTTGTGCAATGGAGTCAGTGATATTGCAGTTATTCATGGACATGATCTGTGATAAGGTTATTAGTAATCTTTAGTCGCCATCATTTTGTGGCAATTTCATGGAAGAGATGTGTGGATAATTTAATGCTAGAGTGAAGACATTTTAGTTGTATGACAATTTACAGAAACTTCTACCACTGTTCCCAATAAAGAAGGTAAAAGCGGACCTATTCTGACCAATGGTTTTAAACCAAACGTGGTTACAGCTGAATCACGTTTCTGTTTTTTCACAATTACTTTAGGTGGTTCCTTCTACTACTCTTTTATGGGATGCATCACCTAAACGTGAGCCTTAACAGCTATTCATCTACTTTTTTGCAGTTTAATCTTACTAGTATGTTCTATATATCAATTCCTAGTCAGGAATGAGAAAAGAAAAATGCAGGGGTAGAGTCATGATTTGTCAGTTTGGTGATATCAGGACCATGTATCGTGCTAATTTGTTAATTGAGTTCAGTCAGTGGCGTAGCTAGACCTTTAGCCGCCTTTGGCGGTCCCAGTGTTTGCCGCACGCAAAGGCCGCATGTAAGAGCGGGGGGTGGTGGGGGGTTGTGGTTCTGGGGATTCCTGCCTTTGCCACCCCGCAAAGGCTGCAGGTAAGAGGGGTGAGGGGAGGCCGCCGCCCCCAAAACTCATGCCGCCCTAGGCAGACTGCCCCCCCTTGCTGCGCCACTGAGTTCAGTACCATATGTTGCATCTTGCAAACAAATCTAGATATATACCACACCCCCAGGTATGCGCTGCCTGGACATAGTGGCGATCTGATCCAAGAACAGTCGGAGATTATTTCATGCTAGGTGGTGGAACTCCTGTGCTCCCCAACACTTAGGGATTTAAACAATGGTAACTCAACAGAGTATCTTTGTTGTATTACAATGTCCTTTTTGGCTAAAACTCTTAACCAGTTGGATTCAAATGGTTCACGAGCTACCTATCGCACAATAACCTACTTATTTCACTATTATTTGGCTTTTACCAAACACCAACCTCAAAGTCCCTCATTTTTATCCACCATAACCACCTTTCCTCTGATGTAATCCTCCATGCCTGAATCATAGCATTCAACAGAGACAACCATTATACCATGCTAGCAACCCATGCCTTTCTAGGCATTATGATCAAGGAACTGGAATAGTTCTCATCATACCTTTATATCACTCATTTTTTGTCTCAAAGAGCTGTGCATTCTATCTGTCAGCCTCCTCAGGTGTTTCCCATTGCTCAATCCTTGTCCCTTTCCTAATTTTCCAATGTACTTCTTCTCTCAGGGGTATTTTCTTATTCTTCGGGTTCCATTATTACCTTCCATCTTTAAGACCCATCCACTAAACAAAGACCTCTGGCCAGCTCATAGTCTTCAGACACTGGCTGGCTCGCTGTTCCCTCATATTTAATTCTTCAAACACAGAAATTATTTATTTTCCTATCGCCTCGGCTCTCATGAATCTCCCATTCCCTTTCTTTCAGTTATCCTGTCACCTTCCTCCTTGACCTGTAAACTACAGGTGTAATTTAACTACAGAGCTCATATTGAATCCTTCACAACCTCCACCACCAAAGCTGCAAGGTTAGGTCAACTCAACATTAGGAGACCACCCAAACCTCATTTGGACTGTCAACTCTATGATTAAGCGCCCCTGTTTTCAGGAAGCTCAACAACTGTACCAGCTTACTGGTGAGGCTCCGGCAGTATTCTCTCTTCTTGATAAAATAATCAGCTTTGCCAATACAACACTATACAACATTGCTAGATGCTCACCCAGGTCACTTACACAGTGTGAAAGCAGGATGGCTATCAGGCAGACAGGTCGCAGTACAAGCTACAATCGTGCTTGTTCAAAGCTATACAAGGCCCTTCACCTTTTTGTATATTTCCAAGCTGTTCACAGTCCACAACCCACCACTCTCTCTACATTCACCCAACCAAAACCTTCTGCATGTACCAGACTCCTTGTGCACACAACGGATCCTCCAAACATCTCAGAACCCTTTGGTGGAACACTTTCCTCAGTCATATCAGTGCCACTACCACCCTAGCGGTGTCAGTTAGACCTGGCATCTTTTGGCGGGGTTTCCCTGTCTTTTTGCTTCTGACCTCCTGTTTTTGACCGTGCGCTGAATTTAATTTTTGCTGGCTTTAGGACTCTGGGCACTTTACCACTGCTGACCAGTGCTAAAGTGCAAGTGCTCTGCGTCTAAAACCTGATGGTAATTGTTTTCTCCATGACTGGCGTATTTGATTTACTAGTAAGTCCTGAGTACAGTGCTCCATGTGTCCTCAGGGCATGTAACTCAGATGCTACTAGTGGGCCTGCAGCACTGGTTGTGCCACCCACATGAGTAGCCTCACAAACCTGTCTCAGGTCTGCATTGCAGCGCCTGTGTGTACAGTTTTAAACTGCCATTTCGACCTGGCAAGTGCACCCACTTGCCAAGCCTAAACCTTCTCTTTTATTACATGTAAGACACCCCTAAGGTAGGCCCTCAGTAGCCCCATGGGCAGGGTGCAGTGTATTTAAGAGGTAGGACATGTAATTGTGAGATTTATATATCCTGGAAGTGAAAAACTGCTAAATGTGATTTTCACTACAGCAAGGTCTATCTCTAGGTTAGCATTGAAGCTGCCTGGTTACATCATACCAATGTATCTATTGTAGATAGAAAATTGGAGTTTGGTGTCGCCGGACTCACAATTTAAAAACACATCTTTTAGTGAAGGTGGTTGATAGATTGCAGGTCTAAAAATGCCACTTTTAGAAAGTCTGCATTTTCTTTCCTAAACATTCTGTGCCTCTGCCTGTCCCTAGAATACACATCCGGGTTGGATGACAGTTGGGCTTTGTGAATTCACTCTAGACAGTCACACACAAAGGGAGCTTAGGTGTGCCCTGCATATGCTGATGGCCCATCACCAGGCTGCCGAGCCTTCCTGAGCTAGAGTGGTGGAAGGAGTTGACACTTGCACCTGAATAGGGCAATGCCTGTCCCCACATAAATAAGTCTCCATCCCCTGTAGTGTGTCTGGAGCCAGGGCCAGGAAGGGCAAGGCTTTGGGCACTACAAAGAAATTTCTTTAAAGTCTCCCGACTTTAAAGGCTAAAATGGGTATATACTCGGAATACTTCTAGACTGAGGACATTCTGCCAGGAAGAAGAGCTGTTGGGCTGCCAGGAGGGACTGCCACTTTGCAGTTTGCTTTGCTGTGTTGGCCTGCAGCCTTCTGTTTCTGTCCTGGGAGTAAAAGGACTGGACTTTGCTCTCTACATCCTGCTGTCTAAATGTTTCTCCAAGGGCTTGAGTTGAGCTTGCCTGCTGTTGGAAGTCTCAGGGCCATCAAAGACTTTACCTCTAGTTACTGGGCTCATCTGCTGAGAGCCCTACTTGCCAAGTGGTGCCAATTCCAGTTCCTGGGCCCTTGTGAGTTGCTGTGCTACAAGAAGAAACTGACACTGAGTAAATTCAGAACTGGTGCATGTCTGCAACTTTGACGCCGTGCCGCAGCCTGCACCGAAGCCAAGGTCCCCACTCAATGCAACGACCACAACTTACAACGCAGGTTCAGACGCCACCGTAGTGCCTCCAAAGAACTGCCACTGCGGGCATTCTGAGCACCCTGCCACCGATGTCAGTGACTCACCGCTTCGACTGTCGCCGCAGCTGTGGTCCAGTTGTTTGAACTCTATGCTGCGCAACTGAGGCCTCACGGCTTGATCGCCAACATCATCATCTGTACCACACAGCAGTAAGGAACAGAGATAACACACCTGCAACCGACGCATCACCTCCGCTGCGCCTTGCATTGTCCCTGGTCATTAGCGGCTCAACAACCCTGCACCGCCTCCAGGAACCGACGCCTCACTTGATACAGTGACGCCTCTCCTACTTTGCGCAATGCACCGTTCCCGAGCGCCAACAACCCTGCACAGCAGTAAGGAACTGATGCATCAACTGCTTTTGCTACACCTTACCTCGCCTGTGCCTCGCATCATACTCGAGTTTTGACATATCCAAGGTACTTTGCGGGGGAGACATCCATTACCACGCGGGCATTGCATCGCAATGCCTTTACATCGTGGGTATTACAACGCAAGTCGTTACAACGACTTGCACTGGATGGCGCTCTAATTTAAGGAATAGTATGATTTACTATTCCACCACCTTCCCTACTGTACGTAGACTGGTGTTGGAATAGTAAATCATACTATTCCTAAGTCCAGCGCAAGTCGTTGTAATGACTTGCGTTGTAAAAACTGCGATGTAACGTACCGCGATCATTTTGATCGCGTTGTAACGTCACATATTCACTTTGCGGGGGTCTGGCTGACTCCTGTATTAGGCCAGCAGTCCCTAGCAGAATTTGTCTTGGTCAAGCGCGACCCGATAGCCCCAGTCGTAGCTATTGTTTTCCTAAGAACTAGAACTTTGCTTAATGTTGAACGCTTCATAACTTAATTTGTGTATGTTGGATTTTTTGTCATTTTGGACTTGTTTACTCAGATAAATATTGGCTATTTTTCTAAACTGGTAGGGAGTATGTTTGTGGTGTTGTCCCTGTGTTACTGTGTGTGTGTGTACAAATACTTTACACATTGTCCCAGGGGATAAGCCCGACTGCTCTTGCCAAGCTACCAAGGGGGTAAGCACGGGTTATTCTTAGTGTGTACCTTACTTACCCTGACAAGAGCGAGGGTGCCTACTTGGACAGGGTGCAAATCACTGCCCACTAGAGACCCCGGTTTTAACAGTGTCCAATTGTGCTCTTTGTTGCTTTCGATAGCAGTAACGGTATTGTTTACAAACAAAAGAAATACAACTAATTTAATCAGTTTGTTGTTAATAAAATCACACAGATTTGAGATGAGGTTGCACTGTCTGTTACTGCAACACTCAGGCCTTCTTCCAAGTGCAGAGGGATTTATATGTCAGGACTGGAGGCAAAGATTATGCATACTTTGTTCATATATTTTTCCCAGCAGCTTCAGTTAAAACAACGAACTGCATTTCCCATGACGCAGAGGGAAAAACAAACAATTCAGTTCAACCAATCAACATTCTGGATTCTTTAGATGAGGCATTGCTCCTTCCTGCTCCTCCTCTTCCTTCACTACTCCAGCAGCAGATAAATGTACCGTCTCTTTCACGCCATGAAACTGTTTTTATGACATGTTATGGCTGCAGTAAAATATTTTCGTATGTTTTAACTGCCCGTATGCTGTAATCGCCTTATCTTTTCAGGTGCAGGGGCCAAGAGATTGCCTTTCTGATTCCCTTGCAGCTGAGGCGCTTGTGCAGGGGCCAGGCTTGGGCACAGCAGTTCTCTGACCCAGGGCTGGACTGGGAACTGATAGCAGCCCTGGCAAATTAAGCCCGACCAGCCCCCGTCCGGCGCATTGCGAGCGAGCCCGACAAGTACTGGGGGGGTTTGGGAGGGTTCTCCCCCCCAAGAAAATTTTGGAACAAGACAGACCAAAATGGGGCATTTTACAGCACATTTTTCATTACATATTTAATTGTATCAACTTTCAAAGCACAGTAAATAGTAGATGATGACCTTAAAGAGCACCAGGTTACCCACCCAGTCATATGTGTACCCATAGACATTCTTACAGAGAGCACCAAAAATAGACACGAGTAGTGAATCAGAGAGAACAAAGTAAAAGTGAGACCAGCCCCCATATGGTGTGTAGCGAGCAAGCGCAGTGAGCAACCACTACTAGGGGGAGCAGGGTAGGGGTGCCCCGCTCATGCAGGGGCACCCTCAAACTTAGGACCAGCACCCCGCCTTCCGTATTGAAAGGCCTGCCTTAGGGGTGACTGGTAGGTTTTAAGTGTAGTGACCTCAGATATAGAGAAACCTATATCTATCGTAAATGGTGCTAGCACAAGCTTACACAGGCTGCAATGGCAGGCCTGGCGTCACAATTTGAGTGGTCTCTCATGGGTGGCATAATACATACTTCAGCCCATGGGAGACCCCTGGGGTACCTATGCCCTGGGTACCTTAGTACCATATACTAGGGACTTACAAGGGTACCCCAGTAGCCAATCTGGAGTGTACCTAAGTACTCACCATGTCAAATTTAGGGAAGAAGCACAGAGACTGGGGTCCTGATTAGCAGGATCCCAGTCAGACTAGTCAGAAAAACATAATGACACTAGCAAAAAGTGGGGGTGACCAGACCATGCAAGCAGATCCTACTTTCCTACGAGCCATATAAAAGAAAACTGCTGCTTTGCAGCCCCATTGATCCAGCAATTCCTGGAAGCTGAGGAGTAAGCCACCAGAGAACAAGTCCCCCATCATGCCAATACCTACGCTCTCTCATGCTGACAGAAACCTGGACATGGTGCCATGCCCTGTAGGGATTCCCTTAAGTGACAAGGCCAGGGCGTAGGGCTTTGTTGATTTACTGCGAGAGAAACAGCATTTTAAGCAGCCCATAGCAGTAGTGAGCAGAAGTGAATGGGTGACCAGGACTATTGGAGCCAGGAAAGAGGACACCATGAAGGACTCCCTCCCAGATCTGAGATTGCATAAGGTCTGTCTCCAAGAGGTTGTATCCAGCCAACCAGTATGCCGCCCATTCCAGTTGTGTTGAAATATTATAGTTCGAGAAATCAGGGGCTCCCATGCCGAGGTTGGACGTTTAAGTTTTGCAAATGCTATGCGTTTCCAACCCATGCCTCAAATTAGATAATTTAAAAGGATGTCCAACTCACTGAATTTTCAGGAATGGATCAAGATTGGAAGGTTGGCAAAGTAATGGAGGAGGTGGGGGAGCATTACCATTTTAGACAACACTATACGGCCCGCCACCGACAATAGGAGAGGGATCTAAAAGGAGACCTGTGACCATAACAATCTTATAGCTTTCCCCAGATTACTCTCCAGCAGGTCTACCTATGCATGATGGATTTGCATATAATGAAAGGTGTGTGGAGAACCTGTTAAGGTCCCACTCCCCAGATGGATCGTGCGTTCTAGGATGGCATTGCGGAAGGGAAATACTAACAATTATTTAATTAACTTTTAGCCCCAATAGCCTCCAGAATTCCTCTATAGTGTACACCACGGGGACCAGGGCCATAAAATATCACACAAACAGTATCATGTCATCTGTGCAGAGAGAAATTATGTGTGTAGCTGCCCTCTTTGAGATGTCGCAAAAAAGTCCCTGGGCACTTATTTGCACCCCTCAGAACGATGTAAAATCGCCTGACATTTAAGGGAGTATTACGGCTGGGAATTCGAAAAACGTGACCAATGACACCTATATTTAATCAGCATATACAAACAAGTGAAAAATACAAAAATGTGATGGATGGAATGCCTGAATTAATTTCAGCCACAGGTAATTACTTGGGCCGCATCCCAGTCCATGACAGTTTCACACCATGCCACCTCAGTTTTGGCCCAGCCATAAGCAAATCAGTCTTGGCGAAGCTCAAATAGGGACAGTCCATCCCAAACTGCCAGGCCAGGTCCTCCCTGAACCAGAGCACAAGCAACCCAAGACTGGTTCTGCTCTGATTGGGACTTATCACCATCAGTCGGGTGCCGCTTTGTTCCAGAGGCACAGCAAACCTAGGACCCACGTATGGGAATACTACACTTACAGCACTACAATGATGTTGCAAAGAAGCTCCAGGGCTCCTTAAGCATGTCTACAGGAAAGTGCCTAGAGGCAGACAGATAAGAAGAGAGGGATTGTTGTGGCACACAGCAGCAAAGGAACCATGTTTCGGAGACGGATTATCCGGGAGCAAGTATAGAGGCCGTGCCTTTCGGGGCCTTGATGAGAGCCAGATGGGACAAAATGTAGGCAAGCATCGTTGCAGAGGAGGGTGAAAAATGACTGCATAATGGTTTAGGAGTGATTCATATGCTGCGTCTTTACTAGGAAGCATTCATTTTGGGGAAAAAAGACTCAGTCACATGACATACTATAGCCTGCGCCAAACAGTGCATCTTAATGCCTTTCCGCACTCGTCTAGCTCAATTTATTGACTGCCTTTACCAACTCATCTTCATCTTGTCTCAAATAATAACTCTTGGTAGTGTGTGAATTATAAACAGGCCCGCCAAAAACTGTCCGAAACAAACGTTTGAAAGGCTGAGCCCTGCTTTGCAAGGCTTACATCACTATTACTGCGTCACAGACTAGTTTGGCTTCATCTGCACTTTCATAAAATAACTTCTCACCCATTAGACAGTGCACAGTAGGGGGAGGTGCAAAGATATATTCCAGGGTCCGAGTGTGTGTGCCTTGTATGTGCGAGAATTAACAGCGACGCCATCATCAGAGATTATCTGAAGATGCATAAATATGTGTAACGTGAATTTTAGAGAAAATAGGTAATTACCACAAATTGCCCAAGGACCGTGTCTGATTCATCCTTCACACACGAAGTGGAGTTAGTTTTATTCTGTAATTTAGAAAGGGAGTGGGTGGCATGTCCAGCAATGAGAACCATGCGACACTGGGGGATTCGTCCCTTTAAATTAATGTATGGCTCTGCACAATGCATTTCCAGCACGTACGTACACAAAACAAGCCTAAACAAAGTGGCTATTCCAATCTTTCCTGTTGCGAATGATACACATAGTAGTTTTGAGTTGGAATGCAAATCCTCTCGCCCCGTGATTTTTGCTAGCAAGAAAAAAACAATTTGCGCATTAAAGACAATGCTGTTTACGAGGAGCCATGGGTTGGTGAAGGAGGGCTCATAACAGAGATATGTGGGTAAAATGGACGAGACGCCATTACTGACGTCTGCTCACACTACAGAGACACTCACCGGCGGCGGCCTGCGGGCGGCAAAGAGGAGACAGTCAGACAGAGCAGAACTGAAGACAGCCTCCGGGCACAAACGCGAACTTTTAATACTTTTAATTGCGCGAGCCTCGCCCTGCCTCAATGCGCATGACAATTGCAGCCCCACCCTAAGACCGCGCAGTCGCGGAGACATGATCTGCGCGCTGCGCAGGCTGCGCACCGGCACCATCACCTGCCTGGCCTCGGCGACCAATGGCACAAAATCAATGCATCATGCATGCCATGATCAGATTCAGGCCTGGCCATGATGATAAATGCCACATGGATGCCAGTCTTTTTCCCCCGCAGTCTAGCCGGTCAGTCTGACTCTAGTCACGGCCCGAAAATCGGCCCCGCCCCCACTCAGAGGGGGCCGGTTTTGCTGGGGCGGCGGCAGCCCCAGCAAAAGCGGCCCCCTCTGAAAAAAACCGGCCCCCACACCATCCGGCCTACCGGGGCATTGCCCGGTGCCCGGAATCACACTAGGGGGCACTTTACCGTATAGAGGCCTGCTTTTCCTGATGAGACTACGCTCTTTTTGGCAGCCCCGCAGCAAGGAAAACACAGGTTTACGTGTCTTGCCTCGGTTCCAGGCAGCCTAACCAGCGCAAGAGAAAATTATTAAAGGCACCAGCCCCCAGGAGCCTGGAGCATGACGCCAGGTTGACGCCCTCCCCATATAGGGCCTAGCCCACTGAAATTCTATTTGAACTTCCAACTTCAACACTGTGTCACCTATGGGGTTCGATAAACTAGTGTTTCTAGTGTTGTATACACTGGCCAATGGCTTTTGGGATTTAGGGGTCCACAATATATATAAGGGAAATGGGCGAGTTTGTAGAGGAGGAAGAGGTGGAATATGTCCCTTGGGACACTCACCTTGCAGAAACTGGATGCCTCCGAGCAGAAGGCAGTATTTTCAGAAGAAAATCATAGAATTGGTAAGTGCTCACCCTAAACACCTCCCCCGGAGGGAAGACACCCCAAGACTTTCCAGGTCATCCGAACCTCCAAGGCAACCCAAACCTACTAAGCGCCCTAGAGACTCTTCCTTGGGTGTCGACTTGGATCACCTCAAAAAGGCTTTCCTGGCAAGTGAGTCACTGCTTGGAGGTACCGGGGTCTGGACCCACTTTCTGGTAATGCTGACCCCCTCTGGAGGTGACCCTTCGTCCCCCCAGGGTGACCCCGCTGCCACCCCTTCTTCCTGAGATGGGGACAAGAATCCAGGGAGACCCTGGCACCCAAGTCAGACCCTTCAGCCTTGCCCTCTTACCAGAGCAGACAGGCAGACCCAATGCTGGCTGACATGCTCAATCCCAACAGTATCTACCACCCTAGGTCATCTGAATGGGTCCAGGTAGACAGCTTACATGGCAGGTCATCTTTGCTAGCCACTTTATAAGGAGGTCCGCAATAGGCTAATAGCTGAATGCACCCGCCCTACTCTGGGGGAAAGTATCTCTTATCCCAGAGATCCACACAAAAATGGCCCCTTTCTGGCAAAATATATGAAGGATCCTAAAAGGACAAAGACCACTCCTGGCGGTCAAGCCAGGATAAGTTTCTAGGAATTGCAGGGCCTTTGACCAAGATGCTAGACAGGGCAAGGGAGGCCAAACAGTCGGGCTCCCTCATCTCCCCCAAGCCCCTCTCAGGCTAGGGCAACAGAGACATCATATTCCTAGGGCATGCAAACTGCGTCATCTCTATGGAGAGCCACATTTCTCTTCTTACTAAGGTTGAACCCAAACTGTGGGAACTATCTTCCACGGAGGCAGGGTGTAGGAAAGTAGGATCTGCTTTCATGGTTACTCCCACTTTTTGCCTGGTGTTATGCTGTTTCTGACTAGTCTGACTGGGATCCTGCTAATCCGGACCCCAGTCTCTGTGCTTTCACTCCTAAATTGGTTATGGTGAGTACTTGGGTACATCCCAGATTGGCTACTGGTGTACCCTTATAAGTCCCTAGTATATGGTACTGAGGTACCCAGGGCATAGGTACACCAGGGGTCTCCCATGGGCTGGAGCATGTATTATGCCACCCATGAGAGACCATCCAAATTGTGACTCTAGGCCTGCCATTGCAACCTGTGTAATCTGGTGCTAGCACCACTTACGACAGATATAGGTTTCTCTATATCTGAGGTCACTGCACTTCAAACCTATAAGTCACCCCTAAGGCAGGCCTTTCAATCCTGAAGGCAGGGTGCTTGGTTCTAAGTGTGAGGGTGCCCCTGCATGAGCAGGACACCCCTACAAACTACAGAGTCCAATCTCCTGGGTTGTAAGTGCATCGGCCATATAACATATAGAGGGGCCTTGCGTCAGTACGCGATGACCTTCTCCAAACTGGCTGTAACGAACCCTGTCATGTTTGGTATCAAACATGTTGGAATCATACCCCCACACCCTAAACGGTGTGGGAGGTATGATTCCATGCACTGTAAAGCTCCTCCGGGAGGCCCTCAGTGCTCCCGGTACCAGTCTTCCAGAACCAGACAGCAAGTTAAGGCTGCTGCCGACCAGAGTCACTTCCCTGCATCTGCAAGCACCGCAACCAAGCTAACCAGTCTGCTTCTCCTGGGCTCCCACGGACCATGAAAGACTCCGCAACACAGGTGGTGGTTCTACAACTCCCTCGAGGCCTGCACTGTCTTCACACGAGTTTGAGGCCAGTATCCCTCGTTGGAACCGCAAGAACCAAACCCGTGTGCACTGTGTTGACTTGTCATTGCAAAGGCTTGTTGGCTCTCTTCCTCAAAGATCTTCGGGCTCCAAATAGCCCCCACCTCAAGCATCTCCTGTGACCAAGATTTTCGTCCTCACCGCATCACTTGCACCGTGGGCCTGCCTCTTTGGTGAGCTGCTCGAGATCCTCTAGCGACTCCAGTGCCTCCGGCCTGTGGATCCTCTTGAGGGTCTTCTTTGATTCCAGCGGGCTCCACTAATTGCTCGGGGCCCGCTCGGACTCCCCTGCTTGTGGTGAGTCACTTGGACCTTGCTTGTCCTGACACTGCACCTTTTTCGCCTTCCACATTGTTTGCAGTTGCTTGTTGGTGCTTCCGACCATTACCGACCCCTCAAGTCTCGACATCTGATGTGGCACTGCTCGTGAATGGCTCCTGGTCTTCCTCAGCATCACCTGGTCCACACAGCTGCAGCTCCAAGGTCACGGTCAACTCTCCTGCAACACCCGACATCGGTGGGCATTCATCTTCCTTGCCTCCTGGTCACTCCGGGGTGACAGACTCTGTCCCCTCTGCTTGCAGGTACTTCTCAACTTGAATCCACCTTTGGGTTCCACCGGATACTTTCATCTTCTCCAGCAGCTGCATCTTCCTTAAGTTCTCCATTGAGTTCGACCGCAGTGTCCAATGCAACTTCACACCTATGTACCTGGCTTCCCTGGTGTAGATATTCTGGTTCCTATGGTATCCACGGGTGGGGTGACTCTCCAACCTTCTGTTTTCCATAGGGTTTCTTCAGGGTCCACTGGAAAGTGTCCTTCTTTAAAATTACAACCGCGACTTACCCATTGACTTGAATTGAGCATGCGGTCATTGGGTCCCCAGCACTTCTACGTCTTCTGGGTATAGTCTTGACTTGAGTCGTGGTTCGCATACCACTATTTTAGTACATGGTTTGGTCTCTCCCTGGCGACCACTGTGTATTTGTGCTACTTACCTGTTTTTATTGCAGAGTATTGTGTGCATCATGTTTATCTCTGGGTAGGAGATATTTGTATGTGTTAGTGAGTGTCTTATAATAAATACCTATTTTTATAAATATATACTGTGTGGTTCTTTTTCACTTAATCTATACCAATAAGATTACGTTCTGGTAAAACAAGCTACTTTACACTCCTTCTGGACTAAGCCTGAAGGATGCTCTCCACAGCTACCACTTAGAGAGCTTTCTAAGGTTGTCTAAGACCACTAAAATCACCATAAGGTTTGTCTGGATTACTGCAGGGTGCCTACTTACATAAGTGTGCACCATATACTAAGCCAGCCTCCTACACAGGTATTGTGGCGGTCTGGCCTTTTTGGGGACCCTCTTTATTAAAGAGTTGGGAAAGTGTGTCTCTACATTCACATCACTCGATAAAGCCCAGGCTTCGATTAATTATTTTTTCGCTACTAAAGTTTTCCTCAGGCCAGCAGAGGCAGGAGGTGCTCAGCTGGCTGCTCGTACAATAACGCCTCTCAACGAGGGTAGTATGCCAGATGAGGATTCTAGCAGGACCAGTCTAAATTTGGGACCTTCTTTCTCTCCAGAGATGCAGGAAAAGGTCCTTTAACAGGGGCAATTCCAGGGGAGGAGTCCTCGCCAAAATGTATACAAATAAACGTGATTTCCACAGACTAGATGGAAATGGGCTAAGGCTAGCCATATTCTTTCACAACTGGGCCCTTTTGACCGCGGAAGCATAGTTACTTTAAACAGTAAGGGGGTTCCACATAGAGTTCTAAAGGTCTCTCATGCTGGACTCACTTCCTCGTCAGTTGATCTTCTCAAATGCACAGGCTCAACTCGTAGATCAAGCGGTCTCAGACCTATTAGCGAAAAGAGCCATAGTGAGGTCAACCCTTCACCCAAATGGCTTCCTCAGCAACATCTTCCTTGTGGAGTAGAAGGACAAGGGCTTCAACTAGTGATAAACCAGTGGTAGTTCAACGAGTGTTGTATCGTCATTCAATATGGAGGGCACATACATTGCGCTCAGGAGACTGGCTAGTTTGCCTTGATCTCCAGGATGCCTACCTAACTATTCTAATTTTCCAGCCACACCACCCTTTCCTTCAGTTCTCTGGTGCCACCAAGCCTACAAGTTATCGACATTGCCCTTGGGCCTGTCATCGGCACCTTGGTGCTTTACGAAACTGATGAAACCGGTGATGGAATTCCTCAGAATGCCGGGCATTTGACTCATTGTCTAGCTAGACAACATACTTCTGATGGATCAATCTCTAGAAAGGCTAATGGGTCATCTGAGGACAGCCACCTTGCAAATTGGAGGATCTGGGGTGTGTAATCAACTATGAGAAGTCTAAGGTCTCTCCAATTCCTAGGATTTGTGATCGACTCAGTCCAGACCTCCCTCAGCCTTCCCACTCGCAAGCTGTTCAAGATCTGCCAGAAATTGAGAAGTCTTCTGGCCAGACCGAAGTGCTCCCTATGTCAGATAGCAAGCGTAGTAGGGCTTCTATCCTCTTCCATGCAGGCGATTGTTTCAGGCCCATTCTATTAAAGGGCTCTTCAATACCTCAAGGCATCCCATCTCAGAATGGGTCTCACTTATTCGGAAATATTACCATTGTTGGCGGAGGCCAAAGAGGAGATCAATTGGTGGCTATCACACATATAGGCGTGGAACGGAAGGGCGATCTTTGGTTCCGAACACGACATCATCATCAAATCGGACACCAGCAAATTAGGCTAGTGTGCCAGGTGCGGAGAATCATCTACAGTAGGAAGATGGTCAGAGCAAGAGCGATGCATGCACATCAATTGTCTGGAACTCTTCGACGGCTCTTTCGCAATCAGATGCTGGACCAGAGAGAGCCAAGTGCTGCGTTCTACTTCGCATTGGCATAATCTCGTCGGTCAGAAATATCAACCACCTTGGCGGTCCAAGGTTCTCACATCAATAACGCAGGACTTTTGGCAGTACTTCCTCTCCAACCAAATCTCGATTGTGGTGGGATACTTCCTGGGCTCTGCCTATTGGGTGGTGGAGTAGAACTCCAGATACTTGAGAGATTTGAGTATTTGGCAAGTGGATCCTCAAACATTTGCCTCCCTGTAACGCCTTTTCGGTCTGTTTTCTGCTGACCTTTTTGCCTCCAGACTAGATCACCAACTAACGAAATACTTCAGTTGGAGACTGAATCCTGCAGCAGTGGCGGCGGACGCCTTTCAGTGGGATTGGAGTCAGGAACAAAGATATGCCTTACCCCCTTTCGCAATGATAATGGCGGTCTCAGCACAGGTCAGATGACAGGATACATATATAGTTCAGATCACCCCGATCTGGAGATTGCAAGTGTGGTTTCTAGTTCTTCTAACAGTTTCCTGGAATTTTCCAATCAATCGTACACGCTATCTTCAAATTCCCAGAAATCCAGAGGGATTTCCTCACCAGATGGTACAAGACAATGGGTTGTCACTAATAGTAAGGAGGATTACTAGCAAAGATTGAAAATCCCAAGTTTTTCTGAACAAGCTCAGGACCCTATCCACAGGGCAAAAAGTACTTCTAAAAGATACAGGTCTGCATTGGTAAGATGGTCGGGCTGGTGTCGTCAATGACAGTTGGATCCCGTGGCATCAGGAATCGTCCACTTACTGAATTTTCTCACAGAACTGGCTCAACAAGGTATAGCTTACAGGTCAGTAAATACCTTTAGATCGGCGATATAAGCTGGTCATCTGCCAGTGGAGGGTCAACTGTGTGGGTACATCCTCTACTGTGTAAACTCCCATGAGGTGTTTGCCTCTCTCTCCCCCAGAACCAAGGCACTCTGCTCTGTGGGATGTTAATTGTGTCCTTAATCTATTCCTATCTTGGCCTCAGAACAAGTAACTAAGTAGAAAGGAGCTATCAGGTAAGTTAGCCATGTTGCTGTGCTTGGTGTCTTGCTGACGTGTTTTCTGATGTCAGAGCCCTTGATTTGTTGGGCAGGATGTATACCTCGAAGGGGGTTACTTTTTCAGTTTCTAGGTCTACTAAAACCTATACCAGAGTTATTTCATACCAGGCTTTTCAGGATTCCCCAGGTTGTGTGTGGTGGATTGTCTGAAATGTTATGAGTACGCCACTGAAGAAATTCCGCCAATGGGTGAACGACAATTACTCATTGTACTCAGGAAACCTCTTAATGAGGTTTCTTTCCGAGCCATCACTAGATGGGCATGTTGGATCATTCAAGAGGCTGGGATTGATACAACCCTGTTTGGTGCTCAATAAACGAGAGGGGCCATGGCTTCTAAAGATTTCCCAGTTGGAGCAAGGCTGGAGAACATTATGAATGCAGCAGATTGGTCTTCGGATTCCACATTTAAGAGGTTTTACTTTGAACCAATTGTGGACATTGCCTCATTAGTGGCAATTAAGCTTTGAATTTGCATAATCCTTGCTTCCGGTTCTGACATATTCCTAGCAAAATGTAAAGGAAAGTTTCGAATTCTATTAAGGACTCTGAGGCGAGGATTATCCCACTTGCACAAATCCCAGGTTATGCGTCTCCCTCTCAAACGGATTGGGTGTACTCAAACCAGGAGACTTAATCTGCTTAATGGGTTAAGTACTACCTTTGATGATTCTTTGTAATGTTTATTTGTGGAGATTGTTAATGATGACCAGGATTCAAGTAGTTGTAGAATGTTTATTACGAATTTTTCTTTATTCAGCAGGAAACGATCAGAAAACAGACTGAAGAAAGAGGAGGAACAGGAAGAAGCAATGCCTCTTCGTAAGTATACAGAATGTTTATTAGTTAAACTGTATTGTTCCCCTCTGCATAATGGGAAATGTAGTTTGTTGTTTTATCTGAAGCTGCTTTAGAAATTAAACAAAAAGTATTTATAATCCTCGCCTCTGAGTCCTTAATAGAACTGAAACTTTCCTTTATGTTTTCTAGGAAATTTGAATTCCTGATTCAGTCGGTAATGGGATTTTCTAACTGAATCTGGAACTCTGAATTGTGGAACTACCTGTGGAAATCAATTTCCAGGTTAATTCCCAATTTCATAGGGGGGAAAACCAGAACACAAAAATGACTCCAAAATTACCTATCCTTGAAGTGCTTGTAATTTTCAGTACAAGATTACTACATTGCATTATTAATGTAATTGGAATGAGGGCCTCAGTATCGAAACTTGATCTTATGCAGATTCCAACTAAGATCAACCCGACCACTTAGAATCTGGACCCTGTGTACCTGATCTCATACAAGAGACTCCCTTCACAGTTGCTTCAAAGTTGGCATGTTGATCAGCTCCTCTCCATTCAGAAGGTGGCATCTCTGTGAACAAGGAAAGTTTCTTGGTGAGTCCCCTTTGCAAGAAGCAGGAGCTGGGCGTTGACCTCCTCCAGTTACCGGCCATGCACATCTTTTTAAAGATGGATTAGGGTCACATGTTTGCTTAGTGATTGCTTTGAAATTCAAGCATTCCAAGCAATGGAAATTACCTACTGCCCATACTATGAGTACTCCTGGGGTACGGAGAGCTTCCTTACTATCCTTGAGTGAGGTCATATTTTTGCCCTTATTTGAATGCATATTTCAGTGCTCTTTGAGGTGCTTTTGGACGGATGGTGCTTCGCCATGTGAAGGGCTTGGTATGGATTGGGGGATCTGCCTTGTATCATATCACCTTTTCCCAGAGGTCAGCTTGCAGAGGGTAGCCATGGGCTCCCATACTACCCCCTTGAACCTTTTCACCTGTAAATTTGTGTTGTTGGATAAAGTGTTGTGATGCTACTGAGGGACATTTCCTGAAGCATTATCTATAGTAAATCCAAGGATACAGCACAGATTTATATATCTTTAGAGACACCTTTGTTCTCTTCAGTATTGGTGTGCCATGTTGAATTGAGAACAGAGCAGGGCTACTAATCCCATCATAGAAACCATGACAGCCGATTTAGGGAGCAACGGGGGCCTCGGCTAATGTGCGCTCAACTTCCATTAACCAACAGGATCTGGGATTTTGCAAAACCTGTGGTCTATAACTGGAGAAATCTAGATATCACAGTCTTAGAGTACTTTGACAGTTGCACTCTCTTATCTCTGCCAAGGACAACCTATAATCATTACTTGGGACATTTGTCATGCTTACTTTTTTATTGTAGTGACTGCAGTGTGCCCTGTAACATCTCATACCATTCTTATCTGCCCGTACTTTTGAAAATCTCCAGCCTTCAAACACAATATTTCACATGATCCTCAGACATCTTTTAATTAAAACTGTTACACTTGTTGCTCTTATTACTTATCAGATTCATGAAAACCTACCACTCGCACTGTGCCAGCAAGTTAGCAGTAAAGCAAAAAAATAACAATGTGTTCTCAAGGAGAGAACTGCGTGCCAACTGGCTAGTCTTCCTCTTAAAATCAGAATTTGCTAGATGCAAAGAAAATGTAGCATTTTGAGGATGATAATTGTTTTGGTAGATAACTCCACACTGGCAGCAAGCACATGCATTCCTGAGCCTCTGTTCCATGCTCACTCACCTCCACCTTTTTCAGGGCCTCCATATCTGGTCGTGGCATCACTTTGTCCAAACCCTGCATCAGCCAGCTGAGCACGCCTGCCCCGGCCCTGCAGAAACAAGAGCAGCGGCAGCCATGTTACTGGTGTTTACCTTCACAGCACCTTTCATCTATTTGGTTACAGAGCCTTCAGTCCTAGAGAGTGTAATATTTTACATGGACCTATTGGTTTTGACTGAAGAGTATTAAAAGAGGAATTCTACAGTCTAAAAGATCTTGGCACAGCTCAGAAGAGGTGGTACCTATACAAATAAAACTGTAACATTGGTAACTGTAAAATTCCCAACACTTTGGATGAATGTCCCCCACCCCCATTAGGAAGTGGTTACTACTACTTGTCCTTTCCTAATCCAAGTCCTAATGAGGGTGTCCCATCCCCAGAGATCGGTCTCTGAATAGCTATAAAAAAATGAACATTAAACTCCAATCCCTCACAGGAGGAGGGATAACAGGGACACCCTGGCACACAACGTCCTGTCATGGAGAGCCTCACCTCTGGCAGACATCCAGGAAGTGGTTATCGTCCCTAGATGTGCAGCTACACACACTGAAAGGTAATGACCATCCTTCAAATGTGTCCCTTTTTCTTTCTGCTGCTTGGAACTCTTTCTTTACTATCATGGGGATACTGCTGTGCAGTCACCCACCAGGATGCATCAAGGGTGTCAGTCTCCGCTACTCGCGCAGGAGTTCTAGATCCACGATTCCCATCAACCCCTCAGTGGGTAAGTTAGTGGGAGTTCACTGCCCCCCTCCCACTCCCTACTCTTATCTGCTGCTTGTGGCTTTCGTTCAAGGTCTGATGGATACCTGTGCGTCCCTCATGATCCGACCAGGCCTCTGCTCTCTCAAGCCTCTTGCTCCTGTACTTTGGGATCCTGTCTCTCTTCTCCAACTGATTGAGGATATAGTGAATGATGTTTCTGAGAGACATTATATGAGCACTGTTGAGCTGCCTAAAACTCCTCCTTCTGCACCTCTTATTCAGGATGATTCCCAGGTAGAAAGGAACGTGGATCACTCAGTTACAGCAGTGGATGGAGATGATAATCCCAATACTGAAGGAAAGGGGTGTTACATTATGAGAGAGGGTCTAGTTGAGGTTGTTGCCCATCTGCATCTATAAATAGGGTTTCCAGATCCTTCAACTCCATCCACATCCGAAGGAACTAATGTTTTTGCCTTCATCCTCCCTGTGGAATCCCATTGTCTTCTGTTCCACCAGCAGGTACTTGTAAAAGAATGGGAAGATCCGGAAAACACATCTGTTCCTAAATATTGGGCAAAAATGTACTCTCTGATTTACTTTGTACAAAACTTTCCAGGTGCCTTTAAGATGGATCCCTTTCCTTGTTTATCTGGTCACTTCATCATTGCCTCCAAAGATGCTGCGCCTTGTGACGCCACAGACAAAAAAGGGCTGAGGAGGCTGAAACATAATGCAGTTTTTATTTCCCAATCACTAATCAAGGATATACAGTCCCTTGTTGTCGCACCTGAAGAGGCTCTGAAAGAGCCAGGATTCCTGGCATCATTGGAAAAGCAACTGTAGTTTGTTTTTCCTATTGCCTTGGATATGCTCAAGGCAATTGCCTTAGGATCTGTTTCTTCTGTTGCTGCCGAAGGAACCTTTAGCCCTGCCCCCAGACAAGGGATCCATCACTGAACACACACCTGCTTAAACTCCCTTTCCTTAGTTAATGTCTCTTTGGTCCTCACCTGGTGGAATTGGTCAGAGAAGCTGGAGAAGATTGGGAATTGGTGAATCATTTTCCTGCTAGCTCTCCTACTCCTGTCTGGAACTGTCCTTCATCAAAATACCCTCCTCTTGGACCGGTGGGTGCCCTGAGAAATGTTTTCAGAAATCAGGGTAAGGGTACGTGGTATGGGTTCAATTCTATAGGATGCAATCTGCCTCCAATTGATACTTAGTATTTCTAACTATACCAAGATAATTTCTGGTTCTTAGAGGAAGGGGTTGATTTCAATATTTGCTCAAGTCCTAGATTTCAGATGTTTTGGATCAATGGGTTCCGAATAACATGAGCCAAGTCCATTTTATAAAATTCATCAAGGGCTCCCCTCATTCGAAGTTCAGACCTTCTCCTTGGCCAAAGAATCTGCTGAGTCAAGATGTTCTTCATTGTGGGGTTCTGGATCTTCTCAGGAAAGGTGCAGTGTGCCTTGTGCTGATTTCAGAACAAGGCCTGTGTACATACTCTGTCCTGTTTATGGTCCCAAATCTTTTATGGGTTTTACGTTCTGTCTTTGACCTGAAGAAGGTCGATATATTTATTGGTACATTCCTGGTGAGAAAGTGCACTTATCAATCTAACATTCCATTAATGTCTCAAGGTGGCTTCATCGCTTCAACCAACTTCCAAGACGACTACTTTGATGTACCTATCAGAAAAGATCATCACTCTTCCTCCAATTCGATGTTTAGTACGGGCATTTCCAATTTCTGGTTGTTCCACTGGCCTGATGCTGACCCCTTTTGGTTTCCTTGGTTGTAATCCTTCAGGAGGGGAGAATCAAGGTGTATCCCTACCTAGACAACTGTCATGTTCATGCTTCCACTCTTCAGACAAGATGCTCCTGCTTAGGACAGTCTTCAGGTGTGTTGCCTTCTGCAGTCTTTTTTTTTTTTTATAACTCTTTTTATTGAACAATTTTCAAAACATGGTACAGTTCCACACATTTCACTTGAAGGAAGTACTGTGAGTTCAATTACACACATAAATATTACAAGATAGTGCATTGGAATTCAAGGGGAGAGGGGATCATCAGACTCCAGCAGTCGGGGAGGAATGCATATATTGCCTCGGTATTCGTTCCAGGGGGCCCAAATCTTAGACCATCTGCGCGGGCAACCTCTTGTCATATACACCGCTTTTTCCCGCAGCATACACCAATCCATGTCTCTTTCCCAGTCAGTACTCGTAGGTGCCTTTGTAGCTCCCCACAGCTGCGCAATGTTTCTCTTGGCCACTGTGTAACCAAGTGTGGCCCATATTGTGGCGTGTGTGGTAAGGTCAGTGGGTTCCCAGATGTTGAGGAGGCATCTAGGGGCTTGTGGTGTGAGTTCGATTCCCGTTACTACACTCATTACCTCGTGTATCTTGCGCCAATATTCCTGGATCTGTTCGCATTGCCACAGTATGTGGATAAACGTGCCCAGCTGGGTGCATCCCCTCCTACAAGACCCATCTGTTGAAAAGCCCATGTGTATTAATCGGGGACCTGTCATGTACATTCTATGTAGTACCTTTAGTTGCACCAGCCGCAGACGTGCAGAGATAGCAACAGTTCTGGGGGAGGAGACCGCTACCTGCCAGTCCTCATCGTCTACCTCCACCCCGTCCCCCGCCCATTTTTCTCGTAGCGGTTGTAGGGGATTCTCCATATTGTGGATGAGTTTTCGATAGGTGAGGGAGATGGCTTTTTCAGGTAAGTGCCCATCCAATATCCTATCCTCCAGTGGGGAGGCGTCTGGTGGAGCCGTGTCATTGGGCAATACTGTTTGTAGTGCGTGTCGGACCTGCAGGTACCGGAAACGCTCGGAATCCGCTAGGGCATATTGACCCTGTAGGGCTTCAAATTTTTGCACACCCTCTTTACCCCAAAGGTCTCTAATGTGAGAGATGCCAATTAAGTCCCATTTGCTAAAGCCCTTGGACTTTCTCAGGTCTCCGAGCTTTTGGGAGTCCCATAGTGGCGTGGCGAGGGTTAATTTATTGTGCCATCCCAACTCTTTGGTTGCCGAATGCCAAATGTTGACTGTGTGGTTGGTTGGACCCGTGAGTGGGAATCTATTTGGTTTGGAGTACAGTGCCCTGGCATATGTCCCGTTTGGGAGAATCCATTTATCCATAGCAAACCCCGGGTCGTCCGGCTGCCCATAGGTGCCATGGTTTATTGCTATCAATTGTGCTGCCCAGTAGTATTTTTTAATGTCCGGCAGTCCAATTCCGCCGTCATACCAGCTGAGCGTGAGTTTTTGCAGAGCAATACGTGGCTTTCCATTCCAAAGCAGGTCTCGCTGGAGTCCTTCTATTTCCGCAAAGTACGCATTTGGGACAGGGTTTGCCGAGTTCTGCAGTACATATAGGAAGCGGGGTAGGGACAGCATTTTAAAAAGGGCCGCTTTGCCCAGGAGAGAAAGCGGGAGGGTCTTCCAGTGCGCAATGTCACTTTTGAGTCTTTGCAGTGGGGGAGCCAGGTTCCGAGCATATTGGATTGTGCGGTCCAGGGAGACAAATACACCCAGATATTTGAATCCGTCTATTGCTATCGGGACGGGGCAGTGCCGGGGAAGGGGCGGAGAGTTTCCACAGAGGACGTATAGAAGAGATTTTTGCCAGTTGATACGGAACCCAGAGAATCGGCCAAATACGGATAGGATATCAAATACTACGATGAGGGATCTCTGTGGTGACGTGAGGTATAGAAGGATGTCGTCCGCGTATAGGGAAATTCGGTCTTCCCAATCTGCCGACCATCGCATTCCACGGATCCTCACATCTTTACGGATCCAGGCGGCCAGCGGTTCCAGGGCCAAAGCGAAGAGTAATGGAGATAGGGGGCATCCCTGCCGTGTCCCTCGGCCAAGTGTGAAGGCCTCGGATTTTTTGTTGTTCACTACCACTTGTGGCGTATAGTAATCGTACCCATCGGCTAAAGTTCGTTCCGAATCCCAGTTTTTTGAGCACGGCAAATAGGTAGGGCCATTCAAGTGTATCGAAGGCCATTGTGGCGTCGAGGGAGACGATGACTGCATCCTCTCGTATGGTCGGCACCCTTCCCAACACTCCATGCACTCTACGCAGATTTAGCGCCGTGTTCCTTCTCGGCATGAACCCGGATTGATCAGGATGCACTAAGTCCCCTATTACTTTAATCAGCCTATTGGCTAGTAATTTGGCAAGGATTTTTGGTTCTGCGTTAAGCAGCGAGATAGGACGGTAGGAGGCGCAGTCTGTTTTGGGCTTCCTTCCTTGTGGATTGTCACTATAGTTGCTATCCTCTGATCTGGGGGTAGCAATCCCCTTTCAAGGCTGTCTTCGAACATGTTTTTCAAATGTGGGGCCAACTTATCCGGACGGAGTTTGTAGAGCTCAATCGGGATGCCATTGGGGCCAAGGGCCTTACCCGAGTGGAGCGCTCGGATTGCAGCCGCTATTTCATCGTGGGAGAGCTCACTGTCTAAGTATTCCCGATCAGTGGCTGATAGCCCCGGGAGGGAGATATCCTGTAGGAGTTCCGTAGACTCCTCTTCAGTGTGTGGGCTCACCGCGCTGTATACTGTGTGGAAGTGTGTTGCAAACTGTTCGGCTATGTCTTGGGGGTCAGTTATGGGGAGGCCATCCGAGCTCCTGATTTCTGGAACCAGCCGATTAGCATGTTCTCTTTTTCTAGCCAGGCGATTAGTTTTCCAGCCTTATCCCCCACTCATAGATCCGGCCCAGCCTGTTTTGCCCCATTATTTTGGCTCGGTTAGTGACCAGCGCTCGGTATTCTGCCTGTCGGAGGCGAAGTGTATGGAGTATTTCAGGGGACGGGTCAGTGTTCACTTCTTGTTCCAGCCGATAAAGTTCGTGTTCTACCTCTGCTACTTCTTTTATGTTTTCTCTTTTGCTCCCGTAATCAGAGAGAGTGCTTGGCCCCTGATCACCGTTTTAAAGGCTTCCCATAGTATTTGCGGGAGTCTACCGAATTCTCGTTCTCTAGGAAGTAGTTATCTACGGCTTTAGTGAGGTCCTTGCGTATTTTGGGGTGTTTTAAGTACCATGGGTTGATGGGAGCAATGCGTCCTACTTGTGCGCTCTCCAGGGCCATATGGACCCAGATCGGGAGTGGTCTGAAATACCTCTAGCCAGATGTCTGATCTCCTGGATCTCCATCACCTGAGTAGCCGGGATGACTATGTAGTCCAGGCGAGAAAAGCTGCTATGTGCCCCTGAGTGGAAGGTGTATTGGATCTTATCAGGATTATAGGTTCTCCACCCGTCCACCAGCCCCATTGCCTCTAGGAAACTGGAGAAAGAATGCGCTGTGTGTGGGAGTGTGCGGGGTGGGTGTCTGTCTAGGGAGCCCGAAAGTACTGAATTGAAGTCACCCCCGAGTACTAGGTGTCCCTCTGGCAGTGCTATCAATACGGCGCTTAGGTCTGCAAAGGTTGCAGCTTGCAGCCCCGGGGGAGCATAGATGGACATGAATGTGATCGTTCGGCCCTCCCAAGAGCCCGTGACCCCGACATATCTGCCACGGTCGTCTGTATAGGTGGACGTGAGAGTTAGGGGAATGATTTCTTTTGCAGGATGCCCACCCCTCTGGAGTTCGATGCAAAGCCTGCATGTGCCACCATTGCGTAACCCCATCTATGCATGGCCTTGCACGTGTTACCTACCAGGTGTGTTTCCTGAAGCATTACTATGTCTGGCGACAATCTCCTAATATATTGCAATACTACACTTCTCTTGATTTTGTCCCCCAACCCGTTCACATTCCAACTTAACATTTTGACTTCCTTATTCCATTGCTTACCCATGGGTGTCTTAGTGCCGCATACTGACTGTTACTTGCACAAATTCGGACTGTACCATTAAAAAACACAAACAAAAAAACCCATAAAACACAAGAATCCCTCCCAACAACCCCCACCCTGCTCCCCTGCACTCTGGGCTCCAAACTACCCATATTAATCAAATGCAGAGTGCCTGTCGCCCAACGTGTACTAATAATAGAAAATGAGGGGAGGCCTCAGTGCCCCTCTGGTCCCCCTCCTGCCATCACTA
Source organism: Calotriton arnoldi (assembly GCA_963921515.1). Classification (NCBI taxonomy): domain Eukaryota; kingdom Metazoa; phylum Chordata; class Amphibia; order Caudata; family Salamandridae; genus Calotriton; species Calotriton arnoldi. The sequence goes on from CAWUFW010000880.1 coordinate 650,024, forward strand.
GACATAGGTACTTTCCTATGGTGTTGCGCCCGTGTCACATTGATCCATCTTTTTAAACCAGAGGTTTTTAGTCAAGGTCCTCGGGCCCTTAAGAGGTTGCGTATTTTGTTCTGTAATCGGGAGGAACACACGGAATAGAGCTTTCAAGCTTCATATCAAAAAATGCCATTCTTATTGTTCAGTGGCTGTTTGGGTTACGTTCCGGCGAAGTCCTCCAGCCGTCTAGCCAGTCAGAAACCAACTCAGGTTGGTCGAAGAAATGCGCTTTTCCTTCCGCCTCAACTCCGCAAACGCGCCGGGAAAAGCATAGCGTACTTAAGGCCCTTGTCGCGCAGTTTTCGTTTGACTTCTTGGAAGGAGCGTCGACGCCTCTGTACTGCCTGTGTAAAGTCAGGGAAGAAGGCGAGTTCTGAGTTGTCCACTTTTATAGGCGGGGCGACCCTGGCGGCCTGTAGGATCGTGTCTCTGTCTCTGTAGTTTAATAGCCTGGCCAGTATGGGACGGGGGCTCCCGGTTTTGGGCGTCCCCCAGGTACTCTGTGCGCCCTCTCCACCACAAACAGCTTGGACAGACCCTTTGGTTGTAGCTTCGTCGTCACCAGGTGTTCAATGAACAGGTCAGCAGCGGGCCCCTCCGATTTCTCCGGCACTCCAATAACGCGTATGTTATTGCGTCTCGAGCGCCCTCGTAATCGTCCAGCTTGTCTTCAGCGATTTTACGGAACGCTTGGAGTTCCACAATGTCCTTCCGCAGTTGTGAGGTGTCGTCTACTAAATTCGTGGTGGTGAGCTCCAGTTGCTTGACTTTCTCCCTGTATTTTGTAAGGTCAGCTCTAATCAGCGTTACTTCCGAGGAGAGGGTGTCTATAGATGTGCGCACCCCAGTAATCGCCGCCATCAGGTCTTTCATAGTGGGTTCAGGGGGATCGTGTTCTGGCCCTCCTTGCTGTGTGTCGCCAGGTCCCTTTCGTTCGGGCAAGTCCGCCCTCGGGCAGGTGTAGCGGTCCAGCTTGCTCTGTTGAGACGTTTTCGTACTTCTCGGGTTAGCCATGATCAGGGCCGGGCCCGCTCCGCCAGCGCGTTGCACAGTTTCTGGGGGCTCTGCTCGGCTTGTGTCTTTCTCACCTCGCTGTAACTGTGGGCCTTCGAGTATATTTCTCCCGGTAACAGTCTGCGCAGTCGAGTGCCTGTGCCGCAGCCCAACGGTGGATCTCTTGCAGGCGCCGAGGAGTAGGCTCCGTCTGCACACCCGGCTTAGGGCTCGCTCCGCACCGCCAGGGAGGGCCCCCAGGAATGCTGGCCACAGGTCCAATCTCAGGCACACTCGCCGGCGCTGGGCTTATATATCTGTCAGCTCCTCTACCCCTGCGCGCCGATGTACCTTATCTCTGCCGATCTTGCGAGTCCCTCAGGTCAGTGCTCCGGGACTGGCCCCGATGCAGTCGGCCCCACCGGTAGACTTCAGGCCGTGTTTCCGCCGGGCAGCGCCCACCACGCAGTCTATGGCAAGGTGTGGATGCCCCTTCGCCTCAGGTGCTTGCGTCCCTCTGTGGATGTTTGCGGGGAGGTCTTGCCGCCGCTTCCGGCACCCAGCCAGGCAGACGTGCCCACTCGAGGTCCCGGCTTCCCCAGGGCTGAAGGCCGCAAATTTCGGCGAGATTTCTCCGCTTTCCGGGGTTCCCAGCACCCGGGATCACGGCAATGCGCACCGCTACTCCTCCGGCGCGCGATTCTAGCACCGGAGGTTCGGATATGTGGGTCGGATATATGGGGCAGGAGAGGGGGCCTCGGAGACGCTCTAACAGGCGGCCATGTTCGTTCGCCGCGAAGCCACGCCCCTCCTTCTGCAGTCTTAGTTGTCTTCTACACGGAAAAAGCCACTTTCAGCCCAGTCAAGATGTAATTGATGGATTCTTTGTCTCCTCAACAGGAAATGTTTCCCTTCCTCACCATCAAATTCTAAAACTTCAAACTCATCTTCAATCCCTGCTGTGCTCTCTACTAATTTCATGCCCATTGATTTTACCCTAGCAGCGGTAATAAAGGAAAAAGAAGAAAGCTTAACTTAGTCCTTCGGAGCCCTCTAAAACCCATCTTATGTCACTGCTATGCTAAGCTTACTGAAAGTGTTATCACTTTCAAACTCCAGAGTTTGGTGAAAATAACCTATTTTAGTTCAGAGATAGACTATTGTTTTTTCCTGGCCTCAGCACTGAGAAAGCAGTGGCTTCAGTCCTGCATGCTGGTAGACAAGGGAAATGTTGCAGCCCTGATTTAATTTGATCTGTTGATGGCTGTTCACAGCACCAACCTTCAGACCCTCCTCCACCCTCTATCAGAAACTGCCATTAGTGTCTCAGCTCTGAAGTGGATTCACTCTTTTCAGTCTAAAAGTTCCCATGTATTTCAGCTGGGCATGTTAACCTCTAACACTGGGCCTATCCCATGGGGAGTCCGTCAGGTTTCCTCTCTGTCTCCCCTTTTGTTTAATCTCTACCTTTGTCATCTGGCCTGCCTGCACTATGAGACAGATATGTCATTTTAACTGTATGCAGATGATCCTCAACTTTTTATAAAAATTGGAAATGATGGGCATCTCAAACTGCTGGGGACTGTCAGTCGTGCTTAGGGTTTTATTTCACTTTGCTTCTCTTCTGGAAGGGGCATGGACAGACAATCTTATAAGAATCACCAGAGGGGTGTTTAATCCCTTTCCTTGGCTGTGGTGACTCACTAGATTTGTGCCTGGGTGGAGGCTCACCTCCTCTCGCTGACAGACAATTACATTTCAGGGGTGGACAGCTTGAGGGTGACATGCTGAGTATGGTCTTCTCGTCCTCCTTGGAATTCTTCTCAATGAGAAGTTCTTTTAGGAGATTTGTTTCAAATTCAGAGTGCCAGTGTGGAATCTACTTGCAGACTCCCTCAGTTCTAAAGCACTTCTGATTTCTCAGGGAATCAGATGCTGCAGAGCTTTCTTTTTCTCCCTTCTGCTAGAGAGGGTCCTGCTTCAGATTCAAAGAGAAGTGGAGCAGGTAGTTCTGGTAGCCATAGGATGGCCCTGGAAATCTTGGTTTCCAATCATTCAGGAGATAATGGTTTGCCCAGAGGGACTCCTAACATGTATTCCAAGCCGACTCCACTGGCCACCTCTCCCTTGGTCATCCTTACTTGGCGGTTTGGCTACTAAAGCTAGGCCCATGTGGTTTGGGTGTCTCTCCTGATGTGGCCTTAACTATTCAGTATTCTTGTAGGTCATGTACCTTGGATTCCTATAACAAATACTGACGGTCCTTGTTGAAAGGTGTGGTTCCAAGGATCTCCCTCTTTTTCCTGTGCTCCGTTGAGATTTCTGGGTTTCCTGTGGGAGAGGTTTCTCATGGGTCTGGCTGTGTCTGCCCCAAGGGGCGCCAGCTTGGTATTTTTTGTGCCTTCTAATCCTGTTGGCGTGTTCTAAGCCCCTTGCCTTATCCTGAATCCTATCTTGTTAGGGGATTTGTCCTTTCATAGACCCAATGCATGTCTCCCTGCTACATCCTAGGAGAATCCTCTGGTTCTTAAGGTTCTCCAGTCTACCCCCTTTGAGCCTTTGGATGATCCTTCTTTGAATCTTTTGCTACAATGTAATTTTGGCAGCTAGCACATCAGGCGTTGGCTAATGGTGTTTGGGGCTTTACTTTCCTCTGATTCTTTTCTATTGTAAGTTGTTCTGCTCTGGCTTTTCCCTTCTTTCTCGTCCAAAGTTCTTACGGATTTTCATCTTCCCCAAGAGAGTGTATCACTCTTTGTATGTGCTTCTTTCACCTGGCTGTGTAGTTTACCTTGGATTACATTCTCTTGATACAGGAAGTGCCCGTAGGGTGTATTTACAACACACAGAATTTTGTTCCACTGATTCTCTAATTCTCACATTTGATGTTGCAAGTGCAGGTTATAAACCCTCAGTTTCCACCCTAACGTTGGGTATGCACTGCAATATTATTGGCTTACGAGATGTCAGTGGTCCACGCTCCCTGCCTCTGGTCATGGATATTCAAAAAGGTAAATGGCAGCCATTTTGGTTGCTGCTTGAGATATTCTTATCCTTGCAATGCTAACAAAAGCCCTGGTGGCAACCGAAAAAATATCAAAGTGCTGTTTTTTGTTTCTGAGGTCCTAGGTTCCGTGGTGTGCAGTTGCTTTTTTAGTTCGGTTATTAAACATTTATGGCTGCAGGATCAATTATTTGTTCTGTGTTTGAACAATACATCATGGTATTGCTTGCTATATCCTCACTCAGTAGTGGGAAAAGGAAGGGACACGAAGTCTTAATTATCAAATTACTTACTAGTTATGTTCATGATACTGAGTTTCTTTTTTTGTGTTTTTCCTACTTCCTCTCTCTCCCGGGGAGTGGTGGGCATTGAAGTATTCTAAGTGCTTGATATGTACAGGAAGGTCATTAGAGGGTGTCCCTTTTATCCCTGCACCTGGAGGGGGTGCAATTTGATATTTTTAAGGGCTATTCAGGGGGCTCTGCCTGTGGACAGGACACCCTTACTAATTAGGACTGGGACAAGGAAGATAAAACTCAATGTAATGAAGATGACAGGTGATCCAAGCTTTCCATGCACTATTAGCTGAATGGGCCACTCTGCAATTTATCTACGAAGGCAGTAATGGTTGAAGTGACTCAAAGTGTTAAGTCAAACACCATTCTTTATCAAATTAAGAAACATATTCTACAATGTATAGCATCAGGTACTATCAGGTCAATGAAGTTATGGTGCAATCTAAATCCTATGGCACTAGTAGGTGAGTGAACAATCGGTCACCATGAAAGGAAAATGCTACTTACCAGTATGCATCTGTTCTTGGCATGTAGAGCTGTAGATTCATATACTGTGCATAGATCGCCATCTGGTGTTGGGCTCGGATGTTTGCAGTTTGTTTTTGTTCGAAGAAGTCTTTGTAGTCACAAGATAGGTGACTCCTCCTTACGATAGTGCGCATGGACATCGACTCCATCCCCAGATTGTTTTCGCCATAAAGGGTGATGGAGTTAGTAAGAAATAGAAAGATATGTCGATGTGTGATGTATCTAAGTAAGATAACACTGCAACAGATAAAGGTACCCGGGGAGGCGGGTGTGCGTATATGAATCTACAGCTCTACATGCCAAGAACAGATGCATACTGGTAAGTAGCATTTTCCGTTCGAGGCATATGAGCTGTAGATTATATACTGTGCATAGACTATATAGCAGTTTTGTTTGTGACGGTGGCTAACCTGTATCTGTTACAGTGGTTTGAAAAAGTGTTCTTAAGACAGCCTGGCCCACACTAGCTTGTGGTTTTGCTTGCACATCTACACAATAGTGTTTTGTAAATGTGTGCGGTGTAGACCAAGTTGCATCTTTGCAGATGTCATCTAAGGGAATGTTCCCTAAGAAGGCCATAGAAGCCCCTAGTTTGCGTATAGAATGAGTCCTAAGGGGAATGGTTAATGTACGCTTGGCTTTAAGGTAGCATATTTGGATGCACTTAACAATCCACCGTGCAATACCTGCTTTTGAAATGGGATTGCCTTTATGAGGTGGGGAGAAAGCAACAAAGAGTTGTTTAGTCTTTCGAAAGGATTTAGTTCTTTCAATGTAATAGAGTAGTGCTCTTTTATCGTCTAGCGTGTGAAGAGCCCTTTCTGCCACTGAGTCTGGTTGAGGGAAAAATACTGGTAGTTTAACAGACTGGTTAAGGTGAACGGCAGACACAACTTTAGGTAAAATTTTTGGATTAGTCCTGAGAAACACTTTGTTGTGATGAATTTGCAAAAATGGTTCTTGTATGGTTAGTGCCTGAAGCTCACTCACTCTTCTAAGAGATGTGATGGCTATAAGGAAGGCTACTTTCCAAGTGAGGAATTGTAGTTCACATTTGTGCAGAGGTTCAAATGGTGGGCCCATGAGCCTTGTAAGGATTCCATACTGGAGAGGGCGGAACTCTAGGGGGAATTATTCTTTTAAGTCCTTCCATAAAAGCTTTAATAGCGGGTACTCGAAACAAAGACAAGTGTTGTCTGTTTTGTAGATAAGCTGCTATTGCAGCTAGATGTAGTCTTATAGATGTATATGCTAGGTTACAGCGTTGTAGGTGTAATAGATAGCAAATAATGTTTTGAGTGGAAGCGTCTAGTGGATTGATTTGATTGTTTGTACAGTAAATTACGAATCGTTTCCACTTTGCTGCGTAGCATGCTCTGGTAGTAGGAAGTCTAGCCTCTTTAATGACGTTCATGCAGTCTGGCTGGAGATTAAGGTAGCCAAACTCTAAGACTTCAGGTGCCAGATCGCAAGGTTGAGTTGACTGGGATCTGGATGCCTTATCTCTCCATGGTTCTGAGTGAGAAGTTTGGGAGAGAGGTGTAGTTTTTGATGAGGAACTACTGACATTTCTAATAGGGTTGTGAACCAGGGTTGTCGAGCCCATGTGGGAGCAACCAGGATTAGTGTGAGGGAATGCTGTTTGAGCTTCCGAACCACTAATGGAATGAGTGGGAGAGGCGGAAAAGCGTAAGCAAATTTCCCTGACCAGTTCATCCATATCGCATTGCCTGTGGACAATGGGTGTGGATACCTGGACGCGAAGGTTGGGCATTTTGCGTTTTGGTGTGTGGCGAACAGATCTATTTCTGGGTAGCCCCACATTTGAAAGAATGGAAGAAGAACTTGAGGATGAAGTTCCCATTCGTGGATCTGTTGTTGTTGATGACTGAGCAGATCTGCGATTTGATTGTGTACTCCTGGGAGGTGTTCTGCAAGGAGATATATGTTTTGTGGAATGGCCCATTTCCATATGCGTTGAGCTAAGCTGTAGAGAGTGTGTCACTCCCTGCTTTTGTATGTAGTACATTGCTGTCATGTTGTCCGTACGGACTAATACAGTTTTGCCTACTAGATGGAGTTGAAAGGATTTTAATGCCAGAAAAATTGCCAGTAATTCCAGGTGGTTTATGTGGAATTGTTTTTGTTGTGTAGTCCATATGCCTTGAATGGTAAGGTTTTGGAGATGAGCTCCCCAGCCAGCGAGTGATGCGTCTGTTGTTAGCACTATCTGTGAAACCGGGTCGAGGAACGGCCGCCCTCTGGAAAGGTTTTGTGTGTTCCACCAGTGCAGAGAGCGATATGTGCAGCTGTCCACCAACACCAGATCTGTTAGCTGACCTTGAGTCTGGTTCCATTGATGTGCTAAGCATTCCTGTAGAGGACGTATGTGGAGTCTTGCATAAGGGACGATTAGAATGCAAGAGGCCATCATCCCGATTAATTGCATGAACACTCGAGCTGGTAATGAGTGTTGAGGCTGAAATTGTGATATTAGAGCCTGTATGTTGCGTATTCTGACTGGGTTGGGGTATGCTAGAGCTTTGGAAGTGTCTATTGTAGCTCCTAGATACATTTGTGTGTTAGATGGTTGGAGGTGTGACTTGGTGAAATTTACGGTGAATCCCAAGTCGTGAAGCAACTGAATTGTTTTGCGGGTGTGGTGAACGCAGCTGCTGTGTGACTTGGCTTTTATGAGCCAGTCGTCCAGATATGGGAACACGTGAATGTGTTGTCTTCTTAAGTGAGCTGCAACTACTGCGAGGCACTTGGTGAAGACTCTGGGTGCTGTGGTCACCCCGAAAGGGAGGACTTTGAACTGGTAATGTTGACCGTCCACCAGGAACCTGAGATATTTTCTGTGAGCTGGATGAATGGGAATATGAAAGTAGGCGTCCTTTAAATCCAGAGTGGAAAGAAAATCGCCTTGTTGAAGCAATGGGAGCACCTGTTGGAGGGTGACCATGTGGAAGTGATCTGACTGAATATAGAGGTTTAGTGGTCTGAGGTCCAGTATTGGCCTGAGAGAGCCGTCCTTTTTTGGAATTAGGAAATATAGGGAGTAAACCCCTGTGCCCTGATGAGGCAACGGGATTTGGTTCTATTGCATGTTTTTGTAACAGGGAGAGAACCTCTTGTTTTAGGAGGGTCAGATGTTCTGATTACATTGGATGTTGCCTGGGAGGGATATTTGGGGGAGTGGAGGTGAGTTCTAGGCAATAACCATACTGGATAATTTGTCTTACCCACTTGTCTGTTGTGATGGAGTTCCAGACAGGTAGGAACTGTGAGAGACGTCCCCCGACAGGAGTGGAATGATCGGGGGGTAGTGTAGGGAAGTCACTGCTTGGTGGTAGGGGAATTGCAGGTGTTGTTACCTCTGGCTCTTCCCCTATTATTGTTCCCTCTGTATCCTCCCCGAAAATATCCTCTGGAGGAGGTAGATTGATTGGGGCTTTTGTAAGATGAGGAGGGATTTTCTGACGACATTGTTTTGGAGCCACCCCTGTAAAAGGAGCGGCGAAAGGAACCCCTGTTGGAAGGTAGTTGCAAGGCCCCCATGGACTTAGCAGTCTCGGTATCTTTCTTCATTTTCTCCAATGAAGTATCGACTGTAGGTCCAAAAAGATGCTCTTGATCGAAGGGCTGATTGAGTATGGTGGTTTGAACTTCTTGCTTGAATCCGGAGATTCGAAGCCAAGCGTGCCTACGCAGTAATATGCTGGTGTTAATGGCACGAGATGCTGTATCAGCCGCATCTACGGCGCATTTTATGGAGGTGTTAGTTACAAGTTTGCCCTCTTGAATGAATTCATTGGCCTTGTTTTTGTGTTCCTCTGGTAAGTGCTGCATTAGTTTTTCCAGCTCGTCATAGTGCGCTCTGTCGTAGCGCGCTAAGAGAGCTTGAGCATTGGCAATGCACCAATGGTTAGCAGCCTGTGACGCAATTCTTTTTCCTGAAGCATCTATAAGCTTTGACTCCTTGTCAGGAGGAGGGGCGTCGCCTGTAGCTTGGGAATTAGCCCTCTTGCGTGCGTTAGACACAACCAGAGAGTCTAAAGGTACCTGGCCTTTGATATACAGTGGGTCTGTGGGAGCTGCTTTATATTTTTATCCACTCTTGGTGTAAGTATTCGGGCTCTAATAGGGTCTTTGAATACTTTGGTAGCGTGTTTTAACATGTCTTTTAGCATGGGCAGGGTGTGGGTGGATTTTTGTGAGGGTGCGAATGTTTCCACTAAGAAGTCCTCTTCTAGGGGATCAGTGTGTAGTTCCACCCTATGGTAGTGAGCAGCTTTATTAATAAGTTGTGCAAAACCAATGTTATCATCAGGTGGTGATGGCCTGGAGGGATACAGATCAGGGTCATTGTGTGGATCTGGATCTTGATCATAGTAATCCCATGGGTCTGTGTCCTGTGGTATGTTATGGTTGTCATCATCCCCTAGTGTATCCCCATCCCCATCCCCACCGTCATCATCATCCTGTGGTGCAGGTGAGTGTAGGTGATGGTGAGTTTGCTGGTGAGATAAATAAGTTAGGATCAGGAGGAGGAGGAGAGGGAGGTATATAAGGGGGAAAGGTTAGTACCCATGTCCTTGCATTTGAGAGGTATGTGAGAGTCCTCTGGGAGGTCTAGTTTTCGTTTCTTAGGAGGTTTGGTGAGAAGACGGCCAGTTTCGGGGTCAATATGCAGTGTTTTCTGCTTTGGATCCGAAAATTCTTGAAAAGAAAGGTCTTTGAGTGGTATGTCTTGTTTAGGCGCCGGAAGCTTGGGCGTAGAGTGTTCCTTAACGGGCTTAAGCTGTGAAGGTTTTGTAGGGGTTTTCGACTCCGAAACCTTTGGTGAGGGAGTTTTCGGCTCTGAGATCTTCTTCGGCTCCGAGGCTTTTGATTTGTCCTGTTTCGGCTCCGAAGCTTTCGGTTTGTCCTGTTTCGGCTCTGAAGCTTTGTCTTTTGGTGGCTTCGGTGTCGAGGTTTTCGACGTCGAAGGTGTCTTCGGTGCTGGCACTGAAGGGTGGGGCACCGGCTTGGTTTTAGGCTTCGGTGCCGAAGGTGTATGTTCAGTGCCAGAATTGGGCCGACTCGAGCCCGAGTCGGAAGGCTTTTATTTTGGTTTCATAGCCGAGGGCGGGGCGTCTGAAGTATGTTCACGGTGTCGACCTGAGTCCGAGGGCGAAGGTGTTACCGGAGCCTTAGGTTTGGGTTTGGTGGCGGTCTGGGTGTTAGTACTCACTATCCGTTGAGCCGGGGTGACGTTCTGCTCGTCTTCCTCGGAGTCGTCGGCCTCGGACACGGAGATATCCTCTTCTGCAGGTTGGAGTTCTGGATGGACATTAGAACCTGCTCCGAAGAAGTCTGGAATCAAGCTGCTGCCACGGGACATTTCGTGACATCGAGCCCGACGATCACGGATGGTTTTCTTCGACCGGAACGATGTACAGGCCTCGCAGTGCTTTTCCTCGTGCTCGGGGGAGAGGCAGAGGTTACACACTTCGTGTAAGTCCGTCTGTGGGAATTTAGCACCACACCTGGGGCATTTTTTAAACGGAGTCCGTTCCATCGACGGCCGGCGTGGTCGGCGCAGGTAGGCCCAACGGCCCGCGTTGAAGCTGTTGGTCGAAGATTATTTGAAGTTGGAGGATGCGCGTCGAAAGGGGAACGCGATCGAGAACAATACCGTCGAGTGGTGAAGGATTGCGCGTCAAAGGGGGTTCGAAGACGATACCGACCCGGAGCGCAGCAAATCACATCCGAACCCGATGGCGGAAAAAACCAATCTGGGGATGGAGTCGATGCCCATGCGCACTATCATCGTAAGGAGGAGTCACCTATCTCGTGACTACAAAGACTTCTACGAACAAAAACAAACTGCAAACATCCGAGCTCAACACCAGATGGCGATCTATGCACAGTATATAATCTACAGCTCATATGCCTCGAACATTCTATTTCAGATACGTATCAGATGAATGGACTCAGAGTTTGGAGGGCCCAAGTCGTAGCAGCCGCAACATACGGATCTGAACTATGGGGCTATGGTAACCTAAACGTCATGGAAGTAGCTGAGAATACATTTTTGAGAGTGGTGCTCAAACTCCCCCAAAGCTCTCCATTAGTCTTTAAACAAGACTTAGGTATCCGGTCCTTAGTCCCCCTAATTCGACTGAAACCAATTTTATATTGGCTGAGAGTTTGGTCTACTCAAGAGCTGGCACACTATGGGGTGGGTCTAAGCAATGTTTTGGATAGGTTTCAGGGTGGGGTGAAGCTTGTGTGACTGGATTATGTAAAACTGTTATATTATTCTGTGTGCCTGCAAGAGTGCTGGCTAGATCCAAACACTTGTACACCAGCTGTAATGAAAAAGTTGAAGCTCACCTATTGGGACCACGAGGAGGTAAAATTGCCTAATCAGACAGGTTTGGGGCGCATGACCGAATGCTTTAAAGAGTCCAACCCACTTCCCTCCTTCGAGAATTATATGGACGAGATTGGCCCCTCTTTTACAAATGCACCTTACTTAAGGTTCAGGTTAGGTACATTCACAGTCAAATGGAAAGGTAGTCTCAGGGCAGCAAAACCTGTCCTGCATGCAAAGGGGGGTGAAGAAACTGTTGATTACTTACTGTTCTTTTGACCTAATTATTGTAAGCAGCAGAGGTGTTGGATTGTTCATTTATGTCGCCTCTTAGGTGTACTCCAGTACACGGTGGACTTGAGAATATGTAGAGCAGATACGTCCCCTGTCATTGTTTTTTCCTTCGCTAAGTACTGTGAGAGTATTTGGCCCATTTGGCGTAAAATTCTCTCCCTCTTCGCTCCAAATGCCACAGCTCAACCAACCCCCCCCCGCTAGACAATACCCTGGCTCCGGGCCATTCAGACACCATTTTATAATATTGTACTGCATGGTTTTTACTGTTCTTATCAAATTAGTGTGATTACAATTCAAGTTAGTAAATTATTCTTTTAATGAATTGTTTTTATAATTGTAAAGAAGTAATGTATTTGTACTGTATTGTCAATCTGCTACCTTTATGGTCTATGACAGAAATAAAGTATTAAAGAAGAAGAAGAAGAATGGACCCCTCGTGCACCTGAAATGACATCGCACTAACAGGTGGATTGAGAAGACTTTAAGAAGTACTACAGTGTGACTAAACAGCTTTGTCGAATGCACCACGTATACAGTCTCTTCCGTACCCTTTATCGATGGCAGTAGCTACCGTAGAAGAGACCTCCGCAGCTGCAGTGGACGGAAGCTGGATTGAAGCCGCCGGTGGTGCTGGGGCTGGAGCAGGAGGTGGTACAGGAGAAGGGTCTGGCAATGGAAGTGCTTCAATGACTTTTGTTTCTAATAACAAAAAAATTAAGATAACATTTTAAGTAGGAATACAGATAGTAAATTCACATGCCAGGCAAACCTTTGCGGGATTCCGGTGCCTTCCCATTTGCTCAGTCTGACTATTGTCCTCCTCAGTGTACTCAACTTCTGTATTATTGCTCTCTCTCCAGGGACCTCTCGCATATACTTCGTTCTTCACCTATTCCCAGGTTTGTTCCAGCATCATCTCTACTTCTCTCACATGTCCTCCCTATTTCTCCCACTCTTTTATTTATGCTCCACTTTGTTTCTGCATATTATCACATATTGTTTTGTCCACTCAACTGTCTTCTGCTTCTTTCTCTCCAGACGCCACACTCACTGCTCTTCCATCTGTCTCCTGCCAAACCCAATCTCTGTCCCTGTATTTCCTTAAGATCATTCCATTCTCTCCAATGGTTCAGTCAGTGAAGGGATTATTGAAATACATGTACCCGCACAAGTATAGAGCCTCTATCTTCTCCAACTCAGATATCAACCGTCCTTGCACAACCATTTTTACCTCACACAATGACACCTGTGCTCTTCCACCTTCTTCCACCACGTCTACCCACTCTCTGTGAAGGTAGAGACTCAATTCCAGTTTGAAACTTGGCCTTTCCTTGTACTTGTTTTTGCTGTATCTCTGGATGATTTCTTATTAATGATATATATATATATATATATTACCTACTGGCGGTCGCCAGTAGTTAGTTATAGTTAGGACCTAGTTTCCATAGGAAAAGCTTTTCTTCTTTTGCCAATATCTTTGTTGCCGTTTGACGAATCTTCGCGAAATTTTCCCAAAAAAAGGTTCCCTCAGGTCAGCTCCTGTCTTGAAAGTTTCGGGGTGATTCGTCAAGCGGGGGCCGAGAAAAAAGGGGAGTCCCGAAACGCGTTTTCCCCATGTTAATTTCCGTAGGAACTTTAGACACGACTACAGCCCGAACTGCTGAACGGAATTACACCAAACTTGGCAAAAGGTAGCTCTTGGTTCAGAAAGCGCCCTTTTATTTAAATAGTGTAAATCCGTTCAGTAGTTCCTGAGAAATGTAACAAATAAAAATATCGATATCTGAGCACCGAGGAGCCGCGAATCCTCCCGAGCACGAGCTTCATTCTGATTGGCTGCCAACACTCCAAACCACAATGTGTTGGCAGCCATCTTGTGACTCGGTAACCGAGTCACAAGAAAACAGTGGGAAAAAAAGATGAAAAACAAGAAAAGGGGGCAGGGTAGAAACACCCTGACCCCCAAGGCCTGCTCAGGGGGTCTCACAAGGACACCCAGGGCCCAAATAAGCATTAAAAAACAAACCCAAAAAAAACGGCCGATTTCGCGCGAATCCGGCCGAGAAAAAAAAAAACGAAGCGCTGACTCCCGCGCTTCATTTTCCTTAAGCCCCCGGGTGGGCCAGGTCCCGGGGGCAATGTGGAATTATATAATGGCATGTTTTATTTGGGCTGACTGAGTCAAATGGAAATGCCAAAGTACAGCAGGCCTAATGCATGAACATCTTCGTTTCTTTTGTAAGCAGTTGTACAGTGAACACACAACACGCACTCATTTGAAAGGCAGCACTCTGAAAGATATGAAAGCCTTGTCCAAATCCAAAAACTCTACCGCAGAATGTCGTCACCTTCAAGTTTCTGAAAACAGAATTCGGCACAGTAGCAGACAACTGCGGCCTAACGCCACACGTCACCGTGCACAGAGCGGACGAACAGAAGGAAAACCTGGGATCGCATCTCATCTGGGGCAGTGCGGGATATCTGGGCGGGAATTCACTCTTGCTGCGCGGTTTCTACCTTGTGACCGGCTGCTGCAAAGTGCAGCACATTTTGACACACTTCATTTTACTCTACTTCACACCCTGGAGCCCTGAAATCACGAACAGAGGCCTAACACGGCTACACAACGGGTGCGTGTGTAGACAGCCCGTGAGCCTTCTCGAGTATCTACACAATGTAAAAAAGAGTATCCAATGTTGCACTGTGGAATATACGGAGAGGAACACAGTAATTTCAGATTTACAGGATGTAGGACCATTTGAAAAGATCACATCTAAATATGCCTAAACCTTACATACCAGTAAACTGTGTTTAATTGGTCGGAAAAATCCCGACTTTAGAGATGCATATGGTCCTGAAAGAAGGGTATGTGTGGATGCTAAAACTGGACTGACTCATACATAATGAAGGGGACGTCGAATAAGGACACCACAGAGAAGAAGGCGCTCGGGATGCTGAAACGCGACCGTACTGCTGCAGGAGTGCGTGAGGAATGCTGGGACCGGTCCGCACTGTTACTAGTGATGGAAGTCCTGTGAGATGCTGAGACCAGACCGTACTGATGTGGGAAGGCATGTGTGATGCCGAGACCAGACTGTACTGATGTAGGAAGGCGTGTGTGATGCTGAGACCAGACCGTACTGATGTAGGAAGGCGTGTGTGATGCTGAGACCAGACCGTACTGATGTAGGAAGGCGTGTGTGATGCTGGGACCGGACCGCACTGTAACAGGAGGGCGCGCGGGCTGCAGAAACCGGCTGGCGAGTGATACAGGAGTGCCCGTCGGATGCTAATCTGTGCCGCACTGATACAGGAGTGAGTGTGGGTTGCTGACACAGTACGATACAAATACAGGAGTGGGGGCGGGAAGCTGAAACCGGGCCGCCAAGGTAGAGGAGGGCGTGTGGGATCCGACCACGCTGGTCGAGGAGTACATATGGGACCCGCGTGCCTGTTGTTACATAGTTCATGTACGGATGTGGTGGCAGGTGACTCGCGGCTTTCAGCAGTAGTCCGTCTGTGTCCTTGTCCGTTTGTGTGTTGTAAGAGAGAGGGTCCAGAGGGAGAGGTGGGCAAGTAAGGCCGCACTGCCTGCTTATGTTGTGCTTGTGCGGGCGGTGTGTTTGTGGGAAGCGTGTGGCTGTTGACGGTGCGTCTGTTATTTCAATTATAGAGCGGAGTGTTTGTGCTTATTGTGAGGGCGGCGTGTTCCGATGGCTGGCAAACCATGTACCACTGCAGATGTCCTTCTCGCTACACATAACCTTAATGTCGAACCACGTAGGTTAATGTATAATTTGCTCTCAAAGTGTGCACATTTGTTAGTAAGGAAAGCCACGTATTGGAAAGAAGACGCTCTGGGTTCGCTGTCCATGCTGTTGAGTGTGTGGGGCTGCAGGGCAGAGGTGACGCTCTGCAGGGGACAGGCCGAGCTCTGGGGGGCCCGAGATGTATCCACTGCGCCCTCGCACCGCTGCAGGACGCTTAATGTGCATGTCACAGGTGACAGCGGAGGGCTGTATGTATGCGCTGGGTGGTATATGCTGGTATCACAGAGAAGGGGCCTGTCCCCCATTTCTTCTCGTGCCGAGAAATGTCCGGTGCAAAAAGAACAATTGATGGACAGAATGCAGAACAATGTCATACATTCACCCCAGTACAGAGATCTGGGCCTAAATCCATCGTTTTTTTGCTCACCATGCCATTCCAATTTGGACCCAGCCATATGCAAATCAGTCTTGACCCTGCGCCCAATGGGAACAGTCCAGCCCGAACTGCCAGGCCAGGTCCTCCCTGGACTGGAATCAAGCATCCTAGGACCGGTTTCGGGCTTTCAACCCTCATCAGCCAGGATAGCTTGACTCCAGTGGCATGGAGAGCACGGGACCCACGTCTGGGCATGCCCGTCCCACTCGGGGTGACAAATGCAAAAAGAACAATTGATGGACAGAATGCAGAACAATGTCATACATTCACCCCAGTACAGAGATCTGGGCCTAAATCCATCGTTTTTGCTCACCATGCCATTCCAATTTGGACCCAGCCATATGCAAATCAGTCTTGACCCTGCGCCCAATGGGAACAGTCCAGCCCGAACTGCCAGGCCAGGTCCTCCCTGGACTGGAATCAAGCATCCTAGGACCGGTTTCGGGCTTTCAACCCTCATCAGCCAGGATAGCTTGACTCCAGTGGCATGGAGAGCACGGGACACACGTCTGGGCATGCCCGTCCCACTCGGGGTGACAAATGCAAAAAGAACAATTGATGGACAGAATGCAGAACAATGTCATACATTCACCCCAGTACAGAGATCTGGGCCTAAATCCATCGTTTTTTGCTCACCATGCCATTCCAATTTGGACCCAGCCATATGCAAATCAGTCTTGACCCTGCGCCCAATGGGAACAGTCCAGCCCGAACTGCCAGGCCAGGTCCTCCCTGGACTGGAATCAAGCATCCTAGGACCGGTTTCGGGCTTTCAACCCTCATCAGCCAGGATAGCTTGACTCCAGTGGCATGGAGAGCACGGGACCCACGTCTGGGCATGCCCGTCCCACTCGGGGTGACAAATGCAAAAAGAACAATTGATGGACAGAATGCAGAACAATGTCATACATTCACCCCAGTACAGAGATCTGGGCCTAAATCCATCGTTTTTTTGCTCACCATGCCATTCCAATTTGGACCCAGCCATATGCAAATCAGTCTTGACCCTGCGCCCAATGGGAACAGTCCAGCCCGAACTGCCAGGCCAGGTCCTCCCTGGACTGGAATCAAGCATCCTAGGACCGGTTTCGGGCTTTCAACCCTCATCAGCCAGGATAGCTTGACTCCAGTGGCATGGAGAGCACAGGACCCACGTCTGGGCATGCCCGTCCCACTCGGGGTGACAAATGCAAAAAGAACAATTGATGGACAGAATGCAGAACAATGTCATACATTCACCCCAGTACAGAGATCTGGGCCTAAATCCATCGTTTTTTTGCTCACCATGCCATTCCAATTTGGACCCAGCCTAAATGCAAATCAGTCTTGACCCTGCGCCCAATGGGAACAGTCCAGCCCGAACTGCCAGGCCAGGTCCTCCCTGGACTGGAATCAAGCATCCTAGGACCGGTTTCGGGCTTTCAACCCTCATCAGCCAGGATAGCTTGACTCCAGTGGCATGGAGAGCACGGGACCCACGTCTGGGCATGCCCGTCCCACTCGGGGTGACAAATGCAAAAAGAACAATTGGACAGAATGCAGAACAATGTCATACATTCACCCCAGTACTGAGATCTGGGCCTAAATCCATCGTTTTTTTGCTCACCATGCCATTCCAATTTGGACCCAGCCATATGCAAATCAGTCTTGACCCTGCGCCCAATGGGAACAGTCCAGCCCGAACTGCCAGGCCAGGTCCTCCCTGGACTGGAATCAAGCATCCTAGGACCGGTTTCGGGCTTTCAACCCTCATCAGCCAGGATAGCTTGACTCCAGTGGCATGGAGAGCACGGGACCCACGTCTGGGCATGCCCGTCCCACTCGGGGTGACAAATGCAAAAAGAACAATTGATGGACAGAATGCAGAACAATGTCATACATTCACCCCAGTACAGAGATCTGGGCCTAAATCCATCGTTTTTTTGCTCACCATGCCATTCCAATTTGGACCCAGCCATATGCAAATCAGTCTTGACCCTGCGCCCAATGGGAACAGTCCAGCCCGAACTGCCAGGCCAGGTCCTCCCTGGACTGGAATCAAGCATCCTAGGACCGGTTTCGGGCTTTCAACCCTCATCAGCCAGGATAGCTTGACTCCAGTGGCATGGAGAGCACGGGACCCACGTCTGGGCATGCCCGTCCCACTCGGGGTGACAAATGCAAAAAGAACAATTGATGGACAGAATGCAGAACAATGTCATACATTCACCCCAGTACAGAGATCTGGGCCTTAATCCATTGTTTTTTTGCTCACCATGCCATTCCAATTTGGACCCAGCCATATGCAAATCAGTCTTGACCCTGCGCCCAATGGGAACAGTCCAGCCCGAACTGCCAGGCCAGGTCCTCCCTGGACTGGAATCAAGCATCTTAGGACCGGTTTCGGGCTTTCAACCCTCATCAGCCAGGATAGCTTGACTCCAGTGGCATGGAGAGCACGGGACCCACGTCTGGGCATGCCCGTCCCACTCGGGGTGACAAATGCAAAAGAACAATTGATGGACAGAATGCAGAACAATGTCATACATTCACCCCAGTACAGAGATCTGGGCCTAAATCCATCGTTTTTTTGCTCACCATGCCATTCCAATTTGGACCCAGCCATATGCAAATCAGTCTTGACCCTGCGCCCAATGGGAACAGTCCAGCCCGAACTGCCAGGCCAGGTCCTCCCTGGACTGGAATCAAGCATCCTAGGACCGGTTTCGGGCTTTCAACCCTCATCAGCCAGGATAGCTTGACTCCAGTGGCATGGAGAGCACGGGACCCACGTCTGGGCATGCCCGTCCCACTCGGGGTAACAAATGCAAAAAGAACAATTGATGGACAGAATGCAGAACAATGTCATACATTCACCCCAGTACAGAGATCTGGGCCTAAATCCATCGTTTTTTTGCTCACCATGCCATTCCAATTTGGACCCAGCCATATGCAAATCAGTCTTGACCCTGCGCCCAATGGGAACAGTCCAGCCCGAACTGCCAGGCCAGGTCCTCCCTGGACTGGAATCAAGCATCCTAGGACCGGTTTCGGGCTTTCAACCCTCATCAGCCAGGATAGCTTGACTCCAGTGGCATGGAGAGCACGGGACCCACGTCTGGGCATGCCCGTCCCACTCGGGGTGACAAATGCAAAAAGAACAATTGATGGACAGAATGCAGAACAATGTCATACATTCACCCCAGTACAGAGATCTGGGCCTAAATCCATCGTTTTTTGCTCACCATGCCATTCCAATTTGGACCCAGCCATATGCAAATCAGTCTTGACCCTGCGCCCAATGGGAACAGTCCAGCCCGAACTGCCAGGCCAGGTCCTCCCTGGACTGGAATCAAGCATCCTAGGACCGGTTTCGGGCTTTCAACCCTCATCAGCCAGGATAGCTTGACTCCAGTGGCATGGAGAGCACGGGACCCACGTCTGGGCATGCCCGTCCCACTCGGGGTGACAAATGCAAAAGAACAATTGATGGACAGAATGCAGAACAATGTCATACATTCACCCCAGTACAGAGATCTGGGCCTAAATCCATCGTTTTTTGCTCACCATGCCATTCCAATTTGGACCCAGCCATATGCAAATCAGTCTTGACCCTGCGCCCAATGGGAACAGTCCAGCCCGAACTGCCAGGCCAGGTCCTCCCTGGACTGGAATCAAGCATCCTAGGACCGGTTTCGGGCTTTCAACCCTCATCAGCCAGGATAGCTTGACTCCAGTGGCATGGAGAGCACGGGACCCACGTCTGGGCATGCCCGTCCCACTCGGGGTGACAAATGCAAAAAGAACAATTGATGGACAGAATGCAGAACAATGTCATACATTCACCCCAGTACAGAGATCTGGGCCTAAATCCATCGTTTTTTTGCTCACCATGCCATTCCAATTTGTCCGGTAGCAGACATTGTGTTCCTAACTCCTGTTTGTAACGTGAAATAGATGGTCCTCCGCCACTTGCACGTGTCAGTGAAATGTCAGCAGTGCCGCCTTAACAAGTGCACACAGGGCACAGCGGCCGTCCCTCGCGGAAGCGGGCACTCTCAATGTTAAATTACTTTTAAGAGTAAAGAGTGGGAACAAATCAACGCAATCCAAATACCACTCAAGGGACGGCCTATAGCTCGCAGGCATCAAAAGCAAGATACTTTACATTGTGTAAAATCCCACACTGCTCTTTTCTTAGGGTTCACCGTGGGATTTCTACACCTGTCTGTGTTTCTGTGCTTTGCAGGCGGACATTGCGCAGCTGTGGACGGGGTTGGTCTATTTCTGTGACTGGTGTTATCACTCGGGTGCACATTCCTTTGTGAAAGCCGTGAGTTGGGCTTGGCTCTATGGGGGCCTCGGCATTCCCTGTCCGCTCCACAGCATTAATTAGTGCCTCGGTGCGCACTCCTTCCTGAGTGCACCTCGGTGGAGGGATACCACCCGCTCCACTTCCGGAGCTCGCGCTACACTGCTGTGCAGACAGGGGCGCCTGCAGCGGCTAGGCACCCCTTCAGGTGTCAGTACGGAGGGCGGCTGAGGCATTTCGTGGCTCGATGAAACCGGCTTGGGACAAAGAAGTTGCAGCTGCTCTCCTGGGCTACCATGCTTCCTTCCCTCCGCCAGACACAGGGACCGGGCCACGCACGCACAAAGGGGCTGGCCAGCGGAATCCAGACCCATGGTGACTGGAGCACACATCCTCTCCATGACATTCACTCACATACAGTAAAATAAGTAAATACCGATGTTAACCCAAGGTTACCGGAAGAGCAGCTGCTGGGAAAACTGGGTGCCTGAAGAGCTAAGCGCAGGGAGATATGGGGTAGGGGAGAGCTCGGTGCGAGGAAAGCTGGGTTCTTGAAGGGATTAGAGAACATGGGGCTGGAAGGGCTGGATGCAGGGAGAGGTGTCGGATGATGGAAGAGATGGGCGCAGGGAGAGCTGGGTAGGAGAAAGCTGGTGCTGGAAGGGACGGGTGCCGAAACCTCTGATCGAGATGGGGATTGGAATGCACGTTATTTTGAATTGCTGGGTGCTGAACGAGGAAGGGAAAATGGTGCTAGGACAGGAGAGAGACTGGAGTGCTGGGTCGCGGAAAGTTGGGAGAACTGGGTGTTGGTGGGGAAGCAACCAGAGCTGAAGGCATCCCCCAACCAAGAGCGTGCCAGGAGGCGCTATTGCAGAATAGTGGAGAAAGGGGGCGTGGCCTGTGTCCACCTCTCAACAATCCCACTGTGTGGGGCTTACTGGAGGTATGAGGTAGGCTAGTTGGCCCCTAAGGACCCCCAGCAGTGAAGGGGACTTCAATCCCCATCCATGAGCGCACCAGGGAGCGCGTTTGCAGAGTGGTGGGCAAAGGGGGCGTGGCCTGGTATGAGAACTTAGCAATCCTGCTGTGTGGTACATACTGGAGGTAATAGGAGTGGTAGGTTGGCCCCCCAAGGATGTCCTTGGGGGCCAAGTACCCCTCTTGTTACCTCCAGTAAGTCCCACACAGTAGGATTGCTAAGACGTCTTCGGAGGCCACGCCCCCTTTCTCCACCACTCTGCAAACGCACCTCCTGGCAGACTACGGGATGGGGGATAAAGTCCACTTTACCCCTGAGGGACTTTGGGGCCCAAGAAGCCCTCCTGGTACCTCCTGTAAGTCCTACGCAGCGGAATTCCTGAGCGCTGGGCGGAGGCCCAGCACCCTTTCTCTACCACTCTGCAAATGCGACTACTAGTTAAAGAAGCATCTTTCTGCACCTCTGACTTAGAGGTAGTTTTAATCCCCCTGCCCTATTATGTACTAGGGCCTTACAGGGGAGGTCATGCCAATCACAGGGGTACCCCAACCCATAGTGTACCCTAGTGTATGAAGGTGTTTTCACTGTATTCTAAGTGTCTTTTAGCATAGCACTGGCTCTAGGCCTGGTTAGTCAGACTCAGTTACCACCAGTACCCGTCAGCAAAAAGTTGGGGGCACAGGATGACTTTGCAACAAGGCCTCTTTCTGCCCCTCTGTTGGTTCTTTCTGCATATCTCTTGCTTCTTTCTGCACCTTTCTTTGTCTTTCTGGACTTCTGTTGCCTCTTTCTGCATTTCTCTTGCTTCTTTCTGCACCTTTATTCCTCTTTCTGCATATGTCCTACCTATGTAGGCATAGTTTGAAATTGGCATTTAAAAAACCTTTGAAATTCACTGAAAAAACCATAGGTTTCAGGGTCGTTATAGTTAGAAATTAGCATTTAAAAAACCTTTGAAATTCACTGAAAAAACCATAGGTTTCAGGTGCGTTATAGTTAGAAATAGCATTAAAAAAACCTTTGAAATTCACTGAAAAAACCATAGGTTTCAGGGACGTTATAGTTAGTTGGGCATTTCACTCGTACAAAACCAGAGAAATTCGGCCGTTATAGTTAGTTGAGCTAACTATAACTCGCGCCCCCGCAATGCACTGCTGATGACGTCACATATTACATCATTCATGACATGGTCAGTGACATCACTGATGACATCACTCATGACATCTCAAATGACATCACTGATGACATCATCCAGTGACTGTGTGTTTCTGTAAAGTTTATATATGTTTTATATATATATATATATATATATATATATGCCAAGGTGTATTGAAGAATGAGTGGGTGTATGAGTGTCTGTATGGATGATTTAGTGGGTGCATGAGTGACTGTATAAGTGAGTGATTAAACGTGTCATACTGAATGCATGGGTCAGTGACTAAACTGTGTAAAGGTCTGTATCAGCATGGGTTGGTGAGTAGCTAAATGAGTGTGTATATGGGTTATTGATTGATTGTCTGAGTATCTGCATGGGTGCCTGAGTGTCTGTGTGGGTAGGTGGGGGGTGTGTGACTGTGCATAGATGTGTGAGTGGGTGATTCACTGGGTGTATGGGTTCAAGAGTGCATCTGTGATGGACTGTATGGGTGGGTGGGTGTGTTGGTGAGTGCATGGATGTCTCAGTGGTACATGTGTGAGTAACTACATATGTGAAAGGCAGTATATGTGAGTGTTGGAGTATATAAATTACTATATGAGAGTGAGTGATTGTGAGAGTGGCTGTATGGATGAGTGTGTGCTTGTATCAGTGATTGTATAAGATAGTAAATATGTGTTAGCATCTGTATGAATAAGTGAGGTGGTGTGTGTATAACTGTATAGGTGAGTAAATGGGAGTGTGATTGATTCTTTGCATGACTGACTAGGTGTGTGAGTAACTCTATGGATGAGTGGCAGTGTGTGAGTGTCTGTATATGTGTATGAGTGCATATGATAGTGCTGTATTGATGAGTGACTGCATGTATGAGTGACTGTATGGGTGAATGAGTGGATGTGTGTGTAGACCTAGGAATCAGTGAGTGGGTATGTAGTAACTGGTATTGGTGTGTCTATGGTTTCGAAAATGGTAGTCTGTATTTTAAAGTGGGTGTATCAAAGGTTATATTAGGGTATGAGGAGGTGCATCAGATTATCACGTGGATGATGTCATCAGTGATGTCATCAGTGATGTCATTTGAGATGTCATCAGTGATGTCACTGACCATGTCATGAATGATGTAATATGTGACGTCATCAGCAGTGCATTGCGGGCGCGAGTTATAGTTAGCTCAACTAACTATAACGGCCGAATTTCTCTGGTTTTCTACGAGTAAAATGTCCAACTAACTATAACGTCCCTGAAACCTATGGTTTTTCAGTGAATTTCAAAGGTTTTTTAAATGCTAATTTCTAACTATAACGAACCTGAAACCTATGGTTTTTTCAGTAAATTTCAAAGGTTTTTTAAATGCTAATTTCTAACTATAACGAACCTGAAACCTATGGTTTTTTCAGTGAATTTCAAAGGTTTTTTAAATGCTAATTTCTAACTATAACGACCCTGAAACCTATGGTTTTTTCAGTGAATATATATATATATATATATATATATGTATATATATATATACACACACACACACACACACATATATATATTGCTCCTCCTGAAGACTGGGTCAATACACGACTGGGTGCAGATAATCTTCCTTCTGTGTATTTGAGCGACAGGGGAAGGCTGTCTTCCATTCTAATATGTGCCAGATGAGAACAGTCTTTCTACTCTCTATTTGGCAAGAGTATGTCTATAATGTCAGTCAGGCACCACCCACCAATGAGGGATCCCCACCTCCTCATGGGTCCGAAGGTCACTCCTGACTTAAGGGACACCGGTCCAAGCACCCGCATTCCAAAACAATTCTTTTGGGGGTGCACTCCCTAATGATTGTTATGCCAACAAAAATGCCCCCACATGGAGTTGAAAGATACCAGTACACCACATGAATTTAGAACATTTTCCCTGGAAACACTGTTTACAATGAATCCAGTCTCCTTCATTGAAGCGTTCAATTGTCATTCCGCACTACAACTGTGGTGCACTTTGAAAGCAAGGTAGGACCAGAAAGGTCTTTTCAAGCAATCTAATCTAAAACACTAACAATGAACTTTGTAGTGTACAACACTGGCTCACGCCTCTTTACCAACACTACTCAGACTTAAACCGTGCTGTACGAGAGATATGGAGATGCCCACGAAACACCAACCTGGAGTCGATGTAGCGCAATAAGTTATGCTTCAACCACCAAAAAATGAGATTTCATTAGCTGTGCCTACTCACAGAAATCCTTCTCCTACCACAACACATTACTGCTTGCTACAGCCTTACCTTGCATGGAATACTGAAGGCCATTTTACACTGCTGCCAGCAAAGGACAACAAAAACCTTCAAAGAATCCAAACCCATGCTGCTCAGCTCATTCTTGCGCTTGCACTTTAACCACATCTTTTCTGCACTTAAGACTGAATAGTGGCTCCAGATTAAACAGAACTCAGGATGCTTTTCTTGTGCATGTCTTTACATGGCATTCCCATGGCTATGCAGGCATGGTCTACTTACCCTACCCCACCAAGAAAAAGGTCTCAGTCAACCTCCCCCAACTCCCTAGCTAGACATCCAACCTGATGCATCTGTTTAGCGGGAAACCCATCGACCACCCAAGGATTGCAACTCTGTAAGTACATTCCAACACACTCAGATTGGAGGCAAATTTCCTAAAGTTTCGGTGTGAATTAAAAACCCATCTCCTCTGTGGCACTCTAGGTTATGAATTGCTTTATGTCTTTTGGGCAGTTTACATTCAATCCTATCTTCCATCGAATGGTCATGTTTTAAGATCGTTCTTGAATTCCCACCAGGAGTGGCCAAAGCAAAAGGACCTCAATTATATAGACACCCTTTCTACAGAGGCCTTATCATCTTCCTCATAGCACAGCAATATATTGGACTTCAAGCAGATATCCTCATTATGCACCGTTCCTGTATGTATTAGGCTTGGTCTGTATAATTTGCCAGTACCTCCTCCAAGCAGTCTGAAGTGACAAAACAAAGCAAAATAAATACACGCAGATTTGAAACTATGCCAAATTGCTTAGCCTCGTAAGTGGACAAGTTTCATAAATCTAGCTTAAGGTGTCTGTTCTCATTGTTATTATTGTCTCATGAAAAGCACATGTTTCAATACACTGCACTGTGTGATTAGCCAGGAACTGCAAAGGCCAAGAGACCTTCCACTACCTTCTGATTGGTTGAAGTGCCAGGTCTGAGTGACAGAGATGGCCCAGCTCTCCAAAGAAAGCATAAGGCTTCATTGCATCTAGCAACCGGAGAAACACATTGTTCTATGGCAGATGCTGCAGGCAGAGGCCATTCTGAAGATACACAGGTTGATCACTCGAAAACTTGCCGCTGAAAATATGTTAGCTCCCTGAATAGGCAGATTACTTTATTAATGCACAATTTAATCACATAAGATTGGGATCAGCTATTTCACTGCTTCCGATGTGCTTCGTGGTTTCCTTAACCCTACACTACACGTTTTGATTCATTTTACAGAAGCGACTGAAAATAAAACGCTTACTTGTAAAAAGTATTAGCTTTCAGAGTTCTACAAAAATCTTCCTCATATGACACCCAAAAATAGCTTTGCACTTGTAAAAGAAGCTGAATTGGAGATAATGCTTTTCACACAGAGATGGCATATTTGCCTTTGGACCAACAGGAGACGGGCGACATTTTATGAACTTCACAGTACAAGCATCAATAAGATTTGTTTTTAAAACCATAAATCCAAACCACAGACGTGCAAAATTTGCGAGAGTAAAATGTTTTCCAGGGCAGGTAAAAAAACCTGTGAAAAGAGGGCCTTTTAAATCTATAAATTAATGGGACGATGTTTTTGCATTTACAAATTAGACAGATGCCAGCGGTTACCCTTTGCAGTGTGGAGCACGTAGTTGCCTTGTGAAGATGCACATGCTGTTGGGGTGAGGCCTTAGGACGAAGACATGCTTGCTAACATGGCCCAGTGTTTACCAGTCTTAGGGGGAATCGTTTAAATGTTTAGAATTCAGGTTTACACCATTGGAGCAGTTAACATTGTAAGGACAGTTGTCATAGCTTGCTGTGCCCAAATCCTCTCACAAGCTGAGGGCCATAGTCTCTCGTTCAGATACAGCTCACATTTTCCCACAGACCCCTGTTTTCCTTCAGACACATTAAATAAATAATAAATACCAGCATTTGTAAAGCGCACAGCTACCTCCGGAGAGGTGTCCCGGCGCTGGGGGCCCTCGGGAAGATTAAGCAAGCTATTGCCCAGAGTCACATGCTGGGCTAACCTGCCACCGGCACCGGGGATCGAACCGGGAACCCCGTGGTCCGGAGTCAGGCACCCTGGCCGCTGCGCCACACCTCTTCCCCACAGCCCCATGCACAAGGAGAGGCTCTCTCATGCAGCCATATGCCAGGCCCTCACAAGAAATGACAGCCACACTCATCTTTGCTGTCACAGCTATAAAAAGCACGCACTGGTGTCTCATCTTTGAGGACTCCAGTGTAGCCGCAACTCATGCACCTATGGTAATAACACACAAGGTGGACAAATCACCCCAGAGTCCACCCCTTTACAACGACACTATATTCTCACATCCACACAACATCCATTTACTCTCTTATGCGCAGAGGCTCTTATCACATATGTATGTAGTGGACCTCACTCGTTCACTCTTGACACACGTGATCTCCTCCCATATGCACACAGCCTACCTCACTCAAGCTCAATTCACATGCTCTCTCACATAAACACATACTGCACATTCAGACACACACACAAAGCCGTATCCCACGTGGACACAGTACTATTGCCAGTCACACAATTATGCCTACTGTGTCCTTTGAGGTTACACTCCTGTCGCACATAAACAGGATGATGACGCGAGAGTCCCTTTTCCATAGTTGCAGACATAGTTGCAGACACCAAGACTACCCCATACAAAGCCCCAGAGAGCCAGATTTTAGTCACCTTTCTCCTTATGTGCAGGTTCTTCCTCCTGTGTCCCATTGGCACGGTCTTGCGTTGGACTCCATGTTGGCTGTGGTACAACCTTTTCAAGGCCCTGCGCTATCCAGCTAAGGACACCCACCGCAGCGCTACAAAAAGAACAGAGAAAAAATGAATGTGCTCCATAGAGTCCTTATTGAGTCTAATGTACCTGCCTGAAGGTCCTTTATGGGATTAGGTATCTCTTTTCACTGGAGGACAGAGCTTCAGCATGAGGTCTCCTACAGATCCCTACAACTGGTGCATTCCCTCCTTGAACTATTATATTGATAAGTCACTGTGCTTGTTCAGGGCTTTTTCAATGCCAGTTTCTGTATTTATCTCTAATGGCTTTTCTCTGAGGTTTCCTCCTCTACATTGTTCAACTGTGTCCTGCTCCTTCGTCCACAGCCCTCTTCCTTCTGTACTTGGGACGGCTACCCCCCCAGATGTGGGACGGGACCAGAAACATCTGACAAAATAGTGTAAACAATCAAACAAGTCTGACCTGTGTCCTCGCCCAACTCCATCTAAACCCACCTGGACTATCCTCCTCGGCTCCATCTCTTTCGGAACCAGGTGTACCCGGTCAGGGCTGCACCATAGTCAGATTGGAAGGGGAGGGCTCCTAGCATGGGTAGCAAAATCACCAACTAAAATGGTTGGTGTTATTTACAACTCAATTCAATTCAGCTTTATTCGGTTAAAAATGTACAACCATAAAAGCATTCTAAAAATAATCTCCTCATAATAGATCAAATAACCAATACCATTAAAACACAAAAATCATGAAATGCATTTTAAAAATATTCTAAAAATGAATCAACATGATACATCAATTATACAGTACATAGGTTGATTTACAGGCAGATATCTTGTAGGAATTTCGATAATAAACAATAGAGATTACTATATAAATGTACAAATCTTAATATAGAGACAGCATTTAATCATTTCCCATAAATTCTAAAAGTAATATTTATTATAAAGGGCACCAATCTATAATAAGTCCTATGTTCCTTTATAAACAAGGGCCTCAAGATGGGAATCATTCTTTCTCTTTTTAATTGCCAATTGTATAAAAACGACTACTGCGTTACATACTTTCTCATTTTCTAAACTTCAGATAAAGTTAAAAGCAGATTTATAAAAATACAATTTTCTATTAAGAAATAGAGGTCGTAAAATGCTCTTCCTAATATCTCTATAAAAGTTACAAAAAAGAATAAAATGTAGTGTTGACTGGAGTGACTTTCCGTCACCAGGCAATTTGGAAGATTTCGGTTCCATTTACGCATAACAGGAAATGCAATTAGGTAATGAAGGGTTCCCATTCTCAACCTTGTAAGATATTGTAGGTTTGTTACCCGCAGTAAGTATTGTTGTGTACCAATCGCAATTGGTCCTTCACAATATGTCTTAATCGTCTGCTTTAAGCTTACCTCTGTTTCTCTTAACAATTCTCTTGCTCCTATAAGCCCTGTTTTTAAATCATTTTTACTACAACATAGGATATTCATGGGATCATTAAAATCAACATTCTCAACACATTCATTTAAAAGTTTGCCAATATACAGCAGCCATGGGATTTTTTTTACTATGTTTGAGAGCAAGGCAATCCATTATGATTTCCTGGGTGAATTGGGTTCCATCCTTACTCCAGATCCCATGCCAAGCAGTGAGAGCTGCTATACTAATATAGTCATTAATATAAGGAACTGCCAGTTCTTTATGTACAATATATGAAGACTTTGAATTAGGATCTGCTTATAGCCTCCTTAAAAATATATTTTCTTGAGTCTGGAGTGCAGTAAGGTTAGCCATTCCCCATAGTGCAGCACCATAACAGGTTCCTGTGACGCACTTACTTCTGTACAAAGTCACAATTTCCCTGATTGGCTTATTCCCCATTTTTTTTGAGAATCTAAAAAAGGCTAGAAAAAGCTTCTGTTGACCGTAAGAATTTTGTTTTACATAAATCAATATGTGGTCCCCAATGTCCGTTTGATGTGAAAAGTAGACCCAAATACGAAAAAGAATGCGTTTCTGCTATTGGCCCACCATCAACGTGATGTCTCTTGGTTTTTGGTTTCCCTTTTCCACAGGTCATCATGAATTTTTAAAATAAGTTTTAAATCCTTTTTACCCATGAAATTAGCAACATTTTCAATTAAACACTGAAGCCCGTTTGCGGTTCTAGATAACAAAACCATGTCATCCGCATACAGGAGAACCGGAGTAACGCGATTACCGACTTTAGGGGCATCAGCGTTCAACTTTTGCAGGCATTTATCAACGTCATTGATATAAAGGGAAAACAAAAGCGGAGCAAGGACGCAACCTTGCCTTATCCGGCTCGTTACTCTAAAACGGGGGGTACATTCACCTTTGGGCCCATATCGGACTCTTGTAGTTAATAATTCATATATTTGTGATAAGTAAGTAATTATGTCAGTGGGGGCCCCCATCCCAGCCAAGGTCTTGTATAGTTTTACATGACTGACTAAATCAAAAGCGCTTGTTAAGTTTACAAAGCATAGATGTAGGTGGCCCTTTTTGGAGAGTGTATATTTACAAATTAATAAGTGGAGATTGACACACTGCTCAATAGTCCCTATGTCTCTTCTGAATCCATATTGGGACTCTGAAGGATTAGATTATTTGCCCAGATTTCTAGTCTTTCCAAAATAATTCTACCCATCAATTTTGATGTTGAATCGAGGAGTGATATTGAACGATAGCATTTTGCATCACCTCTATCTCCCTTCTTGAAGAGTGGAACGAGAACACTTTCCATCCAAGTTGCAGGCAGTAGGGCTCCCGATGTAGCATTGCAGACTCTTAATAGGATTGGGGCCCAAAAATCCATATCTGCCTTAAAAATATCAATAGGAATCCCCATCGGGACCGGGTGCCTTCCCATTTGCACATCTATCTAGAGCAGCCTTAATCTTATCTAGAGTAATCAGGGTCAAATTTGGGGAGCCTATAATTATAAAATTCCTATTTTCCAAAGGTAATAATTCATCATTATGTGGATTAAAAATCTGTCCAAAATACATTAGCCAATCTGAAGGCTGTACCAAAGTCTCGATCTTAACAGCGGCCTGATCTTTAAAAAAGGGATGATTTCTTGCCTTCCAAAATAGAGTTACATCCCATGTGTTTGCCGCTTGTACTAATTTTCCCCAAGCTAGTTCCCGTATGTTTGCTCTCCTTTTATTTAGTGTCTGTTTGTAGGATTTCCTTAAGGTTATTATCCTTTCAATGTCTCTTGGCTTGGCCTTTAGTGCCTTTTTTAGGGCCTGATTTACTTTAGAACATTGTTGGTCAAACCATCTGGGTCTTTGGTGTACTGTCTTTTTTATTTTTAAGTCTCCTGAAACTGTGGAGGTAATATTACAATATGCCATAATAATATGTAGATCTGAAGAATCTCCCTTCATACAGATATCAAAATCTTGTTGTCTATCATATACTATTTTATCTAGAAATGAGGAAGGATTAACACCTGACCATTTAATACTAATACCATTTTCTCCCTGCGTTTCAATGTCGGTAGCTAAACACACCCTTTCCTGGTGCGTCATGCTAAATTTAAGCATCAGGAAGAGTGGATGGTAATCACTAAAGGGACTTTCTATCACTTTGAATTTTTCAATTTGTCCTCTGCCATTTCCTGAGCTCAGGATATGATCAATGGTCGAGGAATATCTATCACCTTCATAAGTTGGTACAATCGTTTGTCCTTCTGCACTTAGCTGCTCTAGGAGTTCAAGGTTATATTTGTGCATTACGCCATTAATTGTATCTCCATATAAGTTGTGAGGAAAATGGAGATAGTCTTTGCTGTATTCATCCCTATAACCACAGTGTTCCCCTTCCAAGATATCAAATTTCCTACAATTAAAATCACCAGTCCAGATGACTAGGCAGTCACCCCTAATGTGTTTTAAAAATATGTCTAATTCCTCCTCTAAAGCCAATACTACCTTATTTCTTGAATTATCAAATACATTGTTATAAAAATGTATCATTAATATACACTGATTTTCAGTTGTTTGGAACCCAAAAAATTGAAAGAACTGCAAATTGGTAGAGACTTTTTTTTAAATTCAGCGGGGAAGTAACTGAGACCAGTGTGGCTAATCCTCCTTTAGCCCTTCCATTCCGGGAAGGGGTCGCTGGGGTAACAACCATTAAAAAGCCATCACTGAAAAAACATCAGTATACCAGGTTTCTTGTAAGAAAAATATAGTGCAATCTTTAATGGATTCAAGCCACTCTTCATCTTTCATCTTATTTCTTATTCCGGCTATATTACATATAGTAACAATCAGATTTGCGTGTGATAGAGACTTATTTGGGTTGGATTTACAGCTAGTGGACTTGCCATTACTTTGGATGCCTTGATTAATTACAGTCATTTAATCTACATCCTCTTGTAGTCAATCAAGTTCACTACATCTTCTAAGAGGTAAAAATCTATTTGTGAATAGTAAAGGAATGTACTGTCTACAGGAGCGGACTCGTTACTAGCACAGAAAAATTGTTCAACATCAGGTTTATTAAAATACCCCAGTGGGACTTCAATAATGATATCATCTTGATGTGTCATTGCATGTCTATAAGAAAATTCCCTAATTAGTTCTTTTACCATCTCTGGACAACGAAAAGTTACAACAATACAGTCCCCTTGGCAGCATTTTATTGAATTATCAACCCAGTTTAGTCTTCTTATCATGATGATATTTTGAAGGAGAAGGTTAGTACTGCAGTTTCTATTCTTGGTAAACCAATACACAACCTTGTTCTTCAGGTCTCCCCATGTCTCTGTAGCCTTGTCTGTCAGCTTCAGGACACTTTTCAGGACAATTATATAAGGTGTTGCCTGAGGTGGTAAGTGTAAAGAGTCCTGATGATTCCTTGTTGACCTAAAAATGATAGCACATTTGTCCCCATTATTATAAGTTGTTGTTCCAGGTACATCAATATTTGGAAGGTCAGAAGACCTAGTATGTATGGTTGTTTTCTCTTTTGCTTGACGTGGGCTCACTAAATCCGATTGAGTGATAATGATCACCACATGTGGACGATGTCCCGCAGCAATTCTGCTATCTCGGTCTTTATGATGAGTTGCACTAAAAGTTTTGTCTAAAAGAGATAAATCTGTAATCATTTTCACTATCTGAGCAACATCTTTTTGACCGTTTTTATTTTGGCCAGCAGTCTCCTTTCAATGGTGTCAATTTTTCCATGGAGTTTTTTAAATAGGGTTTCCAAGTTTTGTGAATAATTTGGTATTGGAACATCCCCTACCCCAGATAATAGTTTTTGGGGTTTTGACCTTTTTTTTATTTGCGTGGTAAGTTCTATTGCTTTGTTCTGTTGTTTACTCTTTTTATCGGGGGGGATATCAGGTCAGTATTGTTTGATAAGAGTGATATCTCCAATGGCAAGGTCGGGACACATGGAGCTTTTTTTGTATGTTGACGACTCAACGTACTGTCCCCTTGGGAATTATCAGTGTTCATTCCAGTCTCTATGACTACTATATCAGTCCTGGATTCTTTTATGGCTGCATTTAATGCTTTCTTGGTAGCAGCTAAACGCTCCTCAGTGTTAACAATTACATTATTGATTGGCCCCATCGTGTTTTTCAGATAGTTTGTTATTGTCATTTTTATTCTGCTGCTTCATGAACTGAGCCCTCTACCATCCAAGTGCTCATTAGACAAATCCCATCAACAATAGATGCGATCTAAACCCAAAATTGCCAGAACTCATTCGGTGAGAGATCCTTTGCCATAGGCGTCCCTGCTTTGTGGAACACAGGGGAATAAACTTTTCACATATGGTTTGGCAGCAGCCTTGAAATGCTTCAAGACCTGGTTGTTTAATTCCCCCCTTGTCTCTGGTCCTGCTGTTTCATTTGATAAGTTTCCCAGTTAAGGCCAAAGGGTCAGAGGATTCACAGATTCCTTTAATGAAAAAGTTCAAACTAAATAAAATACTGAGGTGGAGGTTCCATCAAAAACAGCTAATATCGACCTGCAGGTCCCTTCCTTCTGTGGCTGGATCAGGCACCCAGACATCCTGACATTTTTTTCTGGGGCTGCCACCAGAAGACTACTTTCAGGACTGAATATGCAGTGGGTCACTGAACCCATCCAGCCCTGGAAGTTGGTCTGGAAGGTTTACCATTCAGTTATGATGCAAAACACTGACAGTCCAATGTGATACTTGCTTTGTTGGCCTTCTCCCTGCAGCCAACAAAGGTCAAGCATCCAGAGCTTGAGAGCCTGTCAGAAAGCAGCAAACTTCACAAGTAGCTCGTACACAGACTGTGCAAGTACGCTAATGCACTGCTGTACCTGGGCAGTAACACTATGAGGAAGGGTGCAGTTCAGAAGCCAAGTGGTATAAATGGTAAGCTGATGGGGAGGAGAGGGGGAGGTTTGACAAAGATTACAGATTTTGGTCAAGTGGGGAAAATTAGATTTTTTGTCAGGTCTCCTGGACGAACCGGTCTCATCAGGATTAGGTCATGTCAGGTCAGGGAACACCACTATGACCTGAGCAAGGCTAACAGCAGACTTCATATTTTCCTTTCAGGGCTTTGAATAGGGTTAACTCCAAATCAAGAGACAGACATAGCATGAAGGAGGGTTTTTGAAGTACTGCCTTGTGCATTCCTTGCTTTTGTGCATGGCTCGCCATTGAGAGCTCCGTGTCTCTTGAAAAGATTCAAAGAACAGTACCTCTCATGGCATCAGAGCACAAGAAACCTCACTACTGAAGCAAAGTATCACCTAGAGCCATGAGAATAGCAGAGTTGTGCTAGGGGTAAAGCTGAGATTCATATCGTCTTTGTCTCACAGATCTTAGGATGAAGCTGGCCTTTGGTACGAGCACAGATTTGATTCAGTAGTTTATGTTTGGGCATAAATATTATTCACTTCATGTGGAAATGAAGCATACTCTTTGAAGTCATCCTGTTTTCATACTGAGCATATCTGGGGCCAGCCTTTTTTCCAAGTGCTACCAGTCTTGGTAGGTAAGGGAACCAAGGCCAGGGAGATAAAGTGGTTTCACCAATATTACACAATTTACTCAAGTGGAGATGATGGAGTTTCTAATAAGGTCTCCTGGAAGAGACATAGGGGCCGATTCCGATCTCGGTCGGAGGCGCACCCAATACTATTCGGTCGGGAAAAAAGCCATGCGAAAGCCAGTTTCCCGACCGATCCGTACAGCACACCGAACGAGCAAGTACGATGCGCACAACAGCAAAAATTCCGGCCGAGCCGTACTCACCCAAACCAGGTCCTGTTCTCCGACCGAGGCGAATCCGGAAACGCCGAATCGAGTCGCACGGAAGGGAAAATGCAGCCCCGTCCGGCCGAACAAGTACGATGCGCTTTCCGTACACGCCCGAACCCGTCGCTACGCACGGCACGTCAAAGCATCCGGGAGAGGCGCACATAAGCTCCGAATCGCGCCACAACACGATCCACGGCTACGAGACGAACACGGCACCGACGAGGACGACGCGAGCGGCGAGGACGAAGCCAAGCGACGAGGACGAAGCCAAGCGACGAGGACGACGCGAAGCAACGAGAAGGACGAACGACACGAACCAACCATGAATCCCTTCGTCCCGATCATACCAATATTCTACATCTACTACCGGAACAGGCACGGACGCGTACGGCGCAGAAGGTAAGTCAGACACCAACCACAAAACACATACAACACGTACACGACACATCACACACATACACTGGGAATCTGAATATA
Organism: Calotriton arnoldi; assembly: GCA_963921515.1. Lineage (NCBI taxonomy): Eukaryota > Metazoa > Chordata > Amphibia > Caudata > Salamandridae > Calotriton > Calotriton arnoldi. Next base: position 684,952 of record CAWUFW010000880.1, read on the forward strand.
CTTACACCAGCAACAGCAGCACCATAGGGGCGGGATGCCCATCACCAATGCCACATATGCACACAGGGGCCTGAATGTGCGCCACCACCCCAACCCAGGGGGGCTGGATGCCTACCACTACTACCACCCTTAGCCAGGGGGCAGGATGCCTACCACTACTACCACCCTTAGCCAGGGTGGCAGGATGCCTACCACTACTACCACCCTTAGCCAGGGGGCAGGATGCCCACCACTACTACCACCCTTAGCCAGGGGGCAGGAAGCCTACCACTACTACCACCCTCACCCACGGGGGGCAGGATGCCTACCACTACTACCACCCTTAGCCAGGGGGCAGGATGCCCACCACTACTACCACCCTCACCCAGGGGGGCAGGATGCCCACCACTACCACCCTCACCCAGGGGGGCAGGATGCCCTACCACTACTACCACCCTTAGCCAGGGTGGCAGGATGCCTACCACTACTACCACCCTTAGCCAGGGGGCAGGATGCCCACCACTACTACCACCCTCACCCAGGGGGGCAGGATGCCCACCACTACTACCACCCTTAGCCAGGGGGTAGGATGCCCACCACTACTACCACCCTTAGCCAGGGTGGCAGGATGCCTACCACTACTACCACCCTTAGCCAGGGGGCAGGATGCCCACCACTACTACCACCCTCACCCAGGGGGCAGGATGCCCACCACTACTACCACCCTTAGCCAGGGGGGCAGGATGCCCACCACTACTACCACCCTTAGCCAGGGGGCAGGATGCCCACCACTACTACCACCCTCACCCAGGGGGGCAGGATGCCCACCACTACTACCACCCTTAGCCAGGGGGGCAGGATGCCCACCACTACTACCACCCTTAGCCAGGGGGCAGGATGCCTACCACTACTACCACCCTTAGCCAGGGGGCAGGATGCCTACCACTACTACCACCCTTAGCCAGGGGGCAGGAAGCCTACCACTACTACCACCCTCACCCACGGGGGCAGGATGCCTACCACTACTACCACCCTTAGCCAGGGGGCAGGATGCCCACCACTACTACCACCCTTAGCCAGGGTGGCAGGATGCCTACCACTACTACCACCCTTAGCCAGGGGGCAGGATGCCTACCACTACTACCACCCTTAGCCAGGGTGGCAGGATGCCTACCACTACTACCACCCTTAGCCAGGGGGCAGGATGCCTACCACTACTACCACCCTTAGCCAGGGGGCAGGATGCCTACCACTACTACCACCCTTAGCCAGGGGGCAGGATGCCCACCACTACTACCACCCTTAGCCAGGGTGGCAGGATGCCTACCACTACTACCACCCTTAGCCAGGGTGGCAGGATGCCTACCACTACTACCACCCTTAGCCAGGGGGCAGGATGCCTACCACTACTACCACCCTTAGCCAGGGGGCAGGATGCCCACCACTACTACCACCTCACCCAGGGGGCAGGATGCCCACCACTACTACCACCCTTAGCCAGGGGGCAGGATGCCTACCACTACTACCACCCTTAGCCAGGGTGGCAGGATGCCTACCACTACTACCACCCTTAGCCAGGGGGCAGGATGCCCACCACTACTACCACCCTCACCCAGGGGGGCAGGATGCCCACCACTACTACCACCCTTAGCCAGGGGGCAGGATGCCCACCACTACTACCACCCTTAGCCAGGGGGCAGGATGCCCACCACTAATACCACCCTCACCCAGGGGGGCAGGATGCCCACCACTACTACCACCCTTAGCCAGGGGGCAGGATGCCCACCACTACTACCACCCTTAGCCAGGGGGCAGGATGCCTACCACTACTACCACCCTTAGCCAGGGGGCAGGATGCCCACCACTACTACCACCCTCACCCAGGGGGGCAGGATGCCCACCACTACTACCACCCTCACCCAGGGGGCAGGATGCTCACCACTACTACCACCCTTAGCCAGGGTGGCAGGATGCCTACCACTACTACCACCCTTAGCCAGGGGGCAGGAAGCCTACCACTACTACCACCCTTAGCCAGGGGGCAGGATGCCCACCACTACTACCACCCTTAGCCAGGGGGCAGGATGCCCACCACTACTACCACCCTCACCCAGGGGGCAGGATGCCCACCACTACTACCACCCTTAGCCAGGGGGGCAGGATGCCCACCACTACTACCACCCTTAGCCAGGGGGCAGGATGCCTACCACTACTACCACCCTTAGCCAGGGGGCAGGATGCCCACCACTACTACCACCCTCACCCAGGGGGGCAGGATGCCCACCACTACTACCACCCTTAGCCAGGGGGGCAGGATGCCCACCACTACTACCACCCTTAGCCAGGGTGGCAGGATGCCTACCACTACTACCACCCTTAGCCAGGGGGCAGGATGCCCACCACTACTACCACCCTCACCCAGGGGGGCAGGATGCCCACCACTACTACCACCCTTAGCCAGGGGGCAGGATGCCCACCACTACTACCACCCTTAGCCAGGGGGCAGGATGCCCACCACTACTACCACCCTCACCCAGGGGGGCAGGATGCCCACCACTACTACCACCCTTAGCCAGGGGGGCAGGATGCCCACCACTACTACCACCCTTAGCCAGGGGGCAGGATGCCTACCACTACTACCACCCTTAGCCAGGGGGCAGGATGCCTACCACTACGACCACCCTAAGCCAGGGGGCAGGAAGCCTACCACTACTACCACCCTCACCCACGGGGGGCAGGATGCCTACCACTACTACCACCCTTAGCCAGGGGGCAGGATGCCCACCACTACTACCACCCTTAGCCAGGGTGGCAGGATGCCTACCACTACTACCACCCTTAGCCAGGGGGCAGGATGCCTACCACTACTACCACCCTTAGCCAGGGTGGCAGGATGCCTACCACTACTACCACCCTTAGCCAGGGTGGCAGGATGCCTACCACTACTACCACCCTTAGCCAGGGGGCAGGATGCCTACCACTACTACCACCCTTAGCCAGGGGGCAGGATGCCCACCACTACTACCACCCTCACCCAGGGGGGCAGGATGCCTACCACTACTACCACCCTTAGCCAGGGTGGCAGGATGCCTACCACTACTACCACCCTTAGCCAGGGGGCTGGATGCCTACCACTACTACCACCCCCACTCATAGGATGGACAATGCATGACACAACAAGCACACCACAACCTAGGGAATGCAAGATTAAGACATCCCCCCACCACCATGACAAGCGTGTGAGCAGGCTGTGTCAAATGCCTACAACACCGAACATGACTTTGAACATACAATGTGACCCCCTAGCACATGTGCCACACATATATGTGTGTGGCACCCACAATGCAAGCAGCCCATGACCATTGTGGCAATGGGGCCTAAACCCCCATCATCACAGTGACCACAAGGTAAGTGTGGGGTCCATAGCTGAAGCACATTTTGACCATTGTGGCAATGGGGTCTAAACCCCCATCATCACAGTGACCAAAAGGCAAGTGTGGGGTCCATAGCTGAAGCACATTTTGACCATTGTGGCAATGGGGACTAAACCCCCATCATCACAGTGACCAAAAGGCAAGTGTGGGGTCCATAGCTGAAGCACATTTTGACCATTGTGGCAATGGGGTCTACACCCTCATCATCACAGTGACCAAAAGGTAATTGTTGACAAAGAAAGAGCTGCAACTGCCAAACTGCATGGATCATTCCTGGTCACAGAACCAAAAACTCATCTGTGGCAAAGTAGTGTATGTGTCCCATTGCAACATAAATTGGGGGAGCCAAATACTGCAGTGCAAATGAAACATTCCTTTGGCCATGTGCAGACAAACAACACCCATGGGGGCTGAGACCGTCAACAGTCATCAATGACACAATGACAGAAGTGACCATCAGAATGCAGAACCACATATTTGCACCAATGGGCACACAAATGCAGATACCCTGTGGAGACAGCAGATGTGAGGTGAACAGATACCATACCATGGCAGCAATGGGACACACAAACCATGATCACTGTGCTGACCGATGACCTAGGAGTCCCAGGGACAGCAGGGGAAACACACCAAACAACATACAGCCAATGGCACACCCAAGATATGCCAATGCAGTGGTGCAGATGCACAAACACAAACAGGCAGACCAACACTGTCATCATACACAGCAGGTGAGGGGTGGGGGTGCCAGTGTCCCCAGGCAACAACACAACACATGAGGAGAGCTGAATACCAATCATACAGATGTGCATACACTGCCACACTAAGGTAACTCATGGATCCAAATCCCCTATGTGGGCAAGCAGGCATTGACAGGTGAGAGGGAGCACAAAACACACATGTCACACAGGCACGTAGGAACAACAACTGACACAGCAAGTCACAGACACACCACAGCACCACCCCCAGGGCCCCCACAATGTGGTGACCCTGGGCTGAATAAAAATACCACTGTGATGACAAAGCTAAATGTCGTTCACACTGTGAACCACAGTCAGGTGTCCTGAGCAACAAACTACCATCACACCTACACAAGCACAAATCAATCAGCATGGCCAGTAAGCCAAGGCCAACATGGAGGCAGGGGACTAGCCGGGCAACAACTCTCATCTGCACACACTCAACACCACACCCCTCGACCTCCAACAATGTGCAGCAGTGAAGTACACATGCACTGGTGACATTGCACATGCACCCATGACTATTCCAGGGTGGTGGGTGGGAACCAAGGTGTAGAAACACATCACACATGGACACTCAACAAGACTCCTGAATGTCTGACACACTGCACACTACGCTGTACATGGACATGACGGCAATACCACACCGACCAATGGGATCCCAGCCACAGTCACACACCAATGAAGAAGCCAAGGTCACCCACAAAGAACACACATAGACAACAACCAACATTGCAGCCCGGACCCTAAGGAGTGCCAGCAGTCACACACACAACGTGTCACTGAAAGATAACACAAACTGGAAATCACATGACAGGGGCAAACAACAAGTGCCAAAGGGAAACCTGACTGTGACCCATCTGCGTCTGCACACAAACTCTGCCCTGACAGCAAACACACCTATGGGTGACACCCTGATGACCAGTAATGTGCCATGCACCCACATCACAGAGAACACAGGGAGAAGACTTTGGGGGAACATAGCTCAAGTCAGCAAGCATCACAAACAGGTACAACACTAGGGATCACAGCATGCGCAGATGAATGGAAGTGAACACACAGACATGCACATACAACACACACCTTGGGCGCAGGCAATGTCACACGTGTACACACTGCCATGAGGGGACTCCACTCCTGTGTGAGGAAAGCTGTGCCATATGTTGCCTCAGTAGGGCCCCATCATGTCAGCTGAGCACTTGGTCACACAATCAACAATTAGCACCAAATGAGGGCTCCCATCACATCAGCCTGGTCATGGATGTGCCAACGGAATCATCAGCACAGATCCAACACACTTGTATAGCAATGTTGCACTGACTACACGGATGAGTCCCTCCCCATTGATGCCCAAACCTGCATGTCCACTGGAGATGGCAACACGGTCAGGGAAGTAGACAAATGCAACGATGGCAGGCACAACAGATGTGCAGGGGTGGAAGCCACAGATATGAAATTGCCAATGTAAGTAGGAAACCCATTGCCAAATACTGAACACATGACACCCTCAGATGCTGCTATTGATGACATGGATACACCACATGATAGGACACATTCCCCCTGGACCACATGGGTTCCTGCACAGTAACACTTCATAATCATGAGACCAGATATCACCATCACTGCAGCAAGGGCATGGTTAGCTGCACCAACAACATGTACATCTGAAGCATGAGCACTAGAGAAAAGAAAGTTGCTTTATTCAGCATATGTGTTGTTTGATAACGACGTCCAGAAGAAATTAGAGCAAAGGCCAATGGCCAGTCCATTGTCAAAGTTCAAACAGGGTGACACTGGCAGATGTCACCCTACGCATGCCTGCACAATACCAGGGACAATCCACTAGGAGGGGCAACCGGGGGGCAGGCCAGGCACCGCAGGGACAGGATCAGGGCTCACCAGGGGGAGTCAGGGAAGGGGTGGTGGGTGCTGGAGAGCCACTGACAACTGCAGTGGAGGTGTCTGACATGGTGTGTGCCGGCACAACTGGGGGGCATGACACAGATGTCGTGGGTGCCGGCACAACTGCAGTGGACCCTGCAGATGGGGTGGACAGGTCCGCCACTGCAGTGCCCAAGTCAGACAGGGCGGTAGTGGACTCCACTGCAGTGCCTACCTCCAGGGGAGGAGAATGGGGAACAGGCAAGGTGGGTTGGACAGAGGGGAGGACACCCTCACCACATCAGTGGCACAGACAAGCGCAGCGGGGGTGTGGTGCTGGGAGAGCAAGTGGCAGGGGGAGAAGGCCGGAGCATCTTGGGGATGGTATATCTGTGGGTGGGGGAACCTGGGGCAGGGTGTGGTGGGGGCACCTGTGCAGTGGGGGCCTGAGGGATGGAGGACGGAGACCTTGTGCCTGAGCTGCAGGGCGGTGGCGGGGTCTTGCTCTTAGCACTCCGGGGGGACTTGCGGGTGGGGGCCTCAGTCCGTCTGCGCCTGGGGGAGGGTGTCCGGGGGCGAGGGGCACTCTGCTCCGTGTGGGTGGGCTTCCTCTTCCCCCGGGATGCTGGAGCAGCTTCATCGGTGGGGAAGAGGCCGAGGTCACAGAGGAAGAGCTGCTGTGACTTTGGGGTTGCAGGTGAGGCAAGGGAGGGTGCTTTGGAGGGAGAGGGAACTGAGGACTGCGCAGTGCATGTGGATGCGTGTGTGTGTTCCAGGGCCCCATCCCCTGTGAGTCTGGCTTCAGTCCCCTGAATGTGCGTGCGTGTGCGTTTTGTCATTGGCGTGTGTGTCAGTGTGCTGGATGTGTGTGTGCTGGTGTGTGCCTGTGCCAGTGTGTGTGTGCCTGGGATGGGTAAGGTGCTGGGGAGTGTGGATGGAGCAGAGGCAGGAGGGGTGAGGGACCGTTTGAGGAGGGACACTGCTGCCGTCAGGGAGGAGTCCATGGACCTATTGCCCCTCTGTAGGTCAGACATGCCCGATGAGATGCCCTCCATGAACGACACCAGCTGAGTCAACAGCGCGGTGTGCGCATGGAGGACACTCAGCATGGCTGTCTGCCCTACATGGAGCTGGCGAAGGAGGTACACAGACTCCTCACTCAGGGCAGCAGGGGACACAGGGGCAGGGGGTGCGGTGCCTGGCCCAAAGGAGACACGCTCCCGGACATGGGAGCCTCCACGGACCTTGGGAATGGGAGCCGATGGGAGGGCGGTGGTGGTGCTGGTGGTGGCGGGGACAGCAACACTAGCTGGGGTGTGGTGGCTGCTGACACCCGCCTCCACAAGGGAGTCATCCTCCGAGTTGCTCTGGTCCTCAGCTGAGGTGGATGCTGCTGAGGACTCCTCGGTGTGGCTCCCCTCGCCCTCCGTGCCACTGGGTCCCTCCGACCACTCCTCGGCTGCTGACCCAGTCTGGCTCTCCGGCTCCTCCTGGTCCGTGGAGCTGTCCCCTTCCGTGGCCGTGGATGTATCTGCAAACAATGGGGAAACAGACAGACATCAGTCACCTGCACATAACGCACACACCACTGTGAGCACAGCACATCACAGAGCAAGCCCTGGCATCATTAGTTGTACATTGCTAAAAGTGCACTAATTGAACAGGAGAAGTCAATTGTCAGTCTGATGCCAAGCATGGCACTCACATCCCACATGGCCTTGCACCCATCTGTCTGGTGTCTGTTGGATTGCAACACCCCAGTGTTGACACATGCACCAAGTACACAGTAGTTGGACAGTGCAGAGGACACGGTGTGGACACATCACAGCTCTTGCCACTGAGTCAGTACAGGTTTACGGATGTAAGGGATGCCCAGAGTCAAATAGGAAATGCATGTGATGCATACCAGCGACAGACACCATGATGCACCCATGTCCTGATAGCCAGCGCCACTATGGTGTGCATGTAGCACATGTCACTCCCCTGCAGGATCACCAATCAGTAGACACATGCCATGGCGGAGGCATGACTGCAAAGTCATACATCACTGTCTCAGTGATGTATGACTTTGCAGCCAGACAACAACACTCTGCACTGTGTCACAATAGTAGGTCATGGGGAATGCAAGTCCTGGAGCTGCACAAGTGCACATGTACATCCCCCCACAACACATCCTCTTAACCCTCATCTGTCCAGGTCATACCTATTGGACATATGGGAGACCTGTGACACTACCCTCTGAACCTGAGCCCCTCACACTCTGCTGTGCATGGGGAACAGCTGCCTGAACTTCACATTTACATGCCCCATTCTGCATGGGCAGCTGATCAGACACCTATGTGTTACACAAGTATCGTCTCCTATGGTCACATCTCCAGTGGCATGCTGAGCCCCTACCAAGAAACTCCACAGCAGTCCTGGCGACTAATCCACAGCACACTGACACAGAGGCAGACACCTGAGGGGTCAAATCACTGTGCACAATGTGTCCGCTGATACACGGGAGTGGGAGTACAGAGTGTATTGTATGGCCTGGAGTAGGCATGACTGTCCAGCCCCACATGAATGAGGGATGAGCCCTGGACTGTAGGCAGCTGGCTAAGTATGTGTGACACACGTCATATACATACTCCTGGGGCCCAAACATTGTTCCCACCCGCAGCATGGGTGTGTGCCAGGTACCCCAGCCACATGTGGTGGATCAGCTCAGCAATTGGACCACAGATCAAAGTAACACGCTGAATACATGTCAGAATACAGGCATTGTGTAAGCAATGGACCCACCCATGATGCCCACCACAGAGTCAGGGAAACAGATGCTGTCTCCCACCTTGAGTCAAGCAAACTGCAAGGACACAGTCCTAAGTGACAGAATTCCCTGCATGTAAGGGCCACACCTGGGTATCAGATGAGGAGTGGGCAGTGCACAATAGAGGGACATGGCTCCTGGACAACATGACTGCTGTACTGTGGCAGTTCAACCTGGCCCGAGGAGGGCACATAGCATGTTAGACAGAGTACACAGTGCAGTCTTTGACTCACCCCTCCTTGCTGCTCTCTGGCCTTCAGCTGCCCATCCAGGTCTGGAAAGACCACCGCCAGGATCCGGAGCATGTGGGGGGTCAGGGTCCGTGTTCCGCCCCTCCTGCGAGGAGGCGACAGCTTCAGCTGGACCCGTGCAATCCTCCGGGTCCAGCCCCGAAGGTCCTGCCACCTCTTTTGGCAGTTGCGGATCCGGCGCTTGTAGACCCCCACGGACCGGACAGCCCGGACGATGTCCTTCCATATCTCATGCTTCCGATGGGCAGAAGCCTGTCAGGATGACAAAGTGATAAGGCCATTACTACACATGCAACATATCCGTGCATGACACAGTTGCATATACATGTCGCAATCACAGGGGCACATGGTGTACCCAGGCAGTGCACGGCTGCCCATGGACAGTTTTCCAGAAGTCACTACATGGTATCATTGCATGGGGAGTAAAACCCTGTTCAGAAGCACTGTCACTGCACCATACCTGTCCAGTGCAAGTCACTACACACTATGGGGGTGACAACTACTCAGTGAGCCTGCTAGCCAGTGGTGTGCTGACTCTCAGCCTTGCTAGTAAGACAAAATGCACATTCAGAAAGGCAGTGCACAGAACACTCACCTGCTCCCCTGGTGTCCCATACAGCTTGCTGTACTGTGGAAGTAGGCTGTCCAGCAGGGCCTGGTTCTCCTCAAGGCTGAAGGCTGGGGCTCTCTCCACAGTACGTGCCATTGCAGGGTCCAGAGGGGCAGAGACAGCAGCAGTGCAGTGGCAGATGTCGTCCTGGAGCATGTAGTGCAGGCAAGTGGGCTCTCAGGGGAACAGGCAGCAATATATATGTGCTGGAGAGGCAGATACTGTCCCTTGTGTCCAAAGTGATAGGTCCAAGTCGTTTGCATCTTCTGAATCTGGCCAATCCATGGAATAGCAGCACCAAAACACGCCCACAGCATCCTTCAAAATTTCAACTTCATGACATACATGATTTTGCAACATTGTTGTGGGTGACCAACTGATTTTCCAGCAACCGACTCGTTCGAAATTCGAAACGCGTCCGTTGCCAGGCAAGCCCATTGTCAATGGGTGCGCACCGATCGGTCCATTGAGGTACAACGCGCACAGGGGTACAACGCGTACCCGCACACATTGAAAGCAATGGGCCGGCCGGAGGCACCGATCGGTCCATTGCTGTTCAACGCGCACAGGGGTACAACGCGTACCCGCACACATTGAAAGCAATGGGCCGGCCGGAGGCACCGATCGGTCCATTGCTGTTCAACGCGCACAGGGGTACAACGCGTACCCGCACACATTGAAAGCAATGGGCCGGCCGGAGGCACCGATCGGTCCATTGCTGTTCAACGCGCACAGGGGTACAACGCGTACCCGCACACATTGAAAGCAATGGGCCGGCCGGAGGCACCGATCGGTCCATTGCTGTTCAACGCGCACAGGGGTACAACGCGTACCGCGCACATTGAAAGCAATGGGCCGGCCGGAGGCACCGATCGGTCCATTGCTGTTCAACGCGCACAGGGGTACAACGCGTACCCGCACACATTGAAAGCAATGGGCCGGCCGGAGGCACCGATCGGTCCATTGCTGTTCAACGCGCACAGGGGTACAACGCGTACCCGCACACATTGAAAGCAATGGGCCGGCCGGAGGCACCGATCGGTCCATTGCTGTTCAACGCGCACAGGGGTACAACGCGTACCCGCACACATTGAAAGCAATGGGCCGGCCGGAGGCACCGATCGGTCCATTGCTGTTCAACGCGCACAGGGGTACAACGCGTACCCGCACACATTGAATGCAATGGGCCGGCCGGAGGCACCGATCGGTCCATTGCTGTTCAACGCATCACTGTATATGTGACTGGCATAGGTCAGCATGCCTGTCTCAGATGGACATGTGCCAGCCACAGATAGCTCCCAGGGAGTGAGGGGCACACCTACATCACGACAGCCTGTCCAAACCTTATCATAAGGCATGTAAGGCTGCATTTCCTATTGTGTGTATGTTGGTGTACATGTTGTCCTGTGGGTGTCACCTGTGGGCAGCCACCCCCAGGCTGTGCACGTGTTAATGGGGACAGGATCCTGGGTGTTACGTGTACGTGACCACTGTGATGTGCAACTGTTCATATCTGTGCATGTGTCATGGTCACATTTCACAGTGGTGTTTGTGTATGTCATGTCACATACCCCGTGAGTCCCATGTGGGACGGTATGTTTGAGCCAGGGTGTCCCAGTGGCACAATAGTGATGGCCCTCCACAGTCTTTGTGCATGTAGTGTTTACAATGTCTCTGATTTCATGTGCACAATGGGAGACAGTCTCCACATCCACGTTGTGTGTGCATGGACTCTGATGTTGTGCGTGTGTCACAGACGTCCATGGCTCTCCTGCCATGGCAAGTGTGGCCACTACCTGTGGGGGTCATGTTTGTTTTGTTGTGGTGTACACATGATACTCCAGGTGATGCCAGTGTCCATGTGGCATTACAGGGTCCCTGGGAATGTGCCTGTCGTTGAGCTGTGGTGCCTGGGGCACATCTGTCCTCACATGTCACTGGGGGGTGACTGTGACACAGCATCATGATATCCAATGGGCCAACCTGGGACAAATTGATGCCACCTGTAGGACCGTGTTGACAGATGTTGGCCATGTATGTACCATACATGTCGTTCCGGTACTGCACACTTCATGTAGTTGTGCCTCATGATGATGTATGTTGGGATCTTGAGTGTGTTCAATGCCGCATATGTGGGGTGACTGACGATCTTGCTTACTTCTCCTCTGCACTGCAGGGGCTCCTGCTGTCCATCGGCCATTCCCAGACCTGGCAACGATGGTGGAACGGGACAGCATCCGACGGTACCGCTTCACCAGGCAGCTGATTGAGGATTTTGCAGTGCAGTTGTCCCCACATTTGCAGCCTGGCCGGCCGTATCCTACAGCGCTGACCCCCAAGGTGAAGGTGATGGCAGCCCTACACTTCTTTGCCACCGGTACCTTCCAACATACTGTGGCGTCTGCTGGTGGGATGTCACAGACCATGTTCAGCCGTGTGCTCCGCGATTTCTTGGCGGCAATGTTGCTCTTCCTGAACCGGTACATCTATTTCCCTAGACAGCGACGACTCACTGACGTGAAGAGTGACTTTTATGCCCTGGGGAGGATGCCGCATGTCATTGGCTCCATTGATGGGACACATGTGGCTTTGGTACCACCACAGGCCCAGGAGCAGGCCTACAGGAACCGCAAGCACTACCACTCGGTCAATGCACTGGTGGTGTGTCTTGCAGACATGACCATCACACACGTGTGTGCCCGTTTCCCTGGTTCAGCACACGATGCCTTTGTGATGAGGAGTAGTCGCATCCCCAGGTTGATGGCACAGATGCAGAACCAGCGTGCCTGGCTTGTCGGTGTGTACTGACTTTGTGCCATTGTGTGTGATCTGATCTGTAGTATTCCGCCCACTTTTCCAAGTCAGCTGATGTGCACTTGTCTGTCCGTAGGTGACTCGGGATACCCCAACATGCCGTGGTTGCTGACACCCCTCAGGAACCCTGTGACACCTGCCCAGATGCGCTACAATGAGGCACATGGTCGGACCAGGAGAGTGATTGAGCGGACCTTTGGTCTCCTGAAGAGACGCTTCCGCTGCCTGGACAAGACCGGAGGGTCCCTCCCATATGCCCCTGCGAAAGTGTGCAAGATTATCATCGTCTGCTGCATGCTCCACAACCTGGCAGTGCGGAAGGAGTTGCCTCTCATCCAGGATGACGATGACCAACATCCGCCACCTGTGGAGGATCCTGGCCTGGACCACGATGCCAGTGACGATGATGATGATGATGGTGATGTCCGCACACAGCTCATCACCAACTTCTTTAGCTGAATGTGAGTATCCTGAGGTGTCATGTGAATGATGTGAGTTGGCATGATGTGTGGGTGGTGCTCTGGTGCTGTTGGAGTGTGTCCATGGGCTACTTGACAGGATGTGTGTTGCGATGTGTGGTGACAGGTGGGCTGTACTCCCCAACAGTGTTGACATGCTAACTTGGTTCTGGGTGGGTATCTTGTAACATGTATTGTGCATGAGTTTTGCTGTTCTGTCCTGTACTGAATTGCTTTTGACTGTGTGTCATTTCTGTCCTTCACAGGGTACTTTCAGATTCGTTTGGTCAACTGTGTCCACCGACGACGTGATTGCACATCCAGGCTGGTAGCTGTTGTGTCCCTACAGGTGATGTGCGCCACACCCATGGACTTCCTTCTGTCTACAGTTGTTGACTGTGTGCCCGCTACCAGGTGGAGTTACCTTGCATCTGTAGTGGTTACGGCATGTTGCTACTGTGTAATAAACCTGTGCTTCACTTAGTGATGTGCGTTGTCTGTGGTCACACATTTGACTGCCATTTGCTTACTGCACCTGTGGGCTACTTGACTACAACTGGGAATGGGTGTGGTGTCTGTGCATTGCACCGTCTTCCCTGGCAACATCAGTGTAGGCAATGAGTCAGATGGCCTAGGTGTGTATGTGTTGTGTAGCCCTGGTGGTGTGTCTCCCTCATATGTGTCACGTTGCCTGTACTCACATGCCTGTGTTGTCCTTGCTGTTGCAGTTCGCATACACAGTGTAATTTTGCAGTTCATCATCCCCATAACAGCACCCACGTTGGAATCACGACAGAGGCAAGTATGGTGTATTAGTGTGTTTATTGTGATACATCTGTGATAATAGTGCATAGGATGGATTGTGCTGTACATGAATCTTGCAATCCCAAGTTCCTAGATGAATAGAAAGTCCAGGTAGACAGGATCCCCAGTATCGGGGCCACAGTTGTCTGACACATTGTTCCAACTTGTACTCCCCATGCAATGTGTGGGAGTAGTGTTGCCATCAACAGGGTGAACAGTCTGTGCACAAAGGCGAAAATCCAGAACAGGTTCAGGCTTCCTGGGAGTTGCGCTTGGCCATCAGCCTCTCACTTTCCCCTCCTCGGACGACCCCTCTTCTTGGGGGGGGCCCTCAAGTGCAGGCTGCTGCGGTGCAGGGGACTCTCCGCCAGAGTCCTCCTCCCTCCCTGTGGCAGTTGCAGTTTGTTCGGTACCAGATGTTGTTGGCACACAGGGAGGTGTGGACTGGTTGCTGTTCATCTGGCGGAGGCATTGTAAAATGTCCCTGTGCACCGCCGTCATCTCATGTAGTACATCCCACTTGGACTCCACGCGGGACATGTGGGAGTCCAAGCGGGCATGATGGGCAGCCTGCTGCTGTTTGATGTCTCTGAGGAGCCCCACTACCTGGCTGAGCTCTCCGGTGCTGGACTGGTACGCATCAGCTATGCGTACCAGTTGTGGGTCTTCATGCACACCAGCAACGTCTGCAAGCAGCGACCTCTGTCTCCCACCCCTCCCACCACCCCTGCTGACATGTGCAGTGTGTGCAGTTGCACGCACAGATAACCCTGGTCCACCTTGGGGGTGGTGGTGGTGGTGGTGTCCATGGCCCCAGGTTGGTCCAGGGTCACTGCGCTGGTGTTGTTCCTTATTCTGTCCATGTCGGCAGGGATGGTATTCGTGGTGACAGTCGTTGGAGGGGTGGGTGCAGGGGGTGCAGCTGGTGGACCTGCTGGTGCTGCAGCTGGTGGTCCTGCTGGTGCAGCATGTTGACTTGCACCGGATGTGCCAGGTTGTTCATCGTCCGAGGAGGACAGAGGCTGTACGACGCCAGTGAGCTCGGCATCCTCTTGGGACTGGGACTCCTCAGCGTCTGCTGCTGTGTCCCTATCATCACCTGTTTTTGGGAGATACAAACAATGTATGTCATGTTTCTGCAGGCATCAGTGGTTGACACACCTGACAGTTGTGACTGTGCCTCGGGGTGCGGGCCTGTACATTGTATTGTCCTAAGTCGTCACAGTCAGGGGTTGATATTGGTGTGGCACATTGTCCTGCATTATTTGGGCATTTCTATGTATTCTCTGGGGTGTGAACATGGTCTGCATTGATTGTGTTTGGTTGACAGCCAGACCTCCTTCCCACCCACCCACCCACCCAGTCAGTTATCCCACCATGGAACGTGCTTGCATTGCAGGGAGTGTAAGTTGTCTCTCAGGATGTCAGTCAGTGGTGTCCTGCTGTTTGTTGGTGCACAGTTGCCAGCAGGGCCTTGTGCTCCCCACAGCAGTAGCCAGTGTCAGCCATCTTGTGAGTCCTTCTCCACTCCCTGTGATGTGAGCATGGTTCAGGGTGGTGTTGATGGGCCAGTTGTGAGGCTGAGCAATGTCTGTGACTACGACTCCCATCATGCTATTGCCTCCACCCCCTTCCCAGCATGCCCATGCTTCCTTCCTTTTGACTCTGCTTCCCTGTGGGGTGGGCTGGCTGTGCTGACAGGATGGCTGGGAGTGTTGTCCTGGCAGTTGTTTGGCTAAGAGTCCCAAGAGTGTCCCTGTGCTTCACACAACATAACCCAGGGTGGTGGTGCTTTGTGGGATCTTGTGTTAGGATGGAGGGCATTGCATTCTACCAGGTGGGTACTGTGGAGTTTGTGTTGGGGGGGTGTGAGGGGAGGTGCTGGTGACTATGGTCAGTGCTGCAAGTCCCCCTTCCCACCCAGCCAGCCAGATATCCCACCATGGAACGTGCTTGCATTGCAGGGAGTGTAAGTTGTCTCTCAGGATGTCAGTCAGTGGTGTCCTGCTGTTTGTTGGTGCACAGTTGGCAGCAGGGCCTTGTGCTCCCCACAGCAGTAGCCAGTGTCAGCCATCTTGTGAGTCCTTCTCCACTCCCTGTGATGTGAGCATGGTTCAGGGTGGTGTTGATGGGCCAGTTGTGAGGCTGAGCAATGTCTGTGACTACGACTCCCATCATGCTATTGCCTCCACCCCCTTCCCAGCATGCCCATGCTTCCTTCCTTTTGACTCTGCTTCCCTGTGGGGTGGGCTGGCTGTGCTGACAGGATGGCTGGGAGTGTTGTCCTGGCAGTTGTTTGGCTAAGAGTCCCAAGAGTGTCCCTGTGCTTCACACAACATAACCCAGGGTGGTGGTGCTTTGTGGGATCTTGTGTTAGGATGGAGGGCATTGCATTCTACCAGGTGGGTACTGTGGAGTTTGTGTTGGGGGGGGGTGTGAGGGGAGGTGCTGGTGACTATGGTCAGTGCTGCAAGTCCCCCTTCCCACCCAGCCAGCCAGATATCCCACCATGGAACATGCTTGCATTGCAGGGAGTGTAAGTTGTCTCTCAGGATGTCAGTCAGTGGTGTCCTGCTGTTTGTTGGTGCACAGTTGGCAGCAGGGCCTTGTGCTCCCCACAGCAGTAGCCAGTGTCAGCCATCTTGTGTGTCCTTCTCCACTCCCTGTGATGTGAGCATGGTTCAGGGTGGTGTTGATGGGCCAGTTGTGAGGCTGAGCAATGTCTGTGACTACGACTCCCATCATGCTATTGCCTCCCCCCTTCCCAGCATGCCCATGCTTCCTTCCTTTTGACTCTGCTTCCCTGTGGGGTGGGCTGGCTGTGCTGATAGGATGGCTGGGAGTGTTGTCCTGGCAGTTGTTTGGCTAAGAGTCCCAAGAGTGTCCCTGTGCTTCACACAACATAACCCAGGGTGGTGGTGCTTTGTGGGATCTTGTGTTAGGATGGAGGGCATTGCATTCTACCAGGTGGGTACTGTGGAGTTTGTGTTGGGGGGGGGTGTGAGGGGAGGTGCTGGTGACTATGGTCAGTGCTGCAAGTCCCCCTTCCCACCCAGCCAGCCAGATATCCCACCATGGAACGTGCTTGCATTGCAGGGAGTGTAAGTTGTGTCTCAGGATGTCAGTCAGTGGTGTCCTGCTGTTTGTTGGTGCACAGTTGCCAGCAGGGCCTTGTGCTCCCCACAGCAGTAGCCAGTGTCAGCCATCTTGTGAGTCCTTCTCCACTCCCTGTGATGTGAGCATGGTTCAGGGTGGTGTTGATGGGACAGTTGTGGGGGGGCAATATGTGTGACTGCGACTCCCATGATGCTATTGGCTACACTGACTTGGCCAGCATACACAGAATTCCTTCCTTTGAGTGGTCTTCACTGTGTGTTGGTGTTGTTGTGGTGGCTACATGTGTGGATGTGTGTGTTAGTTCTATTTGTGCCACTGCCTAGCTGTAGTTGTGGTTGTGTTTGTACATGTGTTGGCACAGTTGGATGTGACTTTTTTGATGGCATGTGTTGTGTTTATCTGACTGACATACACATTTTGGGATGATTCTGTTCTAGTTGCTGTGTAATTGCTATGTGTGCATGGTTTGACTCTCCCCTTGACAGTGATGTGTGTGTTTTGTGGCAGTTTATTGTGTACATTTGTTGTGTACTCACCAGGCTCTGGGATGTTCTCTAGTCCATATACGCTCACTGGCGGAAGGATGGCCCGCACCTTCTCCTCCCAGGGCCTGAGGTATATTGGCTTGGCAGGAGGGCCACTGCCGGTCTGTTGGCTGTTGATGTAGTCTATCTTCAGCAGGTCCCGTACCCTCCTGCGCACGTCATACCACCTGTTCTGGATGTCTGTCTTTGTGCGCCGACATGGTGATTGGGCGTTCACCCTGTTGATGATCCTCTCCCACATCTTGGTTTTCTGCGACATGGGGGTCTGTTGGACCAGAGTGCCAAACAGCTGTGGCTCCACCCTGAGGATCTCGTCTACCAGGACTTCCAATTCACAATCTAGGAACTTGGGATTCTTCTTGGGGGGCATGGTGATGGGTGGTGATGGTGAGTGATGTGTGTGTTGGTGTGCAGGTGAGGGTGTGTGAGTGTGTGTTTTGCTGGGTGTATGTGAGGTAGGTATTTGTTGGTGTGCTGATGGTGTGTGGCTTGTGTGAGGGGTGAGCTGTGGGTGTGTGGTTGCTTTCTCTTGGGTGCTGGCAGTGGAATGGCATTTGCAAAGGCTCATGGTAGTGATTTGTGTCCTTTATATAGGTGGAGTTGTGGGTGTGTCTTTGTTCTCTGTCCCCACCCCCCCAGTATTTATTGGCTTGCTAATTGCTTGTTTGGCCTTTTTTTGGGTGATTTTTCCTTTGTGCTGTTTGTTTATGTTGGAAACGTTCTTGTGACCGAGTCGGACCCTGCATTGGTCTCGTACGGTGTTCTCCGTTTCGTTCACGCTGTGTTTGTGCAGTTTTGTATGCTGCGTACGCGTCGGTCGCGGTGTATTGTGTTGCTTCGGCTCGGTTTTGTATGCGTGTCGGTCGTACGGCTTGTCCTCCGTCCGACTCGGTCGGGTTTTTCGCGCCTTGCATCGTACTTTGCGGGTTGGAGTTGGCGGGTACGATTCGGTCGGATTTGTTCCGGGTGCGTGTCGGTCGGTTGGATTCGCGTGTTTTTCCGGCCGGATTGCTATTTTCCGAGCGGCTCGGTCGGTCGGCTTGGTTTCCTGACGTGTCGGTCGGATTTATCGCGGCTTGCATCGTACTTGGCGTGTCGGGCGCCACTGGTACGTGTCGGTCGGTAATTTTTCCGGCTCCGAGTCGGGTCGGTGCTTTTTCCGGCCCGAATCGGAATCGACCCCATAGAAGCAAATTGGGGGAATGCGGAATTGAAAACGGCATGCTAATATTTGATTTAGATACTGTAGATCAATATTGGCACTCACAGGTCATTGCATGCTTTCTGTACTTGCACATCACACCAGTATCTATAGCGTGATGGATAACTTTACTGTGTGAAGACCTAGCCTGCAAGATGAATGGGAAAGATATACTAAAAACTGATCACCAAAAAGTGGTCACAAACTACGTACTGACTTTTTGCGAATTGATTCTGATTTTGACAACCGACCTATGTACTATTAGGTCAGTTAACAGTGCAAATTGTGCAGTGGCAGCTGCCAACTTCGGCGAGTGGAGGGGTGGGCAACATTTCCATAAAATCAAAACAATTAAGTAAATAAAACAAAAATATACTACCTTGGTTGCTGCTGCATCGTCCTCGCTCTGGTCTTCTTCCCTCGTAACTCCAGGGCCCCAGCTAACTCTCTTAACCAATCCTAGCGCTGCTCTCACAGCGTCAGAGCAGCGCCAGGATTGGTAGAAGCGGCATCTATCAGCGCTCATAAGAGCACTGGAGGCTTTTGCTTTCTCTAACCCAGCTGTTTTAACACAGCTGGGTTAGAGAGGTTTAAAGTGCGTATTTGTGGCTGTCCGTCGCAAGACGGCCTGCCAAAGAGACATGCGAACTTTAAACAAGTGCAAAAGGCAGCCCACCCTCCTCCCTGCTGCTGCCATTCAGCAGCGGCCCCGCCCCCGTCCTGACACTCCGTTCGGGAAGGGGTGATGAAAAATAAAATTATAAGGAAATAACTTCATTACCATTTTATTTTTCAATATCTGGGGGCATTTCATTGGGGCGATGCTCCTCCGCTATAACGGAGGAGCCGCCCCTGAAATTGTGACTTATTCCGACTAGATGCTATCACAGGGATGGTGGCTTTCTGAGGTCAGCTAGCCACCATGCTTGCAGTCACATTCAAAAAAAAATTTAATTTTCTTTTTAATGCAGCCTGTTTTCTTTAAAGGAAACAGGTCTCCATTTAAGATTTTTTTTTTAAACGTTTAAGGCTTGGCAATGGTCCCTTTGACCACTGGTTACTCCCAAACTATTTTTTTTACATTCACAAAGGGGAAGGGATCCCAAAGGCAACCCTTCTGCTTTGCAAATGGGTCGCCACCTTTTTTGAGGCGTTGGTAAAATATCACAGTTTGCAACCGAAATTGCGGTCACAAACCAGTGATACACAGCATCGTGAAACACTATTCGGAAGGGACGCTCTAAACACGTCCCTTCCGAACTGTAATGCGTTATGCATTTCTAAACCCATTTTGTGATTCAGTAATATATTACCAAATCGCAAAAAGGGTTTAGTACATTGAAATAGTCATTTAGCAGTCACAAATACTGATTTAGTAAATTGCAGGGTTTGCAACCGCTAAATGGCTGTGTACATCTGGCCCAATACCTTTAGGGTATTTTATAACCTACATTTTTTCTAACATTCTGCCCTGTCATCCTCAGCACTGAGCAGACTGTCACCATACCATACACCCCCATCCCCACCACGCATCATGAGGAGCCAGGGCCTACTTGAGATCAGTGATGACCCCTGATAGACTGCCATATTGAGCACTATGTCTGCATAAGCCCCTTCGCAGGCTGGCACGACAATCAACATATGAATTTTAGCGCCCAACAATATTTTTAAGGAATATTAAAACATAATTGGCGGTACTCTGAAATGTTTCACCAACACTCGCGTCTATTTAGACAACACCCTGATATATAAGGGCATCAAATCTGATAGCGTTTTATCTTCAGGCACAACATTTTGATAAACTTTCAACTGGCACAGGAAACGTGAAGGGCATTATGTTTGGCACTTTCCTCAGATATTATTTATCTGGGCATACGATTTTTATCTTCAATTTTGTCAGTGGCGCTCACTGTCATCAAAGTGGCGTTACTGTTCTTGTGGCTCAATATATTTGCCTGCTGTGAATCCTGTAATTTGTACTGGGACCAAAATGTTCTGAAGGCACATGTACATATTTGCTGCCACCTGCAACTAATGTTCTCGGGTACTGCGTCAAAGACTGAAATACTAGAATATTCATTCAGTTCTACTATAGAGCTGTCTGTAGAACCTACGACGCTTGCTGCAATGTTTTTGAAAAATTGTGTTACAAGACTATTATCGAAAATATGAGACCAACCCATGTATTGAGGGTCTTCTGTCAGCATCCTTGGACATGGTCAGAGTCTCTCACCTTGCCAGATTCATTTGAAACAGTCTTTATGTCAGTAAATTGTATGTATTGTATTTATGTCAGGCATAACGAACTTGGAAAAAGGTCTTAAGAAAATTTTAGTAAGGGGGAAGAAGAAGCGACCATCTGAACATGAGGCCTATTAACGGTAGCAATCTTATATAAAATCTATTATTAAAGTGAGTTTATTAGGCTTTGCAGTTCCTATAAACAATTAATAAAACAAATAATAAAATAACTTTAAACCAATTTACAACTTTTGAAATTCTTTTAAGCACCACTGCCAGAACAATTTCCAGAGTGCCCAAGGAGAAAACAACACTACATTACAAAATCGATCTGTCGAACTAAATCAGGGCCTCATTACAACTGCCCTGTATAATTCTGATATGTGCAGTAACTCGTTACCGCCTATATCGGAATTATAAATTGTAGGGATATTATCGCACCCCATAAATACAGGCATGATAAAATCAGTCCCTTGGCGCAAAAGTCATCTCTTATGCAGATGACACGCAGCTTCTGTTTGCTTGCGAGAAAGGCAGGGACTTAGATGGGAAGCTGATCGAACGCTGTCTCACCAAGGTGTTTCACTGGCTGGATGTGCACCATTTGAGATGCAACCCAGACAAAACAGAGATCGTGACTTTTGGAGATGTGCCCCACAATTTTGTGGAAACTTGCTGGCCGAGCAACTTGCTGCACCCTGGTTCTCCTCAAAACTGCGTAAAGAACTTAGGGATTAAAATCGACAAATCCCTCTCCTTCCAACCTCAGATTCAAGCCTTAGTCTGGTTCTGTTTCAACGTGCTTTGCATGCTGAAAAAATTTCTACCTCTGTTATCTGAGTCTTCTGGCAGGAAGGTGGTGCAGGCCCTGATTACATCAAGACTTGACTATGGGAACACTCTGTACCTCGGTCTCCCAGACTATCTTCTGAAGAGACTGCAGGTGGTACAGAACTCGGCGGCGAGATTGCTACTCAGACTCCCACCTAGGTCCCACATGACCCC
Organism: Calotriton arnoldi; assembly: GCA_963921515.1. Classification (NCBI taxonomy): domain Eukaryota; kingdom Metazoa; phylum Chordata; class Amphibia; order Caudata; family Salamandridae; genus Calotriton; species Calotriton arnoldi. Next base: position 706,841 of record CAWUFW010000880.1, read on the forward strand.
GCACCTGAGGGCCCTTCATTGGCACCCGATAAAAAAGAGGGCAGTCTTTAAGGCCATGGTCCTGATGCACAAGGCCCTGCACGGGACAGGCACGGCCTATCTCAGCGAGAGGATCAGTGCATACATCCCTGCACGCACCCTTCGCTCTTCCTCGGCGTACCTGGCAAGGGTGCCCTGCATCAGTCGTCTCAGCATAGGTGGGAGATCCTTTTCCTATCTGGGACCGCACTTCTGGAATAGACTCCACTGGACCTTCGGCTAGTACACAGCCTGGATATTTGTAAGAGGAAACTAAAAACCTGCCTCTTTAACAGCTAATCTAGCTGCCTGTTTGATCTCCCACTGCCTAGCGCCGGGACACTCTGCTGAGTAGCCGTGCGCTTTACAAAACAGTATAACATAACGTAACATTCCCAGCATGCATTATGGCAGGTCAAGCCTGTCGACATTCCAAATTCCTTATGTTATGCCAAAATTTGCAAGCAACACATGCAATAGGCGATAATTAACACACAAAATAAAGTCTAACCACGTCGGTGTGAGATTTTATTGTGTGTGATACTAAAGGAACTGGACATTGGGGCACTAGAAATCAGGCAATTTGTTACAAACACTAGAGATCTGGCTCAAATGTCAAATATGGGATCATGCCTAGAGTTCTTTCAAAGTTCAGCCAGTTTCAAGGATTTCTTACCTGTGGCCAAACTTAAGTCATCAAGACTAGGGGATTGAGTCACAAAAGCATGTGAGTAAGGTTAGTAGCACAAAGGACTACTCTGACAAGCCTTTGTGAATCAATCCCGAAACGCCAAATTAATACAAGTACGAAGAGGGCACAGTTCTCGTTATTTGTACTAATGGTGTCAATACATTCTCAGATTAGTCCCATTTTAGATGTTTTGGGGCAATTCACCAAGACTCGGGAGAGTATGTAAAAGAATACTACAGGAGTACTGCTTTTTGTACTCTAAAATGCCTTTGTGACTTGGCTCCAGATGTTAAAAATACAGATTCTTGTCTGTGACTGCGCCGCCATCGTGGTGCCGACCCCCCCCTGCAGCGGCTGAGGAGGATCCCCTGGTGGCGGCTCACAGGTGGGCCTACTTCTAACTGTGGAAGCTTGCGGACCGTGCAGGGGCCGGGCCTACATCGTGCTATAGCCGGGGGTGCCCTACCTGCCGCGCTGCGGTGCCGGTTCTCCTTTCCCTGCTCCTGGGTCCTGTGGTTAACTTTGCCCTGGTCTGCCGGCGAGTGGCCCTACACACCATCATGGGTAAGAACAACCCTAGCACAGCGGCGCCTAAACAACCTACCATGGACTAGTACACCACGGCCGTCCCAGCCGGGAGGGAGGCCGTTGGGGGCGTCTCCTCGGACACGGCGATGCTCCTAGAGGCCATCACGCAGTCCCGCACGGCCCTCGAGGCCCCGATCGGTGCAGTGGGATCCGAGGTGTCGTTTCTTCGCCAAGACCTCCGGAAGGCGGTTGACCGGATCACGGAGGCCGAGACGAGGGTCTCCACGGTGGAGGATACTGTGTCTGCCCTTCAGAAAAAGGTCGACAAACTGGCCATGGTCTCCAGGGAGCTTGCGGCTAGGGCTGAGGACGCCGAAGGGAGGGCCCGCCGCAACAATATCCGCCTGGTGGGCTTTCCGGAGGGATGCGAGGGGTCCTCGATGGTAACTTTCCTTTCAACCTGGCTCAAGGCGCTGCTGCCTGCAGAAGATATTTCGCCCTGCTTCCTGATTGAACGAGCACATTGCGCCCTGACTAAGAAGCCGCCGCCGGGTGAGCGCTCGCGTCCGGTCATTGCCCGCCTCCTTAATTACGCTGACCGCGATGCCGTTCTGCGCTTTGCCCGCATGCACAAGGAGAGCATGGCCTATGAGTCCCACCCCATTATGGTCTTCCCGGACTACACCCGGATCGTCCAGCAGCAGCGACAGTCCTTCGTGGCGGCGAAGCGGCGCTTGCGCGACCTGAACCTTTCCTACGCTCTTGTGTTTCCAGCTCGCATGAAAGTACTCTTCCAATCCAAATCCTACTTTTTCGACCCTCCGGAGGAAGTCTTTGCATGGACAGACGAACACCGGCACCTCAAGCCACACTCCCTGCCACCTCTGGACTCAGATTCCTCTCAGAGCTCACGTGTGAGTGGCCGTCAGGGTGGGGACACATCGCACCAGCGACATCGCTCTCGATCCAACTGGCGTTCCCAGAACAAGACGGACGCAGCGAAGTGAGGTCCTGTGGGGTTGGCATTATCCTGGCTGTTCTACCTTTCATTTGGTCGGCTGCAGTGTCACACTAAGACCTCAGACATTGTGACAGTGGGGCACAGTACACTATCTCTGGCTAGGCTGGACTGAACCCGCCTCCTTGTTTTCAGTTTATGGGTATGGGTGGGAGGGAGGGATCCTTTGGAGGGTCCGCCGTGGTCTTCCCGTTGGAGGGCCTGGACGTGATTCTGCCGCGACAGATACTCCGAGTTCCAGGAAGTATAGGGGGTGGGGGGTGGGGGGTGGTGGGAGGGGGTGGGGTTGGGCAGGTTGTTTTGCTGTTTGGTAATATGTTGTTTGCACCGCACCGTCCCACATACATAGGTAGGCATCCGCGTTTTGCTCCACCCATGGCTCATGGCCCATGCAGCTAGGACCACTCCTCCGGGGGACCTCAATATAGTGTCCTGGAATGTGCGGGGCCTGCTGAATAGGGTCAAGAGAGGGGCAGTACTGACCCAAGCCAAGCGGTACTCCGCCGATGTTCTGCTCCTACAGGAGACCCACCTGCTCGGCAACAAGGCCCCGTGCCTGTCCAGGTTCGGCTACACTGCAGTGCACCACTCGGGTTTCTCCAGGGGCGCACGCGGAACGGCCGTGCTCATACACCGTAGGGTCCCCTTCCAGGTTACGAGACAGTGGCTAGATCCCGGTGGCCGCTTTACGGTCGTGTCTGGTACCTTGGCGGGTGAGCAGGTAACGCTTGGTAGCATATATGCCCCACCCCCCCTAGTCAGACGTTTGTGGACAGACTGACGCAGCTCTGGGGAGAATTTCCCGATGGCCTGATCATACTGGGGGGAGACTGGAATGACACTATGGCCCCTCTGGACAGATGGAGGGCGCGGCCCCCGACCGTCCCCCCCTCTAGAACTAAACTCAATACCCTTGCGTACACCCTGGGCTGGACGGACACATGGCGGGCCCTTCACCCTTTCGAGGCGGGATACACATACGTGTCGTCGGTACACCCTGCGCTTTCCCGCTTAGACTACCTGTTCCTCCCACATAGTTATACCCATAGGGTTGTGACCGCTTCTATCCTCCCACGTGGCCTGTCTGACCACTCGCCTACCCAACTCACGCTCAGTCTGCAAACTAGTCGCCCCTCCTATCGCTGGCGCATGTCACCGTGGCTGCTTCGGGATCCCGAGTATCGGGAGGCACTTCACCGCGCAACGGCAGATTACTTTGCCGCTAACGTTGGGTCTGTCTCCTCCAAGATTTCACTGTGGGAAGCCTTCAAGCCCACGATACGTGGGATAGATATTAGTTACCGCACGGGAGAAAAGAAACGTCGCCTAGCGCAGGTACTGGACCTGGAAGAGCGACAACGTGCTCTCCAGGATGCCGTGGTGGAGGGTTCGGACGGGGGTGCCCGCCGCAATCTGCTTCAGGTTCAACAGCAGCTGCACCAGTTGCTTACGAACACGGCCAAGGACGCCTGGCTGGCGACTCAATACCGGATATATCAATGGGGCGATAAGTCCAGCCAGATGCTTCATAGACTCTGCCAAGCGAGGTCCTCCCCGACTCAAGTCCCGGTACTCCGTTCCTCTACGGGCGCCTTGTGCTCCTCCCCGGAGGCAGTTGTACAGGTTTTCGCGGAGTTCTACGCCGTGCTCTACAGTGCCCGTGGGGAACTCGCCGACTCGCCCATCGATGCCTTTCTCGTAGATATCCCTCCGAAGCGCCTTTTCCGATGAGCAGCGAGACGCCCTAGACAAACCTATCTCGCTGGATGAACTACAGGCTGCACTCACCAATATTCACCCAGGCCGCGCACCTGGCCCGAACGGGTTCCCCAGCGACTTCCTACGTCCCCACATGGGGACCGCTGGGCCTCATCTTCTCGGCGCACTACACCAGGCGCTTGAGCAAGAGATCTTACCCCCGGACTGGCGTCACGCCGAAATTGTTGTTTTTCTCAAGCCGGGCCGACCGCCGGAAGACCCGGGCTCTTATCGCCCCATATCCTTGCTGAATTTTGAGCCGAAGCTGCTGGGGAAGGTGTTGGCTGATCGCCTTCGTACATGTATCCTTGACCTTGTCCACCCGGACCAGTCCGGCTTCATGCCGCACCGCTCCACTAGGCATAACATACGACGCGTACATAATGCCATCGCCGGGGCCCATCGTCTGGGACGCCCAGCGGCGGTCCTACTGGCCGACATCGACAAGGCCTTCGATTCTCTAGGTTGGACGTACCTTTTCAAATTATTGGAGGCGGTCAATTTGGGGCCTCGCTTCCGAGCTTATGTTAAACTTTTATACACGGACCGAACGGCTTCTGTTCGGGTGGCCGGGTTTTGCTCGGACCCCTTTAACATTCAGCGGGGTACGAGACAGGGATGTCCTCTCTCCCCGCTTCTTTTCGCCTTGGCAATTGAACCTTTGGCAGCTTGGGTGCGTCTGGATGCAGTATACAGGGGCCTGGATTGGTCCCCCGAATACTCGGACAAGATAGCATTATATGCGGATGACGCATTATTCCTTTTTTCAGACCCCTGGGTCACCGGACCAAGGGTGCTGCAAATTCTGCGGGTGTTTGGTGAAACTACAGGGCTCCACGCCAACCCGTCCAAATCGGCGCTTTTCTCGATTTGTGGTGATCAGGGGAGTCTGGACTGGGCCTCGCAGCTGGTCAGGGCACAAGACGGATTTAAATATCTTGGTGTCCACGTTACCAGAGACCCCACCATGGCGTGGTCACTCAACATTGCCCCTCTGCTTCCTAGGGTTCGGGAGGAGACAACGGTATGGTCTCATCTCCCCCTGTCTTTATACGGCCGATCTGCTATTTTTAAAATGGTGTCCTTGCCCCGCTTGCTTTACCGACTACAGAACTACCCATACCCCATTCCGCCGTCCTGGTTTCGCCAGGTGAATGCTCTTCTGAACGGTTTTCTGTGGGATGGCGGGGCGGTTCGGGTGGCCTTGGCGACCAGTGTCCAATCTACCTACTGCGGGGGCATCGCTGCGGCGGACGTGCGGTCCTATTACTGGGCGTCCCAGCTGCTGGTCATCAATGATTGGTGGTACAGCCAGCAAGACGATCCGGCATACGCGGTGGAACGACTCTTCTTGGAGGTGTATCCGCTATTAGATCTCCTGTATAGTAACTCGACCCTAGAGGCCCTCCTGCCGGCCAGTCGTACGGTGATCCAGATATGGAGACGCGTTTTGAGGTCCATGGGGTGGTGGGGCATGCTAACATGTGCGACGCCCCTCTGGCGGGGCACGTACCTCCGACCGGTCTCGGCTCTGCCCGGTTTCCGTCATTGGGACACTATAGGGATCTCGACATTGGGGGATGTGATGCGCGGACCCACACTCAAAACCTTTCAAATGCTACAGGAGGAGTTTGATTTACATAAGTCCCAATTCTATAAATATCTCCAGCTTCGCCATGCCTTGTCTCCCCAGATTAAAACCCTTACGACACTACCAGAATTTCACCCATTAGAGGGTAGACTATTGATGGGGGATCTGGGGGGACACAAAATCCGTCAGCTCTATCAGACACTGACCACACATGCCAAGACGAACCTGGGCCGGACGAGGGCGGCATGGGAGGCGGATATACCGACCCTTTCTGATGACGACTGGACTGAGGCCCTGGCCAGCCCCAGGGGCTCGGCTGTGTCCACCAGATACCGACTGATCCAGTTTAAATATCTCCACCGTGTGTACTACACCCGCCTCAGTCTTTGGAGGATGGGGGCTATTTCATCCCCCACCTGCCTCAGATGCCAGTCGGATGATGGCTCCTTTGTGCACACGGTCTGGGGCTGTACAGCGCTGCGGCATTTTTGGTTGGGTGTGTTGTCCTGCCTGGGGCTTGTTCTGGGTTGGGATCTCCCAGCAGACCCCCGTCTAATTCTTCTACATAGCACTGATGACATAGGGGGAACATATACAAAAGACACCTGCTCTTCTTAGGACTCACAGTGGCCAAGCGCGACATAGCCCAACAGTGGAAGTCCTCTTCTCCCCTGGGGTAGCGGCCTGGAAGTCCGCATTAGACAAGTGTATGTCTGCTGAGGTGGCGGTGTTTCAGGCTCGAGGTTGCCCGCAGAAACATGGGAAGATCTGGGCTGCATGGGCTAAATACCGTGGCATTGACCTTTCTATCTTTCCCACGTCCACAAATCAGGATCTCATAGACAGGCTTACCATATAATGACTTTCAATTCCTACGGAGGTCTAGCTGGTGCAGAAATATGCCTATTTGTTTTTAAATCTGTATAATGTTTCAAGCGGGAAGTGCGGTGCAGGGGAGGGGGGAGGTGGGTGGTGGGGGCTGTTGGTTTGAATGTTTTATATATCCTCAAGGGTTACCCTCCTCAGCGACTCATGTCTCATTGATCCGCGTTATGTATATATACTGCCTGTTGGGGGCTCACCCCGTTGGATGCAAAATTTCAATAAAATCTATTGTCAAAAAAAAATACAGATTCTTGCTAATAATCCCACAATATGGATGGGGGTCAAGATGAAGGTGCTACTTCAAGCTTTACAAATAGCACATGAAATGATGTTGCAATATGTTCAGTCCATTCCAAGAGCAATTGTTATTCAAACGTTCAAAGGAACATGCACCTTTCATGGATAACAGGCCACTTTAATACAAATTAGCAAAAAAATGTTAGAATGCACTTTTGAGTCATTTTTAGGTCGAGCCTAGACAGCGCCGCAAGACCTGAAGTAAACAGAATATGGAGGGTAATCCCGCCTGCCGCTTGACATTGGTTCACTCTTGGGTTGCTCTGCTTAGCTGGCTCATTTTTGGCTGGCCATGCGATATGTCACTTCCGTTTTGCGGGAAGCAGCACCGACCAACTACAGTTTAGTTACGCTGTAGGTCGGTATCTCTTTCGTTTTGGAACTACTTCATCTTCTCAGTGTCCCCGGCCTCGTAAACAAATGCTTGTTTATTGAGCCGGGACAATGGCAGTCGCTTGTTTGTATTCGCAGCGCGCAATAAGGGCTTTCACTTTTAGAAAAGCTGCAGTCCCTCACACCACTCGCTTCATAAAGTGAAAGCGCGCACGGTGCGCTGCAAATACAAACAAGCGACCGCCATTGCCAGCTAACAGACAAGGAGCTTGTTTCTTTGGTGATGGGTTTGCTCACTTTTCAGACTTTGACTTGTATGTTCAGTCTGGACACAATAAGTGTTCAGTTCCGCCTGCTGTACCAAGATATGTAATTTACCCTGGATCACACAGTGTTGGCGCATGAAGAAGCTGGGACTCGTACTTTGATTTCCTGGTTCTACTGCAAACCTTCTGATCGCTAGAGCACACAGTGCTGTTGTAGTGGCCCCAGGGCACATTCAGTATGTTAGAGGCTGCAATAATTCTTGTTGAGCCGAAGAAAATCGTCACAAAGATTTTGGCAGCACATATGACTCATGTGCGGATGCGCTACCGGCTGCGGATGCGGCTAGGATGAATGCTTAAATACTGGATGAGGACTTTAAATGCAGCCTCTGAACGAAATCTCCCGCAGGCGCATTGTATGCAGATTGTGTGCATAGCTTAGCATGGATTGCTCAGCGGGTCATGGGCCGCCGGCAGAGATCTTTCTACAACCCCGAGTCACAGATTCGAATTTTGACTGAGTTAATAAACCCTTCATCCATCTGAGCGCGATACGATGAGGCTGGCAACAAAAAGGCAGTTATCACCCAAAAATTGCGGTCTAGTGTGGGAGAATTATTTTAAAAAAGTGTTAGGAAATCACGGTGAAGGATACGACTAAGGTGGCATTAGAACACGTAGGCAAAGCAGGCCTCCCCAAGAATGCCTCTGCGCTGGGGGCTGGCGTTGGTGTGTGTTATATGCGGTATAATTCCAAGGTCCACGAGCGTGAACGCATCATTTTAGCGTTTGATGCTATTCTGATTTTTACATTTTGTGTGACACTTCCGTGCGCATATCCTCTCTCCCAGCTACGGGTGACGTGCAGTGTATGCCGGGATGATAATGATATGCAGGCTGTAATGGCGCCTGTCGATTCAAGGCACGGCTTTCTGTCTCTGCGCAGCCGGCGCCGCCTGCCTTCAGCGCTGGTTGCTTCCCTGCCAGCGCCCAGTTCTCCCAACTGTCTGCGACCCAGCGCTCCAGTCTCTCGCCTGTCCTCGCACCATTTTCCCCTCCTCGTTCAGCACCCATCAATTCGAACCCACGAGCGGGCAGTGTTTGCCAAGGCCGGAGCCCCAAAGACCACAGCCCAACTCACCGCTTTCAGAAAGGAATGCACACCCGAATAACACCAGTCACAGAACTAGACCGACCCCGCCCACAACTGCGCAATGTCCGCCTGCAAAGCGCAGAAATTCAGACAGGTGTAGGAATCCCACGGTGAACCCTAGAAAAGAGCAATGTTGTATTGGAAAACCTTTAAGCAATAATGAAATTATGTGTTTGTGATCGAAGATTGATGTACATTTGATAAATGCCTTATATGGAGAACCTGTATGTAGAATGTCTCTGAATTCTAGCCAACATTGTATAAGTACATTCACCACTTGCTTAGAAGCAGAATACGAGACAGACCGGCACCCCTAGCTGTCTAGTTTCACATATAGTGACATGTTCATATGGATATTTATGAAGCTACAGACATTTTCACCTTCTCAAAACTACTTTTTTTTACGATACTTTCAATTATGTGTCTTCCGAAATCGAGGCTAGCAGCGCCAAGAGGCCTTTCGTATTGTATAGTGCAAACTGTGTGCTGCGCTCTCTAACTTCCGAATGTGAATCCAGCAGTGTAGCTGTCAGTGTGCAGCCGGTACAGTGGCACCGAGGCGAAGGGGTTTGAAAGGCCCTATAGTGCATTGCATCCGCTGCAGTTAAAAACAAGCATTTGTAATGCAATAGCTAGGTCTCGCATTTACGCAAGTTTAAGCTATTGGCATTGTAAATGAAAATACCTTTCATTTAAGTTTTAAAAACCAAAACATAAATAAAAGGCCTTGTCATTTACAATGGCAATAGCTCAAACTCTTGTAAATGTGAGACCTATTGCATTGCAAATGCTTGTTTTTATTATCAGCAGGCTGAAATACAAGTGGTTGGCCTGGACTTCAACGAGATGTCTACCCCTCACAACCTGTATCCCATTCTTAACCCACCTCCCCCTTTCAATTTGCCCCTCCCGCAAAAAAATACTTACAATCCCATCTTCCCTATAGACTTCATGGATTTGCTTTACCTACCTTGCATTTTTGTCCATCAGTTTACAAGGATACTCAGTTAATGCTTTCCACTGATATGTGATGTAATCTTCAGGCCAACTCGGACTTTCATGCTTCCGAGGTGGGTTGAAGGGTACCTTTACTTTGTGCAATAGTAACACCAGTTACTTGTTACTTTAAGCATTCAACTCCCCAAAGGTGTTTTTGCCTTGGTACAGTTCTGAAGAGAAAACGTCAAGCACAAAATTACTCTTACAATTCCATTTACGTATTTTGAACATGGCTCAAACACATCAGGGCATGGCTCTGTAATATATGTAATATCAGTAATATTCTCTGGAGTTACCCTCATCATAATGCACCCATTTACTACTTCCTGTCCAGGCCAGTTGAGCATGTCCAGTAAGATGATGCTGAGAAAAATAGCATTGCCGAATTGGTGCCAAACAATAACTAATAACAAATATGGGGGCTTATTTACAAGCCCCTCCACCGGTGCGTCACTGTTTATATGGGAAAAAGTGAGGTACTGGTGGCGCAAGAGGCTTGTAAATAAGCCCCTGTTTTCCATCTTTCAGTGAATGTATAGAGACCAGTTGGTAGTTTGTAATATATATATGTATATATATTTATCCGTTTCACCGTAGTCGCCCCTCCACCTCCTCAGTAAGGCAACAAAGAAGGGCACGAACTCCAGTTGTTGATACACGCGTGTTTTATTTTTTCACCACACAGTCATTACGCGTTTCGGTCAACGAGTGACCTTGATCACATACTGAGAACGCTTTGCGGCCATTTTAAAATACCAACTCCATATATATATATATATATACGGCATCCTGCTTGTATTTGGTGCACTGACTTCAACAAAATAAAACCACTACCTGCATCCCACTGTACCCACTTCGTTTGTTGGAATCGTCTATTTGTTCAATGCTCGGGTGCAGCTGCCATGGTGGTGGTTGAAGACCACTGAATATGGTGATATATATATATATATATATATATATATGTGTGTATCTCAATGTAGAGGCTCCATTTTTTTATGCACTCCACACCATGCCACATAATTCCAATCAGCCCTAATTTTACTCAAAGCCACACACTTCCACGCAACATAATTCAACTCTATACATTTCCATTCCACACCACATAATTCGACAACAAACCACAAATTTTAACTCAACACAATTACGCAACACACCACATACATCCAATTAACACCACAGAATTCCACATCATGCCACAAAATTCAACAGCATACCACATAATTAAACTCCACAACACAAAATGCCATTCCACATAATTACTCTGAAACACAATCCCACTCCACATAATTCCAGTACACTAAATACCACATAATTACTATCCACATTTTTCAACTACACACCATGTCACATAATTCCCCTACACAAATCCACTCCACACATTCCACCACACATAATTCCACAACTAACAATTCCAATCGAACCCAAATAATTCCACTCCACAGCACATACATCCACTCCAATCCAAAACACATGGGTAAAAGACATTGTCATTTACATCGCCAATACCTCTAACTCTCAAAATTGCGAGACCAATTTGCATTGCAAATGCTTGTTTAGGACTGTAGCTACAATTTGATGCCGGGCTCATAAATCATTGTGCTATTTGGGAGGGCAGAGAGGCAGTTCAAACTTCTGCCTTCCTATTGACAAATTAAGCATTATAGGACCAAGGACATAGACAGCAAAGGGGACTAATCTATTTTTGAAGATTGTTAAGTGGAATTGGGGCATTGCAGAGGCCCCTGCAGCACATGGGACCCTCGATTCTTCAGGGGGCCCCCATTCAGCCCAATGCCAATGAACATCCGTGTGATATGGGAGACTCAGGAGCCCTCATCACTTTCTGCAGGAGGGGGGATATCATTTTGTGTTACACCACTGAGTGAGATCACAGAAAACCCCTCAGCAATCAGGTTCAGCTGAATAAGCCCCCATCATTTTTGCCAACGCATTACTTTTTTTTTTTTTTTTTTTAACAGAGTTTTATATAGCGCGAACTTGACCCGAATCGGGTATCAGAGCGCTTTATATAGCACCAGTTGCATTACATGAGGACACATTCATTTTTGTTAGGCACGGGAAGATTAAGTGATTTGCCCATAATCACAGGATGTTCAGCGTCATTGCCGAGACTCGAACCCAGTTCCCCAGATTCGAGGTCGACCGCCCTTGCCGTTAGGTCAACTCCTCTCCTCCTACTTGTAACCATCTCCCAGGAAGGATACAAAGACGAGTTGCATCTAAACAATAACCACAAATACTTACACTGGGGTATAATTACCAGTCTTTTGCTACCCAAAACAGCAGGTGCCCTAATACGCACCCCTGCTTCAATCCATTACACATCGAAATCTGTTGCCTTATGTGGCTTCAAAATTAGTTAGGTAAACCTGGCAAGATCCCAAACAAGGGCAACTTGTTCCACATGCCCTATCAGTGGTGTCAAATAATGCATGTACATTAACGAAACAGGCTTAAAGGTTTCTTTTGCCCAGCACCACTGACGTCTGTGCAAGTTACCAGACGCTTAAACTATGGAGGTAGGTGTCCATTTTAGGACAGAATCATGTTTGCTGTCAAGGGAACAAACTGCTAACTAACCCTGTCCTCAAGATGACCTAATATCAGTCGCCAAATACCTTGGTCTCAATATTTAACGGGACCATCAACAAAACTGATACAGGATGAGCTCAATCTCCATTTTAAAAATTCTATGTTCTAAAAGTCCAACATTTGGCCACTAGGACTCATAAACTGAAGCAAAAGGAGATAGAGCCTTGCCCACCGGGACAGCGATCTCTTTATCACAGCACTTACTATCTCATCCGGGCCTAGAGCTCTCCAATTTGGACAAGAGTCTATGACTTGAACAATATTAGACTCACTCAGGCTTGGGTCTAAAAGCTGATCTTTAACAAATTGATCCGAAGAGGCCACTACCACAGATTATGATTTATATAGAGATGAAAGATACAGAATCCGGTTCTCTTCTGCTACGTGAAAATGGTGAGAGCATTAGACCATGGAATGGCTAGCAGAATCAAATGCCAGATTCTTCTATATTCCTAATTACAAAGTGCATCCTCCTTGGTTAGTCAGGGCTGTTGGCCACCTGTTTCCTTTTCCGGTAATTAATCTCTTATAGGCTGCATTCAGTCTTTTTAAAAAATCAGCAGATCAGACTTAAATCACAGATATGGTTTTCAAGTGGTACCTCCTCCTTTTAAATTCAGTATCCCTTGCTAATTCTGAGCCCTGGGAAACCAAATGAGACACAGAGTAAACCGGTCCCTTGGATTTATTTATCTAAGCAAGCCAAAAGGCTAAGAAACCTCGGAACCACTTCCACTGTGACCCACGAGCGAGGCTGAAACATCAGGATCACAGTCCTGGAATGTCCTGGATTTGTTGTGACAAGGGAAAGGCCCGGAACTGCGCTGTATCCAAAATGGTTCCAATGAAAGAGAGTCTCTGCAAAGGAGTCAGGTGTGAGTTTGGCATATTGATTTTGAGCCAAACTGATGTCAGGAGGTTCGCCATCATCTGGAGGTGACCTACAACTGACTGTGCCTAGCCCGCCATCAACTGCCAGTCATCGAGGCAGGGGAAAACTGTTATTCCCAATCTCCAAAGTTGTGCTGTGACCACCACTATCACTTTCATGAACACCCGAGGGGTAGTGGTGAAGCCGAAGGGGACCACAGCAAATTGAAAATGCTCCTGGCCTACCTTGAACTGCAAGTAAAGTCTGTGGGGCTTCATGACCGGTATATGAAATATGCATCCTGCAGCTCCAGGGCAGACAGATACTGGGGCAGCATGAACATCTTGAATCTGTCCTTCCCAGAAGGCGTTCAGAGGGAAGAGATCTAAAATAGGACTAAGGCATCCATCCTTGTTCAACACAAGGAAATAACCAGTACCTACTATGTGGGCACTTTGGAGAAGAGAACTTGCACGTCCTACAAAGAAATGGCCAGGTGCTCCTCTGAAAGGTGCTGTGATGTGTAAGGAAGATGTGTCAAGTCAAAAAGGAATGAAAGGGTTGAAAAATTTGGAGGAACCTTCTGTTGGACATAACCCTTTGCCACCCTTGGAGGAAGGGCTGAATCCAGCCTCTTAGAGGGTGGTTGTGTGCCATTAAGGGCAAGCTAAAGTAGCTTGGAGGCCGATGCCACAGGGTTGGGAGACTCAGATGATCTCTGCCCCTGGTGACCTGCACAGTGTCTGACCGAACCCCGACCCTGACCTGAAAGCACTGGGTTGACTGTTGTGGGAGCAGGGAGGCCTGAGGAACACATTGTGGCTTGACTCACCATAAAAAGTTCCAAGGCCGAATCTGCCTTTTCGCCATTCAGACAAGATCCATCCAAAGGTCAAAGAGATCCACCTAGACATCCTCAGGGAAGCCTGTAGATATCATCCACTACCTAATGGCCTTTTCCTTGAGCCTTGTTTTATTGCATGATGAAATGTATTGGCCGCAAGCTGTTGTATAGGTTCTATATAGTAATCTGATATTCCTTTAAGTCAGAAGAGAACTATCTCATATAAAAAATACAAATTTTATAGGGCTAAAAATATACATATTTTTCATTTTATTGTTTTAATGTAAGGAAGATTTAATGTAGTTTCATTTACTGCAATGAGATTGAAAATCTATGTCAGCAACATGTGGGTTATTACTAAATCTGGGACACTGCTAGGACAGCAGACAGATATGGATTGTTTCAAAATGGGTGACAGGAGACGGGGGATAAAACCAGAAAGTCAAGTAAGAGTGGTGGTGTAACGAGTAATAGGACAGACAGAAAAAAGAAATCACCTGTCCGCTGAAGATGACCCCTGTCCTTGGCTTGAGACGTTCCCTGGTTTCTTTGCTGCAGCACCAAAAAGAGAAACAGAAGTCACATTAGGGGAACAAAGGATCTCAGTAGGTTGGTGGAATGGTTGAACGATAGTGCAAAACTGGGCTTCGCCACTACACACTCTGTAGTAACTGGTTGTGAATGCCACCTGGGCTACTCTCCAGACCAGAAACAGAGGACATTCATTAAACTCCAGGATACAGTCAAATGCAAGCTGGGCTAGAGATGTGAATCAACTACCCAAGTGATAAGAAGTCTTTGAGTCCAATTATCAAAGCTTCTCAAAAGAGGAGCAACAATGCAAGGCAATCAATGCTAGCTGTGCTACCAACAATTTGCAGAGTGCAATGTTCTTTGCTTCTATAATCACTGAGTCAATACAGCCCCAGAAAGCCAATCACAGCCATAAAAGGGAAATGAGTAACAGATAGGTATGTATCATGAAAATGTATAGAACGTGCGTTGTGCCATGTGGATGTATGGATCTGGAATCTGATGGAGACCGAAATATGCACACAGATTTAGAAAGAACAGATGAGGGGTTGGCTGTGTACTGAAAAACACTGATGGGCTGTGCATGAGGTAAGATGCCTGAAACTCAAGACTGTAGGCCAAAAAATGTCATATGTGTACACAGTGACAGCTAGTCCGAAATGGGTAATCTGATAAAAGACTATTGTTTAAGCTCTTACATCTGTCTTCAAGGTTCTAGGTGCAAGTGTATGTGTGCTTCCATAGATAAAAGGGCTACAAATTATTGCCACTTTCTGTTTAAGCTAAGTGGCCAATTGGATTTCAATGTTTGCGGCCTTTGCTGAAGATGTCCAGTCAAGTGCGGGGAAGAGGTCTGAAAGATGGTTTAGAAGGGTAAGTTGTCTAAGTCCCTCCACTGGAATTTGTATAAACTTCCCACCCTTGTATGTGGATGGATGTAAGCATGTGTCACCTGTGGGTTTTAAAACACTAGCACTGGTGGGTAGGTGTAAGGTGGCTGGGAACAGAACAGCACCAGGATTTAGGATAGAAATACATACAATTCTAGCTAGTACATTTTACCATTATCAAATACCTTCAACAGGAGGTAATTACAATGTTCATATACTAAACAATGGACATGCCCTCAGCCCATTACCGCAAAACACACAAGATGATGGACGGAATGTTGCACATTGGCAAACATTCACCCCCAGTCACAGATCTGGGTTTAATCCATCGTTATTTTGCTTCACCACGCCACCCCAGTTCAGACATAGCCATATGCAAATCAGTCTTGACCCTGTGCCTCATGGGAACAGTCCAGACCGTACTGCCAAGCCATGTCTTCCCTGGACCGAAATCAAGCATCCTAGGACCGGTTTCGGGCTTTCAGCCCTCATCAGCCAGGATAGCTTGACTCCAGTGGCGTAGTGAGCACGGGACCCACGTCTGGGCATACCCTTCCCACTTAGGGCGAAATGCAAAACACCCAAGATGATGGACGGAATGTTGCACATTGGCAAACATTCACCCCCAGTCACAGATCTGGGTTTAATCCATCGTTATTTTGCTTCACCACGCCACCCCAGTTCAGACATAGCCATATGCAAATCAGTCTTGACCCTGTGCCTCATGGGAACAGTCCAGACCGAACTGCCAAGCCATGTCTTCCCTGGACCGGAATCAAGCATCCTAGGACCGGTTTCGGGCTTTCAGCCCTCATCAGCCAGGATAGCTTGACTCCAGTGGCGTAGTGAGCACGGGACCCACGTCTGGGCATACCCTTCCCACTTAGGGCGAAATGCAAAACACACAAGATGATGGACGGAATGTTGCACATTGGCAAACATTCACCCCCAGTCACAGATCTGGGTTTAATCCATCGTTATTTTGCTTCACCACGCCACCCCAGTTCAGACATAGCCATATGCAAATCAGTCTTGACCCTGTGCCTCATGGGAACAGTCCAGACCGAACTGCCAAGCCATGTCTTCCCTGGACCGGAATCAAGCATCCTAGGACCGGTTTCGGGCTTTCAGCCCTCATCAGCCAGGATAGCTTGACTCCAGTGGCGTAGTGAGCACGGGACCCACGTCTGGGCATACCCTTCCCACTTAGGGCGAAATGCAAAACACACAAGATGATGGACGGAATGTTGCACATTGGCAAACATTCACCCCCAGTCACAGATCTGGGTTTAATCCATCGTTATTTTGCTTCACCACGCCACCCCAGTTGTAATAGTATTCTGAGAACTGCAGCATTTCCTTAAATACAGCAATTACCAAAGAGGGGACTTCTGCAAAGAGCGCCTACACCGAATGAGAACAGACACACAGCATTCTTTCCTCACAACTCGCCACAACAAATGATGGGGGACTTCTATACCAAACAGTTAGGATGCCGCATTGCCATTCGCAATCAGTCTACATCCAACAGTGGAACTTGGTAGGGCAAAACATGCTCTGTGTGTGCCATTACCAGTAACAGAATGCTGAAAACAAGAGCAGGCCCAATCTCTGCTCAGCTCCGAACTGAGTGCAGGCCACTTTCCCATACCTACTCATCTATGGCTGTTAAAATTACAAGATTAGTTGAATTAGAAGAGGGTGAAACCTGTTCGTACAAGTGCCCACACCGTGTTTTATTACATACCCTCATACCTCAAGGTATCATTTTCCTCATGAGGATTGTCCAGCTCAGTGACGATTGTCATCAAACAATGATGCAGGAACACTTCTGCAGTGGTCAGCTATTTCCAAAGAACAGCCACCATGCATCTTCAGCAGCCTTGGGGAGATGCTCCTGGAGCTGGCTGGAGATGGGTCTGGTCTTGGAAACCTACTGCTGCAGTCTACTCAACCCTCCACACACGCTGTAAGATGTGGTCACTCACGCTTGGGAAGGGGCGCTTTAAGTGGTGACACTAATCTGTTCTTAGCTTAAATAACTCGCAATACTTAGTTCATGGTAGTAATACGTTTTGTTTTTACAGTTTGAATGACTCTGTGAGGGGTCTTATGCTGCAAGGTTCACCCCTTACTCCTATGCGGATACCCAATGCCTCTTCTCTTTTGATAATGACAAGGTCTCCACCAAATCTCTCTTCGCTGATGGTATGAGAGCAATCGCCGGATGGATGATGGAAAACTTCCTCCAGCTTAATGCAGCTAAAACTGAAATGTTGCTATTCGGTAATGCTCAAACCCTGTAGTCCCCCGACTGGTGGCTAGCAGAGTTGGGCTCAGCCCCAACCCCTAAACTTGTGGCTAAAAACCTGGGTGTCCGACTGGACTACTCTCTAACTATGAGAGACCAAGTCATGGCCACCTCAGGTACCTGTTTCCACATGTTGAGCCTTCTCCGTAGAGAGTTCCATCTCCTTCCCTTATCTGTCTGCAGGACCCTGATTCAAGCCTTAGTAATCAGCCATCTTGATTATTGCAACACCCTTCTTATGCCCGCTAATGAATCCCTGCTGAATAGACTGCAGGTGGTTCAGAACACAGCAGCCTGCCTGGCTCTTAACATGCCCCCTGAACCCCTTCCCGGCCACTGCTGCGACAGCTTCACTGGCTTCCCATCCATCAGAGAATCAAGTTTACAATTTGCAATCTAGTCCACAAGGCATTACATGGCAGAGGCCCAAGCTACCTCGCGGAAAAACTCAAGCACTATCTGCCTGGCAGAGCCCTTCGTTCGGGGGAAAATGCTCTGCTGGTTATCCCCCGCTACAGAAAACTTCGGGCGGGGGGCAAAACTTTTGCATATCTTGCTCCAGTGTACTGGAACTCATTGCCCGTTCAACTACGGAAGTGCACTAATCTCCTACACTTTAGGACACTTCTAAAGACAGAACTGTTCAGTAACTGACCGCCCTGGCTCTGCATATTCCGCTCCCCTAGCGCGGAGATACCCCTTCGGGGGCGATTCCTGCGCTTTACAAATTCAAATTCAATTCAATGTGGACAAGTGGGAAGAGGTCAGAGGAGCAGAGAAGCGGTGAAGGTGGAGAGGAAAGGTGTAGCAAAGATGCAGAACGGGGAGACTGGAAAGATGAGCTAAGAGACAGAGGCAAATGTGGAATTCCAAAACTTGTGGTTGTCTTCGATGAGATCCTAGGCGCCTGTGCCTTGGTCAGCAGATGAAAGTTTGTTAGGGTCACCGTGGAGCATAAGGAAATAACAGGAGTTCGTCATTGTGTGCCCTTCTATCCAGATGCAAAAACATCTGGGGTGGCGTAGTGGGCAAAAGAACGATGGATTTAACCCAGATCTTTTGACTGGGGGAGAATGTTTGCATTGTCCGCATTCCGTCCATCATTTGTTTGCTGTAACACTTTTCGCCCTAAGTGGGATGGGTATGCCCAGACGTGGGTCCCTTGCTCACTGTGCCACTGGATTCAAGCTAGCCAGGCTGAAGAAGGGTGACATACCCTGAAACCGGTCCCAGGATGCTTGTTTCCGGTCCAGGGAGGACCTGGCCTGGCAGTTCGGTCTGGACTGTTACCATGGGGCACAGGGTCAAGACTGATTTGCATATGGCTGGGTCCAAACTGGGGTGGCGTAGTGGGCAAAAGAACGATGGATTTAACCCAGATCTTTTGACTGGGGGAGAATGTTTGCATTGTCAGCATTCCGTCCATCATTTGTTTGCTGTAACACTTCTGTCCAGATGGCAGTGATCAAATATGGGTAGAGGTCAAACGACCAGTTGTCTTTTGCAAGCCTTTTGTTTTGGCCAGTTACATACCCCATTGACAGAGACAGGACAGCTTGTCTCTTTTTCTCTTGCCTGCAATGTTTTTCAGAACATTCTTCCGGTGAAGTTCGCGTTTATGAACTTCTTCACGATCCAGAGATTTTACAGATGAAGCCTAAGGTATTCGAATTTGTCTTTTTTTCAAAAAGCTTTGCCAGAGAGTTGCTTTTAGTACTGCTTGGCGTGGAGTGCTTAATTTGTAAAAATATATGTGCCAAGGCCCAAGGTATTTCTCAGGAGGCCAAACCGGTCGACACTACCCCTGCCACCAACTATCACACAATACAAATGTGGCATTTTGGACTATTCCTTGTCACCTCTTGCTCTATCTGTAAATATGGCCTGGACCAGCTGTTGTATTACTTTTTAAAGTATATTGAATACTTTCTGGATGAGCTCTGCTAAAAAACAGACAGACAGCGCCGCCATGTGATGAACTGTCGTGAGTAAGTGGAAGTTTTTTTAAATAAGTGTTGGAGCCAAGCACCAGCAAACAACTGCACAAATTAAGCACTGGTGCAGCGTCACATTAATCCCTCAGCAGCTGATCAGAAACTCTAGCTGGGGGCACTTTTGTTAGCTTTGCAACTTGCATTGATTGGTTCAGAGTAGCCATGAAGCGTTCTGCAATGCCTACGGCTTTGGGGCAGAGTGGTGTGATCTGTTTAGTGGTTAAACCCACCTCGTCAGTTTGATGCCTTTACAATTAAATGGAGATCAGTTGTCAGAGTTGGATACTACTAGTGCCCAAAATGTTGCAATACTTGTTTGGCGCATGGATGATCCCATCAGCTACAGTGATAAGTGCGGCCATGACCTCAGGGAACCAGGAATATCCATCCAGGGCAACCCATGCCTATCCTTCCAGCTGGACCATGGCATAAATATCCTCCAATTTCACCTCCTGCAGGAATCTCTTTCTAAATGCGGATGACTCGCTGTTAGCATTCCATAGTTATTTCAGAGTTTCCCCAACGTTTCATTTGTTAAAACTAAAGTCTGTCATGCATGCGTTCAGATGCAGGATGCATGGCATGTATGTATGGTTTCAACAGGTTCCTCAAACAGTGAATACAAGGTGTATCACTCATAATCCATGTTTTCCTAGGTCAAGAATTAGTTAATGAAGCCGTGCCTAGGGCCTGCATAAGAGACAATCCCTAGTTTATGCGCCTCTTCCACCTTGACATTCAAGGCCGCAATAAAGAGGTCAAGCCTTTTGATCCAACAAGCCCAATTTGGATCCAGGAAACTCTTTAACATCAAAATGAAGTGGCATGGGCCAGTGCCAAGGCGTCGGGGAACTTGGAGGTACTCTCTGGAATGTCTGTGCACAGTCTTAACTTCAAAGCTCTGTTGCTCAGAGATACAATTTCCGTCTTGGACTAGGCCACAACTACCACCTCATCTGTGGAAGACGTTAGAGGGGGAAGGTAAGCGGGTGACTTCTGCAGGAAGACTCACCAAAGCAAAAGGAGCTGTGATTGGGGGACACACGAAGGTCTGAAAACCACATTGTAACCATTGTAGAGTCCAGTGATGGCCAACAACAAATTATGGAGGAACCCTTATTTATGTGATCAATTACTGACAATGGCTAATCATCAAGCACATTCACCCTCATCAACCAGTGCTATAGGAGCCGATTTGAGAAGTAGGCACCGTAGCTTACTGCTCCTGCCAGGTCGGCCCTCTGTTTAGCTTCCGACAGTGCAAGTGCAATCTGAGAACGTGTGCACAGGAAGCAGTTGGCACAATCATGGAACAGTGCGAGTGACAACTGTGCAGGATCCTCCGATGTCCCTTTAGCTGATCCTGTGTGCACGGGTCTACATGACAACATTTATAATAAGTCAAAGAAAACACCCGTAACAGCTTAATATGCTTCTAACACTTCTTACAACTTTAGCACAACATTCCAGGGAGGGACAACAAAAGTAGAATTTGTGAGGTGACTGGTGTGCTTCATCATCAGACCGAATCAGTAGTCATCGGAACATAGAGTGGATGAGATCATCCGTCTCCCTCTGTTGGAATCACCTCCTATACCAGGAGGAAATTGTCTCTTTGATGAAAGCATGGGGTAGTCTCTTACTACCACACATCACTGTACTCCTATATAAAGGGGATAATCCCATCTGTTCTAATTTAATTTGTTTCCGAATACTGCATCCTCGAGTGTCTCAGTTGGTGATACTGTCTTCTAAAAGTAGTTTTGTTTAGTCATGGAGGTTCAGCTCCAACTAGGAGGCAAACTGTGTTCCTGAGCCACAACCATCTCCATATTATGCACACCACCGACCCTGGCCCAAACCCAAATAAATGCCCATGGACAGCCATGGGGTTCCTCAGGGACCTCTTTACCCATTTCTAACACACGCTGGCAAAATGTCCACTTTACATAGCTGCACCATCTGCCTTATATGCTGCACCCCACCCCATCCCTAGTGGCCGTATGCAGGCCACATTGCAGTATATTCCAGCGAACATCTTTCAAACACTAACCTTAGTCATACTAATATCTGAATTAACTATATCTAGTCATATCATTCCTGGCTTTCCCTCAGAAAGCCTGACAGTGGCCAGTAATTTACCTTCTTTCTCTTTCTGAAGTTTGGGTCCAAGGTGTTTCCATGGAAAAGTAGAAGCAGAAATTTGAAAGGACACAGCAGAAGATTAGAAGAAATGTCAAGTATCTCTTAGAAGCAAAACAACATATTCAACCTCAGCCTTTTTCAATACTTTCTGAGATATATGCAATCAAAAAAATCAAACTAATGAATAGGTGTCAAACATATCAATAGGCTCCCTTCGTTCAGAAGATAAAGTAAAAAGATTTTGCATATATAGGAATTTAAAATCAATAGGACAGTAAATATCAGGAACATAATTACATATGAATCTTATGTAATAAATATATACAGTGTCTCAAAACCCTCATCTGTACAACATGCAATATGCTTCACAACGTTATACTCACTCCTCCCAGGTAAGCCAGACACATAAGAGAATATCTTGCTCTGCCTAGGCGGTAACTACTTTGGTGACATCATCGCCTTACGCCTTTTCAGCCTCCAGGGTGTCACTGCTCTGAAATTGCATAATTTCCTGGGAGAAATTATTATTGCCATTCTCGCCTCAGTGGCTGTGACATCTAAGAGTAAACACGCTCCCCTGCAAACTTGTAATTTCGTACAAAATGGTACAATCTGATCCATTAGGCATTTCCAGTTTCACAGATTTTCAGGCATTGTGATCTGGCGACAAAGCGATTCCATGTGTAATGACCCCTTTGTGCAGGACCAAATGGCATTGTTCGAAGGATGAAAGTGCTCTGTGTGCATGCTTCTGGTGCACCTTTAGATGACAGCACTACACATAGTCTAGTACTGCTTTAATTACTTCAGGTTTTCCAAAACAACAGTCTATGAATGGTGAGGTAGATCAATGGGTGCGCTTGAAGTCTTATGTGGCTAGTGTTATGAGTAGATGAGGCAGTCTAGAAGAAGGAATCACCTGAGGGAGAGATGGAAGCCTCTGAGGGAGCAGATGTATTTATATACACATTTAACAGTTTCCATTCCTCAAGGCATGATATTTATGAAGGTCATGGTCTGGGAACAGCCTTTTAGGATGGGAACATGACTCAGGATTAGCCCCAGAGTATTGCACATACGCACTAGCCTTATCCTAAGTCACTGCCAGGCATTCCTCTTGGGGAAATGGTCTTCCATACCTCTGCGAAGAAAGTGGTACGGGCTCACTGGCGAAACTAAGTGGGTGTACAGGCAGTGTTATCACTGTAGAACTACCAAACTATTGGTTAGACAAAGACATTGGCAATTTCCTAACAAATCCTTGGTGATTGTGTCCTCAGTCTTTGGTGCAAACCAGGTACTGAATCTAGACTAGATTATGGAAGAGGAATCTTTGCAGTGAAAACCTGTTGCAGTTTTCCTACTGAGTGAAAGGGGGGCTGAGGGTACCTCTCTCAATAGAACCACAAACTATGCAATGCACATCCAACGAAAATGTTCTTCTTCCCTTGGGCATGGGAGTGCTTCAGTCTTGAGCAGCAGCAAGCACCAGGGGTAGAGTAGTCAGAGAAAATGGTGCAAGGAATAAACCAAGGAACTAATCGGTTGTCATGTTCCAAAATCCTAAATCCAGAGAAGATGTATAGACCTCTAGGGCTTTCTGAGTGTAGCCCCAAATATTATGTATGGTACGAACCTAGGGCAGTTTCAGGTCTAGGTGTAGGCTCACCCCACGCCCTCACACCAAAAGGAATCCCCAGGTTTTCCTCTGAAAGAGTGCATCCTAAATCCACATTGTAGCTCTTCAATTAAGAAGCCAGGTACACTTTTCATGTCTGTGCTCAATGGTGAAAAGACAACTAGTAAGTAAGGCTCACTTCCTGCACAGCTAAAACAACGGTTATATTAATGCTTATTGGAAGGACGCTACATATGGGGCACCACAGGTTATTTGCAATCCCGCTCAAGTCACCAGATACTTCCTACATGGACAGAGCATTATGCCCAGCCCTTGGCCCTCATTACGATCAAAGTGAACTGCAAGTAATAACAGGCTTCTTCTGTTATATACATACCTGGTCAGTGGTGTCATCCCCACCCTCACGGTTGGTTCGAGACAAAGTGGGACTGTCGACAGGTTGAGGAACAACTTTTCCCAGACCTTGTGCAAGCCATGTTAGCACTCCACCGGCAGCACTGTCCAAACAAAGATAGAAGGCTATGGGCAACAGGTAACAATAGGGGTGAAAATCTATTTCACTGGTCTATACAAGAGGATTTCTGCTGATCTGAAATTTTATATTTTGTTAAATATTTGTACCTCGCTTTTACTTATTCGAAAGAGCAATAAGGTACTTATTTCAAAATTCTTATCCCTGTACAAGAAGGCTTCATAGCATTTCTCAAGGTCAGGTATTCCCTGTATGGATTAGTTTCAGGAAATTCCATAAATTATATTAATTGATATAACTGATTCTAATCAAGTTCTTATACCCCAACAGTGCCCCTGGAAGTTCCCATAGATCTTTTAATGCAGTGTAGACTGACTGTAGCATATTCCTACAGACCTTTTTCCTGAATCAGGTTCAGTACTTTGTCCTGCTCCCAAGGTCTTCGACTCAGCAGCTTCAGTAGCAGCTTTAACCGCTGCCTCTGCAGCAGACAGAAAAAAAGAAAAGTCCACTTTAATTGATGGTCAACAAATAAATACACAATTTGCACACAAAAAATGTAGCAGTTTACATATGTTGTGGGTAAGGCTTTCTGTGCTGATGTGTGTACTTGAAACTGAAAGAGTGGAGCAGAGAGGCTTTGTTGGGCAATGGTTGGTAGCCGTTGTACCTAGGCGCTACTGGAATGGAACATGACCAGCCTGATCCAACAATATATTAGAAATTACAGCAGTTGATAGTACTCTTAAAAATATATATATACCTTTTCTTTCCAAGTAGGTGATTTTAACAACATTAATACCTTTAAAAGTTCGTTTTTCAATGAATGCATACACAGAATTGAGACAATTTGAACACAAGAAACAGAAAATGTATCCTTTCTACATCTAAATATCCTGCGCTTAATATTTTCAGAGAGAATGATAGTACAGTAATCAAAGTTCTGATAAAGGGGTAAACATAGTATTGTTCTTGTGTCAATGAACAGTATACTCAACAAAAAATCGTGCAACTTATGAGTTTATTCTGCAAAGGAAATAGAAATTTTAGTTTACATTCTGAAAAGGAATTTGGTTTCAATTTGAATCAACAGCAAAGGACAGCTACTTTTTATGTCCTTATAAAAACACATAGGTCCATTGGCCCACCGAAAGGTAGACCTATGGTGGATGTTATAGGTAGTTTGTTGGAGAGCTTATCATCATATATTGACAGACTGCTATTTTTTTTTTAAACTTTATTTTCATTTTCAAACAAACATAGGTGTTAATAATCATTACATTACAGTCAGCAAGGAAAATGACACGAATCCTGAAATAAAGAATTTAAACAGAGTATAGCGTTCTACTACATAAGTTATGGGGGTACATCCATTATGTATCAGTATCAGTACATTTGCTGTTTAGTGATCTGAGGGCACGATAACACTTATTCGTGGCCGACTGGCCTGTTCTTATTGCAAACATATATTAAACATATTGAGGGTTTACCTTGGTGTGTCAGGAAATCACCCGATCCCCTCCCTATTCCGATCGTCTTCTGATTCGGCTGCCGCAGCCTGCCTCGCCAGGTAAGCCCTGAAGGGCTCCCATATGTTCTTGGGTCTACTACGTGCAGGCATAAGTGCGTTAACATTTTCAGAGTGTACGCTACTGTAGGCTAAATCTGCGCACCAGTCCTTGAGTGTGGGAGCGGGGCCTCTCATCCATCGCAATGCAATCCTGCGCTTAGCCATTAAAATGCCCAGGGACAAAAGCCACCTCGTGGCTTTAGTGTATCCTTTAGTGTAGCCCAGCATGGCCTCTAGCGGTGTCAACCTCAAACCCACCCCCGCCATGTCCTGTAAGGCTAAGTGCACTGCCTCCCAGAACCCGCATATGCCCGGGCAACTCCAGGAGATGTGTGTGAAATGAGAGTCTGGTGACCCACACTTCGGGCATCTATCGTCCTCTCTTAGGCCATATCTAAACAATCGGGCTGGAGTATAATAAACCCTTTGTAGAAATTTAAAACGTATGAGGCGATGTTTGCCGTTTTGTGATATAGACTTTGTACTTGTGCAGCAGTAAATCCACTGCTCTTCCGTGATGTCTATCTGTAGCTCCGCACGCCACTCAAGTAATGCCTTCGCGTCTGGGAGTATTGACAGACTGCTATTACCTTTTATGTCAACTCTGGATTCGTTTGTGAAGGATACCAAGAATGTTTTACAACATCTATCACATATTTCCCATGCAAAATGATATGTGGCTGGTGACTCTCGAAATTGTTTAATTGTATATTTCTATTGGTTATGAGTTGAGCCTTAAATCTGTGAAGTACTTTTTGGATGAGAGATCAGCCAGCCTCCTTGAATACAAGTGAATGCTCTTAGATTTCACTGAATTTTGTCTAATTCACAACGTTTTGTCTGTTTAATTTTGAATTGTTCCTGCAATTACATGGTACAGCAATGGGCTTCAATTTTGCATCATTGTGCGCTAATCGGACTGTGGGCTGGTGGGAAAAAAAGCGGTTTGAATATCTGAAAATGATAAATATAGAAGACATTGTTTTATAGATTTGCTTCATTGACGATGTTTTGCAGTCATTATATGTGGCCTCCACTACTTCTGCCAGGAGTTTTAGCTGTGACCACTGTAGGCTTGTAATTTTGCTTCTAACAGAGTGAAAGAATGAGAAAGGAAGTGTGAACAACATCAGAGTGAAACAGAAGAAAGAAGGCTTAGATATTCTTTTACTCTATAGCTCATCGGTTGTGACTGTTCTAAACTGTATATCTGTAGTTCTATTCAAAAGTTAAAAGTAAGGATTTTAGAATACTTATATGCTGTGAGAAATTCTGGAATGAGGTACGCAACAGCTACTTACTTTGTCAAATATCATGGAGACAGACTGGAAAGCTTTATATTTTTGCACTTGAAAAATATCCAAAGGATGAGAGAGATGAGACTTTGTCAAGTGGAGGCCAAATACATTTCTTGTTTGTCAAATACGTTTTCCACAGAAATGCATACATAAAATAAATTAAATGCCTTCCTGTAAACTTAGCAAACTTTTTTTTGAGGAGCCTTTATATACATCCACAGTAGAGGCTATATTTTCAAACAGCGTTGCATGCTAGAATGTTGAGGGATGCTACTAAAAGATCTTGGTTATGACATTTAGTTAATATGAATTGCAAATTGAAATTTTACTGTTTTAGTGTAACAAAACAACAAGGGACGAGCTACTATAGCCACTCATAGGAGAATTAGAAATTAATGAAAAACATTTTTGTGAAAGTCAAAAAGTAAGACATTTTTTAGAAGGAATACTGCATGTTCTTTAGCACAATGGTTAGTAAACTCAGTCTAAACATAATCACACTACGAAATCCGAGGTTGATTCTTGATTTAGGAATTATTATATAGAATTTGAGTAAAGGCAAGGTAAAACTAACTACTGGATATTGATTGCTTTGTATTAGTTTACTCTTTGAGAGAAAATTTGTTTTTGCAGTTATATTTTTAAATATCTTCAGACTTGGTTTTTTGTCATTGAGTAAATGTTTTTATCTGGTTAGTTTGTAAACAGAAATACATTTTCATAGAAACTAAAGTTGTTATTCTTTTAAATTTTTAAATCAGCTCAAGTGCGCAATCACATGACCAAGTAAAAAACTTTTTTAGTATAACGAGTATTTAGTAGATAGATCTCAGAGGTCTGAACGGACTAAACACATCTGTGAATCCCTGAGGAATAACGCTGGATGCATTTGAAATACATCGTGCTGATGGGGTGTTGTGACGACTAAAGGTCTCATAATGGAATCTGTTCATTGCTAATGGACAAAAACGAAAAAGAAATGGAATGAGTAAATAGATGCCTTTTTACTGGGCTCCCGATTAGTTTTAAGAGCACTATCTTGCAAACTTTCCAAAATCTCTTCTGGGTGAGTCTTGTGAATTTAGACAAGAGGTTAACCATCTTGGCTCCAATTAGTCCTGTCCACCATCTCATTTGACAAAGATTTGTAAGATGCATCCCTGAATCCCACCTGAAGCCCTCAGCAAAAGGCATAGCAATTATTAATGTAGCTTGTGCAGTGGCATCTGTACCAGGAGGCCTAGGAAACTCTGCACCACAATTATGGTTGTATTTTACAAACCTAATTGAAGGCAGAGGAACTTATTTCCCTTGCCAATAGAGTCAAAGCTGCCATTGCTATACCACCGAGTCAGTATGTGCTCAGTGTTGAGGCTAAGTAGTGGAAGAGGATAACATCTGTGCAATTCAGCAATAGGGCTTAATGTGACAGGGGGATGCACAAGTAAAAAAAGAAGTTCCTGCAAAGCGGAAATTGTGGGAGAAGGGAAAGCAAAGAAGGCGAACATCATGTACACACAAAGCATGACAAGAGACCAGTTGTGCTGCTGGAAAGGGCACTTGGCTGCCATAGTTTGAACAGAACACAGCATAAGATTGCAGGAAGAAGTGCATACACAAAAAAGCATTAGTGATGAAGGTAAATGTTCATGGACACATGCACTACAGTTGCAATTGGAGTGTTCATGTCTATCTACTCGGACATGAGCTAAGGCAATAAGCAAAGTTTATTGACGTGGAGTCACAATAAATGGGCCTTCCAGTGTATGATGTCACAATAAATCTCAAAACCCAAGCTGACATCATCAAACAAAGCAATATCCTAGAACACATACTGTTGGTGACTGTTAGACATGCTAGACTTGGAAAAGAAAACTGTTCTTTTTCGCTACAATAGATGCGCCCTATATGGGAAATAGTAAACAAAAGAGAAATTGAAGGAAATTGCCTCTTTTTGACATGGTCACCCCCACTTTATGCCTGGTATTTGATGCAACTGTGCTATTGTTCCCCAATGGCAAAACCTTTAGCACCCCTGTAGGATCCTAGTAAATATTACCCCATCTGCTCAGGGCATGGGTACTAAAGAGGGTCACTAAGGGCTGCAGCATGTATTGCGCCACCCTAAGGGACTCACCATCAAACTCATGCAGACTGCCATTGCAGGCTGCGTGAAATGGTGCATACAAAAGGGAAAACACGACATGACACTCACTGTGTGCCCTGCTCACAAACACTGCATGCAATATATGTAAGTCACCCCTACAGCAGACCTTACAGCCCTAAGGCAGGGTGCATTATATTACATGTGAAGACATATCTGCCTGACCAGATATGCCCCAGCGCTGTCTAGTTCGATTGCTAGATAGAACAGGGAAGCCATCTTAATATATGTACTGGGTACTGGCCATTACGAGTTGCCAAGCTACATGATGGCTTCATTGAAACCTATGGTGTTTGGTATCAAACACCTTGTCTTAATAAATCTATACGGACGCCAGTAGTGGATTTATTAATATTTATTGATATTAGATGTATTAATATGCACTCATAGGGCACCTTAGAGGTGCCACCTGAAACCTCACCAGCCTCTTAGTGTGTTGGCTGACTGGTATCTTCCAGCCTGCAACCAAAGATCAGTTTCTGATCCCCTGGAGGTGAGAGCCTGCGCTATCAGAGGTCAAAAACAATGCCTGCTCTGGCAGGAGTCGTTTACACCTCCTCCAGCAGGATGGCTAATGAATCTGCATACTGAGGCCAAAGGCTTCAAAGCCTCTGCCGCCTTGGATATGCCACCCTGGCTGCCCCCTGACCTGGGAGATGGCACCCCCTGAGGCCCACCAGGACAGGCGGGAAATTAGGTATGCAAGTAGGCATGGTATACTACCAGGCCAGGCCAGTAGGTCCTTAGGAACGTCCGATTTAGTATGAATTACTAGAGTGCAGAAAAACCATTAAGGTTATTAGAAGAACCCTCACCCACCAACCTGGTTGATGACATGCTTCATCATAGGGTTCCCAGCTGGGCTGCCGAATGCAACCCAGCTGTGCTACAACGTCTGATTACAGCCGAGCAGGATTTTTTGAAAGTTGTGAAAGTGAAAAAAGTGTGTAATTAAAAATGCCTCTAAGGTGCCCAAACGGGTAATGATTTAATTATAGGGCCTTAGGACACATTAAAATCAAAGTGAGATATAATGAAGATGAAAATGATCTCCTATATCTCTGTCTAAAAATGGGTCGACATGTTTCAGCCTCTTGATTGTGTAGGGAGGCTTTCTTCAGGACCGTGATAGTAAGAAAAGTGCTGTGGCTTAAAAAAACATTTGATGCCACATGAGTGAATGGGTGATATTCAGCACACTCGCTAAGGTGTGCTGTGCATGTTGTGAAATGACCGTACTTACGGATCCACAAGCTGGTAACGATCTGTAAGGAAAAAAAATGGACATACAACATAAATTGACATACATAACAAATAGAGAGGCATGCCATGCCAATTGCTTGGCTCTACCATTCATACGTACATCCCATGCTCACAGAAGCACTCTTGTATGCATACGTGCTCGGAATGTGGGTGTCTCAATAGACCGTCGTAGTGTACAGACGTACTGTGGACAATCAAAAAGGCCCAATTTCGTGCATGGTGTAGGAGATCATTTTCATCTTCATTATATCTTACTTTGATTTTAATGTGTCCTAAGGCCCTATAATTAAATCATTACCCGTTAGGGCACCTTAGAGGCATTTTTAACTACACACTTTTTTCACTTTCACAACTTTCACAAAATCCCGCTCCGCTGTAATCAGGTGTTGTAGCACAGCTGGGTTGCATTCGGCAGCCCAGCTGGCAACCCTATGATGAAGCATGCCACCAACCAGGTTGGTGGGTGAGGGTTTTTCTAATAACCTTAATGGTTTTTGGGCCCGTCCATGTTGTTGTATTCATTCCTATTGTAGGGAAGAGGACGCACTCCCTTATCTTCCTTGCTCTCTCCCTTGTTCATAGTATACTACCAGGCCAGTCACAACCCTAAGGTTGGCTCCCTTGAAGTGGAGGAGCCACTTCCCTACAGCCACCGACCGCAACGTGCGGTTCACCTTTCTGCTTTCTACCGGGTCCACCGATGCAGCAGCCACCCAGGAAGAGGTCACCTTGCTCCAAGAGGTCAGTTCTGTCTCCCCACCAAGTGAGAAGACGTCAGGACTAACCAGAGCCGCCCTGCACCAATACATGGGGTATCGGACCCCTTGCAGCGGCCAAAGTTTGTTTGAATCCAATCCGGACTCCAACGACGCAGAGACTGAGCCGTCGTGAGGGACATCAGCATCACAGAGGCCAGCACTGAGAGTGGCCCAGCTGTCCTGATTTGTCCCTCTTAGCAGGTCTAACCGAGAACCATGGGTGCCTTTGACGCCCGGGCACCAGCTGACCAAAACTCTCTGCATCCGAGTGTCCCGGCCTCCGTCCACGACAACCAACGGTGCCCCCCTGCTCCCAGGCCCCCCCACAAACTGAGCCCTCTGTTGGGAGCTAGCGGACTTGTCCCCAAGTCACCCTCTGCAGCCTGTTTCTAGGTGGTCCCCCCTCCTTGCCTACGGTGTGCGTGCATGGCTACCAACCCGTCCAGCACCTCTGTAACCAGATACTCCAGGGCAGGTAAACTCGAACTGCTGGTGATACTTTGGACCTTGACCCCCTAACACCTTATAGCCTAAAGGAGGCCCTTGTGAATCGTTTGCAAATACCTGTATACAGTGCTTGCCTTTTTCTCCATAGGAAAGCATTACCATGTAAAAACGCATTTGAATGGACATTTTACTTACCTGTAAAAATTGCGATTACGAACAGTACTTACCCAATTATGAAGTTGTTGGTGTTAAATATAAAAATACGTTTTATTTTTCTAAATAGGTCTTCTGTTTCTTCTTGAGTGTGTGCTTTATTTATTGAGTCTGTGAATGTTCAACAGATGCATTAACACTGCCCTCCGATAAGACTAAACTGCTCGCCCACACTACCACAAAAGAGAGCATTTGGGATTATTAATTTAAGCCCTGTAAACCAATAAGGGTCACTGGGCTTTCTACACAGTATACCTCGTTTTGGTAAACTACATAAAAAGTCAGCTACCTAAAGAAATCCCCAGAGAAAACATTAAAAAGCAAATGAAAAAGGCATCAATCCTTGTCTGTGTTATAGGAAAGGTTCCAAGTCAACAGTCTGCATGGACAAAGCGAAAATGGAAAGTGTGATGAATTACACTGCAGCTACAAAAAATAAAAGAGGCGCAGCAAATAAATGCAATAGCCGCAGAGACAAAGGAAAAACAACAAAGCAAAAAGGTTATGTCTGTAGGATGACAAGATGCATCAAATGCATGCTGGACCTACTGAACAACCCAGAGAGTCCGATTGACACTACAGAAAGTTAGGGTGTTGACTCTAAATTCTTGCAAAGGAAGGTGACTTGTTATGTGATTTTTGTTTTGTTTGTGTGTGTGTGTGTGTGTGTGTGCGAGTGTGTGTGAGAGAGAGATGTCTGCTTTATGCAGAAAGTAAGCAGGTAGTGTCAGCTGACGAGTATCTGAAATGCTTGAAGTCTTAGTTATGCATTAACTTGAATGGTGGCACAGAAGGGCTCTATTGGGTGGTGACTGGTGGCAGTTACATCTATCTGTTGTTAGAATCAGACATGGATCAGCCTGTTCCCCATTCATCTAAAAGCTAATCTACAGTCACTTCCTCTGTGCACCACCGCCATCAACTGTCTAAATTACATGATGGTCTGCTCGCTTTTTAGAAAGTTGTAAGACGTCTTTCATACAACATGAAAGCTACACACGGTAAGGTTCTCCATCTGTCTGTACACACTTCTAACATTTCAGAACTACAGCTAGACAGACATTTAGAGCTTGACAGTGGTGACTGGCATGCTGCAGAAATATAATTTTTAATGAGAGGCACAAAACACATACATAAGAAGCAAGAAACTAAAAAATAAAGAACAATCACCAGTGAGGTCTAAATGTCCCAACAGAACCTTTGTGCACTACTCTGTTGGTTTGGTACTGTCAATCACGATGCTAGGTAATGCAAGAATATAGTTGTGACCATGGGCTCTCTCTGCCTACCTATTTCTTACTCACAATACATATCTAGATGATATCTATGGCTACCCATACCCTCCTTTAATCTTGCACACATTGAGCAGATAATGAGCAGATAATGAAAGAAAAGAGGAACCACAAAAGCACCTAATACTGCACAGCAAAAAAAATCTGATTGCTGGAAGGCACTGCACAATTCGTTCATGAATGTAATGGTCAAAGCAACGATCTGGGAGAGACCATTGTACGCCAGGAATGATACTATGTGCTGCCCTGGAAGATGCAAAGTGTGATCAACATGGTGAACAAACAGCACCACTATCCTGTAATAAATGGTTCCAGGTGTGTTACAGAAACACTAGATGAAAGGGAAATCTGTCAAATGAAATCTACAAGATTCCATGAAGCAGATCTGGACATCTGGTCACCAGAACCATTAGGGAGAAGCATAGATGACTTATGGCAGAGGCTTAAAAAAAGGCATTGCCAGCAAAATCAAACTCTGTAATAACCAACAGGAAGGGACTGAGGCTAGATCAACTTTGAATATGTTGATGATGACCTTACAAAAAGAATGCCTGATGTGATTAGGATAACGCAGGAGAAGGTATCTGAGTTCGAGAAACACAAGCTCAACAACAAGTGGTGTCAGATGCATGTGCAGGACAGTGACTGCTCCTTATGGACACAGGAAAAGTGAAGGTCATTAGGGAACTTCAAACATCAGCTAAAGGCCAACACATAGGTGTGAAAACGTTTAGTCTGGAAGAGTACCACAGATGTGTATATAAGAGAAGAGGGCAAGAATCCTCATGCAAGAACAAAAAATCACCATCACTTAAAATTCAGGCAACTTTATAGAGAGAGCGACGCAAACAAAATGTGTGAGCGATGCAGATAAGAATGTGAGACAGACATACACCAGCACCAGGGTACTCCACCTGTAGCCAATAATAAAGCCCAATCACAATGAATCAATCCAATCACAGATATAAAAGACACCTTACAGTGTGTTTCAAACTTAATAAGAGGCCAGTCCTCTCAAACTAAGACATAGGGTTGAGAGCCTGGTGTTTCTCAAGGAGTTCCTACAAGAGGGAAAAACCTTGATAGCTTGGGAGTAGAATGGGTGAAGGTAGAGGGGCAAGTAAATAAATATAAGTGAAAACAAGTCTTTAAGGTACTCGAAAGAGATGACAGAAAAGGTCAGCATTTCAGATGCATAAGGAATCTCAAACAAGCGGACAGAGAAGCATAACTGGAGAAGGAGAGTGAATTTGGGAAGGCTGTTAGGTAGGTTTATCAAACAAAATGGGAAATAGAGCAAAATCTGTGAAGCAAGGAGATAACCTTTTTAGTTGTCTCTGTAAAAAGGTAATACAAGAAAGGAAATTTAAAGCCAAGGGGAGAATGAGGGAAAATATAGATGATGACTAGGAACAAGTTAAGTTATTGCTCAACTAAAACAGAATGTAGACGGCAGCCTGATACCAAAAGAAAATGTTCTGTTGAGTTGGCAAGTGTGAAATGAGTAACACAATGGAAGCACACAAGATACATCTTGATATAAGAAAAGAAGATTAAAATGGTTCCCAAACCACAAACCTCTCTCTTTAATAATTGACTACAGACAGAAGCAGTTAAGGAGGACTGGAGGATGGTAGATTCAGACTTTATACAATCACAATCGTGAAGTCTGGTCACCACAGAGCAACAACCCGGACCTCCCTGTGGAAGAGGCCAGTGAAATATTTATAGATAGAGTTGCATACACTTCCACAGGGAGGAACTGATACAGGCTGAACAGTCTCAAGATTTGAAGAACGTTTTCTAGAACAGAGGTTGGCAGGGAACAGGCTGAGCCGGCCTGCCGGGCGACTAAGCGACCACCAACTCCCATAGATCGCGGGATACCCATGGTGGAAGGAGTCACTGTAATTATGGAAAAGAAATGACGTCGCGGACATTGTGGAGTGGCCTATTAGAAGTGAAGGCTAGGCCTCGCCGCACCCTGAAGTAATTACGGACACGCACACAGTCACTTCCTATCATCTAAGGCCTCTAGCAACCTTACGCCCTTCTATTTATACCCTCGGGCCAAGCCCGGCCATGAGGGTTGAAGTGGATACATTTGGGCATAGAGGCCGGGTGGCTCTCTGCATCCTTCCCATCTTTTAATAAAGAAATATAACCAAATACACAAACAGTACATCAGCACAGAAAGTCTCTTAATCTCTTACTGGGTGCCGGGTTCGGGCACAGTTGGTACCTCTGGCTCCTGGTGCTGCGTCCAGCTCCAGACCACCGTGCTGCTCTCCATCTGGAACATCACTCGAAAGTGCTAATGGGGACCCCGGGGACCGGTCAATGAGCATCCGTGCGTTGCTCGCATCCTTCTCCGCCTGTTGAGGGGACGAGGGATCACCTCCACCTTCTGATGTGTCCAGTGTGCCTTCTCTGTCTTCCAGGCCACTGTCGTCGCCTCGTCTTGGACTGGTGGGCACAGCTCTTCTTGGTATCTCCTTGAACCAAGACACATTTCTCATGACTGTCTGCTGACCGCATTTCGAAATTACCATGGTCCCATTGATTTGTACGACAGTCCACACTTAGGGCTCATAGGGTGTCCTGAACTTCCACCCTGGGTGACGATCTTTGAGAACGACTTGTGCTCCAACCTGCAGAGTTAGGATCCACGCATGCCGATCATGGCTAGCCTTCTTGTTTGTCATCTGTCGCTTCCGTTGAGTCTTTTCCACATCCATGCTCGGGGGCACCCAATCATGATCTTCATGGATGATGTCTCAGGGCATTCGCTTAAATAGTAACGTTGCGGGCGCACCCCGTAGTTGAATGTGGGGTCTGTCGGTATGCTTAGAGGAACTGGTGGAGGCAGACTTCGGCGTCTTGGTGTTGGTCCACCCCGATTCGGAGGGCTCGGTTCAATGTCCTCATGAACCTCTCTACCTCCCCGTTGCCTTGTAGCCATTGGGGGGTGATTCCCCGGTGACAGATTGCTCGCCACGACAAAAAGTCCTGGACTCTTGCCCCTGGAAGGGGGGCCCATTATCAGACTTCACCTCCTCGGGCAGACCTAGCAAAGCAAAGGTCTTCTCCAGTGCAGGTTGGACGTGGGCGAATGCAGTGGAGGGTACCAGTTCCACCACGGGGAACTTGGAGTACGAGTCCATGACCACCAAGGTGTTGCGTCCATCGGGGAAACTTCTTAAGTCGATGCTGACCTTTGACCATGGGGTCAGACTGGGCTCTTCCGTCAGCACCGGTACAGGAATTAGGTCTTTGCTTGTTATGGTGCAGGGGTGACATCTTTTGAGTGCCTTATCGACTAGATCATCCAAGCCCAAGAACCAGACCTTAGCTCTTACCCTCGCCTTGGTCTTTGAAGCCCCTTGGTGTCCTTGATGAGCGAGGGTGACCATCTCACTCAGAAGGATTTTGGGGATGACGATTGTCTGTCCCTGCAGCACCAGGCCTGTGCCACTCACACTTAGTTTGTGTCATACCCTCTAGAGCTGACGGCATGTGTTCTGCTCCTCCGACATTATCGACTTGGATCCGTTGAGGAAACGGTGCCATTGCCCCCGGACTCGGACCTCTTTCATTTTCACATGGGTGTCATCCATATCCGAGGCATCTTGTATGTCTTCCTGGGTGACGGCAATGGGGCAGGCATTGTCTTCGATCATTTTTTTAAAACAGTCTGTGTGCTCTTCTTCTTGGACCTGTTTGCTAGGGGTGCTCTGCATAGGATGACGCGGCAGGAAATCGGCGGGGTTATTGGCGCCGGGTCTGTAGACTAGCTGGAAGGCATAGGCCTGCAGTTGTATGGCCCACCTCTCTATCCGCAGTGGGGCAAGTTGGGACGATCCGGTGAACAGTGGTATGAGCGGCTTATGATCTTTCACCACTTGGAACTTGTGACCACACAGGTAAAGGTGGAAATGTTGACATGCCCACTTGATGGCGAGGGCCTCATGTTCTATCTGGGTATAGCGGGTTTCCATGGGTGATAACGCCCTGCTAGCATAGGCAACAGGCACACATTCACCTCCGACATCTTCCTGTTGGAGGATGGTTCCGAGCCCTACCGGGCTGGCATCGATTACCAGCTCAGTTCTGCATTGAGGGTGAAAGTAGGCCATGGAGGCTTGATCTACCAGTGTCCCTTTTATGCTGCAAAACAAGCTCTTTTCCTTGGGGTCCCCATTGCCACGGCATTGCCCGTTTTAGTTAGTTATCGCAGCTGCTCTGCTAGAGTGGCTAGGCTCGGTATAAATCTCACGCAGTATGTTGCCATTCCCAGGAAGCTGCTTACCTCCACTGGGCTTTGTGGTCTCGGTGCACTGCGATTGCCTGTGCTTTCCTCGGGTCAACCTTGAGTCCATTGTGGGAATAGACTTATCTGAAAAAGTCAATCGAGTTCTGGCAGAAAGAACATTTTCTTTTGGTGTAATGTAAGGCCACAATCCGCCAAGCGTTTGAGGCTGGCCCGCAGCCGGACGTGGTATTCTTCCAGGCTCTGAGAGTAGATGAGCATATCGTCGCTCAGATTTATCACGCCTATCAGCCCTAAGAGTGTTTCTTTGATGGCGTTCCGAAACACCTCTGCCACAGAGGAGACGCCGAAGCTCAGCCATGTGTAAAGCCGGAGATCCACATGCGTGGAAAATGTTGTGATG
This sequence comes from Calotriton arnoldi, assembly GCA_963921515.1. Classification (NCBI taxonomy): domain Eukaryota; kingdom Metazoa; phylum Chordata; class Amphibia; order Caudata; family Salamandridae; genus Calotriton; species Calotriton arnoldi. Next base: position 744,369 of record CAWUFW010000880.1, read on the forward strand.
CATCGACTTTCTGGTGTTAGGTCCAACTGATGGTATCCTGAATTTAGGTCTAACTTCGAGAACCATTGAGCTCCGTTCAGGTCTGCGATGATGTCATCCATGGTCGGAGTAACGTGTCTTTCTCTCCGGATGGCTTGGTTTGGCAATCTCATGTCTCCGCATAGTCTTATGGCGCCAGGCTGCTTAGGTTTAGGAGTAATGACGAGTGGGGATACCCATGGAGTGGGACCAGACACCTTCTCAATGACGCCTTGTCTCTCCAGTTCCTGCAGTTCCTTCTCCACTAGCAGTCTGAGGTGGAAAGGGACTCTCCAGTGTCGAAGCGCCGTGGGCTTTATGAACTTGTTGATGTGCAGGGTGACTTGGTGATCTGAGTTTCCCCAGTCCATGGAACAGCTGGGGAAAGTCTTTCATGATGTCATCTGCATGAGAGTCGTGGATATGTTTTGGGAAGAACACCAGTTCTAGATCCTTAGCTGTATGGCATCCTAGCGGAGTACTCTTTTGGCCCTCGGGGACATGGAACTTGGTTCTGATGGTTCGGTCGGAGCTGGTGGCGTCGACTTCGATGGAGCCCTTCAGAGCCAGCGATTCAGTGCCCCCATACATGTAGATTTTCGCTTGGCTGGGTTTGAGCGTTGGATGAGGCACCAATTTTTCATATTGTAGTATCACATTCACTGATGCTCGAGTGTCTATCAAAGTAAGCATAGGGATGCCCTTCACGTGTACTGTACACATGGGTGAGGGACGTCTCTTGTTGCCAGAGCATCCTAAGAAGGAGATAACGAAGACGTTGTCATCGTTATCCTCAAAGTGGGCGGTGGCCCCTTGAGAAGGGGTCAGTTCTGTCTTGGCGTGCTCCTCCAGTGTCACATGTCGCAGAGTAGGTGTGCGTCCAGTGAGAGCACCTCCTCTCGGTCGCCACCTTCCACCCCGACAAAGACTCGCATAATGGTTGATCCTTCTACACTTGGAGCAGGTTTCTCCTTTCACTGGGCATGCCTCTGATAATTTGTGATCAAAGCCACAGTAGCCACACTTTTCTTGCTGTTTTCTGGGGGCCCCTTGTGGCTGCGATGGCCCTGGGTGCCTTTGCACCACGTCCATCCTCTCCTCCTTAATGCAGGGTGCCCGCAAGGCTGAGGGAATGGGGGTAGTTTTGAACAGAGCAGCTTCCATCTCTTCCACCTGGCTGTTCGACAGTTCATGAGATTGTGCAAGGATCAGGATCTCATCCAGGGATGTCCCAGGCTGGCAGAGGATGAGGCGTCGAAGCGCAGCAGATTTACACCCTTCGTGTTGGTCAATGGCTACACACGTGCGTGTGAGTTTCCGCAGTCTGGCGTAAAACATGTCTACCGAGTCGGCCTACTTGGCTTGGCGCTGCTTGAAACGCTCGTAGTCGGGAATCATTTGTGGGTCGAAGTGTCTGTTAAGGGCAGCTATTGGGCATCGTAGTCATCGTCATTCCCCGTATTCGGAAGGGTCTCAAACAATTCATAGAGCTCATCTCCCCCAAAGTGCATCAGCAGCGAGCGTTTCACAGCACCATCTGTTTCTCTAGTGCCAAGGAAATAGTGATTTAGTCATCCGAGCCACAACCTCCACGGAGGCGCAGCCATTGAAGGGTCGGCCACCTGGCTGAAAGGGGGCAGAGGGGTGATGGAGGCATGCATATAGGGCGCAGGGGGTGCCAGGACTAGTGGTGGTGGTGGGTCCCCCATTGAATCGGCATACGTGTGGGCTGAACACTCTTGTATTTTATTGTTTTTTTCTTTCTGTTTGCAGCCTAGTCAGGCAAATACCACACCCTCTCTGGATGAAGCAGGCAGTCTATTGCTGAGAGGGTGAAATGGAGGGAGTCCAGAGTAGGCAAGTTCACAAGGCCACTGTACCTTGGGCAGGAGGGGAGCTCCCAGCGCCGACCACGTGCTGCAGGGTCACCCCCTGGCAGTCCTCACGGTGCGCTCCCACACCCTGGAGCTTTTAACTAGACAGGCGTATGAGGAGCAGCAGGCTGAACAGACAGCGAGGCCTGGAGCGCGTGGAGGCAACAGGACACGCCTGGCATGGCAAAAACACAGAGGCGAAGACCGCAGATGCCGATCCAGGAGAAGGCCACGCCCACCGGTGCAGCATGAGCTCGGCGTGGCCTGGAGACAGAGCCGGCCACGGCCGTGCAAATGGGTGCAGCGCACCCAGGAACACCGATCCGATGCACCTAGAGCAGGGTGCAGGCAGGCAGGGGGCACCAGGAGACTTCTGGCTGGCAGGATGCTGTGGCCACCGAGCAGGCAGGTCCAGTGAAAGAGCAGGAGGTAGGAACCGCGTTGGCAGCACTGGCAGCGGCATCAGGCAGGCAGCAGGGAGGGAGCGAAGGCTGCAACAGGCTCTAGGCGAGGGGTCACTCCCCCTTGTCGCCAGTGTGGAGTGGCCTATATGAAGTGGAGGCTAGGCCTTGGTGGCACCCTGAAGTAATTGGTGACACGCACACAACCACTGTCTATCGGCTAAGGCCTCGAGCAACCTTACGCTTTTTTTATTTATACCCTCGGGCCAAGCCTGGCCATGAGGGTTGAAGTGGATACATTTGGGCGTAGAGGTCGCGTGCTTCTCTACAGACATGAGGTCTCTGAGTTGTGTTGACAGTGTGACAAGCCTCTACGTTGTTTCAGTGTTGCTTTGAGAGGCTCAGGGAGTTGCAGAGGCCTCGGAGCGGGAGAAGGAGCTACAAGCAAAGTGGGCGGCAGTTCGTTGGTGCAGGGCGAGCAGGCAATTGCAGTGCAGAGGCAGCACAGATATCAACGTAACAGTAGTCAGCCAAAGGAACACCGTGAAGGTGCAAGAGGAGAATTGTGAGGAAGGGAATAGGAACGAAAAAGCTGCACCTGGCTGTGAGATTGGGACCCCACAGATTTCGAAGAGCTTTGTCACTGCTAACAAGGGACAGGAGCTGGTACAGCCTACGCCCTTAATACAAGTGAGTGGACAGGAAGGGTGGTGTTTGCCCTGTAAATATTTCACGAGGAAAAGGAGAAGCAGCTCCCTACCCATCAAGTAAGAAAAATAGACACAGTCTGAGATCCTGAAAGGTCACCCTGTCTGTCCAGCTAGCAGTCAGTAAACGTGCTATTGTGGGTAGAGCTGTAACTGGACTCCTTGGGCACAAACAAAAAACTCACCAAAGTTGCAAAAAGAGATCAAGGGGGAAAGGGGGGCTAACGTCGGGGAGAGAGTGAGGTGGCGTGAATTGTAGTACTCTTATTACTGAACCCAAAATTAAACCTAAAACCACTCCCTCTCTGCGCTTCCGTTTCAAAATCATGGCGGAACAGCTTGAGCAACCAAAGAGTGTATCACCCCAGTCCCACCCAGGGGTAGAAGGGAACAGCAAGAAGTGGATGCCAGCTTCCACAATTAGAAAGTTGAAGATAGTGGGCAAGAGGACATAAGTGGATACAACTTTAGGGCTCCCGCTAAGTTTTCCTGAAATAAGTGGCAAGTCATCTGTGCAAGGGCTTGAGTTGGAGCATAACACAGGAATGGAGAAGCAGGGGAGCACTGAAATAGCTTATAGGGCAGAACAACCTTCAATCGTTCTTGGCACCTCTAGTAGATTGTCCATTCGTGAAAAGCAGGCCTCCTTCCCAAAGGATCAGCGAAGAAAAAATGCTGAGGCTAATTAAGGTCCATGGTAAGTTTGATAGAATGCTTGGTTCCTGTGGTGCCGTTGTAGAGTAGGTGGAAAGCCTACCTTGTATTGTCACCAACTTGGTGTGCTGAAATTAAGCCCGATTGGTCAGGGTGTATCAAATTCCGCATCAGGAGATAAAGTCTCAGGGTGGCTATTTCGGTGAGAATCTTAGCATCCGTGTTAATGAGAGAGATGGGCCAATAGAATCCACAGTCACTAGGGTTTTTGTTAGGTTTGAGAATCAGGGCTATTTTGCGTTTATTAAAATCAATGTCTGTGTTGATGTATAGCAATATAAATTTTTGGTTTGTCTGGCACTTTCAATCCTGACACCCCCCTCAATCTGTTAAGCACTCCCCTCCAGAAAGGCATGATTTTGGGACTGTGCCAAACGGTATGAAAGAGGTCCCCTCTCTACGTGGTGCACCTGACGCATGAGCGAGTCACTCATTTTGTTGATGTAGTGAAGCAGGTGGTTGTTCATCCTACTATTGTCACCGGTTCTTCCAACGGACAGCGGAAGTACAGATGACTAGTTGCCCAATGTCATGTTACACCCTAAGGCCCTCCTAGCTCTTAATCCAACAACTCTTTGCATGTCTGGCCTGGACTTACAAGCCCATATTTCAAATGTTGAGGAGTGGAACTACAAGTCCCAGAATGTAGAATGCTACTGTTGGTTACATAGCAAGGACTGGCTGAACTGAAGGTTTCATATATCGGCCATGTGGCTGTTATGTGACAGGTTCAGCAGCTGCTGTCTACTGCTCTAAGGTACAATAAACCCTGATAGTGCTGCAAGATATGCAGTGAGGGTGATCTGACCCTCCTGGAAGGTGAGACAGGGAAGTGTTCATAACGGAAGAATATGATGTAGAACATGCAAACACTTCACACGAATGAGGAGGGGAAAGCGCAGCCACTCCATGAACTATGAACACGGGGTATAAGTGAATACCAGATAACCACACTTCACACTCTCCCTACAGGCCTCACCTCACAACTCCTGTTTTCCTAACCTGTTTGGCATCTCTTACTTGATCATTAGACTCCACAGACACCTCAATGGAGCTGCCAGGCTGCCTCCCATTTAAGATTTGATGTTAGTCTCCTAACCAGGCTACCTCTGGAAGTCAGTCACCGGGTCCATCCTTGACCTTAGCTCTTCTACTTTCCTGGTTGAGTGGCCGTCCATGTCCCAGCAATCAGAGGCAGGCATCTAAGACATGATGGGGTGGAGCCCAGGCGTTTCGCTATTGTCGGCCACTGGGTCAGCTTTGATTGTTAACACCTCTGACAGGCTGAGTGCGCAGCAGCAGTAACTACACTGCAGGCTTTCTGTCAGCATCGCTGGATGGAGAACGTATGGTTGTCAATGCTTAGCTTAGCCCTGACCAGGGTCGGACTGGCCATAGCGGTCACCGGGCATTTCCCTGGTGGGCCGGAAGAGTGGGGGCCGGTTTTGTGGTTGCGGGGGCTGCTTTTCTTACAGGGTGCAGGTTTTGCAGCAGTGTTGCAATATCGGCCCCCTGTAAGAAAAGAAGGAGCGGTGCTTCTTGCTACCCTCCCAGTCCCCCTGGGCCGGTCGAGCAGCAACCTGCCAGGGCTGGTTGCTGTCCCCAGTCCGGCCCCGGCCGTTTCTGAAAGAAACACAGCAGCAGCGCGAGCCTACTTAAATCCCCAGCTGCTAAAAACCTGTCTCTATGTTTGGGCGCTTGCCTCCTCCAATGCGCAGCCCGCCCTTATGGAGAGGCATTCAGGGCAGGCGCTCTCCTGCGTCCCTTGCAGCATAAACGTACTGCACACGCCTGCAACAGCATGCATCAGCCAGGCCTGAATACAACAGCTACAGAACGTCAGTTCCTGCTCTCGCGAGGTTTTATCTTCTCAATGAGCTACTTGCAAGCAGTGTGAAGGCGAATAAGCCGGATCAACTAAATGCTTGATTCGGCTTATTTAATGGATGTCCGCGCTTTCTCATGCTGTTTAAAACAGCCTGTCTTCCTTTACAAATGAGAATAGGCAAGAAGTACTGCCCTGACACCTGCCAAAGAAACAAGAACAAACACTGCCCAAGTTATTACTGGTGCGCTGTAATCACCACCATCTCCAAAAGTGAAACTCCCAGTGGTCCAGGACCCAGCGCTAGTGGCAAACCTACTCCTATCACAGTCATGAATGAATAAAGCACAGATTTATCTGGGGCTTCTAAAGAAGTCTGGGCCAGTGCTCTTCATTAAGCATATGGTTTGCACTTAGTTGGGGGTGTCCACCATAGGTCTGTGAAGGTCAATGCCAGACATCCAGGATAGGAACATAAGATACATTAACATACAATCAACTGAAAGAGAATAATTCACATAGTGGTTATACTGAAAAACTGCCATCGCTCTGGCCCTTCTGGACCAGTGCTGAACCACCCCCTTCCCAGCATTGTCAAGTGTTTCTTTAAAGTGTATTATTAATTTTGCTCAATTAAATTGGGCAGACCTTGTTTTTTCCATTTTTTGCCACATAATGCACATGTGAGTTTAATTTCTTATCTGAGCCATTGGAACTAAGGGGAAAGCACCTCTTCACCCCAGCCTTTGCCCTCCCCTAAGCGGAACTAAAAAAAAACTGAACTATATCATGAGTACCCTTTTAGAGTTTATGGCCTTTTTCGCAAATGTAACTAAAAGCTTTAAAATGCACTATTTTACCCAATTTTTAAAAAAAATTCTCGAGGTGAGTGGAATCACGTCCCCCGAAACCTTCTTTAAGAAAATCAGACTTGCTCGCTTGCCGCCCTTCAACTTTTTACGTTGTACATGCAGCCATTGGATGGGGCCAGTGGTGGAAGTGAGTGGAGTCAGTGGGGGAAGTGGACAGTGCCAGGGTGGAAGTGGGCATAATTACAATATGAGGTTTGATTCAGTTCAGGAATAGGAAAGGGATCCCAATAAGTATTACAAACATAAAGTACCCCCAACAATGATAGATTGAAAGATTCCTTTCATATACCACGTATTTACTGTGGGTATATGTAGGAAAGTAGGATCTGCTTTCATGGTTACCCCCACTTTTTGCTTGATATCAGTCTGTTTTTTACCTAGTCTGACTGGGATATTGCTAATCAGGACCCCAGTCACCGTGCTTTCTCCCTAAATTGACCATGGTAAGTATTTTTGTACATCCACAATTGGCTAGTGGTTTACCCTTGTAGGTCCAGACCCTAATGGACTGGGTTGCTCCCACTACCCAGGTTCGTCAGAGCTTTCTTGGGCCTGACTGGGTACTACAGAAGGTTTGTTAAGGGCTATGGATCCATAGTGGCTTCCCTTAATGATCTCACCTCCAAAAGGATGCCTAAGAAAGTTCAGTGGACTGTTAGCGGTCAGAAGGCATCTGATTACCTGAAGCAGGCCATGTGCTTTGCTGCCATCCTGCAAAGTCCTGATTACTCCAAAACCTTCATTGTCCAGACAGATGCTTCTGAGATAAGGGTAGGTGCAGTATTGTCACAATTGAAAGCAGATGGCCAGAATCAACCAGTAGCTTTTATAAGCAGAAGGTTGACCCCTAGGGAGAAATGTTGGTCAGCTATTGAGAGGGAGGCCTTTGCTGTGGTCTGGGCTTTGAAGAAGTTGAGGCCATACCTGTTTGGCACTCACTTCATTGTTCAGACAGACCATAAGCCCCTCTTATGGCTTAGACAAATGAAGGGTGATAATCCCAAACTTTTGAGGTGGTCCATTTCCCTACAGGGGATTGACTTTTCTGTGGAACATAGACCTGGGAGTAACCATGCAAATGCAGATGGACTCTCCAGATATTTCCACTTAGAAAATGAAGATTCAACTGGGCAAGGCTAGCCTCAACTCCTTTCATTTGGGTGGGGGGTTGTGTAGGAAAGTAAGATCTGATTTCATGGTTACCCCCACTTTCTGCTGGTGTTATTATGTTTTACTGACTAGTCTGACTGGGATCCTTCTAATCAGGACCCCAGTCACTGTGTTTTCTCCCTAAATTGACCATGGTAAGTACTTTTGTATACCCACAATTGGCTACTGGTGTACCTGTGTAATCCCTAGTATATGGTACTAAGGTACCCAGGGCATAGGTACACCAGGGGTCTCCCATGGGCTGCAGGATGTATTGTGACACCCATGGGAGTCCACTAAAACTGTGACTAAAGGCCCGCCATTGCAGCCTGTGTGAGTTGGTGCTTGCACCTCTCACGACAGATATAAGTTTCCTTATATCTGAGGTCACTACACTTAAAACCTATAAATAACACCTATGGCAGGCTCTTCAGTCCTGATGCCAGGGTGATTGGTTATAAGTGTGAGGGTGCCCTTGCATGAGCAGAACACCCCTACAAACCCCGGAGTCGATTCTGAAGCCTTAGTAAGTGCGGTCAGCCATTTTAATACATATAGTGGACATCAGTCAATACGAGATGTCTAACTATATAGTGGCTGCACCAAACCCAGTCATGTTTGGTATCAAACATGTTGGAATCATACCCCGACACCGATTCCAGTGTTGGAAGCATGACCCCATGTACTGAGGGCTCCCTTGGGTTACCCCCCCCCCCTTGTATTCCCGGTAAAAGCCTTTCAGGGTCTGACAGCAAGCTAGTGCTGCTGTGGACCACAGACATGATTCTGCCCTCCTGCTGCTGAGCCAGGCTCAAGCAGGGAAAGGTAGAACAATAGGTTTCCTGTCGCAGGGAGTTGTGACCACCTCCCAGACAGGATTTAGTGTGCTGGGCTGGGGTGTGGTGGGGTCACTTGCCAGCGCCACCAGACTGCTTTGAAGGGCACATTTGGTGCCTTCCTTGCATACTCCAGTTTGAGCTAGTTCAGGGAGCCCTTGGCTCCTGCTCTGGCCTGAAACTGGACAAAGGACATAAGAGTATCCTCCTCTGTCCAGCCCCACCTCTGGGAGGGACCCTTGAGTTGTTCCAACCTTTCCCTTAGGGTACTTAAGGACCTGCTTGTGGGTGGGTCCTCAGATGCTTCATGGGACAAGGCTCAAGAAGGAAACCACGTCACTCTTCGACCGTCTGGACACTTGGACTTTGCTGGAATTCGCCTGGAACTTAGACTGCATCAAGGAAGACTCCTGCTGCTCATGGTCTCGCTGTTCTGCAAGTCTTCTTTGTAGTCTGTGTCTGTGCTTCATCCAGGTTCTTTGACAGACCTGTGGCCATCAAGGACAACCGACGTAATCTCCCTTGGAGTGAAGGAGTCACTCCCCTGCATCTGCAGGCACTACAATGAAGCTGACCAGTCTGCTGCCCCTGTGGTCCCACGGACTTCCCGAGGCCCAGCAACACAGGTGGTGGTTTTGCAACTCCCGAGAGGCCCAACCTGTCCTCTCTGCAATTCTGAGGCCAGTATCCTTCATCGGAACCTGCTGGAACGTAGCCCCTGTGCACCACGTCGACTTGCCGTTGCCAAGGTTTGTTGGATCTTCACTGCAGAGATCTTCGGGCTACAAGAATCTCCAGCCTCCAGCATCTCTTCCTGCCAAGTACAGTGTCCTCACCACATTCTCTGCACCGTGGGCCTTCCTTCTTGGTGAGCTGCTCGAGGTCCTCTTGCAACTCCTGTGCCTTCAGCCTGTGCGTCCTCCTGAGGGTCTTCTCCTGCTTCAGTGGGCTCCCCTGCTTACTAGGGGCCTGCTCTAACTCTCCTGCTGTTGGTGAGTCACTTGGACCTTGCTGGTCCCCACGTTGCTCCTTCTTCGTTCTCCACGCCAGTTGCGGCTACTAAGCCTTGTTGTTGCTCCAGCCAGACACTGACCACCTAATCACCGACATCTGACGTGGTACAGCTCGTGCACAGCTCGTGGTCTTCCTCAGCATTGCCTGATCCTCACAGCTGCAGCGAAAAGGACACAGTCAACTCTTCTGAACCGTCCGACATTGATGGGCATTGCTCTTCCGTGCCTCCAGGTCACTCCTGAGTGGAATAGACTTTGTCGCCTCCGCTTGCAGGTCCTTCACTTACAGAATTCACCCTTGGATTCCATCGGACTTCTTCACCTTCTTCTCCAGAGGCACTTTTCTCCAAGTCTCCCATTGTCCTCTACGGAGGTTTCTGACATTTCTTCACCCCATGCACCTGGCTTCCCTGGTGTAGGTACCTTGGTCTACAGGGTATCCACGGGTGTAGTGGCTCTCTAACCTTCCGTCCTCCAAGGGAATTCTTCGGGGTCCTGTGGGAAGGGCCCTTCTTAGACAAAACTGCAACTGCGACTTCTACATTGACTTCCATTGGTCACGCTGCTGTGTTCCCACTCAGCACACAGCCTCCAAGGGGTTCCTGTGTATTTACCTTGGGTGGCATTTCAGAGACAATGCTCGAGTATTTACTGTGGGCCAGTACATGTGTAACGGTCTGAAGGGAGTCCCTCAAGGCATGAACATTAATTCTTCCTGTTCCTGTGCTGATTATTGAACAATGGCAATTACTTTCTGTGTGCTTTTGTGCCAACTGTTTACTTAACTGGAATGTTTCATAAGGAACTATTAAACACACATCTTTATTTCCTTAAGAAGCACCATACCTTTTTACGTAATTTGTAGTAATTTTTTGTTGACATTTCACAAAGGTTAATTGGGGGAGAGGCCTTGCCCCTTATAAAGAACCTTCTAAGGTAGCCTTTAAATCAGACCAAGTTTGGACAAACGTTAGAAGCCTGATACTTCATATATTACCAGAAGCCTGTATGTTCTATCAGAAAACCTCAAAACCTTCTTTAAAGCTGTGATTAAATCCTACTAGGATCTGACCAGAGGGGCCTAGCTACCATTGGTTCAGCAGGTGCAGTGGCACCAGGCCCCATGGCCCTGAGGGGTGCTTTGCACCCTGATAATTGCTGTATTTACTACCCAAACAGTAGTCAAAAGGGACATTTTCCTGGCGTGTACGAGCACTCACGGCAACCGTGCTACGCTGCCGTCTGACCCTCTCACTGGACTGATGTGCATAAAAATTCACCATTTACCCACTTTTCCTCCAGCGTGTTCTGCTCATATCTGCCGGGCATCGGCCTACCTCTGCCCTGAAGCGGACAAGAACATTTTGCATCGTTTGTCCCCACAAGCCTCTCTGCTGTACTGATACTGTTTGGCCTCTAAACTGGGCAGGGCCCTGACCAAGTATTGGAAATCCGAGGCAGAGCTAGCTAGGACAGAATGGTTTCACTAAACGGGGGACACGGTGTAACGAAGTGAAGTACTCACAGGAGATCAGGTTGATGTGGAAGTAAGGTTTATTCCTAGTAAAGGATCCCATCCATAAATACACTGCAACCAGGGAGCAGGCTCAGCTTCAACTGCCTCTCAGAGCATCTTACATCATGACATTCTGAAGCTCTTGGCAACAGAGGCAGAAGCCTAGAATGCCACACATCTCCCTTCTTTATAAATAAAATAAACTATAAACAGGTGCAGCATAAAAAACACAACAAAGATGAACAAAGAAAACAATGCATACAATAAAACTTGAGGAGAAACCTCCTAGAATAAGAACCTTGTGTTTCTTGACATAGAAAGAAACATCAGTATAAAGCAATGGGGTAACCCAGTTATGTGCAGAACCTGGGGATTAGTACATTAAGTGAACCGTGGTTCTGCCACCAATTAGCTTTAGAAAGCGTAAAACGTATTCTTACAATTTGTCCCTCTACTAAGATGAGACTTTCATTTAATGAAAAATATCAAAATAAGTCCAAACTGGAGAAACTCATGTACTTCTGAATCAGTATAAGATTTTATGACAAATTTATGAAAATTGTGTACTCAAAAATGAAAACAGTACATATATATGCACACACAGATATATAGTGTACAATTACACTTATTGACAAATTAATGACGTGAGGTGAAAACAAAAAATGTATTTACATATCAACAATATATACATAACAAATGAACATATATCAAAGACACACATTTAAACACAGTGTGAGGTATATGAAAATATGATTCAATCCGACTAGCAATTGGTCCTATTAATCTCTATTGGTCTGGGTGATCATTAACACTTGGAAGTATGCGTCGACGTTTCGACCCCTGGACATTAGTGCGATTGTGTGATCATCTGTAGGGGGTCTTCTTCAGGACTATATATAGAGTCTGTGTGTGGCCTTTAAATAAGGTTCCACCTTGATACCAGAGTAATGATTATTACAGCACGGCAGCTTGTACAAAGTAGGAGGTTGACCTGAGTCAAACAGAACTCCTCTTGTCTGATGGTTTAGAGGTCAATGGCACAGCGTGCCTTCATATTCTCCAGCGTCTGGCGCTCGGGTCATCTATTAAAAGTCGAAATTTACTTAGGGCAATGATTGTCGGGGCCGGCCGCCTCCAGACAAAACTTCTGCGTGGGTCTCGAGGCTAATAAATGGCCTCAGAACTCTCTCGGGCATTGAATGTCCTGTACCGCATCCTGGGAAGGAGTTCTGTTTGACTCAGGTCAACCTCCTACTTTGTACAAGCTGCCGTGCTGTAATAATCATTACTCTGGTATCAAGGTGGAACCTTATTTAAAGGCCACACACAGACTCTATATATAGTCCTGAAGAAGACCCCCTACAGATGATCACACAATCGCACTAATGTCCAGGGGTCGAAACGTCGACGCATACTTCCAAGTGTTAATGATCACCCAGACCAATAGAGATTAATAGGACCAATTGCTAGTCAGGTTAAATCATATTTTCATATACCTCACACTGTGTTTAAATGTGTGTCTTTGATATATGTTCATTTGTTATGTATATATTGTGTTGTGATATGTAAATACATTTTTTTGTTTTCACCTCACGTCATTAATTTGTCAATAAGTGTAATTGTACACTATATATCTGTGTGTGCATATATATGTACTGTTTTCATTTTTGAGTACACAATTTTCATAAATTTGTCATAAAATCTTATACTGATTCAGAAGTACATGAGTTTCTCCAGTTTGGACTTATTTTGATATTTTTCATTAAATGAAAGTCTCATTTTAGTAGAGGGACAAATTGTAAGAATACGTTTTACGCTTTGTAAAGCTAATTGGTGGCAGAACCACTGTTCACTTAATTGAGAAAGAAACATCAGCATGTCAATTACCTTACATATTCACTCAAATACGCTGGAGGAGAGGACACTCTCGCAGACTTCCGAATAGCGTCTGAATTTCCGGAGGAGTTTGCAGATCTCGTTCCTCATCACAAGGGATGATTTTGGATCAAGTCATCTCTGACCACAACCACTCTGTTTAAATTCCATATGCGATAATCAGCAGTTTTGACAGCATTATTTAAGACTTTGATAACCTGCATAGGTTTTAAAAATGCTGTAGAAGAACCTTTCCTGGAAGGGTTTTTAACCAAGACCCAATCACCCACTTTGACAACAGTCTTCTTCACACTCCACATCCGGAACAGAGATCGCACCCGCCGCAGACCTCAGCGTACTCGCTCAGATCAAAGGAACCAGGAAGAGGTCCTTGTACCCTTCCCCGACAGGGCGGCACGGTCCTCGCAGGATCACCTTTATTTAGGTGCTTCCTTGATGCTTAACAATCAAGTTATTATGCAGAGCTATTAAGCTTTTTCAATTTGACCAGCCGGGTCGGACCCATCGCCGGCTGAGTGATCTGTAAAAATCTACACATACAACAGGACCAACCTCATATAGGTGTTTCCGTGTTTTAAACCATTCAAACTTAATCGCGGAGCCACTAAGCCTTTATATATTTGACCAGCCGGGTCAGAATTTATCATCGGCAGAGCGATCTGTAAAAATCTACACACAAGAAGTATAGCCCTGAAGAAGTCGCGGGATATTTCCCAGTGTGACAAAACATGTGTTGGCTGGTTGCTCTCTTGATGTTACATGGAATAAAAGACAAAGAACAGATCTTTTGGAACTTTAATGACTTTTATGTTCACATAATTTGATGAACTTTCATTAAGAACTCTTATACGTGTGCACAGGACTTGGGCTCATTACTTTGTGCAGGATCCTCTCCTTCACATACATAGGGGTTATAGGGTGTTTCCCCTACCTGTCGGCACCGTACTCACAGGCATCTAGCACACTACACGCAGTAGCAGCAGGGCGCCACTACTTCCTAGACCATTAACACCCCACCTTTTAGAAATACACTTTTTCTTTGATCATAAAACTCTTTACGAGCTTCAATCCTCCTCGACTGAGCCAACTTCCAATCATCCTTCTCATTGCACACATCACGATTAGACTGCATGTCATTGACCTAAGTGGGGGCCACCAGCGTGTTAGCACGTCTACCCCTGAATAATTCAAAGGGAGTCTTCTTGGTTATGGCATGGGGAGACAACCTGTAAATTTCAACTTTTTTGCAAATTTCTTCGCGCGAATCCAAACCTGCAGATTTTGCCATCTCAATGGTCTCTTTCAAAACACGATTAAAGCGCTCCACCATTCCATTAGTTTCTGGATGGTACAATGAGCACCTCTTGTGCTTAATACCATGTCTACTCAGAAACTGCTCCATTTCTCTAGAAACTAACTGCACCCCATTGTCAGTCAGGATTGCATCAGGTATCCCTTCTCTAGCTATAAGCTCTTCCAAAAACGCCTTCACATGCTTGGTTTCCACACCCCGTGTAATGGTTATTTCTGGCCATATGGAAAATAAATCAACCAGAACGTACCACTCAGAACCAGAGGATCGGATGGGGCCAATAATATCTAACCCAACTTCTTTCCATGGACCATCTGGGCGTTCCCGTATAATCATGGGTTGAACCTTAGGCTTAGCTACTCTTTCGCTCAATGCGCACTGAACACAATCTCTGATGGTCCGTTCCACATGCAAAACCATACCAGGCCACCAGTAGGACAATCTTAGTCTCACCTTTGTTTTAGACATACCCTGATGCCTTGCATGAGCCAAAGAAATAAGTTCCTCCCTAAGAGAAACCGGGGTAATTAACTTCAGGCCCCTGACCAGTAGACCTCCTTGTTCCGAAAGTTGATCTTTGCCGTGCCAAAATTTTTCCAACTCTTCCTCACCTTTGGGTCTGGCTTTCCAACCTGCCTTTACACACTCCAAAACTCTAAGCATAACTTTATCCGCAACAAGAGCCTCATGCCATCTTTCTTTGGCAATGCTACCCCCTTCAATGGAACACACCATATCCTCATCCTGCTCACATTCACCAGGAGAACATTTCTCATCATCATCTACCAATCGAGACAAAGCATCTGCAACTTGGTTCTCTACACCTGGCAAATATTTGATGTCAAAATCATAGTCCTGCAATGCCACAACCCATTTTGTGATTCTACTTGAGACAGCATCAATACCCTTTTTTTATTTTATTTTTTTAAAGATTTTACAGAACGGCTTGTGGTCTGTCCTGACTTCAAACACACAGCCCCACAAAAGATTCCTCAATTTTTTTATGGACCAATACACAGCGAGGGCTTCTCTTTCTACAACAGAATAGCACATTTCGGCACCCCGCAAGCTCCTTAAAAGAAATAAAATTACATCATCATGTCCTTGATTCTTTTGCAGTAAAACGGCACCCAGACCTTTCATGCTGGCATCGGTTATTAGAAAGGACTTCTTCTTGGGGTCAAAGCTACTCAACTTTGGTGCAGCACTCAATCTCTCCTTCAAAGTGCAAAACTCATCTTCACAAACCTGGTCCCATACAAACTCGCACCCTTTACGCAGCAAGGACCTCATGTGAACACACGAAGAAGCAAAACCCTGGACAAACTTACTGTAGTACTCTGCCATTCCCAAAAAACTCATTAACTCTTCTTTGTTAGTAGGAGAGTGCAATTTGCGAATGGCATCAACTAGATCCTCCTTTGGCATCACACCACCTGCAGAAATGGAATGTCCTAAATAATCAATGGACTCTCTCCTGAATTTGCATTTTTCAATTTTGACAGTTAGATTAAATTCATTAAGTCTGCTCAAAACACTCAACACTCGCTCATCGTGTTCTCTATTATCCCTTCCAAAAATTAATATATCATCCTGATATATCCTCACACCAGTCAAGACATTTTCCAAAGCTCTCTGAAAAACCGAGGCTGCTGAAACCAGACCAAATGGAAGCCTGACAAAGCGATATGTACCGAAAGGGGTCACAAACGCAGTAAGATCTTTAGAGTCATCGTCAAGCTTAGTTCTGATGATACGCAGACTTTAGGTCGATGGTGCTAAACACTTTGGTACCCTGTAGCAGCATCAACATGTCCGCTATCTTCTGCAAAGGATAACGATCCAACACAACATGTTTGTTTAATTCTCTCAGATCCACACATAAACGTAAAGATCCATCAGCTTTCTTGGCAGCTACAACTGGAGCAAGCCATTGCGTTGCTTCCACTTCCTCAATAATACCATCCGCTTTCAGTCGTTCTAACTCAACTTGCACTTGTTCACGTGCAGCCACAGGCACATTACGCACCATACTACAAACAGGTTTAGCACCATCAACCAAACGAATGTGATGAACATAATGTCGTAAACATCCCAACGTTTTACAAAAGACCTGAGGAAATTTCGATTTTAACATTTGTATAAAATACTCTGATGAGCTACTTTGTATAGAAGATATAATGTTTGTCTCAAAATTTTCCTTAAGCTTAATGGAAGGTGATTCATTTGGATCTAAAATCACACCAAGGTCTCTCTGGTGGAACCAACTCAAAATACTGTCTCCCTTTTGGGAAATGTATATTTTAGCATTAGCTAACCTGTTCTTGTACTCTAGGAGACCCCAAAAATAACCAAACAAGTTAATTGGCTCACCCCCATATGCACACGTTCTAATGTCAGGACGAAATACTTTAACCTTATCCTTTACCTTTTTTAAATAAAATTCTTTAGAAACCATGGTGATCTTGGCACCTGAATCAAAAAGAACATAAGTTCTTTCACCTTCCACCAAGATTTCATCGATAGGACTGCTCCTGCTCTCCACATTTCCAGTAACTTGCAGTAATATCTGCCCACACTCTATACGAGAGTATGGATCATATGAACAAGCTGCCTCATCATTGATTTCATTTACCCTTCCTTTATACGTTTTACCTTTACAAACCGCGGCAAAATGACCTTTCCTCTTACAATTACTGCAGGTGACTTTCCAACCTGGACACTGTTTGTCATTGGCTAGATGACCCACTTTCCCACAACGAACACATCTAGCTTGAAAAGTGCTAGACCTTCCCGTTTTTTCAAAATTAGTTTTCTTTTTCTCATGTTCCTTTAAAGGTTGTTTAACAACATGAACGGAATCTTTCTACTTCTTGTCACCTTCCTTTTTTATGACTTCCACACATTTAAGGGAATGTTCAATCCTTTTCGGAATAATAAGAACATCCTCAAGGGAAGGTTCATCCTTTTGCCACAGTTCCTCTCTTACACGTTCAATGTTACACCCCAGCATAAACTGGTCCCTAATTCTCTCATCAAGGGTGGAGCCAAACTTACAAGTTGAGGCTAGCTTTCTCAAACTAGTTATATAATTCTCTATAGACTCATCTTCTAATTGGCTCCTGCGACCGAAATGATACCTTTCAACAATAGTACTGACTTTAGGTAAATAGTGTTTGTCCATTTTAGCTATACAAATTTCAAATTCATTTAAGTCACCATCATGGATTTCGGGAAGATGATCGAAAACCTCTTGTCCCTCCGACCCTAGACAATATAGTAATAAGGCTGTTTTCCTTTCAGCACTCAGGGAGGAGCCACACACTCTGGCATATCTTTCAAATACTTTGCGCCATTTCTGCCATCTAATTGGTGGATCACCAGGTAATGACAAAAAGAAGGGGGGCGCAGTAACATTTTGTTGAAAAATTAATTAAGAGAAAAGACTTGAGAAACGTCAAAGAATTAGTGTGAACCTAAAAGAGAATAAGAATCAAAGGCAAAGTGTGCGTGTCACTGATGCACGCATTTAAATCAAAAGTTAACTTGGTGAAATACAGAAGTAGTGTGTTAACTTGGTGAAATATAGAAGTTGTTTGTGTGTCACTGTTGAGAAGAGACAAAAATGACACACCAAATATTATTATATACTGCTGTGAAATAAAAGTAGAATATCTCGAAGAGAGTGTGCGTGTCATTGAAGTAACACGCAAAAATTAATAGAGCACTATGAGTTGAAGTCGTAGTTTGTGTGCGTGTCTTGGAACAGGCACGCAATGCGGGAGAAATTGTCAGCGTTGTTCAGTACAAAAGAAAAGTTTGTGCGCGTATCACAGAAGTGACACGCAACGTGTAACAAAGATGAAAGAGGTAGCGTTGCTATGAAAGCGGTTGCGTTGCAGTTTGTGCGCGTATCACAGAAGTGACACGCAACGTGTAACAAAGATGAAAGCGGTAGCGTTGATAAAGAAATTGACGCGCTGCACTGTGAAGATCAAGTGTGCCTCCAAGACACACCTAAGATGGCCGCCACGTAGTGTCACGCAACGTAAGGGACAACGTTGAAGCGTCGAAGTCCAGCGTCGAAGTCCAGGAGACGTCCGAGACCTCGGATCTTCGAGCGAAGAAAGTGGAATGCGGGCGGATTGAAGGTAAACAAAGTCTCGAGGTAGCACGCTCCAGAGCGTGAGTTTGACCTCGTGAAAGAGGTAACGGATTCCTTAAATTTAGATGAATACTTGTTAAAAATCACCGTGTCACAACGGGCACACATTATTACACCGGGCCCTCCTGTGCTCTAGAACGTCCCCTTTATTTTTCATAAAGGTACGATTAGTACAAATCACAGACTTGTAGGGCCCGAGTGTCCTGTGAAGCAATCCCCCTCTTTTTTTTAAGGATAAATGCCAGCACCCATTAAATGGCAGAATCCCTGGGGCCGCGTAAACAAACAAACATACAACAGTACCTTGAGAGAGGTTGTGCTAATTCAGATGCTTAAGCTTCAAGTAGTGAGCTTAAGTTTGATGTTGAGATCCTTTTCAAGGACTGTCCAGCGATCCTCTGTCGCCAAATGTAACGAATTGAAGTACTCACAGGAGATCAGGTTGATGTGGAAGTAAGGTTTATTCCTAGTAAAGGATCCCATCCATAAATACACTGCATCCGGGGAGCAGGCTCAGCTTCAACTGCCTCTCAGAGCATCTTACATCATGACATTCTGAAGCTCTTGGCAACAGAAGCAGAAGCCTAGAATGCCACACACGGTCTCCCCAGAGAAATTTACACATTATGTGAATGATAAGAGAAGAGCTTTAATGCCCTAATGTTTGAGGTTCTCGGACAAAGACGCAGATGATGCGGGACCTCAACATTAGCTCGGAACATTCGTCTTTTTAAGAGCTGAGAGGCAGAGGTGAGAGTGAGGGGAGGAGGGGAGTTGGGAGATGACTGGGTAAAGGCAAAAGAAGGGGTTCAACCAGTGACGTTTGCATGGGGAAAAGATCTCCCTGGTACATAGTTGCATGTGCCTCAGATAAACCAGGGCAGGTTAAGGGACGGGGGAGAACCTTTCAGACACAGCTGCACCGAGAACAAACAGCGACACCACCTGATCTTCAGTTCTAACTTCAGTGCTTAATTTGAGCCGGGGCTTTCCGGTGCTAAGCACCGGCACTTAATTGGTTTCCGGTGCTCGGCACCGGCACCTAATTGTCAACACCATACTTAGAACAGTCCACCACATGGTGGCGCTGCTCATCTAATTTAGAGATGAGCAGAACAACGGTAGTTTAGGAATACAATATACATTAAGATTGCTAATATCTGCCTCCCCAGCCATTCCTTTAGCTTTAGGGACCTGCAGTGGTGGCTGGTGACATTGTAAAATGGTGAGGCGTAAAAAAAAAGTTTGGGATGAGGGCCTTATGGCGAGCGAGTGTAGCTGGCGAGCCTGGCCTTTATAAGGAGGGTTTGGAGGGTTGTCTTCCCCCTGAGAAAATTTTGAAAAAAGAGTGGGAAAACAAGAAGCTTAATAAGGCAATTGTGACATCAATAAAGAGATTTCATATGATAATGACGTAGGTATAGCCTGAGTTAATTACTGTCACCCTGGCCACATTCTCAAATTTACATCACAATGCAAACTACCCTAACAGTTCAGTGACAATGGGTTGCAGTTCAATAGAAAGTTCAAGTTGAGCCACAATTTCAATGTCAGAGGACAACGGAGGACATCCCTTAGTAAGAGACCCATACACATTTGTGCCTAAAACAACTGCTAATGTATTGCTGCAAATTGAAACCACCTAAGGACAGGATGCAAGCACAGCATCAGTCTGAAGTTAGCTGTATTGTTTTTAAAGGACATTCTAATATACTTTCAAGTAGCGCTCATGCTGCTGTTTTGTGGCGCTTTAAATATAACCCATATATATCATCAAAACCAACCTTCACAATGCACAACTTTTTAACCTTGAAGGTTGAGTGGGCTTAGTGCAGGCTAAGTTAATTACTGTCGCGCTAGCCACCTTCTCAAATTTACATCACAATGCAAGGTGCCCTACCAGTACAGTGGCAATGGTTTGCATTTCAATAGAAAGTTCACGATGGGCCACAATTTCAATGCCAGGTGTGACAACAGAGGACATCCCTTACACATTTTGCATGTTGAAGCAGTTGGATGTCATTTTATAAAACAAATGCACTGAGAAAGTCGCAGAACTGAAGACCTATTGTTTTTTAAAGAGTGAGAGGTATGATGCTAAGGAAGGGTTGACATCCCTGTAATGTGAGTACACATCACAGCCGGCCTTGTTTGTGGTGCTCCAAAGCACTGTGAAGAGGATGAAAAGCATCACTTTTTCACTATGCAAAGTTTAAAAAAATACATTACAATGAGAGTTCAGCGCAACTTTAAAGGCTTAGGTGGCATTTGGTGCACAGTGCATAAAAAACAAAAATTACTGAAGCACGAAAATGAACAAACTATGACGTTCATCGCATCTGATATATATCCTTAAAATATATTAAAGCAGTGCCCCACAGTGACATAGGCAGGAAGTGTACAGCTACTGAAAAAACTTCCCTACATGAAAAGCTTGTGCGTAAATAAAAAGGCGGCATGAGAAATGTTTAATAGCAATAAATGTGTCCCTTAATTGATTATATAGATCAGAGGTGGGGATGAAACAAGGCCTCAACGCCACAGATGGTCTTGGGTAATAAACACCCCTCGAGCACTTTCTGGTTCTTCCAAGAACTGTGTTTGACTCGGGTTTCGTCCGGTTGTCGAGCGCTGTGTAAAGGCAGGCTCGCAAGAGCAGCATGGAGGTGGGGGAGGAGGGCCAAGGTTTGGGGTCGTTGTGACAGCCCAGAGCAACTGCTTCCTAACACTGATCAGGAGTTGACCGTCTGGAGCGATTACCGGAAACCGATAAAGGCAAACGGGAATGCGAAATGTGTGAATGGAATATTAAAAGCACCAAGAAATAGCCATTTAAGTGCATCGAGAAGACTGCATCGCTTGAATGGAAGTTAGTGCACTTGTAATCTTGTTGATTCATAGTTAAGGTTGTTGTAGTGACGGCGCCACCCGGCCCGTTCACGCATGACTGGCACGCACGCACCCCGAAGGGGGGCTCGCCCGAGGGGTTAAATAAAGGGGCACAAGACCGCTCGGGGTCTTGGCCCAGCACTAGTAACTAAGCGTGGTTGTCCCTTATTGCTGCGTTGCCACTTCAGAGGCCTAGCCTCCGCGCAGCGTGTGTCCACATTGGCGACGAGGCGGGTCCCACCCGTGCCTCGGTTGAGCCTCACCTGCCTCGCTGGTCCCCAGTGCCGGTGGTCGCGGCTGGTTGCCGCCGAGGAAGATCCTCGCGTGGTGTGTGCGGTCCGCTCCGCCGGATCCGCGTGTGCCGCCCCAGCGGGAGCCCACCTAGGACTGTGTCTAGTACTTTCAAATGTGCATAATTACGAGTAGTATTCACTTCGAATCTACGCTAGTATTAAGAACAATTTGATAAAAATGTACTTTAGTGCCACTAGAGGGCGAGATAGCCCAATGTCAGGAAAATTGTGTGAGAAATTCACATGGATATAGGAACAGATATTTTAATACCGACTGTGACTCTGATACTGTTAGTTTTTAATGACTCGCTGACTTTCAACTACTATGAACGGCTGTCACCGGCTGAGAGACTGCGTCTTGGTATCAAAAATTGTGTAAAGCAGAAATCATATATGGGCGCCTTCATGGCATCTGTTCCATTCGCTGTAGCTTTATTTGTGTATTTTATTTTTGTATAAAGTCCTCATGTGACCAAAGAAAGCGACAAGGTGCAAGGCGGCTTCGGAAAGGATAGCACAGAACTAAGGGCTGATTAAAGTAATTAAGATGAAGATGCTTGGTGGCAGTGACATTTTAAAGGTTTTGGGGGCCCTGGGCAAAACATATTTTTGGGCGGCCACTGTATGTAACAAATTTGCCTTTTGTTACCAGTTTCAAAAATACCAAAACCAATACAAACATACAATTGGTGCTCATAAGGTTACACATAACAAACATACAATAATACAGGTTACAGTGTAAACAGGGAACAGACACAATGGCAGAGGAGAAAAATACATTTGTCTGACATGCAGCAGGATCAATATATTAAATGCTTCCTCTTAATTTGCCAGAGGGAATGTCGATGGCGTTTCGACGTATCAATTTGTAAGGTCATCATCAGGAAGAAGAGCAGTATTTAGGAGCAACATTCAATTACAATTTGTGGCACAGTCAAAGGACCGTTGACAGTGTCAAATGAAGAGGACGCATTTTGTATTGGTTTTGGTATTTTTTATTTTTACAAAAATAATTTTAATAAAAAGTTTTTTTATAAAAATGTATTGTGTGTACCTTTGTATTTTCACATTTTTAAAAAATAACGGTTTTCTGTTTTCTTTATTGTGGCATTGAATAGCATCAATGTTACGCTATACTTTTTGAATGGTTGTTATATATATTTTCTTTAAATTTGTTTTCCTGACCCATTGTAGCTGTAATATTGTTTATTGGTCCCAGGTTCTGGGGATAGGGCTGCCCCTGTTGGATGTAATCATCACTCAAAATAACGTCACACCTGTTTGACTCATATCACTTCACAGAAAATTACATTACAAGCTATGGGACATGGATCAGCAAAATGAACCATGCAGTTTCTGAACCAGATGTGATGATATAATGCCATTGTTCTCTTTTCAACTGCTCCCCCAAAGCTCGGCACCCCAGTGACACGAGGGACTCCTCTCCCTGGCAAGCAGGGCACCCGAGGCAATTTCAAATTTAAATTTGAGACCCCCCCACCCCAAAAAATTAAAGAGCTCCCTTGAATTCACTAGGTTGAGCCTGCCCATATACATCCTTGTACCCAAGGCAAGGACTCGATGATGAAGCATGCCACTAAAAAGAAATCACAGTCGATTAGAGTCCTTTTAAAAGCCAGTGGGGTTGCCTAGGTGGGTTTGATGTAGACAAGGTCTCCCACTAAGGGGTGGTCACTCCTCTTTGATATAAGCAGCCAATAGGCTCCAGAGGCAGCAGGATGGCAGATGACTCAGATCCAATTGGCTAAAGGTGGGATTTATCACTGTCAACCAGCTGGAGCATCCTTTACACAGCTGGGAGAACTCCTAGAGCAGCACATGCATCTCCTCTCCGATACTTCTCAGGCTGGCAACACCCATTAGAAAGGTGTAGGAATCTCCTACAAAACCAGAAGGTGGTAGGAATTGCTTTAAAGCTCTTTCCTACCGCCTAAATCAGTAGGGTAGGAACATATTGAAGCAGAGAAATACCCCCAAATATTCAAGGGGGATGATTTACTATTCTAAATCCAGACCGTGAATATTTGTAGGAGGTGTGTTTCAGAGGCATTCCCATATGTAGGGAAGCATCAGCGTGTCAGTGCCCACCTGCACAGCAGAGGTGGTAGGCATTGCCGGGTGGGGAGTGTTAACAGACGGGACTGGCGCTAGCTAGTCTGTCTTCCTTATTAATTCAGCTTAGTAGAAATGAGGCTGCTGTCCAAGGTGCTGCCGACTGTCATTCAGTGGCAGCAGTGACCAAGCCATGAATATTGGAGCGACTTAAATCTTAATGTAATCAGTGACATTTCCAGTGCAGTAGGCTCCTGCAACATTACTCCCAGTTCTTTTCATAAACAGTTCAACCATTCTTTGAGACTCACCGTCTCTTGCATCCGAAGCTTTGCTCGGGGTGGCTAGCTTTTCCTTCGACAGCATCGAATAAGAAAATAAATAAAAGAAGCATGAAGTCATGCTGACATACAGGCCAAGTCATATTCACACAACAGCATAAAAAGCAAGGATGACGTTACGTCTGTAGAACGACAACTACAGGATGGAGCAGAAAGTGCTGCTGACATGGTGACAAACAAGTAACGTGCTTACAACAGTGAGGCTCTCACCTGCTTCCGGTGCGCTCGTGCTGTTCGTCAGGTGTGCGGGTTTCAGTCGATGCTACATTTCAGTCTCCAATCACTTTGCATTCTAGTGCTTGTGGCGTGCATAATAGCTTTCCTCAAATAGAAGGGTGCACAGAGATGGACCGCTGTGATACTCGAATATTCACATTGTCACAAGTGGTGACAACAGGAGCCATCAGGTCTCCCAGGATCCGCACCTCTCTAAAAGGGCCCACAGGCTTCATTATAGCACAATCTTTCCTCATCTGGGACATGTTGCTTTAGAAGGCAAGTCTGTGTTTGATTTTCTCGTTTAAAATGAATTTGGGAGAATCCTGTATTGCTGTGCAAGTTTTGCTGGCACAGGGGTCAATATCTTGTTGACCCACAAAGTACTTGAGGCCACATGTATCAATATTAGGAATAGCAAGTACCTAATTGCGATTTTCTGCGAATTCCTAGGGGGCAGCAAATCGATCTACCTCAATATTTATGAGGTAGGTCGCAATTTGCGACCCATTAGGAATCGCTAAAATCACAGGGATGGTGGCCTGCTGGGGTCAGCAGACCACCATGTCTGTGATTGCTTTTAAATAAAGCAATATATTTTTTGTGCAGTCTGTTTATCTTAAAGGAAAACAGGTTGCATTTCAAAGAAAAAAAATGACAAGTTTTCTTTTCTTTTTTAAGAGGAGGCAATGGTCCTTGGGACCACTTCCTGCTCTTAAAAACCCACCATTCCCAAAAGGGAAGGGGTCCCTTGGGGACGCCTTCCCATTTGCAAATGGGTTACCATCCGATTAAATTGGATGGTAAACTGCGAATGTTTTGCGAACGGTATTTAGTCACAAAACATCCACATATTCACACATACCTCTGCGATTCAGTATTAGAAATGGACGCCCTAAACATGCCCCTTCCGAATACTGAATCGCAAACCCATTTTGCGATTCTGTAACAGGCTACCGAATTGTAAAATAGAGGTTGGTACATTGGAAAAGCCTTTTTGCATTCGCAAACGGGCCAATTCTGCGAATCGGCCTGTTTGCGAATGCAAAATAGCTTCATACATGTGGACCTTAGCACCTAGCACTTTGCGAAGTTGAAAATAATCCACTGCACCTCGTACTTATACTGTATATTTTTGGGTACCAGGCAAACTTTCAATTGTGCCAGCATAATTTGTGCAATTTCCGTCATTAAGTATTATGCTTTTTATGTGAAATCCTATGATATTACACCATTATGCCACTTGGCACAACTGGGGTCGCTTGGGTAAAATTCCAACGATAGGAGCACCAGAACAATCAACGGCAAGAACGGCATTGGCTTTTGTTGGCAAAACTTGTGTTTTTTGTACCATCTTTTTAGCATAAAGTGCATCCTTATGTCCAAAAACTGACGCAAGGATGCATTTCACACTAAAATATAGTGCAAAATGCCAGATTTGCATTTCTTGTAATTTCACACAATTGTTAAAAAATTTCACATATAGACACAAAAGGAATGTATGCACATTTTGCACATCTTTAGTAGTTTTAAATTGTTTACGTAACAGTGCAGTACTAAAAGTTATATGAGAATTTAAATTGCTCAATTACTTCCTCTTGGCTTGATGCGGCCAAAATGACAGCTGGTTTTCAGATGTCCAGTGACACCTGAAAGGTTGCCAGCTCCTGCCTAAAGGGCAGCCTTCCAGGTAGCTATGCTATAGTGACAGCTACTACTCAACATGAGGCACAGCCAAAGTTTGCAGTGCAGAATTTTCTATGTACAACACAAATTTCCTAGTTCAATTTTTTATTATCAAAGTACATTGTTAATTAAAACCATTACACCAGAAAGAATATATAAAAGAACCATACAATTTAAATTCTTCAAAGAAATTCATAAAAGGAGCATTTCTTGGCAACTAGGTATCAGCAGCGGCCGGAGCTGTGGACGAGCGGCGGGCGGGCAAGGGCCGGCTAAGGGGACGCATAGGGGTTACGGGTGAGCAAAAAAAAAAACCTTTGCAAATGGCCTGAGCACCCTCCATTTGCGCTCACAGACAGACTGGGAGTCTGTGACTGCTCTCTCCAACCCAGCAACACAGCTGGGTTGGAGAGCGCTTTCACTGCGCATGACGGTCTGGCCGGCCTGAGACGGCTGACCAAATCGTCATGCCCAGTAAAGGCAGTGCACCTACCACTCACCTCAGTGCCTGTCACCCCCCAGGCCCCGCCCCCAAGACTCACCAGGAAAGGAAAAATAAAAAGAGTGTTTAATATCGTTGTATTTTTCCTTTCCTGCCGTTTTGGGGGGGGGCGACGCTCCTCTGCCATAGCAGAGGGGCCGCCGCTGTTAGGTATATATAAAGGGTCAAAGTGACTGTGCATAGCTTAAAATTGAGTTTTAAGAAGGTACATCAGGCGTTTATGGACGTGTTGATACAGAGAGATTCAAAAAGTCAGTGCATGCTTCAAGGATCTTGCTTTATAGCCACTGGCCCAGGTGTGTCAGGCTCCATAGTTAGCCTCCATTTCGCGGGGTCAGTGTGGTGTTTCGTTTTGTCTTTCCTAATTACGCACATAGTCTCACAGACACCAAGTTGCATATTTATTTTAATAGGCTCTAAGCGGAGTAGCAGGTTAGGGTCAGCAGTTGGCACTTGCAGGGAAAACGTCCAGCCCATGTCACTCAGTCACCCAGAGACTCCTGTCCCCTTAAAGCCAAAGCAGCAAGTGTGTCCAAACATACCATGTGGGGCCCGAGGAAAGGTGTGTGACGGTGCAGACTCTGGCACTAGGACACAGAAAGGCCTGATGAGAAATGTGTGTGGGGGCATGTGTGACAGTGTCGAAGACCTTGATAACAGAATCCACAAACTGTGACTGAAGTGAGATGTGTCGGAGGGATTTCAATCAGATTGCTTTCTAATATATAGGAATGTTGAATTTAAATGTGAGACTGAAGCTTGGTGTACTTTTTCATATTTACCAACATTAATATGGTTTTAATATGATTTGTCACCATTGTTTCTTCAGCTTTTACCACAGAAATGTGAAATAATTTACAATTTTCACATATTTTTCCACAAATTTGAGCTATCTCTACTCAAGGCTCAATATGATGCTGAAAGAGCACCAAGACTATGAGTGGATGGACACTCCTGCCAGGTTGTCGAACCTACAACGGATTTCTATGTCAGGACCGGAGACGAGGATTATGCTGTTCTTTCTTCACTTTATTATTAGAGCAGCCTTATTAGAACATAATAATAACCAAATTACATTTCCCATGAACCACTGAAAAAGAAAACAACACTGAGTCCATCCAATCAGCAGACAGTATTTCCCTTTATCCTTGTATGAAGACGCTCCTGCCTCCTGTTTCTTTGCAGATCCAGCCGCCTGCAGATAAGTGGACTGGCCTTAGTGCCATTTGTTTACTGATTTTGCCTTTATTATAATGGGCCTCAGGCCTCCTGCGCATTGTTTTGTTGCACTGTGAATGCTAATGTTTGTTTTGCCTTTGTAGCGCGGCCGCGGGAATGCTTCGTCGCACCTTCGTGGCCGCTTCAGGTTCAGTCTAGCCGCACTGTGGCGTGAGGGAGCTGAAGGGTGCACTCTGCCGTCCGCTAGAGGGCCCCTCAACCCAAAGAATTCAATGGGGAAACAACCTTTAGAACGCATGCATTACATCGCATGCCATTAGATTGCGGTTTTTACAACGAAAGTCGTTACAACGACTTGCACTGGAGGGCGCTATAGGACAAGGAGTAGTTTAAATTACTATCCAACACCTTCCCTACTGTACGTAGGCTGGAGTTGGAATAGTAAATTAAACTACTCCTAAGTCCAGCGCCCTCCAACGCAAGTCGTTGTAACGACTTGCGTTGTTAAAACCGCGATCTAATGGCATGCGATGTAATGCATGCGTGGTATCGTCATACATCCCATTGTGCTGAGCGCGCATCTTGCCTCCCTGTGCAGGCGCGCTAGCTCATAACTGTTAAAAACCCGAGCTGCGCGCCAGCAGTGCCTCAGTCTACGGGAGTGCAATTCATCAGTAACCCCAGCCAACCGCCTGGGTTCGTATTACAGATTGGCATTGTTTGCATCCGGCGCACCTTTGAAAAGGTGCGCCGGGTGCAAACAATGCCAATGCGCCCCATTATGGTGAATGCGCTGCTCCCAGGGAGAAAACACGGAGCAGCCGCTTCGTGTTTTCACAGTGCAGGCTGCACCCGCTTGCACTTTCAAAGGGGTTTAGAGATCCCCTTGCAGGCGGGTGCAGTCAGTGACTGCACCCGCCTGCAAGGGAATGTCTGGGGGGGTCCATGGGACCCCCTTTACCCCCTACAGAGGGCTGCTGTCGGGGGGCGCCACTTTTTAAATGGCGCACTGTCAGTGTGCCTCCTAAGGGCTTCTTTGACTCCTGCGTCTGTGATATGGCGCGGGCGCAGAGTCAAAGGAATTCCCTCATTTGCATAGGGCATGCCCATATGCAAATGAGGGAACACCCTCTGAAGGTAGCGCTGGCGCATTAAGTGCGCCAGTGCTATCGGTATTATAGAAGGGGACGCACAAGCATCTGCGTCCCCTTCTATAATACCAAAGTGCCCCGGGGCGCGCAAAGCGGGCGCAAACGCCCGTTGCGATCCCGGGGCACCTTATGTAATACGGCCCCTGGAGTCAGAACGCCCCAACAGGGGTCTGAACGATCAGCTTGCATAGCAAAGCCCACGCTGCCTTTGTTTGTAGGGATGCTGACCCAGGCTGGTGATTTACTGTGAGTTTACAAACTGTCCCTTAAACCAGTAGGTTTCTGGGTGTCCCCCAGGCTATAGTCACTACATTGGCCTTGTGGGCTGCCATTTACTACTTTCCTGGGCCACCCCAGCTTGAATATTATCCCTCATAATGCAGGACTCTGCAGTAACATACCTAGAGGAGGAAAGTATTACCTACATCCCCATTGATGAGAACTTTGAGAACTTGTGTGAAGTAATGGATGCAACCATCCACAGAGCTTTATCTGATACGTTAGTGCTCTTAGAGCAGAGGCTCCTGCAGATGGTAGTGAAATACCTTAAACCCCTACCCCCGAGGGAAGACCTTTCTGGACCCTTGGTCCCTATACCTCTAGGGCTGCCTGATACCCCCGTAGAGAGCAAACGAACGTTTGCACACAACCCTGGGGTCAACTTAGATGCTTTGGACAGGCTCAAGAGAACCTTTATCAGCCATGCCCTACCCTTAGGGTTGGAACTCCTTGCCGTCCCCAAACCTGGTACCTCAGAGAGGCACCTGACTAGTATTATGCCAGGACCTTATGGATGGGGAGGACTCCCCCATGGCCTCTGATAGGGATAAAGATCTGGATCGGTCCTGGCACCCCTGCACACGGCCGACAGCAATCCCACCCCAGGGAAGGGCACCACTACCACAGAAGCAGACATGCTCGACCCATAAGAACAGATGCACCCCCTCTCAGTGGAATGGGCCCCAGTGGAGAAAATGTCTGTTTACGTAGCAGGGCAACTAAGGAAACCTGTAGACAAAGAGATACGCTACCGCCTCTGGGCGGAGTGCGCCCATCTGTCCCTGGACGGCAGAGTAGCGCCAACTCTGGAAATTGACACCCGGATGGCTACCTTTCTGGCAAAGTACATACAAGATCCAAGAAGGAGAAAGACAGCTCCTGACGCTCCAGTCAGGATACGTTCCTCAATCTCTCTGGCCCCCTTTCCAAGATTTTAGATATGGCCAAAGATGCCAAGGCGTCTGGCTCCCTCATCTCCCCAGAGGCTCTATCAGATTGGGCCCAGCAGGCCATCATATTCCTGGAGAACGCCAATCGCACCATCTCCACTGAGAGGTGCAGGTTCCTGCTAATAAAGATAGAGCCAAAACTGGGGGACCTGGCACTCTCAGAGGTGGGCCCCATCGCCCAGGGGGGACTTTTGGGGGATCCCTTTATGAAGGAGCTAGGGAAATATGTTGCCACATTGAACTCACTGGATAAGGCTCAGGCGGCTATAAAACGCATTTTCACACCCTGGGTTTTCACCGTGGCTGGTCGTGGCAGGGGGCGCTCGGCCGGCCGTTCCCAGTACCAAGCCCCCTCCAGAGGTCACCATGCCAGACGATGGCAGGACCCTGCTAAGTTCAGGAGCTTCTACCCCACCAAAGGCTATCACAGTCAGGGAGGCTCCTGGGGATCTCCAGGGGCGGCGGCAGCCACAACCCGCAGGTGTGACTGGGTGGCAGCCTGGCGGCTTTCACTCACAACTGCGGGACAATTACATCAGACTCCTGGGTCCTTCAAATGATTTGGGGTTTGTGGATATAATTCTATGATTCCCCATGCCAACCGTCCTCACCCCACCCCCTTTCCTTTTCTGAATCAGTCCTAGTGGACGCAGAAGTCGAGGATCTTCTCTCGAAAGGGGCAATAGCCAGGACTTTCCCTCACCCCACTGGATTCCTCAGCAATCTCTTCCTTGTGGAGAAGAGGGACGAGGCCCAACGTCCGTCATCAATCTCAATGAGTTCAACTAGTGGTTACTCTTCCGCCACTTCAAAATGGAGGTTATCCACCTCCTGCATGACCTTCTGAGACTCGGGGACTAGATGGCGAGCCAGA
Source organism: Calotriton arnoldi (assembly GCA_963921515.1). Lineage (NCBI taxonomy): Eukaryota > Metazoa > Chordata > Amphibia > Caudata > Salamandridae > Calotriton > Calotriton arnoldi. The sequence goes on from CAWUFW010000880.1 coordinate 775,100, forward strand.
CATAAAGGATTCGTACCTCACGATTCCAGCCTACCCTTTACACCATTGCTTTTTGCAGTTTCAGTGGCGACTCCAGACCATCGAGTTCACGACTCTCTTGTTTGGGTTGTCATCAGCGCCGTGGTGATTTACCAAGGTCATGGAGCAGGTGGTGGAACACCTCCAAGCCAGGGGCATACGCCACATAGTTTACTTGATGGCATCGTCCCCATAGACCAATGGCCAAGGAAACTGTCAGAACAGTTGCAGATAACTGTCGACCTCTTGGAGTCCTTGGGCTTCATCATCAACTGGAACAAATCCAGCCTGTTGCCGACTCAATCCATCATCTTCCTGAGGTTTTGTAATGGACTCTGTCAAGGCCACAGTGAGTCTCCCCTCTCGAAAACTGACCAAGATCAAACAGGAACTGCACTGAATGGTGGACAAACCGTCCATCTCCCTCAGGCACATTGTGTGAATAGTGGGGCTCCTATCATCCTCCATACAGACCATCTTCTCGGGACCTCTACACTATTGGGCCCTACAACGCCTGAAGGCATTTCACCTTCAGCAGGGACTTACCTATTCTCAAACGGTCCCCTTATTGGACAAAGCCTGAGAGGAGATGAGATGGTGGATTGTCCACATGGAAGGGCGGCCCATTTTTGGCTTCCAAACGGACCTGATTATTGAATCCGATGCCAGCGGCACAAACTGGGGAGCTCAATATGGAAAATTTTCCACCAGAGGAAAATGGTCCTTGGATATAAAATCCTTTCATAGCATCTGCCTCAAACTGATGGCAGGCTCGTTCGTGGTGAAATGCTGGACGAAGAACATGATTCAATGCTGCGTGCTCCTAAAGATGGACAATGTGGTAGCGGTCCGATATATCAACCACCTAGGAGGCACGGGATCCTGAGCGCTCTTGGATCTGGCTCAGAGTTTCTGGGACTACTACTTCGAGAATCACATCTCGGTGATGGCTGAACACCTCCTAGGGAAAGACAACAAGGTAGCAGGTTGCCAATCCAGACATTGACAGAATACGAGCCTATGGAAGTTGGACCCTCTAGTCTTCCAGAAACCCAGGGCCAGGTGGGGCCCATTCATGGTAGACCTTTTTACATCTCGCCTAGACCACCAAATGGGCCAGGTGCTTCAGCTGGAGACCCAACCCAAATGCAGCAGCGGCCAACGCCGTCCTACAGGATTGGCAACCAGAAAAGGGGTATGCTTTTCCCCCGTTCGCGATGATAATGCAGCTATTCGCTCAACTTTGGAGACAGCAGGCGGACCTGGTGGTAGTGATCCTGACGTGGAGATCTCAAGTGGGGTATCCAGTACTGACGGAACTTTCTTTGGATTCTGCAATCAGTCTACCCCAGTTTCCAACTCTCCTACGGGATACCGCCGGGAATCCGCACTGTCCGGTCCTGGACGACTCACATCATCTCATGGCGTGGAGGATTAATGAGAACAATGGAAAGTCCCAAGCCTTTTGTGGCACTTTGCGTCGCTCCTCTGTAACCCCTGGTCTGACAGCATGATCAAACATTATAGATCAGCCTGGTCTTGATGGTTGGGTTGGTGTCACCAGAGACTTCTGGATCCCGTGGGGGCAGACGTCCATATCCTGAATTTCCTGGCCTCCCTTGCCTTGGAGGGCATGGCCTATAGGCCCATCAACACCTTCTGGTCAGCCATTTTGGCAAGACATTCCCACATTGGGGATCGGCCGGTGAATGAACATCCTCTGGTCTGCAAACTCCTCAGGGACATACGTTTATTCCTTCACCCGGAACCAAGGTATTCTACTCTCTGGGATGTTAATAAGATCCTCAATCTTTTCCTCTCCTGGCCTTCCAATAAATACCTCTCCAGGAAGATGTCAGAAAAACTGGGTACACTGCGGTGCCTAGCGTCTTGTAGGAGAGTGACTGATGTCAGAGCTCTGGACAGTTACCCTGAGGGGGTTACTTTCCATGTCTCCAGAAGAATTAAATGTAATTTCAGTATTGTGTCATACCCTGTTTTCTCAGACACTTTCAAACTTTGTGTGGTTCGCAGCATTAAGGCCTACAAGCCCTTGACGGAGGACGTTCGTCCCTGAGGGAACAACAACTGCTCACTGCCCTTAGGAAGCCCCACAAGGCAGTTTCCTACCCTACCATTGCTAGATGGGTCAGATGGGCTATGCAGGAAGCTGGCATTGACACAAAGATGTATGGAGCACACTCGTTAGGGGCGCAATGGCGTCCAAGGCATTTACCAAGTGAGCAAGCCTGGAGGATATCCCCAATGCGGCTGACTGGTCTTCAGACTCCACGCTTAAAAGATTCTACTCAACCAGACCCTAGCTTTGCAGCACTGGTGGTGGATAAGCTGTGACCTAGCGTAATCCTCGCCTCCAGTCCTGACATAGAATAAAAAATATTCTAGCTATTGTAACAGAAAGTTTAAATTCTGTTAAGGACGTGGAGGCGATGATTAGCCCACCTCATGCTGCATGGCCATTTCTCCCACCTGGACCGACACAGAGATTTATGCATGTTACATGTGAGTATGTCAACCTTATTATGCATGTGCTAATGGTGTAATTGATACCCTGATGCTAGTGTTATTGTCTCTGTGTATGATGTTCAAATCTTTCCTGGTGTATTCAGATCAGGGCTCCTTGATGGTAATTGTACATCTGTTTTCTGTAGGAACAGATTCTTCTAAACAAGAATAAAGACCAGAATTGCCAGCTTTTGTCACAGGAAGAAAGAGGAGGCAGGAGAGTCTTCACACAAGGACAAAGGGAAATACTGTCTGCTGATTGGATGGACTCCACATTCTTTTCTTTCCCAGTGGTTCATGGGAAATGTAGTTTGGTTATTATTATGTTCTAATAAGGCTCCTGTAATAATAAAGTGAAGAAAGAACAGCATAATCCTCACCTCCGTGTCCTTAATAGAATTGAAACGTTCTGTTACAATAGCTAGGACATTTTTCATTAGCACCTAATCCACAGCCCCCAGCATGTGGGAAAACACTTGATATTTCTGTGATGTAGAATGGGTGATATTATGAACAATGTTACATGCTAGCACATGTAAAGAACCAGCACGTACTAGATCAGAGAGTGCACAGAAATTCTGTAATCTGTTGAATCAATGCAATTCTCTCAGAAATCACTCCAACGAATATATAACAGAATTGTAGACTTCTTAGAAATTTCCGTTCATATTTTACAGCATGGTTTCTGGCAAATATGCAAGCCCTGACACAGGCCACAGTTAAAGGGAAGCGAGAGACGGCAACCGCTGGTGGATTTAGGGCTCTAGAGGAAGTGACTGAGGGATCTGAAAAATGATCCTGATTTCCTTGTTAAGATATTAATAGGCAGGTCTCACCTCTTCAACCTCCTCGGCTGGCGTTGCTTGCTCCTTCTGCTCTGCAGCCCTTGATCCTGAATTTTTAGGGGTCTCAGGAGGCTGGGGAACCACCTTCTCGATCCAGCTGAACATTGTGAATTCTAGGAAAGAGGAGCCACATTTGAGCAGAGTCTCACTTGATTCCATAATTTTATTAGCCATAGTCAAGTTCAGTTCAGAAAAGCTTTATTCGGTTATAAAGAAAAACAACCATAAAAGCGAATGTACATACACATATATATATGACATCCTTTTTAAAAAAAAAAAAAAAAATTTAAATTTAAAAAAAGTTGCTTTAAAATAATTCAGTAATACAAAAATATAATTCCATTAAAATACTTTAAAAAACCATGCTTTTCCGTGCAAAAATTGACTTTAAAATGAATGTTGCTACAGAAAACAAATATCCGGCTCTTTAAGTGTAAACATTAGACTCATAGCTGCATTAAAAGTTGTAACATTATATTTCTTAAACAATGGTTTTAAATATACAAATCTATAATTAGAATACAATTCACAAAAAAGTAAAAAGTGCAGAGTGCTTTGCTTTGTGCAATTATCACACGGGCATGGAGTGACTGGGTGCTGTTTCATTTCTGGAAATGCTACTAAGTGGTGTACAAGACCCAGTCTCATCCTTGTCAATACATATCGGTGGGACTGTCTTGTTACTAAGGTCAAATAACTTTGATATCCAATGGTGTCTATATGCAGTTGGTATTGCTGGTAGGTGGATTGTAACTCCACTTGTCTCAACCTACCCTCCTTACTTTGTGCCAAAAATATATTCCTCATCTCTTGTTTGGAGAAATCTAAGACCTCCATTGGGTTGTCCAAGGTTCTTATCTTAAATAGTTCACTAGTGGTGCTTACTATGTATTTTAACCAAGGGATCTTGAGACAATTATCCAGTCGCATACAGTCCTTAATAATTGTTTGTGTAAACAGGGTTTCTTCCTTTGCCCAGATAGACCTCCAAAATAAAGAGGTCTTAATGCAATCAGATCTGTCAAATATTCGATTCCTGCCTCCCGATGGACTATCTCAGTAGACGCTGATTTAGGGAGGCATAATAGTTTTTTTAAGAAGGTATTTTCTTCTATTTGCAAATCTGGACAGGGGTAGTAACCCCATAACCCTGCTCCATATAGTGCGATGGAAACACATTGAGCTTTATATATATCAATCATATCTTTAATACGTCGGTCCCCTAATTTGGCAGCAAATCTAAAAACCCCATATATACTTTTGGTCATTTTCATTTGTACATTAGATGTTTCACATGACCACTTCCCATTAGCAGAGAAGGTTATCCCTAAGTAACAGAAGGTGTCAACTTGTTCCACTCTTGTACCCTCTATAAAAAATTGTTTTATTTTATTAGGTTTTTTTCCACAGACCATAGTATATGTTTTGGCCTTATTTATCAACAACTTCCTCCCCTTACTAAAATCAGTAAACCCATTCAATAGTCGTTGTAGGCCTAGCGGTGTCCGGGATAGGAGCACCGCATCGTCTGCATAAAGCAGTACTGGTATATTCTGTCCATCTGCTTGAGGAGCATCTGCCGGTATTGACTTAAGGGCTGCGTCTACTTCATTAATAAATAGAGTAAAAAGTAATGGCGCTAAGACGCAGCATTGGCGGATTCCTCGTTTAACCTTAAAATTCGGGGTACAAACACCCTGTTGACCATACCGAACTCTACTTGATAATTTTTCATACAATCTGGCAAGGAAGTAGATAATAGACTCTGGGGCCCCTAGATTAAGTAGTACTGGCCATAGCAAAGAATGATCCACAAGGTCAAAAGCGCTGCTCAAGTCAGCGAAACATAGGTAAAGTCCCCCTTGCTTTGCGCGCGTGTATTTTCCAATTAAAAATTCCAAATTAAGATACTGATCTAGTGTACCCAGCCCCTTTCTAAAACCATATTGTGATTTAGCTAAAATATCGTTGTCCTTGACCCATTCATCCAGTCTTACCAGAAGGACCCTGCTCATAACCTTCACTGAAGAATCCAGCCATAGTCAAAACAACTCTATAAAGGTAGATCACCGTACATCGGCTGACCACTAAATTGCCTGACCACTATATCTCCTCCACTTCAACTTGTGAAAGTCAAAGGTAGGTTTTAACAAAAATGTTAAGGGTTATGGTAACTTAAATTAAATGAGCATAAGTTACTTAACTAAATACATTTTATATAAAAAAAAAGGTGCAGCAAAAGCTCCACAATGTAGTGAAGGTGACATAGTGGCACATTACAAAATTGCATACAAGCCTATCAATGACTCTTATACACATAGTGAAGTAAAAAATACAGTTCATAGAGGTCACATTCAGGAGCACACAACTTGTTAGCTTTGTTTTTGGCCTTTTCCACTTGTCATGTGATCTAATTACCTATTAGCCACTTTTCCCTTGTGGCAGGAACTGACATTTAAGTGCCAATATTTTGGTTTTCTAGTGACAACAACATTTCCTTTATATTCCCTCACCCATTTTATCCATCACAATTCAAACTTGATTCAGCAGCCAGGCTTTCTCCTACCTCGCTCCCAAAGTCTAGAACAACCTGTGCCTGCACGTCAGCGTCACCTCTTCAGTTTTTGAATCTCGCAAGATACTGAAGGCATGGTTCTTCACCCATTCTCAGCTCTGACCCTGACCCATTCTGCTTTTTAGCACCAGGATACCCTCCCAGGTGAGTCATGAGCTCTACACATACCCGTAACATAACAAACTTTGATCAGCCTAGTCCTAAGCAGCATAGTACATTTACCTTTATGTCTCGAAAGCCCTTTCCCTGCAGCACATTTCATCTTCAGTCTCCTTACATGATATTGCTACTTTTGAAATGCGCTTCTTTTTCACTATAAAGAGGCTTATGGAGAGAGGGTCTATGAGGGGTGCCTGAGGAAGATGTGAGCATGAAGTAATTCAGGTGATGTTAGAGAGGCAGACAGATATTCAGGGGAGGGAAAGTGACCAGGAAGGGTATATTGGACCCGGGGGCTGAAGAATTAATAGAAACAAAAAACGATTGTGGTAGGAGTGGGAATGGGTATTTGTGGGGGCAAAGAAGAGGAGGGGCAAATAAACAACATTGCTTTGATAAAAAAAGAAGCCATGATAAGCCCCTACAAATTAATATTTAGAGGTGCCGAATGTTTTTCTTAGCAGTCCACTGCCAGTAGCACTGTATCCTTCATCTACCACCCACCACTTCCTATCTCTTTTTCTCATTCTTTTTCATCCCTGCTTTTCTCTTTTGTCACGGTTTCTTAAATTTCTCTTCGTTTTGTCTTCCTTTCTTTCTCCTGCTCTGGGTCAAAGTCTGATGATGAAAAAAAAATCCCGGTCCCCAAAAATTAGTGCTGATGCCAACCGCTTGCAACCACCAGAACAAATTAAGCACCAATGGGAAGACAGACAACCAAAAGTGTACAACCTTTTTGTTAGATTCCAAATTGAGAAACCTAAAGCGTCTCTCATCGCCATGGCAGCTCTCATTCATTGACAGATAATTATGGCAAACGGGTTTTGACTGATATACGACAAGTGGGACATATTTTAGACATGTTGCCGAGATATGTTTGTCTTACAGTATTTAACATATTTGCAAATGCCTGTTTTCTCGATTTGCTCTTTCTAGCAGAAGCATGAACAGAAGCAGTCCTCACAATCTGTGACCTTGACTTGTGCCAGTGTACGTGTTCTGTTTACTGAACATTGAGCCTGTCTATTTGGGAAATGGACTACAGGCATTTCAATGAAGATTTTAGATGACCTGCAACCACATTGGGAATGTCTACTGAATCAAAGTGATTGCTAGCTCAAGGAGGTGACCTATTCAAGTTCAAGGAGACTTGAGTGTTTTATTTTTGTTTAGCAATTTATTTTAAAATTAGAATTTTTGTTAAGGCCTTTGTCCTGATGTTGATTCTACAGGAAGACAATAACATTCCTTGCTGAAAGATTTCCTTAGAGTGCAAACAAGCCTAACGTAGTAGACCTCAACTGCTTAAGATAGGGAAAGAACAGAGGGAGATGAAGTTATACCAGAATGCCCAATAGAAGACAAAGGCATGCAAGAACCATCCTGGATTGGACCAAGGCATGCTAGAACCATCCTGAGTTCCACCAAAGCCTATTGTACCCATCCATTGTTATACCAACGCATGCCAGACCCAATCTCAGTTAAACCAAACCAGACAAGAACTGTCCTGAGTTTAGACCAAGGATCACGTTAGACCATGGCAGCCTGTACACCCAAAGCCAGATTCAACATGTATGGTTGATATTACCATTCTACTTGCAGCACAGGGAATATAAAAGATCCACTCCTGCTGTAAGAAATGACAGCCACCTCTTTTGGGCACTCCTCTAGTCTCAGAAAGAAGGATAAGAGAGAATCAAATTGGCAAATATATACAACTCCAAGGTTACCAAGACAAGGATCACAGAACAGGGAGTCTTGAGAGCAGAGAACAGAAAGCAAAGGATTGTTAATGTAGGAGGAAATGTCTACTGAAGAAATGGGAAACACCAGGCCGGAAGCCAGGAGAACCAGGAACAGAGAAACCTAATTCAGAGTAACAATAGGTCCAAACAGCCAGACTCAAGAAAATGGGGACAAAGTACAATGGTTTAATACCCCACCCTCAAAACCACATTGTCCACACCCTTTGGCCCTGGAAACTGTTTCTTGAGTTGGTGTTTCTCTGACTGGGGCAGTGATCGACAAATAGAGCAGACTTCAGTCTGCCTACACAAATCTGCAATATACCAAGGAATTGTCATACTTTGAGCTACACAAAAACATGAAACAACAGAGCGCTAAAAGTAGGCAACTAAATAATCAAAGAACCATATTCTACCTCGTACATCGGCCAGTGGACATTGCTCCTGGATAAGTACGAATTGGACGGAGTAGACCAAAGAATGCCCTAATCATCTCAAGATATACCAAGCTATGCGAATACCATCCAGAATTGGGCCATGACAGTATATAATTGCCTCAGGTAGACAAACTCATAATAGTGGGTTCTTAAGTGAAACAAAAATGTCACCACTACTTAAAATCAAATCAAATAAATCTTTATTCGATTATACAAATCGAATCATAAAGGAATAAAATATACAATAAAGTATCATGCAATACTTCCATATTGAACAAGGAGAGCTCTCCAACAAGTCAATCGTCTTAAAAATGCCTGGTTGGTGCACTAGACACAATCAGATGCTTAAAAAAAGTAAGTAAGCTAAAATCTATATAATATAAGTCAATATCTAAAATAATGGGTCAAACAGTAATTTTCTGGGATTGAAATATCCACCAATTAGGTCATGGGTTTAACAGGAAATCGCAAGAGAATATAAAATAAACTGTTTCATTAAAAAACGTCATTGAATCTCCATTATTTTTCTTTTGCGTATGGCAGTTTTCAGGAATCCTCCCACTGCATGACACCTAAGTGGATCAGACAGCATGCAAAGGAAATAAAAAGCAGGTCTATGTTGATGGAATCCACAAAGTTTTAAAACTGGTACCAAGTATCTACGTCTGCCCATCTGATAAAATTTACAGAAGAAAAAAAAATGGACCAATGATTGAGGGGAGGATTCGTCACACGGGCAGATCAAAATAGATTTTGGATCCAACTGACCTAGCGGGAAACAGAGGTAGCTTCTAAGGCAACCTAGGCGAAATTTGGTTAGAAGTGCACGTTCCCATGCATTTTTCACAATAAACAATTATGGTTCAGTGCTCGTGCCAGTTTGAATTTTAGCTAAATTCCTCAGGGTAGTCTTAATCAGCTCTCTACGCTCTCTGCTGGCAGTCGCAAAATTCAAGTAGATCTCCCTCACCTTAGTTTGCTCTCCTCACATAATAGTATGTGGTGATGAAAGCAGTCCAGGCCTTGCCAAGTGCTTCCGCAGTTTTCTTAACCTAGCTGACCACGTGATCCTGATCCCAAAGTCACAAGTAAGACAATCAGTGATTACTTAGTTGTTGAACGATGCTTCTCATTACTCCATATCGAGGTCCAGAGGAGGAGTGGGGCGAGCGCCGCCAAGTCAGCCGCATAGGGCAGGCCCAGTTACTCATGTAAAAAAAAAAAAAAGGTGGACTACCTGGGCCTAATCTCAGCAGGCGCCTACAGATGCTTTTCTCCTCCTGTTGTAACTTGAAGAAGTCATGGAAGCCCCAAATTCTGGCCCATATGTCAAAACAGTTACACATTTCATTTGATACATTTCTAAAAGAGGTAAAACAGGTTTGCTACCAACTTTTCGAGACACATCATACAGAGCCCCAAGTGAACCGTTGAAACGAAGGCAATGATTTTAAATACAGGGTAAAAAGCTACTTCAAGAGTCAAAGGTCACCCCGAGGTAGGGGAATACAGTCACCCTTGAGATGAGATTGCCCTTGATGGATTTGAGTCTAACCTTAGTTCTTTGTTGCCCACACACCATATAATGGGTTTTACATATATTGGTTTTGAGGTTGAAGCTGTCCATAAACAGGACAAAGTTCTTAATAAGCCCCGGTAAACCATTGGACGTGCGGGAAAATAACAGCATCATCTGCGTATAGCAGAGCTGGAACTGAGGTTGAATTTACCATGGGAGGTCATTTTCCTTAGCCGTAAGAAAAGGGGTCAGGCCGTTTCCATATAAAAGGAACAAAATCCGCACCAGGACACAACCTTGTTTTACGCCTTTGGACAACCCAAAAGTATCAGTGCACCCCTCCTCTGTGCCATATCTAACCATAGCTGACACCCCACAATCTAGTCTACATATAAAAATCGAACAAAGGCAGGGGCAGGGGCAGACCCATTTCTGCTAGGATGAGCCACAATTTGGAACAATTCACACATTCAAAAGCTCTACTTAGGTCCCTTAATGCGAGAAAGAGGGAACCCTTTTTTTGCATTTGTATATTTTCCAATCCGTAGGCCACAACCACTTCAAATTTGCTGTAGACCAAGATGCGTCACAATGGGTCAAGTTAGCTCAGGATATACCAGAATTATTCACAAATAGAACAAGTATGAAACAATGGTCAGATGCACACCACCTCATGCTAGAATAATCATCAGCTAGACCACGTTATGCACCAGTGGCCCAGGGCACGAAAGAACCATCATCAAATATCAGAATCAAGGTAGAAAATTATGAGGCAAACCAAATATAGCAGAACCTTCTTGAGTTGGACTAAGGGACACCGCAGTTATCCTGAGTTAAGCCAAAACATGACAAAAATGAGCATATGAATCAAAGAATTTCAGATAATCCTGATATATGCCTAGGCATGTCAGAATCATCCAAAGTAAAACAAGTGCAGGCAAAAGCCATAATCCTCTCTAGCAAGGTAGCTAGAACCAATACCAGATAGAACAAGGCTTGCTACAACAGGTCAAGACTAAACAATGTATGATAGTAGGGAAACCAGTGAATTCCTTGTACCACTTTTTTTACATTCACTTTTTGTGATGCACATTCCATGCACATAATTTACATGCATGGTCCAAGGTTGGGGTATCTACCTCCGTAAGGTATACCACGACAGAAGGTGGCTATATCAACCAATCAATCAATCAATCAATCAATCCATCAGGATTCGTATAGCATTGCTAATCACCCGATAGGGTGTCCAGGCTTGCAGGCCCTGGAGGTTCATTCGAACAGCCAGGTCTTGAGGGCCCTTTGGAATTCTGAAAGAGAGGTGATGGTTCGGAGCTGTATGGGGAGGCAGTTCCAGGTCTTTGCTGAGATGTTGGAGAAGAAGCGTCCTCCACTTTTGCTTCGGTGGATGCAGGGCCTGTGGGCAAGTGATAGGGAGGCAGAGCGTAAGCTTCTCGATCGTAGGTGGAAGTTCAGGCAGATGTTGATGTAGGCGGGTCCTTGGTTGTGTAGAGCCTTGTGTGTATGGGCCAGCAGCTTGAATTGGCATCTCTTTTGTACAGGGAGCCAGTGGAGGTGCCTGAGGTAGGGTGTGATGTGGGAACATCAGGGGAGGTTGAGGACGAGTCTGGCTACGACGTTCTGTATGGTTTGAAGTCCTGTAGGAGGTGTGGGGCGATTCCTATGTAGAGGGCATTGCCATAGTCCAGTCAACTGGTGATGAGGGCGTGTGTCATGGTGCATCTCGTGTGCAGGGGTAGCCAGTTGAAGATCTTCCGTAGCATGCGGAGAGTGAGGAAGAAGGCAGAAGTGATGGCGTTTATCTGTGATCCCATGGTGAGCTTGTTGTCAATGAGGATTCCAAGGTTTCTGGCATGGTCGGTGGGTATGGGTGCAAGTTCAAGGTCTGGGGGCCACCAGGCGTTGTTCCAGGGGTTGCTGTTGTTGCTGAAGATCAGTACTTCCGTCTTGTCCGTATTCAGCTTCAGGCAGTTGCTCTTCATCCAGTCAGCTGTTCTTTTCCTGCATCTGTGAAAGGTGGTCTTGGTGGTGGTGGTAGGGTCATCCGTGAGGGAGATGAGTTGCGTAGGATATGGTATTAAGGCTCTGAGATCTGACGAATTTGGGCAGTGGGGTCATGTATGCGTTGCAGAGAGTAGGACTGAGGGATGAGCCCTGGGGTACGCCGCAGACAATGTCCTTGGGTTCGGAGCTGAAAAGTGGTAGGTGGACCCTCTGTGTCCTTCTGGTGAGGAAGGAGGTGATCAATCTGAGTGTGTCCCCTTGGATGCCAATGTGGTGGAGTCTTCCGATCGGCGTGTGGTCAGAAACTGTGTTGAAGGCTGCTGCGAGGTCGAGGAGGGTCAGGGCTGCTCTTTCTCCTTGGTCAAGGAGATTTATAATGTCGTTGGTGGCTGAGATAAGGGCAGTCTGGGTGCTGTGATTGCTGTAGAAATCTGATGGAGAGGCGTCAAGTAGTTGGTTCTGCTCCAGGTGAGTCGTGAGTTGCCTGTTCATAGACTTTTACAGTACCTTGGCTGGAAATGGGAGCAAGGAGAAGCCATTAGTTTTTGACTTCACTGGGGTTGGCTGAGGGTTTTTTGAGTAGTGGTCTGACATCAGTGTATTTCCAGATGCAAGGAAAGTTGCGGTGGTGATTGAGGTGTTGAGCAGGGTGGTTGGTTCCTGGCTGAACCTTTTGTTTTCCAGGTTGAAGATGTGGTGCAGGCATGGGTCACAGGGAGCTCCTGAGTTGATGGATTTTATGATGGAGGTGTTGTCCTGGGTGGACAGCTGGTTCCAGGTGATCAGCCTGTGGTTTGTGTCGGTTGCGGTGAGGGCACATCGGTTGAGGAAGTCCATGGGTGTAGTTGGGGTATGAAGTTTCTGTATATGGTTGTGACCTTGTCATGGAAGAATTTGGTAAGGCTGTTGCAGAGCTCTTGTGAGGGTGTGATGTTGTTTTCGCTGGCAGCAGGGTTGGAGAACTCCTTAATGATGTTGAAAAGTTCCTTGCTGTTGTTGGTGCTGGTTTCGATGCGTGTGGCTGGGGCGGTCTTCCTTGTTGCCCTCCTCAGGCGGTGGTAGCAGTTGAGGGAGGTCTTGCAGGCTGGCCTGTTGGGGGTGTCCTTGCTGGTGCGCCATCTCCTTTCCAGCTGTTTGCGGTCACATTTAGCTGTTCTGTGTTCTTGGGTGTGCCAGCTGGCCTTTTTGGAGGATTTTCTGAGATTGTTGCTCTCGATGGGGGCGATGTGGTTGCTGCAGTTGGTGATCCAGGTTTTGAAGTTCTTAATTCCCTGTTCAAGGTTGGGGGCAGCGGCTGGGTTGGAGGTGCTGAGTGCGTCCATCCAGCAGGTCTCTCGAATTTTGCTCCAGATGTAGTGGGGGGCGCTGGCCATCTTGGGGTGGTGGTTTGGAGGCTGGAGATGCTGAAGTGGACGATGGAGTGGTAGGTTCATGTGAGTTTTGTGACGTGGCTGTATTTGATGTGTTTGCTGGTGGTCAAAATGGGGTCCAGCGTGTGTCCTGTGGTGTGTGTGTGGGGTCGCAGATGATTGGGGTCAGTCCAAGGCTGCTCATACTGTTGAGGAGGTGGGCAGTGTTGGGGTTGAGATGGAAGTTGAGGTCGCCGAGGAGGAAGTAGTCCTTGTAGTCCAGGTCAAGAAGTTCAATGAAGTCTACGATGGTGTTGCAGAAGCTGGAGCATGGGCCTAGGAGTCGGTATGAAAGGGTGCCTCTGATGGTTGTACTGGCGTCCATGTGGAGCTTGAAGTTGAGGTTTTCCATGGGGGTGGTGATATTGTCGGGGGTGGTGGTGCTCTGTATGGTCTCTTTGTGGATGATGGCTATTCCTCCTCCCGATTTGTTGGTGCTGTCCTGGTGGGTGATTTGGTATCTGTTGGGTATAGCTGTCGCAATGTCAAGGGCGGAGGAAGTGTTGAGCCAGGTAGCGGTGAGAAAGAAGAAGTCAGGTGAGAGGTTGTCGATGATGTCCCATAACTCGGTGGAGTGCTTGTAAATAGAACACGTTGAGGAGTAAACAGTGAAGTTGGTGGACCGCTTCTGGTGTGGTGTCGGCGTGGTGCTCTGGGACGTGGCTGTGGTCATGCAGGAGAAGGTGCAGCTGGCAGAGGAAAACGGTCCTACCGTAGAGTGCGGTGCGGTGTGGCAGCAGTCTTCGCTGGGGTGTCTGGTGTTCAGAACACGGAGACGGCGACGTCGTACCTGCGGGTGGGCCAGGAGCCAAGGGCCTGCTGCTAGGCACAGTCCAGGCACCGGCGTTAGGCTCACCGGTGGCGCGACCACGCTGCGCCCTCTAGTGAGTAGGTCGAGGGAGGGACGCTGAGTGTCGGGGCTAGGTGGAAGGCGGGAGAACAGTGGCAGCGATCGGGAGAGGAGTTTGGCGGTAGGTGGGAAAAATGGGCAGGCAGCACAAGAATTAAGCACAAAAATTAGAACAATCAGAGAAAAAGTGAAAGAATTAAGCACAAAAATTAAGCACAATCAGAGAAAAAAACCACAAGAATTAGCACAACCAGAGAAAAAGCATAAGAAATAAGCACAAGAATTACCACAATCAGAGAAAAAGCACAAGAATTAAGCACAAGCATTAGCACAATCAGAAAAAAGCACAAGAATTAGCACAATCAAAGAAAAAGCACAGGAATTAAGCACAATCAGAGAAAACGGCACAAGAATTAAACAGAAGATTTAGCACAATTAGAGAAAAAGCATAAGAATTATGCACATTTGGAGAAAAGAGAAAAAGATGACAAAAAGAGGAAAGCACAGAAATTAAGCACAATGAGCGAGAAAGACACAAAAGATAGAAGCATAATCAGAGCGAAGCAGCGCGAGAGCTGGCAGCACAAGGGAGAGCTGGGTCTGGGACTAGTTCTCCCAACCTATCTTTTTCCAAAAGGTATTCTTACATTCCAGAGTGGGGTTGTGGGAGGTAACCACGGTACCGAGGGCATCGCCCATCGGTCATCCCTTTCTATCTTTTTTATTTCTTACTTCAAAATATGGCCAACTGGCTTTTAAAACCTACTCAAACTTTAAAGCACTGTCAAGCTATGATATTAATCTAAACTAATGCATTTTTCAAGGAGCATATTAAGAAGATACCTTGGGTGTATTTCTCAAAGAACTGAGGATAGGATTGCATTATGTTTCTCTTTTATCAAGCGTAACATGCAGGATCTCCTCCGTTGACAATATTTAGGCTTCTTGTTAAGACCCAGTTTGCTGTCTAACATAACAATCAGTTGATATGGGAAGAGAGGGAAACGGCCTTAATAACGAAATTGTAACAACGAGTGGGCTTAACAATGAATCCTAAACAACTACCTGTACCTAAACCAGGACCTCCTAAACCACTACTGGACCTGAACCACGACCTCCTAAACCAATAATTATAATTATATTTTTTTTTTATGTTTTCGCTTACTGTTTTCAATTTTGTAAAAAGGTTAAAGATAATATTTTTATTAAATTGATTTGTACATTTCCTTAATATATTTTATGTTTTCGTTATAATAGAATTTGTTTTAATTAACCTTGTGAGGCCAGTAGATGGCACTGTAGGTTTGTTTTTCAATGATGCAATGATGAGCTGTGCTCGATGCGAATGTTCTATGTGGGTGGTTGGCCGTTTTTTATGTTTTATTCGTGTGAATTCTTATTGAAAATGAAAATATGTTCTGGAATCCGATATTTGTTAAATTTTATTTTCTGTCAGAACTTGTTTTGTTAATAATTGCTTTAAATAGTGCATTTTAAGTAATTTTAACCTTTGTCATACAGCCATTTTAATAAGCATTCGAGTGTGTCGATACTGTAAAAACAGGTGATGGACCTATATTTCACAGTTTTCTACCGTCCATTACTGTCTCTTTGTAAGTTCATCTGTATTTTTAATAAACGATGATATGATTGCTAATTTCAAGATTATTTACTAAAAATACTTTATTAGAAGTGTTTAATTTAATTACATTTTTTTTCGTATTTCAATCGTGCATTGTTTTGAACCAAGTGGTAGATTCCAACAATATGGCAATAGACTAATTTTCGTGGTTCAAGTAAGTCGTGGTTGAATACATAGTGATTAGGATTTTTTCATTGTTTAGCCTTCGTGGTTTAGGCACTCGTTATAAAAGTGGTAGTTGTTTAATCATACATTCAACCATACAAACCCAACCCCTAGCTAGACTTCGGATCATAGAGCCAATAGAGAGATCACAGATAGTTCAGAGGCATACTGGGTCAATCCCGTTAGATGGAAGCATTCAAGGAACCCTCCTGCGGAAGATCATAGCATGCCAAAGAAACTAACTTGCACATCACATTTTCAGGGATTCTTACTTCTATTTTGGTAGTGCCTCTATCAACGACTTTCATCCCACACTTTAAGGTGCCATTTATATTGCCCCAAAAACAAAGTAATTGCTCACTTGTACATTGCCTCATGCCAACAAGTACATTCTTGTTAATTCTAGTGTCTCGCTGTGAAAAACTGCAGGATTTCCCTCACTCATACCAATGGTTATGGTAATGTATATCCCCAGACCATGTGCGTAACAGGTAGTATGCAAAAGAACCAAAAGACTTAGGGCCTTATTTTGACTTTGGCGTTGTGGGACTGGGGTCGCCTTGCCACCGCCCCGCTCCCACACCACCAAAGCCAAAATAGACTGCCTGCCAGATTCAGACTTGAATCCAGGTTGAGCGGTCGTGCTGCGGCAGTCCCGCGAAGGTGCCTGTTTAAAGGCTCATAGGAGAGCCGTAACAGGCACAGCAATGGGAATCGCGTAGCACGTTCCTGCACAGGAAGGAATGCACCATGTTGTGCATTCCTTGGAACTGGGGGTGCTACAATACAGGGGGGCACAACCTGTGCCCCCCTGCATGCACCCTCATGCACAGAGGTGACAGGAGTTGCCTCACCGCCATCCTTTCAATGGCTGTCTCACCGCTGGCGGTGAGGCAACTGGAAATATGCTCGGCAATGCCGCAGCGGCACCACCAGCATATTGCTCTGCCTGACCACTGCGCCACCGCCACGGGATCCAGGATCCCCGGCAGACACAGTGGTCTAGTGCAGTCCAACCACCAATGCCCTGATAGGGCGGCGGACCACTAGTCTGGCGTTTCGCAGGCCGCCGCCACCACTGGTTCAACTCATAATAAGGCGCTTAGGGGCCTATTACGATGGCGGGCGGACAAAGTCGGTGTAAGTACTAAAATATCGGAAAAAAATATCGTTGTTAAAAATATCGAAGTACAAAATATTTGTTTTTTCAAATGTATAAAAAATAATGTAAAATAAATTAAATAATACATATAACTAAAACAAATATTTAGAAATATTAGAAAATGTTAACAATTATAAGTAATAAATGTAATGTAAAAATAAATTAAACATACATATATAAAATGTAATGTATATATTTACTTAATAATAATTAAGAAATAATTATTTTAATAAATTATAAAATGTTAGAAATATATTAAAAATTATAAATACATATATACATACACCTGTAACATAAAAATAAAAAAAATATATTTTATAAATTAAAACATTAAAATATTTATTATTTTTTAAACCTACATTTTACACTACATTGAGTACAACAGTAGGGAAAGTGTTGGATAGCGGAGATGAATAAATTACTATTCCCACTCCAGCAAGTGCAACAGTAGGGAAAGTGTTGGATAGCGGAGGGGAATATTTTACTATTCCCACTCCAGCGAGTGCAACAGTAGGGAAAGTGTTAGATAACGGAGGGGTAAAATTACTATTCCCACTCCAGCAAGTGCAACAGTAGGGAAAGTGTTGGATAGCAGAGGGGAATAATTTACTATTCCCACTCCAATGAATGCAACAGTAGGGAAAGTGTTGGATAGCGGAGGGGAATAATTTACTATTCCCACTCCAATGAGTGCAACAGTAGGGAAAGTGTTGGATAGCGAAGGTGAAAAAATTACTATTCCCACTCCAGCGAGTGCAACAGTAGGGAAAGTGTTGGATAGCGTAGGGGTAAAAATTACTATTCCCATTCTAATGAGTGCAATAGTAGGGAAAGTGTTGGATAGCGTAGGGGATAAAATTACTATTCCCTCTCCAGGGAGTGCACCAGTAGGGAAAGTGTTGGATAGCGGAGGGGTAAAAATTACTATTCCCACTCCAGCGAGTGCAACAGTAGGGAAAGTGTTGGATGGCGTAGGGGTAAAAATTACTATTCCCACTCCAGCGAGTGCAACAGTAGGGAAAGTGTTGGATAGCGGAGGGGAATAATTTACTATTCCCACTCCAATGAATGCAACAGTAGGGAAAGTGTTGGATAGCGGAGGGGAATAATTTACTATTCCCACTCCAATGAGTGCAACAGTAGGGAAAGTGTTGGATAGCGAAGGAGAAAAAATTACTATTCCCACTCCAGCAAGTGCAACAGTAGGGAAAGTGTTGGATAGCGTAGGGGTAAAAATTACTATTCCCACTCCAGCGAGTGCAACAGTATGGAAAGTGTTGGATAGCGGAGGGGAATAATTTACTATTCCCACTCCAATGAGTGCAACAGTAGGGAAAGTGTTGGATAGCGAAGGGGAAAAAATTACTATTCCCACTCGAGCAAGTGCAACAGTAGGGAAAGTCATGGATAGCGGAGACATAAAAATTACTATTCCCACTCCAGTGAGTGCAACAGTAGGGAAAGTGTTGGATAGCAGAGGGGTAAAAATTACTATTCCCACTCCAGTGAGTGCAACAGTAGGAAAAGTGTTGGATAGCGTAGGGGTAAAAATTACTATTCCCACTCCAGCGAGTGCAACAGTAGGGAAAGTGTTGGATAGCTGAGGGGTAAACATTAGTATTCCCACTCCAGTGAGTGCAACAGTTGGGAAAGTGTTGGGTAGCAGAGGGGTAAAAATTATTATTCCCACTCCAGTGAGTGCAACAGTAGGAAAAGTGTTGGATAGCGTAGGGGTAAAAATTACTATTCCCACTCCAGCGAGTGCAACAGTAGGGAAAGTGTTGGATAGCGAAGGGGAAAAAATTACTATTCCCACTCCAGCAAGTGCAACAGTAGGGAAAGCCATGGATAGCGGAGACATAAAAATTACTATTCCCAGTCCAGTGAGTGCAACAGTAGGGAAAGTGTTGGATAGCAGACGGGTAAAAATTACTATTCCCACTCCAGTGAGTGCAACAGTAGGAAAAGTGTTGGATAGCGTAGGGGTAAAAATTACTATCCCCACTCCAGCGAGTGCAACAGTAGGGAAAGTGTTGGATAGCGGAGGGGTAAAAATTAGTATTCGCACTCCAGTGAGTGCAACAGTAGGGAAAGTGTTGGGTAGCAGAGGGGTAAAAATTATTATTCCCACTCCAGTGAGTGCAACAGTAGGAAAAGTGTTGGATAGCGTAGGGGTAAAAATTACTATTCCCACTCCAGCGAGTGCAACAGTAGGGAAAGTGTTGGATAGCGGAGGGGTAAAAATTACTATTCCCACTCTAGCGAGTGCAACAGTAGGGAAAGTGTTGGATAGCGGAGGGGAATAATTTACTATTCCCACTCCAATGAGTGCAACAGTAGGGAAAGTGTTGGATAGTGTAGTGGATAAAATTACTATTCTCACACCAGGGAGTGCAACAGTAGGGAAAGTGTTGGATAGCGGAGTGGTAAAAATTACCATTCCCACTCCAACGAATACAACGTTAGAGAAAGTGTTGGATAGCGTAGGGGTAAAAATTACTATTCCCACTCCAGGGAGTGCAACAGTAGGGAAAGTGTTGGAAGGCGGAGGGGAATAAATTACTATTCCCACTCCAATGAGTGCAACAGTAGGGAAAGTGTTGGATAGCGGAGGGGATAAAACAAAACATTACAGCTATTGAACCTAAACCCCCAAACAAAATAAAAACAAAACAATTACTAACAATATTTATCAATTAATAAATTAATATTAATGATCAACTAATGATTAATTTATTTAAAGTATATTACTTTCAACCCTCTACCCCAATAAACACAAAAACCCACACCTAAAAATATTTACACAATTTCCATAACTAATTTTACATTAATAAATTAATAACAATTAACAACAAATGATTAATTTAAAAAAAAATTCTTCCCAACATTTACAACTATAAACGCCACAACTCACACATCAAAATTATTCCACAATTAGCATATTTAATATGTATTTAATTAATTAGCATTAATTAACATAATTATAAATATTTTACCTCCCACCATATTCCCCTATAAATGACACCACCAATGTCGTAAAACATGACACAATTAACATAATTTATTAACAATTAATTATTTATTTAATAAATTAACAAGCAAAATAAAAACAATTAATAAATTAATTCACACAATTAACACTATAAAATAACATCAAATAAATATTATAAATATTAAAAAATGTATTAAAATTAAATTACTTCCCACCCTACTCCCCTATCAACCCACAACGCACTCCTAAAAAAATGACACAATTAACATAATTACCAATTAATAATAATTAACAACAAATTATTAAATAATAAATTAATTACCACAATTAACAATATAAAATATTAAATACATAAATATAAAATAAAAAATATTAATTAATTAATTATAATTAAATTACTTCCCACCCTACTCCCCTATCAACCCACGACCCGCTCCTAAAAAAATGACAATTAACATAATTACCAATTAATTAATAATTAACAACCAATTAATAAATAATTAATTTCCACAATTAATATAAAATATTGAATACATAAATATTAATTAATAAAAAATATTATTAAATTAATTATAATTAAATTACTTCCCACCCTATTCCCCTATAAACCCACAACCCGCTACGGAACTAAAACGCAAACGTTAATTAAAATAAAATTAATAACTTCTAAAAAATTATTAATAAATTAATTATAATTAAATTACTTCCCACCCTATTCCCCTATAAACCCACAACCCACAACGGAACTAAAACGCAAAATGTAATTAAAATAAAATTAATAACTTTTAAAAATTTAACACATATATTAAAAAACAAATGTAATACTTAAACAAAAAAATAGAACACATACATTTAAAATACATACTAAAATACATAACACTAACTAAAAAAACGATATTTTTAACTCTATTTTTGCGAACGATATTAATGACTTCGAAATTTTTTACAACGATATTAATGACTTCGATATTGTTAAAAACAATATTACTTACCTTAGACTCGATATTCTTGACCACGATATTCTGACAGTCGATATTTTTGTATCACGATATTCTGCACTCAACATTAGTGCAAGTCGACATAAAAACCTCGATATTTAGACTGTTTTACCAAATTTTAAGTTATCAAGGGCCCACGAAGGGCAACTGCATCCCATAAATCTGCTTGTGGACGTCAATAATTCATATAGGATGTAGCAAATGCTGGCCATGGCCGCCATTTGGCACCCTTTATACTGGCCGTGCTACGCGCGGTCTCAGGAGTCATGAAGCGTCTACTTTCTGTAGTCTTAAATCACTGCTCTTCCCGTAGACACCGAGTAGCAAACAGGAGGCTGCTGAAGGGTGTAGCCGGTGATTTGGATCATAATTATTTTTAGATTTCTTGACTGTTTTGCATTGTGATTGTTGATTCCCGCATCCGTCAGCAACTCTAGCAGAGTTAAGCGGAATAAAACATAAGCAACGCGTGGTCCATAGAGGCCCTCGGTCTGTCTCCATTTATGAATGGCTGGATTAGGAGAGGAAGCTCATAAAAAGGCCATTAAACCCCAAGCCCCTGCCTCACATTGCATAATCACTTATATCTTCACAGGGCGATTCCTCTGACTGGCAGGAAGCAGTTCAGTGGATACTATCAACCATTTTGTCTGATGAAATTAATATAATTGAACCCTATCCTAACCGCACAATAATCCTGGTAAAACAATTTCCTACAGTTTAGTTTTGTTGCTGGCTTTAATACCCGCAAAATGTACTGTAGGTCGAGCCACATTACAGTGGGAGCCATTGAGTCTGTCTTATTTCTCCTGAAGGGACAGCCAATGGAGGTGATGAGGGGTCGAATTACAGCTCAAGAGAAGAAAAGTTTCTACTGTAGCAAATTATTCTTTCCCGGGGTACCTTCAGGGACTTGAGAAAACACTTCTTCCAGCTCAAGGTTGGAGATGAAGAGTAGTAGCATTTGTAGAAATATTCTTTCTGTGGCGTACCTCCCTTCATCTTAGATACACTCTGTTACAATTCTCTTGCCCTAGGTCGTATGTCAACCTCCTCCGGCGAGGATGTTCCACAGCAGCACAAGGTAGAAACTGTTAGTATATCCCAAAGTGGCTGTAGCGTCTTCCCCAGCCCGGGCGCATGCAAATGAACATGTCACAAACACAGCTCTGCAAAAGACGTCTTTAGTCCTCAGCATTCGATCACACACGACACACATTGCCTTATAACATCCATTACCGCACCTTAACACCTCCCAGCAGACTACATAATTCCTGTTTAGAATCCGGCCACACCCATGAGGGTCCTGGCGTGCATAATATCAAAGACACTACATCTCCTCCCTTTGTTAAATAAAAAGTACAGACAACATTAGCATCATATTTCCTCAACGAGTCACAGAGGCACTCGCACTGGTCTGCCAGATTTGCTGGTATGAGGTATTTGAGATGCACATTGATCAGGCACTGACGACATAGGCTCAGATGTTTGATCTGGATATTCAGGCGGTGTTGCCTCGCTCGTGATCTCAGGAGCTGACGAACATTGAGGTAGGTGTTCACAGTGTGACGAGTCCCGTGTGATGGACTTTCTGGGACGATGCGCTGTCCCCATGTGTCCTTTGCACATTACAACCCTCAAAGGGTCAACAGCAAATGTAGTGTCTGTTTTCCGTTTGACCAGTACCCAGTCCCCTTTATCGAAGATTGTTTCATGGGTTGTAGGCGCAGATCAGCATATGTTTTCATTTTGCACTTTTAAGAAGTGTCTGTGACACAAACCTTATCAGCATTCATCGATCGGTCTGATGTTCATTGTGGTAATTTGGCTCTGATGACTCTCCCAAATAGCAAGGTGGCAGGACTCTCACCAGTTGTGGAGTGAGGAGTTGGTTGATAGGCATGAAGGGCTTGACACATGGCTTGGTTTAGATCAATTCCCTCTATTGATGCTCGCTGAATTTCCCTCTTGAGAATGCCATAAATCATTCAACACCACCATTGGCCTGGGGCCAGAGAGTTGTACTCTTTAGATGCTTGACATTGAGTCAAATAAGAAACTCCTTAAATTCTTTGCTATTGAGAGGCAGGCCACTATCAGATTTGAGAATAGTGGGGATGCCCCATGCTGCAAAGATGTCATCAAGCCGCTCAATGACTTCGTCATGGGTTGTCGATGATAAGTCTTCAACCAAGGTAAAGGCAAATCTTCATCAGTGACTACAATGAGATGAAATCCATTTCCTAGAGGTCCAAAGAAAGCAACTGCAACTCTCTCCCAGGCATGCGCAGTAAGGTCGGACATTGTCAGTGGATGCTGCGTCACCTTGGGGATAAGCAGTTACAAAGGTGGAAAGGTGTCCTTCATGGGCTAGCTCAATGACTTGCTGTCTAAGGCTCTCGGGTATAGCGATTCTCGAGCCTCTCAAGATGCTACCCTCTCGGGTGTCGGATAGCTCATCCTGTACATTTTTTTTATTTTTGAAATTCATCATCATCATCAGCAAAGGGTCAAATACTTTTCTTCCAAGATTGCGTTGTAACGAGGTCTTTGAGGATGTGCATGTCTATCTGCGCTGGTAGAAGCAATAATCTGCTCCATGGATAGAGCTGCTGGCACACTCGTGAAAAGTAATCTGCGGGGTTTTGGTCTTTCCCTGGCCTGTGTACAATCGCACAGTCGTACTCTTGCAGTTGCTTGCAACCCCCACCTCTCGATGCGAGGGGAAATCTTAGCTTTCAGGTTTCCAAAGATGGTGAGCAATGCCTGGTGGTCTGTGATGATAGTGAAACATTTCCCATATAAAAACACATTAAAACGTTTACGGGTCCATGCTACAGCCAGACACTCCTTTTCCAGCTGAGAGTAGGCACGTTCTGTTTCAGACAGGCTTCTACTGGCATAGCCCACATGTGTTTCTAGGCATTCAGATGGCCATTGTGTTGAGCAAGGATTGGCCCCAGCCCCACCAGGCTTGCATCTACTGTGATCTCAGTATGTAACTTTGGGTCAAAATAGGCCATTTCTGTTGCATTCTCATTCACGTTTTATTTCTTTGAAACTTTGGTTGCATTCAGGAGACCACTGGAATAGGACAATCCACTTTGTTAAGTTTCTCAGTGGGGAACTCACTGTAGCAAGATCACAAGTGTACCTTGAGCAATAACTGGCCATGCCTAAGAAAGATCGCAGAATGGTTACATCTTGTGGGGGGCAAGCAGATGACAGTGCTTGCACCTTATCCGGGTCAGGAGTCGTTCCCCCATCAGAAACTTTGTGCCCAAAGAATTTAAGTTTGGTTTTGTGAAACTCACACTTTGCTGCATTTAGAGTGAGACCTGCATCAGTAAATAATTGGCACTCTTGTGTAAGAGCCTTTTCATGATCCTTTTGTGTTGTCTCAAATACCAGTATATCATCACTGTAATTGAAAGCATGTGTAACTGGTTGAATTAGTCGGCAAATAACATCCTGAAATATCTCCGCTGCCAAAGATACTCCAAAAACTCAGTCTTTTGTATCAGAACAAACCAACATAAGTTGTAAAAGTAGTACTGTACCTAAAGCTTTCTTCCAGCTCAAGTTAATGGTATCCTCTGTTCAGGTCAAGACCGAAGACGACTTTGACTCTGTTCAGCTACATGATCATGTCCGCTATGTGGGGACCAGGATGTCTTTCTCTCTCAATTGCTTTGTTGGCCTAGCGCATATCAATACAAATGCGCACTGCACCTCCACTGTCCTTTTTTAGCACCACAACTATCGGTGAAACCCACGGTGTAGGACCGGTGGAGCGTTCAATGATGTCATGCTTCAACAGTGTTTCTAGTTCTTTCTCAACGGCTTCATGTAGGTGAAGAGGGACTCTGCGGTGCCATTGGGCAACAGAGTGAATGTTCTCTTTGATATGAAGTTGCACTTTCATTTTCTTGAGTCTTCCTAGGCAATGAAACAACAATGGGAACTGACTCACAATTTCAGACTGAGTACGGATATTGTAGTTGAGAAAGATCCATCCCATGTCAGCAGCAGTGGCAAAGCTAAGTAGGCATGCACTAGATGACGTTTCCTGAAGGACATGAATTGGTGCTTGCACTGACGTCGTCTTATGTCGCATGGGTGCTGCAAATGACCCTTGACTCTGTACCGGTTTAGAAGGAACCCACGTGTATACCTTCGTGTCTGATGGAGTAAGGCATGGCACAGGAGATAGGTTGTTGAACTTTTCTACTGGCATGATGTTAATCCACCCACCACTGTCTATGATGAAGGTTATGGGGCAGATGTTTACCTTTAATGTCATTTTAGGACAGTCTCCAAATGAATTTTGTCGCTTGGTTTGGTGATTCTTCTTTGACTTTTGATCTTCTTTGCAAGCAGCTTATCCTACATGTGCATGTTGTTCCTTACTCTATATCATCAACGCACATCCGCCTTCTTCACTAGCACTAGATAATGACGAAGATCCTTTGAATGATGAACTTGACGATGATCAACTGTGCTTGGTTTCTACTTGTTGTAACTGATGTTGCCTTTTGGCCTTGTCGGAGTGGCGAGAATGCTATTGTAACTTTCTGGCCTCCATTTTCTCTTCTTGGTTGGACGCATTTGGTTTCACTTTCGCTTTGCAGACCATTATGAAGTGGTTTTCTTTCCTGTAGCCTTTACATATCTGTCCAATGGCTGGACATTTAACTTAATGGGGAAATTAAAACGCACATTGGAAGCATAACTTTTTCTTCTTCGGAGACGTCGACTTGAATGCATCTATTTTGTGCTTATGCTTGCTTTTCATGATCAATGCCGATTCATTACATGCTGTTCCTGCTTTCATATGAGAAGCTTGTCGATCTGCTTGTTCTTCTGCCCGTGCAGCCATTAGCATTTTCTCTAAACTGAGTGTCTCTCTCAGCATGTGTCTCCTGAAGGAATCTGAAAGACAGCCATCAATGACTCTGAGGTGCATAGCTTCTTCCTCATTAAAAATCACATAACTTACAGCATTTGATAAGTGAAGTCTCTCAACAAACTCATCCATTGTTTTACCAGCCTGTTGTTGTGCTTGGTTGAAGATGTACGTTTCATAGTCAACATTCAGTATCAGATTGAACTTGGCTTCCAAAGCTTCTTTTATCTTTTGGTCCAATGCTGCATAAGTATGCGAGACTTTCTTTAGCACTTCTTTAACTCCATCACTGCAAGGTTTTTTAAAAATATTTCATGATTTTCTTATCGTCGTCTTCTAGAGCAACTATGAAGTCATTGAACGTTTCTATCCATGCAATCCACCTGGCACAGATGTTCTGGTTCTTGACTGTGTCAAATGGTGGTCGTGGCTTCAGGAATGTAGCCGCATCGTACTTCGTGCCTCCTTCCATCACCATTGACAATACGTGCTGCTCAGGCAGCATTCTTTGAGCAAAATGGGACCGGAAACTTCTCCACGCAACATCCCCGTAGCTTGGGCATGGTCGTCTCGTCCGATTTTGAGGTCGTATAGCACTTCATTCGCTTGTGCCAGTAAGTAAGTTTCTGTTTTCGTATCTGGTCGTCACTGCCTTTAGTGTTTGCTTGATATGGATTATGGCTCTGTGTTATGGCATGGCGCAGTCTCTCTTCTTTCAGCCTCACCAGCAGTTTCTGGCAGGGTTTTTTAAATGTGCTCCTCTGCAGTGCCTTCAACTTCTTCGATGTCTGTGTATGGGCTGGAGCGGGACTTTGACTCCACATAGGCCAACCACAGACTTCTTTGCATCGATGTGGGGAGCCTGTGGTACACAAAAGCAGTTTGTTGTACCTTTGCAAACTCTCAGGGAGAGCAGCCTTGTTTCTTCAGGGCACGTATCTCATACTCGTCGCTAGTTGTAGTGTCTTCCCCAGCCCTGGAGCATGCAAATGAGCACACCACATACAGAGCTCTGCAATAGACGTCTTTATTCCTAGCATATGATCACACACTACATGCACTGCATCATAACTTTCATAACCACACCATAACACCTCCAGAACACTACGTAATTCCTGTTTATAGTCCGCCCAGAACTGCGAGGGTCCTGGTGCACATAATATTAAAGACACTACAGTGGCCATGCTAATTTTTATCACTGTTGTGTGCAATTTGCATTCGCTTTTCACTTTGAGAATACACTGGATTAGTCATTTTATTATAACAATATGCAAACAACAAATATGGTTAGGCTTTCTAGGTACATACCAGTGGCGGCTCATCGAGGGAGTGCTGCGGTGCGGCGGGGGAGGGGCAGGGTGGGGGGTAGTAAACTCTGGCATACGGCGGTACGGAGTTAAGTAAATAAATAAAACAATTTACATTGCGCGCGCTGCATCGCCGAGTTGGCGTTGCAGCGTGCGCAATGTGCATTGTTTTATTTATTTATCTACTTAACTCCATATTGCCTTATGCTGGAGTTTACTACCCCCCACCCTGCCCTTGCCCCTCCCCCGCCCCACCACCCCGCAGCACTCCCTCGACGAGCCGCCACTGGTACATACCCAAGCAAGGGCAGTAGTGAAAATCTATATCTTAAGTAGTAAATATTACAGTGCACTGCTCTAGGGCACACACAGAAGAGAGACTCTGTGATCCTGTTGGTGGAATGTTGACTAGATCTCTGAAGGGCCGAAGGGGAGGCTCAGATTTGGATATGGCAGTAGAGAAAGGTAAGGATTCCGACCATCTGCTCTTTCCAGGCCCTGACGTAGGAGGACACCCTTAACCTATCAACTCTTAGCCGCTATCTCCTGGTGGCGCGGTTAAAATTGTGGCAGGCAATGGTCAAGCAATCCAGGCAGCACATATGACCTGAGGAAGAGAGGGTCAGGAAACAGGAGATAAAACGTGAAAGTAATTAAAAAAGAGAAGCAGAGACACAACATGAACAACAAAGGAAATACAGGTCATTTCTGCCGGCTCCTTGGTCAGAAGCAGGACCCAACTCCTATCTCTTGAGACACACCGCAAATTAGAGTTGCACTCAGACAGAAAGAGTCCTGCTTTCCACAATACAAAAACAGACACAAGCAGTCCTGCTTTGGTCCCCGGTTTTCCCACCTGCCCAATGTGTTTTCTGCATGTGGTAGGACTGCTGTGGGCCACGTGGGAGGAAGGTGCGTAACAATTAATGGTGCAGCAGTTTCACTGCCACCTGCACCGGGTAACCTGTGGGGCCCACTGAACCCTAATTATCGCTGTATTTTGCCCCCAACCAGCAGTCAAGGGGGGGGGGGAGGGGGGATGCTTTTCCTTGCTGGTGTTATGGTCCGTGACACCCCTGATATGCCACTGATGAGAGCCCGAGGAATGTCCTACGTTTGCGCTGCCGCTCCGAATAAAGAATGGGGCGGACTGCTCTCTGTGGTGGCAGACAACAACCTTAACACAAAATGCAGGTTGTTTCTGTGGCCTCACCTCTGTATTGAAGCCCTCCTTTTTCCGTTTTTTAAATGTCCCATACCAAAATCTTTTTTTTTTTTTTTTTAATTAAAAAAAAAAACATATGTAAACTGTCCGAGGTCGCCCAGTAACCTTACAGCAATTCTCACACGTCAGAAGAGGCAGGGGTTACGGAGTTTACTTATTCTTGGGGGAGGGTATGAAATGTGCCCCAGTATTCGAAACCTTCCTCAAGTCAGTCAGGTCATCGTATTAGGGGGTTGGAAGAGCATGAACTGTCTATTGCGCTCCGGTTAATGCTGCCATTTACTATCCACACGAGGTTGGCGGACCGCAGCACCCCTGCATGGTGTAACCTACAAGATTTAGAACATTAGAGGGACATATGTATTTTCCCCAGAACTTGCGGCCCTGCCAGGAATTTCTGACATGAAATATGTAATTGACAAGGAGACAGCACCCCTTCCCCAATAATACCTGGCAGAAAGGTGACCCACTGTTTGTCACCAGTGGCCACTGGGGAAGGTGAAATAATTTAGTGGGATCATAAACAAGATATCCAATGAAGCGCCATGCAGTCTTTGGCTGGTGTTTGAATGGGGTGTACACAGACAGCCATGTGGCTGCTTGGCTGCTGTACTCCCTCGTTTTCAAAGTAACCCCTTGAGTCTAGAGGGCTGCTGGGGGTTGCAGAAGCTTGGTAGCACCCACAAAATAGTCTGAGCCTGATGAACTTCAGAGTAATGGAAAGCGCGTTCAATTATATGTGCTCAGTGATTTTACATAGCCAGAGTACTGACATATGACTGAGTGATAAAAATGTCCTGACAGCTATTTTAGATGCTTTTTGCTCATCGCCATCTGCGTTTGTTCTCTGCATTTTACCATAAAATCTGCCACACTGCTCATCACTATGCCATGTACTACATTTAAACCCAATTCCCAGTGCTTTCTGCGTAGCTCACCCTGTCAGTTGACAGAGTAACGGATTCACACCCTCTAGTCTACTGCGTCCTACGTAGATTAAATACGAGTTTTACACCAATAATCTCCATCTTTGAACCATGCATCCTGTTTATTAAATCAAACTTACACTTGATACCTTTGTTTCCTCTAATTTACAGTTTCTATGGCTGACTTGTTAAATTTCTTTGTGTTGGCAAAACTTTATCCGTCTCATCTTTTTCACACACCTCTAATTTCTCTGTACAATGGTGGCGTCATTCATGAATAGTACTGACACTTGATCAGTGCTACACTTGAGACCTTCTTAGCTTCACAGACTTCCTTGGAATATCATTCTGTACTATAATCCTACCCTAACAATTAGTCACAGTGGCCACACGATTGGCCATTTAACCTGCATTACTTCCTCCCTGATCCTAATCTACTATCATTCCATGGTGTCTACATTACCACACTGGTTCCGGCGCTTCTTGGGGGTTTTAACGTCCATTCCCAACACTCCCTATCGCTGCCACGCCTCATTACAAATCAAGTAGCCAGTCCTAATATTATCCTTTGTTTCAGGCTTGAAGTCACAGAGACCACCCAGCACTATCAAAGGTGAGAGTGTTCGTATTAGCCTTTAGCCAGGACTTTTTCCCATATTAAAAGTGACGCACGGGCGGCGCAAGGGGCTTGTAAATAAGCCCCCCCGGGTATTTGTTCGCCGGCAGAAAGTTGGCCTCCCAAGTCACCGTCACTGTGAGGCAGACATGGAGCATCAGTCAAGACCTAGCTTAAAGTAGGGCGTGTAGGGCTGAAACTAGATAAAGTCCAACACAATTATGATAGTTGCAAGGAAGAAGGAAGATGTTAACGATCTCCTGGAGTTGCCTGTTTTTATAAATACACACTTTAATTTCTAAAAATATAAAATATGTGTACAGTAGAAAAAAAGGTAAAAAGAACAAAAAGCACAATACCCAATAAAAAGCAAATGCAATACATTACCATAATAACACAATACATAACTCACTACAACTGCTCTGTTAAATGCGGACTCCAGTGCAAATCCCTATTTGTGCAGCGGCCGGAATTCCAAGTTGTGAGGACTGTACTGCAGCTGATAATTATCAGTGCAGACAATTCAGCCCAGTACATTTCAGGCCAAACCTGCCGAAAGTTAGCAGGCGAAAAGGCCCAGTCGCTTCCCGGACATGCAGCTTTTTGTGCATTAAGCAACAAAATCTGCATGTTATTCCCCATTACCAAGTAAAAACTCGAAATAGGTCGAATTTATCGTATCCAATAAAGTCACAATCCAAAGGTATCAGATTTTATGGAGTTCAATAAACTCCCCACACCGCTGCGCGGCACTCATAATCATGTCCTGTGTACTGTTTGCGATCACTAAATGACCACAAACTGTGGAATTCTCCTAGAAAAAAAAAACACACCACCAATGCAGGTACTAAAGTTAGGGAATGGTCTAAGAAATGTGTAGTATTCTATTAAATATTCTATTTATTGGATAGTATTATGGGAATATTTCACGAGTGCCTTTTCTATATTCCCGCGTGTCCATTTGCGAGTGCCTCCCTAGAACACAATGTTTGTTGTGAACTAGACCTTCGCCTGCAACCATTATTGCTCTTCCTCTCTTGGCTCTCTATGTCCAGAGTACCATTCGTTGGTGTTGTGTCATTACTACATTCTCTTGTGCAAGAGGATAGGGATTCGACGTGTCCTCCCGTTGGCAGATTCCTGCTTGGCCATCCAGTGGGTTCCAGCACCGCATGCAGTGAAGATTTCCAACAATCACAGGTACATGAGGTTTCTGGCCTGAGTTATCCCTCAGGTGTGTAGTCTGTGTGGCTATTCCTCTCGTTTTGCCTCTTTGGCTGCCAACAGTGAGGCATCCACGCTCCCCACACTTAGCCGAGTGTTTCCCTCAGTCTGCATCTTCGCTCGTAATTTGCAAGTACCCATTTAATAGAGATGTAGACACAAAAGTTCTTCCGCAGAGGGATTTCAGAGGGAATCAGTGTGAAACATTCATATGAATTAAAGTATCACTTTTTGAGCCAACCAATTCCTGCATGACTAGCAATATGGATTCAGATCAGGCTGCAGCAAAGAAACAGCTACCTTACAAATTGTAGAAAATGTCCACCTGACCCTGGAGAAATGCGAGTCCTGTCTTCTGATATTGCTGGACCTCTCAGCTGCCTACAACACTGTTGATCATCCCACCGTCATCCACAGCATGAAGCCTGGAATGGGATTCACTGACAACGTCCTTCAATGGCTATCCTCCTATCTGTCTAACCGACAGCAGTTTGTTCACATGGGCACCTCCACATCAGAGAATATCTCTATTATATGCAGAGACCCTGGGGTTCCAACTTGTTTCCTATCATCTTCAACCTTCACAAGGAGCTTCTAGGGACTCTACTCACTGGATAACAGCATCAAAGTTCACCAATATTATGACAGAACAACTCTACTTCAAAGTTTCCACTGCTCCAGACATCCAACGCCTCAAGAACTGCCTATCCCTCATCCAGAGCTGGATCCTGCACTTATAGGGCCTTGATGATACTTCCTGTTCCCCCATTGTTGTTCTTGGTGGTGTATCTGTTTAGAGGTCCAAGGTACTTCCATTGTGAACCACCATATTTTAGCTGTCAGCTTTCAAAAGTAATAAACGTTGAACATCTCTATTTCTCCCACTGGATCAACAAGGTTCATACATCACAACACATAGCCGCCATCCTCTTCACACTTAAAAAAGAAGAGGGAAACTAGAGTCTGCCCTGGCATGCAGCTCCCTTTAAGTTGCTGGTCTTTTAGCCCTTCGTGTACTTCTGGGCTCGCTGGTCCTGTATGGTGGGTCGTTTGCCATATCCAGCTTGACAAAGGTTGAGCATCCTTGAGAGTCTCCACCTGCTGTCAAGGTCTTCAAGTTCCTAGTGAAGTTTTTGTTGCTGTGATTGTGCAGATCATTACTCATCGTGATGGCGCTAGTGGAGTCATTGTTTGAGAGTTCAGGGGATCTCTCACGCTTTACTCTTCAAGGTCAGCAAAGCAATGATGATTTCTCTTACTTTCTCAAGCCAAAGAAGGATTACCTGGTCTGCACAAGCTTCTTGGAGCACCTTGCCTGTGTGGATGATGTCCAACACGGACGTCAGCACTCTTTTCTGGCTGAGGACTAGCTCCAGAAGTTCTTAAATGTGCTAGCTGGTCGTCTAGCGTATCCGGATATCCTTCTCTGACTCCGTTCTCACATACTAACAGTTGTGTGAATTGGGGGGCTTGGCCCTTACCTACAACCACCTTGGGCCTTAGAAAATTGTATACACAAAAACAAAATCAGGTGGTTGTGAGATATAAACACATCTTTACTTATGCATGAGGTACATTTTACTCAATAATCATGACCTCAAATTTGTTTTAGTAATGATTGAACACAATTTTTTTTAAACTTTCATATTTGGTGCCATAAAAGAAAGGACAATCCACATTCAACTCGATCGACATAGTGAAAAATATTTGAAAAACGTGTGAAATATGAAAAGATGGGGGCGTGGCCAAGCCGCGGGCTAAGATGGCCGCGCGGTGTTGAAGCTCCGCTGGTTGACCGACGGCAAATGCGCTTTCCCCAATTTCCAGCGCTGAGATGAGGGGGACGAAGGTGTCGGTGCACCTATAAACGACCGCGGAATGAGGTGTGGGCCATAGCGGCGCTGCGAGAGACGCAGGAAAGCCCAGAGGCGAGATACACCCGTGGGGAGACGGAGGACAAAATGGCGGCCTGACAAGGCAGGATCGGGCAAGTGCTCCCCCCGCAGACATCGGAGCTGCCTTCTGCCTGGAGCGGGGTCTAATACTGCGGTGAGTGCCCGGGTGCCGGTCTGGTGGTCTCGGCCCCCCCCCCCCGCATTTCCATATTCAGCGCCGCTCCAGGGACATGACGGTGCCGGCCAGGCGCTGATGCAGGATTGCGGCCGCGCTGCCTTCTGACCCCCATAGCCTCCACGGGCGGGTGTGTGCCGGAGGCAGAGGTGGCTGGGACGGAGGCGGCGCGGGATTTATGGGGTGGAGGTGAGCCTGGGGCTGTTTCTCCCGCGAGGCCCCCCATCTACAGGGCTGCATTCATAGTGGCATACGCTGAGCAGTAGCCGGCAGTGACATCGGGCCCTACTGCTTCAGGAGCTCGGGGGCTCCTGGTGCTTGCTGTGCCCCGGCCTTTGAGCGGCGCAAACGATCTTGCCGTGTCTGCAGATCACGGCCTTAACACGGGGCTGCCACACACCACGTGGCGACTATACGCCAGCGCCGCGCTGACTAGCGTCCGAGACCAGATCGTGACACAGTGGCTAGGAGGAGACGGCTTGCGTATCGAAAGTATAGCTGGGGCATATAGAGCCACTGCATCGCTTCTGACTGGATAGATGTCCAGTAGCTACCTCTAGACCCCGACATTCTTAGCGCAGCCAGCAGTAGTCGAGGAACAACAGCGGCGGTTGGTCGGCATCTGGACGTGGCGCGACGGCATGGGTCGCAAAGACCCGAAACAACGGACACTCCCCTTTGAAAAGCTCACGGATAACACGACAGAGAGAGGCTCTGATATGGCGGAGAGTACCGTGAGCCCTGCTGGCGACGCGGCGGCCTTGGCCCCTCCAGTGGAGTGGCTACAGGAGATGAGGGCCGGATTCAGATCTTTAGATAGTCGCTTTGACGCCCTCGACAAGACGCTAGAATCCATGGGCACGAAGATCCAGGCACATGACAGGCGTCTAGATGTGGCGGAGGCGAGGATATCCGACATTGAAGATGGAACCGCGCAAGCAACTAAACGACTGGACAGAATGGAGCGCGTCCTGAAGGAAGTGGTCAGCAAAAATGAAGATCTTGAAGCGCGCAGTCGCCGCAACAATGTGCGTATCCTAGGGGTACCGGAGTCCACAGCGACGGGCCGCCTGGATACCTTCGTAGAAACTCTGCTGGCGGACATGTTTGGAAGGGAATCTTTTACATCTGGCTTTGTGGTGGAGAGGGCCCACCGCACCCTGGGACCAAGACCTAACCCGGGCCTCCCTCCTCGCCCACTGATAGCTCGGATCATGAACTTCCGCGATAGGGACACGGCACTTCGCTTGGCCAGGGAACGTGGGGACACTACCTGGCAGGGCTCCAAGATTGCTCTTTATCCGGACTTCACGATGATGGTGCAGGAGGCCAGACGCAAATTTACGGGGGTAAAAGCCACCCTCCGAAATCTTGGCCTGAAATACGGCATGTTATATCCTGCACGGCTTAGGGTGGAGGCTGGGGGCCGGGTGCGTTTTTTGATAATCCAAATGAGGTCCAAGAATTCTGTCGCACCTACAAAAATAACAATGATCAGCCGCGAGACGACAGGGGCGGCCCATCCCCTCCACATAGTGGATCCGTCGCAAGTCTGGAACTGTTCTCTGGCTCCGGTGCTGGGTGATGCCGATATGTATTTGTCTCCTCCTTCCTAATTTGTATTTTGAAATATTTGGGGACATATTGTGTTTGATTGCGTATATTTTTCACAGTCGGTTGACTATCGTGGCGTTGCCACCCCCTAGGTGGATACCTTGGGTTTGTTTTGAATGTTTCGAATGTATTTGTTCATAGTAGAACTCTGCTGCTGTACAGTTGCTTGGTATTCAACCATTGGTTTTCAGGATGGGGTAGGCCTTGCCTTTTTTGCGGTGGGGCTGGGTGGTGGGAGGGGGTTGGGGTGGGGCTAATTGTTCTCAATATTGATTATGGTTTTTGTTGTCCATGGTATGAGGTTAGTGTTCTCAACATAATATTCGTTCTCTCCAGACGTCTTACAACTCACAGATGGCGCTGCCAGGTTTAATTGCAGGCCCCTCTAATTTGTCCCTGTTGTCATGGAATGTCAGAGGTCTTAACAATCAACGTAAACGAAGGCAGGTGGTACACTACTTGCAAAGACATAATATTGACATAGCATTTCTGCAAGAAACACATTTGCCAGTTACAGATGCAGCACGTTTTGCCGCAAGCTGGGGAGCCCATAGGTACTTTGCTAATTTCAGTAACTATGCGAGAGGCACGGCAGTGCTCATACATAAAAGAATCCCCTTCCACTGCAGATTGGTCATCAGGGATAAGGAGGGTCGGTATACTATTGTGGTGGGGTCCGTGATGGGTCATAGGATCACTCTGGTTTGCGTCTACGCCCCCAATACGGACTCCCGGAGTTTTTTCATGCACTGCACACCCAACTTTCTAAACTAGAACCCGCGATACTTATAATAGGTGGGGATTTCAATCTTCTTTTGAATATAGACCTGGATAGCACATCCACCACTCCAGATACCAAGCCTAGAGTGCGGCGCGCACTCCGAGACCTCTGTGACCAGTTCTCCCTGATAGACATTTGGCGCAGGCGCAATCCTACCGTTACTAATTACACACACTTTTCAGGTCAACACAACACGTGGACCAGAATCGATTACTGGTTGATTTCCCCGGATGTGTCTTCCTGGTATCAGGTGTTGAAGACACTTCCTAGAACATATTCGGACCATTCCCCGATCCAACTATGTCTCCGAGTCCCGCGCCCCGAGGGGTTTGAAAGGCAATGGCGCTTTCCCGGTCGTGCTCTCCTGGATGACCTTTTCTGTCATGAGATACGGGAGGCAATTGAGGACTACTTCATCATTAACACTGGCTCGGTAGATTCCTGGGCCGTGTTGTGGGAGGGATTCAAAGCCTACATCCGCGGAGTATGCATTTCCAAACATGCTGGGGTACTTAAAGCACTACGCACAACATTAGCAAGATTAGAGGGAGAGCTGGCTGCGCTGGACGCCGAGGCGTTGCGCGCTCCCCCGGACTCTCTACAAGGCAGGAGGCTGGTCCTCCTTGCCGAATACAGGGAGGCTGCGGATCGTGAGATCCTTTATCTAGGCAAATATCAAACAGCCCGTAGATACGGTGAGGGAGATCGCCCAGGCCGCACACTGGCTCAGATCCTCAAGCCACCCTATAGCACAGCATATATCACAGAGATTTGCGACAAGGACGGGACGCTGTTAACGACATCCACGGATATTAGAGACGAATTCCTCTCGTTCTACGAGACGTTATACACATCCAGACACAGCAGCGACACAACAGCGCAGGAGGAATATTTGTCCGAAATCGCCTTAGTGTTCCTGGAAAAAAACATGCAGGAATTTATGGCAGAACCCATCACTGAGGAAGAGGTACGTGGGGCTATTAGAGCTCTGCGTGGCTCGTCGGCCCCTGGCCTCGACGGTTTTACCGGGGAGTTTTATAAGACCTTCGCAGACCTTCTAGCACCGAAATTGATTGAGGTATATGCTGAGGCCCTGGAAAAACAAACCCTACCTCCTACGTTAAATGAAGCAGTAATTATTCTTATCCCAAAGCCTGGTAAAGACCCATCTCTCTGCGGATCATACAGACCGCTATCACTCTTAAACATAGATTATAAAATACTCGCTAAAATTGTGGCTAACAGGTTGTCGCAGTTAATGGAGTTTATTATTGCTCCGGCCCAATCAGGCTTTGTCCCCCATCGCTCGACCTCATTAAATCTGCGTACCTTGTTCGCAGTATTGCATAGAATAGATCCCGGCACTCCTGCGGCGGCTATTCTTCTGGACACTGAAAAGGCCTTCGACACACTTGAGTGGCCCTTTCTCCTCGCCATAATGCGTCGTATGGGCATGCCAGCTGGCTTTATAGCCACTACGGGCTTATTATACAGTCGTCCTACGGCACGGTTGCGCATAAATGGCACTCTATCTGCCCCTTTTGCATTAACCAGAGGTACGCGTCAGGGATGTCCTCTATCACCTCTTTTGTTCATCCTTGCCATGGACCCTTTAATACGACACTTCCAGGAACGACATCTCCATAGGGGGCTGCAGTTCAATACGGGCCCCTTTTAGTTTCATTATATGCCGATGACACCATCCTCTATGTCAGAGAACCACACCTGAATCTTGCCCCGCTCATCCGGGAAATCCTCCGCTTTGGGAGGCACTCTGGATTAGGTATTAACTGGCACAAATCAACCATTTTTCCCTTGACCGCTAATACGACCCCTTGGGACTGTGAGTTTCCATTGGAATGGTGCTCGGATTCGGTTAAATATCTGGGTATCCACATACACTTGAACCAGGACCAGATTATGGCCCTTAATTATGGACAAGCGGTTGACAAGCTGCAGACACAAGTGGAGAAATGGCTACGACTACCGCTATCCATGGCAGGAAGAATCGCTATAATTAAGATGATGGTCCTACCCAAATTTTTATATCTTTTTAATAATATCCCCATGCCTCTCACCCAGAGCTTCTTCACAACACTTCGATCCCATCTTATCAGATTGGTATGGGGAGGCAGACGGCCGCGTGTCCGGTGGAAGGTACTTACCTTACCATATGAGAGAGGCGGACTTGGAGTGCCGGATTTTTATTTATATTACTTGGTGGCTCAGTGTGGATACGCCTATGCCTGGTACCACCCAGACGCGCGGATTCCATTTTTGCGCCCGGAGGCGGACTTTGTCCTGCCTGAGCGACTGGCGGGGGTCCTACCCAGGGCGTACCCAGGAGTTCAGTCGACATACAAACGGTCTCGACGACCAGCTGGGCGTGGAGCAGGCTCTCCGCTACGCGGGCAATTCAGTTTTATACTCATCGGCCCTTCCGCTTCCGAATGCCCGTTGGCTTCCCATCACAGGTGAGAAAATTGTGCAACGCACTTTGACTAAATTTGACATTGTTAAAATAGGCGATCTATATCCGGGCGGGCATGTATTTTCAGCCACGGAGGACGCCCGCTTCCGGGCGGCCACGTTCATGGATAAATTTGTTCTTCGGAGACTGCACTCAGCCTTAAGAGCCACGATCCCTGGCTTTCCGCTGGAGCCTGACTCATTTACGCCACTGACTCTACTCATTGAGAGTGAGAGCGGAACGCACGTCATTTCCAAACTGTATAAACTATGTGTAGCACAGATACCGATCGCAGACGACAAGCTACGTACGGAGTGGGAGTCGGATCTGGGTCATCCCATCTCGGACGACCAGTGGTCCACCTGCTGCAAGGTAACAAAGGATGTTTCACTGAATAGTCGCCATAAACTATTACATTATAAATTTCTTCGCAGAACTTATATGACACCGGCAACATTGCATAAAATTGACCCTGAGCGACCCCACACGTGCCGGAAATGCGGCGCACAGCAAGCCGATTTCGTACACTTGGCCTGGACATGCCCCCGCATACACCCGTATTGGATCCAGGTGCACAAAACATTAGGGGACATTCTTGGGCTTACATTGGTTCCTATTCCGGAAGTGGCATTGCTGGGCTACACGGTTAATTTTCCTAAAGCAGTCCGGAAATTAGCATCCCTTGGCCTCCTCTTGGCAAAACGGGAGGTAGCATTATATTGGGGCAACCAGGTTTCCCCTACGGCACAAGGATGGCTGAATAGCTTAGCGCACTGCAATATAAACAGTGAGATCTACTCTAGCCTGCTCCCCAGCACAGCGCGCCCCAAAGATATCTGGGGCCCATATAAGGCATATATAGACACCCTAAGCATTCCTCCCGCCTCCCAGTCTACTTCAGGGATAGTACCCACGGGTATTGGATAGGCCAATCTGACTACACATTGATAGATCGGACATGCTCGACATGGCACTGCGTAATGAATACCCCCACCTACACGCTAAGACAGCGCTGTCGAGCACTCTGGGATAGAGACGATAACGGATGGAGGGAGGGGACCTGCCGCTTTGATAAAATTGAAAAGTCATTTGATGCTATGGAACGAGTTGTTGAGAATTGTTATTTGGATATGGTGATGCACACTATGTTGAGTTTATAATTTGGCAAGACACTTTCGGTCATTACAATGTGACATGGATGGGTTTCTAATTCATAGGTGTCTATGTATCATGGACGATTGTAACGATGGAACCATATGTTTGTTGTTGATAATAAATGGAGGGAAAAATAAAGTTAAAAAAAAAAAAAGAAAAAAAAATATGAAAAGATAAATCAAAAATACATTGTGATAACGCAAAATGTATACATCAACTATGCAAAATTGCATCTTCACCAATCCAACATTTTAAAGACCAGAGCATTGCATTCACTGTAAGTGCTCTTAGTACTAGAACGTATAAAGGGTCCAGAGGTATCTAATATGGGCTTCCAATAGTTTCTTTAGACAAATGAATTTATACGTCCATATTGATACTGGTTGAACTAGGATCCCCTATTGATCGCGGTCTACGCGTTTCGAACCCACACTTTCTTTGGGGGTTCTCTTTAGGACAAAGGTTTGGTAAATTCTTAGGGGGCACGACAAAAGGTTTTGATTCCGACTAATCAGGTGTCGAGGTTATTAGGGATTTGTACTCGTGCACCAAATCAAAGGAGCAGGACAGGCTTTTCTGGATTGCTCATGTTGTTCTGTGAGTCTCTGTAATTTTTATTTGTTTAAAAGTGGATACTGGAGCCCAGTGTGATTCCTTTACAAAAGCTTGTTAGGGCTCCCTCTGGATCACATCGTCCTCCTGCCACATGGATAATCCATGTGGCAGGACCTCGACACCTGATTAGTCCAAAACAAAACCTCATCGATTATATGAGT
Source organism: Calotriton arnoldi (assembly GCA_963921515.1). Taxonomy (NCBI): domain Eukaryota; kingdom Metazoa; phylum Chordata; class Amphibia; order Caudata; family Salamandridae; genus Calotriton; species Calotriton arnoldi. The sequence continues at coordinate 815,234 of CAWUFW010000880.1, forward strand.
ACATATAATTGTACCTATACTCCTACCTAGCGCTTCCGATTCTAATAGGCATAGGGTGTGCTGATCTGCCAGAATACCTTTAGAGTGGTCCAATTTCCCATTTACCTGAGGGTATGTGTCATCTGGGAGCCCGTCTTAGTGCAGTGCGGGCCGTAGTCCTCCTCATGAGGGTAACGAGATTCAACTGGGCTGAAATTCCGGCATGGGACGACATCAACAGTGCCAGTAAAATGGTCCTTTCCCAAAACAAGGGCCTGGGAGAGTTTTTATAATAAACTTCACCCATGCTCTCTCTACCGGAGTTCTAGTGTGGCTGTTAGTGTTTATTCTATCCTTCCAGAGCTGTCGCCGAACATACAACAACAAACATCATTTTGCTCAGTGAACTTAGTCCTGTTACAGAATTTTCAAGGCCCTGATAATATGCCTACGAAGAAGTGTAAATGTAAGCAAAAGCCATTTCAGAGAATATTATCCCATATGGGCGCGCAAGCAAATGTGTGTCAAGAGTCATTGTTTAAGAAAGATGTCAACTTGAAATGTGAACATGTAAAATGGTGGTGTTCTGTCCCTGGGTCCTATGAAACCACACAACTCCACCAATCACAAAAGAACCAGTGCTCCCACACCTGGATTTTCTAGGTCCCTGAACACCATGCTCAAATTTACAGACTGAAGGCAGCAAGGCCCTGGCCACTGCCTGGCTCAGAGCAGCTGGCACATAAAAAGGTTAATCCAGACTAAAAGGAATGCAATGCGCAATATGAATAGTAAAAATGAATCTGTAGGATTATTTAGTGGAGATTAACTTGTAATTGCATGCTACTGGCAAGGTGCTTTCATACGGTATCTGTGCATACAGGTGTGAATTTTGTACCCCAACTGTACAGTGCAACTCATAACTGGGTCCCTAGACACAAACTTCTTGAAGATAAACTTGAGCATAATGAGAACTATTCAATCTTTCTCATAGTGGATATACTGCCTGATGTGAATCCTGAGGAATTAGAGGAATGTGTCAAGTCTCTGTTCGACAAACCTCTCCAACATGGTGACCGCCAACGATCCCCCACAACTCCCCAGGAGGGGATTAGTCTTGCTGTGATGAGGCAGGGGGGACTTCATCTTCCGTCTCCCCCTGTGAGAGGAGCGCACTGAAGCACGATGCCAGCCCACGGCCCCCTGTAGCCGCCAACGATCCCACACAACTCCCCAGGAGGGGTTTAGTCTTGCTGTGATGAGGCAGGAAGGACTTAATCTCCCATCTGCCACTGCGAGAGGAGCGCACTTAAGCGTGACCCAGCCCGCGGCGCGGGACGCGCCTGGGCCATGGGCGGGCCAGTCCTTGCCCGTCGGAGCCCGAAGGAGGCTGGGCCCTCCCTCTAACACGTATTCAACGGGAGATGCTCGCAGAGAGCGAAAGATGGGGAAAAGAAAGGCCATCCCAGCAGACCATGGAGGTGAGTCCATTAACACCTTGGATTCTTTTCTGTTAAGCTTCTGATGCTCTGGAGAAAGAGATTGAAAGTACCACCCATAGGCTGTTCCTGGGGGACTTCGGTCTTACATTGATACCACCTGCCCTTGGGGAAACTCCAGGGGAATATCCTGTGATGAATACAGACATTCCAGCTAAACCCTTAATCGTTCCCCACCCCAAAGGTCTGATTAAACATTCTACGCGTTCAAATAGAGCTATTAGATCACCTACAGAACTGCCTATGAAGAAGAAAAAGGGGGGAGACTGAGCAAACGCAGTAACACGGACACAGCCCTTACCCCGCTCCCCCAAACAGATCAGGAGGATATCTTCTTTAGAGTTGAACAAATAATCGCAAAGCTCCTGCAGCCCGTTACAGAGAGACTCTCTAGAATAGAGTCAATTTTATCCTCACTCAAACCGGGAGGGGGCAGCCTTCCAGAGAGAGTAACCACCAGCCAGGTTCTTACCTTAACTACCCCCAACGACATTGCTCTGGAGGGACTGGACCGGTGCCCGTCGATCATCGTCTCCAACACATCAGGCGGCAGATCACCAAAAGCTACGAGTCCCCCCAAGAGTTTTAACTGTTGCCCGAGTCTGAGGGAACCATTAAGACCGCCTCAATTGCTCCATCACCCAATTCCTCTACCCCCTCCTCCATACGTTACTACATCAATAGAGGCTGATCCAACACAGTTCTTCACGAGGCCCTTCACAAGGCCCGCCTAACCAATCATCTAGATTGAAAGGCATCCGAAATACAGACTGGGAAGGACAAGATGGTCTTTCTGGGCCTAGGCCCCACACAAGTCTAGATCTGCCGCCAGCAGCGTGTCCCCTTGTGATCATCCTGGCCAATACCCCGGAGCTGAAGAGCTCGCAAAAGGAATCCACTGAACAATTAATTTTAAAAGCTTATCACTGGATTAGTAAACACACAGAGGGATGGTCAGAAGCTTTTACAAGCATTATAATGGCGAGGAGGGTGGGCTGGGTGGGAAATTCAGACAAGAAATTCAGGGGGGACTGTGTTGTTTTAAATTTTAAATCACACACTATGGCACGGAATCTTTTAAGCTTTCTACCTAAGGCCCCTTTTTCGGTGTCCCAGATATTCACCCTACCTTTGGGCTTTTTTTTTATAAACCTGTAATTCAAACTCCCTGTGGAAAAGGAGTTGGGGACCAGGCAAGTCACCCCCATTTAATGAACAATCAATCATTACTGAGACTAATACCTAACCCTATACCAACCAGCAACCACTTTTTACCGTTGGCTGATTTGGAAGCCTGCGATTGACCGATGAAAAAGGGGGGCCACCAAAACACAATTTTTAATAGTGATAGAGAGGGGATTGTGAATCCTCCGCTAACCAATGTGGGAAATGATTGGTTAACGATGATTGTATGGAATATTGCAGGGCTCGGTCCAAAAGAAGCTGATCAAATATGTCTCCGATACATCACTACCTACGATATAATTTGTTTCCAAGAATCGTGGGAATAAGCCCCCTTTTATGTGGACGGATTTCGTGCCTTCCATACTCCAGCGATACAGCCAATATCAGACCGTGCAAAGAGTGGTATCTTGACGCTATTAAAAAACACAGTGAAACTTCAAGTTTTAACCGCATGCAATGACACACCATATTTCAACATATTACAATTATTAGGCCCTGGGGGTAATACCATTCTCCTAATAAATTATTACAATAATAACTTTGATAACTTTGGGGACGAAATGGCAGAAGTTGTTGATATGTTGGTGGGGAAATTAACAGTAGCAATTCAGACTTGCAAGAAGGCGCCCAGTATTCTATGGGTGGGTGACCTCAATGCGCATAGCTGCCCCTCGGCAACTAACATGAATTGTGGATTATTCGACGAGGAAGGTGAGGGCATTGTGCACTTTACCCACAATCTGCATGGGGAGACCCTTAATAAACTCCTTTTTAAGCAAGATTTAGAAACTATGAATCCTATTACTGAGGCCACAGGTCAGTTACAGAATACTTTCTGGTCTATGTATCATGGATTGATCATTGATTATGTAATTGCCTCAGCATCCCCTAGAAAGTCTATTACCAACCTAAAAGTAAACTTCTCTAGATTCATTGACCATGCAGCTATTACGGGCTGCTTGGCGTGGGAAGGGATACACGCCCAACAATTAATCCACATAAGACCACGAATAACTAGGAAAAATGGCATTGTTTTAAAATGGGGCAAAATTGATAAGGAAAAACTCGTCCCTTCAGTAGTTGCTAACCAATACAACGAAATCATGTCATGCCTGGAACCGAACAACGCTCCTACTAAGATTGTGACAGCCTTTGAGTCAATATTGTGTGAGGTAAAAAATAGTTTAACAAAAAATGGTATAGCAGCCAAACCAATTGGCCCACGGTGGTTTGACCAAAATTGTACCAAAGCCCTCTCAAACCTACATAAGGCCATTAGGACCGAACCCAGAGACATGGCACAGGTTAAGCTATCACGGACGCTTTAAGAAGACGTCAGGAAGGCCAGACTACAAGTACTGAAGGATGGAAGGACTTCAGCAGGCCTCTACCTTAAAAAAAATCAAGAAAAATTTGGAAGGTAATTAATGCCCCATTTTTTAAATCCTCCCTTGACCCTAACCTGGATAGTCACGTGGATGGAGATTCATGGGTGGCTTACTACTCAAAAATATTTGGAATAGGGAGCGAGGGAAGGCAATTCCCCACGAACAGTATCAGTTTTAATTCACCCCCCTTTGTTATTATTAATCTTTTAGAGGTAAGAGAAGCCCTCTCCCAATGTACAAACAATAAGGCCCCGGGTCCAGATGGCACTCCAATAGACTTTTTTACTGAGCTCCCGGACCTTTGGGCCCCAGTTTTGACCAATGTTTTTGATTTGATTTGATTTTAGGTTTTATATAGCACTCGAATGCCCAGGGGCATCTTGGCGCTGAAGCAGACAGGGGGGGGGAGTGAAGCCTGGCCGGAATGATTCTTAGTTTTCAGTGAGAGAACAGCCAGTTTTAGACTTGCTTCCGAAAAGTCAGGAAGTCAGAACAGCATTTGATGGCTAGAGGTAGACAGTTCCAAAGAGTGGTAGCCTTCAGAAGTAAACTCCTGCCACCCCAGGCTGAGTTTTTTGATCTAGGGATGGATAATAACCTTGCTTCTGAGGATCTGAGCTTTCTGCTCGGCGCATACCAGGCTAATTTACTACGAAAATAGCTAGGTCCACAATATGCAGTGCCTTGAAGGTTATGCATAGTGTTTTAAACTTGAGGCGTTTAGCTATAGGTAGCCAGTGTAAATTGCTCAAGGTTTGGGCCGCTGACTTATGTTTAGGAATTCCAGCGATAAGTCTCACTGCTGCGTTTTGTAATACTTGTAGTTTCTGTAAGTACTTTTTGCGGATACCAATAAATAGCGAGTTTCCATAATCCAGTTTGGTCAGAACAAGAGAGGTGACGGCCAGTCTTTGAAGTTCATTTGGGATGAACGGTCTGATTTTCCTTATCAGTTTTAGCGTGTAGAAAACTGAAGAAGATAAGGCTTTAACTTGATGATCGAAGAGGAGCTTGTCATCAAAAATGACTCCCAGATTTCTTCCCTTTTGAGCTGGATTAGGTAAGGGTCCTATATTCTGGGGCCACCAGCTCGGAGACCAGACAGATCTATTGTTACCGAAAACTAACACCTCAGTTTTGCCCGAATTTAGCTTTAAGCAATTAGTTTTCATCCAATGATCAACTTGCGTCATACATGAGCTGAACCTGAGGCCCGCCTCTGTAGAGTCTTTTGGTATAGACACCACAATTTGTGTGTCATCGGCGTAGGACACCACTGAGAACCCCAGGGACTTTATCAGTTTCACCAGAGGAGCAACATACAATTTGAAAAGGGTGGGGCTCAATGAAGAGCCCTGCGGCCCCCCACATGGCAAACTAAATTGTTCAGAAGTGCAATTGCCCAATGCAACATGATTTCTTCTGTTCATTAAGAAATCTTGTAGTAGGGTCAAGGCAACTCCTCTAATTCCCATGGTCCTTAGACGGTTTATCAAAATCGTATGGTTAACCGTGTCAAATGCCGCCGAGAGATCGAGTAATACCAGGACGGCTTCGTCACCTTTGTCCAATATCCATCTGATCTCTTCGGAAGCGACAAGCAGAGCTGTTTCTGTGCTATGCGCCTTTCTGAAACCATACTGTGAGGAATCCAGGAGATTATTATTATCAATACAGGTCATTAATTCCGCATTTAGTGCCTTTTCAAGTATTTTTGTGGGAAATGGAAGCCTAGAGATGGGTCTGTAACTACTGGGTTCCACGTGGTGGCTAAGGTTGGCCCGCCGGAGTCATGGTCAAAATCTACTATAATCCCGATATTTTAAAAGGGGGAGAAATCGGAGCCAAAAAAATATAGGCCTATCTCACTCCTGGCGAGAAAGCAAAAGACACACAATTGATGGACGGAAGGCAGAACAAATCAAAACATTCACCCCCAGTCAAGAGATCTGGGTTAAATCCATCATTCTTTTGCTCACCATGCCACCCCAGTTTAGACCTGGCCATGTGCAAATCAGTCTTGACCCTCTGCCTCATGGGAACAGTCCAGCCCGAACTGCCAAGCCAGGTCCTCCCTGGACCGGAAACAAGCATCCTAGGACCGGCTTCAGGGTTTCACCCCTCATCAGCCAGGACAGCATGACTCCAGTGGCACAGTGAGCCCAGGACCCACGTCTGGGCATATCCGGCGCACCCAGGGTGAGAAAGCAAAAGACACACAATTGATGGACGGAATGCAGAACAAATCAAAACATTCACCCCCAGTCAAGAGATCTGGGTTAAATCCATCATTCTTTTGCTCACCATGCCACCCCAATTTAGACCTGGCCATGTGCAAATCAGTCTTGACCCTCTGCCTCATGGGAACAGTCCAGCCCGAACTGCCAAGCCAGGTCCTCCCTGGACCGGAAACAAGCATCCTAGGACCGGCTTCAGGGTTTCACCCCTCATCAGCCAGGACAGCATGACTCCAGTGGCACAGTGAGCACGGGACCCACGTCTGGGCATACCCGGCGCACCCAGGGCGAGAAAGCAACAGACACACAATTGATGGACGGAATGCAGAACAAATCAAAACATTCAACCCCAGTCAAGAGATCTGGGTTAATCTCACTCCTGGCTACCACGGCCAAACTAATGGGTTGGATCCTACTGAATAGATTGGAGGAAAGGGCTACAAACACCAATGTCCTGATCCCCACCTAGTATGGTTTTAAGAAGGGGAAAGGCACCCAGGACCAATCTTTAAATCTGAGCTTGCTTATTGCTAAGTACTCACAAGCTAATGAAGGCAAACTTTACCTGGCCTATATGGACCTCTCAGGAATATGCGATGTTACAACGCATGCGATACATCGCATGCCATTACAACGTGGTCATTACAATGACCGCGTTGTTTCATGCATACCATTACAACGCAAGTCGTTACAACGACTTGCTGTAGGGGGCGCTGGATGTTGGAATAGTATAATTTACAATTCCAGCTCCAGTCTGTGCAACAGTAGGGAAGGTGTTGGATTTTAAATCCAACACCTTCTGCCCCCTACAGCAAGTCGTAACGACTTGCGTTGTAATGGTTTGCGATGTAACAACGCGGTCGTTGTAACGACCGTGTTGTAATGGCATGCGATGTAAAGGATGTCTCCCCCTCTCAGCAGCTTTTGACTGCATGGCTCATCATCATCTGTGGAGAATTATTAAGGACATGGGGGTTGATGAGGCCATTATTCTTTTTATTAGACAAGTATACTCTAGGGCAGCAGCTTGTGTCCGCTATGGGAAGCAGGGAGAGTGTACTAGGTGGTTCCCTATTAACAGGGGGGTCCGCCAGGGGTGTGTCCTCGTGCCCCTTCTTTCTTTTCTCCTTGCACACTAACGGGGTAGAGGCCCCCTTGTTAGATTCAATCTCTGACATCCCAAAGATTAATAAAGTCCGCAATCCCATCCTGCTCTACGCGGATGATGCTGTTGTAATAGCTGTAGGAAAGTAGGATCTGCTTCTTATGGTTACCCCCACTTTTTGCTTGATGTCTCACTGTTTTTGACTAGTCTGACTGGGATCCTGCTAATCAGGACCCCAGTCTATCTGCTTTCTCCCTTAAATTGACATACATGTACTTTGGTACACTCTAGATTGGATACTGGGGTACCCTTATCAGTCCCTAGTATATGGTACCCATGTACCCAGGGCATAGGTACCCCTGAGGCCTCTCATTGGCTGAAGCATGTATTATGCCACCCATGAGAGGCCATGCAAAATGGAACTCCAGGTCTGCTTCTGCAACCTGTGTAAGCTGGTGCTTGCACCACTTACTTTAGATATAGGTTCACTATATCTAGTGGTCACTACACTTAAAACGTATAAGTCATCCCTATAGCAGGCCTTAACAATCCTGAAGGCAGGGTGCTGGGTTTTTAGTGAGAGGGTGCCCCTGCATGAGCAGAGCCCCTCTGCAGCCTACGGAGACCATTCTCCCGGGTTGTCTGTGACTCAGCCGGACATATAGGTAGAGGTGCATTATAACCTTGCTGTAAATGCTATCTCGAAAACGGCTGCATAGAAACATATCGTGTTTGGTATCAAACATCTTGGAATCATACCTCCACACCAGTAACTGGTGTGGGAGGTATGATTCCACCCTTCAGAAGTGAGCTTCGAGGGGTCACTGGTCTATCCGGTGCCAGCTTTCTCGACCCGGTCAGCACAAAATGGATGCTGCCGACCAGAGACACATTTCTGCCCTCCTGCTGCTGAGCCAAGCTCGAGCAGAGGAAGGCAGCACAATAGGCATCCTGTCACGGGGAGGTGTGACCACTTCCCAGACAGGATTTAGTGTATTGGGGCTGGGTGGGTGCACTCTGAGAGTGCCTGAAAGTCTGCACCTGGGGCACATTTGGTGTCCCTGAGCATAGTCCAGCTCAAACCAGTTCTGGGAGCCATTGGCTCCTGTTCTGGCGCGAAACTGGACAAAGGACATGGGTGTAACCACCCCCTGTCCTGACCCTCCCCTAGGAGGGTCCCCCGAATCTGTCCAACCCTCTCCCGTGGGTACAAAAGGGCTTACCTGGCTGTAAGACTTTAGATTTTATGTGGACAAGATTCTACAAGAAGAAACCACTGACCTTCAACCGTCTGGATTTCGCTGGACCTCGACTGGGCTCGACTTCGTCCCCCTTTCCATCCGAAGCTTGTTTCGTGCCTGTGCTCCATACAGGCTCCGTGCAGGACCTGTGGTGCACTAAAGACAACTGAAGAATCTCCCTTGGTGTGAAGGAGTCACTCCCCTGCATTCGCAGGCACCTAACCGCAACTGACCGGCCTGCTGCTCCTGAGCTCCTGCGGACTCCGAAGATTTTAGCAACACAGGAGGTGGATTTCTGAAGGTCCCTGAGGTCGATCTGCCCTCTCACCGAGTTGGAGGCCAGTATCCCTTGTGGGGACTGCATAACCCGAACCCCTGTGCACCGTGTCCATTTGTAAGTGCATATGCTTGTTGGCGATTTCCGAGCTTGTGCATTGGACTCCGTGTAGTCCTGTCCCTGAGCAGTATTTGCACCAAAGAACTTTGGCCTCCTCGCACCGAGTGCTCCGTGGGCTGGTACTTTGCAATCTTGCTCGAGGTCCCCTCGCGACTCCTGGTCATTCGGCCTGTGGGTCCTCCTGAGGGTCATTTTTATTTCTGTTGGGCTTTCCTGGTTGCTCCAGACGTGCCCTGACTCTCCATTGCTTGGGGCGTCCCCTGGACCTTGCTGGTCTACACCGTCACCTGTTTGACCTTCCTGCGTGGGTTGCTTTTGCCAAGGCTTGTTGGTGCTCCTGCCGGACACCGACCCCTCAGCACTCGACATCCTTCGTGGGCCAGCTCACCTCCGGCTCCTGGTCATCCTCAACGTCTCCTGGTCCTCGTGGCTGCAGAGTCAAGCATCCCTTCTTCGCACCTGAAGCACCGGGCATCAGTGGGCATTCGTCTACTGAGTCCCTGGTCACTCTGGAGTAATGTAATGTAAGGTACACTTATATAGCGCAGCTGCCACCCCAAGGGTATCCTGGCGCTTAAGTTACCAATTCATCCATTGCGCGTAGCTAAGCTAAGATAGGCAGGAATCAGTTTCTAGGAAACAGTCTGGTTTTCAGTTCCTTCCTGAAGCGTGACAAGGTGTTCAGTTGTCTGATTTCCGGGGGCAAAGCGTTCCAAAGTCTAGATGCTGCAAAGCTAAAAGATCTGCCACCCATTCGCACCTTACTAACATGGGGAACGCAAACTAGATTAGCAGAAGAAGAGCGCAAGTATCTAGCAGGGGAGTACCATACAAATTTCCTTTGCAGCAATTTAGGTCCAGTTTTATGTATTGCCCTATATACAATACAAAGTGCCTTAAATTGGACTCTTTGCGCAATGGGCAACCAGTGTAGGTCCTTTAGCGCCAATGAGGCCGAGGCCCTACGCGGACGATTTAGTGCCAGCTTAGCCGCCATGATCTGAACTCTTTGCAGTTTTATTATCAGGGATGCTGGAGCACCTAAAAGGAGTGCATTACAATAATCCAATCTGCTTAGAACTATACTCCGCACCACTTGAGGTCTAGCAAGGGTAGGTAAAATCGGGAGAATCTTCTGAAGAGCTCGGAGCAGAGATAGACAAGTGTTCACCGTTTTATTCACCTGAGAATCTAGTTGTAAATTGCTATCCAACATCACTCCTAAATTGCGCACTGAACTAGCGGGCAATACGGAGTTATTGGCCGGGCCAGGCCAAAAATCTACTGGGAATGGTCGCTGAATTTTACCTGCAGTGCACCACAGGATTTCAGTTTTTTCACCATTAAATTGCAGTGAGTTTTCTTTCAGCCATTCCGCTGTTCTCTGCATACATTTATGAAATTTTTCTAGAGGCACTGCTTTGTTGCCCTCAATAGAGAAGACAAGTTGAGTGTCGTCCGCATAATTTATGACATCAATGCCAAATGATTTAATTAGAATAATAAGTGGTCGAAGATAGAGATTAAACAGAATCGGGCTAATAGCCGAGCCCTGTGGAACCCCATGTTTAACATCTCTATTCTGAGAGGTAAATGACGACAGAGTCACTGCCTGCTGCCTATTGGAGAGAAAAGAATGCAACCAGTCCCGAGCCCTACCCGTAATACCCATCTCCACTACTCTCTTAATCAGGATTCGCTGGTTAACCAGTATCGAATGCGGCCGACATGTCAAGCAGCACTAAAAAGGCTGTCTGACCACTGTCGGCCCGCATTCGCAGGTCATCCAAGACTGCCACCAAGGCAGTCTCGGTTCCATGTGCGGGGCGAAATCCAAATTGGACCTCGTCCAGCAACTCATTATCCTCCACAAATTTTGAGAGAGATTTACTCACTACCTTCTCCAAGATCTTAATCGGATACGGTAGCAGAGAGATGGGTCTGTAACTGGAAGGGCATTGGGGATCCAGTGTAGCCTTTTTTAACAGTGGAGAAACCACTGCCTTTTTCCAACAGTCCGGTACTATTCCATTAATTAGGGATTGACAGCAAATTTGATACAGATGTGGAAAAAGTTCATTACCAAACAGTTTCCAGAACTTATGTGGAAGTGGGTCCATAGGGGAGCCTGAAGAAATGCCGGCTGCAATTACACTAAATTCCTCTTGTGAGGGAATCTGGAATTGATCCAAGAATGTCATATGTTCTCTTTCACTTGTGTCGCAGTTTATTAGAGTGTCATTATCAATAGACTGGAGCACATCATCATCCGTAGAGGACTTAAGTCCATTTAAAATGTTATTGATTTTTTCCTCAAAAAAGACAGCCAATTCATCACATAGTTCTTGCGTTGCTGGAATATTAGGCTTTGCACAATCTGGATTGGACAAACCTCTTACTAAGCTAAATAAGGTTTGAGATTTGTTAGCTGATTGTAAGATGGTCTCCTCAAGGTATTTGGCCTTGGCTTTGCCTATCGATTCTTTATAGATGTGGAGTACATTTTTTAAGGCTACTTCATCTATCTCTAAATAATTCTTCCTCCATTTCCTTTCCGCTTGTTTACAGCTAGTTTTCATCAATCTTAGCTCTTCATTATACCAAGGGGCAGAGGGTTTTTTACTGTTTTTAGTTTTCCTCAAAGGGGCTAACTGATCTAGCGTATTAGTGATTTGATGACATAGATTCAGGTAGTTCAACTCTACTGAGTCATAAATGACAACTCTGTCATCAGCCAACCGGGGAAGATCCGCTAGTTTTAATATTTTAGACCATTCTCTACTCGTTCGAGTAACGGTCATATAAGCAGCTTGTTTTAGGCAATTAGCTATTTTTAAGGAGAAAAACACCAAGAAATGGTCTGTCCAGCATAGCGGAAGTATGTCCTTTATAGCTGTGTCTTTTTCACCAGCGAAGACAAGATCAAGCACATGGCCCTTCTGATGAGTAGGATGTAATACCAGCTGTTGAAGGTTAACATTCTCACAAGCCTGGCAGAGCTCTTTAAACGCTGTGTCAAGGGTACCATTCTCCCAGAGATTAAAATCTCCAAGGACCAATAGTTTAGAGTGAGAGTGTGATAAGTCATAAATCGCATCAATCAACTCTTGATAGCCATGGGCAGCTCCACCTGGTGGTCTATAACAAAGTAAGCCTGTGCTTCTATCCCCGGAATATCCTCCACACAAAATGGAGTGAGATTCCAGGTATCTTTATAAATGAATCCTACTCCTCCTCCTCCTCTCCCGTTCATTCTAGGTTTATGGCAAATTTTATAACCTGGGGGGCAAGCTAAGCCTAGTTCAACTTCTCTATCTACTCGTGTCCAAGTTTCTGTAAGAAACAGGACATCGAAATTATAATCTTCTAATAATGTGTAGATCTCTAGGTGATGTTTAGCCAGGGATCTAACATTAATCAATCCACAGTTGAGCATCTCTGATATAACTTTCTTTGAGAAATTCTTACCGTCAGTGCCATTTTCATTCGACATGTTCCTGTCTCTCCGAGTATCAAGTCGAATAAGCTCATCTCTAGAATAGATCAAACGGGAGGCCCTTGAAGCAGCATGGCTGACGCTGAGCGCATCCAGAGCGCGGACGGGCGCAGACGGGCTTGCCTTTGGCGCGCCTCTGGCGCGCGCGCTGCGCGCTTGCATCTCATCCATTAAATAGGGAGAGTGCAAATAAACAACTAGAACGCTACCCAAGATGGCGGTGCTTCCGGTGACTCGCTCTGACATACGAGTACACCAGCACATCAAGGGACCGTTGAATGAGGTGACTGAAGTGACTAAATATATCAAGAGCAGTGAATATAGCAGCAGTAAGAGGTTCCTTTTTTTAAAAGTAATTTTTTTAAAAATAACGCGATGCCTATAGAGACAGCAATTACATATTTGGTAAAAAACACAGCAGTTTAAAATCACAGCGTAAACGTGCAGCGAGACAACTGATAACTAACCACGCGCTTGCATCTCATCCATTAAATAGGGAGAGTGCAAATAAACAACTAGAACGCTACCCAAGATGGCGGTGCTTCCGGTGACTCGCTCTGACATACGAGTACACCAGCACATGAAGGGAGCGTTGAATGAGGTGACTGAAGTGACTAAATATATCAAGAGCTGTGAATATAGCAGCAGTAAGAGGTTCCTTTTTTTTAAAGTAATTTTTTTTAAAATAACGCAATGCCAATAGAGACAGCAATTACATATTTGGTAAAAAACACAGCAGTTTAAAATCACAGCGTAAACGTGCAGCGAGACAACTGGGAGTGACCCAGACTCTGTCCCCTCTACTTCCAGGTTCCTTCCTTCCTGAATCCAGGCTTGGATTCCACCGGACCCTTTTCACCTTCACGGCAGCAGTACGTCTTTGCAGCTCTCTATTGAGAACGACGGCAGTTTCCGACACCACGTCAGACCTATGCACCCGGCTCCTCTGGGATAGGAAGCTCTGGTACTACGGTATCCACGGGTGGGGTGGCTCTTCAAACTCTTAAGTTCCAAAGGGTTCGCTCAAAGTCCTCTTAGACTGGTCCTTAAACTTTAAAAGTGTAACCGCGACTTTCCCATAGAAGTGTACGGAGCCCGCGGTCGTGTTCACCCACTGCACCCGGCCTCCGTGGGGTCCCTGTCTACTCACCTTGGGTGGTTCCTTGGGGTCCCAGCGATTCTACGTGCTCCAGGCCTTGTCTTGATCTCAGTCGTGACTGTTATACCACTATTTTAGTATATGGTTTGGTCTCCCCCGGGAGCCCACTGTGTATTGTGCTACTTACAACTGTTCTATTGATCTCGTATTGTGTGCTTTGTGTTCCATCCTCGTGTAGAGGATAGTAGAGAGTGTTATATTAACAAATACATATTTTTATATTACTACTGTTTGGCTCTCCTTCATTTAGTCACTCAAGAGGTGATATTCTGGTAAAACAAGCTGCTTTACATCCCTTCAAGATTAAGCCTGAAGGCTGCTCTCCACAGCTACCACTAGGATAGCTTTCTAAAGGTTATCTTTGACCTCATACATCATAAGGGTCATTTGGACTGGTGCAAGGTGCCCACTTTAATTAGTGGACAGCATATACCAGGCCAACTTCTCACAATAGCATGCACAGGCGTGGCACTCCAGAAGCTTCTAGACACCTATGTTAACTTTATGCATAAATTAGATTTGCATACTAATGAAATCTTTTAACTTGGTGACTGAGCCGAAGGTGAAGAAAGCTCAATCTTTTTAGATAGCGGGTCGGAGAGTGGCTCAGACAGACACATTCTCGTATTTAGGGGTGACATTTGATAGTGTGGTATCAAGGTCCCATATGGTGAGAAACAGGGGCCTAATGTTACAAAAAAGCATTGGCACTCTACTTTCTTTTATTAAAAAGTTAGGTTTGAAACCCTTAGACATTGTAAAAAAGGTATACTCAGCCAAGTCCACTACAGTAGCAACTTATGGAGCTGGTGTGTGGGGACATACTAAACATGCAACACTGTAAACAGCGGAAGATATTTTCTGGAAGAATCTGGTGGGCCTCCCTAAAAGTAGTTCTAACTACAATTGTAATATCGAGCTGAATGTTCCTTATATGTAAGATCAGATATTCCTGGCCCCAATACTTTTAGGGCACTCCATATGGAGAAGGGATTCCGATGATCTAACCCAGCAGTTCCTGGTGGACTGCCTTGCTTTGGAACATGCAAAAAAAATCTCATGACTATTGTATGTGAAAAATAATCTGATCGCCCTAGGCCTTGAAACCATTTTTGAAACACCAAGGTCTTGCCAGAATATCTAAAAAAAAAAAAGCCATTAAGGAGCGTTTTTTAATTTACACGGCAGAAAAAAGGAATCAACTCAACAGTTCCAAATATATGGTGCGTTCATATCGTGAGGGACCGACACTATTTGAGGGGCAATTTTCTTATTTGGCGACCGTGACAAATCCTCGCCATAGATTTGTATTTTTGAGGTTTAGATTAAACCTAATTCCCTGTTTGTTGGGTTACCCATAGGGCATCTCTTCATTACAAGCTTTAGCGCCCTGCCCCTGTGATGGGGTGTCTACCCAAACTGACACACACATTTTATTCTTCTGTAAGTTTTATCTGGAACAACGTAAAAGATTTATTCTCTCACTTATGCGCAAACATACTTTTAAACAATGCCGCCTTGGTTTGTTGTTTTTGAAAACACTGCCAGATCACTTCGTTTGCTATTGTGTTGCATCCTTTTTATGCCTTTCCTTAAAGACCAGAAGATTGTACAACCCTTCAGAATTAATCATAGCTTCTCTTATAGTGTTTTTAGACTGTTTCTAACTGTTTTTTTTTAAAATTTATTTTATCTAATTATTAATGAATTATGTATTTATTCTTGAACTTTTATGATCTGTAAACACAGTTTGAATAAAGTAATTTCTGAGTTCTGGTGACATTCCAGTTACTAGGCTACACAGCACACAGTGTTTTTTTGTCTTCCAAAAAGAAAGAGCTTTGCTCCAGGCACATTAATGCGGCTGCCTTTCTTTAACATGAAAGAACAAAAACTACAGTGTGCAAGTAAACATCCATAATCTGACACTGAAATGCAAACAAGCAACAATTATTCTAAATGCTGTCTTACCTAGGTGGGCCAACTTAGGGCGAACAAATCAAACACAAGGAGATGAAGGACGGAGCGCTGAAACTGGGGTGGCGAAGTGAGCTAAAGAACGATGATGGATTCAACCCAGATCTGTGACTGGGGGTAAGTGTCTGAAAACTTTCAGCGCTCCGTCCATCATCTACTTGTGTTTGCTTTGTTCGCCCTAAGTTGGCAGGGTATGCCTAGAAGTGGGTCCCTTGCTGACTTTGCCACTGGATTCAAGCTAGCCTGGCCGATGAGGGGTGTTACAGAGAAACCGGTCCCAGGATGCTTGTTTCCGGTCCAGGGAAGACCTGGCTTGGCAGTTCGGGCTGGACTGTTCCCATGAGGAAAAGGGTCAAGACTGATTTGCATATGGCTGGGTCTGAACTGGAGTGGCGAAGTGAGCTAAAGAACGATGATGGATTCAACCCAGATCTGTGACGGGGGTGAGTGTCTGAAAAGTTTCAGCGCTCCGTCCATCATCTCCTTGTGTTTGCAGACTTGAATTGTGATCAACCAATCTTCTAAATCTTTAAATTAAGGATTAAACTGCAAATCCGCATAAAACTTTCCACCTCTAAAATAATATACTGTACCAACACAACAGAATTATAGAAAGGTAGCTGTCAATGAGGTTTGTCAGACCCTATTAAGGGGGCCAACGGGCAGGCGGAGGCTACAGTGTCACAACCGTGGTGGCTTGGGTGGTTTGTTTCTGGTGTCTTGGGGTCTGCCCTAATTTAACTCTGCAAATTGGGCCTGTACTCCCACCCTTTCTGCACTTGACAGAGTGAGCAAGTAGTAGTGTGTAGGGGGCAAGAACTCAAAACATAACAGTCAACCAACAGACACAATAATATACTGTTCCACCCAGTACCAGTCAACCAACAGACACAATAATATACTGTTCCACCCAGTACTCGATATACAAAAAGAGAAGTACTTTAATAGCACAGCAGAATATAATACTACACACAGAAATGGGTTTCAGTTGCAGGCTTCTCCAAAACAATAACCTAGAAATAATTCACATTGCACCTGCACCCACCCATGGTCCTTGTTCAGGAGTGGCAGTTCTCACTGGTTGCAACAGTCTAGCACCATGGCTGCACCTCCCATCCATCTATGGGAACTTAATACTGCAGGGAATCTTAAGACAAGTGTCAGTTCAGGTATGAAAATACTATTTGGCTTTTTGCAGGTGAGGGCACCCACTGTAAGTTCAGTCTATCTTTCTATAGAGATCACAGTGCCACTCATGCCTCCTTTTAAAACGACATTTTAAAGCAAGACACAGTCTCAGTCTCTCAAACACGGCCTTGTGTTTTACCTGTCCATCCCGAATGCAGCTTATCACTGAAATTATAGTGATGTGTCCTTTGGGGTCACATGGTAATGTCCCTAGCAGTGAGAGCAGGGTCGTGGTTGCAGACCCGCCTCTCAGGTCACATCATTCCAAATAAAATACAGCAGGCCTGAGTCCTCTGTCGTCCTTCAGCTGTTCGTTGGCCTCAGGGCTGTTGGGAAGTTCTTTGGCTACATGTTACCTGGGTTCGCAGCTCGACTGCAGCAGCAGAAAGGCTCCTTGGGTCATGGCAGAGATGCCAGATGGGTGAATTGGATCTTGGAGGATTTGTTGCTTCACGCAGTTGGCAAAACGAACTATGCAGGGAAGCCGTGCAACCCCACTCAGCTTGGGTCAATTCCGGGTATACTCCCAAACAGAAGTCAGCCTCTTCTGGGTATTCCACGTACCGGGAACATGGCTGGGCTTCCTCTCCTGGACGGTATCTCTTCCTGCAGGACCAAACACTCTCCTTCCCTCTCTGAGCAAGCAGAAATCTAGGTGAAAGGCAGACACACAGCTTCTCCCATAAGTTGAGCAGACTTAAGGTGATGTGCCCTCACCTCAGAAAAATGGTCTGTCAGACTGACAGCAGCCCTGGATTACAGCAGCTATTAGAGTAATCTGCAAAGTACTGCTTATCTTGGTCAATAGGTACTAGGAACTGGAACAAAGGGGGGTGGTTTGGGTCCCACTTTTATACTGTTTTTTCAGACAGAAGATGTTGATCAACTGTCTACAGTCCTGGAACCAGTTTGAGGGAGTTCCCTTAAAAATTCCACTTTCTGTCTGTAAGTGCAGACACAGCTTTTATGCAAGGTGATAACTCTCACAGCAGGTAGTAAGGATGCTGGCTTCAAGCAGGAGTATACCAAACATGGACACAATGAACTGTGAAAACTCTGCAACTGATTGTCATCAACCTTCTTGAAGTAACAATCCGGCTAAGACAAAATGCAGTCCTACCTAGGAACTTCCTCACCCTCAACGATAGAATGTGCTGACTCACCACTCTCCCCTGCAATCCACCAAAGAGAGTTCTCAGGATAGACTAATTATCCCCTGCTTAAAAGTCCTCATTGACTTTCCAAGGGTAGCCCTGCCTCCCTCATTTCACTGTCTTCGTTTCCTCCCTTCAGCTTCAGGAATGCAGGAAATACACATCTACTGTCTGAGGAAACTGTATCCCTCCTCCATCTTGTGCTATGTCAAACCAGGGGATATTCAAGATGGATCCCACTGGTTCCTGCATTCAGGCTCGCTACAATACGGAGTCCTGCTACCAACCATCCCACACATATATGCATTTGACATACACAGGACATCAACGCAAGGGTCTTGATGTCACATTAAAGCAGAACGTTACATGAGTGGGGCTGGTAGGCCACACACTCCTCGAAACAAAGAAAATGGTCAGCTCAGTTCTCAATTCACAAAAACTGGTGTTCTACCACCAGCAATTTATTCCACCAACCTACAACATGTACAGTATGCCTATGTCAACAAAGAGGGTACACTTGGTTTGCCCCTCTAGGTCCCAGAATGGGTTCCAGACCTTGAAATTACTATGGACAGGCCTAGGCCTCAGCGCTCATGCTCAATTAGCGCGCAGGCTGGGCCAATAAAAAGCCAGCATACCAGTTTCACATGCAATTGGGTTACTCGGTGCAGGGGTGTACACTGGTTTGCCATGCAGGGGTCATTCCTGTCCCAACAGGGTTTCTTTCTACAGAGGGGTTTTAAGTGACATTAGGCATGCCACAGGGGCAAAGATCGAGTTGTCGATAATGCCACTTGGATCTCAAAAACACAAATCTCTTATTGGCCCATGTTCACTTTTATGCTATTTATGGCCCCCACTAGTGGAAGGGTAGATAAATCACAGCGAGAGAAGCACAACACCTAGAGCAGCGTCCCACTCTGTACTGTAAATTGAAAATGTATGTGGTTTTTTATTAGCGAAAAGTAAAGCAGGCATTATCTGGTTTAGATCAGAACCAATGAATATAGAAGTGTGGCTTGAAGATGTAGAGGAAGGGTCACTAGCAGAAGAGATTTGTTAAGGAGGAATGAAAAATTAGAGGAGGACTGAGCTGAATGGAGAGCAGGTCAGTCACCTACTGGGCCCACCAGACACGCTGCTGCCCCGAGCGGACGTTACTAGAGGACAGGAAGCAGAGGTCAAGAGACACATGGCTCAAGGCGTAAAAGCACACACCCCAGGACATACTTTTTGTGTAATCAATCAGAGACATATTTCAGTCACATCGAAGGGATAAGAGATGGACAAAATGCCCAGAGACGGGTGTGAGGCCACAAACCACGAATTGCCTTTATTGTAACGTATTACAAGAATCAATGGGAATTACTGTGATACGAAAAACTAAAAACTAAAATGAGTTCCTCAAAGGTACAAAGCGTCTCCCTATTGCAGTCTTTTGTTGTTAGGGTACATGATCTTGCAGTCCACATTTGTCTTAATTAGCCATTACGTCCACCCCCCCCATCCCTCCTCCCCCTCCCCCCCAATAACATATGGAAAACTCTGTCCTTGGTATTAATAACCTACTGCAGATGCACTCCTTCTACAGGTTGCATTGGTGAATTCAAGAGACTGAGCTGTGTTACCGGTCAGTCCCAATCAAACCCTCTAACCCCTAGTGCTCTTGCCAGCCACCCCAAATGTTATCAAATGTCCCTGGGCGGCCCCTTAGCATAGATCACTCTTTCTGCTTCCATGCACATGCCAATGCCCGAGATGGATGGCTGTTTAGTCGGGTGTTGTTACCTTCCCCACATCTTGGCAATATCTCTATTGGCTGCCATGAAGTCTAGTTTACAAAATAAAAGGTTGGCCCGTGTAAGGTAGACATCAACTGGAATATCTCATAAGAGACATTGAGTTGTTAAAGGGATATCGATATCCATTCTTGCTTCAAGTTCTTTGGTGATGATTCTCCAATAATTACCAAAAGTGGGGCAGTCCCAGGGAGTGGGCGACAGCAGGCATCTCCTATTATGCCTACCATGAAGATAGTGTTTGTAGGTACGATTCTCCAGTCTTGGAGAAAGATGTCGAAGTACGCACAGTGGCAGAAAGAGTAGTCTTGTGGAAGGAAGAAAGGAGAGCGTTATGTAGCCAACCCATAGCAGATGAGGGGACGGGAATACTTGCATCTTTTACTGAACCTGAAACACTATAGGATAATTTTTGGTCGATTTGGTGGTCTACAGATAGTATTGACGGATCTGATACACCACTTCAAAGTAGGGCCTGGTCGTCCCAGTCGCCACAATACCAGAGAAACACAAATTACAGGACATAAGGGTAGAGGTAGATCTCATGGAACTAGTCACTTTAAGGGAAAAAAACAACAGAGGGAGTCAGACAATGGTTATTAAATTAGTTCTGTTTTTGAGAGGTTACATTTGTAAAGCAGTCCTATACAGAACAATATGTACCACTGAATTTACTACACCAGAGGAAATAATGCAGTGCCAGATTAAACCCTGTGGAGACCCCTAGGCAGTCGAAATTTCGGCCTCCTCCCCCTCATAAATTATCTCCTAATACCCAATGCACCGGATGTTTTTACAAACTGCCAACTGCCAGAAGATGAGCTTTTAAGAGACTAACTGTTATGTGAATCGGATGCCTCTTGTTTATGTACTTTAAGTTGTTAATGGGTACATTACATTAATACAGTATTTTCTCTATAGAGTCTTTAATGTAAAGTTTTCGTTTCTTTGAGTGGATTCATTTTTTTCTATCTATTGGAAACAATATTTAAGGAAGCTTGATTGTAATTTTCTTTCAAGATCAAATCAATATTATTTTGATCCGTTGTCGCGGGCCCCTAAAAGGAGTGGGGCGCATAGGCCAGTGCTTACTTTGACTATTTGGTAATCCGGAACTGAAATAATGCAATTGAAATGTTCACAGAGTTATTGATGAAAACAATGTTATTTTGCCAGACTGTTCGATAACACTTGTAAAAAAAAAAAAAAACTAACTGCCAATAAAGAAATATTGAAAGAGAAAGATTCCTCAGTCTCAGTCTCTCCCGTCTCGTTGCTGGGTCCCCTCTCAGAGCAAACCCCCATGCATTACCTGTTTGCAGCTGAGCAGCCCATCAGTACGACCTAGCATCTGGGAGTGCTAGGACCCCATTATACATGGATCGTATGCAATCCGGGGTGTGTCCACATCCCATAGTAGGGCACGGCTGATCCGGTCAGTCTTATCAAAGTATGGATCGGGTATTATAAAAGGTTCATTTAGTAGCAAGTACAGCAGTTTTGGAAACATGACTATTTATAATGTTGCTGCTCTCCCCGTTAGGGACAGCGGAAGCCTTTTCCACCTCTGCGAAGCCTGGTGTTCTCAAAGGACCATCTAATATTACTGATTGGGAGCCATCCCAATCCCTAAATAGCGGAATCAGTCAGTTGGGTGTTTTCCCAATCACTAAATAGCGGAATCAGTCAGTTGGGTGTTATCCCAATCCCTCAATAGCAGAATCAGTTGGTTGGGTGTTCTCCCAATCCCTAAATAGCGGAATCAGTCGGTTGGGTGTTCTCCCAATCCCTAAATAGCGGAATCAGTCGGTTGGGTGTTATACCAATCTCTAAATAGCAGAATCAGTCGGTTGGGTGTTCTCCCAATCCCTAAAGAGCGGAATCAGTCAGTTGGGTGTAATCCCAATCCCTAAATAGCGGAATCAGTCAGTTGGGTGTTATCCCAATCTCTAAAGAGCGGAATCGGTCAGTTGAGTGTTCTCCCAATCCGTAAATAGCTGAATCCGTCGCTTGTGACTGTCAAGTTGTTGTAAGAGTCACTCAAATGTTCCCAGGTGCCCGTTGCATGTAATACCAATTTATCCTGCATACCAAGAATTTATCAAAGGACTGGAACATAGGTAAAGCCAAAGGAATGACCATCCCCGGATAAAATACAGCAGAATATCATCTGCATAAAGGAAGATGTTTTTCCGACTGTCCCATAACATCAGGGAATCCTGCTGTGTCTGCCTGTAGTCTAACCCAAAACACTAAAGGCACTGTGCAGGGGGCGAAGAGAAGGGGTAACACCCTTGCCTAGTGTCTTGCCCCAGGGAGAATATGGCTACTGTTACTCCATTAACCTTCACAGATGCCCTTGGTGCCTTGTACAGCAGTGCCACCAATTTATGCCACTGGGCATACTTTTTAGGCCCTCTGTGACACCCTCGGATATTCTAAATCAGTCGCCTAAATTTGCCAAATAAAAAGCATAATAGCTAGTGTCCTAGCTCCCTTCCCCACCACCCTCAGGAGTGTTCTCTGCACTCAAATCCAAAACACATCTGGCGTTCTTCCACCCTTCCCCATCACCATAAGTATTGCCCTCCTCTCTCCCACCCAAACAGTAGCGGCTGGCATGGAACGAGAGTGGAAAGACGGGGGGTTCACTGGGGGTACAACATTTTTTTAAAACACCTCCTTGCCACGTCTGGAGTCTTCAGTCATCTCTCCTCCGCTGTCCCTCGTCGTCGCTCTGTGGCCGGAACCAGGAAGCACACTGGCTCCCTCCCCTAGGCCAATCACAACGCTGCAATGCAGCATTGTGATTGGTCTTAGCCCTGTGTTTCGGCACTCAGACAGGGAATGGGAGGCTGGGCGTGTTCCCCACCAGGCTGTGTAATGCAGCCTGGTGGGGAACATGCAAAGGACGTATGACTGTTTGGCCAGCCCAAGAGGGCCGACCAAGCAGTCATGCGCACTATGGAGGGCAGCAACAACTCTTCCTCCTGGACTTCACGGGAACCCAGCCCTGCCCCGCCCCACCAAACCAGGTTGATACTAAAAATAAAATGATAATAATAGAAATAACTTCTGTTATTATCATTTTATTTTTGCTTTTACACTGCTCCGAGAGTAGTGGGGCGACGCTCCTTCGCCTTAGCAGAGGAGCCGCCACTGCACCCAAAGTATTGAAAGAAATCACATCTGGGGTCTTGCCGCCCACTCTCTCCACCCTACAGTTGTCTCCTCCCAGCCCAAACATTAAAAAACAATACCTGCCAAAGCACGGACTAAAATCCCTTTCAGTTTCCCTGCCTCACCTGCATCAGCGAAGACTCGGGAGGTAGCATCCACCAGCACACTGACATCAGAGCCCAGCTCTTCAGTGCTTTGACATCAGAGCAGCGTATAATTATAAGCATGGGGAATGGCTCACTGAGAGCGGGCCATTATAGCTGGTTATTGGATGTTTTTTCTTTGCATCTATCCACCTACTTTTAAATCCTACAATTTATCTGTGATCACCAGAATTAATGAGTAAAGTATGAGTTTTATTTTTCCCAGGACTTCAGTAAAACAGACACTTGCGTACCCCTCCTGCCAAAGTATATATGTATGATCTTAATGTCTGACTCACAATGACAGCCAGTAGTGTGAAGAGGGTTTAGAAACCTGATTGTATGGCATATCTGATTCTGACACAGATAGACACAGGGTCTCATTTCGCCCCCATTTGTCTCAGCCGCCTCATTTATAGTGCTGTGGAAGACGGAATTCTCTAAGGCAAAGCAGAGTAGGGCTTTGCCATTGTGATCTCTCATTCTGCAGACCCAGAGCTGCTGGAATGGGCTACCAATGTAGGGTGGTCCCTCCAACATCATTTCTATCAGCGTCCTTTCACTCCGGGTCCACCATGTAAACCATGGTGATCAGACAGTTCAAAGTCCATAAATGCCCCCCGTGTGCTGTGAGAAAACTCCTAGTGCATAGCAGACATTAATTATATTATCGCTAAGGATGTCCTCTTGCTTTGGGGCCGATCAGCATATTTTCATTAAAAGTGCTTGGATATTCTCCTACTAGTGCAATGTGTGCAGCCCAAATGAGAGGTAAATCACTGTTACAGCTTAGCCACAGGATTACTCATTGATGCAACTTTTCTGACAGGCTCTACTGTAACTGTGTTTTTCCAGGATCCTTTCATTAAATTTGATATTTAGACAGAAAACCCAAGCCCAGATCCTATTCATCGCCCTTCCCTAATGTACAAATACCCTCCCTGAGGATCCATAGCCTTAGTCCAGACATGCATCCAAAGAAATAGTCCAAGTCCGGATATGCAACACGTAAAGCCTGGAAAACGTTCTGGGCATGTTGTTTGAGGATACAAGTCATGTGAAGTTCTACTTTCGATTCAGCTGTTGCTAAAACAAGTCCAAGTACATGGAGTACAATTCTGAGACAGCTTGAAGGTTTTTAGAAGGACCCACCTTAAAGGTTTTTGCTTTAACTCAATGAAAGGGAGAAAATTCAGATCCTGTAATCCCATTAATGTTATTGTTTTTCCCTTTGGAGAGACTATAATAAAAAAAATTAAAAAACTATTGATAGCATGGTTTGATAGGCTTGCTCTGGATAACACGTTTCATAGAAAAGTTTGCAAGTAGGATCATAGAAGTGAAAGAAAGTCTGTGGCAACACCATGGAAAAACCTAAACAAAAGAATGACTTGAGCAGCCATGAGAAATACTATACTGAGATCAGGAAACAAAATTTTCCTGGTCTTACTACACATTCATTACCCTGTTGGCCACTCAGGAATTCAGCCCTTCAATCTCCTCGTTGTTTGCAGGCACAGACTGCCTGGTCTAGAAATCCAAAAACACATCAACATTAATGCTTTCAGCCAACACACAACTAAGTAAATCTCCCCACTCTATAAAAAGAGCTTACCCCACGCCCTTGACCAAGGAAACCCTTACCATTCAAAAAATCTGAAATATCGAAAGCATCCAATCTAATATAGTTCCCACCTGAAATCAAGCTCAGAGAATGCAGTGGCAGAGACCCAAAAAGGCACTGGCGGCAAAAATCACACTTCCCAGTGGCCGCCCAGCATGTCGGGCCTACTACTGCAGGCACAAATGGGCCATCATCCAAGCAAAAGAAGACTCATTTCAAACCTGCATATAAGAGCAGATACTTTGTTAAAAGCAGAGCACAGAATGCACACCCAGAGGACAGCATGGAACATCACGGAAAACTGAATGGAACTATATTTTAAAGAAGCATTGAGCAATGAAATACCCACTCAAGACAGGAAGTCTTGGACTCAGAGATGAGAACACAGACTCTGCCTCCCTGTCACATGTGTTCTGTCTCTGTGGCAAAGGACATTGGGACAGGGAGACAGTGACACTAGGATAGGAATACATAAGACACTAGGGTATGTAGACATGGACACTGGGACAGGGAGGCACGGACATTGGAGCATGGATACATGGACATCGGAGAGAGAGAGAGAAAGGTAGAGATAGAGAGTGAGAGACAGAGAAGTGGCAGAACTGAGGTGGGAGACACAGCACCACAACCGAGAGACACTGACTCTGGAATAGGCAGACGCAGATTGTGAGACATTGATACTGGGATATGAAGAGATTAACACTAGGGCGGGAAGACAATCTTAGACAGCGAGACACCGGAACAGTGATGGGGTGATTTGGACAGTGACACTGAGGCAGGCTGGCATGGAACCAGGCAGATATGAACACTGACTCATGGAACACAACTCAGCAAACAAACACAACCCAGAACCCCCACATCAAAGGGGCCAAGCATTGGCCGACACTGCATTCTATAAGTAACATTACAAGTAGCAGAACACAGAATCACTCAAGGAATGAGCCTGGGAACTCGTGGTAGAGACAAAGGCGAGCGAGCACAGGGTACAGAACATGAAAAGACCAAAAGAAAGAAATGTAGAAATGCAAACTGAGGGAGCATAGAAAGACCTCGTGAATGAACACATACAAAGTAGGAAGAGGAGCATCCAATTAAAAAGAGAAAAGTGTATGCCCATGATAACAGAACAAGAATGTCGAGTTGACATCACCAACAGAAGCGTGCAAACAACAAAAAGAACTGAAGCACGTGGTCAAATGTAGGCATCAAAGAAGGAACATTGTAACCTCAAGTAACATCAACGTTAAAACCGTGCAATGCATGTAAGCAACCTACAAAGGAGCACAGAAAAAAGGAACACATGAGGAGAGCACTAATGCAGAGAGAAGGAGCATACAAACATAAATGGAAGGAGCCTGGGTGGAAACACTAAGGGAAAGAGCACAGAAAGTCAGATAG
Source organism: Calotriton arnoldi (assembly GCA_963921515.1). Classification (NCBI taxonomy): domain Eukaryota; kingdom Metazoa; phylum Chordata; class Amphibia; order Caudata; family Salamandridae; genus Calotriton; species Calotriton arnoldi. The sequence continues at coordinate 841,383 of CAWUFW010000880.1, forward strand.
GATTTAAAAAGGATAGAGAGTTCGCAAAGAACGGGAACAGCACAGAAAGCATGCACACACTGGGGAAAGACAAAGATGCATTAAAGACTTGAGCATGGTATCGCCAATGGGGGCTTTGAAACGCCAAAGAAAGGAAAATGGAACTAGCTAGTCAGATAAAGACATCATGGGAAGAAGTATTTAAACACCAACAGAAAAGACATGACCCACAAAGGAGAGGTTCATGGAAACAACAAGAGAAGGAACACGAAGACAGCAAGAAATCCTGCAAACAACAAAAGAAAGGGCATACAGTGCTGTGAGAAGGAATATAGTAATAGAAAAGGAACTGGGCCTGGACCACTACATAAGGGGCTCTAAATCAATGAGAGTTGAATCAAAGAAGCACCAAAGAAAGGAGAATAGAAACATAACAAGAAGCAATGCAATACCAAGGTAAAGAAATGGGAGAATTGTGGGGGAAGCATGCATGGGAAAAGGATGAAAAGTGGAAGGACCCCACAGGACAGATGTTGGACATGCTGCAGAAAAGACCAAGGGTGCAAGGTAAGATCAAGAGTGGTGGCAGTAAGGTAAGATGCATGCGAGCCCCTTAAGAAGCAGAGGGCATAGGCACCATGCTGAGAAGCGTATGCGCTCTGCAGGGATAAGAAAGTGGGCGCCGAAGGAAAGAGCATTTAATTGCAAAGGAGAAGCCCTAATGGAATGAACGGAGAACCATAGAAAGGGGTAGCAAAGAGCAGAGCGTGGAGGCAGCATGGAAAAAACATGGCTGAACTGTAGGAAGAAGCACTGAAACACCAAGGCAAGAAGCCTGGATGATCAATCCAAGTGAGGATCCGCGGAAACATCATGGAAACAAGGAAGTGCTGTTGCAGAAAGACTCAACAGTGGCAAAGAGCACTGAGGCACAGCTGAGTCTAGAAAACTCATGGCAACAGAAGGGAGTACCTCAAGCGAGAAGTACAGGGTCAGTGTGGGGCGGAGGAAGGAACGCCATTAGAAGATTAATGAAAGAACTGTAGAATGGGAGCACAGAAGGGTTATGGGAAGGAGTGTGAGGCACTGCAGCAACAAGAAAACAAAACCTTAAATTAAGGACCATCTTCCTTAAAGAGTACAATGTATCCCCATGCACTGTATTTTCAAGCAAAGGCACAGCATGAGGAACAGGTAGGGTTTGCCCCTTTAGCTGTACTCCCAAAGAAATCCCTTTGTACATACACCCACAGGACACGCAGAGTGTTGTCATAACTTCCACTGCTCCCCACTGAAGACCTCCTTTGTCCTCAGAGTTCTGCATTCATTTCACTATCATGATTTTCATGCATTGCTCTTCACAAAATGAGTTCCTTTCCGTTCCACTGTCTTCATTCCTTTGCTTCATCTCTGTACGCCACCATCTAAGCATTTTGCTATGTTCACATCCTAGTGTATTCCACCAGGTGCCATAAGAAGCACTCAATACCACACTTACCTGCTAGTAATCTCCTGCCAATCGTGCCCCTCATCAGGCCCTCTTCAGAGGTAAGACTTCCCTTGATCCCCCCCAAAAAGAGTAATCTTGGGCCCCCTCTTTTTAAAACCATCACATGTGACCTCCCCTTCGTCTCCTACATAGACCTGCTATGTGCCCATTATATTCTTTCTGTCATTGACCCCATTGCCGATCTGAATTACGTTGCCCAACTCTCACACAGATTTGACATCTAGATACCCAAGGCTGCACTATCCATTGCCATTACTCTGAGTTGTGTAAAGCATGTTCACCCGTCTCGCTGCATCCCATGACCATAAGCATGTTGTGTACCGCCAACATCTGTGGAGGACCCCCACAGTGTCATACATTCCCTCACCAAGCTACTCCATGGTGCGTCTATACCTGGTAATGCTGCTGCTGCCCTTTGTCCTTCTCGATACCAAGTGGTCCCTCCGAAGGATAAGCTGGGTGCTTGAGAAAACCATCCAAGGGAAAGACTTAAGGCAATGGGTGCGGTGCGGTGCGTAATGCTGCAGCTGAAGGTTCACCAAGTCCAGCTTCCAATTCAAGGCAAGGCTTCACTTATAAGATTCCAAAATCCACCTTGTGTTCTGTTGCGCGATTCTGAAGCTCAAGGACACCTTAATTCAGGGGTCCCACACTCATGCAATTCTGGGGACACCTAAAAACCCAAATCCCAGGCTCGTGCAATACTGGGCGTCCATATTTAATACCCTGAACCCCCAGTTCCACAGTTCTGCAACGCTAGAGAGACAATAAATCCTGGATCCCACTTGGGCGAAGTTGCAGTCCGTGAACACCACAAGCCTTGGCTCTTCCTCAAGCACTTAACCACAGGAACCGTAAAGTTCTTCAATTCCCTGTTCCCACTTGTGGCAACTCAGGCCTCGATCCAGAAGTACATATGTGCGATGGTGCCGTTGGAGAACACCTCAAGGCTTCAACTTCTTCAGCCCTGGTCAGACCCTTCACATGGAGGCGCGGTTAGACGACACTCAAGCCATGGCTGTCAGATGCTACAGACACTCCTGATACCCGAGAGTCCTGGTCCCCTCTCTGTCCAATCAACAGCACCAGATTCTATTTAGAGTTTTCCTGATTGAGTGATGAGGTGGGCCAATCTCGGGTCGTGGCACTGGACACCCGAAGTCCTTGTCCCCTCTTGTGGGGTGCTGTAGTCAGTCACTGGTTGCTGCTAGTTCTAAGCCCACCCGCAGGACGGGGGCTGCTGAAATCCTCTCGTGAATGCCACACGTGATTAGAGCTCACAGGGCAGACGGATTAAAGGCTCCGAGCTTCCCTCGCCGCAGGGGCGGCGGCTCTGTGCACGAGCTCTTCTGCAACGCACCTTACAGCTCATTATCTCCTTTTCATGCAATGATGCACAGAAAGGCTCCGCAAAAGGGAAACTCGCAGAGAAAAATGATGCATGCATTGTCATTGTGCATATGAAACCTCTGCAAAAGGTAAACGTGCAGAGAAAAAGCAGTCTGCATTTTCTAGCAAGGCTGGTTTCTATTTCAGTGAAAATTATCCCAGTATGCGTTAAAAATCATCTCGCAACGAGCAATAAAACTTTGCATCGGCAAAGGCCAGGAAACATGCTGAGTCCGCAAAGGGCAAGAATATGAAATTTAGCAAACTTTGCCTGTGAACAGAAATGCATTAAAAGTCGTATTTCATATGTACTTTATTTGCAAGAGCCTTAAGACTCTACAATACATTTCCCGTGAGGTACTTTGACATTTCAGGAAGAATAATGTTGCCTTTTTAATACCCAAGGAGAGCAGGAAAATGGCATTAACCCTAGACTGAATTAAGGGCTTAAGTAGCTCAAACTACACTCCCCTCCACCACCCGCCCCAACCCGTGATGATGATCACCTGTGCCTTCTGCCCACAGCCCCTACCCCCGAGCTCATTCCTTCCTCCTGAAGCTCGCATGTGTGAGGAACTGACCAAAAAAGAAAGAAAAACAAAGAATAATGATTGCAACGAGAAAAGGGAAGAAGAAAGGAGAAAAGAATGTTGAGGTAACAGGTGGCAGGAGAAGCGAAGCAAAACAAGGAGAAAGAGAGAGAGAGAAAGAAAGAAGGCGGGAGTGAAAGAAACGCGCGCAGGCAACAGAAAGGGTATGAAAAGGTTGAGGGAGTGCAGAAACAAAAGGGAAGATCTTGATTCTTGAGGATGAGAGAAACATTCCCAGAGAAGACTGTGAGGAACTGAAACGAGGAAGGGAGGGAGAGGATGCAAGAGAGGAACAGATGCGAGAATAAAAGACATATATACACCAAAGAAGATGTAGACGAAGGAACTGGACAATTAAGGCAGACGGAGGAAGATAAAGAGGAAACACGCGTGAGAGTTCGCATGACAAAGTGCAATATGGAGACGTAGATGAAGAGAGGGCGTATAGAAAGTGCATGTAAGGACGCAAGAGACGCTGTGGGAAGAGGAAGCGGGGCAGGACATGACACTGGGTGACAGTCCCGGATTGGCCCGGACTGTCCCGTTTTTTCATGGACTGTCCCGGCGTCCCGACACTTTTTTCATGGTACAGGCTCACGTGTCCTCCGATCCTCTCTTCTTAACACAGGAAGCTGAGCTGTTTAAAAAGCCATCTGCCGAAGGACTGTGTCTTTGTGTGTGTATATATATGGGAAAGTGATCTTAAATATTTTTAGTGAAGTCCTTTTGTGACCGTGATCTTCTTGGCCCCCGTAGTCTTATTTTTATGTCTTCGGCCGTCCCGGTTATTCATTCTGAAAATCTGGTCACCCTAGTGACAGAGGGCGACGAGGCGCCTTTCTGTGAGGTATAATCACCCTGAGGCCGGCGATGACGGTGGAGGTCACTGAGCTAATCACCTCACTGCTGAAGCAGCGCACTCGGGGATGATCCATTTACCACTGAGTGGATTTCAGACTGCGCCTAATCCAGGCCGCACTGGCGCGGCACCCAGAGGAGGCGAGGGGCGCGAGATGGGGCGAGGAGAGTGCAGCCGAAGAGAGGGGCAGAATACTAGGAGAGAGGGTAGGAAAAAAAGCGGAGAGAGGGCAGGCGAAAAGAGAGCAGGGCTTTAAGTGGGATGAAAAAACTGGGGGGTCTCATAAAAGGGCGTGGCCAATGTAATTAAGGGCGTGGCTTAAAACACGTAAACTAAAAATCTGTCTTTAGCATACTGTGTGCCGCCGGAGTTGTAGTTTGCTGTTTCTATCATTGCATCCAGATATGATACAACAAGTAACATCATACTTACAACAAGTCAGGACTATTGGCTTTGTCAATGGTTCTTAGTTGCACAAGATAAATAAGCAGCAACTATGGCTTGTATATAATATTGAAAAAGCTTCCACTTACAGCCCTGGTGACACCATGACAATGTTGCTGCTCCTGTGTTTCAAAACGAGTAGGGAAATCCAGAGAGAAAATGACTCTCTTCAAAGGATTTCCCTTCCCCTAAAACGCTCACCTGGCATGACGTCATGCCCTAACTTCTCCACTAGTGAGAAGAGAGCAGTGTGAGCAGCGCACATCGATGTGCCTGCTGTCACTGCAGTCAGGAAAAAAACGGACCGCATGTGCCAGGACAAAACAGAGCCCGATAGAGACCCGTTTTGAGGCCTTCTCAAAAAAACTGCCGGTGCTCAGACCCGGTGAGACCCGGCCCACTTAAAGCCCTGGGGGAGAGAGTGGATGAGCACTGGAGGTTAGATGTGGGTGAGCCAATACATTAACTGTGAGAGCCGAGCCAAGGGCCTGGCATGGCTCTTAGAGCCGGTGTTCGCGCCCAGCCCTGAAAATGGTTGCCATCTAAAATCATATACAACAAATATCACGTTAAGTATAAGGTCTCTTCGAAATTCAAAAACGTGTATTTTTTTTAACACGTGGAAGCTTTGACATTGATACATTACATTATAAGACAATACTGAGAAGTATTATTAAAAGTGATAGTTTTTAAACATTAATCATTAGTTTACTATGGAGCAAGACAGTAGTCATGTAAACACTACATATTATACATCAACATTATAGTCTATTCAATCAAACACAATAGGTTTCTGTACAACTGGTATTCAAGTCTTCAAAAGTGCCTTGATATGCGATAATGAAGATAAAAGAGCTTTGGTAAAATAAAATATTTACCTAAGATCACACAATTTAAGTGGGAAGCCGCAAATTGTCCAGGTTTTCTGGTTTCACTTTGTAGAAATCAGCCACTACTTGGGTATCTATTTGTCTTTCCTTTTCTGTTAATTCACTGGTTTTGCATGTTTGGGCATTTTTCAGTAGTTTTATATAGCGCCAACTGGAACCGAAGGTATTGGAGGCTTTTGCTTGGCACCAGTTACATTAGATAAGGTCACATTCATTGTGTATAGGCACTGGGAGATTAAGTGATTCTTTCAGAATCACAGGATGTTGAGCCGATGCAGAGACTCAAACCTGGGTCCCTACTTACAACGTATGCAGCTCTGGTCATAACGCCACATCCTGGGTAGAGCGAGAGTGGCGTCAGAAACCACTTGACAGCTTAGCTCGTTATGGGCTTGAGCTGTGTATAACAGAACCTCGTGCTGAGCCAGAGCCAGGCTTCAGGCTCGAGCCTGGCCAGGGGCGTAGCTAGGCCTTAGGCTGCCCGTGGCGGCCCCTGCGTTTGACGCCCTCGGCAAAATGATAGAAGAGGGGGGGGGGGCCTGAGGGGGTGGTAGCGGGCGCGGCCGATTCTTGCGGCCGCAACGGCCACAGGTAAGAGCGGGTGAAGGGGGGCCGGCTGCCGCCCCAAAACTCGTGCCGCCTGGGGCGGTCCGCCCCCATCGCCCCCCCCTAGCTACGCCACTGAGCCTGGCTCTAGCTTTCAGTGGCTCGCCCACCTCTACTGGAGGTGCGAGGAGAGCAGGAGAAGAAAGGTTCAGAGCACTGGAGGAGCGCAAGCAAAGGAAGCCAGGAGACAGTAGGAAAAGAGAGGGAGAGTAGTACTGACCGGAAGGGAAGGTAAAGGGAGGGAGGAGGGGTCAGGCATACAGGAAGGCAAGAGAGATGGTGACCAATTGCAATTGAAAAGGAATTTATTACATTTTTATATTTCACATAAAAATATTTCTATAGAACATTTTTTGTAAAAAAAAAACCAAAAACAATTAATAAAAAATTGATGTTGCCAATTAATTTTTGAGGCCATTACCTGCTGTAGTGGGTGGAAGCCACTACCTGGGGCAGCTGTTGTCATAAAAGGGGTTTTCTCACAGACCGCGCTCCCTGAAGATGAGATATCGGGCAGTAGGAGGGTAGCCGGCCTGAGTTCAGCTTGTGGCAGAAAGAGCTTGTAAGAAATTGGGTTGTTAGTTGAGGGGGTAGGTACCCACCTCAGGTACTAACCACAATCCTTGTTAGGGTGAATCAAGAAAGTCATTAAATTAACCTGGACTCAACATCCTGGTAGCTGTGACACAGAGCAGACAGGCTTGAATTGGAAGCAATGTGTAAAGTATTTATGCAATACTAAAACAGTAATAAAATGGAAATGCAAAACACTAACACTCCCAAATGAATTAGCAAAATAAAGCAACATTTTACAGTAAAAATGATGCCAAATGACAAAAATCCAATAAGAGAAACCAGAGATATTCGTTTTTAGAAGTTTTAAATAGGACTATTGTCAAAAAGCACAATGTGTCAATGATAGTCAATGGTCATGGTAGGCCAGAACCTAGGCACAATTTGACACGGACCGCAATGGAGCACGAGTCTGATACACCAACCAAGTTCGTCTTGGTGGAAGATTTTACCATAAGACTTTACTCCTTTCAGTCCCAATTCACCAAAGGAGAACACTTCTAAAGCACCACAGTACATCAGAGGAAACACTTAGAGACTCGCAGAGTGTCAGACAGAGTCCAGTATAGGTCCAGTTGCCACTGATTAGCAGCACAATTTCAGGAAAGTCAGTTTATAGCTTGTATCCATGTAGCTTGAACAGGAGGTCAGCCTTATTACCTTTGGAGTCCACTTCTTTGTCCTGTGTACAAGAGGGAGAGGAGGTCCAGTCTTCTAGGCTCTTTTTAGGTCTCAGACAGTAGGTTCAGTCCTCTTCTAACCTTCCACAGGTGCAGGAGTGTTCTGAAGTGGGTACCTGGAGTTGACCAGTTATATATGGCACAGGCTAGTGGTTGGAAGTGACCCCTGGGAACGTATTAACCAATGAGGTAAAGGTTTCCAGGGCACCATACCACTTTGAGCATTTTCAAGGTGGCTGAAGTCTTTAGCCACAGTAAACATGGGCTCTGAAGATTGGGGATGTGTGTGGGGAGGGTACTATGGTCCTAGTGTCTTTCCACATTTAACACACAAATTCAGTTTTCGCCAGTTCCTGTACCCCAACAAGTTTAGAGACAGAAGACTGGTAGAACAAAAGCTACATTCTCTACAACCAGACAGTGATATACATACAGGTATTTTGAAATACAGGTATTTGTAAAGCGCAAACAATTACCCCTAAAGGTGTCAAGGCGCTGGGGGCCGTTGGGAACATTAAGTGAGCTATTACCCAGAGTCACATGGAGCTGGGCTGAGCTGCCGCCAGGAATCGAATCGTGCGCCCTGGTGTTCCGGAGTCAGCCGCCCTGGCCGCTGCGCCACACCTCTTCCACAGAGTGTTTTGGCATTCTCTTTCCCTCCTTTGAAGTGAGCCCCAAATGTTATATATAAAACCCTAGCACACCTATCAAGCAGGTCTTGACACTCCAACAGGATCTGACACTTAGATGTCAACAAGAGGCCCACTGTGATGGGGTCAGTCTGGCTGGCAGGGATAAAAGAAGGGTGCAGGCCTGGGTATTAGCTACATATGCTTGTGGCAGGGTAGGCCTCTTTGAAGCTGAACAAGGGACTGAGCACAACCTCCATGCCATCCTATTAAGGGGTGGAGAGCACCCCCCCCTACATCTAAGGCCAATTATCCCTGTCATGAGAGCAGTTCACACCTCCCTGTGCGGGAGCCATCAGCAGTCATGTGACAGTTGGAAGTCACAGAAAGGCCGTGTGGGCTTCAGGCAGGGAACAAGCAACTTTTTTAAAGTAACTTTTCTTTAATATTTAGACAAAGTTTGACTTTATCCTTAAATTGGATTTTGTTTAACAATTAGAAAAGAGCCCTTGACATATTTTTCAAGCTGCTACCTAACCAAAATTATCATTATAAGTTGTAATAGTGCCTTCTCACGGAAGCCGCCAGACTTGCCACAGTGAAAATAGCTTTTAGGCTTTTTCACTGTAAGGACATGTGGAACCAGTGCTTAATTTGTGCAGGCGATTTACGGTGCTCAGCACCAGCACTTATTTTACAGGTCCGTTTCTCCGCTGTGGGCCGATAATTACTACAGATAAATGTACCTGTCCTTCAGAGTGCCTGCCTGGTATGTCTTCAGCTGGGCCACCCTGGTCTTGGCAAGATGAATGTGCATCATCACGTTAATTATGGCAGGATGACTGCCTGTCACGAAGACCATCATTTTCACTCAATTTTACTGATTGAATAATTGGGTCTAAGGCCTGCCGTCTGGCTTCCGTGGCTGAGCTGGGGTGAAGCAGGCTGTGACAGAGATAACGCGGGATACACTTTTCTGTGAAGGTACCATTGTGCAGAGCAAATTAAAAGTATGTACGCAGCGCACCTTTAGCTAGTCTTGCTGCCCGGAAATAAAACTGGTTGGCGTAATTCTGTGTTGTTGTGCTTGTGACTCACCACCAACTTCAGTCGGACCACTCCCCTATCATTGTACTGCACTGCACTGGCTGTCCTCACTGTTGGGCCCCCCTTGAGTCTGGCAACATTATGTGGTCGGGGAGCAGGTGAGCAGCAGGCACGGCACGGCATGATAAGCCACTGCTCTGCACAGATTAATTACGCCACCAACCATCACTGTGTGAATCTGCTGTGACCAGCTATCATCTATCGCAAGCGAGTAACCAAAGGAGAGAGAGGCCATTATCGGCGCTAGGCCCTTGCTGCTTCTTGTCATGTGTTTGGGATAGAGATACCTTGAGGCCTTCCATAATTGCCGGCGTAAAGGCATGGGAACGTAATTGTGGCAGTCTTAACAATTATTGTTTGTAATATTTGTGAATGGACGTTGTGCATGCACTTTTATATGTATTGCTTTTTGTGCTCAAGTAAGTGTGCACACACATTCGCTTATTAAAATAAAAAGACTGTGAAGCAAGTGCAAATGGGAGCGGGCGCCCTTTCCTAAAAATTTGTATTTTCACATTTACACCGGCAATTTGTCTGACTAACGCCTTTATAGGGGATTCGTTTAGTCTAACCTGTGTTATAAATATTTATACACACACAAATCCACCTGCTGAGATGGCAAATATTCAGGCTGAAATAGCAAAAAAAGAAGACCAATGTATTCTGTATTTTCGTAAAGGGCACATCATAGCAGACACTAAGCTATTTGTACCATTTTCCAAAAGGAAAAAGATATTTAAATCGGCAGGCTATCTACCTAGCTAAATCTTTGGCTCCCCTGCCCCGTTTAGAGGTGGGGAACTGCAGACTAATCAATCAATCAGGATTTATAGAGCGCTGCTTATCATCCGTGAGGGTATCCAGGCACTGGGGGGGGGGAGGTGGGGGGTGTAGAGCTGCTGCTGAGGGATATCCATTGAGCAACCAAGTCTTCAGGCCCATCCTAAACTCCTGCAGGGTCGAAGCTGTTCGGAGGGGGAGGTTGTTCCAGGACTTTGCAGGTAGGTGGGAGAAAGCGCGGCCACCGCTCCTGCTTCTGCGGATACATGGTGTGTGAGCCAGGGAGAGAGATGTGAAGCGCAGCTGTCTGACGGGCTGGTGGTAGTTATCTCTGTTGCTGAGGTAGGCTTGACCCTAGTTGTGGAGGGCCTTGTGGGCGTTGGTGAGTAGTTTGAACTGACACCGGTTGTTGATGGGGGGCCAGTGTTGTGCTTAGGTGGGGGGTGATGTATGTTCACCTTGGGATGTCGAGGGTGAGCCTTGCTGCTTCATTCTGAATGGTCTGGAGTCTGTTTAGAAATGGTGCAGCGATCCCCACATAGAGGGCATTGCCATAGCACATGCGGTTGGTAATGAGTGCCTGGGTGATGGTGCATCTGGTGTTGGTGGGGAGCCATTTGAATATTTTCTTCAACATGCGTAGGATGAGGAAACATGATGACGAGACACCGTTTATCTACTTCCTCATCATGAGCTTGCTGTAAAGTATGATGCCTAGGTTCTTTGCGTGTTCTGTGGGTGTGGGGCCAAGTTGGGTTGGCCACCAGGAATCGTTCCAACAGGAGGTATTGCTCCTGAATATGAGTACCTCAGGTTTGTTGATGTTGAGTTTGAGGCAGTTGTTCTGCATCCAGCTGGTGGCGCTGGTCAAGCACCTGTGAAAGTTTAATTTGGTGGTGGGGTCTGAGGACAGGGATAATGAGCTGAGTGTCGTCCACGTAGGATATAATGTTCATTTCATGGGCTCTGCCAAGAGTGGCCAGCGGGGCCATGTTTGTGTTGAAAAGGGTGGGGTTGAGAGATGACCTTATTGGGACACCACAGATGATGTCCTTTGGGCCCGAAGAGAAAGGCAGGAGGCTGATGCCCTGGGTTCTACCGGTGAGAAAGGACACAATCCATTTATGGGCTTTCCCTTGGATTCCCATCTGGTAGAGACCCTATAGGAGGGTGTAGTGTGACACTGTGCCGAAGGCTGTGGTGAGGTCGAGGAGGTTCAGGGCTGCAGTCTCTCCCTTGTCTAGGAGAGCCCTGATGTCATCGATAGCTGCGATTAGAGCAGTTTCCGTGCTGTGATTTGAGCGGAATCCTTATTGGGAAGGGTCCAGGAGTTTGTTGGTTTCCAGGTGATTGGTGAGTTGGATGTTAAGTGCTTTCTCCAGGACTTTTGCTGGAAAGGGGAGCAGGGAGATTGTCAGGTAGTTTTTGAGTTCTGCCGGGTATGCAGAGGCTTTTTTTTAGGAGCAGTTTGACCTCTGCGTGCTTCTAACCCGCTAGGATGACGGCGGAGGTGATGGAAGTGTTGAGGATGGTGGTGAGTTCTTTGCTGATGGAGTTGTTTCCTTGTTGCAGGGACTCTGTGCAAACATAGAACTATGCATAGGATTATGGGACCTTAGTATGTAGGGACTGAGTCATCCTACCACCTTAGTACCCCTGAGCCCGGGACCGACTAGCTATAGTGTCTCACTTGTCCTCCTACTCACTCACAGAGGAACAAGTGATTAGACACCCCAGAACACAACATTCCCGACTCTCTCAGGAATCGCGGTTGCAAGACACACCCTTTCGCTCTCACTCTTGTACTCGTCCACAAAAATATCTGACAGACACGAACAAGTTTAAAATATTTATTTTAACTAATGTGCTCTAGTATGCAGTATAAGTGCTGCAATAAGCAGAAAAATGCGTAACACAAATACGGTCAGCATAGCAAGTAGTCCGTAAATCATAAAAGGAGCTGTCATAGTGAAAGACAGCATAGCCTAACCTCCCTCCCCTTTTACAGAAGCAGGATGATTATATATTAGAAGATCTCTGGGCGTTATCTACAGACCCCGTACCTCAGTCTATAGATGGAAGATCTACATTATAGGTGCTGTCATGCTCGTCTCCCTGGAAAGGTCCCTCTCCAAGTGTGTACTACCTATCCGTGTATTCCAATAAGACCAAAGTACGTATTACCAAACAACAGCTGCATCTGTATGTTTTGTCTAGGTGCTAGGGCCTGACCAGAACAGAATAACAAGGGGCATTGTTGTTCGACCTTGTTCACAATGTTCAGACTAAATCCCAGGAACCTGCAAAGCGTGAAAACAGTGGTAGGTTTCTCATGTGAAAGTAGCAAAAGAGACATTTGCAAAATAAACTTGTGTCATAACGTGCGCAAAGCAGCGGACAGTCTCCAGCGTGCTCATGCTAACTTAGAGAAGACGACAATGTCCCCATGGGCCTTGTGACACCCTAGGTTGAACATATGGTGGGGACAGTGATCTCTTGGTGCTCCTGCGTGGATAGTGGTCATGATGGTGGCAGTGGTGTGTGTGAAGAGAGGGTCCCACACAGTGATTGTGTCTAAGTTGCGGTCAATGATGGTGGAGAGTCCGTTGATGTCGACTAGTGGTGGTTGAGGGTCGAATTGTTCATAGAAGGGTCGATTTTGCTGTGTAAGAATTCTGCAAGAAAAAGTCGCAGAGATCCTGGGAAAGGGTGATGGAATTCTTGGTGGCTGGGGTGGGGGGGGTTTGCAGAATTCTTTGATGATGCAGAAGAATTCTTTGTTGTGGTTGGAGCTGGCTTCGAGGTGAGTGGTGAGGGCGTTCTTGGTGTTTTTCAGTTGTTTGTGGTAATTGTCGAGAGCTAGTTTGAAATTTTCTCTGTTGGAGGCTGGTCTGCTAGTGCGTTAGATCCTTTCTAGCCGTTTGCAGTTGCGTTTTGTTTATTTGAGTTTAGGGGTAAACCAGCTGGTGTGGTTAGTGAGTCTGTCCGGCTTGGGGAGCTTAAGGGGTGCAACTTTGTCAGCGCATTTGGTGATCCAGGTGTTGATGTTTTTGATGGCTTCCTCGAGATTGGAGGAGGGGTCTGGCAGAGAGGTGTTGAGGGTGTGTGTCCAGAGGTCGTCTGTTGCCTTGCTCCAGCTCCTGTGGGGGATGCTGGAGGGGTTGGCAGTGGTGTTGGTGGTGTTCGAGATGTAGAAGTGGACGATCAAGTGGTCTGGCCAGGTGATTTAGGTGGCATGGCTGTATCTGGTTCTGTCACTGGCTGAGAATATGGAGTCCAGCATGTGTCCCGCGATGTGAGTGGGGTCGGCGACCAGTTGCGAGAGGCCGAGGATGTCCATCTTCTCCAAGCACTTTAAATTTGTAAAATTGAGTTGTGTCCATTTATTTTGTGCTGCAGACAGAATAAGGCATGCTTGAAATGCCACAAAAGCAGGTCCTTTGCATGTGACTTCTGAAGTCGGCCCAAGCTGTTTAGTGGTTTTAACACAGCTGTTGGGGACCAGTGTGTGATCTGAAGGGGGAGCGTGTGCGCCCCGACATGGCGATTTGTCAAAAAACACTTTATATGCTTTATCATGAGTGCCAACCCCACAGATGCAGATTTGTGTCAAGAATACAATATCGATAACATAATATGCTCGTTATATTGATCTGATCTATTATTCTGACTGACTTCATGGTAATATGCTCAACATCCAATTGAGTGTTACTGATATTATCATTAAAGTTGGAAAACAAATTGTTTCTGAAAACGGTATAAATAAAGAGAGATTGAATGTGTCCCTTTTTTTTAACCACGCAAATTACATATTGCATGCAAACTACAGCCCTGACCTACTACAAGCAGGGAAACCAAGACTGTGGGACACAGACATTGGTGTCACAAGGTGTGTTGCATTAAATTCAGAAAAGAATGTAATAAAATGGTTCTCATCCATTAGAAAGTGAGGGTGCTTCACATTCAAGTAGTGAAATTTGTTAGAGTTTACAAAATTTTCAGCAGGGAGAAGACCCTAGTACACATGTAGTATACCTATAAGCGTTGACAAAGCCTACAGGTTTGGATTTTGTAAGGGTATGCACAGATGACACACGACATCCATGCCTTAGATCACACAAATGTCCAGTGAGCAATACAGACTTTCAAGGCACTCATGAACACAGCCACACATGAGCTGTATAGTCACCAGCAAACACAGACATACAGGTAGTCCGAGAAGGCACACGTAGACTTACAAAATCCCATAAAACACGCATGCAGCTGGCAAAACAGCATGTGTACATTAAACAGCCAGGGTTCAAGGCAGATGAACCAATAGATGCAGGCTTAAGGTACATTTAGTCTTTAGCCCTAATGCACTGCACATAAAAAGATGGAGAAAACCATGGAGAATAAATGCCCACTAAATCCTTGGTCTCTGTCTGAAGTGGTGACATACGTCAGTCTCCATGACCATACACTACACAAAATATAAAAGAAAGAAAAAGTAGTATTGCACTGAGAAAAAAAATCTGTCCATGCCAAGACAGTTACAAAGTATTAAGTAACAGATCTGAGAAGGAACCAAGGATCGTAGAGTGATGGAATGCATTTGTTTACTGCTACTTCTCAAACTAGATGACACATTGCGGAAAGGTAGTTACAAGACTGAGTATTAACACTGGAATTCCTCACCACAATACGTGTGATGAATGTATATTACAGCCTTCCAGCAAGAGCGGTATTAAAAAAAAGCGTAACTTTAAATTATCTCCCGCTGAGAATCCAGGTAGTTGAGAACACGTACAAAGCACGTCTTAGTTGGGCGAGCCGCACATTTTGTAAACATCATACATGGCCGCCATTGGTCATAAAAAAAAAAAGTCTGGAGTGGGGCGAGGCGCATTTTGCAAATAAAGGCATGCGGCCACCATTGGCTGCATGCTCCAGGGAAGTGAAATCCGAGGCGCTGTTACTAGCAGCACCAGGAAAAAAAAGATTAAAAGAAAGGCGCACGGACGCTGTAGTTAAAGCATACAGTGCTGCCAAAAAACAGAAAGGAAGGCACGCAGTCGCTCTAGTTAAAGCACGTCACGTTGCCCAAAAAAATGAAATGCAGATAAAAAGGTGCAAGTAGGGTGAGCTGCACATTTTGTAAATATCACACGCAGCTGCCATTACCAATAAAAATATAAAAGCGGGCGCTGTGCTGAAACCTAAAGCACGGCGCCCGGAGGCAGGATGGCGATAAGGAGCAGTCAGTCAGCAGAGAGTGGAAATGCGGGCGCCATTGCAGGAAAGCATGTCGTGCATGCAATAGAGGAAAATCATTTAAGAAAATAGTGCTCACAGACTGTAAATAAAACATACCGAGTAACAACACAAGTAAAAGGGCCAGTCCTCATGGGAGGTTAAAAAAGTAGAAAAGGCAGTACTAAGGAGGGACTACTAAGCCTATTCACGAATCAAAAGCAAACATTTAGAAAGGAAAGTAACAGGAGCCAATTGAAAAGATAGGCGGAAAATGGGCGAAGCTTCAAGTCCATACCTGAATACAGCATGTCTCGAAGAGACAGCACAAGCGCTGCCTAGGTGAGACCTAAAAAGGATCCTAGAATTAATTCTCTTGTTCCACTGTGCGATCTTCCTATCGTTCTAAGGGGTTTTATATCATACTTGGTTCAGGGTCGAACTGGGACAGAAAATAGGCCCGGGTACCAAAATAAAAGTGGCCCCCATTAGTGAAAACAAATGGCCTATATTTGCAAATTGAGGCAGTTTTGAACTTGCAAAGACACGCTGTATATGTCTGTTGTAAGGTATGGGAGACTTCATGGGGTTGAGCTTGCTGCAGGCACTGATTGTTCTATTATCAGGGAAATCAACAGCAAAAGCAGCTCAACACACCATTAAACAAACCCGCAAACAGCCAAAAAAATGACCTATATGCTGACCTTTCAGACCAGGCCATCGGACACTGCCTGATTTCCCTATACGCCAGTCCGACTCTGTTTGAACCACTCTCCAAAGTTCCTTTTTCCAGGGTTTTCAGCCAAGGTAGGTTTTTGATTGCTATAACATCCCTTACCTTCAGTTTGTTTCTGATAAAGTAATCCTAAAACTGGACTTAGGTTGTACTCCTAAAGCTTTGCCTTTATTTCATGTATTACAAGAAATTATTTTACCTACCTTTTCTCCAGAGTATAATGATGATGGCAATTCAGCTAACTACTTGGAGGTTTGTAATTTATCTTGAGTGAACTGAAAAAAGTCCACTCTTCTGAATTTTTGTTCTTGGACTTTGGTTCCACCAGAAAGGAAGAAAAGAACTATCTCAACCTTAAGGTGTTGGGATTACTCCGCTATTTCTCAGGCTCATCTTTCAGCCGGTGAATCTGTTCCTGGGGGTATCTATGGTAGATCAGCCAGAGGCATGGCAGCCTCTTGGATCGAAGTATGAGGAATTCCTTGGCAGAGATATATAGGCTGCAACTTGAGGGCATGCTGGAACGTTTGTTTCACACTAACTTTTGGATGTTTTAGGTTTTGGTAGTGGTAATTTTGCCTCTGGAGTCCTATATGCTTTTAATCCAGACAGATAAAGTTTGTGTTTGTTAATTGGATTTGTGACCCTTTATTTGAAACAAGTAAGGACTGGTACGAGAAGGATGGAGGGGGGGGCAATGTCCCAATTACTTAATAATAATCTTCATTACCAGTAATTGTCAGACCCGGTTTGGGGGGCCAGGCATAGGCCACTAGGCCACAGCAGTAGGGGCTGAAGTTGTTTGCCTCTTCTGTCCCAGGGTTCGTCCTACTACTGCTCTGCATACCGGGCTAGATACAGTACTCGACACTCAATGGTACCGACAGCAAGGAGTCACGTGCCTTTCCAGGGAGGCCCAGTGCTTCTCTTTTAACAGGACAAGTTTTATTTATTTATTTGCAGAGTTTTATATAGTGCTGGCTAGACCCGGAGGTATCAGAGCGCTTTACATGATGATCAGCGGGTTACAGGTTATGAAAATTACATCGGTTACAGTTACAAGCATAGGCTTAGGAGAAAAACATTAGATTACACAATAATATAAGTTATTAGCGCGTAGCATAGCCAAGACACGCGTCTTATGGGGAAAGGAAGGTGGGGGGGAAGGTAAACAGGGGAGAGGAATGCAGATAGAGTCAGGTAGACCAGAAGGGAGAAAGTAATTTAGGGGTAACAAAGCAGTCAAAGCAGTCGAAGAGAAAGACAGATAAAACCGTGAAGAACCGTGAGAAACAATGTCGGAAGTCCGGCTGGGTAGGTGACGGCCACGGGGGTGAACCAGAGCCAGACTCCTCTATAGCTGCATAGGACAGCTCCACCGGGCAGCGGCCACGGGTACTCGGGCTCCGTGGTAAGTACAAACAGTTTACAAAGCAGTCAAAGAGAAAGACAGATAAAACCGTGAAGAACCGTGAAAAACAATGTCCGATGTCCGGCTGGGTAGGTGACGGCCGCGGGGGTGAGCCAGAGCCAGACTCCTCTATAGCTGCATAGGGCAGTACTTTATTTTACACATAGGCACAACAGTACACACTACTATAATGCGTTAGATACCCAATAATTAGGGATGAGACCCATGTACTTCAAGGTAGTGCCCATGCTAGGCAATGTACTACCCCTTCTTCCTCCACTCTATGGGCTTGTGGTTCTGGTGGCATAGCTAGATCGGGTGCAGTGATCCCTCCCCTATACACAGCCATTTCTCGGGGCTACATAGCACATATAGGGCCCACTTTAAATGTTGGACGAGAGGGAACTCCTTCACAACAGAGTTCCTCCCCACCAACGTTATGGTCTGCCCACCCGATTTTGATTTGGGTGGACCATAGTTTGACTCCATCTCCGCCATGGTCAAACTTCCCAGACGGCACGATGGATTAAGGGCCGTCAGAGATTTGGCTTTACGTTTGCCCACCTAACTTAGAAGGGCGTATATATAGCCGTTTTTCAATACCTATTACCTGGTGGGCACGGACACTGAAAAGGGCGACAGAGTTATTTACTCTGTTGCTCTGGCAGAAGAAGGTCCGACTGCCAAAATATCAATGAGGCCCATAGTCTCTCATCCATTCCTTCTTCCTGTCGGATTAGAGGTACGATGGGTCTTCTGCAGGTGAGCGGGTTCGCCATTGATGCACAGGACAAAGCGCACAGATCATGTCAGTCCTGCTCAGGTGTGGTGGCTGCAGACTGCTTGGTGAGTTTGTGGAGGGTGGCGGTAGGAGCAGCAGCTTCTGGCGTTAGCACTTCTCTGGAATCTGGCTGACTCTCAGTGCTCACAGGCCTTGCTGGCTCGGTGGGCACAAAACCTTGGTTGGCAGGTCCTAGTTCAACACGTAGAACCTTAATTTTCAGAGCAGTGTAGTCCACTTGCCAACCTTCATGGTCAATGCAAAGCTAACCTCACTGGGGAGTACCCTTGGCAGACACCACCGGGTTGCAGTCATTTCTTTCCAGTGGCCAGGACCACACAGCACAGATTCGACAGTGTTGCAGTCACGCTGTTCAGGGTTGCAGGCATGCAGTGGGTGTCACAAAGCAAATTTCTATCCCCGGTTTCAGCTGGGCCAACTGGGCAGACTTCCTCAAGTGCAATGGCGGTAAAGAGAGGCATGCATCAGAAGTGCTGCAGTTCATCTGAGAATCTCTTGGACTGATCTGCAACAGCGATCATGCCAGTCACGCAGTTAATACGTCTCTGGTGAATGGACCCTTGCACCAGGGTCAACTTCTTCTAGCTCCCTTACAATGGACAGCTCTTCTTGCAGGGTGGGCTCACTCCTTCCCTTTCGCTGAGACAGGACTCCTCGAGGTCCCAGGACAAGTGAGGCAGTTCTTCCTCCAGATGGGACTCTAGGTGATGTTCCCTCAGCTCTAGGAAACTGGCTGTCAAGCAGACACCAGCCCTGGTTGTGCAGTAGTCCTCTGGATACTCTGAGGAGCACTCCCTCCTTGGTCAGAGAGAACGTGGAATTGGAAAAAAATAAGGAGCAGCTCCAACATTTATAGAGTTAGCAGATGGGGGTGTGTGGTTATCTGGCTATCTTTGCAGAAACGGTTTGGGTTGGTTCCCTTTTCATGTGCCCTTTTCAGGCTATCCTCCAAGCTCAGCCTTTGTATTGAGATATTCTCTTCACAATAGGGTCGTTTCCACTTACTCTGTCTGGGAAAACAACTTCACCTCCATCTAGTCTTGTGTACGTGAACAGGCCAGGGCTTTCCAAAATGGAAGCCACAGCCTATGTCACTCTGGTTCATTTGGGCACTCTTGCAATGCAAACCAAACTTCACTAACATGCATGAACAGATCTAGGTGCATGGGATCTAGGTACTAGGATTCAAGAGTTCACCACTAGCTGCAGAACTTTAGGTGAAAGGGCAAGTAGCGTCCCATTCACATGACTCAAGTAAAAAAGCCAAATCATACTATAAAACAAGGTATTCTGACACCACGTGCTACAAGTTTTAATCTGTGACCGGGACAGTAGTCCTCTTATCACTACAGAGGGTTCATTTGTTGAGTCCATCTGGGCCCAGGAGAGATCTAGGATAACTCGGAAGTCAGGGGCAGGCCTAGGTGATTGCACACATGCTAGGTTAGTATGAGGTTGGGGGCCAAAATCTGAAAACCAGGATACCAGTTGGGTATGCAGGGCAGGGATCATGATTGTACACCAGTGATACTCAAAGTACAGCCCGGGGGCCGCTTGCGGCCCTCTTTACCTGCGGCCCCCCCTGGTGAACAGCAGCACAAGCTGCTGTTTAGTTACTGATCACTAGCATTCAGAAAAAATGTTAAATAGGCGGGCAAGCATTTATTAACCTGCAAATAAATGCTTGCTCGTTTATTTAACATTTTTTTAGACCTCCTTACACAATCCTTGACCCACCCAGGACCCCTACCGCCACCCTGCTGGCATCAGTGCGGCCCTCAGTCACACCACAGACCATACTTTGTGGCTCCCGGGCAAATGTTTGCGAGTACCCATGCTATACACCATGCAAGAGACATTCCTGTTCTAACAGTAATCGAGACATGATTGTGGAGAACCTTGGGAAGTACAACAGAGCAGGTTTTCTATATTTCACCAAGTACTGGTCAAGTACTTTTAGTGGGGGTACAATGCTTCTAATAGCACCGAACCAACACTTCTCAGCGGGACACCAGTGCTGTTAATGGCAGTGCCAGAAATTCCCAGTAGGGCTCATGTAGTTATTTATTGAGAGCTTTTACTGAATCAAAACAATTACTTTCTAAGAGGGATGTTATACTCTTAATGGGTTACTATCAGCGCTTTTCGGATGGAGAAAATAGTGTGGTGACTTAATGCATCTTCTGCACAGATCTGCACGTCACCCCGGTTTTCATTCTAGTTTCTCATTCACCTTTTGGGAGGTTAATGTATCTACAATACATATCTGCATGTACCCAGAACGACAAGTTTAAATCCCACCTGTCCTGACACAGTGTTCTACTTTTCAAGAGGATTACAGTACTTTCCATGAGACCGAGCTCACATTTTTCAGCACAGTTGTGATACCATTTAAATCAGTCCCTGAGTCAGTCTCTGTTTTTTGCTCTCTGTCTCTTTTCTTGAGTTTTACATAGTGTGAACTCGACCCAAAGGCATCAGAGTGCTTTACATGAGCACCAGTTCTGTTACAGACGGACACATTCATTTTGTTAGGCACTGGGAGATAAAGTGATTTGCCCAGAATCACAGAATGTTGAGCGTCCCTGCCGAGACTCGAACCCCATTCCCCAGCTTCGAGGTCGACTGCTCGAACCCTCTCCCTCACACACACACACAGGTTCAACTGTAGTTAATATCAGCACTGGAGCTGGTTCCATAAAAAGCAACAACTGATGGTTGTCATTACTTGGTATGTGCGGGTTCGAGCGAGGAAGGCAGTTACTCAAGAAGACACCAACCTGGAAGGGAATTGGTGCAGGAGCGCCGCAGAAACTTCTTTTTACAGAGGAAAGGAAGGGTGAGCGGACATGGCGAGAAGAACAAGTGTGTGGAGGACTGCACGAAGGCAGGAGAACAGTAGAGAGCTAGGGTGGAAAGGACCCTGGGCCAAATGTACGATGCATTTTACTGGTTGCAAATGGCCCATCAGGCCGTTTGCGACCGGTAAAATGCATTTTCCTATGTCCCAACCCTATTTTGCGAGTCGGAAACCTATAACCAGCTTGCAAAATAGGGTTTGTGAGTTGCTACTAGGAACGGGCATGTAAAGGGCGTCCCTTCTTTATAGCAAGTCGCACTGGTATGTATGAATGTTTTGCGACCAGGAATGCGGTCACAAAACATTTGCAGATTACCACCAATTTCAAATTGGTTGTAAGCCATTCGCAAATGGGAAGGGGTCCCCAGGGGACCCCTTTCCCTTTGTGAATGGGGCGTCAACACTTTTACAGATCCCCAGAGTGGGAGAAGAGTTTGTGCTCACTGTGCTGGTTAAGGCTTGGCTGGTGGCCTGGGTGCAGCTTGTGGATCCCCTGACAGTCGATAACAACTGTCTGCAGTTAAGGATAACTGACTTTCTGCCAATTTTAGGAACTTCTGAATTTGGTACTCTGTCACCCACGTTCGAGATTGAATTCAAACTTGCGCTCATTTCCTCAGCACCCTAAGCAACTTAGCTGGGTCCATCAGTCAGTGCATCAAGAGCTTCTTACTTAAGTTTTATACAGTAGAGAATCTTTACCTGGAAAAAGAAGCCACGACTGCTAAGAAACTTCACGCTGGGAGACTGGTTTATGTACGAGCATGCAAAAAAACTAAACCTAACTCTCTGAGAAATCAATCCCTACAAGTGAATGCTTTGAAAGTATCTAAAGCAATCTCAACTTTTTTTGCTAGCGGGATGTCAGTACCAATGAGTTGGCTCTAACAGTCAATTTCAGAAAATGTACTAGAATCTATATCTGGCTATGATGACTTTAAGCCTTTGTTGTCTGATGGCGTTGAAGGGCGTTTGGATCCCATGAATTCAAAGACTGTGGAAAAATCACCCCTCATGGAAGAATTCACTCTCCCTTATCTGGACATTGAGCCTAGGCAATATCAAAGAGTATCTTCTAAACCTTTTTCACCTTCCCGGCCAGGGAAAGGCATCTGAGGCACCCCCGTGGGTTTCATCTTGTATCCTAAGATGCAGCTCTTTAGCAGTACTCCCAGCGAGAATCTCTCTACTACTTCCAGGGTGTCCGGTACTCCAGACCTACATTTGAATCCACATTCATCGTGTAACCTTCCTGGGAATTATGTTCAGTACTCTGAATCCCTACAGTGTCTTGAGAAAATCTAGCACTCTATATTGTCTCTGTTAGAAAAATCAGTAATAAATTCTGATAATATTTTAGACTCTCGCTTGACCTTATCTAAGTCATTGATCTTGAATTACAGAGTTCTATTGGGAAAGGCTACTTCTCGCTTGCCCTTAAATGGGGAAAAGGGAAGTGGATTTTCAATTGAGATATTTCAAGCAGGCACCCATCAAGGTAATACTAGTGGGGGGGTTCCTCTATCTGATCGTCGGTGCAGGGATGCAGGAATGCAAGCTGGCCCTGCTCAATCGAGGACAATTTAATAATGATCTCAAGAGCCCATCTGAGAACAAGCATATTTTTTCCCTGCAAAATCTATTTGAACCAAAATCTATGGAAGAAGTAACTTTCTTTCCATGCTAGCAAGCATAAAACAATCTTTTTCCAATCTTTCAAAGTAAAGTAGTTTCTGCATGACTAAGCCCTATGGGGAAGAAAAGTAAGACAAACAAAAATCCACAAGGTGGAAGAAACAGTGCAGAATTTGCAAAAAACTAACAAAAGAAATTCTGCTCTGACTTAATTTCTGATTTGGGAATATCAGTGGAGAGTTGTGAGAGGGTCTTCAAAGAGGAAAGGGTAGGAACATCTCTCTCCCAATTGTCTCCCGGTTTTCTGTCAATCCCATGAGCAGAGGACTCTATTGTCACCCCAATCTTGGCCTCCTCACAAGAGGTCCCTACTGTTCCCCTGAACCCTCTGGCTAAGATGTTTTCTTCCAATGTGGGGGATAATTTAATTTACAATTGCAATAAGATGGGGTCAGAGGGAGATAATATTCTCTGTAACCCTTTGAATGTGCCTTTGATGTTGGAATTTATTGCCATTTTTGACCAAGAATTTTATTTGAATAGGGCTTTCCTATTGAGTTGTTTTGCTGATATTGCTGAGCTTTATATGGCTCAAAGTAGTGATATTTCACTCGTCCAAATCGTGAACCTAGTGACAAATTGCTGGGCTAGATTAACCTTCAACTAAAAAGTGCAATCCAATCTAGTATTATTAAATAGTGGCAAGTTACGTAACCGTGGCATTGACGTAATACCCTTACCGAAGGAGAAGGATATTAGCACTTCCTTGTTAAAAACCCTGGGCGAGTGGAACTGCCCCCCAGGTTCCCTGCCCTTAGATTATACGTCAAATTAAAAGTTAAGTAATCTACGGGTCTCGTTTGGAAAGGGCGGCAGGAGGGTTTCCCTGTACTGTAGGAAAGGGAGGAAGACCGCCCTAGACCAAGATGAAGGGCCTGGAATTGGGGTTGGGTAGCATTAGTCCTTAACTCTAAGGGTTCCACTGGGCTAAACTGAAAAAGAAGCACCTAGTAATAGCCTCTGCTATTGGAATGCTGCTGGTCTATTGACTGATAGTAACTAAAGGACATTTCTGAATAGTCTGACGGATGACGTAATATGTATCCAAGAAACCTGGCTAACTATTGAGTTTGTTTTAGAAGGTTACTTTGTTATAAGTAGTCCCGCAAACCCTTCGAGGAGGCGACTTGCAAAAGGGGTAGTTGCAATACTGTTAAGTAATAACTATAGCTGGACCTTTAATGAATTTTCACATGACTCAAAATTAATTCAGGTGGTAAAAATTCTTTTTAAGGGCAAACAGGATATTAATCAAGCAATTCTGGTGGAAAATGTATATATCCCCCCCCCCCCCCAATCCTATTTATGGACAACTGGTAACTGGTATGTTCTCTTTTATTTCTAAAATTATGAAGAGAGAGGAATGTAAATACATAGCATTGGTAGGGGACCTTAGCGCTAACATTTTCAACTACGCTTTAAGGTTATTCGCAAATGAAGCCAAAGAAGAAGCACTAAAAATTACTGCCTCAATCCACCCCCCAACAGTAGAACAGATAAAGGAGGCCTACTGCTATTGGAAGTTTTAAGAAACAAGGAATTCTTAATAGTGAATGGAAGAATAGAGAATGATACTCCTGTGAATTTCACCCATAAATCCTCTCTCAGCTGTTCAATCATCGAGTATGTGATTGTACAATTTACTACATTCAATAAGATCTCTGATATGAATGTTCATAACCCCTATAGTGATCACCAGGTTGTTTCTTGCATGATTGATTTAGTATTGAAGGAAGTAGGGCCCTGGAATTTCCAAGATACAACAGTAAGGTTTGAGAGATCAAATGGTAGAGCCCAATGGAATTCCAAGTCGTCTGGCAAGCTCAAAGAATTTTTGGCAGCAATAACAGTGAAACCACAGTTTTTGTTTCCAGACCCTTTACTTAAATATGAAAATTGTAAGAAATCCTTGTTAGCTACATGTTAATTAAACAACCCTGTTTCCCTAAGGAGACCACATTCTAACCCTGTCATTCATTTAACTAGCAAGATAGACTAGTGAGGAGTCAATTTCTTTATTTCTCTGCAGAACAAAGTAAATTAATTAATCTCCTGAAAAGAAGAAGGCAGAGATTTAAATTGTCCCACAAGAAAAAGAAGGACGACGGTATTTGGTTTCAGTTAAGTCACGCAAAGATGTTAAAAGATTTTGGGAAATCATCTCTAACTGTTGTGACACTAGAATAAAAGCCCTCCTAATTCCAATACAGGAAGCTGAATGGAGTGTTTACTTAGATAAATTATATTCATGTAATGCTGTTCTAGAGTTGTCACCTATTCTCTTTTCTGTCCCCGGCTCTTCTTCTTCAGTATGTGGTGCTCCTATTATGAAAGAGATTGAGGTTATAACTATGGGAATGAGAACTTCTGGATCAATGGGACTCAATGAGATCTCGATTACCATTATTAAGAGGGAGGCTTCTCTATGAGCCAGGTTCCTCACATCTCTTTTGCTTATTGCTATCAATATGGAGTAACCCCCCCTTCTCGGTCTAGAAGTATCCTAATACCACTACACAAAAAGGGCCCTTAAAATCTCCTCTGTAATTATCACCAAATTTCCCTGCCGGACGCGGTAGGGATAATATTTGCTAGGAGCATCTTGGAACAACTTACTCAGTGGGTTGAAGAGGAGAAGATTCTGTCTATAGAGCAAGCGGGTTTTAGGAAAAAACACAGTACGCTTGATAATATTTTCATGTTGAAGCTTATAGTAGAAAAGCATTTCTCTATCCGTGGGCTTAATGTATATGTGCATTTATAGATTTCTCCACGGCTTTCGATAGGGTGGACCTCCCAACACTATGGAAAAAATTGAGGAATTTAGGCATGCCAAAAACACTTCTCACTCTAGTAATCGCTCTTTATTCTTCCAATTGCTATCAGCTGTTACTGGGTGGGCCTCGAGACCTGTCCTCGATATTCCCAAACAAAAATGGCTTGAAACAGGGTTATTTGTTGGCTCCACTACTTTAACTTTATGTTTTAAACTTCCCGGACAGCTTAGCAAACAGCAAGGGGGATACCCCTAGCATTGGTGGCCGTTCTTTTACATGTTTGAAGTAAGCAGATGATATTGTTATACTAGATCTAACTCCTAAGGACGTGAACAATGGGTTGGCTATTTTACAGCAGTATGTTACTTTTCATTTTTTGAAAATTAATGTATCAAAAAGTAAGGTACTGATTTTTAAAGGTACACAAGCAGGGGCGGCTCCTCCGCTAAGACAGAGGAGCATCGCCCCACTGCTCTGTGAGCAGTAATTAAAAGAAAACTAAAATGATAATAACCAGCGTTATTATCATTTTTGTTTTCCTTTTCCTGGTGTGGGTGGGACTGGACTGCCAGGGCAGGGGCCAGGAGGAGGAGTTGTTGCTCCACTCTTACGTGCCCCTAACTGTTTGGCCGGCCCTCTCAGGCCGACCATAACAGTCATGCGCACTTTGCATGTTCTGCACCCAGGCTGCATTACAGCCTGGGTGTAGAACATGTCCAGGCCCCCATTCCCCATCTGAGCGCCGATTCACGGCGCTCAGACCAATCACAACGCTGCTTTGCAGCATTGTGATCGGCTAGGGGAGTCAGGAGCCTGGGTGCTTCCTGGTTCCTGCTTCCCAGGAGCGAGAGGTGGCGGCGGCGAGTGGACTGAGAGGCGGTGGTCGGCCGGGTGGCTGGCCTGAAGGTAAGTGTTTGTTTTTTAAAATTATTATTTTAATTTACACCCCCGCCTCGCTACCCCCAGTAAATAGCAGCCGCCGCTATACACAAGTCAGGAAGGCCGGTAACTATGTCTGGGTTTTAGGTTCTGAGAAGCTGGGGAAAATGTTGACAGACAGTATGAGTGAAAAGGATCATATAAACTATTGTTCCTCCAGGGCTTCATCACATGCCAGTGGGCTAAGAGCCTTTTATAATACTATGGGTCGGAGACATTTCCTTCACTTGCTATCAGTTTATAAGGCGGAAGTTCTCCCAACACTATTAGATGTCATTGAATCTATTAATTTATTGAAGTAGGATTTTATAGAGAAAATGGAACGGCAAATTCTGCATAAATTGTGCAATTTTAATTTGTCTCTCCAGGTTCCTACCTTACAACTGGAATTTGGCTTAACAGGTAGCTATGTGCACAGATTGGCTAGTGTGATTCAGTAGGGTTTTCATCTTAAGAAGAGTAAAGAGGACTCATCGAGGGGGCCATCTGAGCTTAGAAAGTTTTGTCTCAGAACTAGGAAAATATACATTTTCCAGTCACCAAGATAATGCGCTAAACTAATTTGAATTAAAGCAGGCGCCATTGACCTCTTTTTCTCATATTCAACTCAAAAGCTTCCTAAAACATTCCTCCAGTATCATTAATCAATGGCTGAATCTAAAATATTGTGTGTCAAGTAGGCCTGGGCGGTAAATTCCGCTCCGCTCGCGGAATTTGCGGAATTTTGGCAATTCCGCGTTCTGCGGAGAACGCGGAATTGCCGAAAATTCTGCGATCCGTGGCGTAGCGGAATTTTTTCCTTGTTCGCGCTTTCAAAATGCGTGTTCACGCGCGCGGGAGTGACTTACCGGGATCCCTGCGTTCGCCGATGAGTTTTCCTATCCGTTCGCCACGAGATTTTGGTAGCCGGCCGCGCGATCTCGCCAGAGTGCGCGAACACATCATTCGGACGCACCATCGGTCATCCGCGTTCGCGAACAGGAAACCCGCATCACGAGCGGGCTGGACAAGTGAAACAAGATGGCCGCGCCAATTGGCGACCGCATGGGCAAGTTCGCGAGATATTTCCCCCCGAGCACGCAAACAGCGTCCCCGAACAGGAAAAACGCATCGCGAACGGGCGGAACAAGCAATTTCGCGTGCTCGCGGAATTCTGCGTAGCTCGCGGAGATTTTTTACCGTTTTGCGGAACTTTGCGTAACGCGACTACGCAAATTCCGCCCACCCCTAGAGGAGAAAGTGTGAGGTGGTGACCTCTTCCTGTCAATCACAGGAGCATTTGTTTTGGAATCTCAAGCATTTGCCTTCGTCGCTTTTGGACATTATTACGCATGAATTTGCTACCTTTAAATGTGTTAACAGCAAACTGGTCTAACTCCAGAGACAAAGAGAAAGTGTGCAATTTGTGCAATATGGGTATTCAGGATTTTAATCATGTATTATTTGTCTGCCCTGCACTGATCCCTCTGCGTCATTACATTTTAAGGTCAATGTTTTTCAAGAATATTAAGACAGTAGCAGGGCATGACAATTTCTTTTTTCCTAAAAATGAGGCTATTTGTTTAAAAGTTTTTACATTTTTTAATGCTTTTTAAATGTATATTAATATGATTAAGGTCTTTTGTTACTTGATCTCCTTTTATGTGGACCTCTTTAGAGTTCCAGATCATTAATAAAAATTGAATTGTGTGGTATGTGCTCTCCAAACATCTACCTGATATTCTACTGCCCTGGCGTCATAAAGCTAAAGTTCTTTTCAGACACACCTAAAATAGAACACTACAATTACAGGTAGAGAGTAGCACGGAGAGAGGGAGAATGACACACGCATAGAAAGCCAGTAAGAAAAGAGGTAGAGAAAGAGCGAAATGTGTGTGATAATGTACTAGATGGAGAAACAGAAATAAGAGAGAAGAGGACGATGGATCAGTGGCAAAGAGAAGAGAGCAAGAAAAATACAACAAGCAGCTGAAAAGCCAATAGGTCTGGCCATGGCAAGGTGGTTCAATGTTTTTATTTTTTATTGCAAGCATACAATTGGCTTTGACTTACTGTAACCTGAAGACATAGTTTAAACATACAAGGATGACAAAAAAAATTAAAAAGAGTAAAGAATGAACAGAAAAAAGCATTGGGAAGGTAAAATGATGGGCCAGCAGTTCTAGCAATGAAGTGCACTCCTTTTTAGGCAGATCTGAACATGTGATAAGACAAAATACTGTCATTCACCAAACAAAAGAGCTAATGGCTGAAGTGGGCTGACCACTGCTTTGGAGGGTGGAAGCAAAATGTGAATGACAACTGAAAAGACCAATGGATGACGACGGCCAAAGCCTGTTACAGTATGCATTTTTATTTCTGAATTTGTTTGATTATATGAGGCTGCCGACACAAATGTACACAGGGACAGAAGATGGCAAAAGCAATGAAAGAGTGAGAGATAGCATGAAAGAAAGAAGGGGAGGAGGCAATTGCAGAAGAGAGAAACAGAAAATAGATATGGGGTAATATGAGAGAGAAAGACAGGCAGCCAGAGTAAGTGGAGTCCTTAATTGGGAACTAAAACTTATCAAGTTTTGTCCATTTTATCTGGCCCAATATGCTTTCATATGCACAATGTTTAGTTAATTGTTCAACCGTTTCCTTGCAATAAAATCATAGCATAATCCTAGAAGTTTTTGACAACGTTCTTGACCCTACATTTCTTGCTTTGAAATTTCTAAAAAAAAACTGAAAGAGATCTGTAAATGTACCCCTGCTGAAAAGTGTTGGCACTGTTTCAACAAATTGGGGAACTACCACAGCATCGATTGCAAGATACTGGCTAATACCATAGAGTCAGTGTAGGAGGCTGGCTTAGTATATGGTGCACACTTATTAAAGTGATGCACCTTGCACTAATCCAGGAAACCCTTATGGGATTTTAGTGGTCTTTGATAACCATAGAAAGCTCTCAAAGTGGTAGCTGTGGAAAGCAGCCTTCGGGCTTATCTTGAAGGAGTGTTAAGCAGCTTGTTTTACCAGTTTAATCATGCAGTGTAGGTTAAACAAAAAAGGATCACACAGTGTTTATATAAAAATACTTCTATTTATTACACAACACTCACTTACACATTGGTACATCTCCTACCCGGAGATAACAACACCAATACACAATAATACTTCAAATGTAATAAGGTAAGTAGCACAAAATACAGTGGTTGCCAGGGGGAGACCAAACCATATACTAAGAAAGTGGAATGCGAACTGCAGAAGAGGATGGGACTTGGACCAGATGACACAGAGGAGCCGGGGACACAAGGAACCGCCCAAGGTAAGTACCCAGGAACCCCACGGAGGCTGTGTGCAGAGTGGGAACACAGCTGTGGGCCCAATGGAAGTCAATGGAGAAGTCGTGGTTGCAGGTTTGCAGAAGAAGGACCCTTCCCAGCGGACCCCAGAGAATTCCCTTTGAGGACAGGAGGTTGGAGAGCCACCCCACCTGTGGATGCCCCGAAGACCAGGTTACCTACACCAGGAAAGCCAGGTGCATAGGGGTGAAGAGTCGTCAGAAACCCCCGTAGCCGACAATGGATTCTTGGAGGAAAGTGCCTCTCGAGAAGAAGGTGAAGCAGTCCGGTAAAATCCAAGGGTGGATTCTGGAAGTGATGAACCTTCAAGCAGACGAGACAGAGTCTGTGCCACTCAGGAGTGACCAGGAGGCACGGAAGAGCAATGCCCACTGATGTCGGATGGTTCAGATGAGTTGATGGTGACCTTGTCGCTGCAGCTGTGAGGACCAAGCAATGCTGAGGAAGACCAGGAGCCATGCACAAGCTGTCCTACATCGGACGCCAGTGACCAGGGGGTCGGTGTCTGG
Source organism: Calotriton arnoldi (assembly GCA_963921515.1). Taxonomy (NCBI): domain Eukaryota; kingdom Metazoa; phylum Chordata; class Amphibia; order Caudata; family Salamandridae; genus Calotriton; species Calotriton arnoldi. Next base: position 871,730 of record CAWUFW010000880.1, read on the forward strand.
CGGGAGCACCAACAAGCATTGGTAGCCACAACTGGTGTGGGGAACGAAGAAGGAGCAACGCTGGGACCAGCAAGGTCCAACGGACTCACCACAAGCAAGAGAATCAGAGCAGGCCCCGAGCAAGCAGGGGAGCCCACTGAAGCAGGAGAAGACCCTCAGGAGGATGCACAGGCTGAAGGCACAGGAGTTGCAAGAGGACCTCGAGCAGCTCACCAAAAAGGAAGGCCCACGGTGCAGAGAATGTGGTGAGGACACTGCACTTGGCAGGAAGAGATGCTGGAGGCTGGAGCTTTTTGTAGCCCTAAGATCTCTGGAGTGCAGAGCCAACAAACCTTGGCAATGGCAAGTCGGCGCTGAGTGTAGGGGTTTGGTCCCAGCTGTTCTCACGATGGATACTGGCCTCAAAATTGTAGAGAGGCGAGGTCAGGCCTCAAGGGAGTTGCAAAACCATCACCAGTGTTTCTAAGCCTCAGGAAGTCCGTGGGATGTCAGAAGCAGTAGACTGGTCAGCTTTGTTGCAGTGCTTGCAGATTCAGGGGAGTGACTACTTCACTCCAAGGGAGATTACTTCAGGTGTCCTTGATGCCCACAGGTCTGTTGAAGATCCTGGAAGAAGCACAGACACAGACAATGAAGAAGACTTGCAGAACAGCAAGACCAGGAGCAGCTGGAGTCTTCCTTGATGCAGTCTCGGTTCCAGGCAAAGTCCAGAAAAGTTCAAGTGTCCAGACGGTCGAAGAAAATCGTGGTTTCAGGCTGGAGTCTTGCCCCACGATGAATCTAAGGAACCACCCACAGGTAATCCCTTAAGTACCCTTGGGAAAGGGTTGTTATAACCCAGGGGTCCCTCCCAGAGGAGGGGCTGGACAGAGGGGAGGATACCCCCATGTCCTTTGTCCAGTTTCACACTAGAGCTGGATCCAAGGGCTCCCTGAACTGGCTCTAACTGGAGTATGCAAGGAGGGCACCAAATGTGCCCTTCAAAGCAGGCTGGTGACGCTGGCAAGCACCCCCGCCCCAGCTCAGTACACTAAGTCCTGTCTGGGAGGTGGTCACACCTCCCTGTGACAAGTAACATATTGTTCTACCTTCCCCTGCTCGAGCTTGGCTCAGCAGCAGGAGGGGAGAATTGTGTCTGTGGTCAGCAGTAGCACTAGCTTGCTGTCAGACCCTGAAAGGTTGTTACCGGTAGTACAGGGTACCACAAGGGAGCCCCCCAGTACATGGGATCATACTTCCAACACTGGAATCGGTGTTGGGGTATGATTCCAACATGTTTGATACCAAACATGACCCGGTTCGGTGCATCCACTATATAGTTAGACATCTCGTAATGAATGATGTCCACTATATGTATCAAAATTGCTGATCGAACTTACAAAGCCTGGAGAATCGATTCCGGGGTTTGTTGGGGTGTCCTGTTCATGCAGGGGCACCCTCACACTTACAACCAAGCACCCTCCCCTCAGGACTGAAGAGCTTGTCATAGGGGTGACTTAGAAGTTTTAAGTGCAGTGACCTCAGATATAAGGAAACTTAGATCTGTTGTGAGAGGTGCAAGCACCAACTCACACAAGCTGCAGTGGCAGGCCTGTAGTGACAGTGTAAGTAGACTCCCATAGGTGGCACAATACATGCTGCAGCCCATGGGAGACCCCTGGTGTACCTATGCCCTGGGTACTGTAGCACCATATACTAGGAGCTTACAAGGGTCCACCAGTAGCAATTTGTGGATGTACAGATGTACTTACCATGGTCAATTTAGGGAGAAAGCACAGTGACTGGGGTCCTGATTAGCAGGATTTCAGTCAGACTAGTCAAAAATAGACTGACACTAAGCAAAAAGTGAGGGTAACCATGAATGCAGATCCTACTTCCCTACAGTCAGCATAGGTTTACTATTTTTAACTCCACTTCTATATACATCGTTTATGGAAAATATTTCATGGCTCTCTGTGAAATATGGATTTTGCCATTATAATTGCAGCCCTCAAATTAATCTTCAGAGTTTACCAATGTCAGGACACTATGTTATGCTGCAATAGAGGACCAGCTTATGTGGCAGGGTTAATCACATTATGTGGCAAGAAAAGGCAAATTATATGGCACTTTTTGACATACTATTTTGATCCATTTGTGCTTGAAACAACATTTTGTGTCGAGATCTGAAAAGTAAGCTGCAAATTAGGTGATAAGTGCAGTATATCCATAATTATGCAGTAAACACAGCAGCCACATTCTCTTATAATTCCACTGACCTTGACCGTTGTCCATTGTTTTAGCAACAGTTTGTGCAAGAAAGGTAAACAAATTCTAGGCATTCTGATTCCTATCAGTGCCCATTGTTAACTGCAGCATGAGGAGACTAACCTCTACAATCTCTCCTTTTGGACAGAATGTGTCTTTAACAAAAATAAATGGTGTTATTTACTAACACTATACATTCTTAGGTACACAAATAAATACAGTTTTTGTCTTTTTACTGTAGACAACCGATGAGTATCACTTACTATTTTCAATAAATATTTCGATTTTCAAGCTCAGTACCAGAAAATAAATCTGTACTATAAAAAATATAAAATGGTCATCTATGGCTTCTGGTGACATTTACAAACCACTCAGTCTTCGGAGTCATGGTTTCTGATATCACAAGATCCCCTAAATGGCAACATTGAACTAACTTACACAGATAACTGTTATGCATCCTCTCTCTCTCTCACTTTAGAAGCAATAAGGCAGTTTATACAGTCCAAGAATTTTTGGGGGATAAAACAATGGATAGTGGTGAGGGCCAGTGCATTTATGCGATTCTTTGGCTGCAGTATTTACCACATAATTATTGATTTAGAACAAGTGCTGCATAATTCGCCACTTAATTTGGCGATTTAAAAAAAAAATTGGTTTCTATCTCAGAGTAAAATAATACTGCCAGAGAATGTGTCACATAATCTGCATTTTTGCTGCAAAATGTAGATAACCTTTCTGCTTAATTTGGTTTTACATGCTACATAATCCTAGTACTCATAACAATGGTGAAGCTCTGACAAGTGGTTTGGTCGCTGCCACAATCCATATTGAATGAATGAACGATTGATGGGTTTTAAAGAGCCCACGGCTACTACTTGAGTGCCCCGGAGCTAGGCGTGTGGCCAATATAAAGGTGAGTGACCATCTATTCTATAAACAGATGGGTTTTCAGGTGCTTACGGAACAGTTTTATGTCTGGTAGACATCTGAGGGGAGAAGAAAGTTCATCCCAGTGTTTAGCCGCCAGCAGTGAGCAGGCTGAACCGTCCTACTTTTTCTTTTTTGTGCGTGGGATGGACATAAGACGAGCCATCTGCGAGCGCAGTGATCTTTGCGGGCAGTAGTTGGTCAGTCTTCCTAGCAGATAGGTGGGGCCCATTTTATAAAATGGCTGAGTGTGCCACTGTTTAATGCTTTAAAGATGATCCTCTTCTTTACCAGCAGCCAGTGTAGCTGTTTACAGTAATGAGTGATCGAAGTGTGTTTTGGGAGATTAAATAGTAATTGAATGGCCATGTTCTGGACTTTTTGTAGTCTATGTGTCAGGTAGACTGGGAGTCCTATGTGCAGAACATTTGTGTAGTCCAGTCTGGATAAAATCAGTGCTTGGACCACTGTTTTTTGAGCTTCCCAGGATAAAAGTTTGATGAATTTCCTCAGCATTCTTAGAATCCAGCACATACTTTTGACTATGGCCGTGATCTGGGATTTGAGGGATAGGTGATTGTTCACTATAACCCCTAGGGTTCTCGCCATTTCAGTAGGGGTGGGAGCAGGACAATGGGACGGCTAAGCCCCTGACCAACTTTGGATGGGGTCTGTTCCAAATTGGCTGGGTTGCATTGTAATGCGTTGTATCTGAGCCAACCCAACACTGCTGTCATGCAGGCAGCAAAGTTTGTTTTGGCCTCATAGTCATTACTGTTATATGTTAGCAGCATTTGGGTATTATCCACGTAGGAGACCACCTGGATGCCAAAGGATTCAATGAGGTAGGCCAGTGGGATCATATATATATTCAAAAGAGTAGGGCTGAAGCCTGACCCCTGAGGCACTCCATATTTAATTGCTTTTGTTTCTGAGCAGAACGATCGCCTGTTCTGTGTGTTTTAAAAAGGATCCTAGCCAGGCTAAGGCATTATCTTCCACCCCAATGGCGGCGAGGTGACAGAGCAGGATCTCATGTGAGATCGTGTCGAAAGCCGGGATCAGTGCAGCACCATGTCCAGCATCTATCTCCATCAGTGCAGATTTAGTGTTGTGACAGGTTCTAAACCGGACTGTGAGAGGTGAAGGAGATTGGAGGTGTCCAAAAATGACATTAGCTGGGTGTTTACTGCTTTTTCTAAGATCTTAGAGACCCCTGGAAGCAAAGATATCTTTCTGAAATTTGATAGTATTTCCGGGTCTGCGTTAGATCTTTTTAATAGGGGAATGGCATTTGCCTTTTTCCATGCAGGAGACACTATCCCCGAGTACAGGGAAGTGGTGCAGAGTTCTTGGTAAATGGAACCCAGGCTAGTCCCGAACAACTTCATGACTTGGGGTGGGAGGGTGTGCAGGGGGAACCAGAATTACTTTTGGATAAGACATCTTTCAGTTTCAAAGTTGTTGGTGGGAGAAACAGCGATAGTTTGTCCTGTGCCTAGGTATGGGAAGGCTCAAGTTGTTTGTATTGTTTGTATTTCAACCATGAGGTATTTTCCACAATTCACACTTACATGTGAAATATGCATTTTTATACCTCAGCAATAAAAGCACACAAACATGTAATACATAGAGTATACATAATGGGTAACCATATAATATGGTGAAATATTGACATTGAGAGGCTTTGGTGACATCATAGACCACAAGGCCGAAGGCCGACTAATTTATTAATGTCACCAGTACCCTGGGATGGCACCATAGGACCATATTACACTTGTTGCCATTATGCATGGGGTAGAACGAGGCATTTGGTATTTTAATACGGGTACTTTATAGGTTATTTAAAGAATGGAATATCGTGATTACATCATTTAATGAGTCTTAGATGATGAAGTGATTCATATTGTCTGATTTTAATAATTTTATGTCTATTTGTTATGGTTTTAATTAACTATACAATAAACGTTACAATACAATACAACAATACAATACATTATGCATTTGCTTTTTTATGTTAGATGTTTATTTTGGGGTAGTTATCTTGAAAAAAATATGTTTTCTTCAAATTGGAGCTAACAATAGGCAATGATTGCAAACAGAATTTTTAGATTTACACCTTTCAAGATTATATATAAAACAATGGACAATTGTGAGGGCTAGAGGAGTTATTTAATTCTGTGGCTTTAACATTTACCAAATAATTATAGATTGAATGCATTTTCCACATACTTTACAGCAAAATGTAACAGAAAAATCTTCTTTTTAGCATTTTTTGTTGTGTAATTCATAAAACGTTGCTGTATAAATTTGGCCTTCCATGCAGCATAATTCTAATAGCCCATATAATGTTAAAGCTCTGCAGAGTGGTTTGGGGATGTCGTTATACAGATTTCATCATCATTTCAGAACCCTTCAATTTTCCCATATTTCACCGTTAGCTGTGAGTTTTTATACCAAAGCATTTTGTGCAATAAGAGAGAGAGAGTTATTAACAACACTCTCAGGTTTCCTAGGATCATTTGTGAATAGCTCAGCAATTCTTTTTAGTAATTTGCATTCTGGCGCTTGTAGTCCTGAATTTATAATGAATACTCAAGACTACAAGTACCAGTATGCAAAGATCAAACATGAAATGTAAAGTTTGATAGCTCTGGTAATAACCTAATCAATGGTTAATTTGTAAAAAAATAAGTGCCGGGGCTCTCTCGTCAGGAGGCAGCTTGCACCAGCCCATTTCTCCTGTTAGCGCTGCCTTAAAACAGAACCAACTACTAACCATGAAATTGGGAAGAGGATGTGGCGTAATGGCAAGAGCTGTCGAATTCGGAGCTGGGGAACAAGATTCGAGTCTCGGCGTCGGCTCAACATCCTGTGATTCTGGGCAAATCACTTAATCTCCTCGTGCCTACCGCAGATGAATGGGAATGTGTCCTTAACTGTTTGCTCGTGAAAAGCACCGGTGTTGATTAAGTGCCACCTAATCTATTCTCTATTGGAGTTGCCACCTGCTTATGATTTTCACCACACTGCTGGTATTTTTAGGTCAAGACTAATAACAAATACTGGGGCGCTCAACAAAATCTGGTATTTTATTCCATTTTTTAATATAAACTTGAAGCAGCAAATACATGAATTAATCACTTGAAAAACAATTTAGAACTGTCTAATTCATCCATAAATGTCCAGCGAAGCAAAGAAAACAGACATGAAATGTAAAAATTAGAATTTAGAGTATTGCACACAAAACTGTATTTAAGTACTAGCTTCTGAATCTTCCAGGATGACAAAGCCAGAACAAAATGGCAAGTAGTTTTCGATGAGAAAAGTGGCAACCTTATTCTTCATTGACAAGATATCTTCTCTTTTGCTTGTTTATTACTGATGTGTTGAACGTCCACAGCCAGAGTTCAGCGCTCTGTGGGATCTATTGTCTCCTTCACAGCCATTACACGACCTGACATCTACCGAACTCTTAAGTTTTCTAGATTCACGAATGTCTAGCTCATCAGGCCAGGTTTTCTTTGCATTCAGGGACTTGTCGTCCTAAATTTTATAATGTGATAGATGTGATGATCGGAGGGGGGGCTCCCGCCCGATGCGAAGGCTCGCGCTGGGCCTAATTAGCGTGCCGCGTAATGAGGACACTCACACAGTATTATAGTGTGGCGCGGACTGCCTCGCGGCTCCGCCCATCTTTATTTTATACACGCGCTCACGCCGGCCGGCGTGAGCGCAGGGGCGGTGATTATTTAGCGTGCGCCAGCGATAAACGCTGGTGCGCCAACCGTCACATCCCATCTCAACTCAGTCCTTGACTGGATCTCAAAAGTCTCATGGTCCACTTACTTGGCAGGCAAAGTCCCTCAGGCGAGTGCTCGGCGGAGGATTTCCCCTTAGGGCGTACCTGGCAGGGCCCCGGCCGGTGGTGGGGACAGGGACTGGTGTGCTGGGTCCTGGAGGTAGGCGGGGGGTTTCACCGGGGGCTTCCGGACTTGCCGCATCGGGGTCCCCTCTGGATGGTGGTCGTCAGCTGCTTGGAGTTCACCTTGTCTGGCCTCAGGCTCCTCGGCGTGGTCTGCGACAGCAGGGGTAGGGTGGGGCCTGTCCACCCGTTTGAACCACAAGATGTTGCGGGTCACTGTTTCTCCTGCCTTCTCGACAGTCACCATGGTCCCTTGTGTGTTGATCACTGTCCAGTACCCTTGTTCATACCTGGTCCGGAATTTCCCCCCGGGTCTCCTGTCTTTCATGATGACAGTGTCTCCTTGCTGTAATTGGCGAAATGCAGCTCTTCGAGCTTGGCTGGCAGTGTTGTTGCCCTGTTCCCTCCTCTGGAAGGCGCCTCTTTCATCAAATGGGGGGGGGGTAGACCACCCGGGCGCAGTGGGAAGGCCATCTCGGCGGGTGCCGTGAAACATTAGCGCCCAGGGCGCTTGGCGTGTTGAGCAGTGTGGCGTGCTTCGGTACTCCCGCAGGAACCTTTGCAGATCATGTTCTGGGTTACCTTGCTCTGCCAAGGCGATGCGGAGGGTTTTGTTTATTGTCCTCATGAGGCGTTCAATCTCCCCATTGGCTTGGGGCCATTGTGGGGTGATGCGCCGGTTGCCGTGGTGGTGCATGAACTCACGGAACTCGTGTCCTTGAAACGGGGGCCCATTGTCACTGCGGAGTTCATCTGAACATCCGAACAGGCCGAATATTTTCTCTAGAGCAGGGCCGACATGCAAGAAGGCGGTTGACTGTACAACCTCTACTACTGGGTACTTTGAGTAGCTGTCAATGAGAGCTATCGTGACACGCCCGTCAGGGAAGCTCCCAAAATCCACGCTTACTTTTTCCCATGGGCGTCGGCCGTGTTCCTCAGTGAGTATGGGTGCTGGTTGTTCTGGTCCACTCGTTAGTTGGCAGGATGGGCACCTCCGGACTGTCTTTTCTACTTGAGTGTCCATCCCTGGGAACCAGACCTTCTCTCTCATGCGAGCTTTCATTTTCTCCACTCCTTGATGTCCCCCGTGGGCGAGTTGCGTTGCACGTAGCTGTAGGGATGCCGGGATGACGATACGAGGTCCTCTGAGGAGAATACCCCCCTGGGTGAGGCTTGGTTCGTTTCGGACTCTCCACATGTTCATCAGTCTCTCTTTCTCTGGGCTTGACCAAGTGTTTGCAGCTAGTAGAAATTGGCGCCACAGCCCTCTTTGGATGGTTTCTCGGACTTTGATTATAACTGGGTCTTGCTCCGCGGCGGTAGTCACTTCTTCGAGCGTCAGTGCTCGGGGACACGTCAGTGTCGCGATCATGTCTAGGTGTGCCTCTGTGTCGTTGTTGCTGGGTTCTTCTTCGCTTTCTCCTGTTGTGTCTGGGTGTCGTGACAGGAAATCGGCCGGGTTCTTGGCGCCGGGCCGGTATACGACATCCATGTCGTAGTGCTGGAGCCCGATGGCCCACCTTTCGATGCGTGGTGGCGGGTGGGGCGCTGAGCCTTTGAAGAGCGGTACTAGTGGTTGGTGATCCATGACCACAGTGAAGGGGTGTCCGCATATGTATAGGTGGAAGTGTCTGCATCCCCATCGAATGGCCAGGGCCTCTCTCTCGATTTGAGAGTATCGCTTTTCAGTCGGGGATAGCGCTTTGCTGGCGTACGCTAAGGCAGCCCATCGTCCTCGCTCTTGTTCCTGGGTGAGGACAGCCCCTAGGCCTACGGGGCTGGCGTCTATTAATATTTCCATCTTCTTTGTCGGGTCGAAGTATACCAGCGTGGTATGGTCGAGGAGGGCTTTCTTGACGGCTTGGAACGCTGTCTCTTCAGCCGGACCCCACTGCCACATGGCGTCTGCCCTGGTGAGGTTTCGGAGAGGCTCTGCAAGAGTTGCTAGGTCCGGAATTAAACGTCCACAGTACGTGGCCATTCCCAGGAAGCTGCGTACTTCCGCCACGGAGAGTGGGGCAGCTGCGGTCTTGATCGCTTGGGATTTCCATGGGTCGACCTGTATACCTTCTTGGGTGAAAGTGTATTCGAAGAATTCTATCTTTTGTTGGAACAGCAGACACTTCTCTCTGTGGAGGGTGAAGCCGTGGTCTAGGAGTCTCTTTAGTGTGGCTCTCACATGCCGGTAGTGTTCTTCCGCTGTCTTGGAGTGGATGAGTATGTCATCACTTACGTTGAGGACGCCAGGTAGCCCTACCAGGATTTCTTTGACAGCGTTCTGGAATATTTCCGCGGCAGAGGATATTCCGAAATTAAGCCGTTTGTACCTCCGGAGACCTAGGTGCGTGCTGAACGTTGTGATGTACCGGCTGTCTTTGGCAAGGGCTAGTTGGTGATAGCCCGCGTTCAGGTCCAGCTTCGAAAACCACCTGGATCCGTTCAGGTCGGCCACGATGTCGTCCATGGTCGGCGTTGTGGCGCTCACGCCGAATGGCCTTGTTAGGAAGGCGCATGTCAATGCAGAGTCTGATCTTCCCTGGTTGGCGAGGCTTTTCCGCAATCACCATGGGTGATACCCACGGCGTGGGCCCGGATACTTTCTCTATGACCCCTTGGTCTTCGAGTTTCTGCAATTCTTCCTCTACCAGAGGCTGTAGGTGGAACGGGATTCTCCGGTGTCGTAGGGCTGTTGGCGGGACGGTAGGGTCTATGTGCAGGCGGATGGGGGCTCTCTTTATCTTCCCTAGTCCTTTGAACAAGTCTCCGAACTGGCTCAGTAGTTCTTCCGTCTGGTCTGCTTGTATCTTTTTAGCAAACATCACCAGACCCAGGTCTTCAGTTGCGTGGCTACTGAGCAGGGTGTCCACTTCCTGGTTGATGACCTGAATATCAATGGTGATCTCGATGTCTTCTGACCGCACTGGCACGGTCATTTTACCTCGGAGGGGTAGTGGCGAGTCGCTTCCATACGCAAAGATCTGTGCCTTCGACGGTCTCAGCTCAGGTCTGGGTCTTAACTTGTTATACTGCTGGACTCCCATTACCATTACTGAGGCACCGGTGTCGATTACCGCATTGACGTCTGTCCCTGCAACCTGTATTGTGCAGCGAGGTTGGGGTCGCCTCCGGCTCTTCAGGGCCCGGGTAAACGAGATTAGGTATGTCTCTCCTTCGTCCTCTGACGTGGATTCGTCTTGTTGGTAGGTTGTCGGTTCCTTCTTCTTCCCTCCAGGGTGTGATGCAAGCGAGACCTGTGATAGTTGCCTGACCATCTTCCTCATGTGTTTTGGTCTGTTCCCTTCCCTGCGCTGCGTTTTCCTTCTGCATACTGACGCGAAGTGGTTTGCGATGCTGCAGTTGGTGCAGGTTTTTCCTTGTGCCGGGCATGCCTGCGCGGGATGGTCTTCATACCCACAGTACCCACATTGGTTCTTTGGGGGTTGCGGTTGGCGATCATGAGGTCTGTAGGCCCTGTCTCGTGTCCTGACTGCGTTGGTTTTCTCAGTTTTAACTGCGACGCCTTTTTACGCTCCTCGCACTAGCGCCATGTCCATTTCCTCCGCTCGCGCCGCCGACAGATCGTGGGATCTCGCCAGTACAAGGATGTCATTCATCAGGATGTTCGGTTGCCTGAGTATGAGGCCACGTAGAACTTTGTTGCGAATTCCAAGGATCAACTGGGCTCTGATTTCCTCTGTGGCCCTATCTCCCACGAGGTGGGTGGCGGCTAGTTCCCTGAGTCGTGCGGGAAAAGCGTCTACTGACTCGCCCTCTCTCTGCTTGGCCTGCCTGAGCTTAAAGTGTTCGAAGTCCGGGTTCATTTGCGGGTCGAAGTGGGCATTTAGGGCTGTGACAGCTGCCGCGTAGTCGTCAGGGGGTCCTGTGTTCGGAAGATGCTTGAACAAGAGGTAGATTTCCTCCCCCGCATAGTGGAGTAGCAACGAGCGTTTCACTGCGCCATCCTTCTCCCTCATGGCGATGAAGTAATTCTCCAGGCGGCCTAGCCAGGTCTAGGTGTTAAACCACTAATGGTTTTAAAATTGCGAAAAAGAGTCTCAATGTCCAATCTCCAATGTATTCATTCTTGTTTTAATTGCTCAATGGAACACACGAAAACCAGCCGACACGTGTTTCGTCGCCAATGGGAGTTAACCCGCGACTTCCTCAGGGCTTAAAAGTAGTGTGAAACTTGGTACGAATGCTCTGCCGGTGATAATTCCAACCCGGCAAGTCACGATATATCCATCATCAAAAAGAAAATGTCTGAACACGAGTGATATCTTGCAAAGAGTAATGCAATCTTCGTATTTAGCTTCAGCAGAAGGCCTAATCCTATAGATTATTCGAAAACGTGCTACAAACTTCTGAATGTACGAAGAGTATTCCGTGTCTCTACAAGCGGGTGCGCTGTAGAATTGAACTGCCGTTCTATGCCGAATGATTAACCGGGTCTCTTTTTGATGATGGATATATCGTGACTTGCCGGGTTGGCATTATCACCGGCAGAGCATTCGTACCAAGTTTCACACTACTTTTAAGCCCTGAGGAAGTCGCGGGTTAACTCCCATTGGCGACGAAACACGTGTCGGCTGGTTTTCGTGTGTTCCATTGAGCAATTAAAACAAGAATGAATACATTGGAGATTGGACATTGAGACTCTTTTTCGCAATTTTAAAACCATTAGTGGTTTAACACCTAGTTCATGTGTGCCCGGGACTTATATTGTATTGACATTGTGTAGGGCTTGACCTTACACACATTGAGGGGTTTTAGGGAATTATCCCCTTACCTGGTAGCACCATACACTTTAGATTTAGTTTACACACTACCGTTTATTGAGCTGGGCGCCTTTTTTTCCTGAGTTACTAAAAACCCTTTTAATATTATTTAAGGCCTAGCCAGGTCTGCCACCGCGGCGCAGCCGTGGAGGGGTCTGCCGACTCACTAAATTGAGGCAGGACTCCTGAGGGCGGGTGGTGGGGAGTTGCTGGCGCAGGGGCCTGGGCGGCGTTATCCTGATCCCCCATTGCGCCAAGCGTAGGTGCAGAGAAGTGGCTTGACGACGATGCTGGTGTCTTGTGGTGGGCCTAGGCGTAGAGGCGCTGGCGCACAATCTGGGTATCGTGAGGGCTGCGTGCTTTCAGTGGGGCGCCACTCACCGGGCTGGCATGGGCCAGTGCTGTGTCCTTTGGCTCCCCCTGTTTGTCCACGATTCGCCCCCTGTAGCGTGGGGCCGGAGACTTCTTTGGCCGGTGTGGTTTGGCAGGGGGGCAGCTGTGTCTGATGCGTGGCCAGGTGGCTGCTCGTGAAAGGCTGAGGCGAGGCAAAGTGTAGGCCTGCTACACCCTGGAGCAGGGCAGGAGCAGCGTGTGTTGCTCCCCGCCCTCGTCGCCAATGTGATGATCGGGGGGGCCTCCCTCCCGATGCTAAGGCTCGCGCTGGGCCTAATTAGCGTGCCGCGCAATGAGGACACTCACACAGTATTATAGTGTGGCGCGGACTGCCTCGCGGCTCTGCCCATCTTTATTTTATACACGCGCTCACGCCGGCAAGCGTGAGCGCAGGGGCGGTGATTATTTAGCGCGCGCCAGCGATAAACGCTGGTGCGCCAACCGTCACAATAGACATGCCTACAAGTCCCAGAATGCAAGGTAAAAACCTGAGATGGCTGACCTTCTCACCCCAGGACCTAGGAAACGTCAGCACTAGGTTAATCTGGATACTTTTGTTAGTTGTATTGAAATGAACAGGACTGACGGCCATAATCCTAACTATTGGTCCGATCCCGTTACTTTTAACTGTTTGGGTGAGAATTTCGATTAGGAATAGGCGAATGACGGTTGAATGTTACGCATTTCCCCATTGCTAAATATTACAATAAGTGCGCCTTTAGATTGATTTTCATTTACACTGTTGCTGTTATACTGTTCCGGGCCCTCCAGGGGTTATTTGTGGAGGATAACGCTTGAAATGTAAGTAGTGTAAACGACCTTCGGAGGGAGGAGCTGTCTCCAAGTTAAACAGTGTGAACAAATGCGCGTGAGGTAAGGAAAACGTGTCCGTGCAGCGTTTAATGCTGGTTACAGAACGACCCGCCCTACCCCGTGAGGTAGACTGCAGTACGACGGAAGTGTCCGCTGGACACTTCGTGGGGGACTAAGCCCCCTGCCTCTAGCCCAAGTAGTAGTGTCCAGGCCTTGAAACGCGTCCTTGGTAACAGTTTCTACAGAGTGCGCTGCCATGGGAGCCGTACACAGGAGGCGGGACTTAGGGCTGAATGAAAAAGGGGTCGCGTGTCAGAAGGTCCCCGGAGAAAACAGGTAACTTGTATTTTTTCTTCATTGTCTTCGAAAACAGAGAATATGATACCCCACTCTTTCCTTGTTGTCACGTTAGAAGCTTCACGTACAAGCAAGTGCGGGAAAACTGGTTATCATTTTGCAGCCCCGTGCAGAACCTGTTGACGCTTTCTCTGCTCTGAACTGGGACGGGGATAGGTACCTCTAAAGGTCTGCTGATGTAATGTACAAAGCAGTTTCCATACTGCTACCTTTCAGTGTACGATACTGTTCATGATGCCAGTCTTTTCTGTAACGTGGGTTTCTCTGCTTTAGGAGAGCTGTGCTAAATCCGGCTCCTCACAACTTTTGAGACTATTGCAGACCAGTGGTTCTTAACCTGTGGGCCGAGGTCCACTCAGGGGGTCAGCGACTGTACTACAGAATTAAATATTAACATTATTAAAGTACATAAAATTAAAGAAGCAAAATTGCAAATCTGAAACCTTTTCTATATTTGATTGTAAATTAAACAAAATATTTTGAATATGTGAGCATTTGTTTTGGTTTATTTATTTTTGTGTATTGTTTTGAGATTCAAATCATAGAAATTGCTTTGGCTGGGGGTACCCGGTTTCTATTTATAACTCAGTAGGGGTCCCCAGATTCCAGTAATGATTCAGTGGCGGCGTCCACAGAAGTCAAATGGTTAAAAACCGCTCTTGTAGACAGTTTAGATTTTGGACCCAGAATTGATATTCTTTATATGTACTTTTCCTTTCCATTCAATTCCGTTCTATAAAAGAAAACTCTAGCCATTTTCAGAGTCAAAATTTTCCTTTTTAGGTTTCGCCTGCACAGCGCTTGCGCTGTGCTTGTGAAATCTCTTGTATTTAATATATCTAAAAAGGGGGCTCTTATCAGTTCCCAAATTCAAAATTACTGTGTTCATTCCCTTTTGTGTGGAACTTTTTTTTCTTTACTTCCCCCTGGCTGCACGCATTTACGATATTTCTACTAAAGTTGTTCACACTGTTTAAATCCCATTCACTGTCAAGCTAAGATCTCTTCCCACGGAAAAGGCAGAAAACTTCTACCAGTATGCTGGAATGCTTACTTTTTAGGTCTCGCCTACGCAGCGCGCATGCGCTGCATAGGAGACCTTTAGCCGTCGTGCAGCTCTTTTTCAAAGCACATACTCGTGCTTGTGGCGGCATACACCTTGCGGGAGTGCGCAGCGGTGCGCCACAAGCACGAGTATGTGCTTTGAAAAAGAGAAGACTGCGCACGCACGCACCTATCAGCATTAGTGAATGTGCTTCTGAATGTGCTTTAACAATTCCGCAATATTAGCCTTATATCCACATTGCACTGTGTTTCGCGCACTCTGTTACAATTCTGCATTGCTTAAATATCAGCATTAGTAAATGTGCTTTGAAATATCCGCTTTGCTTTCAAAGACTTAGTTATTCACTCACTCGCGCACAGCTTTTTAAAAAATTTCTTTATTAGCCATTCACTCACTCTGTGGTATCGGCATTAGTAAATGTGCTTAGAAATATCCGCTTTGCTTTCAAAGCCTTAGCCTTAGTTATTCACTCACTCGTGCACAGCTTTTTTTTAAAATTTTTTTTTTTATTAGCCATTCACTGTGTTTCACGCACTCTGTCACAATTCCGCATTGCTTACAAATATTAGCCTTATATCCACATTGCTTTAAAATGTCAGCATTAGTAAATGAGCTTTGAAATATCCGCTTTGCTTTCAAAGCCTTAGCCTTTGTTATTCACTCACTGGTGCATGGCTTTTTAAAAAAAAAATTTATTAGCCATTCACTCACTCTGTGGTTCGCGCACTCTGTCATTTTTTTGTTTGATTGTATTCTCCCACAGGGCAAGGTAACATTAGCTGTGTGCTTCGAAATGTAAGCATTAATTATTCACTCGTGCACGGCTTTTCTTTTACTGTGACAAGCACGCGTGTGGCGTGTGCTTTGAAATATTTCCATTTTTTATTCACTCGTGCACGCTATGTCTTGATTTTGTTTTATTAGTTATTTACTCTGTGATTTGCGCACTCTGTCAATATATATATATATATTTTTTTTTTCGTCAACAGGGCAAGGCAACATTAACGGTTACCTTTTGAGCTTTCACCTTTTATGGGTGTTTTGAAAATTTTGTTTATTCCCCTCCTTATTGGCTCTATTTTGATCGCAATTTCTTTTCTGTTATTTTTTCATTTGTTATTCACACTTCTTCCCTCTCTCTCTCTCCCCCCACTTTCTTTATCTCACTCTCTCTCTTCCCCCTTCTCTAATTCTCTCTTTCCTTGATTCTGTCTCCTCTCTCTCTCTCTCCCCCCCTTCATTCTCTCTCTCTCCCCCTTTATCTCTCTCTCGTTCTCTCCCCTTCATTTAGTCTCTCTCTCATCTTATTTCTCTCTCTCTCTTTCACTCCCTTTCATTGACTCTCTCTCACCTTTATTATTTCTCCTTTTGCTCTCTCTTCTCGCTCACTCATTCTCCCACTTGAGCTTCATCTGCCATCATTTTTTGCATTTTTTGTCTTTTGTATTTGCTCCTCCACTGTCCTCCACTTTGGCCTGCGGGTTGTACAAATGTACACAGCAGACAAGGAGCCTTTCGACCATTATAATTATAGTGTTGTGTAGGCCTAACATTTAAATAAAAATTTGTGTCTTTGGCTCAAAACACAAATCTATTTAACAAGATTTTCTATACCTATCTATTGTCACATATTATTTGTTACATGGGTGCTTTTAAAGACACTCCCGGTGTTCCTGCAGCAAGGTCGCATAACCATTATTTAGTGTTTGTTGTTCAAACATGCAGACAGCGCAGCTTGTTTTCACTTACATTACAATGCTAAATTAAGAAGTGTCAGCAAGAAACAGACCAGAGGCGCCACTGAGGCACAAGCCAGACAGAGCCATCCTCCTTGATTCCTGTTTCCCCTCAGCGGAGTTTTTTTTTTTTCCAATTACTT
Organism: Calotriton arnoldi; assembly: GCA_963921515.1. Classification (NCBI taxonomy): domain Eukaryota; kingdom Metazoa; phylum Chordata; class Amphibia; order Caudata; family Salamandridae; genus Calotriton; species Calotriton arnoldi. The sequence continues at coordinate 888,118 of CAWUFW010000880.1, forward strand.
CAAAACACTTCCATCCCCCATAAGCCTGTCATTTCTACTGGTAGATCTTTAACACGGTGTTGTTAAAGGGCTGAAATTGTATCCATAGTATGGGTAAAGGCGTTTATAAAAAAAACCTTGGAAAACAAAATTTTATTAAACAAAGCATTCTTTTAGGGAGCATTAGTTCATCAATTGTGCACGGCTAACATTTATTTTGTGCTTTGCTTTTACTGTGAATGTTTTCACAGGACTTTTTACTTCGTGCTTTCTTTTGCTTTTCTTTTAAAAACTCATTCCCTCTGTGGTTTGCTTTTAGCTTTTATCGATATTTGGCATGTATGTTTTTTTTGGACGTATTATTAACTCGATTTTGCTCGTGCTCTGTTTCTTGCCGTTTTTTAATTACTTTCTTTGATCACACGCTGGACAAGGCAACATTGCCTGTTAATTTTTTCACAACACTTCTTCCCTCTCTTCCCCCATCCACTCTTTTTCTATCTCTCTTTGTCTCTCTCTCACCTCTAAAATTCTCTCTTTCCTTAATTCTCTCTCCTCTCTCTCTATTTTGCCCCCTTCATTCTATCTCTCTCTTCCCCCTTTCTCTTTCTATCCCCTTCATTCACTCTCTCTCCCCTTCTATATCTCTCTCTCCCCTTTAATCTCGCTCATCTCCCTCTCTCTTCTCTCTCCCCCATATCTAATTCTCTCTCCTTCATTCTCTCCTCTCTCTCTCTCCCACCTTCATTCTTTCTCCCCCTTTCTCTCTCTGTCCCCTTTATTCACTTACTATCCCCTTTATTCACATTCTCTACCCTTCTTTCTATCTCTCTCTCCACTTTAATCTCTCTCCTTTCGCTCTCTCTTCACTTTCACTCACTCTCCCACTTGAGCTCCATCTGCCATTCCTTCTTCCATTGTTTCTCTCTCTTTTTTTGCTCCTCCACTTCCCTCATCTTTGGACTGCAGGTTGTAAACATCTACACAGTACACAAGGAGCCTCTCCAGCGTTATTACAGTGATGTGTAGTTCTAACATATAACAGAGTTTTTTTGGGGCGGTCAAATCAATAATCTATTTATCAAACTTTTGGTAACCAATCTATTGTCACACATTCTTTGTTAGATGGATGCTTTTTAATACAGCAGCATTAATTATTCCATCGTACACGGCTGTATTCTGAAACAAGCAGGTGTGACAGGACAAGACAACATTGCCTGTTACTTTTCTTGCATCACTTCTTCCCTCTCTCTCCCTTCCCTCTCTCTCGCATCATTAGATAGTGTTTCTATGGTTTTTAAAAAATTAATATAAAACCATATCAAATAAAACAAGCATTGGCATAGCCAAAAGGTCTCACATTTGGGACCATATAAGTGTTTAGCCATGCAACAATTAATGTTATTGCACAAAGGATATTGACCCAAGCGAGAAAGACTGCCGCCGTATGCTATGGCCTTCTCAGAACAATCCGGAAAGTTCTTCCCTTGCTCCCCGGTCAATCTAGAAAGCTCCTGATCCAGGCCTTGATCCTGTCCAGATTAGATCTTGGCAACTCTATCTGGGTGCCCCGAAGTCAGTAACCACCAAGTTGCAGGTTGTTCAGAATTCGGCAGCCAGACTGCTCACAGGAACCAGCAACCGCTCCTCAGCCAAACCCGCCCTTCGCTCCCTCCACTGGCTCCCGGTTCAGGAGAGAATCCACTTCAAGGCCCTATGTATCACTCATAAATCTCTGAAGGGGAATGGCCCACCCCTCACCAAGGCCTTAGTCAGACCTTATAAGTCCCCCAGAAGTCTCCGTTCCAACGAGCTCCATCTGGCTGAGGTTCCAAGAATTATGAGGTCCAGATCAGGCGGTCGCCTCTTTTCATATAACTCATCCAAGCTTTGGAATTCCCTACCTCTCTCCATTCGTAAGGAACCCAACCACCTGGCCTTCCGGAAACAACTGAAGACCTGGCTTTTCCCATAGGGACCTTCCCATTCCTCCTCAGTCCTGCTACAGCGCTGGGATGCCTCCGGGTAGCCATGCACTATATAAAAATCCATTCATTCATTCAATAACTAAACACTTATAAGGTCCCAAAGGCGAGACCTATTGGCTATGCCAATGCTTGTTATTACTTAGTCGTGTAAGGCAGATGCTTTAGCCTTAGAACGTTTGTGGCATTTCCTATTCATGCCTCAGTACTTTTCTTTGCACTTTGTAGGCATTATCGGATTGATTTGTTCAACTTAATCTATTTGGGCATTATGATCAGATTCTAAATGTTGTAATAAACATTGCACGTTAAAAATAAAGTTAATATACACAAGCTATGCTATATTTTATTACTAAACAGGCAGGCACAAGTGCAGTTACCTTGCAGACAACAGGGTCATGATTTGAATGGTGCAGCAGGTGCAGTAGCACCAGGCCAAGAGTTGTCAGAACACCTCTAAACACATAATATGGCTATATTTGACTACTAAACAGGCTGTCACAATTGCAGCTACCTTGCAGACAACAGGGTCATGATTTGAATGGTGCAGCAGGTGCAGTGGCACCAGGGTCAAAAGTTGTCAGATTTCCTCTAAACACCTAATATTGCTATATTTTACTACTAAACAGGTAGTCACAATTGCAGTTAAAAGGGACTTGATTTGAATGGTGCAGCAGGTGCAGTGGCTCCGTGGCCTAAAGCTCTAGGGACCCTACTAAACCCAGATTATTGCTAAATTTTATGACTAAACAGGCAGTCACAAGTGCAGTTATCAAGCAGGAACTAGGGCCATGATTTCAATGGTGCTGCAGGTGCAGTGGCACCGGGGCAAAAAGCTTTCAGAACTCCTCTAAACACCAAATATTGCTATATTTAACTTCTAAATAGGCAGTCACAAGTGCAGTTACCTTGCAGGCACTAGTGTAATGATTTCATTGGTGCAGCAGGTGCAGTGACACCAGGGCCCAAAGCTGTAGGGACCCCACTAAACCCAGATTATTGCTAAATTTTACTACTAAACAAGACAGTGACAAGTACATTTATCTAGCAGGCAATAGGGTAATGATTTGAATGGTGCAGCAGGTGCAGTAGGAATGTATGACGATAGAACGCATGCATTCACATCGCATGCCATTAGTTCGCGGTTTTTACAACGCAAGTCGTTACAACGACTTGCGTTGGAGGGCGCTGGACTTAGGAGTAGTTTAATTTACTATTCCAACTCCAGCCTACGTACAGTAGGGAAGGTGTTGGATAGTAAATTAAACTATTCCTTGTCCTATAGCGCCCTCCAGCGCAAGTCGTAACGACTTGCGTTGTAAAAACCGCGAACTAATGGCATGCGATGTAATGCATGCGTAGTAAAGGTTGTTTACCGTGCAGTAGCACCAGGGCCAAAAGCTCTAGGCACCCCACTAAACCCCTAATATTGGTATATTTTAGTACTAAACAGGCAGGCACAAGTGCAGTTACCTTGCAGACAACAGGGTCATGATTTGAATGGTGCAGCAGGTGCAGTGGCACCAGGCCCAAAAGTTGTCAGAACTCCTCTAAACACCAAATATTGCTACATTGTACTACTATACAGGCAGACCCAATTGCAGGTATCTTGCAGTTAAAAGGGTCTTGCTTTGAATAGTGCAGCAGGTGCAGTGGCAACGGGGCCAAAAGCTCTAGAGACCCCACTAAACGCATAATATTGCTAAATTTCACTACTAAACAGGCAGTCACAAGTGCAGTTATCTAACAGGAACTAGGGTCATGATTTCAATGGGGCTGCAGGTGCAGTGGGACTGGGTCCAAAAGTTGTCAGAACTCCTCTAAACACCAAATATTACTATATTTAACTACTACACAGGCAGTCACAAGTGCTGTTACCTTGCAGGCACTAGGGTCATGATTTCAATGGTGCAGCGGGTGCAGTGACACCAGGGCCCAAAGCTCTAGGAACCCCTCTAAACACCAAATATTGCAATATTTTATTACCAAACAGGTAGTCACAAGTGCAGTTATCTTACAGGCACTAGGGTCATGATTTCAATGGTGCAGCGGGTGCAGTGACACCAGGGCCCAAAGCTCTAGGAACCCCTCTAAACACCAAATATTGCAATATTTTATTACCAAACAGGTAGTCACAAGTGCAGTTATCTTACAGGCAATAGGGTCATGATTTGAATGGAGCAGTAGGTGCAGTGGCACCGGGGCCAAAAGTTGTCATAACTCTTATAAACACCAAATATTACTATATTTTACTACTAAACAGGCAGTCACAAATGCTTTTATCTTGCAGGCACTAGGGGCATGATTTAAACGATACAGCAGGTGCCATAGCACCGGGCCCAAAAGTTTTCAGAACTCCTCTAAACGCATAATATTGCTATTACATCAATTAATCCTATTATTTCCCTCTTTCATTTCTCAAAATGTTGCTATTACTTACCTGCACTATACCACTAGTAACAGCTCAATATATTGCCTTTTTGTACATAAACAAGTCATAACACTTTAACAGACTTTCTGTAACTTATATTGTACAACTACTCGGCAAGCTACAACTTACAACAAAAAACAGCTTATTATTAATCACATAGGCAAAACCTAATGCATTTACAAATGCTTGTTATTAAAAGTTTTCATGATGTGTATATTTCAAGATTAGGTAAGTGCCGCCAGTCCTGTCCAGTCTGTTCATTTCTATACCAGTTACGATACTAGATGCAGTTAAAAGTCTCCAGGTTTGCCACGACACTCCTAGTAATATGGCTATCCCATGCCTTTTTGTTCGGTTTGTTATTGTGAATGCCGGTTACCAATTCCCTTGAAGATATTAGAATAATGGAATCATGTATGCTTTTTGTAACTGTTGGATTTGTGAGTGAGGAATAAAAGCCCCATGACTTTAGTTTAGCTTCCTCCACGCAATAATGCGCCATCTGATATTTTCACTGGCGGGACTTGTAAAACTCGTTTTTTATGATCAGGCATGTACTTGAAGGGCCTCTGTGTTTTCAGTACAAATATTACTGCAGTGTTTCATTGTAAGTAGTATCCTTCGCCCCAAAGTTTTATCGTGGGGACTACTTGTCTGCTAAGAAATTTAACCACAAGCGTTCTCATTACAAACCTAAGTAAAGTTCCTAAGACAAACATTTTGTTGATAACGCTGGACACCAAGCAGACAAACATTTAATTAGTAAGGGCTTTTTCAACATTAAAAACATATGAAATCACTTAAAAGCAGCAACAGAAAACAAGTTAAATTGACATCTTAAAGAACACAATGACATATTTTGTAATTTTCTACTGATCCGTCCATGTAAGCATGTATTCATAAGCATAGCTGCAAATGAACGAAATCCTGTGTAACACCCTCAACCAGTTCTAGTTTTTTTGGCCAACAGAAGTTTGCTTTGTGGACCTATATTTTTGATTTTTACAGTTATAAATATGGGCTTTAATGTCCCAGTAAGCAAAGTGATTTTGTAAGCTACACAGGTTTGCCTGAATATAAGTTGTTGGCCTTTGCTTTTCTGTGTTGCTTGCATACCTATGTGTGTGTTGCCTGAATGGTTAGGTGCGTTGAATTTGTATGCAAAGAACTTGTAACAGTTTTTGTTTGCTTGAATGTGTTTTTGTCCTTGTATGTTGGGCACTTCTGTTTGCATGCATGATACAAAAGACAAACATATTGGCTTTGTCCGTGTTTGTTTGAATCCTGTTGTTAATTTTGTCCCCATCAATCCTGCTAACTGGCAGCTCAGTGTGTTACTGTTTCTGTGGAAATTTCTTTATGTTGCTCCTGAATCTAAGCAACCTTTATCCCTCCACCTAACACCCAATGACAAGTCTCATCTCATGACCCTCAACTGTTGGGGGCTCTGCTACTGAATGTAGATTTTTGGACATGCAAGGTGAGAACAACTCATGGGAGTTGGTTTTGGTGTGGTGGGATGCTTCGTTAGTGGGCGGGAAAGCCCTCTTGGTACGTAGTGTGAGATGTAGCTTGCTTTTTGTTAGTGAAGCCAAGGACTCAAAAGTTGCCCCTCATTGGGTTCTTCCCCATTGACTTGCATTCTAGTGGAGGAAGTTTTTCAAGTGGGAGAACCCCGAAATAACAAAATTAGATTACAAAAATCATGACTCTCCTGCCTAAATTAGGAGTGCTGGCTTGCTGTGTCCTCTTAGTTCGTCAAAAGAACTCCAGAAAATACAAAACACGGTGGACAGAAAGCTATTTAATCTGCCCATTTTAACTTGCATCACACCAGCCCTCATATCATTAGACTGGATAACAGTGGCTTGGCCTTCACCTTCAAAGCAATGTGCATCGCATATCAAAAATCCATGGAACCGGACCATGTTCCTACAATACAAGCTTCTCACCAATGAACAAACACAACTATTATGTTCCAGGCTGGCCCCTCTTTTCACCATCAGTCTGTGCAAAAAGTTGCAAACTGGTGTAACCTTTTCCATTCAGAGGGCAAAGGTCTAGCAGTCGATCTCTGCAAGAATAAGAGTTGTCAAATTTCTGAAATTCCAGAGAGCACTAAAAACTTGACTGGTGCTATCTACATGATAGCATGATACTGAGAGTAAAATGTAAACAATAAAAGGTAGGTCTGCATGGAACTCTCGCTTTCTGCAGTGTCTCGTGCAACATCTCATGCTTCGAACACCGGGTTTGAAGAATGTCCTTGAACCTCACACACCTCATCCAACATCTCTCCTAAAAAGGATAATCGACATCGAACATCCTTTCAACTAAATACTCCAAAAAGATGCTCAGGAACCTGATGCAATCTGAGCACTTCATGGCCTCCTCAGGGGCATGAAGTACTATACAAGTCATAGAATACAGTACAACGTATGCCCTTCCGCACTGTGCCAGGTTAGAGCTAGCGTCCGATACTTGTACTTTTAGTCAGATGTGATACATCGATAAAATAAAACATTCTCTCAACCCGGGTGGTGAGGTTCTGAACTACCAGTTGTCTCATCCTTCTTCGTCGTAATTGTTTTTAAGTTTGAGGCAGAGTCACTTCATAGCTCCCGGTGTCCTCTTAACAAAATGAGAACACAGCTTGTAGGAAGTTGGCTCTGCATATACTGTACCAAAGTAAGGTATAGTGCGCAAAGAGTCCAGTGGATCCCCAGAGGCTTTACAGAGGCTTAAGTAGATAATACTAATGCTCTCTTTTGTTGTTGTGTGGGCGAGCAGTTAGGCTTATCAGAGGGCTGTGTTAAGCGTTTGTTGTACACACTCAGGCAAGAAATTATTACACACACTCAATGACTTAATCCGAGACTAATGGTTTGTAAAAATATTACTTTATTTTTATTACTAAAATCAAAAAAACTTTGTTGCAGGTAAGAAAAGATTTCAAACTGGCAATACTTTTCAGTGCAGTAAATGAATACTTAGTGCAGGACTTCAGTCCAGCAAGATAAACACAGTTTTTAGAAATAGCAGTACTTTGCAGGTCAAGAAAAATACACACAGTGCACTATTTGAACTGAGCAATGTAATCCTATGGGAGGAAAACAAGAATGCAATCTCACAGGTAAGTACTTTACTCACAAACCCAGTCTTCAGAGTTTTAGGTCAACACAGGGCAAGGTTCAAGTGAGCACCAAGACTGCACCCCCAGCGGCACTGTGGCGGCCGGGTGCAGAGGTCAACTTCGGAGTCAGGTGCTCAATGTTAACCAATTGAGATGGGGGGACACTCAAAGCTTTGCCAATTACAGGTAAGTAAAGCAGAGTTGAAGGTCAACATCTGGGGGTTGAGACAAGTATTTGGGGGGGCGCCACGAGGCAGCACCTAACATACTCCCTCAGTTGCCAACACGGCGTCAGGTGCTCAATACAAATCAATGGAGGACGACAGTTTTGAACAAAGGCTTCAGGCTCGGACCAGGAAAATGAACGAAAGAAACCAGTGGCTGGCCAGGTAAGTTTGGATGTTGAGGGTCACCTGGGCACAGTCGGATGGGCTTCCCAAGGCATGGGGGCTGCGGGTGCAGGGGTGTCTTTGGATGTTGGAAAAGTTTTACCGAAGCCGGTTGCGGTAAGGGGATCCTTCCTGTTGAGGCTGCAGGCATCGTTGTGGAGACCAGGAGGGGTCAGCCAACGGTGGACTCGGACTCTGCATCGCTAGGGAACATTGCTGGGACCGGTGGGCTACTTGGTCTCAGGCCTGAGGCGTCGGGTGCTTTGGTGGATCCTAAGACTGGGTTAAGCAGTTCCGCAGGTCACAGAGGCCTTTCTTGGAGTTTTTTGTTGAATAGGGCCACTGTTCTCGGGAGATCTGGTCTTTGTTGAAGGAAGCAGTCCTTCCAGACGTTTTTTGAAGGCTGGTGGGCTGTGGGGCGAGTCATCGGTTTTTGCAGGATCTTCAAGGGCAGCAGACAGGCCGGTATGGCTGGGGCCAAGTCAGTGGGTGTCTACAGTCTTCTTTGGCTGCACAGCTCATCTTTGTCCTTTTCCTTCGTAGGACATCAGGAACTAAGAATTAATGTTCAGGGGTGCCCCTTAATACTCAATTTAGGGATGTTACAGAGGCTGGAAGTTGGTATAGCCAATGGGCTACCTACCTTTAGGTTGACTACACCCTTTGTATGTCTACTCCCTTTGGGGAGGGGACATACCTCTAATCCTATTGGCTAGAATCCTCCAAAACAATATGGAGGATTCTCAAAGGAGGGGTCACTTCACCTCAGGACACCTTAGGGGTGGTCCAGGCTGAGAGGGGACACACCTCTTTCTCTTACTAATTTTCCCGCTGACGTTTCCGCCAAAAAGTGGGGCTTGGTCCGTGTGACGGACATCTCCACTAGCAGGAGAGGCCCTGGTCAGCATAACAAAGGGCAGGGGGCCTTTGAGGCTCACCACTTTTCAATACTGTTTGTGCTTGGGAGTAGGTGTGAGGCACGTCCACCCAGAGCTGGCTTTGCTTCTGGCTCACGAGAGCAAAAGGCTACCACCTCAGGGGGTCAGAAACATGTCTAGAAGTGGCAGGCTCATGCAGACCAGTCAGGCACACACTAGTGGTTTGGTAGGTTTTCAGGGGGCACCTCTGAGGTGTCCTCTGAGTGCATTTATTAATGAATCAAACACTGGCATCAGTGTGGACTCATTAATCTGAGATGTTTGGTACCAAACATCTTGGGACTTTGTGAAGCCATCATGGAGCTGTGGAACTCGTAGTGACAAGCTACTGGCCCATGTACGCAGTATGGCTTTACAAGGCACTTATAATGTCTAAGAATGGACTTGGACACTATAGGGTCATATTTGCTCATGCAGTTATACCCTCACAAGAGGTATAGTGCACCCTGCCTTAGGGCTGTAAGACCTGCTGTAGGGGTGACTTACCTATGCCTCTTGCAGTGCTGGCAGACCTGGCACACAGGGATGTGTGCCAGGTCGACACTTCACTTTTATCTGCACCAAAACACACAGGCTGCTGTGGCACTATGCCTGTGTTTGGTGAGGGGTCTCTTAGGGTGGCATAATACATGCTGCAGCCCTTAGAGACCCTCTCTGGTCACAAGGCCCTTGGTACCACTGGTACCTTTTACAAGGGACGTATATGTGGGCCAGAGGTGTGCCAATTAGGGATACAAAGGCACAGTTTTGGGACAGAACACAAGCACTGGGAACCTGGTTAGCAGGAACCCAGTGCACATTCAGTCAAAGAGCATTAGAATCAGGCAAAAAATGGTGGGGTAACCATGCAAAAAGGGCCACTATCCTATACGACCCTGGTGCATGTGTCACCATGTCAGCCATAGACAGCTGTCAAAAAGGTTTCACTTACACAATTCCGAATTTGAAAGTTAATACCTAACCCTTGTAAAGCCTTTCCTCTTGCCCGTTTCCCGCAACCGTTTAGACTTGATTCCCTGATTCAATAACATCACGAGAACATCACCCCTTCTTCTGACAGCAGCTATTTTGCCTGTGTCTTCATTCAAGGGTATTCCGGTCAAATATCACATATTCAAAAACTGGTGTCCTCAAAAATAAAATTCAAACCAAAGTTCCTAAAGTGATTCTAAAAATCATTAAAGCTTTATTGAAATTGACGTGGCGCTGTTGTCTCACCCTAGTTGATTGGATGGACTTGTGACTTTGTGGTGCTCGAGTCTAAGGATAATTTAAGACAGGGGGAACAAAGGGGAGTCCTAACGGTGACTGGTATAGGAGATTTGATGTTACTGTAAACTGTCCGGCTGTGGCATTTTCCATCTTACTGCTGAATTATCATATTCTCTCTAGTCTCATGTAAACTCCACCCCTTTTCCACCACCTTCCTCCCAGCACACTCCTTCCTCCTCTTACGCTCTGCCTCTTTCCTACATTTTTCCGTTCTCTTTGGTAAGAGACACCTTCTGTTCCAGACACACAGCTGTTTTCAAAATGTGTGCCTAGAACCTTGTTTTAAATCTCTTGGTAGACCAAGATGGACTCTTCTTCCGCTTGTGCCAAGTGCTGCAGCTGTGCCTAGCCATATTGTGATGTCATAACAGGATGACATCTTATGAAGGCTGTGTGTGAGAGGGCCGACTTGCCTGTAGACAGAAGAAGCCCTGTGCACTCTGAATGATTCAAACTCGCAGTAGCTCATTTTGTTCTTTTACCCAGAGCCCAGGAGTCAGCCCAGCATATTATCGGGACAGCTGGTCACTGGAGAAAGGAGAATCCATCGCTTTGGGTGATCTGCAAAGATGGCTGAATACCAGTTGGATGGGCGATGGGGACAGTGGGGAGGCAGGGAAAAACTACAGCCCAAGTGCAAGACTCACATGCTCGCTGGGGTGAAAGAGGTGATGTACCACCCGCGCCTGCCCACCATACGACAAATGGAAGCCGATACCCTGGCTGGAAAACTTAGTGACGAGCACTCAAGAACCACCACCTGCTGCACGAAAGGTAAGACAGGGTAATATGGTCCTTGAAGAAAGAGTCAAACAGTGAGGAGAGCAGAAGAGAGACCAAGGAAAGAGGGCGGTGTGTCTAAAGAGAAAGAGTAAAGTAGAGGCTGAGGTGGTCTAAAAGGATGTAGGAGACAGGTGCTGGGAGGTGAAATGAACAGAAACTTCAGACCGATGATTATTTGTATTAAAGTGACCACTATGCAGAAGTATATAAACAATCTTCCTTACTGTCTTCCATCAAGTAGGCACATTAGTAGTTAGACATGCCACCAGGTGCTAGAAGGCTCTTTCTACAGCATCTTCCTTCAGTTCTCATAAAAAAATCTATACCTATCATCTCACCATCAGCATCATATAGTATCCTCCTATATACAGACACTAACATAACTCAGTCAAGACACACCTCTCCCTTCCTTAACACACACTGCATGGCACAGCTCACGTCTCAGTAGGAACTCCTGGGCTGGGCCTTCAGCCTCTTCAACTTTATGACTACTGGTACCCACAAAAATGCATACCTCACTTCTACTCCACAACACACCACCACCCCACAGGACCACCGCATAAGCAGATCCCCGCAGCACAAGCTAAGGCCGATCACACCTCCATCCTTACGCAAAAACGGATATCACAAGACAAAAGAAATTTGTCCTTGAACAACCACTGCAGGCTTAGGAAAACAGACCATTTCAACAGTTATTGCTTCTCTGTAGGAGAGTGGATTAACTCACCCTCACACATAAAGGGAAGCCTGCAGTAAACGCCATTTAGAGCAGATTGGGCTATTCCGATTCCTTAAATTCCACCTGGCTGCACAGTGCAGCACACCTACGCAATCCCCTCATACATTATTGCACAGCAGCCCACTTCCTCCGCAAACAAAAACACAGCACATACCACAAAAAACCCACAAAAATTCCCATTGCAGAACATCCGATCTACCACAGCACAGAATAGTTTGCAACCCTCTTACATCACATGATGTCTCGCAGTTCATACACAGAACAGATTACCATACAGAAGGGTGTCTCTCAACTCTTCCTCCACAGCACAGGACATCTGTTAATCTTCATACAGCAGGATATGTCCCTCACACTTCCTACACGCACAGTGTCTTAACCCTTATATCACTAGGAACCTTCTTGCCCTCATACAAACGAGGTATCCCTAGCGAACACACAGGATGGCTCTAAACGACAGAGCTCAGCAGGGGGTATTTCTCAACCTCAATATTGCATAGGTTGTCTCTTAATGCCCGTGGACTGAACCTCTTTCTACCCCTGAGGCGCGCACAGGGAGAAGAGGTGAGAGTGGGAGCGCTGAAGCGGAGAAAGAGGGAGGTAACAAGGAAAGCCAACATGTCCACCGCAGAGGGAGCAGTGGAACAATCAAGAAAGATATTTCTGAAATGCAACAATCCATGGGAGAAGCACACGAGAATTAGAGATCCATAATAAGGGAGAGGAGATGTAGAGGGGGTGGGAGCAGGTTTTATAGCTCTTTTCTGAGGTAGGCAGTTGGGAGGTGCAGTGAAGATGGATCGGCTGCACTCATTGGTCAGTATCAAAGATCCTGTGACATCAGGTGGTGGATATGGTGAAGACCTGTTTGACAAGGGGATGGCAGCGGCAAATTCTTAATGAGTTGTTTCATAAGAGTGCATGGGTTGAGGTTAGTTGATACTAAGAGCTAATCTGTCTGGGACACGCAGTGGAAGGTCATCTCTTGGCTAAGTGATTACAGGTCGAGGGTGGGAATGACTTCTCAGGGTCACCATGTCTGATGAGCAGTTGACTGCTGGGGACAGTGGAAACATGCAGCGATGGTTTTTGACTCGGCTATGATGGACTGCTTAGTACAGTTAGAATCATTGGGGAACCCGATAGCCCTTCCGGAATCTGTCCATCGTTACAACAGAGAATAAAGGATCCCTAGGGATAATGACTGCAAGCAAGTTGAGCTGATTTAAAGAAATCCCTCACATTCAGGGTCTCACTCCATCTCCTTAACAATTCTATTGTAAAACGTTTTGGGTTTACAAAAGAAAAAGACTCGAAGAGTGCTCAAAACATGCATTTATTCCATATACAATTAAAGTACTAAAAACAAAACTAGGAAGTGAAAGCTTGGCGAGAAGTACTGTGCCTAGATTGCTTGAGTATATTCCCTTTTCATTATACAATTGTTATTTACAGAAATGAGCACATATTGTATAGCAGGTGGCTCTCAGAATGACTGTATACACTTGTATACTTTGCTAGCCATTGGCAAGCCAACATTTCTATCCCTATAAAAGAGGACAGTGGGCATCATAAAGACGGTATACATATATAGTAATATTACCCACAATCCTGCAACATAGACAAGAGATGTTGGTGACAAATATACTGCGCACAAAGGAAGCCATGGTGACCAATCATGATAGAACAAATTCTTATCAAGTGAGGGATAACCCCATAGATTCACAAGACTATCTGGTGCTGAATAAATTCCATACACAGGCTTGGGCAATGACCTAAAATATCAAGGCAATAGTGAGAGCTTCATTGTTAATCCCAGAGTAACTACTCAATCACTGCTTCGCAAAACAAAAAGTCTCCAAACGTGCCCAAAACATGCATTTATTCCACATACAATTATAGTTAGAAAAGGAGAGTTTGAAGTGCAGTGTTCAGACGATGTCAGTACATTAATTATGTGAGATAAAGTACCCCCTGCCGTACATTATAAGGATATTGCAAGTCACTAAGGAGTTCCATAATCATATAGAAGAACGGGGTGAAAGACTGAGTTCCTTTAAAAGGTTATGGAACTCCGAGGTGACTTGCGATATTCTTATCATGTACACCAGGGGGTATTATCCCATATAATACATGGTCACACCATCACCTTTCGCACAAACCACTTAAAATGTTGGTGCATAGCTCTTTCATATGAAAGAGCAAGCATGTTTGTAAACATAATGGATAAAAATAAAACATCTAGTGCAAAATTATACACATCAAAATTCTGTTAGATATTTGTTGCAAACAATTATTAAAAACAGTTCAATACAAGTTTTTTTTTTTTTAAATAAATGAAAAGTTGCAGTAGCTCAGAATGTGTATAAACATGCTGAAAGATTGTAGCTCTTCTCTAACTATCTAAGGAGAACCAAAAATAACCATGTTCTCTCTGTTTGACATTGTAAGCTAGAAAAATAGATCCGAAAAAAGAAAAGCAGCGTTCACTTTTAGTTGCTAAACAGCTGCCTCATTATGCGCCATGACCTCACCTGCCTTTTAGCAGGCTGCTGGCAGCAGGCATTGTGTAATTATTTATAATAGTCGAGTTCTGATGTCTTTTCTTTATATTTGGAGACTGGTTGGGTCACAAGTCTCCGATTATGAAGATATTTAGAGACATGCGAATATGCAGGGGTTACAGAATCCTGGGCCACATGCATCAACATAAGGAATTGCGATTCCTAAATAGCGATTTTTAAGGAATCGCTATTTAGGAATCGCAACTCCTTATGCATGTAGGAATTGCAAAATAAATTGTGATTCCTAAACATTACCTAATAGCGATTTGCAAATTGCGAATCGCTATTAGGTAATGTCACTCCATTCATTCCTATGGGCCTATCGGCCCGTAGGAATGAATGGGAATGCATTCGCAAATTGCGATGACCAAATTGGTAATCGCAAATTGCGAATGCAATTCCAAGGATGCCAGGCAGCATAAGGCTCCCCTGATGCACCCCCCAAAAAGGTAAGTGTGCATGTGTGTGCGCCACATGTCACATTGAAAAATGCACTTTTGTGCGTTTTTCAAAGATTTTGCAAATTACCATCAACTTGAAGTTGATGGTAATTAGCGTTTCCTAAATGCACAGTTTGCATTTAGGAAAGGCTTGATGCATCGCCTTTAGGGAATCGCAATTTGCGATTCCCTAAATGCATTCACAATTTAGGTAAATCGCAAAAAATTGCGATTACCTAATTTGCAAATGGAAATGGGTTCATGCATCAGAAATTGCTTTTTCCGGTCGCAAACGGACCGATTCTGCGAATTGGCCCGTTTGCGACCAGAAAAAAGCTTGATGCATGTGGCCCCCTATGTATTAAACACATATTATTTACAGACGGTCAATAATTAGTGTCAGATATTACTGACAAACAGGCGTGCTTCTGGATCTCTCTGCCAGACAACTGCTAATTGGTTAGCCAGTCCATGCATAACCACGTTCATAGATGACGGAGTCGTTCACGCTGTGGAACTAGCAACTTAACTAGGTATACATGTTTGAGAGAAGTTCCTAAAAGATGAGAGACACATCAGTAATTTATTCAATAATTGATGTTATTATAATTTGCTAAGGATTAATTAGAATTTATTATTTCAGGATTTTTTACCATGGCTATGTTTGTGCTTTGTAGTTTCTCATCAAACCCTCATGTTTATGTTACAGGATTGTGGGTAATATTACTAAATACTTTTTTGGATCTACAAGGACCAAAATGTCAACTTCCCCTCGGCTAGCATTCTATTCTCCATAGCTGTTGTGTAAGCCAACACATATTTCATATAGGCTCAATCCTGTAACTAAGATGTGCATCTTGAATATTTTGACACCTTCTGAGCACTGTACTACACATGTCCTTTCCACTCCCTTGTGTTGAGGGCCATAGTTTTAGGTCTAAATCGCAGTTATTCACCACAAATCAGATATACAGTTAAGAAATTGAAAACATCTATAGTGCAGAGAGCATCTCTTTTAACTGAGATCTCACTGGAAACTAATTTAAACATTTATCATCTTGCTTTGTCTAGTAAGTATTGCAACTCTGTCCCATCAAAAGATAATTCCGGTTAATCTTCGAGGTTAGAGGCGGAGAAAAGAAACACAAAGTCTAATTAACTGACGTCAATGTCATCAATCTTTATGAACCGCTTAACATAGGTGCAGTGTGATAATACAAAATATAGACTGCATCACCTCGCGGGTGATTAGTGCGCTATAGAAATCAACATAACACCCCCGGCCTTCACTTAAGAAGGGTTCAGTCCACATCCCACAGGAGATCAGTAGGACAAATCCAGTTTATCTCGGGTGTTAGAGGGTGGAACTCTATTTCGAGCCACCACACCGCTCCATCACTGATGCAAGAAATGTCTTGGTGGCCTCAGGATCTGGAACACAGATACTTTGCCGATACTTTTAATTGGCCAAACTCTGATCCCGAAAAATTTATTTTCTGAAGCCGCCCAGCATGATGACCCTCTTTTTTGCCACACATTTAGTGATCAGCTCCTTGTGTCTGCTATCTTCCAGTTCCATCAAAAGTTATGCAGAGACGTAATTATCTATCAAAATCAGGAGTCACAGGTTCCAACAAGAACTACCATCATTATAAAATGCTGAACCCTGCCTTCAAATCACTGCCTTCAGGAAGGACTGGGACACCCAGGTGGCTTTGGTCTTTTTTCAAAAATTCCACTTTATACTTCAGATGTGCCGATGACATGAACACAAAGTCTTGGAACATCTGTGAAGTCTGTAGAGCTTACTGTGAACCGAATCCTCCACTGTAGCAGTCACACTGCATTTAATGTTGTGAAATGCCTGCTCCAGAGACTGAATTCTCTGTTTAACTCACCTACAAGTCATGTAAAGTCTCCACCTGTAAGAGATGCGCCCCGTCCCCGGTTGATCATAAATGTCACTCCAGGAACATGAGGCCGCAGACTGATGGGAAGAACATCTTCCTTGGTCTCTAGATTTTTTTTATTTTGAGTCCCATGGTCTCTTCAAATCAAGCATGGCAGTGAGATCTCCTGCAGGTCTCCCAATATCCATTTTTGCTGGAAGGAACTCGTCTGTCCCCTAGGGCAGCGTATTCCCTCTATAGTTGGTGGCAACGCCATATGGCAGATCCCCGCCATCTAGCCGTGCCCTGGGCACGCACCTCTCTATTACTGTGTGGCAGCTGTTGGGCCCAAGGTTGCCTGGACCCATTGTATGGCCGCTGCAGGCCCAGTGCTTCGGACTCCTTCCATTTCCTGTCCTGCATCAGGTCATGGACTGCAGAGAGTAGGTCTGAGGCCAGACCTGTGCCCGAGTCTCGGTCATATATGCAGCCATCTTTGAGCTCGGCAAGCTCCGACCTCTACTATAGTTTTATATGGAATACATTTATTTTTTGAGCAGTCTTGAAACCTAAACTATTTTTCAGTATGTGTTGGTCTGGAGATACGTTCTTGGTTGAAATCATTATCCTTAGGGATCCTCTGGCTTTGTACGGTTTTACTGACTAGCGGCAATGGTCTCTTGATCAGTCAGAATGAGTGCGAGTCTGAGCAGGATCCCATCTGCCAGTAGCTAGAGATGATCTTCAAGGGTCCTTTAGTCTGCTGAATGACTGAACATTTCTGTCTGTTGATAGGAGGAGAGAGCACCCTTTGGCTCTTTAGAAATGGCTGAACGGCTGGTGATGAGAGAATGATCTGGTTAGGATGAGACAACCCTTGCCTGCTGCTGGCTGAAGTCTCTTGGAAGCGCATTCCTATCCACTGTGACCTCCCTGACTGTCGCTTCTGTTTCCTGCAGAGGATTTTGAACGCTCGTCTTTCACAGTTCTTGATGCTCCCAAACGGCGCTTCGCTTCCCAGGTGAGTGACATGTGTTGGCCATGAGTATTATTGGCCCTGTAGATCATTCCAAGACACAAGTGAAATATTTCTGTTTATTAAAACACTTTGCCAATCAGTATATCTAAACATACCACAACTTTTAAATCAATCCATTTGCAAACTAAGAGTTCTCTTGAGAGTATAAACCAGAGTTTTAGACTGTGTAAGAGACAAAAGAATAAAGGAAGCTAAGTATTTGACCAAAGAAAGGCAGTTGTATTCTATTTTATCTTAGGCTGCTCAAATGTTTCTTTTTCTTTTTCTGAGGAAACGAGTGAGTTAGTTTAGGAAAGAGAGTGAGAGAGTAAAAAGACATTAATTGTTTTAACCCCTTCGCTGCTAGGCCTCCCCCACCTTTCCCCCGTGCTAAGCCTTTTTTGGCTTTTTGGGGTAGTTTGTGCTTGGGCCCCTGTAACGTTTTGTCCACATAAGATAAGATCAGATAATTTTTATTGCATGATTACTTAAATTACTTAAATTGCATGATTAGTCATTGCAATCGATTGGTTAAAATCAAGTGGAGAGGCCATGCTTTCCAACTTTATATAAAAAACTTGTAACAATTTATGGTCTTGTTACTCTTGGGTTAAAAATTAATTCAGCATTTTATCAACCTTGGAGGGGAGTAAACGAAAACGGTTGGCTTGGCATTGTGCATGAAATGATTATAATTCTATACAGTTATCAAAGTTCATCATGGATTTTACTGCTGTCATGAATTTCATGAAGCGTGCGGCCAATTGCACTGAGTCACCTTTCATACACTCTACCAAAGCTTCTTGACATGTCCACATGTTTAAAATACGCGAGATAGGGCGGAGCCAGTAAATTCTCGGCGTTCGCAGTTTCTCACAAATACACAGTACATGAACTAATGTTTCCTCCTCTCTCCCGCCTAGTCGGCACTGTGTGACTATGTCTTCCTTATACCTTTGGCCGTACTTCAATGCCAGCAGTGGAATTAATCTGAACCGTAGTCTCATTAGTTGGCGCTTCATTATTGGCTTTAAAGGAGAAGATAAATAGTATGGCAAGCCCCTGCTATTATAAAGTTTTGACGCCCAACTACCATGGCTCAGATTTTTCAGGGCTAGTGCATCACTGTGACCGACATTAATTTTGCTTGTTTGGTTAATAGTTTGGCTGCTGCAGCTATGGGTATGGAGGCAGACCATATTTTGAGAGCTTCCACTACTTCTATGCAGTGTGTTAGGAATTTGTACCAGTTTGACCCTGGGTTGCTTGTCATTAGCTAGATGTACTTCTTTTGCGTGTGGTCCCGGGCTTGTTTGGCTTTCAGGCAATAGGCTATGAACCTAGCTTTTAATAGCCACTTATGAGATGTCAAGTTAAATTCTGTGCGGATTTGCGCATGGGAGGTAGAAGTTGGTAGAAAAAATACTAAATATTGCCCCCATTGCTCGGATTAGGGGAGTTAGATCAGGTGTACTCATGGATTTCCTTACTCTGCAAAAGGCCCACTCTAGTGAGTGTGCCATCCCTTGCATTGCAGTGATGTGAGTAGCCTGCCTTCATTTGTGGTCAATCCAAACTCCCAAGTACATGTATGCAGAGACTATCTCAATGGGTTTTCCATCGACATGCCAGGAGCCCTTCCTCATTATTTGTCTAGTGATGATCATCGCTTTTGTTTTTGCCGTGTTTATTTTCAAATTGTTTGCTTTACAGTATAGTGTCAGTGCAGACAGAAGCCGCTGTAGCCCGACCGCAGTTTGGTCGAGCAATATTGTGTCGTCCACGTATTGCATCAATTTGAATTTTAGTTCCAGCAAGTTTGGGGGGAAAAGCTCGGACATCTGCCAAACATTCTGGTAAATCTGCCAAGTACAAATTAAACAGCATCGGGCCAATATACATCCTTGCTTTAATCCCTTGTTGGTATTTATTTTATTGGTCGTGGACCATTCAGAGGAAACTCTTATCTTAACCCAGGTTTCTGAATACAAGGCAATAAGTGTTTTTAATAATGTTTGGTCAATGCCCCAGTTTTCAAACTTTTTCCACAATCTTGGACGGCCCACACTATCGAATGCTGATTGAAAATCGATGTATGCTAGATACAAAGCCCTCCCTTTTTTTGCTAGCGTGGACTCGATCAGGTGGGGCATACAGACCATACATCTAAGAGCGCGATCATCCGGTAGTTTTCAGGGTTGAATCGAGAGCCATTTTTATGTATTGGGACAAGGAGGGAGCCCCTCCATGACTCAGGAATGCTTCCTCCCAATCTATACTCCCAGAATAAAGGTGCCATGATTGTTGCCCATTTTCATGCCATCCCTTTATACACCATGGACAGGATGCCGTTTGGGCCGTGCGCCCCTCCAAATCGCATTTTTTAACGATGTGCATCACTTGGTCAGGGGTTATTTTAATTGGTTCATTTGATCGGGTTTGTGACTCCATATTCCTTGATTCGTTGTTACTATCCCACATGTTATGATGTTCTCCTTCATCACTAGGTGGCTCCACATAGAGTGCTTGTATGAATACCAATCTATGGGCGAAATGTTGATTACTGTTGGTCACTGATTTGGCCTGAGACATTTATTCATCTAGATCCAAAATTGCTTCTGGTCTCTTGACTTTATAATTTTATGTGCTTTTTCCCAGCGTTTCTCTTCCATCCTTCTCTTGTAGGTGAATCTTGCTTTCCTATAGTCCCGGCGGGTTGCTGGGACCTTTGCCTGTAATGATCTATGTTCAGTACTGTCGTTAGTGGCTGTGCGCATGATGTTATTTAATTTGCATTTTATTGTCACTATTGTTTGTTTTTGTTTTATAAGATGATGGTCTTTTGGGGGTAATTTGCTTATTCCTGGCTTCATCCCAGTGGTTAATTTTTCTCTCAGTTCTTCCAGTAGCGATTCCCAAGATTTTGCCATCGATAATTCACCATATTCCTGGGTTACTTTATCCAAGAAATGTTCCAATTCTTCATTAATTTTTACTAGATGTTCTGTCGACCACCTTACTTTTTTTTACTGGTTCCAAGTTGTCTTCGTCACCGATCAGCTTGATTTTTGGCCGGTGGCACTGTAGAAACAGGATTTTGCTGGACATAACTGAGTGATCACTTGCCACTGATGGAATTACTACGAATGTTTGGATTATGTGGAAATGGGCAATCGAGACCCAGATGTAATCCAGTGTGGTCAATCTAAGATATGAAGAGTGAATCAGTGGGTGATCTTCCATTTAGGATTCGAAGGCCCAATTGATTGAAATGGGCTGCTAATTTTAATCCATGGTTATCTTTTCATTGGTACTGACTGCTTATGGCTGGGATGGACCAGATGTGATGGTCCAGTGCTACTAAAGAGGAGTTTAGATCTGATTCCATTAGGTTAGCATTGAAATCTCCCATTATTATCCATAGATCATTTGGGCGCTGGGAGTAGAGGTCTCTCATTTCTGGTAGCATTCTGCTTAGCGTTGCTTCACGTTTAACCCTAGATGGATGAAGATAAATGCAGCCTAAGATCACAATATGTTGTTCCGGGCTGAACGTGTCAGATTTTAAGATCCTTGCCTTGAGAAATATATAATCTCTGTTTGCCTTGCACAGTAATGATACATGTACTGCCAGGTTATTTTTGACATAAATTGACACACCTCCCAAGGCATCGCCCCCTACTTGTGAGGCTGTTACGTTTGATTCGTAAACGGTGTAATCCTGCCATAGTATTGATTGCCGGGCCCAGATTTCTTGCAATGCAATGATGTCATAGCTCATCAGGAGGTGTATTGTGTCCCTTTTGTCTTCATCATCGGTTAGTCCCCGAATGTTCCATGAACAGATTTTTAAGTTAGGAATGAGATTCTTCTCATCGATGATATTCCGCGGGGTGTTAGGAGCGTGGGTCCAGGGCCCGAGGCAGCCAGGTCCAGTCTTGCATGTTCTTCCCCTTTGGCAGACACTGGCATGGGCCACCTTCTTTATCCATTGTGATTTGTATTGAGCCTTCTCTTCACAGTTTTAATTTCGGTCCATCTCTAGTACCGTGCAGAATTGAGGCCGTTACAAATTTTGTTATGTTCTTATTGTTCTCTCTTTCTTGTTTTTCTCTTTCTTGTTTTACCTCCTGTGCTGTGTCTGCTCCTTTTTAGGTCGAGCCTAGACAGCGCGCAGCGCTGCTCTAGGAGATGACCTTTAGAAATCGGTCAGCTCTTTTCAAGCACTCGTGTTTGTGCCGGCATCCACCTTGCGGGAGCGAGCAGCGGCGCGCAGGGGCCATCTGTTTCTAATTAGCGTGGCCGCGCTTGTTTACATTTGCCTCTCTCGCTGCTTCCACTGGTCTACATGGGAGGCGACCGGCTTAAATCCCTGTGTATTCATTCACAGGTTCCTCGTGGAATTTCCAGTAGCATCCATGAACTGGTTTGAAATGCTTGTTTTTCTTGTTGTCCCCATGCTAAAACTGGCATAATAGCGTGACTTCGTGAATTTTGAAGAACAAGTGTAAAGCAAGATTACGCTGGCATAGAGGAATTTCGCACGGCCCTGATTTTAATTCTGTCTTTGTCCTGAAAATGTTGCCATCTGTATTAAGGGATATGCTTCAAACTTAGATTGGGTTAAATTAGCAATTTGTGCTGTATATTTTTATAAAATGGGGCATACTACTTAGGGCGTGCCTTTACTTTCTTTACGTTGTTTTCCTACCTGTCCGTGCACAACCAAATATGCAAACTGTGACGTTAGTTTGAGCATCCGAAGAATTCAGTACTATAGGGGGTCTCATCACGCATGGGTTTGTTTCTGGCCATTTTCTTAATTTTTGCTATAAAATTAAGCAGTTCTGGGATTCACATTGATGACATTTGCATGCTGCACGAGGACAGTATAATGTTTGTGCTATTTAGAGAAAGGCGACAAAACTGTTCCTTTTATAGCATTAATGGTGTATAGATTAATTTGCTTTACACACTCCTGCCATCTAGTGGTTAATCCAGATTTGACTAGTGGCTTGTTTTCAAAAAGTAAGAAGACAACGAGTATTTTCAAAGACAATTGATTTGGTTTCCATTTTGAGTCATGAGTAAACTTGCAGTGAAAAAGCAAAGTAAAATATTTATTTCAGTATACAGTGCATCTGAGATAAAGATTGTAATGTGTGATGGGTATAGATTGCCTAGGCAACACCTACAACAAGCACTGGTAAATGAATTCGGTTTCGCCTATGTAATTAATAACCTGTTTTTTGTTGTAAATTGTAGTTTGGTGAGTTCTAACACCTGAAGTTTTTAGTGTACAACAGGGAAGATGTGAGTTGCTCTAGCGCACACTGAGTCACACGTGAGGCTTTTTATGTAGACCACAGGCAGACGTAAGGTGGTCCAGGGTGTCAGGGGCGTAACAGGCCCCCGCAGCCCCCGCGGTGCGGGGGGGCCCCCAAGCTCCAGGGGGCCCCTCAGCACAGCACTCTGACTGCAGAGCTCCTGATTGAGCCCGGAGGGGGCCCCTCCGCGTGCCTTGCAGGGAGGCCCCCTCAAGTTTTGTTACGCCAGTGCAGGGTGTACCAGACTTGAGTGCTATAACCTGACTTTGAACTCCTTGCCTGTTAGTGCAGACACAGTGCACCTGTGAAGCACTGATCACAGCAGGTGATGTGGCACTATTGGCAGAGCTGTCGACTTTGGAACTGGAGGAACGAGGTTTGAGTCTTCGATAGGCAAAACAGCCACTGGTTCTGGGCAATTCACTTAATCTCCTGTGCCTTAAAAAAACAAGCATTGGCATAGCCAATAGGTCTCGCTTTTGGGACCTTATAAGTATTTAGTTATGCAGCACAATATCCTTGGTGCAACAACATTAACTGTTGCATGGCTAAGCACTTATAAGGTCCCAAAGGCGAGACCTATTGGCTATGCCAATGCTTGTTTTCAAAATTGCTGGATATTATATTATTGCTGTGTTTCTGATCTGAATCCCCCAGTCTTCCAGGCGATTTTTGTTTTCCCTTAGGGCTCTTGCCATAGCCTGGTTAGAGAAAATTACTTCTGTTCTCTTGATTATGTCACCGAGCTCTGGGGCGAGGAATGCCACACTGTCCATATCTGTGGTTTTCTTTTTCCCTAAGCCCGGCAGGTTTGAGCAGAGCTTCAGGATGTTTCCTCTATTAAGGATATCCCACTTCCCTTGTGGCATGTATTCGGGATATAATATCTTTAGGTCTTCTGGGTTCTCAAGTTGATCCGTTCTGTCTTGTTTTTGTAATGGTCTTGCTGATGAGTCATTGAGTCATCAGTGACCTCTATGGTTTTTGGGAGGGTGCTCCTCCAGGAGGCCGATTCTTCGCGAGGGTGGTTTGACTGTGCTTCATGTTGTGATTCATCACTCCTTGTTCTGTGATGCAAGAGTATCACAGCTTACTCTGGGGGCATTAGATACGATATTGTTTTTATTTGTCCCCATCAGATCTCTTTGTTTTACTTAGGTTGTTACCTCTTTGGTATCTATTTTCAATTTGATGCCTTCTCCCTTTGTATTACATGGTTTAGATATTCCTTGATGGTTATTGTTTCCATTTAAGTTGACCTCTTCGGTGGTGCAGAGCTGAAGGGCTTCCTTTCGGCGTATCAAAGATCTTGTCTAATTTGAGTGTTTTTTTCCTCGTAATCCCTAATTTGAGAATGGTCCTTTGGGCTAGGTTTAGAGATTTCTTTTCCCCTGTTCCCTCCGGCTGTTGGTCGTTGAACATTTTCTTTGTTGATTTGCTGTGGATCTTGTTCTTTCCTGTCCTGCTCTGCAGCCCAGTGTTCTATGGTTCGTTTAGGATCTTGTGCTCTTACTGTTTCACTTTCGGTTCTACCAGGTTGCCCTGACCCCAGTTCTCTATATTTTGGGTTAGGGGAGGGTTCAGCATCCACTGTACTTTCCTTAATTTCACTCTGGAGCCAGTGACGTAAGAGCCACATAAGGTATCCACGCCAAATTTGTGTCCTTTTCTTCCAACATTTTGAGGATTCTAAAAGTACCCAGGCTTTGTGGATTCCCATGGAGGGGACCCGGAAATTAGCCAAAATACATCTAAAGTTTTTTTTTTTAAATGGGAAAAAAGTGCTGCTTAAGAAATTGTCAGATTTTTTCCCTGCAAATGGTGATTTCAGCACCACAAATCCTTTGTTGATACCATCTTCTCAGCTTTCAGGGACAGGCAGACTTTTGTCAGAAAACCAACATTTTCTGCACAGTGTTGGCATTTTAATGGGACATATGCTATTTTTGTGCTTTGAACCTCCTTCCAGTTAGTGGTAGAAATGGGTGTGAAATCAATAATGGATCCCAGAAAGCTATACATTTCTGAAAAGTAGACAAAATTCTGAATTCAGCAAGGGGTCATTTGTGTAGATCCTTCAAGGTTTTTTCTATAACAACTACCAGTTGAAAATTAACAAATATTGAAATTGAGTTGCAAAAAAAACAGCCATTTGTGCCAGCGTTTTCACCTGCAACTTCTTCTAAGTATGACAGATTTTTGAAAGGAATATATGGTTACATCTGCTGGGCCCTTCTGGTTGCGGGGATATATAGGACTTGTAGGTTCACCAAGAACCTGAGGAACCCAGAGCCAATAACTGAGCTGCGTCTTGCAATGTGTTTTTATTGTATACCTGGTATATAGCAATTCCTTTGGTAAAATATAAAGAGTGAAAAACAGGTACCATGTAAACCTATATATTTCCGAAATGGGAACAAAATATAGTTTATAAGCAGTGGTTATTTGCACATCTCCAATTGTGGGTACCCATACAAGCATGTGAATTAGAGGTCATTTTTTCAAATTGACTTCTTTTTTTACAAATGGTCTTACATTTGGAAAGCGGAAATGCAAAGAAAGTCAATTGGTAATAACACTTGTTCTACTATTCTGTGTTCCCCTAAGTCTCCTAATAAAAATGCTACCTCACTTGTGTGGATAGGCCTAGTGCCTGCGACAGGAAACGGCCCAACACACAATATTTTTCCAGTGAAAACTGACCCTTTTTTTGCAATGTGCCTAGCTGTGGATTTTGGACCCTAGCTCAGCTTGCACCTAGGGAAACCTAGCAAACCTATACATTTGTGAAAACTCCCAGGGGAATCCAGGATGGGGTGACTTGTGTGGCTCTCACCAGGTTCTGTTACCCAGAATCCTTTGCAAACCTCAAACTTTTTTTTAAAAAACCTACATTTTCCTCGCATTTCTGTGATGGAAAGTTCTGTAATCTGCGAGCGGGCACAAACTTCCACCCACCCAGCATTCACCAAAGTCTCCCAATAAAAATGGTACATCACTTGTGTGGGTAGGTCTAGTACCCACAGCGGGAAACGGCCCAAAACGCAACGTGGACACATCACATTTTTCCAGTAAAAACTGACCCTTTTTTTTGCAATGTGCCTAGCTGTGGATTTTGGACCCTAAAATTCCCTGATGCCTAGTGGGCTTTCTGTCCCCCTGGGGGGCAGATAAGGGGCTATTGCCCCCATCTGCCTCCCGGGAGGGGGGGCAGAAAGACACTGGCAATTTTTTAGGGGGTGGGGGCATTGGCGGGCTCATTCTGGGCAGCCCCCATCCCTAGGTATAAATAAAAAATAATAATACCTGGTGCCTAGTGGGCTTTCTGCTCCCCCTGGGGGGGGAGATAGGGGCTATTGCCCCCATCTGGGAGGGACCCCCGAGTCTTTCCAACCCTTGCCTTAGGGTACTTAAGGGCTCCCCTATGGGTGGGTCATCAGATTTGTCATGGAACAAGACTCACCTCAACCGGCTGGACACTTGCAGTCTCGGTTCCAGTCGAAGTCCATCAAGGAAGACTCCTGCTGCTCCAGGTCTCACTGTTCTTCAAGTCTTCTGCCTCATCTGTGTCTGTGCTTTGCTTAGGTTTTCCAGAAGACCTGTGGGCATCAAGAACATCCGAAGAAATCTCCCTTCGAGTGAAGGAGTCACTCCCTTGCATCTGCAGGCTCCTGTCGTCCTACAGACTTTTCCGAGGCTCAGCAACACAGGTGGGGGTTCTGTGGCTCCCAGAGGCCTGACCTGTCTTCCCTGCAATTTGGAAGACAGCATCCTGGTCGGAGCCGCTGGGACCAAACCCCTGTGCACTGCATCGACTTGCCGTTGCCAAGGCTTGTTGGCTCCGCACTCCAGTGATCTTCGGGCTAGAAGAAGTATCAGCACCTCATCCCTCGAAGATAAGCATATTCACCGCATCCCTTCCACCTTGGGCTTCTATTTTTGGTGAGCTGCCCGACGTCCTCTTGCAACTTCTGTGCCTTCGGCCTGTGGGCCCTCTCGAGGGTCATCTTCTGCTTTCTTGGGCTCCCCTGCTTGCTCGGGACCTGCTCCGACTCTTCTGCACTTGGTGAGTCCCTCAGACCTTGCTGGACCCAACGATTGCATCTTGTCGTCTTCCACACCTGTTGCGGCTACCAAGGCTTGTTGGTGCTTCCGCCGGACACCGACCACCTAGACACCGACATCTGACATGGGACAGCTCATGCATGGCTCCTGGTCTTCCTCAGCATTGCCTGATCCCCACAGCTGCAGCGACAATGTCCTCATCAAGTCTCCTGAGCTCCCTGCCAAGGGTGTGCATTGTGCTTCTGTGGCTCCTGGTCACCTGCAAGTGGCATAGACCCTGTCCCCTCTGCTTGCAGGTTCTCGTCTTTAAGAATACACCCTTGGATTCCACCGGACATCTTCATGAATTTCTCTAGAGGCCTTTTCTCCAAAGTCTTCCATTGTTGTCTACGGCAGGTTCCGGCCATCCTTCACCCCTATGCACGTGGCTTCCCTGGTGCAGGCAACCTGGTTCCTGGGGCATCCATGGGTGGGGTGGCTCTCCAACCTTCTTCCTCCAAAGGGCTTCTTCAGGGTCCTCTGGAAAAGATCCTTTTTCTTTAAAACTGCAACTTCTCAATTGACTTCTAGTGGGCACGTTGCTGTGTTTCCACTCTGCACACAGCCTCCATGGAGTTCCTGGATACTTACCTTGGGTGGTTCCTGGTTCTACTAGCTCCTCTGAGTTTTCTGGTCCAAGTCCCGTTCTTCCTTGCAGTTCGCATTCCACTTCCTTAGTATTCTGCCATCTTTAGAAATGGTAGAAATTGTGGGTTCTGGGTAAGAAACGTGACCTACACCCCCCCGGATGTGGTTATCTCAGGGGCTGATTAGCTGTAGGGACTAGCTACCCATTGGCAACTAGGGCCTACATCCCTAAACTCCCCTAAATCCAGGAATTAAGGGACCCCCTTGACACCAGAGACTCAGTTCTGATCCAACTTGCATCAAAAAGGACACAGAAGGGACCCTTGTCATTGACAACAGGAACTTGCACAAACAAAGAGAAATTATACTCTGTAGCTGTGGCAACACCTCTTGGAACTGTATGAACGAGGCTCGTCCTAGGCTAATGGTCGGTTCCTCCAGATTGGGGGCCCTAAGAGAGCAAGAAGCAAACTCGGACTCAATTGGACTAGTGGGACTAGTTTCTTGCAAACTGCAGGTAAAACAATGCTCAGTAACTGAAGAATCACTGGCCATCGGGCCCTCCAAGGGATTGGCCATACCCAAATGGACTAGTGCATTGTGGGAACTGTAGTCCGGCCTTCCGCAACGTTTCAAGCCACTACCGTCTTTCCCTGGACCTCCAGACATCGTAGAAGCTCCCAGTTGAGCTTACCGCTGCCAAGGCATGTTGGTCGCCAGTCCAGTAACTGACCCATTAACTTGCTGCTGCATAAAAGTACCCACGACCGATGTCGGCACTCAATCCCGCTCGTGTTTTTGCATCTTGTTTTCTGCAGCACCATGTAAAGCAGTAAATGCAGTTTTCCCGCAACTCCTGTTCAGCACCAGGGACAGCCATGACAATTCTGCACCCGGGATCCACGGGCCAAGTAAAATGTAACTGATTGTCGGGGCTTAGTCTTTGGACCTGTATCACCTTTACCCTGCAAGGGTACAACACAACTCGACCTACAAGCGACCGATTGTCACTAGTGGTTTTTCCTATTGACCACAATATTACATTTTTACGGTATTATTTTGCACTGATTTTATATTGCTTTAAAAATCTATATCTCTGGTTATATGCATGCTCTTCTGTTCGTTTTGGTGTCTAAATTAAGATAAAAATACACGCCATTATTATAAACTAGTGTCGGATTTCTCTCAAATCGTTTCAAATATTTATCGCCCATGTTGGTAGTCTGAAATGCTTAACATATGTTCCTCTAATAAAGCCTGACTGCTCTTTGCCACACTATCGGGACTGAGCTAAGGATTTATCAGTGTGAATCCAAGGGCCATCTTTGGGGTATTGTGAGCAGATTACATGTTGAGGTCTAACCCTCACACCACATAATACTCCACCTTCCTACAATGAGCGTTAGCTAGTGGCTGGTTTGTGTGAGCGAGTGCGGTGGTGGGTGCTGTTGGTGAAGGAGTCACTTGGTCAGACCATAGTGCAGTGATGTCCCAATTAAACTTGGAAAACAACCTCCCAAGAGATCACCCTTTGATGGTCAACTCCACGCGCCGCCCTTGGCATAAAGTCACCCCAGACCTATTTTCCGCACATCTCGCCCGTTCTTTGCCTGAGAAAAATGCAGACCTAGATGCTGAAACGGAATCCTACCATCAATGGATCGACTCTAGCATCAAGGTACTCGCTCCTCAAAAAAATCACAACAGATTATCTCCCTCCGAACCTTGGTTCGATGAGAACCTGAAAATTCACAAACAAACATCTAAAAGGCTTGACCGAAAATGGCGCTCTAAATGCAACCCGGGTGACAAAACGTCCTACAAGATGGCCATTCAGACATACAAGGATATGTTGCACAAAGCTAAATCTAGCTACTTTATTAATAAAATAAAATCTTCCCTAAACATTCCCAAAGGGCTCTTTACCACAGTGGTGAAACTCAGCAAGCTACCGGAAGCAAAAAATAATATGGCCGATCAACTTTTTTGTGATAAGCTAGCTACGTTTTTTCAAAATAAAGTTGAAGCAATTTATAATACATTTCTAAATAATCACTCTTCTGGTGCCACATCCAAGGTCACAGCTACTGGAGTGGACGTGGCCGGGAACACTTTGACCCTTACTGATGCTAGTAATAGAATAAATAGTGCATCTGCATCCCAGGAGACCTCTCCAACTGGAGCTGGTCTACTTATGTCTTTTACCCCTCTTTCAGAGGAGCAGGCTCTTACATTACTTAGCCAAATTAAATCTGGCTCGCCCCTAGACCCATGTCCCCCCTGGGATCTCCACCTAGCCCTGACGTTATTCCAGAACATCTCATGGCCAATTTTAACAGAATGTTCTCCTGAGGCTATTTTCCCAAAAAGTGGAAGATGGCCTCAATTTTGTCTCTTTTATAAAAGCCCAATTTAGGCAGCGGCAATCCCAACAACTACAGGCCCATCTCTAGCCTCTTTTTCCACACAAAAATAGTGGAAAAAGCCATCAGCGCTGAGCTCTCACTTTTTATCCAGAAGAATGAGCTGTTGGAATTCCACCGAATTTGGCTTCAGAAGCCAACATACCACAGATCTAGCAATGATCACTGCCTCAGAACAAATCAGAAAAACCCTTGACGCTGGAGGAAATGCTACCTTGATTTTACTAGACCTGTCAGCAGCATTTGACACCGTAAGCCACAACCTTCCCATCGATCGCCTTTTCTCATTAGGCATTAAGGTAAGTCCCTTAAGCTCCTCCAGTCTTTCCTTTCTGACAGGGAACAATTTGTGGAGCTAAATGGCCACAAGTCTTCCCCTTTCTCCTTGCCATGTGGGGTCCCTCAGGGCTCGGACCTGAGTCCTACACTTTTCAATTTAGCCAGGGGAGTAACATACAAATTAATCAAAACCTTCAGATGTGCAGTGGTTTCATGTGTTGACGACACCCAAATTGTGGTGTCGGTGACAGAGAATCCTGACAAGACTGCCTCTTGCTTCCATGACTGCATGCAACAAGTAGGTAGGTGGATGACAAGCAATTATTTATAACTTATTTCGGACAAAACCCAGTTCTTGTTATTTGGTAGGGACATATCTTTCTGCTCTCCCAAATGGTGTCCTCGGGAACTAGGGGTACTCCCGATCCCAGTCACCAAAGTCAAAGATTTGGGAGTCCAATATGAACACAAGCTCTCTTTCGGAGGGCATGTAAATTCCAGTACCTCCACCTGCTTCCTGATGTTCAATACTCTCAGAAAAATCTTCCCATTTATTCCTTTGGACCTTCGTAAATCAGTGATCACTGAACTCATTTTCTCTCAAATTGATTACTGCAGTGCGCCATTGGTCAGCCTTCAGAAAAAATCTTTACATAAACTGCAGATTATTCAAAATACGGCGGCTCTGTTACTCCTAGAGATCCCAAAGCACCAAATCGGTTTCTCAGTTCTTCCCACACTGCACGGGCTCTCTGTCAAAAAACGGGTGGAGTTCAAATCCTTATGCATTGCTTTTCAAGGCACTGCACAATGGCAGCCCAGAATCTCTTAGGCAGTGCTTTCAATGCTATGTGCTGAAAAGATCCTTAAGATCATCTTCCTCTGCCAAAATTGTTAGTCCAAAGGTTAGTAGAGCAACTTGGGGTGGCAGAAGTTTCATAGCTGGAACTGCTGGACTGTGGATTCCATGCCGCTGGAGCTGAGGAAAGAATCCAACTTACTTGCTTTTCGTTAAGCTTTAAAAACCTGCCTTTTTCACAAATAGGCTCTGCTGATCTGTTCTTGCGCTTTTCTCTCGTCTTTCTTCCTACACTTCTGTGCTGCTCCTACCGAATCGCAGCACCTAGATACGTTCGGGTAGTGGAGCGCTCTAAAAATCTATATTTCATTTCATTTAATGTCATATGTAAGGTGTGGGAGAGTGCATGAGAACTTTCAGGAGGCACCTGTGAAGGCTCCTTCCATGTTGTGTAGTGCAGTGTGGCAGAGTGTAGCGAGCAGCAGCTGGTATTGAAAGCATGGAGGAGTGCTGAAGGGTAGTGGTGGGTAGGGAGAGAGTCAGGGTGCCTGGCGCTGCGTGCATCTGCACTGCACCCAACATTAAGTAGGTCCTGGAAGGGCGAGGAGCGCAGTGTGCCATGAGCAGTAAACCAGTGATGTCACTTCCTGTGCAGGTGGATGATGGAAAATCCAGTGATATCACTTCCTGTGCAAATGGCTGATGAGAAATGAAGTCCTCCTACTTGGCTTCTTCTTTTAAATATAGTTTTGGTGAAACCAATGGAGGCAGCGAACTAAAATACTAAGTAGAAATAATATGAACTTAAATAATTTTTACGATCACGTTAATATATATATATATATATATATATATATATATATATATATATATATATATATATATATATATATCCACAGCAATCCTTATTCCAGAAAGAAGAAGTCACGCACACGAAGGCTGAAGGAATAAGGCTCTTTATTTAAAAGGGCCTCCCTCGACCCAGAGAATGAGGAGACGCGTTTCGACTGACTCAGCAGCCTTTATCAATCTGGTAGGCGCCATTTTGTTTCAACATTATATAGCCAAAACCTAGTAGACATGGAAAAATCCTAATCACATAATGTGAAATAATAAAGTACTTAAAATGTAAATATGTACTTTAGACATGTAATATAATTATTATAAAAGTGCATGGTGAAAATTGCAAATAAATAAACAATATTAGAAACACAAATTGTGTTCAAATGTAATGTATGTCTGCCTAATGCAACGACAATCCACCATGAAATGTGCACAATCATATAATTGACATGCATAATGTATCACCATGTCTGCCAATGACCTAAGGGCATTGGACACTGACGTACCAACTTTTATTTGTGTAGCATATACATGGCGCCAACCTCCTCAAATAATACTTTAAAAAAACGAAAACACTATGCTAATAAAATCCGACAAATGTGGGAGACTCAGATAGGCTACTGCTTATTTGCTTCTATTGGGAGCCTAACAACCCCACAGAGCTGTGTCACGACAAGCCTCGCAAGTACTGTGATTAAGCATTAAACAATCAATTCATAACACAAGTGCGCCACCTACCCATTCTATTGTATAATATAAAAAACAAAATCGATGACTATTTGTAGATTCATAGTTAATACTACAATGCATATTGTGTCACACTCGATATGCTGGTTTGTTCATATTAATGCGGACTACCAGTCCCATAATGCCTCATTCTGGCAAAATGCATTGTTGAAAGGCACCAAGGGTTAATGTCTCGCAGAACCTGACACACAAGGCGTGCTCAGTGCAAAGTTAATAACACTCTTAGAAGCACTGAAAAGGGTCCGATCTTGATGGCATAAACAGTCACAGCGCTTCATAACATGGCTTTGTACAAGAGCTCCGTGTCCATTTATAAGCAGCATGTATTCACAACAAACTTATCGCAGGGTCGGAGGAGACCAGTTGATAAAAAAATCATTAAGCCTGAACAGCCCTCACCGCTTCCGCGTAGGCTTCCACGGTGCCCAGTCACCAGAGGCCCGTCGGTCTTCAGAGTGAGGCATTTCTAGTCAGGGGAAACATGACTCCCGTGCTGGCAGTCGTCAAACCGCCCCGCTCCGAGATAATTGCCTCCCAATACTGCTGTCATCCTTTAATCCTCATCCCGACGACTCCTCTGGGGGCTCATCATCAAAGCACTTGCCATGTTACTCCAGAAAGAATGCGGTTGAAAGTGACAAGCCCAGAGAACGACTGGTGATGCGAGAACAGCGCCCACCGCCAGCGCTGAATAATATCCACAGCAATCCTTATTCCAGAAAGAAGAAGGCACGCACACGAAGGCTGAAGGAATAAGGCTTCTTTATTTAAAAGGGCCTCCCTCGACCCAGAGAATGAGGAGACGCGTTTCGGCTGACTCAGCAGCCTTTATCAATCTGGTAGGCGCCATTTTGTTTCAACATTATATAGCCAAAACCTAGTAGACATGGAAAAAATCCTAATCACAATGTGAAATAATAAAGTGTATGTATATATATATATATATATATATATATATATCTTGTACCCGTCGCTCCTTCCAGACCTTCGGGGCCCGTGGAAAGTGGCGCGCACGCCGGCAGAGCTTACCGGCAAGTCAATACTGTAAACAAACACAATCCGCACGCTCTCAGAGAGAAATCAGTCCAGCCCGAAATATAACTACCAGAAGTTGTTTAATATACAACGCGTTTCGACTGCCCCGCACTGAGAACGCGCGGATTGTGTTTGTTTAATATATATATATATATATTATTCAACAAAGCAGTCCAAGAACGAAGGGCGCACTTTTCACAGCTGGTGCGCGTGTCGGGCCGGACTTGCCCGAAAAACAATTAGTCACCAAGCAAGTAACACGCTGCACTCTCCCAGATTTAATAAAGATTTATTGAAGCCAGTTACACTCCTTCTCCACCTACGCGTTTCGACCAGCAGGTCTTGGTCACGGTGTCTAGCGTTAGTCCCTCCACGCTTTCCACTATTTATACCAAAACCCAGTGAACAATTTATGATGCATACTGGGAATGGTAGTTCACTTTAAAAATAGCATCTATATGCATGCCAACATTAAAATGTTAAATCATTATGTGATATCTGACAATTGCATTAATCTTATAAAATAATTAGGACGATTATACCAAATTATACAAATATATAAAGCAGTATTGGTTTTCTGAAGGGATACATGTGACATGGATTCACATTAGTATGATCATAAATATGATCAAATAGAATTAGTCTTAGTGACTAAACGCGCTTCGCTGCTAACGTTACACAATTGGCTCAGTGTCCACAATTTAGAACATTATAACTAATTATGCATGTCTGCATCTCTCTCCATTATGTATCCTTCACGATCTTTCTTTATTTATGGGCTCAGTGCCCCAATAACTGCAAGACATTTCATATCTTATATTGGTCAAAGGTCTAAAAGTCTTTACAGATTTGATATTTTGGTTGCTTTTTATGATATTTCATTTTAAGTAATGTTACATTTCTTCTGATTCCAGTACAGATGCCATGGTGTCCTTACAGATGTATGTGTAATTCTTCATCCCGTTCAGTCCCATCGGGATTTGGTCTTAAATCTTATTATTAACCTAGATTCCAGGCGTCTTAGTTTTAGAGTTCTATTCCCACCTCTCTCATGGATGGGTACCGTTGCCAACCCACTATACGTCATATCCTGCCATGTTTTTCTCTCATGCGTTGTCATATGTTTTGCCATGGCATATGTCAAATTCGCAAATCCCTCAAAAAATACTGGAACATCCTAAGTAAAGATCCAGACATCGGCAAAGAGTTGACATATGCCATGGCAAAACATATGACAACGCATGAGAGAAAAACATGGCAGGATATGACGTATAGTGGGTTGGCAACGGTACCCATCCATGAGAGAGGTGGGAATAGAACTCTAAAACTAAGACGCCTGGAATCTAGGTTAATAATAAGATTTAAGACCAAATCCCGATGGGACTGAACGGGATGAAGAATTACACATACATCTGTAAGGACACCATGGCATCTGTACTGGAATCAGAAGAAATGTAACATTACTTAAAATGAAATATCATAAAAAGCAACCAAAATATCAAATCTGTAAAAGACTTTTAGACCTTTGACCAATATAAGATATGAAATGTCTTGCAGTTATTGGGGCACTGAGCCCATAAATAAAGAAAGATCGTGAAGGATACATAATGGAGAGAGATGCAGACATGCATAATTAGTTATAATGTTCTAAATTGTGGACACTGAGCCAATTGTGTAACGTTAGCGCGAAAGCGCGCTTTAGTCACTAAGACTAATTCTATTTGATCATATTTATGATCATACTAATGTGAATCCATGTCACATGTATCCCTTCAGAAAACCAATACTGCTTTATATATTTGTATAATTTGGTATAATCGTCCTAATTATTTTATAAGATTAATGCAATTGTCAGATATCACATAATGATTTAACATTTTAATGTTGGCATGCATATAGATGCTATTTTTTAAAGTGAACTACCATTCCCAGTATGCATCATAAATTGTTCACTGGGTTTTTGGTATAAATAGTGGAAAGCGTGGAGGACTAACGCTAGACACCGTGACCAAGACCTGCTGGTCGAAACGCGTAGGTGGAGAAGGAGTGTAACTGGCTTCAATAAATCTTTATTAAATCTGGGAGAGTGCAGCGTGTTACTTGCTTGGTGACTAAAATATATATATATATATATATATATACACACACACACACACACACACACACACAAACACACAATTAAAATGATAATTGTTGTACTATTAAACTGTAACAAACCTAATTTTAGAACTACATTTTTATTAAAAATAAAAATATTTAAATTCAATTTTTGTTTACAAATATTAATAAAATTAAAAATATTAGTGAGGGTGTTTTTTAAAATTATTGTGTAAAATGTTATTTATAAATTAACATAATATATTTACATTCATTATTTAATACACATTTATTTTAATGAGTTAATGTGCTGGGACATTTGTATTTGATTAGTTCTAGCTTAAAAAGAAATACTTAAAATGTACATATATATTTTACATTAAAATACTTTTGATATATTTTTTAAAGAATAATCAACTTTAATAATTTTATGTCGACTTTTCTATCGGTAGGTCTCAGTCAAAGTGCCGGAGATCTCAACATTTGTGAGCAAAGTTATTAGTAGTAAATGTACACTCTTAATTCCTGGTAAATAGCATAAAAGTATAGAGCCACAACTAGGTGTAGTATTAAATGTACTTGCGAGTAAAAATACACATGTATGTTTACCTTTTTGACTAGCCCCCCCTCTCCCCCACTGTACACAAAGATAAAATACAATAAAAGCAAACATGTCAAAATTCATCATCATAACAGCACTAAAATAGAAGGCACATTTATCAGAATGGTCTAAACTATAAAACTATCAGTACTGGTCATCCAGGTCAAGAAAAATCATATATAAAGTACTATAACTCAGGGTAAGCATTCAATTCACCTATATTATTTTAAGCACTTTGCTAAAATCTGTTTACACCTTACAGTCTTGTCATCATCACTGGCATTTCTCTGGGAAGAGTATCAATTGCTGGCATCTCATTAATGATATGAAAGCAGGAACCATGACATGGCAAATACTAATGGCCCTATTGTATTGGATTTACAGATGTGAAAAGCAACCCAGTAGCTCTGTACTTTCATGTCGTGAGGGAGTTCATGGGGGACAGTGGAGTCGGGGAGAGTGGAGTGGGGAAGAGTGAAGTGGGGGAGTGGGGAAGAGTGAAGTGGGGGAGTGGGGAAGAGGGAAGTGGGGGAGAGGGGAAGAGGGAAGTGGGGGAGAGGTGAGTGGGGGAGAGTGGTGTGGCAAGTCAGAGTGGAGTGGCGTGTCAGAGTGGTGTGTCATACAGTGTCTTACAGTGTATGGGCATAGAGTAGAGTGGCATGTCGTAATATGGAGTTATCTGTCATAGAGTGGAGTGTCATGCCGGAGAGTGGAGTGGCTTGTCAAAGAGTGGAGTGTTGTGGAGTTGAATGTCAGAGTGGTGTGTCTTATAATGTCTCATAGTAGAGGGGCATACAGTGGAGTGGCAGGTTGTAGAGTGGAGTTGCCCTGTCGTACAGTGGAGTGTCATGGCGTAGAGTGTCATGACGTAGAGTGGAGTGGCATAAAGTGGCTAGGTGATGTGTCCCCCATACCTCACTATACTGCAGGATATTTGGTGCTCCTCACTGACAAGGCCCAGATAGGCGAAAAGATTCCTGTAGTTGCTTGTCTTTCTGTACAGAGAGGGAATAGCCTAGAAGATGAAACTGTAGATTAAATCAAATAGTCTTGTCCTCAGTGGCTTAAAACATAAATCTTCCCCAGTGATGTAATGGAAATTTCCATTGTCATTCATCAAGAAATTCTCTCTTGCCCTCTCATTTATCGTACACCGTTGTGAGGAACCTTGATACAATCTTTGGCCTTCAAACAACAGCTCCAGTGAGGTGTTAGAAATACTTTCTACCAACTCAGGCTAGAAAAATATAGTGGCCATCTCCTCTGATTCCAGCATAGAAAAGACCTTATTATGACAATAGGCAAGCAAGGACTTGATTATGAGTACTGCAAAATTCTTTACAGAACTATCTCACTCTCCTCAAAATCGGAAAAAAAGGACAAACCTGTCTATCTCTCACAAGAGAACCAATAAAAGGAACTCAAATACTTATTGTTTTCGAACATCTTAACTGGCTCCCATTCTCAAGACATAACCAATATTAAAATCTAATGCACTGAGCTTTGTGGAGAATGGGTCTGCCTAAAGCTTCTTTACACCTACGAGATCACTACGCTCTTCAAATATTTACAACCTAACCAGGTCTCAAATTGTCTGCAATGGAGACTTATCTTTCAGCCATCAAGGCCACCAGCTTCTTCGCTTATTGCTCAGTGATGAGCCATTCCATGCATGTAACGTAACACTAAACAAATTCCTAAATATATTAAAACAAACCTTGATGCAATACAGTCCAACCCAAAACAAACCTTGATGCAGTACAGTCTGACCCTGGATGAACCAATTCTTCCAGAGTATCACAGGGAATTTTGAAGGAAATATTGCTATATCATGGAAAGTAGCTGAGGTGATGTCATTGGTAATATTAAATCTGATTTAAGTGATTATACTTGAAAGGATGTCTTTGACAGTATCTCAACTGACTTCGGGGACAGCACTGCTGATTTAATGGGACATACCACTGATTTCATGGACCTTATCTCTGATTTCATGTACAACATTTTGTTAATTTGAAAGGCACCGCCTGAGCTGATTTCATTTAGGCAGTATTAAAATTAGGCTACAGAAAGGTATGTGAACTGATTGATTTCATGGCTATCACACCCCCACCAAATAAGGAGTACCCATTAGTTTTTACTTCCATCCTCTCTTCTTTCTAAGCATTTCTTTATTTTGTATTTAAGTATCTATTTTAGAATTTGATATAGCACCAACAAGACCGTGATAACAGCTTTACAAGAGCTCCCTTTCATTTATACTGTGATAATGCACTGGCTGCAATACCTGTAGATCTTCTCCAGTTACAGTATTTATTTTTGATGCACACGTTTGTTCTCCAGGTTCTCTTGATTGTAGAGCGGAGTTGAAAAGAATGATACTTGAGAAGCATATCTAACCAGTGATGTACCATTGGACATTTAGGATTAAATCATCTTCTATCATATGAACTAAAGTAGGCCAGTGTGTTTAGGAATTTGGAGTTTGATACAGAGTTTAAAATTCAAATTCAAATGTAAGGATTTTCTGACCACAGACTATTGAACCTTGTGACGCCAAGACTGAACACCTTCTGTGATGGTGTGGTGGCAGTTCAAAGGAAGTTGCTGAATTGAAAGAAAGAATGGCCTTAGAGGATATCAGTTTTAATTAGTAGCAGTATAACACTCAACTATAGCAATAGAATATTGTAAGGTGACCAGCCACTTTTTTTTGTGAAAGGTCTCCGACTACGCTGAAACATTTGTTTCTGTGTTTTTAGTAACTTTTGATCCGTTTGACCCAGAAACTAAATTCTTTTTTGGTAAAATCTGCCCATTTTGCAGCAGATGATAGATTCTGTGCATCACATAATTCAAAAGGCTTTGGCTAATGGTGGGTTCATTTACACCCCCTTTACTTCGTGGAAAGAGCTCCACAAGAAAAATAACATTTTAAAAAGTCTGGCAACATTTGAGTCTGAGAGTCGGCATCATGTGGAGATGCAAGTACCACTTGGTTTCTGTGGTGGCAAAAGGGGACAAGCTGCCATATACACTTTCACTAATCTAATGTCCCTGGCCTCCTCTTCTAGGTACGAACACATGCATCTCTCCCATAGCCACATCAATTGGCAACCTACAAAGTGATAGCTTCTGATTTGGTTTCTGCCTTTCAGGAAGCTACAGAGACAGGCCGTCAGTTCTCGAAGCGGTATGGGATGGGAACAATGGCTCCTCTACCTCCCGGCATCACCAATGAAGAATGGCCCAGCTACACCCAAGCTGCTTCAGACTGGTCTCACTTCATCTCTTCAGCAAAAGAATTCACACTACCTGACCCCAAAAGGAGCGGTAAGAAACTCTTGGACTTATGAGAGGATGCATGGTGCAGGGTATGTTCTTTATCCCATAGAGTACAATGTAGCAAAATACACTTTCAATATTACGACAAGGGAAAAATTTGAATTGCCCAAGTATTCTGTGAATTCAGACAGTAATACGAGGGCTTTAGGATGTCCTCTTTTCATTCAGAATAATGCAGAGGTACCGTGATTGGGTGTTTGTGCATAATGATCACCATAAATTGAATTGTCTCAAAGCTTTTATGTAAGTTTAGCGAGTGTAAATAGAGGCGATTGAAGGTTCCAGATTAAGATGTTCTGAAACTGATATCCTCCAGTGCAGAGCAAGCTTCCTTACTTTGAAGTGCACTAGTAGGCAAAGTACAGCTGCAGCTTCAAGCACTCAAATGTCTTGCTGGCTTTGCAGACACTATTATGCTGGTCTGCTATTTGTAAAGGTACATTTGTGAGAATGTATGGCTAAACAAGATTTTAGGTAGTTACAGAATGGCTATGCAACAGTAAAAATAACTGTTTGCCAGGAACAGTGAGGAAAGGTAGTTAATGCTCGCGAGTTGAGTAATCCCACATAACAAATAGGAATATGGCTTTGCTTGTTGATCCCCAAATTGTAAAATCCAGCTAGTCTTTCATGATATTCACAATGAATATAAATCAGATAAGTCTGCATATAGCAAATATCAGCAGTGATTATCTTCATGTTTGTCATTCTCATAACCAGACTAGGGTTTACTATTCAGTGGTTCAATGATTTCCCTAGATGGAAACACCAGAGGTTCCTGGAAGCTGTAATGCTTCCGTTTACATTTCGTCCAGTCTCACTCAGATCATTCCAAGGAAGGTTCATTTATAAGAAGCCTTACCGGCTCAGCCTCATCCCTGTCTACACTTCTAGTGGTCACTGATGACCCCTGCCTGGATGATTATGCTACCTTTTTGGCAAAGTTTACATGTGTGTGTGTTTGATGTGATGCCAAGGCTTCTGCAGGAGAAGCACTTTGTGATCTTCAGCAAGACACTATTGATGCCCTGACATATGTAACCTTGTTCAAGTAAGTAGCTCCAGAGACCCTTTCGGTTGAAACGACTTAGATAACACTTCTCCGAAGACATCTTCGAGAAGAAATCAAGGATGAATTTACATGTGTGCCTCAACTTGCTTCCTTGACTGGACTGACTAACCTAAATATACAGAAAGAGCAGAGAATCAACAAAAGAAGATATGAAAAGAACAAAGCATGAGGCAATAAAGCACAAGCTCAGACCACCCTGGCCCCCAGTACCCAGCCAGCAAAAGTCCCTGATTTTCCTGCCTCTTCACCTGAATACCCTTTGGAGAAGTGAACCACTAGGAAAACCTCATCTGCTGAAGAACAAGCTCACAGTCATCACTTAGGGATCCGTCTGTATTTTGGTAATCAGAGACGTATTTTCCTTCATGTTCGGTAAGGCATGTGAAAACATCCAGAGAATATGCTGGGTGAGACTATATCCATTATACTGGTGCTTGTATGTAATTTCTCCTTGGTGTGTCTATTGAAGTGGGTTCTGGGCACAGTCTGCAAGTGCTATGGCTATTGAAGTGGATTCTGGGCACTGTCTGCAAGTGCTGTGTCTATTAAAGTGAATTCTGGGCACAGTCTGCAAGTGTTGTGTCTATTAAAGTGAATTCTGGGCACAGTCTTCAAGTGCTAGTACTTCTGGACTCAGGAGCTCCTTGCACATATATCAGTCAGGCTTGGGAAAAACAAACAACAGTCTATTCCTACTGTCATAAAGAAAAAAGCAGGCGGTGGATGGTCCAAAGTTAACTTCAGGTCCGGTACGTGTCAAAAAATGCCTTAAGTGAAACCTTTCACAACCACAAGGGAAAAGTCTCATCTGAGGTCACTGCTACACCCAGTCATCCTGTGATTTTTGGACTTCCTTAGTTTATACACCATAACCCATATATTACTTGGGTGCCCAGGACCATAGTTATCAGTTCCACCTTCTGTCATGAGAATTGTAGGTCCTCATGTGGTTTATTGGTTCCCACCTGAATCTACAGAAGATGATAGCTCAGATGCTGGGCATGACACCCATGAGCCGATTGAAGGTAGGTCTACCTTTGGGCAAAGTTCCCCTAATGCCAATCAGCTGCTTAAAATGATAAACCCAGAATGTGAAGCCTTTAAAAATCTTTTGTTTGAATGTGACAAGGGAACAAGAGGGGTGCTACTATCATGAAGACACACCTCATGTGCAAAATAATCAGATAAAAGCTTGGTATTACCATGTACACTTTGTAACTGCTGCAGTCTGAATATTTGCCCTGAACCGCGCCCTCAGGGCAGCAGTGTGATTGGCGGACACTGGAAGGGCAAATTTACTATTTTAACTCCAGTCCTAGAATATTTGAGGAAAGAGCAACTTTCGCCCAAATATTCCAGGAGGCTTATTTACTATTCTAACTTCAGTCCTCGAATATTATGGGAAAAGTTATAAATTCCCAAAGTATTTTTAGAAAGGGTTGAAAAGTAGCAATTTTGCATTGGAGAAAGTACTGCCCTGAGGGCGCAGCTCCGGGCAAAAAACAAGGAATACCTTTCTGGTTCCACATTGTGGGTCCTAGAAGCAGTGACCACTTCTGGCCCAGATACCTTGTCTATTGAAGTTATTTGCAAGAAGGAAACTATCACCTAAAAGCATACTGACCATTTCCAAAAGACCTAAGCAACCAGACCTGGGACTATCAGAAGCTAAGCCACAGTTTATTGTCCAGTTGTCTCTTGTGCCTCTGAAAGTCCATCCTGATTCCAACACCCTGGTAGAACAAAATCAATGCTGGCTGTCTTCTGACCAAACTATTTACCTCCAGTTCCTAGATTTCCTGAGTCTCAGCATTCCAAGGAAACTCAAAGCTCTGAAGAGGGGTGTGCCATTATGGTTTTGGACCAGCAAAGAGGATAAGATCTAGCTCCTCTTTAATGAGACTCCATTCCAAGATTATCACCAAACACAGAGTATGCTCCAAGATGGGCACCAAACTTCAACACCATTTCAGTATGTTCCTTTCTGAGATCTGGTGGTTCCTGTTAAAAGGCCAGCCCCTTTGTGTCAGGTGGGTGGCTCCTGACCCAGCAGTTTTTAAAGGGCCTCTGTTCAGAGTACCAGTGCATTGCAACTCCTCTGGTGTGCTCCTGCTGTTGGATTCTTCACTACAGCTCCTTCATCTCCTGCTGCCAATTCTGGCTTATGTCATGCTCAAGTTCCTGCTTGCTCCAGTCCTGCCTGTCCCCACTCCTGCTTTCTCTAGGCTTGCCTGATCCATCTCCAGCTCTGCTAGAGTCCTGCTATCTTCAGGTCTGCTCCACTTTTGGTATAACTCCACCTCTCCTCCAGTCCTAGTCTTACTCCAGGACTGGAGCAGAGCTCCAGGGTCTTCATCTATGGTCGAGGCCTGCTAGCTCCAGCTCTGGTTCAGTCGTGACCTCATTTCAGCTCTGCTCCTGTCCTGGTCTTACTGCAACTCTGCTCCACGCCGTTCAATTCAGTCTGCGGTTCCATTCCAGTCCTGCTCCGACTCAGATCCAAAATCTCAACCGTGCAAGAGCTGTTCCACCATTGAGACCCAGCACTTTTGAGGTTTTTTGTGCCTTTGGATTTTTTCTCCTCGTACTTTCAGGCACTAATTTCCAGAGGGCATCCTCTCTGTAACCCACATTACAACCAGTACAAACAGTGTGGCTTTTGCAGTGGGTCGCCCTTTCCACAGAGTCCCCCCTTTCCACAGAGCCTCTAAAAAAGAGGTGAACGATTGACTCCTTCATCTACTCCTTGGAAGAAAGATACCTCTATGCCAGCGGACTATAGGCTAACTACTTTGCTGAAAATTAGATAGAAAGTTGTTTGCATTGATGGCCTCAGACTGACTGGGGCAACTGGGTGCTGAAAAACACA
The DNA here is from genome assembly GCA_963921515.1 of Calotriton arnoldi. Taxonomy (NCBI): domain Eukaryota; kingdom Metazoa; phylum Chordata; class Amphibia; order Caudata; family Salamandridae; genus Calotriton; species Calotriton arnoldi. The sequence goes on from CAWUFW010000880.1 coordinate 931,801, forward strand.
TTTTACACAGACCGTGCTATGTAAATAAGTGCTACAGAGCCCAACATCCTTGAACTATTCCTCCTTCCCATTTAGGCTACAATCATCTAAGAAGGCAAACCTTATGTTTGCTATATTAATTATTTGACGGCTTTCAATCAAACTTTTCCTCTGCTTCACTGGGAGTCCTGGAACCAGGAAGCACCCAGGCTTCCTACAGCCAATCACAGCGATGCAATTAGCTCCACTAAGCCAATCACAGCGATGCAATGCAGCACTGTGATTGGTCATGAGCGCCGTGGATCGGCGCTCAGATGGGGACTGGGGGCCTTTGCATGTTCCCCACCAGGCTGTGTAATGCAGCCTGGGGAGGAACATGCAAAGTACGCATGACTGTTTGGTCGGGCCAAGACGGCTGGACAAACAGTCATGCACACTTGGAGTGTGCAAACCACTCCTCCCCCTGTGCTTCCAGCCCCGCTCCACCCTAACCCAGCCCCGAACCTGAGAAAAATAAAACAATAATAACTATGTTATTATCGTTTTATTTTTCCTGTTCAAAGAGCAGTGGGGCGACGCTCCTCCGTCTTCGCAGAGGAGCGGCCCCTGGGGTTGGGCCTAGAGTATGTCCTGCCCTCCTATTCAAAAGCAAGAGTGTAACTTTATGCTTGCCCCCTCACCTTGCCAATGGTGGGGTTACCTTTATTTTAGTCTCCCCCTTGCCTCCATGAGGGACATTTGTTGCATTAAGCCCACACCTTTGGTGCTTTTAACCCTACACCTTGCTCATGGGGGTGCATTTTATTAAACACCTCCACTTCTTGAAGGGTGGTCGTGATAGGTCTCCCTACCTTTGCCTTTCCCAAAAACGGAGGTCTACTTTTATTCCCAGCCCCACTGCCTTGCCAAAGGATGCATGCTTTAGACTCCTCCCCCGCCATGAGGCACTGACCTAGCACAGGTTGGTATTTCCCTTTCTTCACGAACACTTTGAGAACAATGGCAATTTACAACAAAATTGTAATTTTAGTAAGATAGCTGTCTGTTTTCAACAAAAGCTTCTAAACAGCGGTCAACTACAAGATCACATCAGTGCTTACCATCTCCCGCACGACTACTAACCTGGCTTCAAATCACGCTACAGCACAGAGACCACTATATTACACATCATGAACAACTTCCTCCTAGACACATTAATATGACCACTGCCTCCTGATATTACTGGACCCCTCGGATACCTTCAGCACATTCAATCATCTCACTCTAATCCACAACATGAAATCTTTAATGTGCTTCACTGGCAGTGTCCCCCACTGGTTCTCCTCCAACCTTTCCAACAGACTCCAGTTTGTTCACATGGGACCTCCAGGTTCAAAAAGAGGGTGTATGATGGAACCCTGCATGCCTTTACCCTGCATGCCTTTACAACACAGGCACTACCCTGACTGCGATATTACCACTCGTAACGACTTGCATGGTAAAGTAATAACGACTTGCCTTAGGGGATCGCTGGACTTTGGAGTTGGAATAGTAATTTATGCTACTCCAGATGACGCAGCAGTAGGGAAGGCGCTGGACTTGAAATCCAACACCAGTCCACAACTCGCCCCCTTAAGCAAGTCTTTGTAACGACTTGCAGGGTAAAGGAATGCGTGGTAGCGTCTCAGTCGGGGTAGTGACTGCATTGTAAAGAAAGGTTGTTGTTCTGACTGCAGGGTAAAGGATGTTTCCTTCCAAAAGATCCCCGTCCACTGCGGAATCCCATAGGGTTCCATGTTGTCCATTTTCATCTTCAATCTCTTTGTGGAGTCCCCCGCAGCTTTACTCTCAAACAGCAAATACCAAAAATCACAATTCACTTATATGCAGACAACACAAAAAACTGCACTTGAAAATCTCCACCACTCAGACATCCAACACCTTGGATACTGCCTTCTCCTCTTCCAGACTTGGATGTCCAGCACCTACCTAAAGCTCAACTCCACAAAGACAGATTTCCTGTTATTGCCAAGAACAACAAGCAAGAAATAGTACAAACTTGGCAATATGACATGAACTTTGACAGCTTTGAACCCCTACTTTCCCCGAATGCTAAGTGAGTTGGGTTCAACCTGACCGCCAACCTCAAACTCAAGGAACACACTACCAGAAAAACAAATACGGCCTGGTACCAGCTCTCTCTTCTAAAAAAAAAAAAAGTGAAACATTTATTTATTAAAGCAACTACAGAACTTTTGTTAACATCTGGATGGTGGTTACACTCCCATACTCCATATTGGCCACCCAGGGGGTTATGCTACACACTACAGTACGTCTCATCAAGGACCTTAACAAATATGATTATATAACCCCCATTCTCATGGAACTTTATTGGCTTCCGTTGCTTGTCTACACCATCTTCAAAAGCAGCTGCATATTACAAACCCATCATGACCAGCACCCCTGCGTTTCTTGCAAAAAGCTCACCATCACTGCTCTCTACAATCTGCAGTCAGGAAACTATCAGACAGGAGACTAAGACGTGTAAAAAAGGAAAAACAAGGCAGCAGGCCTTTCTACTCATGCACCCAGAATCTGAAACAAAATCCCAGTATCGACCAGGACTGCTCCAATGCTGCTCCAATTTAACAAAGAGATGAAGACGTGCCTTTTTAAAGAACTCTACATTACATAGCACCGACCGTACACTTCAACACCCAGAACCCAGCTATCACTTGTTAACTGTGTGCTAGCATTTAACCCTGTACAGCGATCCACTGCTTTTTGCCTAGGTTCAAGCTATATAGATACATAATCATGCATACATACATTCAAAAACACAATTTTGGAGACAACAAGCTTGCCATACTGCTCCACAATTTGGTCAATAATGGGGGGTAAGTTTCACTACAGGGCTCAAATATCCCCATCGCCAGCTTGCAAAAGGACGAAGTCGATCATATTTTTGTCGCCCATCTACCTTAAACACTCTTGAGCATTGAAAAAAGTAGAGGAAAGATGGGTGAGGTGGGTTAAAAGCACACACGAGTCACCTAACAACCACCCCACAGTATATCTCACAGCTGTACCAATGGGCTTATTTCAAAATGTGAACATGACAGCAGCCCCCCCACCCCTTGTAAAGATGAATAAAGGTCTGGGACAGCTCACTGACAGACCAACTGTCTTCTTTTGAATTGGTGAGCTCACCAGCAGGGCAGCTGTGAGCTGCACCAGCACTCCTATTCCCTTGATTTTGCTAGGATGCATTGTACTGTAGCATTTATATAGCTCTTAGTACTCCTACATGTGGCACTGAAGTGCTTGCCTACAGAGGCAGCACGCTACACTTTGTAGGGTGTGTGGTTGGAAGTGTGTTGTCTTTGTTTTGATCCTGTGAAGTGTTTCCATGTTGTGCGAGATGACCACCAAGGTGTGGTTATCGTGTTATGGGACGCAGCGCTCAGCAGTGTGATAGATCAATAAGTGTGACAGGTGAACAGTTTATGGTTTTCAGTAAGCTGGCAGCTTTGAGCAGCTCTCCAGGTCCCTTTATAGTAGTTGGTTACTGCACTGGGTATTCCTTTTTGAACTATTTTGTGTAAAGTTTATGGCCCTGACCAGGCATAGGTTAAAGGGAGAAATTGTGGCGACTTCTGCTGGAATGGACTTCATTAATATCGTCCTGTATTTGATTGTCATTGTGAAATGTCAAGAAGTGGTTGTAGTATGTAGCTTGTTGGGACCTGCAGTGGTGGACTAAATTATAATCCTCCATTGGCTGGTGGCATGTGGTGATCTTTTCAGTTATTCCAAGCCTGTGCAGTTGGTGATGGTTGGTTTATTTGCTGTGGACTGATACAGTACTGGGTAATGGACATGACCTTTATCAGTTTAGTCTTATGTAAGCGTGCTAAGCAGTTTTTTATGCAGTCTGTAGGAACTAAAATTGACTGCCCAGTAAATGCTCTGTAGGCTCATGGTTGAGCTCTAAGCAACAGATCTGCAGCTATCCGAAGACCCTCATACATTCTATACCTAAAGAGATATAAGGTGTACAGGTTTTCCTGTGTAAATACCATGAAAGTGCCGTAAGTTATTTGATTTCTGCTACACTTGCCCCAATATGGCCAGCTCCTAAGTTCTCAACTGTTCGTCTGCTCCCTGCAAGGCTGCCACAGTTAACAAATAAAGAGCCTTGGGATGAAGCCATGTTGTGTACAGGGACAGAACTATAGAAGGGCCATTTCCAGGGACAATTGCATTCTGTAGAAGAACACCACTTAGTAGGGGAAGCTGCCTGGCTAGGAGCAATGTGTCACTATCCTGCTCAGTTCTCTTATTTGTCTTAAGGACAATTACGTAACAACAGCACTCTTTTGCAGGAGTGCCAAAAGTCGCAAGGAAGGATAAATTAATTCCTCTCATCATTTTTGTGCATCCTCACATCATTGACACGTAAAGCCTGCGACACTAGACCTCAAAACATAAAAGTGGCTAAACACAGATTGGAGAAAAGTAGCATCAAAAAATGTTATGAGGTGTTCAAACTCTTCTTGTCCTACTAGACTTGGAGCATTTGGGATTAATGTATTTATGTATCTGACAGAAGAAAGCACCACTCGTTAGCGTATATATTAAGTTCTGGGAAGTTCGACAAAGATTCCCAATTTTAATGTAGTAAGAGCAGATTTAACAGTTAAAATGCCTAGTGTGTTGGATGTCTAATTTAGGTGATTTGAAAGCAAATTGTCAAAAGTAAAAAAGTTATATTAAAGTGCTAAGATAAGAGGTCCGGAAAGTAACTGACCATGTACTATTGAATGTGAATAAGGATATTTTGATGTTTGATGTCACTCAGTGCAACTTCTAGCAAAACATAATCAAATGAGGGATGTGATTGTTCCACAGATTCTTGCTCCAAATACCCGTAGTATGACTGAGGTTGAAAACAAAGTGCACAAGACTAGATGAAATCCAGTCATGTGAACCAATGGAATCACTCACCAAGTATCAGGATATAGGACTAAAGACCAGGATTATACCCTACTCTAAACAAAAAACAAATAATTACTCTTCCAACTTTCTTGAAAGTGGCAATGTTCATGATGGTTAATACTCCTAGTATTGCAAAAAACTCATTTTGTGCTATGAATTTATGTCAACATCTAAAAGTGATTACCAGCTTTTTGAAGGATTGAGAGGTTTGGAGGTTTGAATTTATGTAAAAATCTAAAAGTGATTACCAGCTTTTTGAAGGATTGAGAGGTTTGGAGAAATATTAGGTAGCGGACCTGAACATTATAGTGACTGTCCCTTTTTAAGAATTAGAAGAATCACTAATTTGTACAAATCCATATACCATTTTTGGTGAAGAATATGAAACTCAGAGAAGAGACTTACGTACATTAGGGTGTATACACCCATTGGGTGTAATAGGGTAGCAGCGCTAGCTATCTATGGAGTGCTACAAGAGGAACGCACAAACCAGTGCCGGAAAGTTATAGACATGTCTGAATTTGTGTGATGCTTCTTAATGACCAACCAGTGGGTGGGTATCTGGCAGGCGTTGGAGACACTTGCTTCATCTCAAACATTTCTTTCTCAATCTCACTCAACAGTTTTGGGCTACAGTGGCTATGCGGTGCGCTACCTAAAGCCAGGAGTCACACAGGCATGGAGGGTAAGTCTTAAATGCATCTTGTCTCATTAAGTTCCTTTTCTTTTAATAAATCCGTTTATGATGAATGCACCTTGTCTTTGAAGAATATGTTGATATTGTAACTAGGGTAAAAATGTTAATTTTCAGACTGTGAAGAATGGCACACTTGTAGAAGCATTATACATAGGAAAACGTTTATGACTTTTCTTTAGCTGTAGCCTGGAAGTGATTTTCAGTGGCTAAGTAGATTCCTGTTTTGAGAGTCGATTGTGATCCATTACACATTCGTTGTAGGACCCAGCTAAAACTAGGACATTTGTTTGGTTCTTGTGGGTAAAGTGCTGAATATGGCTTGGAGAACCTGCTTTGTGTTGTTCAACATCAATGATGCATTGATGCTTGTGAAATTGCCGAATGGGATCTGAAGACGTTTACACAAAGCAGAGTAAACTAGCTATCACGAATCAGTCCAGTTGCCGTGAGAGGTGCCTTTTTATCATAGTATACGCAAAATGCTCTGCTCGGAAAGGTCCGCATTCTAAGCTTTTCCTTACTGTGTCCTAGTGCAATGTCATACTAGATCCTTTTCCCTCACACTTTCCTGACACTGAGACATTAAGCAATTTCAGAGTGTTGTAACATGGATTTAGAAACAGATGCTCACCCAAACAATAACTATAACTGATGAAACCCGAAAGTAATCTTCAAACTAAATTGCTCACTGTATAAATATTTATTGCATAATACAACAGATAAATCTTAAATATCGAATAAATATTTAGAAGAAAGCTGATAAAAATGATATGACTATATACACTTTAATCCTATAAACAAAATACATTATCTGTAGAATTAGAGTCCAATATTAAAGGATTCTACAGGGCATTAGGTATTAAAAAAGTGTCATTATAGATAGCTGATGTTTCGATCCTAGTTCATCCATTGATACAGGACTTCATCAGGACTGAAACATTCTTGCAAATGGCCACAATCCTTTAAATGTGTTTAAAAATGCAGCAAAACATAGTAAAAAGAGTAATTTAGTTCCAGAGAATGTAGAATTTACGAGACTAACAATGCAAAAAATAACCAAAAAGGAACATCCCTGAAGAGTCTAAGACAATTACTTTAATCCAACTAGTGAAATACACAGAAACCTGCTTGGAAAGTATCAAGCAAGATATGTAACAAGATATGTTAGATGCAAGCATTCAAAACACATTTACCACACACAGATGTTGCTACAGCTGTCATACCTGTGCTCAGCACAGCTCAAGCCAAAAAATAGAAAGAGCTATCTCAAATAAAATCTATGGAAAAGGACAAGTAAATTAATCAGAAAGACATGACAAACATACCTATCATAAAGAACAGTCTCACAGTACACTTACCCAGAAGACATTTGTAGTTAAAACCACTAATTTTATGGGCCAGTCAGGAAGCACAGTTGACTATTATGAGCCATCGAGACTGGAATGAGGTGATGTGGAATATGAACTGGCTTATTACACATACTTGCCTTTAGCAACTATGGTGCAAAGTTTTTTGAGCACAAGTGGGACGGTTGCACAGTCCATCCAGGATGGTTTGGGATGAGTGTGCCTCCCAAAGTGAATTTCTCATGTTGGTGGATAAAGTGACACGCACAAAAGACTATCAAAATCAACATTTTGATGCTCAAAAGTGGTGTGGTTCATCATGGGTGATGAATTAAATTTAAGGATCCCAAGAGGCGTCAAAAGGGAATGTCAGTAAGCACTGGACATTGGAAGACTGAGCATGTGGGGATGAAATGATGGAGCTAATTGGAAAAGGGGCAAACTGAAAGGACCGAGTATGTGAACGCAGAAAAAGAAAACCGTAAATGGGGTGGAGATTGGCTGATAGAAGAAAGCGCGGAGGAGGGATAAGTTATTTGACCTGACATTCAACTGGTGTCCACAATAATTATATTTCAGGTCTTTATTGTGAGTAGAAATTGAGGGGCTGAATTACATATTTAGCTTGAATCAGACACCAGCCTATGGACCTAAATAATTTTGCGATCAGATAGTATTATAGTATTATGTTGAGAAGACCGTGCATTAATAATGGAAGGTGTATACATGTTGTGACCTGTGTATGTCAGTATGAGGGATGTTTTTCGGCAGAAGATGTACAGGAGGAGCGTGAAAGGAATGTGCTGGGAAGGGAATGCGGCATGGCCTTGTTGTTTGGGTGAACAGTTGGGACTCAGTTGATGGTAGGAGGTCTGCCAGTTTTGTTGGCTGTATATTGATGAAGAAAAAGAAACACATTCACTTCATCAACACAAAAATGACAAAAACATTTTTGACGTCACCTTTGGTCGCTTTTGGTACAACTACTGTGTTTCACTAAGAATTACATCACTGTCTTCTATAGGGTAAGTAGTTAACTATAGTGTTTGTTAAGTATTAAATTGGTATAAAACTATGAATACGTACGAACAAACATGATTGTTTTCTTGCATAGGCCTAGTACAAGATGTTTTTGAAAAATCTATGTAATAGTTGTCAATTTCCATTTTAGTTCCCATTTCTATGGCACAGTAACAAATGTAATCAGTGCTGTGAAAGGAAATGTGCATGCTGCCCCCTTTACCTTCTACGAGCGTAACTGTGGACTTAGGCGGCGGCATTGTGGGAATCCACTGCGCCTCCTACCAAAGTGCAAATAAAGCCCGGGAAACAGCTGAGTTCTGTGCATTCCAGCCAATCTGGTGGTGCCGAAATATTTCGCGACTGGTTAATGGTTTAATGCTTTAATGATTAAGCAACTTGTGATCCTTTCATGGGACATTTTAGCAAATCTGACTGGCCAAAAGTTCAGTGTAAGGCACAATAAAAAGTAGTAAAATGTGATGCCTTCTGTTCAGGGAGATATAGATAGAGAGCAGTAGTGGAGAGCTATCTATATGTCCCTTCCTTCTCCCTTTACAACACAACGTATGAAGTACCAACTTTCCTTACTCTAATTAAAAATATTTCAAGGACTGGTGAAGTTTAAGAGACAGCTGTCAAACATGATGCAACACTGACCCCTAATTACTTTAGTACTGGCAACAGACTCCGATGGTAGATTAGCCGAAAGTTTGGCTGGTATAGCAAATGGTCTGAATTCAGAACAAATATCACTCTGAAAGACAGTTTCTACATTTTTACGGGGGTTGAAATACAAATTGTATGCTGAAGTCCTTTAAAATTCTGAAAAACTCAATTTGCGTGCACTGCGTCTCTGTGATACAGTAAATATAGCATGCCTTTTGGGCGGGTTATTTATTTTATTTATTTATTTAAAACGTTTATAAAGTGCGGCAGTCACCAAACTAGTATCCTGGCGCTATTCATACATATAGGTACTATACTGCTGAAAAATAAGGCCAAGCACAAGCTCCAATCGGAGGATTACTTCGGAAAAAGCCAGGTCTTCAAAGCTTTCCTGAATTGCAGCAGCTCCATTGAAGCCCTTAGCCAAGGATCAAGCTCATTCCACAGCTGGGCCGCTTTAACTGTGAAAGCCCGGCCACCTTGTCTTGACCTTCTGAATTTGTTAATACAGACCTAATTTGGGAAGCTTGAGCAGAGATGTCTCCCAGGGTGTATCCCTTCAATCTGTGCTGCAGAGGCACAGGGCCTTTTCCCTGTAGTGCCTTGAACACAATGCACATGGCTTTGAAAATAATCCTCGGCTTCAGAGGAAGCCAGTGCAATTCCTTTAGGGCATTAGATGCTGAAGACCTACGGGGTCTATTCAGCGCCACTTTTGCCGCTGCCACTTGCACTCTGTACAGTCTCTTCACCAAGAATTCAGGAGCTCCAAGTAGCAGGGCATTGCAATAGTCTGGTCTAATGAGTATGACCCTCCTGACCACTTAGGAAGGTGTTACCGTTGCAGCCTGTCCAAGCTAAGACCACGAAGGAGTGCAAAGCAAATGCTTGCAACTTTTGAGACATGGCTTTGCAGGGACAGCTTGTCATCAAACACGATCCCAAGGTTACGGACTTTGGCCGGCGGCTATGGTTCCTCTCCTGATGAGAGGCCAAAAGTTATGGGGAAGTGTCAAGGGGAGTTTTCTATCTGAGCAACATAAGAATGACTTTTTAACCCCATTTATCATTAATGAATTCCCATTCATCCAGTTAACGATATTGGACATGCATTTCTGAAAAGCTGACACTGTTTCCTCCTGGTTATTGGTAAGGGAGAGAATCAGTTGGGTGTCATCCTCATAGTTGACTAGCCTGATCTTGTGCTACTTTATGAGGGTGACGAGTGGTCTCATATAGATGTTAAACAAGACGGGGCTGATTGCCAAGCCCTGCGGAACTCCCTTCGCAGGTTTTTATATTCGGAGCAGCATGGGGGCAGGGTAACAGCCTGACACCTATCCGACAAATAAGATTCCATCCACTTCAGCACTGAGCCCCCCATTCCAATTGAGGCTAGTCTGGCCAAGAGGACTGCATGGTTGATCAAAGGCAGCCGACAAGTCCAACATAATCAGGACTGTTGAGTGACCACTGTCTATCTTCATCCGCAGCTCGTCCATAGCAATGAGTAGGGCTGATTCAGTGCCATGCCCAGGTTGAACCCCAAATTGTTCATCATCAAGGAGGGAGTGAGATTCCAAATAATGGGATAGCCTCCTACTTGCGTATCACTCTACTATTTTCACAGGGAAAGGAAGGAGCGATGTGGGTCTATAATTGCTCAAGACTCACGGGTCTGCTGTGGGTTTCTTTAGAATAAGGGTGACTATTGCCTTCTTCCAAAAATGTGGTACAACCCCTGACTCCAGAGATTGGTTAGATAGATGCAGTGTTAGGAGGGTAAGTTCATCTCCTAGCTCTTTCCACACTCTGTTGGTGCTCGGTCCACCATGGATCATGCCACGTGATCTACGACAAATAGATTTTTGTTTATTTCCTGTGTGGGCGTACATGGTAATAACTATTCATTCTTCCCCCCAAAATACTTGACCTTCATGAAATAAGTGGTTCAATGAAGAATTTTACTTTGAGGGTTATGTTATAAATTCTTATAAAGTGGGAATGTAGGCCCAGAAAGGGCCTCACGGCACCAAGGAACTGAGAGTAACTAATATCATGCTATGTAGTTGTCAGTGATAACGTATCAGCAGTCGTCATATCATGGAGGAAATATGAACTTTTTAACTTTGTCAAAAAAAGCAAATGGCTGTGAATGTTTGAGACCTGTAAGAAATGTCTTTCAGATTTGCATTGCCTGCCTTGAAAAGGCTGCCTCTCCCACTCACGGTTTTCTGTATTTTGGACCACCACGCGTTGCACAGCCACCTAGGCAATATGGTCTCAGTATCATCGCCTTCTCTTGTGGTGCCTAGTGGGTGATATACAACATCTTAAAACAGATCCTTTTCTGAACCCTATGTCAATGAAGACAACAATGGGCCAATGTTATATGATCCCATTCCCATCTATTAAGCTGAAGAAGACTAATTACAGAATATTCACCTACGTCCGCCACAGTGCAACAATTTACAACCAGTGCGAAAGATCGATTACACATTAAAAACCTTCACTGGCAACGCCCTCAACTTATTATCAGTGTGGACGTATATCCATGAAATCTTATCTGGCATAATAGCATTTTACCTTATAAGCAGTGAGGGAGGACACCTGTAAAACCATAAGACATTAAAAGTGAAAAATACCTTACAATCAGAGGACATCTGTGGTACCACAAAAGACAGAATTGGCAATGCCCATTAAGTTATAACCAGCGCACAGTGCATTTATACAGCCACATGAGACCTCACTGGAGCCCCAGTTCAAATATAATAAGCCAAAAGAGACCTTGCTCAACAATACCAAAACGCTAAGGAAGCCAGGGGTAACACCCTGTAAAATACAGTATTGTATTGTGCAGGATCACAACTTAAAGGCTGTAAATACATTTAAATACTTGACCATTAGGTTCAGTTGCAACGGCAGATGGATTGCCCAGCTAGCCATAAACTGGCCGATATTGGCTCACGCCTCAGGTGGAATTCTAAAAACTCAATGATTTATATGTTTGATATCTTCCTGAACATCTATCTGTGCGGTGAGATGTTATCTAACTGCACAGACTAACCCCTTCTGCTTAGGTTTGAATATTTAATGCGCTTTCAGGAGCAATATAAATGATGTCAGCTTGCAGCACACATTTCTTTTAAATTAGACCCTAGGTCTGCCTGATACCTTGCTAGACGCCTACAGAGTGAAGGAAATGCTGCAATGGCCTGCAGGCCAGACAATTGCTTCCTCTAGGGTTCATGCCTGTCCAATGCGTATTTGTTTAAATCTTGGATCCACCACATAGGAAGCACCAGAGGACCTCAATGATCTGCATAGATTGTAAAGGATCATTTTATAACCTGAGAAAGGCAAACCCTGATGATAAAAGACATGATTCTAGATACAGATTTTATTTTAATTCAATCCACTTAAGAAACAGGAAGCCAGTCGAATGCTGGTATGGCATTGTGTAACAGCTTCTCTTCTCTTTTTAGTGCACAACAGACACCTCATTCTTTGCTATATGTAGCTTCAGCTTATTATGGCTTATCAATGGTCTACATGCATTCTCCAAATTTAATAAGGGCAGTAGCGGACACTGAAGACAAATTGGCTAGCAACTGGATGTCATCAGAACAGTTTAATGATAGAAACCAAAAGTCAGATGGTGAAAAGCATCACGCATAGAAGGTGAAAAGTCAAATCTGTACAGAGGCATGGTCACTGCTGAGCGACGATCTGCAAGGAAGCATTTGCATCAGGCTAGTGTTGTTCCTTGCATGCCAATACTAGGTAACGTGTCCACAGAATCATACTTTGCTGCATGGAGCATCGTGAACTGGTCAAAAAGGCCAGAGCAATGCCAGGGCTGCCATCTACATCTTGTCTAAGATTGTCCAGAATGGATACTATTAAAGATGCTTTGTGATAAAGAAGGATACATTAAGTAGTTGTCTCATATATAGGAATGGAGTAGTTTCCCGAACGTTTGTGGGATAGGGAAGTTTTCCAATTTTTATCAAATTTACAGGGCAAAATCCAAAGAAGATTTTGTCAGTAGGCAGATATGGTTTCTGCTTGTATAAAAGCTAGCTGGGACCACTCCATGGTCAAATATGCAAAATAAAGTGTTGTAGGTGACCACAGATATGCCTGCCTGCTCTGCAAAGAGTTAAGAACCCTTATGTTCATGACCGAGAACACATTCTTGCTGCTCTTACCCTATATCACAAACACAGATACTGAAACACATTAAAGATGATGCAACTATGACCGTTAATTTCCTAAGTGCAGGTCACTGACTCCAGTGGTGGGTTGGCAGAAATATATGGCTTATCTGGCTAATGGTCGGAATTCTGAATAAATAACACTCTGAAAGACAATCTTTAAATCCTTTTTTTTTTATAACACATTTTATTGCTTTTGAGCTCGGTCAATAGAAACAATACAAGCATCGAGCTCAAGCCATGGGGCCACAATGTAAACATCGAGCAGTTTGTATACTCTGCATAGGGACATACACAGCAGAAGTAAAAGGCAACTGTCACTGCCACTAACACAAATAGTCATAGCCATTACAATTGGGCATAGTCGGTAAGAGTCGGACTTTTCGACCCTCACTCCCCAGATTCGGTTCTACTTTTGTGGGACGCCACTCGCCTTGTACACCAGTTTTTCAAGAGCTGCAAATGAGTCCATGCTGCGGATCCACTCTTGTATGGATGGGGCCTGCTCATCTCTCCAGTGTCTAGCGAGTTCCCTCTTGGCCACCATGTATGCCATCGCAATGAGTGAGCGGGTTGCCCTGGAGTAACACACAGATTCCATTATCCCCATAAGCATGATTTTATGATCAAGTTCCAGTGGGATGCCTAACACCCGCCTCATGTGTCGGTTGATTGATGCCCAGTATGCCTGTGTCCCCTAGCAAGTCCAGATTGGGTGATAAAAGGTACTCTGTGAGGAGCCACAGCACAGGCACACTGGGTCTCGGACCCGACCCATGTGCCAGAGGCATTCGGGGGAATAGTAAATTCTGTGGAAGTATTTGAATTGTATTAGGCATAGTCACAGCAATATCACCAGCATCCTTGGGGCCATCATGGCCTCAACCCAGTCATCATTGTTTAGGGTACCAGTGTCCTCCTCTCATCTGGATCTCAATGCCCCAGGGGGTTAGGCGTGTGCGCAAGCAGGGATTTGTTAAGCCGAGATATCCCACCCCTACCCAATGCGTCGGTCACCAACTTGCATTCCAGCGGGTTCAATTTGGGAAGGGTTGTGAGCCTGTCTTTATAGCGCTCAAAGGCATGTCGTATCTGTAGGCAGCAATAACATTGGGAGTGTTGAAGTCAGAAGTCATTCGCCAGTTCTTAGAAGGAGCGCATCTGGCTCTCCCTCCAGACATCTCCCAAGGTGGAAATGCCGATTAGGTCCTGTCGGAAATGGCCCTTTTTGCAGGGTTATCCCAAACTTTTTGCTTCTTCCTCCTATTTTTTCCTGACCTGTCTTTGTTGATTTTAGGACTCTGGGCACTTTACCACTGCTGATCAGTGCTAAAGTGCATATGCTCTATGTATAAATTGTGTTATGGATTGGTGTTTCCATGATTGGCATATTTGATTTACTGGTAAGTCCCTAGTAAAGTGCACTGAGAGTGCCAGGGCCTGTAAATCAAATGCTACTAGTGGGCTTTCTGCACTGATCGTGGCACCCACAGAAGTAGCCCTGTAAAGGTAACTCAGACCTTCCACTGCAGAGTCTGCGCGCAGTTTGTAACTGCCATGTCAACTTGGCAAGTGCACCCACTTGCCAGGCCCTAATCTCCCTTTTTCTTACATATTAGTCACACCTAAGGTAGGCCCAAGGTACCCCTGTGGGCTGGGTGCTGTGTATGTTAAAGGTAGGACATGTACTGGTGTGTGTGACATGTCCTGGTAGTGAATTACAGTGCATTTCGTTTTTCGCTATGGAAAGGCTATCTGTCCCATAGAATAGAATGGGAGCTTATTTATAACATCTTATAAATATAGCTTCCCATTGGGACCAGATAGGAAGATAAACTTTAGTATGCCTGAACTCAGAATGTTAAAATGCATCTTTTAGTGAGGGTGAGTTTTACATTCTGTGTTTGAAAATACCACTTTTAGAAAGTAGGTATTTTCTTGCTTAGCCATCCAGTGTGCCTCTACTAGGATGTGTATTGACTGTCTTGCTTTGGAGTGACAGGGGCTGGGGATGTGCAGTGGCTCCAGGGAGTCTGGATGAGTCAGGGCTAGGCTGAATAGACCTGGGCTGCTTTTAGAGTAGTGGGAGGAGGTTTCCTTGCACCTGAATGGGCCTGGTCTGCCTTCCACAATGCTGCCTCCACCTCCTGCCAGGAACTTGGGCCAGAGATGACAGAACTGGTTTGGTCTAAGCACAGACACTCTCTGCCTTAGAGAACAAAGGGATTTTTAGTATAAATATTGAGGCCCAGACCCCAACATTTTAGAACTCGCTGGAATCAAGGAACCTGCCAAGAAGAAGAGCTGGAAGAGCTGCCAGGAGGAGTACTGCCCCATTGCTGCGTTGTTGCTTTGTTGGGTTGGCCTGCAGTTGCTGCTTCTGCCTTGGGCAGTGAAAGGACTGGACTGAACTTTCTTTTACTTGTGCTGAGTATTTCCAAGGGCTTGAAGTAGAGCTTACCTCCTGTTCTGAAATCTCAGGGACTGCAAAGACTTCACCAACCTCTGGGTACTGCTTCTGGAACCGCTGTTTTAGATGCCACAGCGAAGGGAAACGCAACCGACTCCATCACCGACTCCGTCGCTGGCTCTGTGTCCTGACTGCACCGCAGAAGGCACCGTCTGCATCTTGCACCGCAACCCTGGTCTCACCGACGACCGCCGCCGAGCCGCTGCTTGCACCATGACCTGTGGGCACCGCACTCGCTTCTCTTCGCCATCCTGGTCTCACGACGCCGTCGCTGCTGCTGACTTAGACACCCGTGACCGCATCGTGACTGGGGGCCCCGCTCGTAAGGTTCACGACGCACCTCCTCGTCCCACACAGCAGTCTGGGCCGACCGATGCCAGCTCCTGCTAACCGGCTCTGTCGCTTGCACCACAACCTGCCAGCACCGCATCGAGCACTGCCTCTCCCCGCACCTTATGCCTTGGTCTCACCTACGCCGTCTGGACGATCCTCACTGAGCCGCTGCCTGTACCGCATCAAGAGGGCACCCCACCCTGCGGCGCTTCCATTTTGAAATGTAACCGCGACGGTTGCCACGACCGGCTCGCACCAACGTGCCAGCCGCAACGAGAAAGGTACTGTTACAGAGTCTGTCCAGGCTTTCGCTGGCCTGTTAGACTCTGTTGTTTTCAGCATCGAGGTAGCCCCGGAAGAAGCTACCGACTCGTACGAACTGTGTTTTTGAGGTATTTCTGCAATTTTAAGGATATCGTGCAAAGTATATATTTTGAAAGATTTTTTTATCGTTTTGGTCTTGTTTTGGATATATAAAAATATTGGATATTTTTCTAAACTGGTGTGGTGTCCTTTTGTAGTGTTTTCACTGTATTACTGTGGGTTATGTGCAAATGCTTTACACACTGCCTCTGAGATAAGCCTGACTGCTCGTGCCAAGCTACCAAGGGGAAGAGCAGGGGTTATTTTAGAAGTGTAACTCCCTTATCCTGACTAGGAAGAAGGGCCCTATTTGGACAAAGGTACCAACCTCTGCCAACTAGAGACCCCCATTTCTTACATTGGTTGTCAGCGGGGAGGATAGGACTTGTGGTTGCACTTGACTTACAGTGATTGGTGAGCACTACTACCAAATCGCAGACCATTACGTACCACATACTGGTTCTTTTTCTTTTTGGCCTATTTTTGATCTTGCCAGTTTTATTGATAACTTGAACTTGCTACTTCATCATGCCTGAATCAAGAGCATCATCTGTTGCATCCTTGGAAGTTGCCTTTGAGGAGGATAGGTTAGAATCCCACAATGTGAAAGAATTGAAGGCTATTTGCAAAAACCTAATGGTCCAAATCAGAGGCCTCACCAGGAAGGAGGAGCTACAAAGGCTCTGAGGGCCTTGGTAGCAGCAAGACATGCCAGTGGACAATCTGAAGATCTCAGTGGGGAGTCGGAGGAGCCTCTTCCTAGGGTGGATGTGCTTTTGGGAGGGGGGGGGGACCCTCCAGGCCAGGCAGTAGTGGCTTGTCCCCAGAGGAGCTGAAGGACAGGCGGGAAGCAAGGAAGTTTGAGTTAGAAAAACTCAGGAAGGAGAATGAAAGGGAAGACAAAATAATAGCCATGGAGGAAAGGAAGATGATCTTAGATCATATAGTCTTAAGGAGCTGGAGCTAAGGAGTAGGCCCAGCCCAGATGGTGGCAGCAATTCATCAGTGCAGGCAGACAGAATTGTGCACATCCCCAAGAATGTAGGCAAAGAATTCAAGAAGGGGGGTGACATACAAAGGTGGTTTCAGGGTTATGAGGAATCTATCCACATGAATGGGGTCCCTGAGAAAGGAATGGGGGGGCAGGATTGTGGCCTCTTTTCCCAGAAGAAGTAAGGGATATTTTAGTGTCTTTGAGTAAGGGGTGTAACCTCACCTATGCTGACATGAAGGAGGCCCTTCTTACCAGGTATGGTCTCACTCCTGAAAAGTACAGGGATCAGTTTAGGTCCAGTAAGAAAACTGATGCCAACACTTGGGTGGAATGTATAGATTCGTTTTGCAGGTCACTGGATGGCTGGGTGAAGGGCCGTAATGTGACAGATTTTCAGGGGCTCTACAATTTGATTGCATGGGAGCACTTGTCTAGTCTATGTTTTGCAGAGCTGGTCCAGCACTTTGTTGATAGTAAGCTGACTGACCCCAGGAAGCTTGCTATGGAGGCAGACCGCTGGGTGAGTACCAGGGTTCACAAGAAAGCGTTTGGGGGAGACTCAGCCAAAGGTGGGCAGGGTCTCCAGCAGAAGAGTGGGGAGGACAAGAGTAAAGCACAGGAGTTCTCTAAAGGGCCCCAAACTAACACCCAGGGTCAAGATTCCCATCCCCCAGGAGACAAGAAAGCAGTGGTCTCTTTAGGAAAGCCTGCAGAGACCGCCCCCTGGAAGATCTATGCCTGTGAGCAGGTGGATCACTTGAAGGGGGATCCCAAGTGTCCCAAGAGGGCACAGCCACCCACCGGTGGGCAGACCAAGGTGTTGGCTAGTGTAGCGCTTGGGGAGGAGGGGTGCCCACAGGAGGGTGGGGATCCCGTAGAAGTGACCCTCGTCTCACCAGGGGACAGTGAGATGATCTCAGGAAACCAGGTGCCTGCTAACACTAAAAAATACAGTGCCTGGGTGACCATCAATGGGAAAAGGGTAGAGGCGCTCAGAGATACTGGAGCCAGTGTGACCTCAGTCCGGTGTCACCTGGTCTCTGAGGAGCAAGTAGTCCCCGAGGCATTCCACCAAGTTGTTGCTGTGGACAACTCAGAGCACCAGTGTATGGTGGCGCAGATTCCCTTTGAATGGGGGGGGGGGGGTCTTAGGTCCCTGGAGGGTGGTTGTGAGCCCTACCATGCCTGTAGATTATCTGCTAGGTAACGACCTGGAGCAGTCCTTGTGGAAGGATGTTGAGCTCAGGTCTCACTTGGAGATTCTTGGGTTGCCAGAGTGGGCATGCGTGACCACTCGATCAATGGCGGCCAGAAAGGGTGATCAGAAGGACCTTAAGCCTGAAACAGTGGCCCAGGTTCCTGCCAAGAGAATGGGCAGGGGCCACGGGAAACCCGCCCCTGAGGTTCCCACAGTCCGGGAGGAGGCTGACCTTGAGGGGGACGCCCCGGTAACTACAGGGGAGCAGGTAGCTGAACTGGGGGGACTTATCTGAGCTGACCCATTGGCAGCAAGAAGGTGGTCCCTCTAGGGTGAATTCTGCAGGAAGCAGAAAGAATGCCCTTCTCTAAAAAGGTTTGCGGCAACAGGCTGCAAACTACGCAGCTGGTGATCAGTCTGGATCACATTGGATATACTGGGAGAATGGTCTCCTGTACAGCGAGCCTAAGGTCGCTGAGCCTGGGTCAGCCCGTGTGCTGGTGGTACCCCAGCGCTTCAGGAACTTCCTACTGGGTCTGGCTCACGACGTGCCTCTGGCAGGACATTTGGGGTGGGACACGACCTTTGACAGGCTTGTCACCCACTTCTTTTGGCCCCAAATGTGAAGGCAGTCAGGACATTGCAGGTCTTGCCAAACTTGCCAGGCAAGTGGTAAGAGTGGGAGGAAGTGTAAGGCTCCTCTCCAACCTTTTCCAGTTGTTGGAACCCCTTTTGAAAGGGTTGGGATGGGCATTGTGGGGCCACTGGATCCTAAAACAGCAATGGGCAACAGGTACATCCTGGTCTTGGTGGACCATGCCACCCGGTACCCGGAGGCAATCCCTCTCAGGACAACGACAGCGCTAGTGGTGGGCCGGGCATTAATGGGGATCTTTTCCCGCGTGGGTTTCCTCAGAGAGGTGGTTCTGATCCTGGGACCAATTTCATATCTAAGTATATGACATTCCTGTGGAAGGAGTGTGGTGTAACCTACAAGTTCACCACTCCTTACCACCCACAAGGTAACGGTTTGGTGAAGAGATGCAACCAAACCTTGAAGGGCATGATCAAGGGTCTAACAGAACCCATGAGGCATAAGTGGGACGTCCTCTTGCCATGCCTTCTCTTTGCATACAGGGAGGTACTGTTGTATTCCGCTTTAGGGGTCCGTATATAGGTTTTCCTGAATCATGTCCTTATATAGGCACAATTCGCATTGCCCTTATATAGGCATAGAAATCCCTGTCCTTATTTAGGCATTAACCGTGCACTCCAAATACAGGCATGGTCACCGACATCCGTCCACCCTAACGTCACAACGAGTTCTTAGAAACCAGACCCTCAAGCTTCGGGAGTTCCCCTAGCACAGGACTATTGATTTCTCCAAGAACTCATCTATTATGTATGAACCGTTATACCTTAAGGGTTCATTCCTGACGTCTTCCTCTGTCCGACTTCACATCAATGCTAACATTCCACGACACCTACCAGGTATAAATATACCTTCCCTTGCCCAAGCAAGTTAGAGGAGACCTCGACTTCAGAGGAGCCCGTATCCCGGCCTGACGCACTGAGAAGACGCTGTCATTCCTGCACGCAGACGAATCCAGCTTCCAGTGTTCTGACTCCCTTTGCGGGGTGTTAGAGTTTCAGACCCGGCAGGAGATTCCCACCTCTCTCATTCTCAAGGTATGGAGCCGACTAGAACCTAGAGGGACTCTTGGCATATTAGACTTAACACACTCTTAGTCTACCATACTAGAGAATACTCCACTTACTTCTATCTTTTCCTACACCTAGACTAGCACATTGGGGTAGAACTAGCTTAGAGACGCATTTAATGAGTACTCGCATTTTTAGCTCATGTTATTTATGTACGTGAATATATGCTAAAAGATAATGCTAGCGCAGTATTATTTATTTCTACTGCTTACGCTGTACATTATTTATCTTGCATACTGTCTTGTGATCATAACAGCACATATCTCTTACACGAGAAACAAGACTGTTCAATAAAACCCTTTTTATTGAAACGCCCGTCTTTCCTTTCTGTGTAACTCTGTAGAAACTAAGCATGCACGATTGAATGAGTGAAACTTATCTATTGTTTCCACGATTCTGAGACACGTTCCGCTTCTAAAGGGAAACAAAGTTGTCATGTTTTTCGGTTGCCAGAAACTACTCCCTTCTTGTTCTCAAGGAGTTTCTAGTGGCCTCTGAGCTAGCTGGCACAGGTAATTAAGTTTAATATAATCGATAGGGACATACCGACCTCAGTCCTATGTCAAACCTATAGGTTATATTATTCCAATGCGCAGAGCCTATTAGGGAAATAGGAACTACACTACATGGCGCCCAACGGTTTGGTAAGGCAGTAATTTAACGCTAGATACTGAGTAACTCATTCGTGCTTTTCTCAGAGACCCCTACTCACATACTCCATAAGACGTCCGGAGTGGGTAGGGTTAAATATCCGCCAAAGCTAAATAGGACAAAAACCCTATAGATTAGCTATTTTGGTTTGTTCAACGTTGAAGGATACAGTGTTCCAAAATATTGTGCACCTTATCTTTTGTTTCCTTGAAACTTGTTCTACATTTTTCAAAAAACAAATGTCCATACACGGGGACAATAACACCGGGAACGGTGTAGCTGCGGCTGAACCAGTCGTAACAGCTTTTAACTTTACAGGTTTAAATGAAACCGAGGAGGGTGTTAAAGACATCCATCCAAACTTAAGAAGAGCCATCACTCTAAAACTTATAAAACACGGTCTACCACCGAGAGGCGGTAGAGCAGTTTTCGTGATAGAGGCACACGAATCCTTTCAGACAGAGGTATTCTATTCATGGGTCATATTTCCTGAATCAAATTCAGTAACAAAACTGTTTCACTTCTACAAAGAAGATGATCCACCAGAGGAATATATTCCTTTCGAGGATATTGAAATTCCACTAACATACCAGGAGCATCAGCTCTGGTTTAAAGGCGCCCTAAAACATCACAGAAACATTACCAGGCTCGGTCCACTAGGTAGACCAGGAGCAACATGGCCGATTCTAGCCGGCTACACTCCTCATCCTGACCTCGATATGATGTCAGACGAGGAATTACTTACTCAACTTACAGAGTTAATCAAAATCTACAGACAATTAGTCCAATATGTCATGCGGACTTTCACAGTCCAACCACCATTGACACTTCCAAATCAAACTCCTCAACAGGGGAATACACTAAAAATTACACCACAGACTCTATACGCAGTCATGGGAAAAATGCCCACAAAACGTGAGCAAATTCCATTCTGGATAGCTCAAAAAATTACTCAAATCGAAGCAGTATTTCCAAATACTAGCCCGTATGAGAAACACAGAATCCTAACTATCAGTTTACCAATGGGGATCACACCACAACTGGAAGACTGCACCACTTGGGGCTCAGTCTTTGCTGCCATCTATACTAAAACACATGGTATTCCATCAATTGCAGTAATACCTGATGTCCTGAAACAAATTCAAAACGAATACGGGGCAGAGCCTGCACTAAATTTAGGTATGAAATTACTGAAAAATTTCGACCAGGTCTCAACAATAATATTATCTAATATTAAAGGGGAGGCAGCAGCAGTGGCGATCCACCAATGATTAAGGGAATTTGACGTTACAGAACATCAAACGGAACTACTCATAATAATAGAACAATCTTATGCAGAATTAGGCAGAGATAGTTTGGGTGGAAGACCAGTGAAGCCAAAACTATCTGAAAGTCCTGAGAAGGACTCTAATAAACAAACTCCTACATCTTGTAAAAAGAAGTGGGAAACTAATAAACAAAATTCAAACGAGAAACGTTCTCAATCTTGAGGTAGGTCTCCTCAAAAGGAGCCCTCTGAAAGGAGGTATAACCTCAGGAATAGGGATAATTTGAAAAAGCCTGACGGGTATCAAGATACTGATACACGCTCCTCTCGTACCTTTCAGATCTCATCACAGACATCGGAAAGGAGAGGACGGTCAGAACATAGAGAAGAACGCATGAAATCGAAAGACGACAAACACGTTCCAAACAACAAAACAAAACCTCAATTCTCAAAGAAGAAGGTAGCAGGTCTGAAGGTCAGACATGCCGAGGATACTGAGAACACAACTCAAGAACAGAGAATGGGCTCAGACAATGCTGGACAGTGCTGCAGAAGTCGCAATAGCTCGCCAGAACCTGAAGGAACTTCTGGAGATAGTGGACTTGAATGAGTACATTACAGTTGAGACTGTAGACACCAGGGTTAGTACTCCACAAAAGTTATATGAAATAACACTCCGGATGGAGGGAGACATACCCAGACAGGTGAAAGCACTTTTTGGGAAAAACTTTCAAGGGGCTATGACATACTTCTAGCAGAAAAAGACTGGCCACCACAATTTGTCAGGGAGTGCCCACATGGCGAGGACATTATAATGCCTGCCTTCTCTAACCATATTCCAATTCACCTAAAATATACTTATGCCGGGAAATGGGCTGTTGCCCAGGCCCCAGCATTATACAAAAATCATGTAGGATGGGATGAGGATTCACCTCACCATAAAATACATCTAAAAATGAACCTACTGCACAAAGGCAGTATCCAATAAAGCAAGAAGCTAAAAAACAGGTCAAGGAAATCCTAGATCAACTTGAATACCAAGGGGTGATTGAAACATGCACCTCTTCAATGAACAATCTTTTGTTTCCTGTCTCCAAACCAGACAACACCTATCGTCTAGTTTTGGATTACAGACATTTAAACACTTGTTCTAAAACATTTGCAGTGCAAAATGCACATAGTACAGCATTAATGAATAACATTGTGCGTAAAAAATACAAAACCACATTGGATATCTCAAATGGTTTCTTTTGTCAAAACATAGCACCTGAAAGCAGGTACTTAACAGCTTTCTCAATAATGGGGACCCAGCGTCAATTTTGTCGACTCCCACAAGGGTTCAAGAATAGCCCGGGGTTATTCTCGGCGAGAGTAACGGAGTTCCTACAAATTTATGACAATGAGGCATTGTCCTATGTCGATGACATCTATCTGACAGACGATGACCTGGACAAACACTTGAACAGGGTGAGCACCATTATACTGGGCTTCGCCTCTGAGGGCTACAAATTCAACTTCAAAAATCCAGAATTGCCCATCTCAATGTCCTGTTCCTAGGATACGAGCTTTCAAGTGAAGGCAAGAGCTTGGCAGCCAACTTTTTAGAAAGGTGTGCGCTGCTCCAACCTCCTAAGACGCTGAAAAATTTACAATCCATCGTGGGTTTCCTAAACTTTGGAAGAACTTACATTCTAAATTACGCAGAAAGGGTTAAACCTCTACGCATTAATCAAACCTGATTTTCAATCAAAAATTCGACACAAGAACACACAGAAATCTTGCGTTCACTCCAAGCTAACATGTTAGCAACAAATCACTTACAAACACGTGTAAGCCAACGCAATTTAGTGATCCGAATAATTTCGGGTCAATGCCGATTCACCTACTTAACATTTAATGAGGGTGAGAAAATACCAATTGCATACAAATCACATTTGTATACACAAGCAGAAATGCGCTTCACTTCAACAGAAAAAATACTGACAGCAGTTCAAACTGCAGTAGCAAAAGAAAGAGCTCTAGCCCAAGGGAAACGCATCATTGTCGTAACCCTAGTTCCGGCCTTAGAGGCGGTAACTAAAGCGAGCATTCCAAATGCTAAAGCATTACATCCGAGATGGATACAATGGGTTAATTCTCTTGCTGCAACAGATGTTGAATATGTTTTTGATCCCGATCTAAAAACACAAGCGTTCCTGCAATATGAACATGAATGTCCTCTGCCCACTGAGATTCTGCCTCTCGATCAGTACGAATTCATAATTTATACTGACGGATCCCCACAACCAGCGACAGGGAGTAAGCAAGCTTACAGTGCAGCATGCGCAATCGTTAAAGGTCGCATGCGCGATGGCAAATTCAGACCTATGGTCACACAAACCCAATCTCTAGGAGATTGCACAGCTCAGCGAGCTGAACTACAAGCATTCAAACTGGCACTTGAAAGTACAGATCGAGAATTCCCCACACTAATAGTGTGCGATTCTTTCTTCTGTGTGCAGTCGTATAATGAATATATACAAACTTGGCTTGAAAACGGGTTCAAAGATGCAAAAGGTGGCACAATAAAGCATAAAACGCTTTGGGAACAAGTAGTTCAGTTAAAAAGCGAACTACCAAAGGCTCACGTGATCCATACACTGAGTCATCAACGTGATGGCGTTCACGTTGCAGGAATTCATTGGCTGACGAAGCCGCAAAGGGGCTGTTCAGACGGCTTCCGTAGCTGCGATCACTTGTTCAAAAACGAAAATAGACAGTGAGATAATGTTGGCTGTCAATGCTACGAGCAAAGGCAGTGGTGCAGCGTTACCAAAAAGTTTCCACTCAAGTACTCTTATGTAATTGATGCAAACAACGTTCCTTTTAATCGAATCCCTGGAGTGGGGGATAGGGTAATTCCAAACATGGAACGTAGAGCAGCTTTGATTTATGAAATACATCTGGGGGAGTGTCTGTCACATCAAGGGATCTCTAAAACAATATTGACATTAAAAGAGATGTACTGGTTTATACGCAGCCAACTTCCCGCCTGCTCTCACACGTATCCAATCCGACTTAACCAAGTGGAAGCCTCTCTTCTTGTCCTGGCTCGGTCGTATTCACGCGGTGAAGATGACCCTGCTCCCGAAGCTCCTCTACCTGTTTCAAGCCTTACCAATTGAGATGCCTGGAGACTTCTTCCGCCGCATTAAAACAATGATTCTGCACTTTATTTGGCAAGGTGGTCGTGCGCGCTTCTCTTTTTCTATTCTTCGCCGTCCCAGGGCGAGGGGGAGTGGGACTCCCAGACGTTCAATTGTACTACAAAGCCGCACAACTAAGAGTCCTGGTTGAATGGTCTAAAGGGGAATCCGACAAACACTGGCTCCACATGGATCGTAGTGTAACGGGGAGGACTATTTGGGACCTGATATGGCGCCCCAAACAAGACAGACCTAGGAATGCTTATCTTGCCACTCCCACCCGCTCCACCCTTAGAGTCTGGGATACAGTGTCGGGGGATGAGCGATGGACCTCCTTTCCCTCTCCCTTTACACCACTCCATTTTAATCCAGCGTTCCCGCCGGGACTGCAGGAGGGTCCCTTTGATGCTTGGCGGGAGGGTGGTTGCCTTGCACTGACCCATCTTTTTCACAACTTCGATCCCCTCTCCTTCGACAACTGCCAGCGCGACTATGGCGTAGGGACCTTAGAGCGATATCATTATACTCAGTTAATGCATTGGGCCTTGTCACCGCAGGTGCGCGACGCTGCCACCCGCCCCCTTACGAAGTTTGAGTCCTTTCTCACTAAAGCACCAGTCATGAGGGGGACGATCTCCTTTTTATATAAATTACTTCTCACCACCACCATCTCTCCGCGTCCGCGCTACATGTCTATGTGGGAGGGTATGATACAACGTGATATCACTGAAGAGGAGTGGGGCCACCTATGGACCGATACAGCCAGATTCAATCATTCCTCTGCACTTAGGGAAGCCCATCTTAAAACAATGATGGACTGGTACCTCCACCCCTCCCGGCTTAAACAAATTTTCCCGAAGACTTCTGACAGATGCTGGAGGGGATGTGGGTTACTGGGGGATTTCCAGCATATCTGGTGGGACTGCCCGACTATTCGCCCCTACTGGGAAGAGATCCTAGCGCATATAAAGGACATACTTGGGTACCCTGTCCCGACTACCATGGCGGAAGTCCTTCTGGGGCTGCGCGATCCCTCCCTAGAGCACCAAACACGAGCTGACAAGAAAATCATGTGGCTCTGCATAGGAGCAGCGAAGATCACTCTAGCGGCTGCCTGGAAGCGTAAGGCGGCTCCGGCAATCTCACTCTGGCACTCTAGGCTTTGGCGTCTTTTAAGTTTAGAACGCATGTCGGAGATCTTTAAGGAGGATTTTAAGAATTTTGAATTCCAGTGGGGCCCGTTGGTTTCCTTCCTCTCCAGAGGTTTACCTTCCGCGGTTTGCTCCTCGTCCAACAGAGCTTTGCATCTCTTTCAATTTTGAGCTGCTGTCACTGCTGCCAGTATTGTACAAGGTACAGCTAATGCCGCCACCATGGTAGGGGAGGGGGAGGGGGAGGGAATTGCTTTTTATTTTTTCGGTTTGTGACCCCCGGTTGGGGGTTGCTTCTATGCACTGTTTCCTAGTTAAGCACAGACCTTTTTGCCAGGGGGTGAGGGGATGCTAACCGTCACAAAAGAAAGATGGGAGGCATGCCGGCTTTATATCAAAATGAGTCTAGAGTTTTATGCTTTGTCCTGGTCTCTGAGAATAAGCACACTGTATCCTTCCTTTATATAACCTGTTAGGAACGAGACCAGGCTATCATTGACCGCGATATATCGTTAGCATCTTACCTAGATTTGGTAAATTTCGCGCCACCCCCTGCGAGCGGTGACAATTCCTGTGGCTATGTACTGTAAGTTGGATAAAACATAATAAACAGATGTTTGAGAAAAAAAGAGATGTACTGGTGGCCTGGGATGAATACAGAAATACACATATTCATCAACAACTGCATAGACTGCAAATTACAGCGAGAAAGCCACCAGACACCATGCTACGAATGTAGCTGCCCTGCACAGACACCATTGTTAGACAGCATTAGACTATCTATGCACAGGCGTCCTCATGGACAAGTGCAATCCCACAAATACTAAATCAAGGTTCCTATGGATATGGCCTCAGCGCTCGGCTGACGCTCGAACTGTTATAAAAGATTTGCGAGTCTTTATCGGCACATACGCAATAGGCACGCTACATTCTGACCAGGGCCCTGCGTTTAGCTCTCGGGCTTACAAAGACGCCATGGCCAGTCTGGGCGTTGCATTGCGGTACTCCTCTCCGTTTCATCCTGAGGGAAATTCTGTTGTGGAAAGGAAAAACCGGGACATAAAGCAGTCTATAACAGCTAGGGTATTAGGTTCGGGTGATGGGTGGGTCAAACATCTATATGGGGTCCAACGCTCATTAAACAATTTGCCAAGAAGTTCTCTAGGGGGGGTCACTCCATATGAGGTCCTATTTGGGACAAGAATGTGGGTGCCAGATCTGGAATGCAGTGGCACAGTGGTGGAAAATAAACGTTTTGATATCAAAGATCATTTGGCTGTTTTACAGGACTTAAATGAACTAAGAACGAAACAAAGCAACGTCTTACCGCAGCCAACCACCACTGGGGAAAAACCGGCGGTCCCAGCAAGGCCTGTCTGGATTTCAAAAGTTGGGGATCTAGTCAGAGAGAAGATTGCGGACAAGAAGGAATATGGACCTTCTTACAGACAACCAGTACCTGTCCTAGCCATTCAAGGAACAAGAACAGTACTTCTGCCGCCCCTTGTGGAAAAACTGAGAAAAGATTTGTGTCCATCGACCTCATCAAACCACAGTATGTGGCCAATACTAAATAGTAGGCCTCGTGGACTCCGACCTAGTAGCAGACACACTCCTCTCGCTACTATCCAAGAGGTTCAGACTGAAAGACTGATAACTATCGAGAATTCAGCAGTAACAGATGAAGGACTGAGCAACAATGCTATGGAACTCATCCCTCTTGAAACACAAGTAACAGTTCGTCCAAATACACCTGTCTACACCAATGTAACAAGTGATCGACTGGTACCAGCGATTTCTACAAATCCTGATGCAATTCCAACAATTGACAGAACTGCTTCTGGCTACTTCATTAACTTTGATACGTTTTCTGAGGATCCGAGTGAGCCCGAGACATCGCCAGCATCAAAAACTTTTAAACAACAAGTACAAGACTTGTTACATTTTATGAAAAAGACTTATCTAGTTTCACCATGGATTGAACTTTGGGTTATTTCTGGAATATTTTTCTTCCTGCTTTGGCTAGCTTTGGTTACGACTATGAGCGTGCTTATAAATGGGAGATACATCCATTTGGACATTGAAAGGAAAGAAGTGAACTTACTTTTGAAACCTCACAAATCATCCCATCGTGAAACAAGAGCCTTTTCTGCAGTGAACATCACAGCCGTTCCTATACAGGATGGTATAGTGTGGGACAAAACAGATTTTGATATCTTCGGCCCGACGGAACATTTGAACATTCCACATTTATTTAAGATTTCACTGAGTGATTTCGTTTCATCCAGTACCTTTTCTGATGATTGGGACTTTGATACTGTAAATGATATGATGTTTGACCTAGAACATTCTGCTGCATTTTCTAATAATGAATATTTAGAGGGTTCATCAGACTATGAACAGCTGTATTGCTATAACCACTATGGTCATCATTTTTTGCATAAATCTGCAACACCTAGAAATGTGTTTATGTTTAACCAATGGGAGCATTGTCCTACACCACCAAAAGGTAGTTCAAAAACATTTGCTAAGAAGTTTCCATATTATTCAGGATACAATACATCTGATCCAGAAACATTTTACTATAGAAATGTAAACAAAACAGGACTGAAAACGATGTTAACAAATACAAAACAGATTTACTCTGCAGCATTTATTACCCAACTGTCTAGACATGGTTTCGACTTATGGAAAGAGACAATAGACACAAAATCTGTCTGGGGTACTAAAGATTGGCAAGTGCAGGGGATAGAAGCTTTATTTAGAGCCTGTATCGTCCCTCAGCAAATAATGTTTTTGAATGAGACGGCCCGACAAACGTCTTGCCTTGGGTTAGCCAAGATCAAAGACATGAAAAATCCTTCTGTACCAACACCTGCAAGTGATAACAATACACAGGCAGCGGTTACAGTTGACACCATACTACAACTCAACAGAACAAATCCTGATTGGAGAAAATGGTTGATCTGGCCCACAGACACAAACAACTGTCAAGACAGATTCCTGAATAAAACACAGGGGTTTACTATTCATAGGCCAGACCCACGATATGTCCAAAGACAGCATCCGGGGGTAGTAACAACATACAGTGTAGGAATATTATGCCTCGATTGGCTGCAGAAATCTACACTTAAAGATGTGAAACAACACTTATCTTTACTTAAAGAAGACGCAGACCTTAGGGAATTCTTGCTTGGACCAAGAAAACCGCGTCAAAAACGTTTCATATATGCCGGCATCTATGCTGCTTATAATGAAGCATGGAAGGTATCACAGATGGAGGCCGCAGAACGAATACGTGAACTTGATCGTATTAACTTAGAGAAAACTCTCTCTGTGGTCGACAATGGGTTAACAACTTTGTCCTCCAGAATTTATTCATTGGACAGTATTGTATCCTCTGCTATCGACATACTGGAACAAGATTTAGCCATGTTACAACAAGGCCAAACACAGTTACGTTCTATTATGTTATTAAGCTGGACGCTGCAATCTTTGCGTGCGGGCTATGTGCCTTGGCGTTTTATCAACAAGACGGCTCTGTTTGCAGAATACAATCTAACTGATATACAGATCGAACTGGCACAAAGGGGAGCAAAGTATACAGTACTGAGCATTGAAAAACTTGAGAAATTACCATTCACAGTGGCAGAAAAATCAGCTACAGAATGGCTTATTCATGGCAAAATCACACTACCTGTGACTACTTTCCAGTTTCAGTATTGCCTCAAACAGATGCAAGCAGGCAAATATGAAAGGTTGGGTAAAGAATACATTAAGACATCCTGGAATTTACCATACACATTTAGATGTTGGAGTGGGGATCGTGAAGTGTTTCTAAGCGGTACACACTGTGAAAATGCACTGAGCGGTTCACTGATTTGTCAGGACATATCTTTACACGGGGCTTGTAATGGTTCTGTGGCAAATTTGTCCTGCCACCAGCAGGGTACACCAGCTGCTGTGATTAATCCAACGTTTGGACAACTTTCTAATGGGAGTTACCTCATGTTGAATGATCAGAGTTGCTGTGGCATGTTGCCAGGCATCCCATATCTAGTAACGGTCAACTCCAGGGTCACTTGCTGTATGCAAGTATTGTTTGCCCCAATAGACACAGTCAGGGAGTCGCCTTTATGGCCTTCATTGAATGTCTCTTTTATACGATTTGATACTTTAAGCAGAATGAAAGCCATGCTTCTACAACAATCAGTGCCTTTGACCTAGGCCAAAGAAACCTATGATCTACAAGTTGCAAGGACTTCGGCTGAGATACAAGCTTTAATTCGTACAAACTGCCCTATACATTTAGTAGAAATGATAGGACGTATCTTTAACATGTCAGATACAAGCGGAATTGTACATGTATTTAAGAACATCTGTTCCGGACTATTCGCACCTGTCCAGGCTGTCCTCGGAATCATCCCAAATTTCGCACATTCGGTGTTTGGTGGTGTGCCATTACTTCTAGCACTTGTTGCAGGAATTCTGTTTCTATTCCTCCTACTACGCTATGGCAAGCCTCTTCGCCAACATCACTCCGAGCGATGTGGGGAGAGCCCTCCTTGAACGGAAATGCCGTGAGCGAATAGTACAGCTTTTGGGCATGCCTCGTCTACGGGAACTTAATACAACGTGGTTCCGGTCATTCAGACCAATCTGGCAAGACTGCATCTTACCTGTTCTACGCTGCCTGTTTTGCGGTGAAGAATGCGTGCTAGACATCTGTCTAACACTCCCATCAGTCATGCCAACGGATATCGATACTCTGCTGGACCCGATAACGGCCCATGCTGTGTGTTGTCCCCAAAGGCTTCCAATCCTGATGGCGGCATTCATTGAGATCTCACAGTCGCTTCCGACTGCTGCTGAGGTACGAGATGGATCAACGGGCCCACAGGTAACAACGGACGTGAACATTGCTTCTTCTGCTGAAGGCGATGTTTCTCATCTTTGTGCAATTAACCTTCTGAACGAGGTGTTCCAAATGTCTCCGACTTCGGTGGATGATATTTTGGCTACGGACATAGATGATCTAATGTTTACGCCAGACCCCTACACTGACTTTGATTCGGCTCACAGTGTACCAGGGCAACAATGAAATTTGGCCTTCATATTTTTCAAACTTGGAACATTTCCCAGAATTGAACTTTTTCTTTTTTAAATTTTTTTTTGAAACAATCTGCTTACAGTAGACCTAGTCTTATAAAACGGACTTCTTTGAATACTTCCAGGGACACATTGTCACCTTAGTTGTCTAACGTTTTATTTAATTCCATGATATGCAATGGCTTTGATTTTTAGAACTTATCGACCATTTCGTCATATGTATATATTTCCGTTTCATTCACGTTGCATGTTTACTTCCGTTATATGCTTAGAATGAAACTGATGCTTAAAATGTACAGTACCTATTGCATTTCAACAGTTTTGAGCTTCTTTTAAAATGCTTTTAGAAATGTTTTTAGCAATATGTGGTACTCAATTTTATGTTTAGCATTTAAATGTTTAGCATTTAGTATTATCGTTCAATCGAAGATGGAGTGGGTGTTGTATTCCGCTTTAGGGGTCCGTATATAGGTTTTCCTGAATCATGTCCTTATATAGGCACAATTCGCATTGCCCTTATATAGGCATAGAAATCCCTGTCCTTATTTAGGCATTAACCGTGCACTCCAAATACAGGCATGGTCACCGACATCCGTCCACCCTAACGTCACAACAAGTTCTTAGAAACCAGACCCTCAAGCTTCGGGAGTTCCCCCAGCACAGGACTATTGATTTCTCCAAGAACTCATCTATTATGTATGAACCGTTATACCTTAAGGGTTCATTCCTGACGTCTTCCTCTGTCCGACTTCACGTCAATGCTAACATTCCACGACACCTACCAGGTATAAATATACCTTCCCTTGCCCAAGCAAGTTAGAGGAGACCTCGACTTCAGAGGAGTTCGTATCCCGGCCTGACGCACTGAGAAGACGCTGTCATTCCTGCACGCAGACGAATCCAGCTTCCAGTGTTCTGACTCCCTTCGCGGGGTGTTAGAGTTTCAGACCCGGCAGGAGATTCCCACCTCTCTCATTCTCAAGGTATGGAGCTGACTAGAACCTAGAGGGACTCTTGGCATATTAGACTTAACACACTCTTAGTCTACCATACTAGAGAATACTCCACCTACTTCTATCTTTTCCTACACCTAGACTAGGTTAGGCACATTGGGGTAGAACTAGCTTAGAGACGCATTTAATGAGTACTCGCATTTTTAGCTCATGTTATTTATGTACGTGAATATATGCTAAAAGATAATGCTAGCGCAGAATTATTTATTTCTGCTGCTTACGCTGTACATTATTTATC
This sequence comes from Calotriton arnoldi, assembly GCA_963921515.1. Classification (NCBI taxonomy): domain Eukaryota; kingdom Metazoa; phylum Chordata; class Amphibia; order Caudata; family Salamandridae; genus Calotriton; species Calotriton arnoldi. The sequence goes on from CAWUFW010000880.1 coordinate 964,400, forward strand.
TTGCATACTGTCTTGTGATCATAACAACACATATCTCTTACACGAGAAACAAGACTGTTCAATAAAACCCTTTTTATTGAAACGCCAGTCTTTCCTTTCTGTGTAACTCTGTAGAAACTAAGCATGCACGATTGAATGAGTGAAACTTATCTATTGTTTCCACGATTCTGAGACACGTTCCGCTTCTAAAGGGAAACAAAGTTGTCATGTTTTTCGGTTGCCAGAAACTACTCCCTTCTTGTTCTCAAGGAGTTTCTAGTGGCCTCTGAGCTAGCTGGCACAGGTAATTAAGTTTAATATAATCGATAGGGACATACCGACCTCAGTCCTATGTCAAACCTATAGGTTATATTATTCCAATGCGCAGAGCCTATTAGGGAAATAGGAACTACACTACAGTACCACAGAAGTCTCTAGGGTTCAGTCCCTTTGAGCTTCTGTATGGGCACTCTGTGAGAAGACCTCTCAGTTTGGTCAAGGAAGGCTGGGAGACCGCTCCCAGGAAAACTCCCCAGGATGTATTTAGCTACATGCTGGCCTTCAGGAACCAAACTGCCAGCTTCAGGAAACTCGCTCAGGCGAACCTGGAAGCAAGCCAGGAGGAGATGAAATGCTGGTACGACCAGAATGCCTCTCTGGTAGAGTTTCAGCCTGGCCAGAAAGTGTGGGTCATGGCCCCAGTGGAACCTTGTGCCTTACAGGACAAGTGGACTGGGCCTATTGAGGTGGTGGAGCGCAAAAGTGACATCACCTATCTGGTGAATTTGCAGACTCCCAGGAACCCTTTTAGGGACCTTCATGTGAACCGCCTCAAGCCTCACTTTGAGAGGTCCGAAGTGAGCATGCTCTTGGCGACAGATGATGGGGTGGAAGAGGAGAGTGAACATCTCCCTGACCTCCTGTCTACCAAGGAGCATGATGGGTCAGAGGAAGGTGTGATCCTCTCCCCTACGCTGACTCCAGAGCAGCAGGGTGACTGCCACCAGTTGTTGGGACACTTCGCCACACTGTTCTCTCTGACCCCAGGTGTTACTCACTGATGTACCCATGATATGGACACTGGTGACATCCCTCCTGTAAAACACACGTTTTTCAGGTTAACTGACTGGGTCAGGACCAGCATCAAAGAGGAGGTCTCTAAGATGCTGGCATTAGGGGTGATAGAGCCCTCCAACAGTCCTTGGGCCAGCCCGTGGTCTTGGTTCCAAAGGCTGCTGCACCCGGTGCCACTCCAGAACTGCAGTTCTGTGTGGACTACCGTGGGCACAATGCCGTCACCAGGACTGACGCACACCCGATCCCCAGAGCTGATGAGCTCATTGATCGGTTGGGAGCTGCCAAGTCCCTCAGCACGTTTGATTTGACGTCTGGGTACTGGCAGATTGCCTTAACCGATGGGGCCAAGGAGAGGTCAGCATTCTCAACCCCAGAGGGGAATTACCAATTCCGGGTGATGCCCTTTGGCTTGAAGAATGCCCCTGCCACCTTTCAGAGGTTGGTCAACCAGGTGTTGGCTGGGCTTCAGGATTTTAGTGCTGCCTACCTGGATGACATTGCAGTGTTCAGTTCCAGCTAGGAAGAACACTTGCAGCACCTCTGGGAAGTGTTGAAGGCTCTGCAGAGGGCAGGCCTCATGGTCAAGGCCAGTAAGTGCCAGATTGGGCAGGGCTCTGTGGTGTACTTGGGACAACAGGTAGTAAGAGGCCAGGTGGCGCCCCTGCAGCCCAAGATTGACACCATTCTGACTTGGGAGCCCCCCCAAGACCCAGACAGAGGTGAGATCCTTTTTATGTCTCACCGGTTACTACAGGAGGTTTGTAAAGGGCTATGGCACCATTGTTGCCTCCTTAACGGAGCTGACTTCCGGGAAGCAGCCCAAGAAGGTGTTCTGGACTTAGTCCTGCCAGAAAGCTTTTGATATCCTGAAGGCAGCCATGTGCACCACGCCCGTGCTCAAGGCACCCGACTTCTCCAAGGAATTTGTCGTGCAGACTGACGCTTCAGAGCATGGTGTGGGATCGGTGCTCCCACAACTGAACGAAGAGGGCTCAGACCAGCCTGTAGTCCTCATTAGCAGGAGACTACTCCCCAGGTAACAGAGGTGGAGTGCCATAGAAAGAGAAGCTTTTGCTGTGGTCTGGGCACTGAAGAAGCTAAGACCCTACCTGTTTGGGACTCACTTCCGAGTTCAGACAGACCACAGGCCCCTCAGATGGTTGAAGCAAATGAGGGGAGTAAACCCAAAACTGTTGAGGTGATCCATCTCCCTACAGGGAATGGACTTTACGGTGGAACACCGCCCTGGCACAGAACACGCCAATGCTGATGGCCTGTCCAGGTTCTTCTACCTTAGTGAAGAGAACTCCCAGAAGGTTGGGTAGTTCTCCCTACTTTCAGCTGGAGGGGACATGTGTTAGACTTGGCATCTTTTGGTGCGTTTCCTCTGTCTTTTTGCTTTCTGACCTCCTGTTTTGACTGTTTTTGCTGGTTTAGTGTCTCTGCACACTTTCTCACTGCTGTTCAGTGTTAAAGTGCAAGTGCTCCTGTTGTAAAGTGTTATTATGGATTAGTGTTTCCATGATTGGCCTATTTGATTTACTGGTAAGCCCCTAGTAAAGTGCACTGAGTGTGCCAGGGCCTGTAAATCAAATGCCACTAGTGGGCCTGCAGCACTGATTGTGCCACCCACATGAGTAGCCCTGAAAAGGTAACTCACAAACTGCGCGCAGACTCTGCAGTGGCAGGTCTAACTGCCTTGTCGACCTGGCAAGTGCAACCACTTGCCAGGCCTTAACCTTCCCTCTTCTTACATGTTAGTCACCCCTAAGGTAGGCCCAAGGTACCCCTGTGGGCAGTGTGCAGTGTATGTGAAAGGTAGGACATGTCCTGGTGTGTGTGTGTGTGGCATGTCCTGATAGTGAAATACTGCCAATTTCGTTTTTCACTATTGCAAGGCTACCTGTTCCCATAGAATAGAATGGGGAGTTTGCTTATAACATCTTATAAACATAACTACCCCTGGGAACAAGGTAGGAAAATAAAGTTTAGTATGCCTGAACTCAGAATGTTAAAATGCATCTTTTAGTGAGGGTGAATTTTACATTCTGTGTTTGAAAATACCACTTTTAGAAAGTAGGTATGTTCTTGCTTAGCCATCCAGTGTGCCTCTGCTAGGATGTGTATTGACTGTCTGGCTTTGGAGTGACCGGGGCTGGGGATGTGCAGGGCTATAGAGAGTCTGGATAAGTCAGGGCTGGGCTGCATTTAGAGTAGGGGGGAGGAGATTTCCTTTCACCTGAATGGGCCTGGTCTGACTTCCACAATGCTGTCTCCACCTCCTGCCAGGAAGCTGGGCCAGAGAGGACAGAACTGGTTTGGACTGAGCAAAGACACTCTCTGCCCGAGAGAACTAAGGGATTTTAAGTATAAATATTGGGGCCCAGACCTCAACATTTTAAAACTCGCTGGAATCAAGGAACCTGCCAAGAAGAAGAGCTGGAAGAGCTGCCAGGAGGAGTACTGCCCCTTTGCTGTGTTGTTGCTTTGTTGGGTTGGTGCTGCTTCTGCCTTGGGCAGTGAAAGGACTGGACTGAACTTTCTTTTACTTGTGATGAGTATCTCCAAGGGCTTGAAGTAGAGCTTACCTCCTGTTCTGAAGTCTCAGGGACAGCAAAGACTTCACCAACCTCTGGGTACCGCTTCTGGAACGGCTGTTTCAGTTGCCACAGAGAAGGGAAACACAACCGACTCCATCACCGACTCTGTCGCTGGCTCTGTTCCTGACCGCACCGCAGAAGGCACCGTCCGCATTTGCACCGCAACCCTGGTCTCACCGACGACCGCCGCCACCGAGCCGCTGCTTGCACCGTGACCTGTGGGCACCGCACTCCGCACCGCCTCGCTTCACTTCGCCATCCTGGTCTCACCGACGCGGTCGCTGCTGCTGACTTCGACACCCATGACCCCATCGTGGCTGGGGGCCCCGCTCGTAAGTGTCACGACGCACCTCCTTGTCCCTCACAGCAGTCTGGGCTGACCGATGCCAACTCCCGCTAACCGGCTCTGTCGCTTGCACCGCAACCTGCCAGCACCGCCTCGCCCTGCGCCATAAGCCTTGGTATCACCGATGCCGTCTGGACGATCGTCACCGAGCCGCTGTCTGTACCGCATCAAGAGGGCACCGCACCCTGCACCGCTTCCATTTTGAAACGCAACCGCGACGGTTGCCACGACCAGCTCACACCAACGTGCCAGCCGCAACGAGAAAGATACTGTTACTGAGTCTGTCCATGCTTTCGCTGGCCCATAGCGACGTGGTCGGCTGGAACTGTTAGACTCTGTTGTTTTAAGCATCGAGGTAGCCCCGGAAGGAGCTACCGACTCGTACGCACTGTGTTTTTGAGGTATTTCTACAATTTTAAGGATATCTTGCAAAGTATATATTTTTTAAGTACTGTATGGTGGATTTTTGTTATCGTTTTGGTCTTGTTTTGGATATTTAAAAATATTGGATATTTTTCTAAACTGGTGTGGTGTCCTTTTGTAGTGTTTTCACTGTATTACTGTGGATTGTGTGCAAATGCTTTACACACTGCCTCTGAGATAAGCCTGACTGCTTGTGCCAAGCTACCAAGGAGGTGAGCAGGGGTTATTATAGAAGTGTAACTCCCTTATCCTGACTAGGAAGAAGGGGCCCTATTTGGACAAAGGTACCTACCTCTGCCAACTAGAGACCCCCATTTCTAACACATGTCTCTGTGTATGTAAGAGATTTATAAAGCGTGACTGTTACTCCGAAGAGTGTCCTGGGGCTACTGCAGAAGGACCGTCAGCAAGAAGAAAGAAGGACAGAACTAGGGGTAGTAGAAAAGCCAGGTTTTAAGTTTTTTCCAGAACACAGGTATCGCCTTAATGCACCTGAGTCAATGGAAGCTTACTTCAGAGAGAGGGGCCCGTGGTGCAGGGCAGCCATCCCACACTCTGGAGGAAGGGACTGAAGGACTCTCAGCATAAGAGTCATTAAATTGCATCCCTTGCGCTTAAGGCAAAAGGAAGCTCAATTAATCTGAAAACAGCAGCTTCTTCTGGTCTCATAAACGTTTTGCATGCAAGTAAAAGAAACCGATTGACTTCTTCACTTCGATATTCTAGCTAGATTTGTATGGTACATAAAGGAGAAAGGCTTTGGGTGGGGATGAATGGCAGAGGGGGTGAAGGAGTGCAAGAATAAAGAGGTACAAGCTGATTGTGACGCTTTGTATTTGTCCTTTCAGTACTGCTTGCAGCAGAATCCCAGCCTGGCCATGTATGGACCCCGTCAACTGCCCATGGAGGCGACGTAAGTGTTCAAGCCCCCCCAACTTCCCAAATAAAAGACTGTCACTTCCTATTGACTTCGAGTTCTCTATCTCACCCTCTGTCTCTCCCTTGCTCTGCAGAAACGTCTTCCGTAGCTTCGGCTCTGCATACAGGTAAGGGCTTTGGGGAAACAGCTTTGTATGCTTACTAGATTCTTATGCATAACTCAGGATCTTGGAGGTCCTGTCCCTGAGTGTTTGCTTCCAGAATGCCACAAGAGACATAGATAACAGAGAAATGAATTAATGAAGTATAGAACTAGTGCACTAGATAGAAACAATTAAATCTCCAAATGACTCTCGGTGTCTGAACATTGTAAGATTCCCATTTCCAAAGCTTAGGCCTTTTACACTCTGATCTGCCACTGGGATGTCCTTAAATTAAAACAGAAATAGTTAGCCAACAGGTGCTTGCCTTGCCGGGTGCGCATTGAGGGTCTTAGGTGACAGCCTGAGTTTCCCGACAGGATATGATTAAGTGTTTCTAGGAAGGCACTTTTCCCTTCGGTTTTGCAGAAAGTGCCTTTGGGATTTAGAAAGTCACCTATTGTAAGCCTTTAGATCTGGTTTACAAAATATTGTGTCCTTTTTCGGTTTGTTGTGCTAAGCCACACCTGGAACAGGTGACACATCATTTTCATCCATGATAAGGATGCTCCACCAGTCAACAGAAAGGGACAGTCAACGAAAAATGTCTGGCTTCTTAAGTCAAACAATCGGCAGGGGTCGGATGCTGCACCTTAGCATGCCATTATTCAGCCTCTCACCAACCACTGCTGGGCCATTACTGTCGGATATGGTAACAGACCTTAAAAGGGATGTACAGCGCACATCGTGAAGCCATGTAATTTGAGGTCCTCTTATATGTGATAATGAAGAAAAAGGAGAGAAAGTGAAATATAACAATTGCTTAGGATCACACAATTTGGCCAAGTGGGGAACCCAGGCTTGATCCCAGTTATTCTTGTTCCACATTGTGCAATTCAATCCAGCCACTAGATGTATATGCTTCATTTCCCCTACACCCACCTTAACAACCCCCTGACCACCACCCTGCCGGCATCAATGTGGCCCTCTTCAAACCACCGACCAAACATTTTGGCCCCTGGAAAAATGTTTGCGAGTACCCATGAGATAGAGTATCGCTCTCCCCTCCTGCACACAAATGTGTGGGATAAAGTTATAGGCTGGAGTGCCAGCAGTAGCTTGAGCAGTAACCAGTGCTGACTCAATGAAGTGTGAGACTGCAGGAGCCAGAGTGAAAATGTGTTAGTTGGGTGCCTGATTAGCCCAAAAGCTGGAGGTAGGCAGGGTATGGATCCAGAGCTGAGAAAATACAGAGCCTCATGTGCATTCGTCTTTGTGTGGGTATGCATGTGTACACATTTATGTGCATCTGTGTGTGTGAGACATTATGTCCGTCCCTAATAAACAGTGTCGCTCCTTAGAAACTATGCCTGATGTCAAGGATCACCAAAAGTGTATGCTACCCCCTTTCTTTAGGGGTTCATCTCTGGCACAGTTGTGTATATTCATAGCATTATGGTGGGAATGGCATAATATCTGTCATTTTGTTCCATTTTGGTCTAGTTGTGGTACAACGGCAGCCATAATTGACATACTAAGATCATTACGGCCCTACGTTAATTGATCCGTGACATAATGGTGACCGCCCCTTGTATAATAATGGCCATGACTAATATATGGTGGACATCTTGACTATTATGGTGTTCAGCCTTGGCACAGTGGTGGCCTTCGTATAATGGTGGGTGTTGGCCTACAACAGGCATCCTTGGTGTTCCACTGAGCATTCACGACCTATGATTGTAATACCTGACAAATTTAAGGAGAATCATTCCATGTGAGGCATTTGTACATGTGAGACCTCAATGAAAATGATACGGTTATGTTGAGTACTGTATTTCCTGAAAATGAAAACTGGTATTTTGAAGGCAACAATTATGTTTTTACAGTAAAGATTTTTCTTTTGAACCATTGAATGTTTTTCCAAAACGGAAAGTGGTATTTGATAGAAAAGTATGTGCATTTTCAGAAATTGATATGCTGATGAAGAGAAAAGGTTGCAATTCTAAAACACATTTAAGGTTGATAGTTCATCCATAATTAAAGCTGAGCTGAGGAGACTTACTGACGTGGTTATGTTCTTTGTTCCAAAGGGCATGTGACGCTTTGGCTATTTCCTTATTCAAGTGGAGACATTTAATACTGTTAAGCTTTTTCCTGGCATTTCTGCTGGTAACCTTGCCTGAAATCCATGGGTGATGACAATTGGTAATCCTGCTCAGGATGTGCATAGTGTAATGTTAACATATCTGGTCACTATTGTACAGTGATACAAGTCTGATAGGAGCTCTGGAACACTTTCCTTGAGCAGAAGTCAGGCTCACTGTAGAAAAGGTTGGAGAGCCCTGCATTAAACAAATATATAAATGTTGAAATAGTTTGTTTACTACACAGACAAAAGATATGCAAAAAACAAAATTTTAACCGCAAGTTTGAAAAGACAAAGCTATATGATAGACTCTAGCATAATGCTTTACTTTTTGCTCTTAATGTATGTTTTCTTTTTGTCGGTGCATACTTATGGACAACTTATGATCTCAATTAAAGCACACTACTTTTCACTGTACTTGGGCTGCTCCCATGAATCAAGTTAAGGATACCAATTTCATTTTTAGCTTCTATTTCAAATTCCTTCACATTTACAGAAGGTTTTAAAAGGTTCAGTTTTGCATTTAACTTTAAGTATATATATTGTTTTTTTTAATTTGCATTTAAAAAGACCATAAAAGGAGCATACAACAGAGGTCCAGCAGCTTGAAAAAATTCATTGTTGAGTCATGTAAAACAAAACAAACACGGCAACTAGACAGTTATGCAAATAGACATTATACCCCTGAAAAAATAAGAATTGTGCAAATTGGCCATACAAGACAGAGATTAATACAACCACGATACAGATCTGAGATTAAGTACTTGTGCAATACCTGATGATTCAAGGGCATGTTACAGGTTTAAAAGAGAGACTCAGATTTCTTTACCGGCAAGAGGGCAAATTAAAAGATTAGACTTATGATGTAATTGACATACATTTCCATTTGCACAATAAATAACAAGATTGGATATTTTGCTGTTAGAACTACGTTATTAGAGGGTGCAGTTCGTCATGATTTAACCAATGAAAGACCGACCGCCATATCCGAATCCCCCATTTCTGAGCCTTTCAGCTCTTACACTCATACAACTTTGTTTCCAAGTTGTAGATAGCCAGGAATCTGGATCTCCACTCTTAGAAAGTGGGGGGTTCTGGGTTGAGCCAGCCTGTAGATATGCACATCTGTGCCACTGCCATAGCAATAAATAACATAAAGCCCTCTTTTTTTGCCAACTCATTTCCCAATCAGTCCTCTACGACTCCTAGAACCGCCAATGTAGAGTTGATTGTTATTTGGCCTCCAATAATATATTCTAAAAATTTACTCATGTCATAAAAAGAGGACCTAATTTCGGGCAGAGAAAAAACATGTGAACAATCTCCGCACCCGAATCCCCACATCGAGGACAGCGATCGTCAACTCTCCTGCCCCATTTAAACAGTTTTTCTGGTGTAAAATACAGATCAAAAAAGTTTTAAAATGTTGACTCTTTAGACCTGCTTCTAATAATACCTTGTCACCAATGTATAAGGATTCTTGCAATAATGGGCCCTCTGTCCCCACCCTACCTTCCCATTTAACATTCTGAGATTCTAGATCATCCGAGAGGTTTTGCATCAATAAGTCCTAAATAGAGCCGATCTTAGCTCTCTTACCAATTGCCTCGATAATATGTATCGGAATCATTGGCTCGTAGGTCTTTCCCAGCCTATTCAAGAAGTCCCGAATCTGAAGATATTAAAAAAATTATAGAGTGGGAATCCCGAATTTCTCCTGAAGATCCTCAAATGAGCTTATATTTTCTACAGAGAAGAGACCTCCGAGCCATAGAATTCCTTTTAACGACCAATTTCTTACTATTGAGTCATGGAATATTACTAGTAAACTGGGTGTCCCCGTAGTGGCGTGTAGTAATTATATTTGGATAGTTTTATTTTCTTTTTACATTGTCGCCATACTCTAAATGCTCCTAGCAGGACCTTAAAATTTTTTTTTTTGTAATAGCTAGGTTCCAAATTTTTCAGCAATAGACCTTTGGTGCCATCCCCCACTATAAGTTCGTAGATCGAAGGGGATTCTGCTGCGCTGAGCAAGTGTGTATTTCCAGTAATCAGAATTCCCTTTTTTAGTAACATACATGCCCAATAGTACATCGTTATATTTGGTACCCCCCAGCTCCCCCAATTCTGTCATGAATTTAGAAGCTCTTCTTTCTTCTTAAATCCCCAAAGAAAACCATAGCACAAGCTTTCTATCTTCATTAACCACCTACGGTTGAATTCTAATGAAATAGCTCTAAATAAATATAGCAATTTAGGCAGAACAGTCGTTTTTATTACATTCCCCTTCCCACCAGTGACAGGAAGAGGTGATTGACTCTTCCAAGATCTTGTTCTAAGGAATGTAACAGAGGGTTCAAGTTTAGTTCTACTATATCTCCCACTGCTGAAGAGATATGTATCCCCATGAAAGTTGCCTCGCTCGCTACCCAGGGTCAAAGTCCCCAGTATTACTAGTACAGACTACTTGTGTTTTCCCCCGATTTAACTTATTCCCCAAGGAGAGCCCGAATGTGCTTGCTGTTCCGTCGATCTCGACCAATGCCTGTTGTGGGTTTGTTGTAACTATCGCTATATTGTCCGTGTATGCTAATACTTTATATTCCGCTTGCCCTGCTACCACCAGGTTAATATGGCAATTACTTTCCAATTTAACTATCAGGGGGTTGATGTACAATGCAAAAAGTAATGGTGAACATGGACAACCTTGCCTTGTTTCCCTGGAAAAGAAAATCTCTTCGGATTCTAACCCCATAATCTGCAGTTTGGCCCTTTGGTCCGAATACAATGATTTGATAGCTCTGATGTATCCTGGGCCAAAACCATATTTTTCTAACCCTGCCCATAGAAAAGGCCAGGACATCCAATCAAATGCCTTCTCAACATCTAATAAAATCAAGCCAATTTTCCAGCAGGTAGCTTCGGTAAAGTCAAAAAGTGTGATCACTCTTTTGCTATGATATACTCTCCCACGACCGGGGATAAATTCATGCTGTCTAAGGGAAACTAATTTAGCAATTACCTTGCTTAAACAGTTTGCCAAAATTTTAGAATACAGCTTAGCCTCGCAATTAATTAATGTTATCAGCCTGTAGGATCCTGGATTTAAGGTTTTTGTTTGGGCGTTCCCCCCCATGAAGATGGTGTCTCCCCTAGCTGTGCTTTTCGAAAAACAACCAACATATCCTCAATAAGTTCTTTTAGCAATGGCGTATATAACTCCAGGAGGATATTATCTGGCCCTGTAGCCTTCCCGGTGACTAATGATCCTATTTTTATGGCCACTTCTTCTGGAATGGTTGCTCTAGAATAGACTTATCTTCCGAGCTAAGCCCGACCCCATCAATTGAACATAATATCTCAGCATAATTTCCGAGCATAGACTGCCCTTCCTCTGTATATAATTTCTCATAATTTTTTTTAATATTTTTACAATTTGAGGGTATTACGTGTTTCACCCCGTCCTCGAGCGCCTCCATCCCTGTGGCCACCTCCCTTTGCCTAGTTCAAAGGGCCAAGAGGTGACCCACATTCGCTCCATATTCATAGCACTCTATTTTTCGTGTATGGAATTTAGCAGCAGTTTGATGGCTAAAAAATGTATTATCTTAGTTCTAGTTCTAACAACTATAATTTTCTGCTGGATTTCAGGATTGCTAGCATTCTGGGATATTGCACTCATCTGGCACTCTTCAAGAAAGAATAACTCTTTAAGGGAGTCTTGGATCTCTTTGCGCCTCCTCCTTTCCTGATATAATGTATAACTCAAGGTTTCCCCCCGAATCCCTGCTTTTAATGTGTCCCAGACCACTGTTTCTTTCGTTGAACCCCTATTGTTCTCCAAGAATTGAACCGTCCAATGTTGCATGTGTTCTAAATATTCCTCATTACACAAGAGTTTCCTATCGAAAGTTCATTTGGCTCTTGGGTTGTACACCCCCTTCAACGGGACCCTTATGATCAAAGGGTTGGGATCAGAGAGTACCCTCGGGTGTCTCTCAATTGTAGTTTGGTTGCTAAGTGCCTTGGAAATAAAATAAATAAATCCTGTCTAACTAATTTATTGTGCGGGTAAGAAACAAAAGTATATCCAGGGTCAGGGGCCATACATTTCCCCCACATATCATCAAGCCCGTGATTTTCAACCAGCCGGCTAAGTGCCTTAAATAGCCTAGGCTTTCTTCCTGTATACCCCTGGGGGAAGTCTATTCTTTTATCTACCTCTAAGTGTATATTAAAATCCCCGCACATTATCAATGGAGTCGGACATTTTGAGAGCTCAACATTGAAAAAATCCAACGTGTCAGCCTCATCCTTATTGGCTCCATAGATTGAACACAACGTAAACCGCCCTCCCCCAATCTTACAATCTATAATGGCCCACCTACCTATTTTATCTGATAATTTCTGAAGTACTGTACAACTGGACCGTCTGCTAAGTATAGCTACCCCTCTAGAAGTTAACCATTGTTGTGTGCACCCCAGGAGGTCCAGTCCAAGGTCCGAAAATACATTTCTCTTGCCCCAAGGGATGTGGGTCTCCTGAAGACAAATAATATCGAACTTACACAGCCTCAATACTGATGCCGCCCGATGTCTCTTGGCTCTATCATTCAACCCACATATATTGGCTATTAATAACTTATCATTCATATCGAATTTCGAAATTCCTACCCAGCATAGCCTTACTTGAGACATAATCTGACTTTGAATATCCTATGTTACCCTCTGAGATGCCATCTTTTATGTCTGCCATTTCATCATTGAACAGAATTCCTGTCAGACTCCACCTGAGCAGCCCCATTGAAAAAAAGGATCTTAACTCCTTAAATGATACAAGATTCTGTTTGCTGGCCTCTGAAATAATGCTCCCTTTCCCACCCCCAACCCTCCCAACCCCCCCTCATCCCACCTCCCCCCATACCAACCCCACCTGCCAAAAAGGCAATAGGACCAGCCTTGTCCATAGATGAGTGGCGCTGTTCCCTCCAACCAACCATTAAAGAAACCATACCTATCCTAACAAGACAAAAGAGAAAAAAAAAACTGGGGTTCCAAGCCTAAGTACTGGTCTAACAAAATGTATACTTTATACATGAAGGGAGATCATGAACCATAGACCCCCTATTTAAATAATTAGTTCCAAAGTTTTCTGGATCTCCCCCTCATCCATTTAAGGGTCTCACGAAATTCTTTAGCCTTAATTTCTGACATGAAAGAATAGGTTCTGTCTTGTATTAACACCTTCAGTTTAGCTGGATTCAATAAGGAGGCAAGACCTCCCTTATTTTGAAAGGGTTGGATCATCTATCTTAGTCAGGCCTCACAAAAAAAGAGCAATTATTAAATGTGTGTTTCTGATCTGGACGTGCAGCTTCGAATATCATTTGACGCAAAAGGAAGTTACCAAAGAACACCAACATAGCCCTTGGTTTGCCCCCTTCTTGCAAATGACAGGTTGATGCTTGAAGGGGAGCCTGTGGGCTCTCTGAATTTCATTCCACCAATTCCTAGCATGTAATTCTGGGAAGGCCCCTTTAAACAGCTCAATAATAAACCTTTGTGGGTCCCCCCTCGACTCCTTCAGGTACGCCCAATACTCTTAGATTGTTCCTTCTCAGCCTGTTCTCTTGGTCTTCCAGCTTCCACTGGGTGTCCGTCATCTGGCCTTCTAAGGAATTCGTATTCTTCTTACAGTTATCTACTTCACTCTCAAGGGTCATTATCCTTGTTTCCATTTCCGCCATCTGCTCTGTAAATTCCGAGCAGGTCTTTGCAACCTTTCTTGTAGCTGCCTGTATCTTCCCGTTTGCTGTCTGAGTTTTCCGACTCTCCGAGAGCGTCTCCTCGATGTGTGCCATAATGCTCTGGTAGATTATATCCAATGTAGGAGTATCTGAATATCCTGATCCACCTGGTTCCTTCCCAGATGAGTTACCTCCTCCTAGACCAGGAGCACCTGTATAGTCCCACTGAAGCTCCCGAGGAGGTCCCTTTCTCACCGTCGGAAGATCTAATTGTTGTGCACCTTTATCTGGCGGTGAGCTTTCATCGCGGAGTATGCTCTCATGTGAGTCTTGAGAGTCCCTTCTGCCAGAACAATTGCCCAGTGACTCTAGGTCCTCCTCGTTTCCGTCAGAATGATCAGAGAGGGAAAAGAAAGCTCCCCTACGTCAGCATCAGACCAAGCCCCAGAGTTATTACTGCTCCCCTGAGTTGAGATATGCTGGCTCCCATCATTACTCATAGCTGGTTCAGTACCTTCCTTAAAGGCCTTAAGTTGTGAGCAGTTGAGGCTGACTCCCCAGATATAACTTTCTCAGGTTTCTCACCCAACATTGGCCCAGCCCCTACACCCATGCATTTCTCATCAATTTCAAAGTTCCCCTCTATATTCACAATTCTCCCAATGTTGGTTAGGCTGCTTTCAGCTCTCTGGTCCAAAGTCTCGAGCTGTCCAGACTGGGATAGATCCGGGGTCTGAGTTTCATCACCAGTCGAATCTTGTGCAACTGTAGAATGTTGTTGCAGGGTGCTCTCTCGGGTGTCTCCTTCCTAATTGTGTTGGGCTTTTTTTTTTTTTTAAGCTACCGGAATCCAGTTCCACTTTGCTTGAGGCACCATTCCCATCTGGTGGCTTATTGAGAGCCTCACTTCGTCTGGGTATCGTTTTAGCGTTGGAGGCAGGTTTTCCAACCCGGGCTTTGATGCCCCGCACCATCTTAGGTGCCATGAGCTGTGGTCAGCTTGTAAAAATCCAGAGGAAATCTGTCTCTGCCTGGCTTGCTGGAACGCGCTGCGCACGCCGTGTGCTGCTCACACCCAGAGCACTCATACAGTGCGGGCAGCCTCAGTCCCGCTTCCCCCAATGCGGTCTTTGCTCACAAACTCCCAAACCACAAAGCAAAGACACACTCATCGAGATAGCATTGGAGGGCCCAAACAGCTTTTAACCGCCACACCAGCAGAATCCAGCTGATCCACGCTCCACGTCAGCCTCCGGCGTCCGGCAAGGTAAGGGATAACAGCTGCTCCGGTAGCTCATACTGCCACCATCTTGCCACCAAGAATATATACATTGCTAACCAGATAATATTTCATTTTTTAAACCGTGCTGGACCTCCCCGTGTAGGTGTAGAGGACCCAAAGTTAAGAACCACCGTATTAGACTATAGATATCTACTTTAGTGTTGTATCATGTATCTCCAAAGCATATTTAGGGACCCCCTGCATATTTAATTAGCTAAGAATGTGTGTGTATCACTTGATTCACTCTAATGTTAGTTTTAGGAATCTCTGTACTATGTGTCAGTTGAGTGTTGTTGATAGGAGGTGGGAATTGCTCCAAGGAGATTACATTATGACCGAGGAGCCAGGTGTCACTGAAAGTTGTGGATTCTTCCCTGATGGATTTACTGTCCTGTGTGTCATATGAGCCTGTGTGGGTGTCGCCTTCAATTCTAGGCAAGAATCCACTTGTATATTCGCTATTTCTTTAGCAGATCTTTTTATGGCATGCCTCCATTTGGCTATGGAGCTGCTGCCCTTCGGTTCTGAGAGTATGTGTTGGTCTCCTGCTGCTTCTTCTTTGCCCTGCTTATCTCCTGCTTGGTATTGCTAGGACTTTTCTTTCCTTTTTATGCCTCTGTGGGTGCAGTTGGTTTACCTCCATTGGTGTTGGTTGAGCGATTGGGGTCCTTTTAGTTTGGGTCTCAGGTTCCCATGCTTGCTCATTCCTTTTTGTTGATCAGCACCTTTCTCCCTTCTGTAGATCCTGTGGTGTTCTGTGTGGCCTCCTGTTGGTACTTAGCTCTGTATGCATTGTTTCTGCTAGTATGGTGCTTCTGAGTTTGCGGTGTGTGGTCATTTTGATAAGTGCACCACCACTTCACTTACTAAATCTTCATAGGCAAGGAGTGTGACAACGTGGTAATGACTGCTTTCCTTGACGGTACTAACATCCATCCTTCCTGTAGTTGCTTTAATCTGTTAGTTTCAGATTGGTATGTATGGTACCTCCTGTGGGAGATTACAAATATTATAGTGGCATAGCTAGGTAGGTAGGGGGCATTCCGCACTTGGCGGGAATGTTTTTGGGGGCGGTGTGAGTCGTGTCTGTCAACCTCCACTGTTCCACCCTAGGCAGGAATGTTTTTAGGGGTGGCAGGAATCGTGTGTCAACCACCACCATCCCCCTGCCCCCAGAACAAGTCATCCGTCCGCCGCCAATCCCCCCCCGGAACAAGTCATTCGTCGGTCGCCCACCCCCCTGGAACAAGTCGTCTGTTGGCCCCCCCCTCCCCAGCTCTTACCTGCACCCAGGCGGCAAACTTAGGGGCCGCCTCGAATGGCAGTACGTCTAGCTACGTCACTGTATATTCTCCTCATAAGAGACTGAAGATAGATCGAAAAATTAAACAAAAAATCTTTCTTCTATAATTAGGACCTTAGGCATCTGACTCCTGGGGTAGATTACACTCCAAGATAAGAACTGTACCAATCAGCCCTGGAAATGTTGCCTTTTTTGAGGGCTGCTGAAGACAGCCCTGCATTTTTACTTTTTGTAGAAAGAAATAGAATGCATTACTGCTGCACTAGTACTGGAGTCTTCATCGTGGTAGCGAGAAATACACATTATTTATTTTTAAGTTTGTATAGCCCTATATGTCTCAAGGGTACTGCAGAGCCTTACTTTGAACTGTTGACTTATAAAGGAGGAAAAGGAACTGCAACAGTGAGTGTTAGGAAAGAGAAGAGATGGTTGTCCAGTGACTGTACAAGCAGAACTTAGATACGTGGCTTCAAATGAACCCACTGAAGGGAAGCTTCATATTAGAAGAGAGGAGTAATACTGCTCGAACCGGTATATTTTTAGTAAAGGTCTGAATGAAAGTAGGTACGCGGCGTGTTGACGTTCTGAGGGAAGAGAGTCCCGCATTCGAGGTGCAGTCACATGGAAATCTGCAATGAGGTCTATGGATCTTCTGTTGTAAGAAATAGTGAGTGTTGGGGCATGTTTGCTGCAGGCTTGAAGTTGCTCCCCAGAGATGAAGAGTTTTGAGCATGTTAAGAAAGTTATTATAGACGTTTACTGCCTGGAAATCTAATGTTACCAATATTACAGGCACTAGATACTGCAACAGGCATCCAGTAAAGATCCATTACAGTTTGGGAGATGTGAGCAAGTTTCTGTAAACCAAAAATTAGGAGGTTGGATGACTGCAGAAGAGCCTTGAAAGGCAGCAATGGAGAAAGCCTGTTGAGAAGGAATTGCCATAACAGCCTCTGCTGTCAATAAGTAAAAGAGCATTGCCAAGGATTTGAGGAGTGACTGTTACTGTACTAAACTAGGATCAGAAGCCAGACTGGAAATGTCAGAGGAGGCTGTGCGATTCAAATGGTTCAGTGACATCATTTAGTGAGTTTGCTTTGGAACGGAAGGTCACTGTTGGAGCAATAGTTGGTTAAGTCATAGACTTGGAGAGAGGCTTTTTAAAAGAAAATATGTGATTTGATAGCCAAAGGAAAAAAATACCAGAGCGAGACAAATGTTTAAATGGACGGTTTTAATTCCATGAACCATTCTGCGAACTGACTGTTAAGGTGAGTGGGAACTGCACTATTGGAGTAGGAGGTTGTTTTGATGTTGGATTACTAGGTAATGAGGTCGATGTACAAGAACCGAAGAAATAAGACCACTTGAGGATAGTATGTACAGTGATAGAGTGGGAGATGGAAGAGTAGTGGGAGGAGAACCAATTTTGTTCCTCATTTCTTCAAGACATGAGCAAATTTGTCTGCTTCCGTAACACTGTGAGGTAAGAATGTAAGAAAACAAGGACAGAGGCATTTATCAATGATGTGAAATAAAGTTAAGTGACTTAGACTGGAGTTTATATGGCCAGGAAGAATGTCGTCATTTAGCTTTGATGATGTAGGTTGAGCTCTTGAGTTGCAGGGTGCTGCAGTCTGTGATCTGATGCGTCTTCAGTTGCCAGATGGTTTTTTTTTTTTTTAAGGTCTGGAAAAGCATGGGTTTGGCCTGGATTAGTGACAAGTAATGTTAAAGGACAGCGGCACAGTGATGAGAGGTTTTTATAAAACATCTGAATGGAGATGTTGCAGATTCTCACTTAAGAAGCTTTTAGAGTTTTCAGGAGTATAATTTAGAGAGAAAATGGGAGAAGATAGAAAAGAAATAGGAAAATAGACCAATAGATAGCGATAAGATCATAAAAGAATAAAAAAAGAATACCAGGGGAAAACGACTGGGTGTGCAGGGTGCTTTTTGAGTTGAATGAAAGATATACTGTAGAAGAATGGATAAGGTCAGAATTTTACTGAGAACAGAGGGTCTGTCCTGAAAATGACCCCCAATCACGTTATAGACTCATAAAAATGTTAAATTGATGATGGAAAGAGCCTTTGTTACAAAGTCTAAGATTTGTTTATGAGTAATGATAGATTAAATGGAAGTGAGTAGACTTTTTTTGGGACAGAAAGAGGAAGAAACCGAGGAACATTCAAAGGAAATGTAAAAATCTAAATGTGAGATCGAGCAGGGAATTTAGTGTTTGAAGACAACAGCTGTGTGTCTCCTCTAGGCTTGTTTGATCACTGTGGGGGATGTTGCTTTTTAAGAGGATGAGAAGATTAAGAATGGCTGAGGCAGCAGGTATGAGCCAGATTTTAGTGAGGTTATTGAAGTCATTGTTTTTATATACTCTAAAGTCAAGAATGTAGATGCGTTTAATGTAGCTCATAAGTGTGTGGTTGAGAGGAAGTGGAGAGGTGAGAGTGGGAAAAGAAGAGACAAGGTTGACCGAGATGAGGTTATAGTAATTTGTTATGATAAAGAAGGTGGTTGAATGCAGAAAGGTGTTTATCAACTAGGGATGGGCGTGTCGAACAAAGGTTTGTGAAGACTCATGATGGCAGTAACTGTGATAGGCAGCAATAGAGTTTTAGAATGATGAGTTGAGGAGAAGAGAGTAAGGGCCTTATTTAGATCTTGGAGGATGGAATACTCTATCACAAACGTGATGGATATCCCGTCCACCGTATTGCAATCTCCATAGGATATAATGGGATCGTAATACAGCGGACAGGATATCCGTCACGTTTGTGACAAAGTATTCCCCTCCGCCAAGATCTAAATCAGGCCCCAAGTTATGATTGCAGCAAAAGTATTTCTAACGGATACTCCTTTTCAAAGATTCCATTGCATGATCCTTCTATCCTGGCTCCTTATTGGATCTGAAAAGTTGTCAACAATCTGTGACATCATGCCTTAATTTGACTGAGGGGCGTTGTCCTTTTTCCTATGGTTAACAGATGCTGGGATCCATAGATCCCAGAGATTACATTGTTTTGTTTCAATCAAAGTTCTTCAAATATTTGTGTGTTCCACAACTTGACACCACAAAGTCCTCACAGTTTAAATCCTTTCCTCATAGCAGACTGATGTCTGTGACATTTCATTTTGCCTGAAGTGCATGGGTGCTGGACAGGAGGCAAATATGGGTTAATTATGTGCAGTTATGCACCCTAAAGCCATTAGGAGAGGTAGGACAATTCAAATATAAAATTCCTTTGTGGAGCAGGTCTCCTGAAGGAAACTCCCCAGGTCCCCAGCTCCAGAAGAAGCACATAATATCTAACTTATTCTGCCATCAAGAGTTGGGCAGTAAGGAGGTCAAAAGAGGAGCATTCAGACAAACATTCTTCTAAGACAAACTCCCCAAAAGTGCAGCAATCCTAGATACGATTTCTTTTGCCCTGCTCCTACTTGTTGCGCCTGAAAGTAACCGGTGCGTACTTTCAAGGAGGTCAGAATAACTACCCATGGCTGCAACCTCTGGCATGCCCTTCAAAGCTGCTAAAATTGCACCTATCCTTATGGCGCCACCTGTTTCTGTGACAATACGGTCATCTGCAGTCAAGGGCCAGTTTCACCTATTCACTGCTGGCTTTGGGGTCTGCAGTGGTGGGCTCAGTGCTGGGACTGTAGCAAGATGCATCTAATTTTATAGTATGTCTGCCCAAACATGGAGAGCGCACATAATACAAATAGAAAAATAGAGGTTGAATAACTTTTGGTGGAAAACACGCCTTAGAGCTAGAAAATCTTGAAGCTATAGCTAGATTTACCGATTTATTCTGAACAGATTCATTAAAGGTCTGTTAGCCCTACCTCTTTTGTGACAATGACGATCCAGAGGCTGATAACCACGTTTCACCAAAGCAGTCAGGCATGAGCCTATACCTTGATTTACAAAACAACAATTGCGTATACACTGTGAAGCTTACTGTTCCCACCCTGTCTGATAACCTTAGGGGCTTCTTCTTTCAACGTCTGAACAAAGGAAAACACAAGGTTAAACAGTTCAGAAGAGCAGGCCTAGACTGTGGATGAAATAGCTTGTGCAATGGCCAGGACACCTTGTTTATAAACTGCAAAATACATTAGGAGCATTTCTTGGATGCATAAAAATTAAAATGATACTTTCTTTTTCTTATCTAATCTTAAACGATATAGGACACCGATTTATTTAGACTCACTGTGAATCTAATAACGCCTCTATTTGAAAGAACTTTCAGTGTGAAAATGTGACCTAAAATAAATTAAGTATAACCATAATATATCCTGCCACCTGGCTGATTTACAAAATAGACTAGAAAGAGTACCGAATTTACATGGGTCCTTGATAAAATTGTAATTCAAATTGTATTTATATAGCGCTATCTACCAGTGATGAGGCATTGAAGCGCTTTTCGGCAAGTAGCACGCAACTCCGGAACTCAAAGATTAGTGGTGAATTAGTATAGGGAAATACAAGTTGTTTATTTAAGCGGTGGACATGCGAGTCTTATTTTGATTGAATAGGATAAAGGAGGGAAAGAGGAGGAAAGAGTCTAGACAGTGTTATTTGGGAGAGCATATTAGTTAGATGAGGTTTGGGATGAGTCAAAGGAGGGATAGAGGAGGGAAGGGTCTAGGAAGTGTCATTAGGGAGATCATGGATCATAGTTATAAAATGAGGTTTGGGATGAGTCAAAGGAGGCATAGAGGAGGGAAGAGTCTAGGAAGGGATATTAGGGAGATCATAGTCATACAATGAGGTTTGGGATGAGTCAAAGGAGGAATAGAGGAGGGGAGGGTCTAGGAAGTGTTATTTTGGAGGATCAAACTAGTAAAATGAGGTTTGGGGTGAGTCAAGGAGGGATAGAGGAGTGAAGAGTCTAGAAACATTTATATGGGAGATCATAGTAGAATGAGAATTGGGGTGAGTCAAGGAGGGATAGAGGAGGGAAGAGTCAAGAAACGGTCTTAGGGAGATCATAGTAGTAGAATGAGGTTTGGGAGTGAAGATATGTTGAGAGAGGTAAAGGATGAGACAGAGTAATGCATTGGAGGGGGTTGAAGGGCTTTTTCCCTTTCTTTCCTTTTACAGTAGGAGTAAAGTTATAAATATATAGATACATAACTACATAGAAAGGGTATAACCATCAATTGGTCCTGAGGAGGTGCTTAAAGATATAAAACAAGCTAATACACATTGACACTACAATGGGAGGGGAAACAATCATTACAACGCACTACATTTACAACGCAGTCATTACAACGCAACTGTCTTTACATCGCATGCCATTACAACGCAGCCATTACAACTCATGTCACTACAACGCATGCCATTACAACGCATGTCACTACATCGCATGCCACTACAATGCATTACCCCTACACTATCCAACACTTACCCTACAGTTGCACTCACTGGAGTGGCAATAGTAATTTTTACCCCTACACTATCCAACACTTACCCTACTGTTGCACTCACTGGAGTGGGAATAGTAATTTTTACCCCTACACTATCCAACACTTACCCTACTGTTGCCCTAAAAGTATTATGCGTTGTAATGGTATGCGTTGTAGTGCTATGCGTTGTAATGGAATGCGTTGTAAATGTAGTTTCTAAAAATGCGTTGTGATGGCATGCGTTGTAAAATCATGCGTTGTAATGGATGTTGCGATGTAAAAACCGCGTTGTAAAGGCATGTGTAGTAAATGTTTGCGTTGTAACGTGTCCTATTCCAATGGGAGACCTAAAAAATTAAGAAATGGATCTAAAGCAAATGAAAAGAGATTGATAATTTGTTTGTTAGGCAAATGGGCTATACTAGCAAAAGAACAATCGGTACACAGTTGAATGCTTTCTATGGTTTGCTAGAATGCAACATAATCTATAAGGACTGTACAATACTTGCATATAATCTTAATATTTCCTTTTCTATAGTATATTTTGTCTGAATTGTATACTGTATAAAAAAATAAACAGAATCATTGATATAGCCACTACATATAAGTAGTCCTTCCTATGCTAACCAAGTACCTTAACAGTGGTGAACTGATTATTAAAAAAGAAAAAAACAATAATAGAAGTACCTACACCTTCAGCTATCTTCCTATATAAAATTGATGCAATGTTAATCCCCAGTTGGAAACATTACAGATATGCATTGGACAATGGGATTGTCATCACCTGTGAAATGGATTCTGGAGTGGTCCTCAGCAGGGATGCTAGGATCTGGTCAGGAGGTTTTTTCTGGAAACTTCTACACCGTTTCGTTTGATGGCCAGAAATTGTAGTTAATTTTGAGAGTTCACTAGAGCACTTAAGGCAGAGAAGAAATGTGGCTCAGGCATGCAGTTTATCATTTCCAGCATACAAATTTCACCACCAATACAGAGGTTTTGTAAGAATAATCCGTTTTGCAAAACAATGTCACTTCTACAGAGGAGCAGGAAGAGGTCGACAGCTCCAGTCCTCCTCCTAATCTACCCTGGCTACTTCAAATCCTCAATAATTGTGTTTATTTAAGAAGCAATATTCTTCTGTAGGTGGACTGGTGGCAGCATTCTTGAATCAATGGATGGAAGCTGTTTTGGACCAGTTGTTCTTTTAGATTATTCAATACGAGTACTCCCATTACATAGAAGGCCCACACATGTCCCTTCTTCGCAGTCCCACCTCTTGCACTAAGCAAACCTCATGATGAACAACTTTAAATAGCTATTGCAAAAAGGCAAAGGGAGCATATCCTTTTCAGAGAGAGAGAAAGGTTGCTACTCCAGATATTTCATAGTCTCCATTGAAGGGGGAGGCTAGCATGCCATTCTTGACCTTAGTTTCCTAGAGATGTTTCTCAGATGACAGTGGTTTAAAATGATCACTGTTCAGAAGATTCTTCAGTCAGATAAGGATCTAAGGACACCATCCTGTACTGTTATAAACTAAGCAGAGAGCACACCACTTATTAGAGATGGGAGGAGAACACTACCAATTTCCTGTCCCCAATTTGGCCTTCAAGTGTTTACAAAAGTGAAGTAAGAGGAAAGAGATTGTATATCTATATATATATCAATCAATCTTTATTCGATTATACCTCAATCATAAAAGATAAAAAACAAAACCACATAAAACCCTTAAAAACCTTATTATAAACAATCCAATGGCTTTTATGTTTTTTATCTTTTACGATTATGGCGTATAATCGAATAAAGATTAATTGCTTAAGTAGGTAGGTATAGTTAGGACCTAGGGCCATATGTATCAATGTTAGATTTTGCGATTCTCAAATAGCGAATTTTTGAGAATCGCTATTTGACAATCGCAAAACGAGATGTATGTAGGATTTGCAAAACAATTTGCGAATCCTACATATTCCTTAATTGCGAATCGCAAATTGAGATTCGCAATTAAGGAAACCCTCCCCATTCATTCCTATGGGCCTAGAGGCCCATAGGAATGAATGGGAAGACATTCTCAATTTGCGATTACCAATTAGAGAATCGCAAATTGAGAATGCAATTTCAAGGTTGCAAGGGTGTCAAAAGGACACCCTGTTGCACCCCTGAAATAAGCATGGGGGCACATGTGGCGCACATACATGCCCTAAGGGCATATATGTGCGCCACATTGCACTTTGAAAAATGCTAAAAATTGCATTTTTCAAAGAAATTGCATATTACCACCAACTTGAAGTTGGTGGTAATTTGCGATTCCTTATGACCAATTTGCACTTTTTTGTGCTTCATACATTGCATTTAAGGAATCGCAATTTGCGATTCCTTAAATGCATTCGCAAAATAGAGAATCGCAAATTTTGCGATTCCTTATTTTGCGTGTGCGTTTGTCTTTGATACATTGCACACTTCTAAATCGCGATCGCAAACGCAGAAATTCAGCGAATTTCAGCGTTTGCGATCGCAATTTAGGTTGATACATATGGCCCCTAGTTTCCATAGGTATAGTTAGGACCTAGTTTCCATAGGAAAAGCATTTTTTCTTTTGCCAATATCTTTGACTCCGTTTGACGAATCTTCGTGGAATTTTAAAAACTAATAGGGCGCTCCGGTCAGCTTCTGTCTTGAAAGTTTCGGGGTGATTCGTTAAGGGGGGGGGGCCAGAGAAAAAAGGGGGGTCCCAAAACGCGTTTTCTCCATGTCAATTTTCTATAGGAAACTTTAGACAAGGCTACAGCCCGAACTGCTGAACAGAATTACACCAAATTTGGCAAAAAGGTAGCTCTTGGTTCAGAATGCGACCTTTTTGCTAAATGGTGTAAATCCGTTCAGTAATTCCTGAGAAATTCATATATATAAAATATTAGTATCTGGTGACTGTGCAGGATCCGCGAACCCTCCCGATCATGAGCCTGACTCGGATTGGCTGCCAACACTTCAAACCAGGAAGTGTTGGCAGCCATCTTGTGACTCAGTTGAACCCATTCACAAGAAAAAAGGTAAAAAAACAAGAAAAGGGGGCAGGGTAGGAACACCCGGACCCCCTAGGCCTGCTCAGGGGGTCCCAAGGGACCCCGAGGGCCAAAAAAAGCTTTTTTTTAAAAAAATAATACTAATTTGACGGGATTCGCGTAGGGTGCGCGAATCCCGCCGAAATTGATTTTTAAAAACGAAGCGCGGTCTCCCGCGCTTCTTTAATTAAGCCCCGGGTGGGCCAGGTCCCGGGGGCAAAGGTGTAATATGTAGCGGGAGCCAGTAAGGGCCCCCGCTGCCCTGGGGAACGCCACCTCCCCAGGGCTATTTTAATGATATGCGGGGGCACGCGGCCCCCCCAGAGCCCCGGGGACTGCCTCCTACCCGGGGCTTTTTTCAAAAATAAAAGGCGTGCTCCTGCCCACCCCCATGCTGGCCCGGGGACTACCACCTCCCCGGGCCTTAAACTTTATATGCAGGGGGGGCCTCGTGCCCCCCCCACAGCACCTGGGACCACTACCTTCCCGGGGCATATATATGTAAATGCGGGGGTCCGTTGCGGACCCCGGGGCCCAGGGACCACCTCCCTGGGGCTTTAAATGTGATAGAGGGGGGGCCACGCGGCCCCCCTCGAGGAGCCCTCCATGGCCCTGGGGACCGCCACCCCCCAGGGGCGGCTCCAGCAATGTCCCGGGGTGCCCACCCCCGGGACATTGCAGTTTGCTGTGGAAGGGCTGCCCTGCCATAGCAAATTTCTGCTTCGCTTGATTGAAGTGAGAGCAGGAAAACTGCTCTCGCGTCCATGAAGCGAAGCAGATTTGCTTTTGGACAAAGGGAGCTGCATGTTTGCAGCTCCCTTTGTCCAAAAGCAATGCCGGCTCCCGCAGGAGGCGGGGAGCCGGCAGGGACCACGGGGGCATTGGGGCTCCCCTGCGGTCCCCAACGTGAGGCCAAGCCCTGGGGGATGGGGACCACGGGGCCAAAAATGGCCCGGGACAGGGGGCCACTCTGCCCCCCTCCCTTTATTTAAAAAAAGAAAATGGAACGGCCGGGCCCCGGGGCCAAAATTGGCCTGAGGGCGGCTGCGCGGCCCCCTCCTTTAGAATAAAATATAATTTAAAAAATGGCCAAGCCCCGGGGGATGAGGTCCCCGGGCTGAAAATGGCTTCAGGAGGGGGGCCACACGGCCCCCCTCCTCTAAATATAGATTTAAAAAAAGAAATGGCCATGCCCCGGGGGATGGGGTCCTCAGGGCCGAAATCAGCCTGGGGAGGGGGGCCTCCCCAGGCCAGGCCCTACACTACTGGTTCGGGGATGAAGTCCACTTTACTCCTGAAGGACTTTGGGGGCCAAGAAGCCCTCCTGGTACCTCCTGTAAGTCCTACACAGTGGAATTCCTGAGCGCTGTTCGGAGGCCCAGCCCCCTTTCTCCACCACTCTGCAAACGTGACTACTAGTTAGAGAAGCATTTGCAATGTAATAGGTCTCGCATTTGCAAGAGTTAGAGCTATTGGCATTGTAAATGTAAAAGTTTTTTACTAATGTTTTTTGGAGTGGATGTATGTTGTGTGTAGTGGAATTATGTGGTATGCTGTGCAGTGAAATTAAGTGGATAGATAGTATGTGGTATTTAGTTTATAGGAATTATGTAGAGTGGGATTATGTGTTATGGAAGTAATTAAACCTGAGGTTACCCCTCCACAACACAGAATACCATACCACAGTCTTCCTCGTTTCCATAGAAGCTAAACTATATAAACTCAATGAGACAAAAAAAGAAGGAACCACCGAGTAGCACTTCTGGACCTAGTCAGAGGTATGAGCGACTGTTCGGCTGCACCGATTTTCGCATAGTAATACATTTTCCGCGTTTGCCACATAATCCATCATCTGCTGCATAATCTGCAGATTTGAACAAAAAAAACCTTGATTCAAGCTCAAACGGCTCAAACGTTACAAAAAATGCAGCGACAAGTGTTACAGCGTGGTGGAAGGCCCTTTGCAAAGCTGGAATGGTCACCTGTTACTTACTGCTAAATGTGGGTGTTTTAATTGGTACTAATGGTGCGCAAACCACTCTTGCTTCTTTCTGCGCCTCTCTTGCCTCTTTCTGCACCTCATCATCACTTCTGTTGCTTCTTTTTGCACCTCTGTTACTTCTTTCAGAAATTCTCTTGCCTCTTTCTGCACTTCACTTGCCTCTTTCTACACCTCACTTGCTTCTTTCTGCACCCCTCTTCCCTCTTTCTGCACCCCTCTTGCCTCTTTCTGTACCTCTGTTGCTTCTTTCTGCACTTCTCTTGCCTCTTTCTGCACTTCTCTTGCCTTTCTGTTGCTTCTTTCTGCACTTCTCTTGCCTCTTTCTGAACCTCTCTTGCTTGTTTATGCACTTCTCTTGCCTCTTTCTGCACCTATGTTGGTTCTTTCTGCACCTCTCTTGCTTCTTTCTGCACCCTTCTCTCTTTCTGCACCTCTCTTGCCTGTTTCTGCAACTCTGTTGCTTCTTTCTGCACCTTTCTTACTTCTTTCTGCACCTCTTACTTCTTTCTGCAACCCTCTTGCCCATTTCTGCACCTCACTTAACTCTTTCTGCACCTCTGTTGCTTCTTTCAGCACTTCTCTTGCCTCTTTCCACACCTCTTGTGCCTGTTTATGCACTTCTCTTGCCTCTTTCTGCACCTCTGTTGCTTTTTTCAGCACTTCTCTTGCCTCTTTCTGCACTTCTCTTGCCTCTTTCTGCACTTCTCTTGCCTCTTTCTGCACTTCTCTTGCCTATTTCTGTTGCTTCTTTCTGCACTTCTCTTGCCTTTCTGAACCTCTCTTGCCTGTTTATGCACTTCTCTTGCCTGCTTATGCACTTCTCTTGCCTCTTTCTGCACCTATATTGGTTCTTTCTGCGCTTCTCTTGCTTCTTTCTGCACCTCTCTTGCACGTTTCTGCAACTCCTTTGCCTCTTTCTACAGTACTTCTACCTCTTTCTGCACCTGTTACTTCTTTCTGCACTTTTCTTGCTTTTCTGTACCTCTCTTGCTTCTTTCAACACCCCTCTTTCTGCAACCCTCTTTCTGCACCCCTCTTGCCTCTTTCTGCAACCCTCTTCCCTCTTTCTGCACCTCTCCTGCCTCTTTCTGCTGTTCTCTGCCTCTTTCTGCATACCTGTTTCTTCTTTCTGCACCTCTCGCTTCTTTCTGCATCCGTTTTCTCTTTCTGTACCTCTCTTGCCTGTTTCTGCACCTCTCGTGCCTCTTTCTGCACTTCTCTTGCTTCTTTCTGCACCTCTGTTGCTTCTTCCTGCATTTCTGTTGCTTCTTTCTGCACCCCTCTTGCCTCTTTCTGCACCTCTGTTGCCTCTTTCTGCACCTCTGTTGCCTTTTTCTGTATTTCTCTTGCCTCTGTATTTCTCTTGCCTCTTTCTGTACTTCTCTTGCCTCTTTCTGCATTTGTTGCTTCTTTCTGCACTTCTCTTGCCTCTTTACACACCTCTCTTGCCTGTTTATGCACTTCTCGTGCCTTTCTGCACCTGTTGCTTCTTTCAGCACTTCTCTTGCCTCTTTCTATACCTCTTGCCTTTTTTTGCACTTCTGTTGCTTCTTTCTGTACCCCTCTTGCTTCTTTCTGCACCCCTCATGCCTCTTTCTGCACCCCTCTTCCTGCACCTCTATTGCTTCTTTCAGCACTTCTCCTGCCTTTCTGCTCTTCTCTTGCCTCTTTCTACACCTCTCTTGCCTCTTTCTACACCTATGTTGGTTCGTTCTGCACCCTCTTGCCTCTTTCTGCACCTCTCTGGCCTCTTTCTGCACTGCTCTTGCCTCTTTCTGCACCTCTCTTGCCTCTTTCTGTACCTCTCTTGCCTCTTTTTGTACCTCTTGCATCTTTCTGCAGCTCTCCTGCCCCTTTCTGGACCCCTCTTCCCTCTTTCTGCACCCCTCTTCCCTCACCCCTCTTCCTGCACCTCTCGCCTTTTTCTGCACCCCTGTTCCCTCCTTCTGCGCTTCTCTTGCCTCTTTCTGCACCTCTGTTGCTTCTTTCTGAACTTCTCTTGCTTCTTTCTGCAACCTCTGTTGCTTCTTTCTGCACCCCTCTTGCCTCTTTCTGCACTCCTCCTCCCTCTTTCTGTACTTCTCTTACCTCTTTCTGCACCTCTCCTGCCACTTTCTGCAGTTCTCTTGCCTCTTTCTGCACCTATGTTGCTTCTTTCTGCACTTCTCTTGCTTCTTTCTGCACCACTCTTGCTTCTTTCTGCACCCCTCTTGCCTCTTTCTACACCCCCGTTTCCTCTTTCTGCACCTCTCTTGCCTTTTCTGCACTACTCTTGCTTCTTTCTGCACTTTTCATGCCTCTTTCTGCATTTCTGTTGCTTCTTCCTGCACTTCTTGCCTCTTTCTGCACCCCTTGCCACTTTCTGCACCTCTGTTGCTTCTTTCAGACACTTCTATTGCCTCTTTCTGCACCCCTCTTGCCTCTTTCTGCACCTGTTGCCTCTTTCTGCACCTCTGTTGCCTCTTTCTGCACCTCTCTTGCCTCTTTCTGTATTTCTCTTGCCTCTTTCTGCACCCATGTTTGTTCTTTCTGCACTTCTCTTGCTTCCTTCTGCACCTCTCTTGCATCTTTTTGCACGCCTCTTGCCTCCTTCTGCACCCCTCTTCCCTCTTCTGCACCTCTGTTGCCTGTTTCTGCAACTCTCTTGCCTCTTTCTGTACCCCTCTTGCCTCTTTCTGCACCTTTTTTGGTTCTTTCAGCATTTCTCCTGCCTCTTTCTGCACTTCTCTTGCCTCTTTCTGCACCTATGTTTGTTTTTTCTGCACTTCTCTTGCTTCTTTCTGCACCTCTCCTGCTTGTCTACACCTCTCTTGCTTCTTTCTGCACCCCTCTCTTTCTGCACCTCCTTTGCCTGTTTCTGCTACTCTCTTGCCTCTTTCTGCACCCCTTACCTCTTACTGCACCCGTTACTTCTTTCTGCACTTCTCTTGCTTCTTTCTGTACCTCTCTTGCTTCTTCCTACACCCCTCTTGCTGCACCCCTCTTCCCTCTTGCTGCACCCCTCTTCCCTCTTTTTGCACCCCTCTTCCCTCTTTTTGCACCTCTTGCCTCTTTCTGCACCCCTCTTCCTGTACCTTTCTTGCCTCTTTATGCACCTCTCTTGCCTTTCTGCGCTTCTCTTGCCTCTTTCTGCACCTCTGTTGCTTCTTTCTGAACTTCTCTTGCCTCTTTCTGCACCTCTGCTGCTTCTTTCAGCACTTCTCCTGCCTCTATCTGCACTTCTCTTGCCTCTTTCTGCACTTCTCTTGCCTCTTTCTATACCTCTCTTGCCTCTTTCTGCACTTTTCCTGTCTCTTTCTGTGCTTCTCTTGCTTCCTTCTGCACCTCTCTTGATTCTGTCTGCACCTCTCGCTTCTTTCTGCACCCCTCTTCTCTTTCTGCACCTCTCTTGCCTCTTTCTGCAACTCTCTTGCCTCTTTCTGCAACTCTCTTGCCTCCTTCTGCACCTCTGTTGCTTCTTTCTGCACTTCTTGCCTCTTTCTGCAACTCCCTTGCCTCTTTCTGCAGTACTTCTGCCTCTTTCTGCACCCCTGTTACTTCTTTCTGTACTTCTCTTGCTTCTTTCTGTACCTCTTTTGCTTCTTTCTACACCCCTCTTGCTGCACCCCTCTTCTCTCTTTCTGCACCCTCTTGCCTCTTTCTGCAACCCTCTTCCCTCTTTCTGCACCTCATGCCTCTTTCTGCACCTCTCCTGCCTCGTTCTGCAGTTCTCTTGCCTCTTTCTGCACCTCTATTGCTTCTTTCTGCACCTCTATTGCCGCTTTCTGCACCCCTCTTGCCTCTTTCTGCACCTCTGTTGGTGCTTTCTGCACTTCTCTTGCTTCTTTCTGCACAGCTCTTGCTTCTTTCTGCACCTATGTTGCTTCTTTCAGAACTTCTCTTGCCTCTTTCTGCACTTCTCGTGCCTCTTTCTACACCTCTCTTGCCTCTTTTTGCACTTCTCTTGCCTCTCTGCACTTCTCTTGCCTCCTTCTACACCTCTGTTGCTTTTTTCTGTACTTCTCTTCCTCTTTCTGCACCCCTCTTGCCTCTTTCTGTACCTCTGTTGGTTCTTTCAGCACTTGTCTTGCCTCTTTCTGCACTTCTCTTGCCTCTTTCTGCACCTATGTTGGTTCTTTCTGCACTTCCTTTGCTTCTTTCTGCGCCTCTCTTGCTTCTTTCTGCACCTCTCTTGCCTCTTTCTGCACCTGTTTCTTTCTGCACCTCTCTAGCCTGTTTCTGCACCTCTCTTGCCTCTTTCCGCACTTCTCTTGCCTATTTCTGCACCTCTGTTGCTTCTTTCTGCACTTCTCCTCAATGAGGCTTGTTCACAGGTGAGGCACCTTGTTATCATTGACAAAGCTGCCTCACCTGTGAACAAGGCTCATTGAGGAGCCGAAACACGTAAGGATAACACCATGAGAGCATGCTGTTTTCTGAATAAATGCATTTGTGATTCCTGGAACTGGGCTTCGGCATATTTTTTTGTGCTGTTAATGGACAGGCTGCTCCGTGCCTGTTGACGCCAGAGGTCGCCCTGCAGGGTTGGGGGCTCCCTTTGCTCAGAGGTTTCTTTTGGGATTTACAGTGGGAGCATGACCCGCTTGCCTTGATGCCTGCCAAAGGATTTACCCGGTTACTTAACCCTTTAACCGCGGCGCGAATTCCGCCGCGGTGCGGCTGTTTAAAAGAGTGGGCGGGGCTGCGTCGGCCAACGGACGTGCGCAGCACTAGCGAGGTAGTGCTCGCGACGGCCGTTGGCCGACGGAAGCACGGAAGGGGTTAAGACTGAGGTGAGCAAGGGATACGAGAGGAGGTGAACCTTTCTCCTCTTGACTTTTCCAGGACACACGTCAATATTTTGAAATTATTTCAACAACGTTGTGGTCAGATAAGAATAACTGCCAAGTAAAGTGGAAAATGCACGTGATTCGATTTTTGTAAGAACTTTATTTCACAATTTGCACAGAAAAGCTGAGTACTTTTAAACATGCAGCTGTGAAAAATTTGAACACAATCATGTTTTATTTGAAAAATACATCGCAGTTGGTAAAGAAGGAATTTACATCTTTTGTACTTAAAGCATACATGTCCCACAATGCACAGGAGTCATGTGGTGGCATGGTTTTTAAAGAAGCACGTAGTCACTTCATTGACAAAGCTGCCTCACCTGTGAACAAGGCTCATTGAGGAGCCGAAACGCATAAGGATAACACCATGAGAGCATGCTGTTTTCTGAATAAATGCATTTGTGATTCCTGGAACTGGGCTTCGGGATGGACATATAGATATATATATATATATATTTAAATTAAGATGTTATATACACTCTTTTGCATGATGTGGGCTTTTCCATCAACAGGGAAAGTTCCTTGCTTATACCAACCCAACAGTTAATTGGTCTGTTCTTTGAACCGGTGTGGTCACTCGCATTTCACCTACAGAAAAGACTACAGCCTATCTAGAGGCAACCAAAATAACTAGAAAGCTTAGAAGGTCTCAATGTGGTTAACCCTTATGGCCTTGGGTGTTTCCTGCTACCTGTGCTATCTGCACTCTAATCTAAGACTACCATGAACCCAATTTATTGGCAACCTTACAGATAGCTTTCAGATCTCTCTCACAATGAGTCATGAGCCATGGTACAACATCTCTGATCGTGGGCCCACCCAGCAACATATTTTTGGGTGGAACCTGTTCAAGCCCTCAAGCCTCAGACCCAGATAATGATACGGACACATTTATAGTTGGGGTTCTCCAGTGGCAGATCTATTTGCAACATGACAGAACAAGAAGTGTCCCCTTCTTGTGCTCAACAGACTTTACCCCAAATGGATCTTTGGTGGGGGCACATAGATTGGGCATTCTGTATATATTAAACATTTCCTTCACTCTGATACAGAGGGTGATATAGAAGATAGAAGTCCCAGTAGTTTTATAATGTTTTCCAACTAGTCTGGGAATCGAATGCCTCCAAGTCTGTGTGTTTAGAATGGCTGGAGTTTAACTGTTGATCTAACAGATCCTCTGCCACAGATAAAGTCAATCTTAACCCTAAATTTGCATACAATAAATATGTATGTACGGAAATTGAGCAGAGGTTGTTAGAAGACAGAGAATAGGAGTCTGATACAGTGGAAGTAACCAGGTGAACTAACATTATGGCGGGGCAAGTAGTTGGGGAGGTTTTGCTAAGTGGTGCTGAGACCATGAAATGGTCCTGCTTGTAGCAAATAGTACTTGTAATATTTAATTTGTTAACTCTCCTGCTCAAGCAGTATTAATTTGTTTGCCTAAACAGGGCTTCTTATTTCATCTCTTTATAATTGGCAGATTGATTTTTATAAATTTTTAAAACTGTGTGTTGAGTTTTATTTAAGAAACATCCCACCATATATCTCCACCATATCACCACAGTAGATTAAGAGCCTGATTTAGATTTTCGCATGTGTGTACGGCATCACAAATGTTATAGATATGCTGCCCATTTTATTATAAGTGCATCATATCCTAATGCACTTAGATATCCCGTCTGCTTTATTATGTCACATTTGTGAAGACCTACCCATCCGCCAAACTATGAATCAGGCAAGTCTCTTATCCAGTCCTTGGTGGTAGATACTGGTTCGCTAATCCACCAAACGGTCACCCATTTATTTGCTAATAGCAGAGCAATAACTACACATCTCAGTGGACAAAACCCAATAATGTTACAAAGGTAGCAGGATCAAAGTTGGTACCCACTTTAGTAGTAAACAATCCAAATATTTGGAAAACCTGAGTCAAAGAGTCCCTTTGAGATGCCTCCTCCTTTGTGAATGGTAAAGAAAATAAATTGTTTGAGAGTTGGCAGTGGTCCCACGGACTATTGCCTTGTCCCAGACAAACAAACAAGCAAATAAAAGCTTGTCTTTTTAAAAGCACCACTGTTTCCTTTAAGAAAAACTGGCAGCATTTACAAGATTTTTTTTTTTATTATTCTGAGAAATTACACCCATAACATTCATTGCATCAAATGTAAATATATACACAAAATAGTGAAAGCCTCTTCCATTTCCCAGCAATCAAATGGACCCAATTCATGGTTCTTGTCCACCATGCGTCTTCATATTTCTCATCACTTAAACAAATTCATAATTACTTAGCACCTTAATACATCATAAAACCAAAGGAGGAGAGAGAAGACTCCAGATGCTCGATAACCCCCGCCTGAAATCCAGTTGGTTTTGCTTCCTTATGCCAAGTTTTTCCATAAAGCCAAAAATGTCCCCATTGATCCAGATCTTAATGCATAAAGCTGGTCGCATTCTTTCAATTTCAGCATTTTAGCTTTTCACTATTCAAACAAGGTTACTGATATTGTTCTCCAATTTTACAGTATTAAAAGACCGTGCTACAAGCGTTGCTATATACAGCTTTTAGCTCAACCTTGTACGAGAAGGATAGTCTAGCAGAATTAATGGAGGATCATCTAATAAGTTTAAGCCTAGCATGGTCTGACAGCATTGCATATCTCTATCCAGCAATTCTTCAATTTCTGGCACAGCCCTATAATAAGGGTCCAATTACCCTGCACCTGTGATGAGCATTTAAATCAATTTGATGGAATTTATGGCTTGATTTTGTTTAAAACTGCAGGTGTTCTATATAATAACCACTTTGTAAAAATTTGATTCTGCAAAAATGTGCTCCTTTAAAGATGAAAACATTTACAGTGGTTTATTGTGTTCCATATTTCAATTGAGAGAGTCAGGTTCTTGGCTGCCTATATTTCAGGGCCATTTTTGGAAATGAGACTCCCTCCTTTATTTCACGGAGTCTGATTTTCCAGATTCTTACTGATCATATTGTGGTTGTTGCTATAAAATCTTCAACCATCTCCGATCTCATCCTGACTAATTTTGGATCTATGCTCTTTAAAATTAATTCCGAATTCGATTACAAGACCATAACATAGAACATTTATAAAAATCTAACATGAGAACCAATATTAGCCCAGGTTTTCCATGTGTCCCGATTTAAAAAGTCCACCAAGTTAGAGTAACCATTACTTCTCCATCTTTGTAATGTATTCCTTTATAAAAATGACTGCTGCTTTAGTGTGATATCTTGTAGCCGAATGAACACATTTAAAAAATGGAATACAGCAATACCTGAACATTTGCTCCTTTCTAAAACCAATAAAAATGTTTTATATTTGACTTTCTTTGGTGATTTAGTCATACGCAGATAATCCATGATTTTGTATTCCGCTAGTATCTGGCTCACAAAATCTTCATCTAATATATTGTGCATGGAATATATACATTATAAAAACAGGAGGAAAAAGGTGAAAAATATTACTGCTTCACATCAGGCATAACCAAACCCCCTCCATTTGTTCATTTATATAGCATATTCAGAGCCAACCTACATGTTACATTGGCCCAAATAAATGCAGAAAACAGTCCCTCAGTTTTTCAAAAAAATGTCATGTGCAAAAAAAAAAAAAAAGGACTTGAGTTAAAAAAAAAAAACTTAAGTAAAAGGTAAAACTGACATTCTAATTAGTGATATTCTACCTGTACTTGAAAAAGAGGGAAGGGGATTCAATTTTGTAAATAAAGATTACATTTTTTCTATTAATGGTCTACAGTTCAACTCGTATAAGTCCTCGATATTTGAGGCTGAATATATATATTCCCAAATATCTCTTTAGCCTTGAATTAATCAATAGCCGTCACTCTGGAACTTAAGTATCTATAGTGCAATTACATATCAAAATGTAAAAAAAATTGTTGAATTTATTTAAAACTCAAACACAGACACGGCTGTCTGCTGACCCCAGCAGGACACCATCCCTGTGAAAGTATCCAGTTGTAGTGAGTTGCAATATATGACCTACCTCATAAATATTGATTTGATAAGTCGGATTGCTTGCCACTATGATTTGGAATTTTGTGAACCAACCTATTAGTAGTTCACAATACTCCTTTCCGTTCGCAAAATGTCAGCGCACAATTTGCAACCACTTTTTGTGAATGGAAATTTCGAACATCAGGCCCCTAGTTTTTAATGGTTATTGAGTAACCATCTTATTTCCACTATGGCATGCAGCAACGGTTTGGATCTGTGATACCAGTCATTTGCATATTGTGACTGAACCTCCCAAAAATACAGCTCCACATAGGGAAGAGAGAATCCTTCCCTGTAATATGGTAACATTGGAAAGTCCCGGCTGAGGCGGGGCTGCTTACCCACCCACACTAGCTTTATAAGCAGCGTATGCAGAATTTAAAATAAAAATCTATTCATGAATATCAGTATACTGACATAGATGTAGTATCTTGGGGAGCAGAACAATTTTAATCAGCACCACACTGCCAGCGATTGACAGAGGCAGTGTTATTGACCTATCTGCCATTACCTTCATTTTATAGACTGCAGGAGCATAGTTATCTCTCAGTATAACTCCCACATCTCAATATATCTCAATGCCTAAATACTGCACTGAGTATTTAGGCATTGACTGCACTGCAGTGGAAAACGTGGTAGGCTAGCTGTGCTCTGCATGAGGGGAGGTAGCTCTGACCTACCCCAATTAATCTGCAATCCAGATATCCCTCCAAATCTGAAGACATCTCTCACTACCGGGCAAATGTTATCTGCTGGTTCCTTAAAATATAGCAATGTATCTTCAGCATGCAGGGAAAGCAGGTAGTTTCTGCCAGTGAACCAGAGGCTCCTATTAGTATGGTGTTCCCTATGAACAAAAGCCAGTTTACTCCATGGCGATTATTAACAGGAGTGGTACAGGAGTGGAGACCCACATCTATTGCCCCTTATAATTCCCTGAGGTGCAATGTACTCCTGTTCACTTTCACATGGGCTCCAGGTGCCTTGTACTGGATAGGCACTCATCCCACTCTACCCAATCCCAATCTCCCTAATACTGAAAACATAAAAGGCCACTCTAATGACTCAACCATCTTTTACATGTATAGTATCATTGCTGCTGCAGGGAGATCAGGAAGATCTGATACAGGAGGGACAAAAATGTACAAACATTATTGGATTCAGAATAACCGGGAATAAAACCGATCAGTTCCGAAAGCACCAGCCCCAACATGCAAGGCATTCATATTAGTGCTATCACTTTAAAGAGCATTAACGAAAATACTTGCTAGTCATAGCAGCCTATAGGAGGAGGAGGTGGAATGCTTATCCAGTTTGAAGCTGGTGTAGTAGTCTCTTGCTCGAGGAAGGAGGAAGAATTCCAAACTCTCTAGCCTCTTCAAACATGTCTAATATTTGGGGGTGGGGAGGGCAGAATGTCTGCATATTTTTATATAATTCCACTGTTTGGCCATCACTACTAGGCATCAGGCCCCCAGCTGTACCCATTATGTCCTCTTTTATTTCAGCTACTGATTAAGATTGTAGTAGCAGCATCCTTGCATGTACCTCCACCCTATCCAAACAATTTGTCACTCTCTGACATGTCCCCCAGAGCATTATGTAACACCAGTAGTACTCCGTAAATACTGTTAGGATTTCCGGAGGTGTGCTACATATACTCTTCGCGCCATCCTCTATTTACAGGATCTCTCAGGTAGCCAACTGAGGGTTGATCAATCTGGCTACCATCTGACATGGATGCTCATTTTCTTCATATCTCCTTGCATTACCACTGTGGTTCTTAACCTGTGGTCTGGGGACCCCTGTGGGACAGTGACGACTACTCAGGGGGTCCGCGACTGCTTGGAAGATTAAATATCAACAGATTTATAAAGTGTATGTAAATTAAGAAGCAGCTTGCAAAATTAAAAATGTGCAAAGTAAATGTGAGGAATTTGCAGATGGGGGCTGAAAATTAAGTTGGTGTCCTCAGATTGATTCATTTGCACTACTCTCACAAATCAACCAGACTATAATATGGCCAATGAGTGGCTTCAGTTGAATTTAGAAAAGCCCAAACCTTCCCATTAAAATGAAAATGTTGATTTTTAAAATAATTTTAAATAAAATATATCATTTGTGTATTTGTAGGTTTGATTGACGAATGTGTATCTATTTTCATACATTGTTTTTAGGTTCAAATTACCCAATTCGCTTAAGCCGGGGACCTGAGCTTCCAATAATGACTCTTTAAGATTCCAACAATGACTAAGGGGGGGGTCCATAGAAGACAAAAGGTTAAGAACCAATAAGCTTTATTTCATCATCTTGTGTCATAAAAGCAGAGATACAGGCAGGAGTAAAATATTGTTAAAAGAGTAGAAAAGGCAAAAATATACAGTAGTTGGGGCGCATGTCACGGGGTACACATAGCTTTTTCCTTATGCGGTGACTATATCTTTGCAACATAGAGACTGTTTAGATATTAGTTGGAATACAGTTCCTTGTACAGTGTCCGCTCGAGTTGCCCACTCCCAGTGCTGAGACTGGCAAAGAATAAGGATGAGTCCAACGTTTGTGCCTTAAGAAAGCCTGCCTGTCAAACAAATTAGGAACAAGTCACCTTACAAAAGCATTGTTCAAGAAAAAAGTGACATTCATAAAAGCAACAATCAGAATATTACAATAGTTAAAATATGTTACAGGGATGAAATGCCCAACAGTCTTATGTCAGGGTATTCGCCCTATAGACCCTTATATTTTAAAGGTGCATAATAGGTTCGTCCTAGGTGCTATGGGCAGTAAAGTGCTTATGCATCGTCTTAGCAAGTGATGGTGATTCTGAGGGAGATGGTGCCTAATGCCCGTAGCCAGTTAGATGCTGGGGTCCGGCCCAGTGCGATCTGCAGTACTTCTCTCTTGGGCCTTTCTCCTGGTTGCCCACATACAGCCCAAGAACTTATCTACTGCACAAACAAACAGAGGTCTGGTGTCCGACCTAAGGATACGCAAGGCATCCCGGTAGTTCCGTGTGCCCATGTGCTGGCAAATGGGTTTTATCCATTTGGATCCTAGGCGCGCATAAGCTGGGCATGCGAACAGCACGTGGACAATGGACTCCACGGGTGCCTTGCAGCCTGGGCAGTTGTCGGGGCTCGGTTTGCTGATATGCCACTTAGGTTCGGTACTCTGCCTGTCAACGAGATATCAGCTGAGTTGTATATAAGGTTTCCTATCCTGGGGAACCTGGATTAAATCCAGGTAAGGTTCCAGGAATCTGACCTGCTTGTGCATTAGGAATTCTAAGGTGAGTTTCCTCTGGTCAGACCTACTGGAGTCTTGTTGCGCAACCCATTCCCAGTAGTGGCGCTTCACTGTATCTTTTTGAAGTAGGGAGAAGTCTGGTTTTTCCCACGTTTCTCGTAGCCCTACATCGGACACAAGCTTTTTACGTTTCTTATCCATCCCACCTTACTGCAAGTATCCAAGCGAATGACCTCTGCCAGGTCTTCAGCATTGGGCAGTAGCTCTGGGGTCCTCCGGATTCTGGCCCAGAATAGTAATGGACGCAGCTTAACAATATCATTTATGGGGGGGGATGTCCCATATCTAGCATTAGGGGGGAAAGTGGGGTGCTTTGGGGCAACATCACTTAAAGATGTATTCTCTGATCTACTGAGCCGAGCAATAGTCTCAAAACCCCATAGCTCTGCCCCATACAGGGCAGAGCTGACAGCTTTAAGGTTGTAAACCTGCAGAGCAGCAGCAACAGGTCTACTGTGGGAGGAGCAATGTTCTTTCCCTGGGCCCCTGTGACACGCTTGTGATTCAATACCATTGCATTAGCAGGTTCACTGAAGTACTTCTTGGAACTCCAACTGTTTATTTTTATGTCCCCTGGTACTTCTTGTCCATACAAATTAGTTTACACTTCTTTCAAAGTTTACAATCCCTTTCTAGCATATTATGAGTTGTTTGGATGGCTTTCAGTTCTCTGGGTTGTTTTGAGATGCACACCCCTTTAATATAGCCCTTGAAGGTGACTCACATTGTTGTAACCACTTGCATGCTGAACAAATGCGTGATGAAGACTCGTTCGTTCTATTGCTGGCAATGTGAAGGCACAGCCTGATTCCGGCTTCGCCCTAAAAGGACGTTTCCTACTGACACCACCCCTGTGCTCGAGACCAAGCCTACATTGACCTCAAAATATTTATTTATACCTTGTCTCATCTCCTCTCTAAGCATTACCTACATCAGTGTCTCCGAGAGAAACTTCCATGTTTTACTACAGGTACCCAGGGTGGGAATGTTAACATTAGGGTCACAGGCAGCCGCGGTCCGTGCAGGTAAGAGCGGTGGGGCCAGGTGGGGGGGGGGGGGTATTTCGAGGGACAATGCTGAGGGAAAATTAAATAATTAATTTTCCCTCTGCATCGTCCCTCGAAATTCCCCCACCCGGCCCTACCGCCCCACCGTTGTTACCTGCAC
Organism: Calotriton arnoldi; assembly: GCA_963921515.1. Classification (NCBI taxonomy): domain Eukaryota; kingdom Metazoa; phylum Chordata; class Amphibia; order Caudata; family Salamandridae; genus Calotriton; species Calotriton arnoldi. The sequence continues at coordinate 1,004,160 of CAWUFW010000880.1, forward strand.
GGACCGCGGCTGGTCACAGGGGAGTGGTCCAATAGCATACGAGTCTCCATTCCCGTCTCAGACACTTGAGTGCAAACAATCTTACATTGACTAATGGCTTCTCATGTGTCCTATTTTGTGTACAGAGAAGTGAATTGTGTACCCTCTCACATCTAGGTTTCTGCTGGCCACATGTCCAATAGTTAGTAATGTTGTATTATGTTCAGCACCTGTGCAACTTCTGGACATGGTCTGGTGGCAGTAGTGTACCTATTCAATGTAGGGTCAAGAATAACATCACCCCCACAAGATGGACCATGGGTCAGTCCCCATGCATGCAGCCAATAGCTTGGTAAAAACTCGGGCAGTCCATGTGAGGGCTATGCATGTTAACCATTAACACATGGCTGACCCTCAATATCCCCTGCACTATATCTAGCCTCTCTATCCGATACCGTGCTGGAACTGCAGGCCTCTCCCGAGTATGAGGGCCACCTCTGGAGTATGGTTTGTTTGCCGAGTAGAAAGAATGGCCTCCCCAGCCCTTTGCAAAACTGCACTCCGACCTGGGTGTCAGGAGAGTTTCCTCCAAAAACACCACTCCAGTCTCACGTCTAGTCAAATATGTTAGTACCTTTCTGGGGACTGTCAGCCCTTTCACATTCCATGATAGCAGATGCATCTGAGTGATATTCGATTTAAGGATCATGGTGCATAGAGCAACCGTGCCTGTTTTAGTCCCAGACTGCGGTTGTTCACCTCATCCCAGACCACAGCAGAGTCACCATCCTGTACCCTGTATTTCCAGAATCTTCCAAGTAGGACTTGTTTGTCTGGGGACTTGTACAGAGGCTATCCCTTTCCCACACTGAGCACCCCGACTTTCAGTGAATAGCCCGCTTTATCCAAACTTCTAACAAACTACACAAGAGAAACAAATAGGTTACAGTATTGTATGCATGTAACGCCTAACATGTACTTCATTACACACAATGGAGGACACGTCTGTGCTAGCAGTACCTGGACTAGCCCACTTGTATGCACCATTTCATTACAGGGGCTCCGGACACCAGACTAGGTGCCAGGGACTGATGTGCCCCCTCAACTATGAAAACTGCTTAACTCCACAAGTCGTCATGAAGTTTGCGCAATTTGATCATTTACTTTAGAATGACCTACCAAGAATATGCTCTGCTTATGTCACAATGAACAAAAAAAGCTAAACGAAAACATTCTATGAAACAAAATGAAGAGACTTTAAAAAAAAAAAAAAAAAACCTATGAAAACTGCTGAGAGCCGTGTCCTGTCAGATAGTGTGGTGGGCATGTCATCTATGTAAATCTCCATCTTTCAAGTGTTCGTGCATTCATGCACATCTATGATGCAGAGATTGTTATGACCTAACCTCACCTCCAACCAAACCTTCATGTTTTGCTCAAATCACCTAGAACCCACTCACATTTTGAGGAGTTTTTTCACCGCGTTGGGTTGTCTTTCTGCCATGTTGATGCAATTAACATGCTTATCAAGCCTCTCCTTCATTTGGTCCATGTGTGTAGTAAGCATGTCAATATGACCATCAATTGTTCGGAGACTCTTGCGCATGTCTAGTAGTAGCATTTTACCATCTGCATCCATCTACTTGGGGCCCGATTCCGATCTCTCTAGTAAAGCCCTCCGTACGACTCAGATCCGTAGGGCTTTACGAGCGAATCGTGCTCCTGGAGTCCGGACGAGCGAGTACGATGCATCCATATGCTTACGGACTTGGTTCGCTCGGACTCCCATTGAACTCCATGGGAGCCTGTATACTGGACGCGTACACAGGCTCCCATAGCAAAAAGGGGTGGGTGGGGAAAAGCGTACACCCTGTGGCGGGCACCCCATGTTGCCCGACACACTGTGCATGCTTCGATCGGGGGGACCCGTGGGCACCCCCCCGTGACAGATTCGTAGGGCCCTGGGTGAAGGGGGGCCTGCTACGGCCCCCCGAAGTACGATTCCAAAAGCCGTTTCATCTCGCTGAGGTGATGCGGCTGACCGAATCGTGCATCGTACTTGCTCGCTCGTAATCCGGCTCCATTGCGCGTCACGATTTGTCTACGAACGAGTCGTACGGACTGGATCGGGTTGGGAAACAATTCGGTTGACGCGTACGCGATCTTCGCATCGTACTTGGTTTTCCGGACCGGTGTATGATTTGGTCGGAAAAAAGGGCTACGAATCAGATCCAGAAAAGCCAAATCCGATACGGAGGCCTTCCGAACGACATCGGAATCGGGCCCTTAGTGTCTTGTTGTACCTGATCCATTGCTTGTCTCTCCACATCTCGATCTGCGGTGCGAGTGGGCCTTTTTGAATCAAATGTAAGTTTGGTTTATTTGTTATTTCCTCTTCCATTGATCACCTCCTATAAGCGCACAGGGTATAGCCTCAGAGAGGGAAGCAGGAGCTAGCCCACACCTCACCACCACCAGGATCGTCACCTGGTCACAACCTTCAGGAGACATAAATATGCCTCACCGTCGCATTAGTGCCCCATCGCATTCAGTAAATGACAGGTAAATCCACAATTTACAGCTGTAGATCACAGGGCATGAGGTCTCTACTTGTCAGAATCTGTGCCAGGTTGCCTCAGGACTCCCTATTCTCCAATGGCACTCCTGGGGTCAGTACGCGCAAAACCCGGCCACTAGTACTAGTTCTGCAAACCCTCAGCGCTGTGTGACGAACCTTGAAGCCCAGAGATTTACAGAGTGGTTTGATCCAAAGTGATCGTTGCTTTGTATACGCTATGCAAAAAGATAGGAGGTGCTCAATAGTCTCTATGGTAGCACATCCCACTGGAAAGGTTTTTGACACATCACTCTTATTTTCCCATGATTCCGTAAGGGCAAGTAGTGGAAGGGACCCTGATCTAAGCCTAACTTGGATAGCCAATTCTTTTTTTTTTATCATTTGCTGGTACAACCAACAAAACAAACATCACCACATTCTGTGACAGATAATACAGTATAAACGTGCAGTGCCATATGTAGTTGCGTAACAATCAACCATTTCGCCATTTACATATGGAGTGAAAACACCCGCTCCATACACATTGTGGCATCAAGAATAGCCAATTCTTTTTTTTTTTTTTTTAAATCTGTTTTTATTAGGTTGTTTGTACAGAAGAAAAAAAAACAAGTGAAAATCAGTCACAAAACAATGTAAATATCCCTGTTGCCACATTTACGAGATGGTACATGCTGAATGACAAAATGCTAGTTCTGACCGTTGTAAGTGCCCAGTCACGACAAGTTGGTACAGGTCAGTGCTCCCGGTAAACCTAGAGTCCCTTCGGCCTGTGTGCGCCGCCCTTGGGATTCCGCTATTGCTTACTACCCGTCTCAGCTGCCTCTGCCGTTTCCGATTGTGTCAGTAGGTATAATTGTAAAGGGCCCCAGATGTCTCGTGGGCGGGACAACGGTGGCAATAGCTCAGCGTACGTGTGCAGTTGTTCTTGGCAAAATATGAGGTCTTTTAACCAGTCTTTGAATTTGGGCGCTCACCCTCTTCCCCATCTGCACGCCACTTTGCGTTTGGCAATCAGAAGCGCCAATGATATGCATTTCCTAAAGCGGACATCGAGGTCGTTGGTGTATCCTAGTAATGTAATGAGCGGGGCATCAGGAATGTGCAGTCCGGTCATCAGATCGAGTGCCTCTAATACATCCATCCAGAATTGCCGGACAGGGGCGCAGTCCCAAGCTAAGTGTCTAAAATCGGCTCCCTCTCTCCCACATCTCTCGCAACGGTCAGTGTTTCGTAAATGGAAACGCATAAGTTTCGCAGGCGTATAATATAGTCGGTGCAAATATTTATAGTGGATAATTCGCAGTTTGCTGCTGGCAGATATTTTCCCAGTCTGCTGACAGCAGTAAGACCAATGGTCATCCGTTAAGGAAAGGCCTAGCTCCTCCTCCCAAGTGCGCCCGCGCAGCAGGGGTTGTTTGTGGGCTGTCAGTCTGGGTAGTCCAATACAGCATAGAGACTACATGTGTGGGAGTGTCCTTCTGAAGCAGGGAGTGTAATGGGCCCATGGGATGTGGTTCATGCGGGAAGTCTGGGGTAAGGGATCTAACGTCTTGCCGCAGTCTAACATAGAAGAAGAGTTCTAAAGGTGTGGGTGTACTGTCGCCGAAAAATTCCTCTTGGGTGCGAAATTTCCAGTTTTTGTATAAGTCTCCCCAGGTCAAAGCGGAGAATTTCCTGAGCATGTGCCGGCATCCTCCTTCCTGTGTGACGGGAAGGTCTAATCTGCCTGCAAGGGGCAATTGGGAAGGGGGGGGGGGGGGAGTACAATATGTCAAGTCTGAGGCGGCGGGCCAGGTCTCCCCAGGCTTTGTTCGTGCAGTCTACTGTGGTCAAGGCAGTGCGGTTACGGTTGATAGGCGAGCTAAGATAAGCCGAGCGGGGGGTAGGGGCCATATACCCATGCTCCACTGCTAGGTGGGGCATGTAGGGCGGCGGGTTCATCCAGTACGCAGCGTAATGGGCCCGTGCGCAATTGAAGTATAACTTCATGTCTGGGATTTCAAACCGTCCAGCGGCGAATGGACGAGTAAGGGTTTCCCACTTAAGTCTCGGCTGTTCCCCCCCCCCAGGTAAGGCGGATAAGTTGGGATTTCAGGTTTTTAAAGAAAATTCCGCTGGGGGCGTATGGAATATTGAGGAAGAGGTACAATAGCTTAGGAAGGATCACCATCTTTATTAGTGATGCCCTGCCTGCCATGGAGAGTGGCATGGCTATCCATCTAGTGATTTTGTCCGTGAGGAGGTCCAGAACCCGCCCGTAGTTAGCTCTCATTAATTCCGCTCTATCCCTTGTCACCACAATGCCTAAATAAGTGACTGTGTATTCGCACCAAGCGAGGGGGTAGTCTGGGTCAAATCGCGTGGTGGCAGGAGTAAGAGGGAACAGTTGAGATTTATTCCAGTTTACGTTAATACCAGACAATCTCCCAAAGTGAATGAGAACACGTAATATCTGATTCAAACTGTCCGCCGGGTTGCGAAGGTAGAGGGTGAGATCGTCTGCATATAAGGAGATCAGGAGTTGCTGCTCGGGATAAATGAGGGCATGGTCTCGGTGGTGCTGGCGTAATTTGGCTGCCAGGGGTTCTATGGCAAGAGCGAAGAGGAGGGGTGACAACGGGCACCCCTGCCTCGTTCCCCTTGCGATGTTGAAGGCTAGAGATCGAGTGCCGTTCATGAGGATGCTGGCTTGTAGGTTGGTATATAGGAGTTGGATCCAAGCCAGGAAGGGTATAGGGAATCCCATCCGTCGCAGTACAAAGGCCAGATAGTCCCACTCCAGGGAATCAAAGGCTTTGGTCGCGTCTAAAAAGACGGCCACGGCGTTTTCTGTAGGGTCAATGTTCTGGAGGACGGTGAATAGGGTTCGGAGGTTGTGTGATGTTCCCCTGCCAGGGACAAAGCCTGATTGGTTCGGCAACACCAAGGCAGTCATAAGAGGGCTGATACGATTTGCAATTATCTTGGCCAGGATTTTGGCGTCAACATTAATGAGGGAGAGCGGCCTGTATGAGTCGCATTGGTCCGCTCGCTTACCAGGTTTTTGAAGGGAGATGATGAGCGCTTCCCGCATTGTCTGGGGAAGGGTGCCTGTATCTCTAGCCTCTTCATAGACCTGTCGAAGAATGGGGATGAGGGCAGAGCTGAATTTTTTATAAAACTCGGCTGTGAGCCCGCCAGGGCCAGGGGCTCGGCCAGATTGTAGTTGCATGATCGCAGCTCTAATCTCGTCATCCTCAAAGTCCGCCAGGAGAAATTCACTTTGGGTGTCGCCTAGCCAACCTATTGCAGTGTCTTCAAAGAAGGGTATAAAGTCTGCCGGCTACGTTCTGTGGGACTTGTATAGTGTGCTGTAGAATTGATGAAATACGGCTAAGATGTCTGGGGTGCTTCTGTGCACCTGTCCCTCCTCGTCTAGTATTTCAAGTATTGTATTCGAGAATCGAGGAGGTCGGGTTAGCGCCGCGAGGGCTTTCCCAGGTCGCTCTCCCTCTCCATACTGCCGGGCCCGATAGTACTTCCCCCTGAATTTGCACTCTCTCTCCGCAGTGTCTTGATACTTAGTCACTATGTCTCTTATCTTAGCCTGCAAGTCTGGGGAGGGAGGGAGCTGCATCTGGGCATCTAGATGCTTGAGATCTTTCTCTAGTTTGTTGAGAGTGGTCAGGATGTCTTTTAAAATCCCCCCTTTGGCGATGCATATCCCCCGGATGGTAACTTTGAATGCCTCCCACACCGTTGCGTATTGTGGCACCGATTGTACGTTTCGGGGAAGAAGTCTTCTATTTCACTTTCTAGCTCAGCTTTGAAGACCCGGTCTAATAGTGCATGCTTGGGTATGACCTGGCAAGACCTGTATGGGGAGCCTACACAAGGGGGAGTAAGAGTAATTAGGACGGGCGAGTGGTCTGAGTAGGTACGCGGTAAGTGTATAGCTTGGGTAAGCCAGGAAGTCAGGCCCCTGGACAGGATCCACCCATCTATTCGAGACCATGAGGAGTGGACTGTGGAGCAGCAGGTGCCCTCTCTGTCGTCGGGGTGGAGGCAGCGCCAAGCATCAATTAGCCCATGATCTGCAACGATGTCTTTAAGGCAGCGCTGGGTATTGGAATAGTGATGTGGTTGTGGGTGTGATCTGTCCATGGGCGGATCTAGTGTAACAAAGTCTCCCCCCCCCCCCCAAACCACATGCACTGAGCCGATATCGAGGATTCTCCCCCAGAGAATGTGAAAGAATTCAGGGTTGTCGATATTGGGGCCGTAGCAGCTGATGAACATTATGGAGTGGGATGCCAGTCGTCCCCATAAGATACAGTAGCGTCCCGATGGGTCTGCGTAGGAGCCTATAGCTGTGTATGGGAGAGTGTGTCTGATCAGTATTGTGGTGCCTCATGCATACGTAGAGTACGAGGAGAAGCTGCGATGTGTTGCCCATCGGGCTGCGAATGAGGGCGAGGAGTCAGGGCCGAGATGGGTTTCTTGCAACATGGCACAGTGTACATTATGTCTGGCTAGGTATGCTAAGATATGGCTGCGCTTGCGGGGGTTCCCCAGGCCGCGCACATTCCATGTCAGGAGATTGTAGTTAGGGGGGCTGGGCTGGTTTATCTCGGATGAGTAGGTCTCGCTGGCCGATGGAGATCCAACACGTATCTCGTGTTTGGGCTACGTAAATGTGGCTGTCTCGGTTATGGCATGCGGTGGCTTGTGAGCAAAGTCCCCCCTCCCCCCCTCCCACATCAGCAGCCCAATCCTGCTGTGGCGCATGATCCCCCCACCCCTCCCTTCAAACCCCAATTCAATGTTCCCAACAGGGGAACAAGTAAGAACCTCTGTAACGTCAGAGTGCCAAACCATTATAGGGGTGTCCTATTGGGTGTAGGCTAAAGGGCGACACAGGGCCTCCTCGGTGGTACGAGGGTGCTCAGGTACAAATATAACGTCTCGTATGGCAAAATGTTCCAGCGCTGTAGCGTGGGATCGTTCTTGCACGCTTCATGGTCAGTGTGAAGGGATGTTGTTGCGTCGCTTCAGTTGTGCTGGTGTCAGGAGAGGATGCAAAGGCCTGCGATGTCCGCCGCAGAACGCTGCGGGCTGTGTACAGATGGGCGTTAGTGCTCCAATCATTCTATGTCTGATAGGTCAGTAGCGGCGGTGCGTGAAGCTCCAGGTGACGTTTGGCCGGAGGATCTCTTGGGCAAGGATTTCAGGAAGTCATTGACATGTTGAGGATGATTGAAAATTTTTTGTTTGTCTTGGTAGGTAACTCTTAAGCATGCTGGAAATAGCATGGCATATGCTATGTTTGCCTGTTGAAGTTTCTTCTTGACGGGTAGAAACTTTTTGCGAGCCTCCTAGACAGCTATGGTGAAGTCCGGGTATATGGTTATTGTTGTGCTTCTCGAAGGATAGCGGCTGCTTCTCCCTTGCCAGACGCAGAGCAACATCACGGTCGCGATAGTTCAATATCCTCGCGACTATCGGCCACGGTGGGGCTCCTGAGGGAGGTAGGGTGGCTAGTGCTCTATGCGCCCGTTCTACAACCAGCATCGCGGAAAAGGCCTCTCTACCAAATAGCGTGGTAAGTAGGCGCTCGACAAACTCCTCCATCTTGCCCGTGTTGGTGGATTCTGATATGCCAAGAATTCGGAGGTTGTTTCTTCGCGAACTAGATTCTAGGTCTTCGTTCTTGGCGGCGATTACTTTGAGGACTTTTTCCATATTTAACAGTTTCTCTGTATTTTCGGTAGAGGTATCTTCCAGCTCAGAGATACGTTGTTCGGTGTCTTTAATCCGCTCCTCGTGCTGATCAAGCTTGTGCGTAACATTATCAAGGCGTGTACACATGGAGTCCATCTTGGCCTCTATGGAGGTTAGGCTGGATTTCAGGCTGGATGTCATGGTGAGGAGGAGATCTTTCAGGTCCTCTGTGGATGTTGGCGCTCCGGTAATGGGGGCGTCGGCCGCGTCATCCTCAGGATCATTCTGCGTTCTGGATGATTTGCAGGCTTCGAATGGTATTTTTGTTTGTTTCCCGTCCGCCTTCCCCATGATGTTTTCTTTGTGTGGATTATCGCCGCGAGTGCCAGCGGTGGCGTCCAAGGGTTGAGGGTTGGTTGCTTAAGGGCGGGAGCCCAGGTACGTCGCCGCGAGGTGATGGCGTGGGTGGTAGTGTTGCCTGGGTGCAGCAAGTAGAGATCAGCAGGCCTCGTCGAAGCAGGGTGGTAAGGTCGGTCTGTGTGCAGTTGTGGGGGCAACAGCCTTTGATGTCGAGGTGCACGGTCAGTGCAGCCGCAGTTCAGTTAAGGAGGATAGCTCGTGGTTCCAGCGGCAGTGGTCGAGGGAGAGATGCAGGTTATGCAGGCCGCAGAGGCCTAGTGTGTGGTCTGCTTACGTTCCCCGACTTCTCTGGAGGCACCGTGAGGGATATGTCAGGGCGAGGTGCAGACAGTGAGGAGGTCCGAGGTGGCGGCTGCAGTGGTGCACACGTCCGGCCCCGCAGGCAGGTGCAGCTCGGTCGGTCTAGGGGGTAGGATAACTACTTGGCCGTTTATCTCCTTGCAGGGTGTACACCGCTGATCTAAGGAGCGTGCAACGGTGAGTGCAGCACCAGGGTGATGACTTGGTAAGTGAGAGTGTCCCATAAGTGTCTGAGGGAGTCTGTTCCACCTTCCTGGGGATGCCCGTGGCGGTGGGCACAGTAGGCAGCACAAGAACTGTTAAGGCGCTTTGTGAGTAGTTGTAACGCAGATCGGGGCTGGCCTCGTGCAGGAATCGGGAACGTGGGTGGGGGGGCCGAAGCACTGCGAGCCGCCTCCTAGCTTGAAGCTTGGCCATAGTCCTCTGTTATGCGGGCCGCTTGCCGGTAAAGTAATTGGGGTGAACTCGGCGTGGCACCTCTGCGGCGGACCCAGGGGGAGGCGAGAGGGAGAGGAGGCGGGTGCGCCGTAGTCTCCTGGCACAGCTTTGCGGCACGGGGTGACCCCCACTCACTGGGCAGTTGCGCTGCTCCTGCAGCGGACGTGGAGGCACCTGCCAGAGGCCATATGTCCCACAGCAGCAGGGGGTAAGCAGCAATGTCCCGAGGGCTCGCGGGCCTCGCTGGTTCGCCTTATCTCGGTGCTCCGTGCGGCTGGCTTGGGGCTGGTATGAAGCGAAGAGCTCTCCCGACCTCGCCCACAGTTGTGCTACGTTCCGGTGTCGCTCTGCTGGTTGTAAAGGATGCGGTTACCGTTGCTACGGTCGTGGCCGTTAGAGGTTGCGCGTGGCTGCCATTTTGGGAGAGCGGCATCGCCGGTCACGGAGAAGTTTTACTCAGTGCCCAGACCAGTTTAAGCGTCGTCACCAGCCTAAAAATGTAGCGGAGGCGTTCCGGTCCCACTGTGGCGTTTTTTGAAGTCACTGGTGCGGCATACGAGGAGGATAATTATGATTATGGGTCCCGAGGTGCAAGAGCCTCACGCAAGTGCGGCCATCTTGCTTGTGCGCCCTCTAGCGCCCCAAGGATAGCCAATTCTTAATGTGACAACACCAAGGGATTTTATCTGTGCATGAGCCTTCAATCAACCCTCAGAGCCATTCCCTATATGGCTCTAGTTCATCTGTTGACCATACTCTTGTCCAAAACTGGATAGACCTCAATGCAGCAATATCAGCAATAGATCATACATTTAAATCCATAAGAATTGGAAGTGTAGGGGTACTTTATAAATGCATTTTCAGTCTTTTCCAAAGACACTACTAAAGATTCCCCAGAGTGTCCAAATTGCAATGCCCCCAAATTTCAGCCCCATAAACGGCTGCCCCACAGACTTGACTAGAAATCGGGAAGGAGGATGCCCTATTTAAAACAACATGCTGGAACGATCATAATGTTTGCAGAGTCATGGTACTCTTCTTCAACTGGACTATCCGTCAATAGGAGTCCGCCAGTCAGACACCCAAGTAATCAAACTCAGGCACCCTCTCCAGGACCTCCCCATCTAATAGTATAGATCGTTTTGTCTTGTTCTTGCTATCATCAAACACCATGTACTTCGTTTTGGATTTGTTGAGTTCCAACACATATACTTTGCAATATGACAAAAACCTCTCCACAAGAATGAATCGACCTGAGGAGGTTTTGGATAACAACAAAGTGTCATCTGCAAATATTAGACACAGTATTTTCCTATGTCCTATCTTGGGGGAGAAATTATCACAATTGAGCATGAATGGTAAGCACTCATTAATATATAGAAGGAAAAGAGACGGAGCCAGTACGCACCCTTGGCGCACACCTCTCTGTATCGGTTATTGCCTCAAAGAGTTTGCCACCTGGGCCCCACCAAACTGTGGAGATGTTACCAGAATACAACTCCTGTATTAGAGTCAACAGGCCTCTTGGTACCCCTATCCTTGACAAGGTCTCTCATAATTTTGTCCTAGGAACAAGATCAAATGCGGAGCGTAGATCCACAAAGAGGACAAACAGTCTCCCAGTCTCCAGGTCTACTGTCCTCCACTTGATCGCTACGAAGCATAAGATTTGTTCGACTGTGCCTATTTTCTCCCTGAATTCCACCTGTAGATGAGATATAACATTTGTTTCCGTGATCCAGTCCCATAGTCTGATAAGTATTTGAAAACGAAACACTTTCTGCATATTATCTATCAGACTTATCGGTCTGTAATTACTTGGGGAGGCTCTATCTCCTTTCTTATGAATAGGAATAATTATTGCTCATTTCCAGGAGCTTGGGATCTCGCCTCCTGCCAGCAAGGCATTAGACAATGAGTTTATATATGACCACAGATCCAAGGTTCAGGTCTATAAAGATCCATGGGGATTTTGTCTAGTGCAGGGACTTTCCCAGGTTTCGGTGCTAATATAGCAGCTATAGTTTTTTTGAGAGCGAAATCATTTTGCCCCTCATCCCTTCCCTCAATGGAAAATAATGCTGAGTTAGCTGCTATTTCCATTGGTGGAATTTCTGGCTTATAAAGTTCATCAAAGTGAGGGACCCACTTCTCATGGGGGTTATGGCAATCAGGTATAGATTGATCACTGTGCCCATTTTGGAATACTAACTGTCAAAAGCACTTGCTGTCCTTGTCTCTCAATGCCGCTCCACTTATCACATTTTGAGGGCACCCTCATCATTGGTCACTGTGAGAGGATTTGCTCAGCCCTTCAGGAGGATCACTGAGCCAGGTATTTTCCCTACCGCCATTTATAAGGGGCACAGGCTTGATGGCCAACTATTTATATGGCTCAGTGGTACCAGGATACATAGGATTAATTGGAAACAGTTAATGATAAGGAAGCTGCGTGTAGAATATACACCAATCAGAAAGAATATTACAGCAGGTAAGTAAGGTATTCTGTAGAATGTTGAAGGGTAACTGGAGCAGGGAGCATGATAAGAGAGTGGCGGTTATGTTATACAGTACAACAATAGCAGAATGGGATAAAAATAATAAGGAAGGAGTCAACATTAGTAGGTAATTACCAAAGGGAGGATACCCTTTTTAATGTAAAAAAAGCACCGTCTCCACATAGTGGTGTAATGAGAAGCAAACCAGTACCAAAGGATCAGCTGGGTTTGATTAACTGAAGGGGAAGTTCTGTTTCTAGTACTGTGTTTCGCATGTCCCTTTAGTTTCCAGTCAAGCGTGTGTTACAACTTCAACCCTACATGTAGGCGGACAGAGCCAAAGGTGAAATCAAAAGTAGAACATATTGTCGGGTACGGTGGCATGCCCAGTCAGGGGCTGGCGCCCTCTGAGAAACTGAACTTGTCCCATACAATGGATATGTGAGGGATTTAAATATTTGGGGATATTTACTACTTTGGACTCTACGGAGTTTATCCGCCAGAATGTGGAGCAAATATTTGAGGAATATAAGACAGACATGGAACATTGAAGAACGTTACCACTTACACTGATGGGAATGACAGCATTGTATAAATTGATCATACTGCCCACATTTGTATATACTGTATATGCTGCAAAGAACAAGTTACTTACCTTCGGTAACGCATTATCTGGTAGAGACAATATCTAGCTGCAGATTCCTCACCTTAAAATTTCCCAGGCGTCAGGCTGGATCCGGAAATGTTTGCGTGAGCAGTACCCCTTGCACGTGGCGTCGGGTAGCTCCATTTGACTCCGTGTGATGTCGTCGGCATCGTTGATGTCGGTTATGACATCGCGGTCACCTATATAGCTGCCACTCAGGCACACAGATATCAGTACGTTTCACTTTTCCATACCAGGAGCGCAGAGCTATGAAATGACTGACGTAAGTGTGTGCCAAAACTAGGGCTCTGAAAAAGGGAGTAACCCTAGCCCTAATGAATAAGTCAGCAGAGCGGGAAGGCATGGGTGGGCCTGTAAGGAATCTGCAGCTAGATATTGTCTCTACCAGATAATGCGTTACCGAAGGCAAGTAATCTGTTCATCTGATAGAGACTTCCAGCTGCAGATTCCTTACCATAGAATAGATATCCAAGCCATACCATCCTCGCGGTGGGCTGTGGACAAATTCCTCACACTAGAAAGTCCAGCAGGACCGAACGGGCGAAATACCTGTCCCTGGGACCTGACTGTCCAGGCAGTAATGCTTGGCAAACGTGTGCAGAGATGCCCACATTGCTGCCTGACAGATGTGCAGGACTGGGACACCTCGAGCCAAGGCCATGGTCGCAGCCTTTCCCCTGGTAGAATGGGCTCTTAATCCCTCAAGGGGCTGCCTCTTAGCCAAAGCGTAGCAGATCTTTATGCAGAGAATGACCCAGTGAGAAATGGTCCTTTTCTGCACTGCCCGACCTTTCTTCGCTCCCACGTAACCCACAAAGAATTGGTCGTCCGCCCAGAACTCTTTTGTGCGGTCAAGGTAGAACGAAAACGCTCTTTTTGGGTCCAGAAGCTGGAGACACTCCTCTTCGTTAGAGGGATGCGGGGAGCAAAAAAGGTGGGCAGCGTGACAGATTGACCCAGATGGAATGGAGTCACCACCTTTGGAAGAAATGAAGCACGGGTGCGAAGCACCACTTGATCTATGAAGGTCATCATGATAATGCCTGCAATTCACGCACCCTCCGGGCAGATGTTATTGCCACTAGAAAGGCTGTCTTGATTGTAAGCAGCCGGAGGGGACAATCATGCAATTGCTCGAAAAGAGGTCCCACTGAGGCATGACAAAGGGCGTGGGTGGAAACAAGCAACCCAGCCCTTTAAATCTCCAATTGTAATAGGTTCTTGAAACAGTGAAGGTTGGACTGGCAGCCGCAAAAGCAGAAAAATAACCCTTAAGAGTACCCAAAGCAGAGCCCTGCTGGGCAAGGGTAAGAATGAACAGAAGAACAGTAGATAGAGAAGCAGAAAGAGGGTCAATAGACCTTTCTGTACAGTATGATACAAATGTTTGCCAATGGCAGGCATATACTGTAACGGCAGGCGTATACCGTCATTTTGGCGGCCAGGCGGCCCTCCACTAAAACGTTGCATACTTTCGGAGGAAGGTCAAAGGCTATCAACTGCTGCCGCTCAATCTCCATGCATGGAGGCTAAAGTTGGCAGGTTTAGGTGGAGAACCCTCCACTGCTGCAGCGACAGAAGATCCTTCCGAAGGGGCAGCCTGATTGGAGGATCGATACTCATTTTCAGAAGCTCTGGATACCAGACTCTCCTTGCCCAGTCCGGAGCCACAAGAATGACTTGGGCCCGGTCACTCTTGATCTTCTTCAGAACCCTGGGCAGAAGCGGTATGGGTAGAAAGGCGTACAACAGGCCTGAGCTCCACTCATGACTAAAAGCGTTGCAAACCTATAGGCATCTTAGAAACGCCAGCATGCAAAACAGCTGACATGTGCGTTCTCTTCGGAGGCGAACAGATATAACCAAGGTTTTCCCCACTGCTGAAAGAGACCTTGTGCCACCTCCAACTGGAGACAGCCGTCGATGCCTAGCAGATTACGAATGGCGAGTTCATCTGCCCTGGCATTCAGAGAACCTGCCAGGTGTTGTACCACCCTGCTGTTCCATCCATGTCAGAGATGCAGGGCCTCTTGACAAAGGGTTGACGACTCCACACCGCCGTTTGTTGCAGAACCACATAGCGGTGGTGTTGTCCGTGAACACCTGCACCAACTTTCCATTGACAGAGGGAAGAAATGCTTTCAATGCTAATCGGATCACTCGAAGCTACAACCAATTGACGTGGAGCCTGACTCCGCCGGAGACCAGTGTCCCCTGATCTCCACCTCTCCCAGATGGCCTCTCCATTCCAGGAGTGACGCATCTGTCACCACTGTGTGATCTGGCTGGGGAAGTGAGAGGGGTCTGCCTTTGACCCAATTGTGGTTAGTCAACCACCACTGCAGGTCTCTTGCAGTTCCTGCCGAGATCTGGACCATGTTGGTGAGATTTCCTTGATGCTGTGCCTGCTGGAACTTCAGGTCCCACTGCAGAGCCAGCATACGCCACCTGGCATGCCTTACAAACAGCATGCAGGAGGTCATGAGGCCCAACAGCCTCAGAGTCAGTCTCACCGAAATACAGGACAGAGGCTGATACATCAGAATCATTACCTGAATATCCTGGACTCGCCGCTCGGGAGAATAAGCCCGAAACTGCACTTTGTCCAGAACAGCTCAAATGAAAGGGAGCGTCTGAGAAGGAGTCAGGTGTGACATCGGTACGTTTATAGAGAACCCCAGCAAATGCAGGAGGTCCACCATAGTCTGAAGGTGGGAGACGACAGCCGGGGGCGTGGACGCTTCAACAGCCATTTGACGAGGTAGGGGAAGACTGAAACCCCTAATCTGCGCAGATGAGCTGCAACTACCGCCATCACCTTGGTGAACACCCGAGGGGCACTCGTAAGGCTGAAGGGGAGCACGTTAAACTGAAAGTGCTCATGGCCTACCTTGAACTGTAGGTGTCTGTGGGCCTGCAGGATGGGGATGTGAAAATGCGCATCCTGCAGGTCCAACACTACCAACCAGTCTTCTTGGTCTAGGACAGACAAGACCTGAGCTAAAGTAAGCATGTTTAGCTTCTCCCTCTTGAGGAAGAGATTGACGGTCTGAAGATCTAAAATGGGCTGTAACCCTTTCTTCTTCTTCGAAATCAGAAAGTAGCGAGAATAACAGCCACTGCCTACTTCTAAAACCGGACCCTCTCTTTAGCCCCCTTGGCCTGGAGAGCTGTAACTTCCTCTTGGAGTAACTTTAAATGATCCTCCGTTAGCCGATCTTGAAATGGTGGAATAGGAGGAGGAAAAGAAAGGAAAGGTAGAGAATAGCCCTCCTGAATGATCTGCAAGACCCAAATACATGCATGGCCTCATAGAACTCTTTAATTTGAGCGTGGGTCGCTCCAGCTCCCATAAAGAGAGGGAGGCGTGAAGTCAACCCTGGCTCCGGGTCCACAGAACCGTGCCTAGAGCATCGGTGCTCCTTACCTCGTTCGTCAACAGACAGTTGAGGTGAAGACTAAGTCCGCTTGAACTTCTTCTTGTGCCTCTTCCACGAGTATCCCGAGGACCTCGAGTGGGAGGAAGAGGACTTTGGGCTCCAGGAGCGGTCCCACAACCTCCGCTTCTTCGATCGGAACTGGGATCTCTGCTGAGTCTCGCTGGATGGTGTTGACTGCCTAGCCGCAAGGAGATTCATAGCCTGCTCCCGCACGGCCTTCGACGCCATGGCCCAACAGTACGAGCACGACTTCGAGTTATGGTCGCTCTCGAGACACCAAAGGCAGACAAGGTGGGGATCGTTAACCGACACAGTGTGGTGACAAGCGCCACATGGTATAAATCCTGTCTTCCTCGAAGACATCCCTCGACGCATGATGGAAAAAACTTATGAAGTCGACAAAAAGTCGAAAAAAGGCCTGACAAAAAGCGACAGTGGGGGTAGCTCTTCCCAGTTCGACGCTTAACTGTTGCGGAAAGAAAAGAACTGACGTCCACGCGCCTAGGTGGCGCCTTTATAGGTGACTGCGATGTCATAACCGAAGTCAACTATGCCGATGACGTCACGCAGAGCCGAATGGAGCCACCCGATGGCACGCGCAAGGGATACTGCTCATGCAAAAGTTTCGGGATTCAGCCTGACGCCTGGGAAATTCTAAGTTAAAGAATCTGCAGCTAGAAGTCTTTATCAGATACACCCCTTACGAGATACTGGACAGCTTTTTTCACTTGGTAAATGCTGTGACTAGGTCGCGGATATGGGACAGGGACCCTGGAGACCTGCATTGTTTACTCTACCCTCATTGTAAAGGTCTCTTGCTATAGTCCTCTCCAATGTGAATCTACATTTTCGGGCCGCACATTTAGTAGTGGTGATTGAGTGGGATAGCTCTGTGTTAGCTGATAGAAGGGCAATGCCCACATGTGGCCAGAGGGAGTTGTACAGTTTAGGAAAAACAAAGGTTACACACCCCGACAAGGACAGTTCAAAATATCTGAAAGCAAGCTAAATCGATATGTTGATGGAAAGTAAAATCACTTCAGAGACTCCACTACGGGATCCCAGGATACTGGCAGATGTGATGTGAGGGATTTCAAAAGTGGGACCTTGTGGGTATGTAGATCCAAAGTGGGCGATATTTGGTATGAGGGAGACATGTTAACATTTGACAAGCTTAGGCATCACTAAAGTATTGGGAATCTACCATTTCATAAATATATTCAGGTATGCCATGCACTAACCAAATATTCCGCCCTAATGCAGGACATCCCTGGGGAATCACCGCACAAATACAGATTACTGGTGGCCCCTCTAAATAGACATGCAATATCACAAATATATAGGACATTGCTTTGCAACTGCTAACTAGACAAGCATACAAATAAATGCAAGCATGACTTGGGTGCCATGGAGGACACAGAATGGGGGGGAAGCCTGTAGATACCCACGTGAGATCGCAATATGAATAGTCTTTCAGCTGATGCAACTTAAAAAGTTGTTTGAGTGTATAGAATGTGCAGTATTTTAAGATGGTTAAAACCGTGTCAGATTGTTATCTTCGAGGATGTGAACAACAAGGCACTTTATTACATACAATATGGGAATGCCAAAATTACACCATTTTTGGTCAGAGATACAGTGTCAAGAGCTGTTGCTCTGCAGTGGGAGTTGACCTGACAGATGGTGGGGCAGATTTACTAGAAACTGACGCAGCTCTGCGTTATAGCAGAGATCCGTCAGTTTACTTGCGTCACTCAAAAAAACCCTTGTGCCACCATGGATGCGTCGCATTTACAATGCGGCACACCATGGCGCAAGGAATGACAAATGCGTCACTCATCTGTTGGCGTAAAGGTAACGCATTGCTGGAATCGTGTCGCAAGCACAACGCAACTCCAGCAATGCCTATTCCTATTGTGCTGCGTCACTCCTTACGCCTGCTTCAAGCAGGCGTAAGGTTTTGACACAGTGGCATCATAGAAGTGGCGCAGTGAAATCTTGTAGATTTCACTGCGTCACTTTTACGAGGCTTTCTTGCGTCGGAACGCCCACCCTGCATACATTGTACCTGACGCAGGTATAATGTGGCGCAGGGCTTTACAACGGGACGCATCTCCCTAGATGCGTCAAGTTGTAAATGTGCGCAATGTGGCGCATTGTTTACGCTGCCGCTGCATCACAAAAGTGACGCAAGGGCGACGTAAAAGTGTCGCAAGGGGTTTGTAAATCTGCCCCGGTGTGCCTAGGGATCTGGGATGACTAAACATATCAAGATACACCTTGCTGTTTTGTACTACAGCTCTGATAGTGGCTATGTGTGGTCATTATACTCTGGGGGAGTAAGGAAGTACCCCCCTGCAGTACAATGGAGGCATAATATGGACAGGTTTTGAAAAGTAAGATTGTGTCCACAGAAGTTCACAAAGCTATGGGTCCCTGGATAGAATTATGGGAACGGAATTAGCTGTGCACCGTAGGAGTGGTATGGTCAGGGATACGAGTGGAAGGTGCCGATCGCCTTGTCTAGAGTACTTTTCGAAGAGAGGGAATAAGGAGGTTGACCTGGAAGAAGGGGAGAGAAGTGTCAACAATCTTGTCCATCAAAAAGACGCAAGACTCACCGCACACCTCAATGACTATTGCACCTGAAATATTGAATTTATTAACTGTTCGATTAATTAAAATCATTACAGTAAAGAAAAAAATAAATAAATATGTAGCCATGATGTTCTGAGACGATGTTGGTTCATTACTGAATCTATGTTAATATGTGATGATAAATAATAAAGTTTGTAAAAAAAACAACAACAGTAGAACATATTCTCATCTAGGGGTGCTTTAGTAACACAGTGTATTTTCTTTCAGTCTTTACCATACTCCACTCAAGTAAAGGTAAACTAATTATAAAGATATTGTTCGGTTTATTAATCTTTTAACAGTACACTTTCTTTATATGGTACGTGTGCTTCTTTCTTTTACAGCCGTTTATCCTACCTCAAACCTTGGCGCTGAAGAATCATTATGAAGAAAGCATGCAGTACTGTCTAGACTGAAGCTGTGACGAAAAAGAAAATATAACAATAAAATGTCTAACCACATGAAGCAAGGAACCAGGTTTCATTTTTACTCAATCCTGTACTTGGCCAGTGTGCACCTTGCCTCTCTGCCGTCTGATGTTCTGTCCAGATCACCTTCATCCAACTGGTCAAGACCGAGGGAGGCGCTCTCGGCTCTGCCCCAGTCTACCTTCGCTTGGTCTGCTCTCGCCGGGTGCTCGCTACAGTCCGGTGACGCCATCGTGTGGGCAGCGCGATGGAGCAAGTGCAGTCACATGCTGTTCTGGGCAAAAAAAAAGCGCAGGCCCACAGGTACAACTAGGGTGAACAACTGGCATGGGTGCAAATTCAGGACGGTGAGTGTAAAAATTCAGGACAAAGGGGCAAAATTCAGGACAAAAATTCAGGACAGGAGGTCGAACTTCAGGACAAAACTTCGGGACAAAAGGTACGCTTTACAGACACATCAGAGGAGGTCGCGCAATAGAATATAATTAAGCCCATCCATATCCAAACATATTCAATCATTTACAAACCTATCCATCATGTATCCTTCCATCCATCATTTCACTCATCCATCCCTCCATCCACCCTTTCACTCATCCATTATCCATCCATCTATCCACCCTTTCACCCTATCCATCGGTACACTCATCCATCCACTCTTCCACCCATCCATCCATTCACTCATCCATCCAGCCTTTTAGCCTTTCACCCATCCACCTTTCACTTACTCATCCATCCACCTAGTCACTCATCCTTCCACCCATTCACCCTTTGTCATCCATCCTCCCTTTCTCTCTCCATCGACCCTTTCACTTAGCCATCCTTCCTTCCTTCCACTCATGAATCCATCCATTGACCCTATCACTCATCCATCCACCCTTTCACTCCTTCACTCATCTAGCCATCCTTTTGCCCATCTACCCTCCCTTTCACTCACTCACTCATCCTTACATCCACCCTTTCACTCATCCGTCCATCCATTCACCCTTTCACTTATCAATTCATCAATCCATCCATTATTTCACTCATCCATCCACCCATTCACTTGCCCATCCTCCACCCTTTCACTCATCCATCCATCCTTTCACTCATCCATCCACCCACCTGTCCACTCATACATCCATCTTTTTACCTTTTCTCTCATCCATCTTTCCACTCACTCATCCATCCATTCTTTCTCTCATTATCCATCCATTCACCCTTTCATTCATCCATTCACTCTTTCACGAATCTATCCAGCCATCCACCCATCCCTTCACTTACTCACTCACCCACCTTTTCATATTAATTATGAGCTGAGCCTTTGTCTGCAGAGTTGCAGACAGAAGAGGTGTCCATCAAGCATTTCACCCTTGCTGTAGTTCCTAAAGCAAGGGGTGGGGCGAGGGAGGGCTCACTATGCCCCTGCACATAGGCAATCTGAGTCATGCATGATGCACAGTGCCAGGCCATGAAGTGACTGAGACATGGTGTTGTTTCCAGGGCTTTAAGTGGGATGAAAAAACTGGGGGGTCTCTCCAAAAGGGGTGTTTGATGTAATTAAGGGCGTGGCTTAAAACACCCAAGCTAAAAATCTGTGCTTAGTATAGTGTACCACCTGACTGGTATTTTGCCTCTTCTGTCATTGTATCCAGATATATAACAACAAGTAACGTTACACCTGCAACAAGCCAGAAATATTGGCTTTGTCAATGGTTGTTAGTTGCATAAAATAAAAAAAGTAGCAATCATGGCTTCCTTGAATACAATATTGAAAATGCATCAGTTCTAAAATGGCGAGACTGTGAAAGAACTCTAGCCCCTTCTTTTTAACTTCTTTCACCAGCTTCTTTTCTTGAACTGGATTCTCATGTAGCAGCATTTGCGTTTTTGCACATTTCTTCTGTCTGACAGAATGCCCTGCCCTAGACAGAGGCTGGAGGAGGCCCACCACATGCTTTACCAGCCCAGACTGGCCCATTGTCATTCTGTAGGACCCGGACCCCCCAGGTTGGCTCCCGGCCCCGCCCCCATCCAAACCCACAAATCAATACTTGACGACCAAAGCTGTGGGTAAAAGAGGCCATGTTTATTACAAACCAACACACAAACATGACAATATATAATTAATACAATTCGATACAATATGGATTTATCAAATTCAATCGTTAAGCAATATGTACATTTAAGTTGATCATAAAATCATAATCCATCAGCAAGTCTGACAGAACCAAATTTATATACCAGAAGAATGTTGTCTATTGCTCCAGCACTAAGGGGCCTTCTGGCTCGCGTCCCCCAACCAACTGAGAGCCACGCAAGGCGCAACCCACCTGCGTCCTTGAGAGGTGAGCCCCTGCCATCTGGTCCTTGTCCGCCACCTGAGGGGCCCACCCCTCCACCACCAGGCTGCCCATCGGGGCTCGTAGGGAATAACCAGGGGCGGATGCCCCATGCCCTAGTTTGTAAACTGGCGCCCTTGCCCCCAGCCGGTGTCTCCATTCTCTCTGGGGTGAGCTTACCGTATCACCCCCTCAGTGCTGGCCTAGGGAGTATGCAGGAGGACTCCCCTTACCAATGTAAGGCAATTTATGTGGCCTCCTTACCGCCACTCTCTATTCAACTTCCAACACCTTTCCAAGCTCTACCTCTAGGGATGGGTGGGTGGGAGATTCACGGAGACCCCTGCATTACGGGGTCGGCGCCGTAAGGAAGAGAGGGCGAGGACCAGGGCAAGTTGCCCTAAATAGGCCCACGCCCACTCCTCCCCCTCGCTGTTGCCTGCTCTGGCCGGAAGGGACGTCACGGCGTTGCCCCGGAAGTGATTCACGCTTACGCCCAATCCTTTGCAGAAGAACCACGAGGGCGTGGCCGGGTTCCCGGGGGCCGCGTCCTAATGGCGCGCTTCCTTACATTCCGCGCTTTTCCATAGGACCCGGACCCCCAGGTTGGCTCCCGGCCCCGCCCCCATCCAAACCCACAAATCAATACTTGACGACCAAAGCTGTGGGTAAAAGAGGCCATGTTTATTACAAACCAACACACAAACATGACAATATATAATTAATACAATTCGATACAATATGGATTTATCAAATTCAATCGTTAAGCAATATGTACATTTAAGTTGATCATAAAATCATAATCCATCAGCAAGTCTGACAGAACCAAATTTATATACCAGAAGAATGTTGTCTATTGCTCCAGCACTAAGGGGCCTTCTGGCTCGCGTCCCCCAACCAACTGAGAGCCACGCAAGGCGCAACCCACCTGCGTCCTTGAGAGGTGAGCCCCTGCCATCTGGTCCTTGTCCGCCACCTGAGGGGCCCACCCCTCCACCACCAGGCTGCCCATCGGGGCTCGTAGGGAATAACCAGGGGCGGATGCCCCATGCCCTAGTTTGTAAACTGGCGCCCTTGCCCCCAGCCGGTGTCTCCATTCTCTCTGGGGTGAGCTTACCGTATCACCCCCTCAGTGCTGGCCTAGGGAGTATGCAGGAGGACTCCCTTACCAATGTAAGGCAATTTATGTGGCCTCCTTACCGCCACAAGGGCGACCAGGGCAAACCGCCCTTCGCCCTCCCCACCACAAGGCCACCCTTCCTATCAATCTTCGGGCTCGGAGCCATGTCGAATTCAAATGCACGGGTTCCTCATTCTGGTTACCTCTGTAATGCAGGATAGTCCTGGCCCCCAATTCCGCCATGGCACTATGACACCATGCTATTTTGTAACGTCAAACTCAACTGGGCGAATCCGGACCACCGAGCCTCCCTTGCGGCCCTGTGTCCCAGCCCAAACATATTACTTCCTAAACGTCCGATAACCAACTCTGGGAACTGCAGTCCCCCATGGTACAAAGAGTCTTCCACCAACTGGCACATGTATATGATCATAAGGCCCCCAACGTCAATCAAACAAATGGGGGACAATCTCAACGCCCACCAGCTTCATCTCATGCCCCTGTTAAGTGGCCCATCGCACGAGCAAATGACCAAGCACCGTTTTATTTCTTATTCCCTAAGAGGGAATTGCTCTCATCCCCTAAACTTGGCGAAGCAACACATCACCGCCCCTTGGGCTCTTGCGCAAGACACCACCCCGCTTTGTGCCCATGATCGCTGCCAGTTGCACTTTAGGCATGACCTCGGAGTGCGTCCATAGCGAGGCCCCTACCACTGCGATAGGGCCGGACTCCAAAACCACCAAAGAGATGTTGAGAACCTAGCCATCAGAGCCACTGCCTGCCAAAGAGGCCTGATGGCCCCCTTGATTCCGCCAATGCTACAGGCGCAGCTGAACCAGCTAAGCCTCATCTTCTACTGACATTGTCGCTTAGCACCAGAACAGTAATTACTTAGGTGCAGCTGAGAGTGCCCCCAGCGTCAGCAACCCACCCCCGACCAGTACGCTCCGCATGTTCAAGTGGGACCCCACCTCTTGGACGGATGAACGGTGCCCCCACTGTGAAACATCAAGGGTCGGTGCCAACTACCTGCGTGCACCATCGCCGGGCGCCCTGTACTGTCTAGCAGCCACCCATCTCCCTCCTTGGCTGAAAAATGACAAACGATTTGATGGCCGGGCTATGACCGGGTGTATTAAGTGCCCTGTTAAACTAGAAGGAAGGATTTCTAGCCCAGCCACGGGAATTCACTCAAGCAATGAGCCCATGAAAGATCAGATCCTGTGGTAAGCCGGGATAAGCACAGACGCATACCGGACACAGACGGGATGGGGCTAATTAGAAGGAGTTAAAAGATGTTTAGATGGGCGAAGACGAGACCCTTTAATCCAGCCCTCAATATCCGAAGACAGGGTACACGACCGACTGGTATTCAGAAAGCCAAATTAAAAACAAAAATTGGAGTCTAGCAACCAAGACCTGCTGCCAAGGAAGCACTGTCCTATGAAATTCAGCTAACTGTCCCTAGGCCTTGGAGCACCCGGCGGCCCCCGTGAACAAGGGGGGGGCTTGAAATACAAGCACAAAGCACTGATCATGTTCACTGCCCGCATGCATGCCTGCGTAAGATCCCCAACACACACCTAGCACATGAACGCTCCCCAATGGAAGGCGTAATGCCGCAGATAGGTCAGGGACCCAGGATTGAAAATGGGCAGAGAGCCCCCAAGGCAGGAGCTACCTCTGCTTCCCACAAGGCTCCACTGACGCCGTAGTACATGTCCAGAATGACCACCTTACCCCATTGGGCTCTTTCATCTATGTTCCCTCCAAGCCAGTACAAATCCCTCCCCAAGAGTAGCGCACACCAGAGGATAGATCTCCTTCCCTTTACTACACAATTAGTAGCCCGAGCAAAGGGGGTCACTCCCCCGCATGCCTCATTTCTCAGCACTGTCCAGAGGCGTGATCCCAGGCCCACACTAATGTATGTATCGCATGAACCCTGGGGGTGAAACCTAGAACCCCTGCAAACCGTCACCGCTCCCCGCACTGAGCATCATGCTGATCGCCCCTTTAGACGTCACTGTCCCCTGCTTCTCCCCCACACAAAGTTCATGAAGCACCTCAACTCCGGCTGTGACCCTTTGCGTCGCTACTGCGCTCCTTCCCCACCTGTTTTTAAGGATACCATCGTGCTGCTGGTGACGCCATCCTCACCGACTATGCAGCAGAAAATCTACTCAGCCCTCAAGGAGCGTACCAATGCACCGTATTGTACTATCGGTTTATAGACGATTTTTTCACTAGTAGCACTGCCCAATTATTAACCCCCACACAACCAATTAGCGATAAGATATCAGAGCGCTTCAAATAGCCACTCACGTTACAACGGACCCAAGCCCTGCGAACCTATTTGCCGCTAAATCATCAAATATTGCGGGTCTCTGATGAAACTCGACCACATCACGGGGAACTCTACACTGGTCCATCGGAACAGTGCCCAAATGCCGCCAAGCTACCCCGCTCTGAATGCCATGCGCTTTGAATATCTCACTAGAGACCAATATCATAGGTGTGACCATACCGACTAGCAACTCTGTCCAATTATTCAAGCACACAGTACCTAATCGCGTTCGGGATATCAGAACACTTTGCGTGAGCACCAATCAAGACACAATGCTTTACGTGTGCCCAGAATCGCACCTTGTTGTGCCTTCGTGCTGAAACTCGCACTCCACCCCTTGGCTTCGCATACGATTGCCCAAGCCGTAGGGCCTGTTCCCCTCCTAGGGCCTGTTGGCGCTACTGCAAAACCAGCTGCGCCACAGAGACGTAAACAGCTCCCCCATCATCCACCGGAATGGGCCCAGCACGTTGGTGCCTGCTCTAGCTATCCTGCAGGGCTCGCAAGAAATACGTGAATGTTAACAACGTGTATGTTAAACACACCGTGAAGGCGCAACACTCCGTGTATGTGACGGTTGCAGGTTTGCAGATCCAATCTGCAGGCAGCGTATAATATGACGCACTGACCATCCAACAAGGATATAAGATATGCACCCTGGCCATATGCTCCCATTGTCCATGATTTGAGGATAGGATAGACCCCCATTGTCCATCATATATACATATCAGGATACAATACTCGAACGCTGCCCCTGGGACAGAATATCCGCCCCAAGTCCATGCTACGCGGGTATACCATTCACAATCCCATTCTTATGTAGATATAATATTCACACACTGCCCGTCCTATTAGTATATAGATTCTCTATCCCAAGAGGGTGTAATTAAAATTCCTACACCTTGGAGATACAACCTCCCCACTGGTATGGCATACAGACTGTCCCTCCAAAGGAGATATAATATTCGTAGACTGTCCAACGTGTATGACATATCACGCACTGTCTATCCTATAATAATGTAATACCACCACTATCCATCCAATGGGGATTTACACTGCCTATCCCATGAGGGTATCCATATATAAATATGCATATATAATATGCGCCGACTGTCCAACGTGTATGACATTACATCACGCACCGACCATCCTATAATAATGCAATACAAACATTATCTATCACGCACTGTCTGTCGCCTGATAATGCAATACCAACACTATCCATCCTATGAGGATATACACTGCCTATCCCATGAGGGTGTAATATTCTTACACTGTGGAGATACGGCATACAGACTGTCCATTCTTGAGGAGGATTCGCAGATCGCGTGCCCCAACATCCTACCCCCGAGCGTACCTCGAAGCTACTGCCCCAATCTACGGACTGCAGAGGCAGATTCCCCAGAAATTCAGTTGCATACAAATATAGGAGTCGCCCAGTGCGTGCCGAACGCGGCGAGCTCACCCCGCAGCTGCCCGTGATGAAATTATATCACGCACTGTCATCCTATAATACAGTAATACAAACATTATCCATCCTATGAGGATATACACTGCCTATCACATGATGGTGTAATATTCATACGTTGTGTAGATATGGCACACAGACTGTACAGCCCTGAGGATGATTCGCAGATCGCGTGTCCTAACATCCTACCCCCGAGACCAGGGCCTACCTCCAAGCTATTGTCCCAATCTACGAACTGCAGGGGACGATTCCAAAAATTATTTAGCTGCATACCAATAAAGGAGCTGCCCTGTGAGTGCCGAGCGCGGCGAGCTCACCTCACAGCCACACACGTGCCAAAGAGCCGCCCTGTGAATGCCGAGCGCGGCGAGCTCACCTCACCAGCGTTGCTAACCCATACGATACTATTTCTGAGAGACCTATTGTCTTTCTTGTCAGCCAAAATAAAGTATGCCTAAAATCGGGCCCCAAGTGAAATGCCTACCTTAGGCAGGGCGTGCCACGCCCGGGTTCGCTCTACCTGCTCCGCCACCGGGCCTCATCCAGTGCAACAGTGACGGCCCCAGACGCAATCCATCGATCGGCCCACCACAACAGAACCCCTGCCCCGCATCCCGGAGCACTATGAAGTCCGCGCGTGGCGGGGGGAAACAATTGCACCCCCACGACAACTAATTACAACCCCAGGCGCCCCCTTTCACATCCCATTGCCCATATATTTACCGTCTCCCCCACGATGACAACAGGGGCCAACCTGCCTCGCATGAAGCCTCCACCGAGCACCACAATCAAGCTGGGCGAGTAGTACTTCGGCCCGTACAGCTTCCGGTACCAACGGATTCTCGCGGCGGTGCGCCCAGCGTCCCGATACACATTGCCCTGCAAAACAAAAAGGGGGCGGGGAGGAAAAGAAACCGCAACACGGGTCAGAAGTCCCCGCCGTCCTCTCCCGTTGCGTGACTCTTCCGCTCTACAGATTCACGGAGACCCCTGCATTACGGGGTCGGCGCCGTAAGGAAGAGAGGGCGAGGACCAGGGCAAGTTGCCCTAAATAGGCCCACGCCCACTCCTCCCCCTCGCTGTTGCCTGCTCTGGCCGGAAGGGACGTCACGGCGTTGCCCCGGAAGTGATTCACGCTTACGCCCAATCCTTTGCAGAAGAACCACGAGGGCGTGGCCGGGTTCCCGGGGGGCCGCGTCCTAATGGCGCGCTTCCTTACATTCCGCGCTTTTCCATATGTGGCAATCAGCCGCATACAGAATGACAATGGGCGGGGTGGGGCTGCTCTTGTGCTCCGAGGAGGAGTGCGAGGCGGCCCCATCAGGGAGTTGAGGCTTCATGCAGGGGAACAGTGCTGTTCCCTGCAATGCCCAAAATTACGGACAAAAGGCGTCGTAAAAAGGATCCTCACGGACAACGGACGTCCGGTCCAAATTACGGACGGTCCGTGAAATTTACGGACGGTTGGTCACCCTAGGTACAACGTCAATGAGCAGAATGTACGCAGCTGCTGTTTGTGGTGCGCGTCTATTCTACGCTATAGTTTTACAGCGGAATGTGTCCTTGCATCCAAAATGAACACGAGTATGAATTTCGCACTTAAATATAGTGCCAGACGCCGGTTTTGCATTTCCTGTAATCATGAATATTGTCGAATGCATTTTCTAAAATTTTGAGTAATTATACAAAAGCGATTTATGCTAATTTCACACTCCTGCTTCCTGTGCACATGGGAGGGTCCGACCACATTACATCCAGAGACAGGCATTGGTCGAGGCAGGGGCGAGGGAGTCCCGAGGGGGCCTCAGCAGGGGGATCAGCAGTCGCATGCATGAAGAAGCATCTCTTTATGGGGAGCTCAGCAGATCTTTTTCATGCTCAAGAAAGTAAGAAAAGGCAATGGTGATAACCCTGCAAGAAGGAGGTAACGGAGCAGGGTGGTGGGACAAAGAGCCATGAGTTGTAATCAAGAGTAGGAAGCAGCTGAAGACAGAAGGGTTGTAAAGGGAAGGGAAAATACCTGAGGGCATGTGGAGTGGGGACTCTCTAGGTGTGCCTGTGCTAGGGAGCTGGAGACTTTCAAGGGGGTGGGTGCAGTGGGTTTTCAACCTTGTCAGGTGTACCCTCAAGGAAAGACTTTGTGGGATATTTAGTATACATCAGGGTGGTCAAGAGCAGGGGGCTAATGCAGGACCCGCCTCCTTTGGGGGAGATGTTGGGAGGTTGGTGAGGATCAGAGAAGGCTGAAGAGTGCTGATGAAGTGGCCAGTGAGGAGAGGAAAGTGGAAGCATAGCTGGCAAAAATTGAGCCACAACTGAACAGGCAGGCAGTAGGGAGTAAAATGCAAGATTGAATCTAATGGAGAGGAAGCGTGAGGGGCAAAGAACAGGTGGCGCTGGAGAGGATGAGATTATTGAGGTCCCATAGACGCAGCTACCATCATCGGAAGAAGACCAGCAGCATTTTAGTGGGAGCACTCAACAGAAGACGGGGGAAAAAAGGAAGCTGAGGTTTGCAAGAAAACAAGGGAGGGGTGACAGTGGGGTCTGCTTCCTACCAGTAACAACCTAGTGTGGAGGGGAGAATGGGGGAGGGAGCCAATGGAAAGTGCATTTCACTGCATAGATATAGCAAGGAAGGGAGTCAAAGGCGCAGTGGACCAGCAAGCGCATGGGGGGTTGTGGGGAGGAAGTGAGTTGCCTAAGCGGGGAATGTAGATCATAATAGCAGGGAGCCCAAGGACAACCTAGATGAAGGAGGATTTTGAGGTAGTTAGGGCTGAAGGAGGATTAGAAGGGGGAGGGAAGGGGAGTGTATATCTCCAGGAGTGAGTGAGAGCAGGGGTAGTGGTTATAAGGGAAGGAAAGTTGGCCGACCATGATTATGAGGGGGTGAGAGGCAGAAAAGTCAGCAGGGGAGGATATGGGGAAAGGTGGAATTGGGGAGAAATCCTGTGAGCTCATGAAGCAAAATGGATGTTCGTGAAACAGGCCGAGGCAGTGCATGTAGCATTAACAATACTACTGGAAATCGCAAATAGCGGAGGGAAGGACTCAAAAGGAGGCAAGGATGACACTAAAAAAGTTGTAAGGTAGTTAAAGAGGCATATTGGGATTTTACCTACTGTTTGGAGAAGAGGCGGGTTCCGTTGTGGTTGGGGCCCAAGGAGGATGTGGATATATCGGAGCACTTGCCTCAAGATTTGAGGGAAAATGCATTATTTTTAACCTACTCTACCTCTCCCGGTAGTAGTTCGAGCATAAGTATGCATCGCTGTTTTGGGACATCTGGGTCAACCCTGAAAAGAAGCCACCTACTAAAAAGGTCCTTTGGACTTTCCTAAATTGGAACTCGGATCTTGCTATTGTGAACTTCATCCTCTACCAGGAGAAGCCATCCTTGGCATTTAGCCTGCAGCAATATGGGGAAGACATCAAAGAATTGTATTTGAGTAACAAAACCAGTGTTAGTTGGTGCATATATGATGAAAAGTACAGGAGGTGGATTAAGAAGAACCGCTAATAAGCTAGGGAAAGAGAAACCATGAACTCTGTATGGAGTCCTGAAACAATCTGAGTTTGCCCTTCATCATCAGTCCCTCTCCAGGGGCCTCCAGGAGTTAAGGGCGAGTCCATGCACAAGAAAAAGGGATTCTGCTGCCCATTTAACTCCAGCCTGTTCTTTATTGGGCAAAGATGCAGGTTATGCCATGAACACACCCAGTGTAGGGGACCGCACCATTTCAGCGATTGTTTCAAAGAGGCAGGGCGCAACTGCGAAAACATTGCACCAGCGAAAGGGAAAGAAAGAGTGGTGGGTGGCAAAGAGCAGACAAGGGTGGTGACTGGAATGTCCCATGCATGGTATACAGGTGTGTTTCCATACCCTGGGTGCTTTAATGTATGTTTATCTGGGATTCAGACTTCTATTTTGGCCCTCGCATCACGCTAATCTAAGCAGGAGTACAGAGGCCAAAGCCTCTCCCTGATTATGCGAGGTCCTGGACCTGTTCCTGGACCTGGAGAGGAGCACCAAAAGTGCCCTCATAATTGACGGAGGACTACTATCCTTGTCCTGAGTGTAGCACATAAAGCGCTGATGAAAGCAGAACATGTTTTGAGACAGAGTGTGAGACCACACATTTTTATTTATGTCACTAAGAGTGTGGCCAACAGGCCCCTCTTGATTAAAGGTCTGATGTTATGTGAATGCGCAGAACCTTGCACTGACATCCTGTGGGTGTACCTTGTGCATGTGTAGTGTGCCTGTAGCACATGTGCAGTAGTAGGAAACTTTGAACGAGTTAGTCTGAGTACTGACACCACTGGAATTCATTTTAAGAAGCCCCTAGCTCTGCATGGAACACAATGAAGTACAGGACAACTTCCCCAGACACTGGCCAAAGCAGTGAAGTCTAAAAAACCTCCAGAGTGTGGAGATCCAGACACTGAAGTAAGGAGGATGGAGCTAGGGCGACCTGTAGAAATTCCATGAAGGCTTCTGTTAGCTAGCAGCAGCTGACTAGTTCTTTCTGAGCGCTGCCATCTGGTTGATGGCAGGAGTGTGGGGTGGAACTGCAGTTACTATTATGCACAGTATGGAAGTTTCCAGGTCAGGCCTGCCCTTCTGTCTATTCCGGATTACTGCTTCAGACAGACTGATGACAGCCCGTTGCAGAAACCTCACACTTCATTGTGCCATGTTGTGGGTGCACCAGTTTGGAGTAAACCTCAGTGCTAACTGCTGTCAGAAGGATCACTCAACACAAAGGCTGTGCCTGGAAAGCCCCTTTATATTTCAATGGCGTAACCTAGTTCACCTCAGGACCTCGGTAACATTTAGTACAGAAAAACAAACTGTCCTGTTGGAGCAGAACGATTTTATTTTTTATAAAACAGTTGTTTTTCAACTGAACATTAGGGCACTCATACCCCAATCATACAATTATATATGGAAAGAAACTTTTTAAAGAAAGACATACATAGACATATAAACCAAAGTATATAAAATAGCTGAAAGCTGACTGCCTGAGAACTACACCAGAAGCAACCCATGTTGCAGAGGGTCCCCCTGTCTCACAGAAGGCTCATATTGGGACGCGCAATAAGTCTGATGAGCGCAACAGCCCAGTTGGGGCTGTAACTGCCTTGGTAAATGAGTCAGCCGGATCAGTGCTGCAATTACCATGGTGATTGTGACCAACTGCTTAGGTGATTGCATCAGCCCAGTTGAGGCAGTAATTTCCCTAGTGATTGTATCACCCTGGTCAGGGGCGATATCAACTTCGGCCAACAGCCCAAGTAGAACTGCATCCCTCTCACCAGCAAGAGCTGGGTCTGCACCTATGCAAAAGCGCCAGGGATGCTGAACGCAGGGGGCTACATTAGACGAGCCGCACTGCTTTCAACTATAGCGGGCCTCCACCTGTGGGGGGGAAACTGAGCTCCCAGATCTGCACTGGTTGAGTGTGTGAGACTAAATTTCCTACCAATTACACCACCAAGGGTCAGCACATGCGCTATGCATAAACTAATTGCACATTTGACTTGTGCGGCACCTGAATCTGCATCAGAGTTTGATTCATGCTTCTACACTAGTTGCAGGGGGAAAAGCTTATCAAGGTTCACCAGGGTGAGAGGTAGCCCAAGGGCAAACCAACTAATGTAGCATCACAAGGGAAAATTATGACCAGGGTCATCGTCCTATATAGTGGATTGAAATGCATAATATTTAGTACTCCTGTGAGATTAAATAAAAAGTTACTTACCTTTGGTAACAATCTTTCTGGTGGATAGTCTATCTACCTGCAGATTCCTCAACGTCTGAATATCCCCAGGTGCTATACCGAATCTGTAACCTTTTGTCATAGCTCTCATTCGCCAGCAGGTGGTGTTGGCTCCATCTTGGTGCCTGAAGCAATGTAGGTGTGATGCCATTGGATCCATATATTTCCACCTTGGCACACTGATGTCAGTTCCTCACCTATTTTTTTCTAATGGTTAGAGGCAGAAATGAGGATAAGAACAGATCAAGCTTAGATGTGCAGTGCAACAAACTGATATCAATAAGGATCATAGTTAAAGGCCTATGACCGCCCTTCAGAACAGGGAGGAGGGCTGGATTGGTGAGGAATCTGCAGGCAGAGAATCCACTAGAAAGATTTTTACCAAAGGAAGCAACTTATTCTTACAATGGATACTTCTACCCGGATATTTATCACCTTCAGAATACATACCATAGTGATACCTCCTCCCTGATGGTGGGACTGAAGGAGTGGTCACACAAAGAAATCCGGTATCACAGAAGTAGCTAAATGGCTATCCCTTCTCACCTGTGCATCCAATAAATACTGTGTCACAAAGGTGTTAAGGGAAGCCCATGTCGCCAATGCGACAAATCTCAGCCACAGGAACATCCTTGACAAGTGCTGAAGTTACAGACGTCTCTCTGGTTGAATGAGCTTGAATCCCCTCAGGTGGTTCCTTCTTGGCAAGAGCATAACACCTTTTAATATACAAGGTCATATTCCATTGGGGCACCACATTAGGTCTTAAATCCCTAAAACAATCAGATGAGGTTGAGAGATTTAAACTATTAAGGCTGGTCAAGAAGGCTAATAAACTCTGACAGAGCAGGTCCACATTATGTTCTGTATACCATGTGATAAAGCTGTTCCACCTGATTGAATAACATACTTGCGACAGGGCGATGAAGTGACAATATTACATCAACTACCTCCGTTGGTACATGGAAGGAGCCCAAAAGTCCCAGCTCAATCTCCAGGCATGAAGGTGGAGGTTCTGGAGGTTGGTGTGCAGAACTGACCCTCCAACTGGGAGAGAAGGTCTGCTCTGAAAGGCAGTTGGAGCAGGGGACAAAGGGAGCGTGTCAGGAGGTCTGCATACCACAACCTACTTGGTGAGTCTGGGGTGATCAGTATGTCTTGGGACTGGTTCCAGTGCAGCTTCGTCACAACCACATAATCCTGAGCATGAGAGGAAGCATAGAAGGAAATGAAAAACTCTACCTCAATTTAAACCCGTCCCCCAGTGCTCCCTGCAATGGATACTGGATGGTACAGAACTGAGGGCCGTGTGAGTTTTCATGAGTGGCAAAGAGGTCCACCTGAGCAGCACCACAGAGGTAAAGACATTCTGGACCACCTGCCGGTGTAGAGGCCACTCTCCTATCTTGGTTGGCAAAGACGATGCTGACTCAGGCTGTCCAGTTTGGTATTCAGTGACCATGAAAAATGTTTGGCAACCAGCCAGATCCTATGCATGTGTTCGTTAACCTAGAGTCTCAGTGTTATCTGGGAGAGAATATAAGACCCCACTCCTCCCTGCTTGTTGACTACCACATTGTGGTCCTGTTGTCTGTCGATGTACACAGATTGGCTGAGAAGGATGGGCAGGAAGGCCTTCAGGACCAGGTGAATTGCCTGCAGCTTGAAAGGTTAATGTGAAGTACCAGCTCCTCAGGAGACCAAAGACTTTTGATATCCAGTTCCTCCAGGTAAACACTCCACCGAAAGGTGGATGCATCCAACGCTAATGTGGCCGCTGTTAGATGGGGGGAGAAGGAATCCCTCGATTAAGACGCTTCTCTACCAACCACAACCTTAAGTCCATTGTAGGGTCATGGGAAATGCGGATGGTGTCTGACAGATGTCCTGATGTTCTGGGGGCAAGGGGAGGGAAGCTTGTGTTTCATATCCCGAACGTCCCAGGTCCTCTAAGGAGGATGGAAAGGTGTCAAAGCTGTTGTGAACACAGGGGATTCTGATGAGCTTAGGTGATTCCTTATTAGGAACAGCGAACCTGCCTTTAGGAGCCTGTCTTCTAGGTACCAGTACACTGTAATCTCAAACCCTGAGCAGATGTACCACGACCACTGGCATCACCTTTGCGAAGATTTGGGGTGCTGATGTCAACCCAAACGGGAGGACCGTGAACTGGTAGTGGGTAGATCCTGCCATGAACAGCAGGTACCTACTGTGCGACTGCAGAATCAGTATGCAAAAATACATGTCCTTCAGGTCGAACAACACAATCAATCTTCCACTTCTAGCGCCAGAAGCACCTGATCCTGGAACAGCATCTTGAACTTTTCCTTGCAAAGGTAGAAGTTCAACAGCATGAGGTGTAGGATCTGACGAAGCCAGTGGCCTTTCATGGGAACCTGCAAATACTGGAAGTAGTGCCCTTACCCATGTTCCTGCTCTGGACCCATTCCCATTGCTCCTTTCAGCAACAGGAGTAAATAAAGAAGTGATGCATGGAATGCTTGAATTAATTCCAGCCACTGGTAAATACTTGGGGACGCATCCCAGTCCATCGTGTTTATTGCCCAAAATGCCACCACCGATTAGACCCAGCAATATGCAAATAAACCATGGTCCTGCTCTAACAGAACAGTCCAGCCTGAACTGCCAAGCCAGGCCATGTATGAACCGGAACACAAGCAACCCAAGACTGCTTTCAGCAACAGGGTCGCCACCTCCTGCTGTAGAATTCGAGGGAGATCCTCTGAGTGAAGGAGCTGAGTGGTAGGGATCTGGGGAGGTGCCAGCTGGAAGGGGGGGGGCATACTCCCTTTCTAATATTTGTAAAACCCACTAGTCTAACGCTATGGCTTTTAAGGCCTGCAGAAAGGAAGCCACCCACCCTCCAACTGGCTGCGCATGCTCCTGTTAGAGGCAGCTAAAGTGGCTATCTATATGGTACAGGGGAAGAAATGGAGAAGGGCTGCTGTGCTTGTTTGCCTCTTCCTTTACTTCTCCCTTTGTACTGCAACAGAAATGGGTTTGGCTGGTGGATGGGCTGGGGGTGCGGATGCTGGTGAAAAGTAAATCTCTTTGAGAAGCCATGTAGCTTCTGAAACTGTCTGCAGCCTTGTACTGGGGATTGAAGACCCAGAGATGGTGAGGTTCAAGGTGGGTAGGGCTACCTCCCAAAGGCGAGGTCGGCTTTGTCTCCAAACATTCGAGCAACATCAAATGACATATCTGTGAGGCTCGCCTGCACATCACGTAGAAGCCTGTGGACCTCAGCTACATGTGCATTTTCAGGGCTATGGAAGGTCCCATGCACAGAGTCCACTGGGATTATCAAGGCAGGCCTGGTCAGCCTGGATGCATCCTATCCATTCTGTGGTAAAAATCGACACCACCATGTCCACCCACGCTTTGTGGGATATGGCAATCAGGCATATGTCATTCATTGATCTCAAAGCCAAGCTGCCAGCATAAAACATCTTCTTTCTGAACGCTTTGAGTTTTTTGCACCCCTGTCCCTGGGTGCCCTAGGGAACACCCGTGGATTTTGTTTGGTACAGGACAAGGCCTACACCAAGATTTCTGGTGAAGGGTGTGTTAACAGAAAGAAAGGATTCTCTGAAACATGCCTATGTTGCTTGGCAATGAATCAGTTTATGGCTACAGAGGTAGATCTTGTTCAAGATGCCTTAATGGGATAAAGCAAGGACTCAATATATGGTAACAGATTCTTCAGCTCCTGCAGCGGGTTGAAGGAGCTCAGTCAATATGCTGGATCTGGTCTCCAGTATCGGTAGGGGCAGTTCCAATACTTCGCTGCCTTCTATATGACACACAAAAGGGAGTCACTTAAAGGCAGTTTGTTCTACAGGACCAGCACTGCCGTGTCTCAGGGGATATGCCCAGCCTACTAGCAGTAACTGACAAAGTCCTCAGTACTGAAACAGTTTCAGTCAATGTCAGATGTGCCATGAGGAGTTTCTCAGGGGTCAAATAGTGCCAAACGTGGATCCGCTGGCAGAGACCCAAATAGAGCCCCAAGTGGTCTCATAGGGCATGGAAGTGCACCAGAGAGGAACGCCGCTTGCCTAAAGAGCACCATCATGGCATTGAAACACTGTACCGGGTCGGCTCCAGGTACCAGGACTCCAATTAAATGGGTACAGGCATCGAGAGAGGCATGGGGGCAGCATTGACCCAGAAGCCAAAGGGAGGGCCAGCAGTGGGCTCGGAATGGGCACTGCGGTTAATCACTGAAGCTGGCGCGCCAGCAGAAGAGGTTCTTTAGGTCTGAGTGACGTCAATGAGATCTAACTCTGAGGTGGACCCAGCTGGAGGGAAGTGACCTACATTGATACCTCAATCGACGTCGAGAAGAGATGTCATCCCTTCTCTTCTAGTGCTTCCTCCTTTTCTCCTTGGAGTACCGCAAGGAAGGCGACTAAGGCTTATCCCGACAGCATCCATTATCGAGCCCTAATGCTAAGGTCATGCATCAGCCTGAGGCACTACAAGCAGACCTTCTGCGGCTGGAAGCAGCAAGGCTTAAAGTTCGATTTTCCTTGGGGGAGAGATTCCTAAACACTGCACTACAGTGTTAAATTTTTTGAGGAAATTAGAGAAAACATGAGGAATTCATAGAAGGCAGCTTCTGATCCATGGCGAAGGGTGTTGAAAAAAGGGAACTGATGTAAGTGAGCCAAGGTGTACTATGTGGCTTCAGTGAAGTCATGCCTGAGCCGTTTATTGCCCTGAGATGGAGCCAGTATGACCAGCTGGCAAAGGAAACCTATAATAAAAGTTTCCAGATCAAGTCTGCTACATTTGGATGTTCAGAGGGTGAGGAATCTGCAGG
Source organism: Calotriton arnoldi (assembly GCA_963921515.1). Taxonomy (NCBI): domain Eukaryota; kingdom Metazoa; phylum Chordata; class Amphibia; order Caudata; family Salamandridae; genus Calotriton; species Calotriton arnoldi. Next base: position 1,041,133 of record CAWUFW010000880.1, read on the forward strand.
TAGAAGTATTCATCGAAAAGTACTTTCTTTTCTAAAAAGTCAAGCACTGGGTTGGACACTGATGTTATGGTGTTTGTTGGTTGACTGTTGAGCTTATGCTCCCCACACTACCTCCCTGAGAAACCTGTGACAGCTCGCCCTCGCTACCCTGAGAGCCAAGTACAGGAAGGGTTGTACTTGGTCCAGTTCGTAGAGCCATAATAGGACAGTCTCCAGGACACCAGTGGCAGAAGGCCTCAACCACCACACTTGGGCCTAAGTAGTCCTGGCATACCCTGTGTCCCCTGAATGAGGTCTGACACCCACTCACAACTTCAAGAAGTATAAGGCACCAGGGGCAGGTCTGCACCACATCTCGATTCCAGTCTGTACTGAGGAGTTGCAGAAGACACTGCAAGATTATGAGTACAGGAAGGGGACAGAATTTTTGGTAAATGGATTTCCAGAGTTCTGTATACTGGGCCCACGCTAGCTATCACACAGGTAATCTCAAGTATACCAAGGAGAGGCCAGGATTGCTGAAGGAAAACAAAACTGGTAAGGGGCAACTGTTAGGGAGGTTGGTGGACCCATTCCTGGAGGTGCCAATCCCTAACTTCAGAATGCCACCATCAGATACAGTTCCTAAAAAAGGCAGGTAAATTCAGGATGATCCAACATCTTTCATATGAGGAAGGATATTTAGTGAACCACCATTTAAGTCAGGAGGACAGTACAGTGGCATACATCTCTTTTCAAAAGGCAATGGAGATGGGAGTGACAGAGAGGCAAGTGCACTCCTGACCAAGGCAGACATCAAATTGGCTTTTGGGTTGCTTCTGGCTCACTCACGTAGTTACCATCTTTTGGGGCTTGCAGTGGAAGGGGCTTTTTTTATTTTTTATAAATGCCTGCCCATGGAATGTGGGCTTTCCTGTGCAATGTTTGAGCTTTTCAGCTACTTTCTGGAATGAACATTTAACAAAGAAAATGGTTTGAACTTCCTGTTTGTGGGTGGAAAGGGACAGTGGCATGTCAAAGGTTGGCTGATATTGCTGAACCCATGACGGCAAGTCGGAGAGTTCCATTGTCCTCTCTGAAGTGTAGGGGCCCTGGAACAGTTATGCCATTCCTTGGGATACTGCTGAATATGTTCAAATAACTGTGCAGACTCTATAATCCTTCACATGTCCGAAGCAAAGTCAGATGTTTCCTAGAGGCAAATAAGGTAACTCTGAGGCAGCTTCAATCGCCAGTAGAGCAGCTAACTTCTTCAGCTAAAGTGGTTTCTCGAGGATGGCCATTCTACAGACCATTGGCACCTTCCATGTCAAGGCTAAAGAAACCTTCCCACTCCAAAGGCAGTGAGGGTGTCAAGAAGGACTCAGAAGTCTGGAGGATTTTAATGGTGTTAACATATGGCAGAGCCAGGTAATCCTGAATGGAATGGGGGAACTAGATTTGTGCGCAGACATGGCAGGGAGCATCAACTTTTGGTCCTTGCTGGACTAGAGTTGGGTTGCCATGCACTGGTTGACCTAGTAGGTGGAGAGCTCCTTGGTAAATATTAACATCCTCAAATTACTTCCTATACTGGTAGTTGAGGAAATATGAGGGGGAAGGTTTAGAGAACAGTAACATTTTTAGATCAGATAGTTAGACATTCATGGTGTCTACTGATAGTAACTATGGAGTTTCCCAGATCAGTAAGGGCAGTACGAGGAGTTTACGAGCTCACAAAGACAAGACATCCCAGACTATTAACAGTTTAGTAAGGGTATGAAGGCCACAGTGGTGAAATTTGGCTTGAGTCATAGGCAGTGTTGTATCTATTCTTTTAGGATTGGTGCAGTCTGAGAAGCAGCGGTGATGGCCTAACTCCTACAAATAGTATATGCGCGTGGTGCAGCAGGTGGAGTGCTAGGGAGCATGTGGTGTGTACCAACAGCAGCAATGGTATTTGAAGTGGTGGTGGGATGCAACACGATGAAATAAGTGGTGAATAGTTTCTGTATAGTCTATGGCTGGTTTATGCCTATGGATGGGTTGCTCCTAAGGATACGCTTTGGGAAGTTGGGGAATTGCTATGGCCAGTTTATGCCGGGAAGGAGGGCCTCTGTGAGGACCGCTAGGATGAGCAGTGGGCAGCTAGATCCAATCACCTGCATATGCCTTTAAGTGGAATGCACAATGTTTGGGCAGAATAGATCACACTTCCAGTTCTTCATCAAGCAGGGCACCACTTGCCCTACCAAAAGGGACACACTGACTTTCTGAGTTGGGATTCAGGGTCGCAATTAGAGTGCCTTAAATGGGAATTTTTCTCCTCCTCCTTTCTCTTTGCCCCTCCACTTGAAACAGGAACCTGCAGAAGCAACCTTTAAGAAAAAATTTAAAACTTGGTTGTTCAAGCTGATCTAATCTGGTACCTGCTGCAATTGTCATCTGGTTTCGGGTTTTTTCCCCTTTCTGTTTAGCAGCTTGTGGGTGAGTTTTCCACTCCTTTATAAGGTAATTTTTCTCTGGTGTGTCTTGGGATATAGTTTCCGTTGTAGGGCAATCCAAGCGCAGGTACGCTCCATCTGGAGTAACTGGGCTCGTTAAAAATGGTCAATAATAATAATTGAGGTTTTGTAAGGAGACGGTCTCCCCCAACGAACTGGAAAGAGAGTGCTAAATATGGGCTCTGTAAGATAGGAGCACATGGTTGGCAGCAAGGCTCTTAACATTAAGTAGAACTGAATGTTTTTTATTCCTAAGAGGTGTTTTTTTCCTATGCACAACTGTAAATAGACCCTTAAAGGATGTAGTCAGAGATAAGTATGCTTTAGACAAGCTCTTAATAGCATCAGGAATGCAGCTCCATAAGGAGTTTGCTTATATTTACAACTGTAATAAGGCTACAAGAGGCTTGCAGTTTAAGGTGGTAGGGGGCTGCAACTTTCGAGCGGGGGTTCATTGGTGGTCACCCATATACCCGTCGTAACTCTGTGGCGGTACGAGCTAGTCTTCTGGTGACACCATCGGTGAAAAAAGGCAGCATACCTGTGATGTCTCTTGGAAAAGAAGCACCTCTTGGGTGCTTAGAAGGAGGCGTGATGGACAAAGTGTGTAGCACCTGGTGGAGTTGGTGTAAGATAACCTATAATACTTTTCATTAAAGGCAGTGCCCTCTCTCTGGGAAGGGTGGGTTATCTTAAATATTAAATAACTGTGCATAGCTCTTCTTTGGCCACGCTCCTCAAGATTCTTCATATAATAATAATTCATTGGTGTTGTTTCTCGATCCATTTAATATTCAGGGATAACATTAAGAATGGTTTTTGCCCCAAAAAAATCCAGATGTGGGATTTGGGGGGCAGTGTGGCTTGGGGGGGGGAGGGTGTGTGTGGGTGGGTTGTGTTACTATCCTTCGGGGGACAGGGTGTGATAACACACTCACGTTGTGGAGACTTGATTGCACTGTGGGGACCTGAACCCAGGTCCTCACAAGGCAATCTCTTCTAAATGATTAAAAAATGACTTTAGGAACATCTGTGTCAATTTTTACAACTTTTTAAAAAAGTGCCTTGTGGGTACCTGTATTTCATAAAGTGTGTTTATATTTTTGCTCAGATCTGCCCTTTTTGACAGGAGGCGGTACTGCAGTCTTAAACACACTTTGCTCATTAGGAACACAGGCTAGCAGAAAAAAGAACAGACATTTCAAAGGACCAGCTGCATAACCCTGTGTTTAAAAATATTTTTCATACAAATTAACCTTTTCTCTATTTTTGAAATTAAAACTTTATTTACATGAAGCTGTTGAATATAGGCTATTTATAAAACCACTAGTAATTTCCGAAACAACCATTGCTAAAAGCAATTTGGGTCAGTTTTGAATCCCACAATACTCCAATATTGCAGTTTGAGCCTGATCTGCTACTAAAGAATGATGGTGTACGGCACCGTGATACAACATAAACTGATCTGATCGCTTTTTGCAAATAACCTAGAGGCATCAATGCCTATTGTTGCATTTTAATGTGTTTAATAAGAATGCAGAGTCTTTGTGTTACTTTTCTTTTGATTACATATTAATATGCACTATGGAATGCGTTCTTTTAGACGATGGCTACGCGAGTGAGTGACTAGCGTTGCATTGTGCTAAGGGCACTGTCTAGGGTTGCACTGTGCTAATGGCTACGTCTCTCAGACACCGAACTGCAGCAATGTTATGCCCACAGCATGGGGAGTTTCAGTTTAAAAGAAAAGGCATGTTTTTAGAAAAATAAAGATGTTCTTAGAATGGATATTCAAATATTGTCATAATATGTAATTACATTTAAATAATTTGAACTGCTTAATTTAAAAACTGTCCCCAAAACTTTATGAATTAAAACAGCTTGTTGACATTCTCAAATGTGGGTAAAGAACAGTCATATAACAAGCACTGGCAAAGCCAATAGGTGTCGCCTGCAAGATATCTACTGGCTTTGTCAACGTTTTTTTGCCATGTTTACAGCAGCATGCCTGCTCTGCTCCATAGATGAAATTGACATTAAAAGTTTTAAAAATCTTGAGATAGGAGTTGCGAAGGGTAGGACATATGGTTTGAATGGGGGGAGTCTGCCCCCCCCCCGCCCCCCCAGGATGATTGCTCAACAGTATGCAATATGGGAAATTACACACGCGCAGACAACCATACCCCTCTGAAAAATACCAAGGATGGAGCACACTTGATCATTACGAGGTGCCTTGTTACTGGCCATGACTCGGAAATGTATTGTAATGTTTTTCTACTGCATAAATACCAATAAAGAAATTTTAAGAAAAAAAATTAAAAAAAGATGCAGGCAGAGTTAAGCGCATCATGGCATTTTTTTAATTGCTTGTCGGGCCCGACAAGGGGGCATGTGAGGGGTCAGCACTAACAACGAAGGGGCTGGGTAGGGTAAAGAAAAAGCACTGATGTGGCCACTGCTGATCACAGTTTCCTTGGATTTATTCAATTATAAAATGGTGCCTCAGATATAGATATATATATATATATATATATATATATATATATATCTCTCTATATCAAGCTTTATTGAAGTAGGCGCAGAGACTCTGGGCCCTATTTCACTCTAATTAGTGGCTATTTTTTTAAAGCCAAAACTGCGGAGGTGTGTAGGAGCCCACATTCCTAGTACCATTGGGACTTAGCTCTTCAGCAGCAGTGTGATGTTATGCTGTAAAACAGCCCACCTTATGTTGGTGTCCACTTCAATATGCCCTTCCTGTGTATTTTAAACATAGTTTGTCTTCCTAGTCTACACTAGTGGAACTACAACATACTACAGTAGCATAGGCTGTGCTCAACCACCTGCCAGATAGTTTTCAAGCTGGAAGTGTGGAGAAGATGTGGGGTTATGCCAGAGCAGCAGACTTGGAACTTACAACTGGAGTCTTGACGATGGATCAACATCCTGTGATTCTGAGCGAATCACTTAATCTCCCCGTGCCTAAAAAAATGAACTAGACCTAGCTGGTGCTCATGTAATTGCTCCAAAGTGGAGCGACATAGGCACAGCACTGGTGGGAATGAGGCATTTACAGAAGTATGTGAGAAGTGGCCTCTGTTGCCTCGCCATGAGAACCTTTGTGCGGGTCAAGTCTACTGATGCAAGTGCAGCCACAGGCCAAGATGAGTAGGCTACTGCTTCGGTCTCAAGGTCTGTCAAGAGGTAGCTGCAGCCTGTCACATATCAATACTATACCTACTGAGCAGTTGAACTACCTGTTTATTATCTAGAATAAAAAAGATAAATATGAACAAAGAGAACACTGAGGCCCTGTTGGAAACGTTCAATCTGCTTAGATTAAAAGGTGAATAGGAAGAGCCAATTGTCTCCTGCCCCACTGGTTTTCATTTTTACACCACTCAGGGGGACTGTAAATACTACAACTGTAATAGGGCAATGTTTATTCTGTGGTGTTAACAAAAAGGTTTGACAGGAATGCGGGTGGGTACAGATTGCATCAGCACAAACGAAAAGGAGGTGATTAATGGCTGGTAATTGAAATGTGTCCTGTTAGAAGTCCAATCATACTCTTCAATCTTCCATGATTTAACACTCTAGAGAGCAGCCCAAGATCACACATGAAGGTTTGACTTACTGTGTGTGTGCTGGTGTATACAGATATAAAGAAGGTTCCTTCATAGGCAGACACTAAACTTCCTAACTGGTAAATTATTCTATTTACCCTTCTCCAAGAGTTGCCCAAAGGGAAAGATGGCTGAATTTAAAAAAAAAAACACTATGACGTGGCTAGCTTTTTTTTATCTTATTGCAGGCGGAAGGGTGGTGTGGAGGCAACTTGGAGGGCCAGCATGTGGGAGTTGAAGTAACACTGACAACGGTACAGGTGGGGAAAAAAAGCAACGCGACACGGCCAGCGCTGGCCATGTCATTGTGCTTTTTTATGTTTATTATGGAGGCACGGTGGGTCGGCAGGCAACATGTGGAAGGGAGGGTAAGTCAAGGGCAACAAAACAACGGAGGATGTAGAGAAGGGCTTGGGGCAACATGGACAACAGAGGAAGGTATTGAGGAGGTGGAAGCAAGCACACGGACAATCGAGGGTGGGAGAGAGGGGCTGGGGCAAGCAACAAGGTCTTCAAAGGACGGGGAGAGGGTGGGGCCAAGCAGCACACAGGAGGAAGGGACAGGGAGGGAGAAGAAGTACATGAGGGATCCAGCTGAAAAGGCCACACTCTACCAGTGTGCTTACATCTAAAGATAAAAGCAGTGCGTAAGAGAGTAAGCAGTGGAAGGACACAAGTAATGCGTTCATGCTCAGGGGAGGGACGCCACATGAAAAGGCAGGCAGTCTACAGCAGCTGACCAAGAAGAAACAAGCACGTGAGAGACAAAGCCAACCACTGGTAAGTAATGGACGGCCTACAAGTCCACTGATAGTAAACGTGCTGTTTAGGAGGGACCTAAAAAAGGAGAAAGCATCAAAAGAGTTTTTTCTATAGTGACTGTAAATGTAACCTGTGCTATCACATAGATATTCCATGTTAGGTAGTTTAAATGGTGACTTTTCAACACTGTTGTTGCTTAAGGTTTATGGAAAGGATGCATTGCAAGTGCATGGTTTTATTCAACAAACAGCACTTCATTGTTTAAATATGAAACAGTTCAGTTTTTGCTTCTCGGTTCCCAAACTGGGGCCAAATGAGAAACAGACTGGTCCCCAAAAAAATGGCTTTACATTGTGGTCGCAAACCATCATTACATATATAACAAAGCAAATTCAAAATAAGAGGTGTGAGAAGCTGGCCTGGTATATGATGTCCAATAATATAAGTGGGCACCCGGCACCAGTCCAGACAACCCTTATGGTGATTTAAGAGGTCTTAGACAACCTTAGAAACCTCTCTAAGTGGTAGCTGTGGAGAGCAGCCATCAGGCTTAGTCCAGAAGGCGTGTAAAGCAGCTTGTTTTACCAGAATGCAATCTTATAGTATAGATTAAGTGAAAAAGAACCACACAAGGCATTTATAAAAATATGTATTTATTATATAATACTCTCTAACACGTTTAGATATCTCCTACCCGGAGATAAACATAATGCACACAATACTTTGCATAGAAATACAGTAAATAGCACAGAATACACAGTGGGCACCAGGGGGGGACCAAACCATATACTAAGAAAGTGGTATAAGTACCACGACTCGGGTCGAGACAATGTCGAGAGGACGTAGAAGTGCTGGGGACCCAAGGAACCACCCAAGGTGAGTGACTAGGAACCCCACAGAGCGTGTGCAGTGTGGGAACACTACCGCGTGCTCCATACAAATAAACGGGTACGTCGCAGTTGGAAGTTTAAGGATTAAGGACCCTTCCCAGTGGACCCTGAAGAAACCCCATGGAAGGCAGAAGGTTGGAGAGCCACCCCACCTGTGGATACCCTAGTACCCATGTTACCTACATCAGGGAAGCCAGGTGCATAGGTGTTAATTGGTGTCGGAAGCAGCCGTCGAACCCAATGGAGGACTTCAGGAAAAAGTGTCCGGTGGAATCCGAAGGTGGATTCTAGTTGAGGTACCTGAAAGCAGCGGGGACAGAGTCTATGTAACTCAGAAGTGACCAGGAGATCTGGAAGATGAATGCCCACCAATGTCGGGAGTTGCAGGAGAGTTGACGAAGACCTTGACTCTGCAGCTGTGAGGACCAGGCAACACTGAGGAGGGCCAGGAGCCATGCATGAGCTGTCCCATGTCGGATGCAGAGTGCTGAGGGGGTCGGTGTCCAGCGGGAGCACCAACAAGCCTTGGCAAATGCAACCAATGCATAAGTCGAAGAAGGTGCAATGTCGGGACCAGCAAGGTTCAGGGGACTCACCACAAGCAGGGGAGTCAGGGCAGGACCCGAGCAATCAGGGGAGCCCAAAAGAAGCAAAGATGACCCTCAACAGGGTCTACAGGCCGGAGGCACTGGAGTCGCAAGAGGACCTTGAGCAGCTCACCAAAAGATGCAGCCCATGGTGCAAGCAAAGTGGTGTGGATGAAGATTCCAGTCACTGGAGGAGCTTGAGGTTGGGGCTACTTGGAGCCCGAAGCTCTCAGTGTAAGGAAGTCAACAAGCCTTTGCAACTGCAAGTTGACTCGGTGCACAGGAGATCAGTTATTGCAGCCCCCACAAGGGATACCGATCTCAAACTTAGTGAGAGGGCAGGCAGGCCTCTAGAGCTGTGGAGAACCACCACCTGTGTTTCAGAACCTTTCGGAACTCAGAGGAGCTCAGGATCAGCAGACTGGTCGACTTAGTTGTGGTGCCTGCGAATGCAGGGAAGTGACTCCTTCACTTCAAGGGAGATTCCTTCAGGTGTCTTTGATGCCCACAGGCCTTGGAAGATTCCTGTATGGTGCACAGGCACAGACGATGCAGCAGACTGGAAGGGAGACAAAGTCAATTCCCAAACGAAGTCCAGCGAAGTCCAGAGTGCCCAGACGGTAAAAAAAGAAGTGGTGTCTGACCTGAATCTTGTCCCACAATGAATCTAGGTACCTACACCCAGCTAAGCCCTTAAGTACCCCAAGGAAAGGGTTGGGACAATTCAGGGGACCCTCCCAGGGGAGGGTCTGGACGGGGGGAGGTTACGCCCATGTCCTTTGTCCAGTTTCACAACAGAGCGGGAGCCAATGGCTCCCAGAGCTGGTTTGAACTGGACTATGCATGGGGACACCAAATGTGCCCCTCAGACAGACTGAGTGGCGCTGGCAAGTGCACCCACCCGTCCCCAATACACTAAATCCTGTCTATTAGGTGGTCACACCTCCCTGTGACAGGATGCCTATTGTGCTGCCTTCCCCTGCTTGAGCTTGGCTCAGCAGTAGGAGGGCAGAATTGTGTCTCTGGTCAGTAGCAACCATTTTGTGCTGTCCGGGTCTAGAAGGCTGGTACCGGGAGCACTGAGAGCCTAACGGAGGGCTCTTCCAGTGCTTGGAATCATACATCCCACACCGTTTACGGTGTGGGAGGTATGATTCCAACATGTTTGATACCAAACATGATAGGATTCGTTGCAGCCAGTTTCGAGATGGTCATCGCATAATTGCACAGTGCCCCTCTATATAGTATACGGCTACTTCACTTACAACCCTGGAGAATGGACTTCATAGGCTGTAGGGGTGTCCTGCTCATGCAGGGACACCCTCACACTTCAAACCTATAAGTCACCCCTATAGCAGGCCTTATCAATCCTGAAGGCAGGGTGCCTGGTTCTAAGTGCAGTGACCCTAAATATAGGAAACCTATATCTTTAGTAAGTGGTGCTAGCACCAGCTTACACAGGCTGCAATGGCAGGCCTGTAGTTCCATCTTGAATGGTCTCTCATGGGTGACATAATGCATGCTTCAGTCCATGGGCGACCTCTGGGGTACCTGTGACCTGGGTACCTTAGTACCATATAGTAGGGACTGATAAGGGTACCCCAGTATCCAATCTGGGATGTACCTAAGTACTGAACATAACAATTTAAGGGAGAAAGCAGATAGACTGGCGTTCTGATTAGCAGGATCCCAGTCAGACTAGTCAATAACAGCTTAGCACCTGGCAAAAAGTGGGGGTAACCATAAAAGCAGATCCTACTTTCCTACAAGAGGTGATGCCCATTTTGCACCCATGCCTTTTTGCAAGACCCTAAACCCACTTTGCCATTTACCCCTTAGGGCCGGGTTTGTATTCTGTGGGTGGGTAAGCTGTTTTGATGGTGTTGGTGGCCTGTGGCAGTCCTCCAAGTGGACTGTTAAGCCTTGGTGACCCCCTGCGTCCAGTCTTTCCTCCTGATTTTTTGGGAGAGAAACTGTTCCGAGTGTGCCTGGCCCATTCTGCCTTGCCTGGTTGTTGGTATTGGGAATAGTTATCTTTTGATTAGCTTCACTACTTGGTCAGCTGTTCTAGGATCACCTTTCCTTCTTTTACGTAGTCTTTTTGCGTTCTCTCTTGGTCATCCACCAGCTTGGCCTTATGAACTTTTCAGTTGTATTGTGTGCCTTTTCTCCTCGCGCTATGTCCCCTTATTGTTGAGGGGCCGGAGACTGGTCATTAATTTGAGTTCTTATACCTATTTAACTTTGTCTATTTGGATACCCTTATCACAGTTCTCTTGCTGGGACAACACCAATGGAAATGGATGAGCTATTCCATTCTGGGAGTGCTCTTGTGCTTGTGTTATGTGGGAGGTGGTTGATTTCAAATAAATGTCTGTGATAGCTCTGGATGTAGATGGAGTCATCCTTGACTCTATAGAACATGGTTTGAAGAGGGAGATAATCCTTACACCATGCAGAGCTACTTTTGCATAAGTTGGTTTGTTCCCAGATTGGAGATTGTTTTCTAGAGCAGCATACTCTTCGTTGCTGTGTTGAAGGGTTTGTCTGCCTTTATGCTGGTGCTTTCCTTGGTGATGTATGATGATTCTGGTTGTCTAGAGCTTTTCTTCATTTCCTCTACCAATCTGCTTAAGAAATAGGGCAATGTACTCAACCGTTCCATGATTTGGGTGCTGTGAGGTGATGAAATTAAACAGCCTGACATCTAGGGTACAGAGAGATCTTGATGCTAGTGCCTACAACTTTGTATTGATTCCCAAGATGAATACTGCAATAGTGTTTAAAAGGTCATCCTATATTTCGAGTTTGGATGAATAAAAGTTCATAGCATCAATGGGTGCCTTTAGTATGTCCAAAAGGGTAGCACAACATTTTGAATGATTGAAGTTCTTTTTCGCCTAGGTATTAGAGCCTTCATGATTGCTAGCTACCTGCTCACTGACCAGATCAGGTGTAGACCTAAGGCAATTACATCTGGGCTTGTGGGTAGCCTTCACATTTGGAGTGTGGGCAGGATGGTTTTCGGAGTTGGGAGAAATTTTCTCCTCGTAATGGAGGGCATATAAGGGCTGCTGGAAACCTTCTCTTGCCGTTCGCTTTCATGCTAATTTTGGGTCGAACTAATGAAATTATTTTAACATTATTTCTATTAGGTGTTATGTAATCTCGATACCTACATTATTTTCTATGGGAGTGTGTTACAGTACCCGTAAGTGGCAATGTGTGTGCTAGAGTTGCTCTAAGGCTAGGCTTGAGTACACCTCCTACTGTTTTGTGACCTTTAGGACTGAGTTTTATAAGTGTAGTTTTATAAGTGTAGCTTGTGAATACCTATGGTCTTATATTTTTGTGGATGGGTGCTTGTATTTTCTTGCCCCTCCTTAAATCTCTTCTTGCCACTTTCTAAACCCCTCCTTATCCCTCTCTAAACCACTCCCATTGATCTCTCCCAAATTAAGTACTAAGTAGTAAACATACATGTGCAGAGATCTCTGCATGGGAAAGACAGGCGAGATGAAGATCTCCATGTAGGTTTGCGAATCATATTTAGTGGTAAATAAGTATTACTACTCTTGCACTACTTTACGTGCAACAAAATAATGCTTGTGAATCATTGTGAAATATTATAGGCTCGCACCCTATAATAGTGGGAACTTACTTGTGACTAGAATATCACAATGGCACTGTCGGCATTATTTCTGAGGAGGCCTAGGCATGACTAAAATAATACCCTATCTCTAGACTAGAACATAATTATCTTCACACACTTTTTTTGACTTGAGCTTCCCTATTATCGCACACTATCTGTGTGGGCACTTGAACTAGTCACTCATGATCTTCCTGTATCTTCACGCACTATGATCTTTGTTTGGAATTCAACATGATTATCTTCACACACTACCTGTGTGGGGAATCAAACATGATCTTTACACATTATTACTCTGGGGCCTTGACCATGATTGAGTTCCCACACAGATAATGTGTAAAGATAATGTTTATTTTCACATACTCTCTCTCTGGAGATTTAAGCATGATTATATTTTAACACTATCTCGGTACGGACTTGAACATCACTATAGTCACACTTTATGTGTAGGTTTGAACATGCCTATAATGACACACTATCTCTATGTGGACTTGAATATCATTATTTACACACACTGTGTGGCCACTTGAACATCATCTTATTGCACTATCTTGGTGGGAGAGTGTAATAATGATCAAGTTCCCGCAATATCTGTGAGGTCTTGAACATCCCTATAATCACACACTATGTATGTGCAGATTTGAACATACCTATAATAATATATTATCCTGTTTAAATATGAACATCAGCTCCCAACGGGAAGATAAACTTGTAAAAGGTTACAAGGTTAACCTATGAGAGGGATAGGCCTTGCTGTAGTGAAAAACGAATTTAGCAGTTTTTCACTACCAGGACATGTAAAACACAATACATGTCCTTCCTTTTAAATACACTGCACCCTGCCCATGGGGCTACTTTGGTCCTACCGTAGCAGGGCCTTATATGTAATAAAAGGGAAGGTTAGGGGTTGGCAAGTGGGTGCACTTACCAGGTCGCCATAGCAGTTTAAAACTGCACATACAGACACTGCAGTGGCAGGTCTGAGGCATGTTTGTAGGGCTGCTCATGTGGGTGGCACAATCAGTTCTACAGTCCCACTAGTAGCCTTTGACTTACAGGCCTTGGCACACCTGGTGCACTGTACTAGGGACCTACTAGTAAATAAAATATGCCAATCATGGAAAAACCAATCATGCCATGTTTTAGAGGAGAAAGCGTATGCACTTTGGGCACTTTACCGTTGCTAATCAGTGCTAGAGTCCCAACGCTAACAAAAAGGTCGGAAAAATCCAGGAGGAAGGCTAAAGGCCTGGAGAGAACCCTAAAAAAAGGGCCAGGTCCAACAGTCTGCCTAACATATTTGGGGTTAGGCATTCACAGCATATTATGGAAACAATCTTTGGGTTTAAGTGAAAGTCGGACACTCTTTTATGGCACTGTCACAGCTCAAACTCTCACCATATATAGGGGATCTGGTAAAGCAGATGCTGTGAATGAACCACCACCATCTTTGGCAGAGTTAGCATTGCACTATGACAGACTATCACAAAGACATCAGCATGTGCTCCTTTTTATTCCAGAATGTTGGTTAAAGTATGTCTGTAAAGTGCAGTGTTACTCTTCAATTCCTTGCACTGCTAGTGTAACAGAGTGTTACATCCAATAATAACAAAAGGTGAATTTATCAATAACATGTTTTACCATAAATAGAGCAGCAAAAGTGTTTTATAACTACATGACCAGAACAGATTAACAAACTTCTAAACTGACTCTTATGTAGATGAATCCAAGGAGGATGATCATCTCTAAATAAGGGGAGTGAAAATGTTGTAATTTATTTTACAAAAGTTCATGAAAATTTTGCACAATTCCGCTTTCATGACGAAATGTAGTTAACCAGTATCTGACATGACGTTTATTAAGTGAGCACACCACTAGTGCAGTGGCGGCTGGTGGAATTTTAAACTGGTGGGCGTATGCAGAACGAATCAACGTATGCAAGCGAGTGCAGCGAGCGGGCCCGATGGCAATAAGGGTGGTTCAGGGGGGTTCTCCCCCGTGAAGAATTAAAAAAAAAATTGGCATCTTTTTGGTGCGATTTTCAGTACTATTTCTGTGATAAATGGACTAAAAATTCAGTTCTTCTAGGCATTCATAAAAGAAAACTCATACATTATTTCAGAGAATTTCTGGGTTGCCAAGCAAGTCTGACTTCTGAAGAGGGCTAGGGTACTAAGCAAGACTGCTTTGGCTCTACCCTTTCCAATAGAAAACACATAACATAGGTGCATATAGTCCACAAAGAAACACTTGTAATTTTGTTCCTACCAATAATGCAGGCTGGCCACTTCCTTTTCTTCACCAGCTATTCAATGTTGATTGCCCAGTAATCTTTATGTCATATTAAATAGCTACAAGTATAAGAAATATCCATTCAAAAAAAACATTTAATTTTTAGGAAGTCAGCAAAAGCTTTGTATTTATGAGCAAGGCAATTTTGCTAAAACAAAAATTTAGTAAATATTGTACTTAAAATAGTTTATACATCCGGGGACGGCTGGTGGAATTTGAAACTGGGATGGCATAAGCATAATGAATCAATGAATGGTAGTGAGCGACTGAAACGAGCGAGCCTAACGGAAATAAGGGGGATTCGGGGGATGTTCCCCCGAGAATTTGTTTTGTAAAATTGGTGTATTTTGGTGCACTTTTCAGCACTACCTCTATGATAAATAGACAAAAAATACAGTTCTTATAGGCATTCATAAAGGAAAACTCATAATATATATAATAGATTTTCTGTGCTGACTAGCGAAGGGGGCTAGGGCAGTTACTGGGCAAGACTACTGGGCTCTACCAATGCCAATATAAAACACATAACATAGGTGCATAAAGGTCTACAAAGAAACACACTTGTAATTTTGTTCCTACCGGAAATGCAGACTGGCCACTTCTTTTTCTGCATTAGCTATTCAATGTTGATTGCCCAGTAATCTTCATGACATATTAAATAGCTACAAGTATAAGAAATATCCATTCGAAACAAACATTTAATTTTTAGGAAGTTAACAAAAGCTTTGCATTTTTGAGCAAGGCAATTTTGTAAAATAAAAAATGAAGTAAATATTGTACTTAAAATAGTTCATATAGCGCTCTGAAGCCCTTGGGTCCATCAGTATCTTAGAAAACCACTAAATAAAAATAAGTTATGAAATGAGTCTAGTATGCATTGCTTAAAATATAAGAAATATCCATTAAAAATCTTTCATTTATTTTATAAAGAAACAACAAAAACTTTATATGTATAAGGAGGCTAGGTAAAATTGTTCAAAAATAAAACTTTTACTTTATTTTTAAATACTTTGCATGCCACTCTCAGGCCCTTGTGCCTGTCAGTACAGTAGAAAATGGTTACATAAAAATAAATTATCAAAATAAATAAATGTACATTTTAAGAAATATCCCTTCAAAACCAATATCATATTTGTAAACACAAACAAAATTATTTTAAATAATAATATGTAAATACTTTGCATGCCACTCTCAGGTCCTTGTGCCCGTCAGCCAGCACAGCAGAAAACAGTTAAATAAAAAGAAATTATGAAAATAAATAAATGTACATTTTAAGAAATTTCAAAACAAATATGATATTTTTAAACATAATTAAAAAAAATAATATTTAAATACTTTGCATGTCAATCTCAGGTTCTTGTGCCTGTCAGTACAGTAGAAAATGGTTAAATAAAAATAAATTTAAAAAATAACTAAATGTTGTACATTTAAAGAAATATACCCTCAAAACCAACATTTTTTAAACACGAACGAAAATATTTTAAATAATAATAAAATATAAAAACAAATATATATAAATTCACATATACATAAACACACATATATAAATACATATCACCTGTACAGGAGTTTTATGAATATTAAATGGAATGAGTAAATTGCCAACAGTACTTCCTAATGTTATCAAACAAAACAAACCGAGCTATAAACACCTGAAACTATGATCACACATCAGATTCATATTTTCTATTTCTATAGAAAGTTTGCTCGCTGATCTTTAATATGAACAAACTTTTCGATTGTTCTTTTGTTGAATTCTGGTATTTCCTTTATTAGCTCTTTTTCCATTGATCGAATAGCCAATGCATTAAGTCTAGCTTGAGTCATTGTGTTTCGCAAAAACGTTTTTACCCTCTTTAGTGTGGAAAAACATCGCTCAGACTCTGCTGTTGTCATGGGTGTAGTAATGACAACTCTTAAAAGCTTTATGGTCTCAGAAAAAGACTTCTCTAAGTTGTTTTCACACAAAAGCTAAATAAAGCCATGGCACCACCAGTAGCCTGACGGAAGTCACGTCTTCCATACAGGACTGAAAGTTCTGTAGGCAATCTGGATTTGTCTAACATAGGATAGGCTTCTATCGTTTCTGCGAGTGCCTCAGCTGGGAAAGATTTGTCATGTCTTTCAAAAGGTCACTTCGCAATAGTGTTGCACTTACAAGATGCTTTGTGAATGCAAAGCGCTCTCTGGCATGGACCACAATAATGTCACATACTTCTTTTGCTTCTTGGGTCAAAGTATATATTTGCAGTCTCTGGTTTACAAATTTACATTCTTGTGGCAGTGTAGAATCCAAACTGTCAATGGATTCTCGTACTTTGGTGATGCTTGTCACAAAGTCTGTAGTAGCTTTCTGGACAGACACAGTGTCAATGTCTCGCTTTTGCAATTGATTATATAAAATGTCTACGTGGGGCATTATACGGTGAAAAAGAAACAGAAAGAATATAAACTCTCTATCTTCTAATGTTCTAGTAAATCCCTTAGCTGCACATATAGTATTTGACTCGAAATCACCACTGTTTGCAATGGTTGACATGCATTCAAGAAGATCGTCTCTGTATTCATAAATTAGGTTTATTGCTCGAATATTGAAGTTCCAGCGAGTTGCAGACCCTCTTCGAAGTCTTCTTGAAACTATTTGTTCAAGAATATCAGTCCTTTTCGGGGAACGTGCAAAAAATGCTGTTATACCACCAACCTCTGAAAAGAAAATTTTAACTCTAGATATTTTGGAGGAAGCCTGTTTCATAATTAGGTTAAGTTGGTGGACATAGCAATGAATATAATGTGCATTTGGGTAAACATCCCTGATTTTCTTTTGCACTCCACCAGTTGCACCACGCATGATACTGGCACCATCGTAGCTTTGAGCAATTACTTTTCCTTTAGCACATTGCTCAGGGAAAACAATGTTTAATTCATTAAGAATGGCTGAGGCAATTGTTTCTGCAGAAGAGTCTTTTAGATGTGTGAAACAATAAAATCTTTCAGCTACCTTGCAATTTCCATCAATGTAGCGCAAGACCAGAACTGACTGTCTTAGTAGAGACATCAGTTGTATCGTCAGCTTGGGTAGCTACATAATCAGTGCTTCTCAACTGCTGTGTAATATATTCTCTTATTACTTCCAGCATACAGTCCAGCAATTCACTCTGAATAGTTTTAGAAGTGCCTTTAAACACTGTGGCTGTTTTTAAATGTGTTTCCATAGCACTGTCAATGCTGGAGACAAAATCAACAAGGCCTTTGAACACGCCAGGATTTAGAGACTCTTAAGTTTCATCATGGCCTCGTAATGCCAATTCAAATGCACCACAAAAACGAATACAGTCAATCAATTTTGATAAAATGTATCGGTTTTTATCCACTTCTGCATTATGTTTTCTTACTCCCACCTGGTATGCTTCGTTCAATTGCTGTACAATGTCCGATTTTCCAAAAAGAGATAATTTCAACATATTTGTGAAATGGGATTTACAGGAATCATGTTTTTATTTTTTTCAGCCAGATGCTTTAGGTCAGTAACTCCTGTTTTTGTCCAGGTAACTTCACCTCCAAAGAGTAAGTAAGGGAAACGGAATAAAGCATTTTTAGAAGCGCTACCAGTAAGCCATTCTATCCTATCATACCATGTTCTGGTAAACCGACGTGTGTAACCCTTTCCCCTATCTTTTGCAGACTGCTCAATTTTAATTTCAGGTTTATCAGCTCCTAACGTTTTCACTTGCAGTTTATCTGCATGTGTCAAGCCCAAAAAGGGGTTTACGAGTAAACTGTCAACTGTGTTCATTGTGTCCAGCAATAGATCAGACTGGAAATAGAAAACCTAACCTGTTTTTAAATATTCCCTCGGTTGAAGGCACAAAAACTATATTACGCAAAATACTGAATAAACACTAATATGAATTGTCATGCACACAATAGGAACAGCAATTAGTCATCCATCCTCATTCTGACAGGAATGCAACTGCAGCAGCACGTACAGCTGTCCCCCAAGCGGTATAGCCTTGTAACTATTTCAGAATTCCTCCTGGGATCCTGTTAATAATTAAAATATGATGTAAGCTTTGAGGCTAGGTGCCATTGCATGCACAACACCAGTGGCGATTGAGAAGCTTGAGCATGTCAATTCAGTGATCTGCCTAGAATTTAAACGGTATATTCAAATTATGGGGTCCTTAAATTACTATTAGAAGGTTAAAATCACTATGTTAGAAGTAAACCTAAAACAAAGTACTTATACATTTGGACTTGACTTTAGATGGCAAATAGTGCAAAACGTGTTGAAAATTTTCTTAAAAAGTATAAGACTCGCATTGAGCAATACCCTTTAAAAGAGTTTTAGGCAGATCTCTGATATATCCAGTACCCGTCTGTACCAAGCACAGCAAAATAAATGTATATTTTTCTAATTAAGAGTTTAGCATTGCAGTTAGACTATTTCCAAATTCAAAAAATATTTGAATGGAGCTATTCTAAACACAAGACAGACTATAATTACATCCTATAGACAGTGCTAGTCATATCAGTGATCCTATTACTAAATGGACAGGAGTCACAATGTCACAACACATTATATAGATTTTATATATCCTACTCACTGTACATACTCTGTGTGCAGTAAAAATATGGTGGGTAAAAAAGTAGACTGAAAAACATCGGTGTCAAAAATATTGTTGACTGAAAAAATAGAATGAAAATAAGTAGGGGCTTAAAACATGGTAACATGTCATGCATTATAGAGGAAACGTAAGTGTACTGGGAGCAGGGGTAAGGGGCATCCTCCCAAAGTAGACAGGAGCATTTAAAATGAGGTAAGGGAAATGGCTGGGAGACTAGCAATGCATTTTAATAATTCAGGTAAAGTTAGCGTTAATGGATAATTAGGGGATTTTAGGGTCGCACTAAGGAGTAGTAGAGAGCTATTATGAATCAGGGTAGCATTAAAGAGTAGGACATTTTTTAAGCATCAAGAAACGATAGAATGTTTGGGCAGTTTGGGGTTTAATAGCTTTAGGGATGGTAAGCATTAAGGGATAGTAAGGGATTATTAGGCTACAGTTAGATAAAATGAAAGAGTGCATACAATAATAAAAGATTTAAAAATCAACCTTTTTGGAATTTTCATAGTTAATCAGGAAAAACACAAAATTATTCCCTTGAAATTTTTACTCGCCACAACCTCATACTCTCTGCACTGTTCTGCTAGGATAAACTAACAGGCCTCCACACCTAAAGACCACACAGTTGGCACCCATATACAGCTGAATGTGGACCTTTGCGGTAAATAGAGAAGCATGTCCTACCTTCTGGCCTGAGGTCAAGGACCAGGAAGCTGAGTTTCGATCAAGGTTCTGTCGCAGCAGGGCCGGAGCCACCACATGTCTTCTTTCAATATCTCTCACTACTGATCTTGAATGTGATTACATTAAGATCAGTCTTAACTCCAATTTCTCATGTGCTAAAAGAATTAAAACAAGAATTATTACCAACAATTACACTGTATTCATGTAATGTTTCTAGCAAATGTGCTTCCTGTACAATACTGTTTTACACAAAACAAATAAACACAAACAATTAAGATAATAAATTCAGGTGGTTTTAATGGAATGTGCATGAGTGCAAGTGAGATCCTGGGTCTCTGCAAGCATGGTGATGTGTAATTTTGTGTAGAGTTGCTGGTTTCTGCAAAGAAGTGCATACACATGTTTAAACATGAATCTATGTGAACGAATGTGTGTGTATGTTTTAGTATGTGTGCATTGCAGTGAGTGCCTGTGGTGCTGAGCCTGAACTCTAGAATCCTGTTGGTGTAGTGAGCAGAGTTATGGGAACACCTCATCTGACTCTACTGTGGCTGAACCCCAGCCCTGCCTGCCTCGGAGCCAATGTTGGTAAGAGGCACAATGTGTGAGGCCCGCCAACACAGCAGTATGGGGCCATAGACCTGACTGTGGTCCTTCGGCCATGCCGGAACCCAACTCATCTTCCTGCCCCATGGACCACGTGTGCGAGACCGCCGACAGCCAGAGCAGCGACTCCAAACCCCAGGTACTCTCCCGAGGACCCACGGCCTGACTTCAACCCCCACTGCATTGAAGACCTTTCCGAGGCGGAGGTGGCCGGTGGACTCATTTGAGGATTACTATGACTCCCTCAAAGGGAGCACCTGCATCTTTCTTGAGCACTGTGATGCCCAGGAGAATGAGCTATTAACTTTACTACTGGCATAACTCTTGATAAACTGATTAGATTGTTGTCCTTTAGGCTTAGCTTTAATTAGATAAAGATGGCCTCTTTTTCTACAACTGGTGTGGAGTTTTTTTGTGGTGTCTTTCACTGTGTTACTTTAAAATGTGTTGCACTAATACATTACACATTGCCTCTTTGATAAGCCTGCCTGCTCTGTGCCAAGTTACCAGACGATGAGCAGAGGTAATCTTACATGTGTATCTGAATTAACCTGACTAGAATGGTGGGTTCTTGCTGGCTTAGGTGTATACCCTAGCCAACCAAAATCCCCATTTGTAAGAGGAACACATTCAGCAGTGCCTGCAGGTTGTCTTCTTTCATTCCAAGCAGCAACGTGCAAAGGGGGTGGGGGGGGGGGCTTATCAGATTCCATCAGGCCGAATTTAAAGGGCCATCAGGCATCCTTTTGTTCCAGGGAGCTATCTAGAGCTTCATACCTAGATGCAAATGCCTCGACCGAGGCGAAGCAGCTGCCCTCATCCTCCTGGACCTCTCAGCCGCCTTCAACACCGTTTCCCACCAAACCCTCTGCGCAAGACTCCAGGACGCCGGCAGCCGCGACAAAGCCCTGGATGGATCCACTCCTTCCTCACCGGCCGAACACAGAGAGTCAGACTTCCACCATTCAACTCAAAACCCACAGAGATCAGCTGCAAAGGGCCTCAGGGATCCTCCCTGAGCCTCACCCTCTTCAGCATCTAAAGGCCCCACTTGCAGCCATCGTCAGAAACCACAGACTCAACATTGTCTCCTACGTCGACGACACCCAGCTGATTCTCTCCCTCACAGAAGAACCCACAGCCACCAAGAGCAACTTCCACAAGGGGATAAAGGCAGTCTCCACCTGGATGAAGGACAGCTGCCTCAAGCTTAGCTCAAACAATACCCAAGTCCTCATCCTGGGATCCACCCCTCAGTGCTGCCACCCCCTCTGCCTGGGACGACTCCTGGTGGCCTAGGCAGAGGGGGCCTGCAGCACTTGGAACCCCCCCCCCCACCCACACGCAAAACCATGGCATCTTCCTGGACTCCTCGCTCTCAATAAACCACCAAATCAATGCCGTTTCATCCTCCTATTTCCACACGCTCCATCTACTTCATAAGATCTTGCAGTGGATCCCCACCGAGTATGGGAAAACCGTCACTCATGCGCTCGTCAGCACTGTAGCCGGCACCACCCAGAACCTCAAAAAGAAACTGCAGAACATCCAGAACACCTCTGCCAGACTCATCCTGAACATCCCACGCTCAGCCACATCCCGGGTCACCTGAGAGACCTTCACTTGCTACCTATCAACAAAGGAATTACCTTCAACCTCCTCACGCACGCCTACAAATCCCTCCACAACGCCGGACATGCATACCTCACCTCCCAACTACACCCTGCTGGGAGACCTCAACTTCCACCTCGACAACCAACTAGACCCCAACACCACATCCCTTCTGGACAACCTCCACAACATTGGGCTCTGCCAGATCGTGACCGAACCCACGCACTCAGCAGGACACACCCTCGACCCCCTCTTCACAACAGGAAACTCCATCACTTTTAGCCACACCACCGAACTCTCATGGACAGACCATCGATGCATCCACTTCACCTTCAGAACACCCACCATCCACAGACACCAGCACCTGTTCCCACGAAGAAACTGGACCAAAATTACCGACGACCAGCTCACCTCCTCACTCGGCAACTCCACCCCAACCACCGTGGAAGACGACGACTCCAACACCGCAGCCCGAACTCTGCACAGATAGATCTCCGACAGCGCCAACACCATAGCCCCCCTCAAGAAGAAGAACAACACACGCGCCAAGAAAGCAAGAAGGTTTACCACCGAACTTCGAGAGTCCAGACGCACATGCCGCCACCTCGAAAAAGCCTGGAGGAACTCCAAATCCACAGAAGCCCACAACAACTTCAGAGTCACCACCAACGCCCACCACCAACTCATCAGAAATACGAGAAAAACAGCGATCGAAGACAGAATCTCCACACACACGCACAACAGCAAAGAACTCTTCAGCATCATCAAGGAGTTCGCCCAACCCACCAGCGAGGCTACTGACATTCCTCCCTCACAAGACCTCTGCAACAAACTCAGCACCTTCTTCCACCACAAAATCAAGAACATTTACGACAACTTCGACGAAGACAACCAACACACTGAACCCTCACCAGCCACCCCCGACACCCTTAAGCCAACAATTGACAGCTGGACAGCACTCACCACCGAAGACACACTGAAGACAATGAAGACAATCCACTCCGGGGCCCCCACGGACCCCTGCCCCACCACATCTTCAACAGAGCCGCCAACACCATCGCACCCATACTTCGCCACACCATCAACCGCTCCCTGGCGAATGCCTCCTTCCCCGACGACTGGAAACACGCCGAGATCAACCCCCTCCTGAAGAAGCCCTCGGCAGACCCCACCGACTTCAAAAACTACAGACCCATCTCCCTGCTCCCGTTCCCAGCTAAAGTCATCGAGAAAGCCATCAACAGCCATCTCGCTACCTTCATCAAAGAGCACAACATCCTCGACTCCTCCCAATCCGGCTTTAGAAAAAACCACAGCACAGAAACCGCCCTCCTCGCCGCAACAGATGAAATCTGCTCCCTCCTGGACCGAGGAGAAACAGTAGCCCTCATCCTCCTCGACCTCTCAGCGGCCTTCGACACAGTCTCCCACCGCACCCTAACACGCAGACTCCACGACGCAGGGATCCGGGACAAGGCCCTCGACTGGATCCACTCTTTCCTCTACGGCAGAACGCAGCGGGTCAGACTCCCTCCTTTCCTCTCGGACCCTACACCAACCACCTGCGGAGTCCCCCAGGGGTCCTCCCTCATCCCCAGGCTCTTCAACGTCTGCATGGCTCCGCTCGCCCCCATCGTCAGTACCCACGGACTCAACATTGTTTCATACGCAGATGACACCCAACTCATTCTCTCCCTATCCAATGAACCCAACGCAGCCAAACACAACTTTCAAGAAGGCATGGAAGCTGTCGCCAAATGGATGAAAAGCAGCTGCCTACAACTCAACACTGACAAAACAGAAGAACTCATCATGGGCCCACAACCCGACACCTGGAACGACACCTGGTGGCCCCCGCCCTCGGAAGCCCACCCACCCCCACGGACCATGCACGCAACCTTGGAATCATCCTGGACTCTGAGCTCAAAATGGACCGCCAGATAAACTCCGTTGCATCCTCCTGCTTTCACACCCTCCGCCTCCTATGTAAGACCTTCAAATGGATCCCCCTCGAGCACAGAAAGACCGTCACTCACGCCCTCATCACCAGCAGACTCGACTACGGCAACGCACTCTACGCCGGAATAAACAAAAACCTCACCGCAAGCTACAAAACATCCAGAACGCCGCCGCAAGATTGGTCCTCAACCTGCCAAGACACTGCCATATCTCCCAGCACCTGCGCACACTCCACTGGCTCCCCATCGAGGCTAAAATCACCTTGAAGATTCTCACCCACGCACACAAAGCCCTCCAAAACACCAGACCAGCATACCTGAACAGCCGACTCAAATTCCAAGCACCCCAAAGGACCCTACGATCAGCCCAGCTCTCCTACGCCAGGGTCCCCCGCGCCAGAAAGACCAGATCGGGAAGCCGCTCCTTCTCCTTCCTCGCGGCCAGAGCCTGGAACGCCCTACCGCTCCACCTCAGACAGACAACATCACTCCCCATCTTCACGCAAAACCTCAAAACTTGGCTCTTCGACAGACCCCCTCCTTGATGGACTGGAACCTGCACCTCCCCTCCTCCCCAGCGCCTTGAGACCCTTACGGGTGAGTAGTCGCGCTTAACAAACACATGATTGATTGATACCTCAACCACCACTTCTCCTTCTACACTTACATCAGACATCTCCGCTCCGCCCAACTGGCCCAGGCCACCATCCCATGTATCCGCAAGACCACTGCTGGAGAAAGATCCTTCTCCTAACTCCTGGAACTCCCTGGCTCTCCACCTCAGGCAATCACCATCACGTCCGCAATTCAGGAAGGACCTCAAGACTTGGCTCTTCGACTGAACCGCAGATCCCCTCACCCGCTCCCCTCACCCCCACACTGCTTGAAACCCTTACGGGTGAGGAGTCGCGCTTTATAAAAATACTGATTTATTGAATACAATGGAGGGGAAAGAAAGGCTCAAAGCTTATCACTTCAAGAGAGGCTTGCTTTTGACTTTGTTCAGTCCCTATATATAAGAGATATGCATGCACTATAATAATGCCATATAAGCTGGTTTGTTAAAGTATTTACACAAATAATTTAAATACCACTATTTTGTTTGCATTTCTTTTATAGTGCTACTCATCCGTATGTAGGGTGTCAGAGCGCTTTAGATCACATGCACACATATTGACAATAAATCAAGAGTGTGTAAATCAATGTACAGGTTGTGTTACATAAGTGAGTGAGGGATACAAGGTGTAAGAGTTGTATGTTGTTTATAGCTCACTGTGCTATATTAGAAGGATTACAATTTATGAACTGTCAATAACAAAACTATCTCTGTGTTAAAAGCAGTGACCCACTTATCTAGCTACATAAAGTTAAAATATTGTCATCTGCATATTACATGATCTGCTTTGCATCAGACATATTAGAGTGCATTTAAAAAACTTGCAAGGGTTAATATCATATTAACCCTTGCTAATTTTTTTTAATGCACTCATGTGCCATTATACTGGACCTGCTAAACGAACTGGGCAATATGCTAAAATAATTAAAAAGCAGCATATTTAACCAATGCAAACATTGCACAAAAAATTAAAAGTACAATTTAATATTTCACACTTACCTTATCAGGCAGCTGCTTCTGTCTTAGTCAGCCAGTTGATGGCGTCGATGCTGGTTGCTGTGTGCCTCTCCTGACCTGTCTGGACCTGCTCCTGCCACCTTCAATTCAGAGCTGCTACTGGTTCAGAGGAGCTGAAAGTGAAAGCTCTACTCTGTGCAGCATGCAGCATGTGACTCCACCTGCAGAGTGGAGAGCAGAGCGGGACCAGCTGCGAGAGACACCGCCACCGCCGCAAGAGGAGAGCAGCGAGAGGAAAGCAGCTGAGTTAGATCGGGCCCCCAGCCCCCGTCCCCACTGAGGCTGCTAAGGTTGGCGGTGGTGGTAGCGGTGGAGAAAGCCCCGGTTCGATCAACGGGCGACGGCCCCACGGATCCAGGGGGAGCCACAACTATAAACTCGTTGGTGAGGGGAGTAGATCGCAGAGAGCGCGGCCGTCACTATTGGTGGCCGCTGAGTGTAGTGCCTGGCAAGACAGACTGCAAGCTGCACCCAACCTCGTTGGGCCGCTTTCGCAGTCAGTGTGCCCTGCTCTCTACCCAAATCCTCTACTCCCCCTACTCCCTCCACTCCCTCAGACCAGCACCTGAGTATTCCCAGCACAGACGGGGGTTAAAGCTCTGTAACCCAACAGTAACTGACGCAAGTTACTAGTTGCCGCCACTCAGACCAGCACCTGAGCACCTGAGTATTTCCAGCACAGACGGGGGTTAAAGCTCTGTAACCCAACAGTAACTGACGCAAGTTACTAGTTGCCGCCACTCAGACCAGCACCTGAG
Source organism: Calotriton arnoldi (assembly GCA_963921515.1). NCBI lineage: Eukaryota > Metazoa > Chordata > Amphibia > Caudata > Salamandridae > Calotriton > Calotriton arnoldi. The sequence continues at coordinate 1,067,297 of CAWUFW010000880.1, forward strand.
TATTTCCAGCACAGACGGGGGTTAAAGCTCTGTAACCCAACAGTAACTGACGTAAGTTACTAGTTGCCGTCTTCGAAGCCAACCAGCCTCAGCCATTGTCAGTTACCACCCAGGATACGGCATTTTGTAACTGACACTTCAGAATCAGTGAGAGGAGCCGGTGCGGGAGATAGGCTGCCGGGTCTAGCGGTCTGGCAGAACGGTGGCGGGAGCGGCAGAGAGGTTGAGAACAAGTGCAGAACCTTAGACCGAGGAAAGTGAAAGCGAGATACTGTAAAACCACAAAAGAGGCCAAAAGCCGAGCCTTCGTGCAGGAGCGATCTTCCCGGGGGCTTGAGTACAGTGGCAAGGAATATGAGATCAGGAAAAATCCGCCAGGCACTTCTGAGCAAATCCAGGAAGAGCATACCCACAAAAGACGCAAAAGACGCACTTTCCAACTCAAACAAAAAGAAAAAGAAAGAAAAATCCATTTTGCAAAAAGAGAGGCTGGTCTCGGCACCAACACCAGAACCAGCTCTTTTTAAATTTGGGGGGGAAAATGGAAATCAGAAGTTTTACTTTCTAAAGGATCCAATGGGCGCAACCTATGCCTCTCCAGATGAAGGCCCCGGCTTGCCAAGTCCCATAAATCCCCCAAAAAATCAGGAAAAGCAAGTCCTCAGACATTGGAAATTCCAAACCCACAAGCAATACCATCTCGATTAAGTGAAATCCCCCCACAACGTCGAAAATCCGGCCAAGGAAATAGTGTTTGTGCGGCGGAAAGTGAAGCGGAACCTATAAAAAGAGCGATAACAATAATAACAGCTCAGGTTCATTTGCCCAAGGCTCCGACAGACTTAAGTAAGGAAGGGGAAAGAGGAAAGACCCATGATAAAAAAGGAGGTTCTGGTAAATCCGGTATCCAAGATAAAATACAAATAGACGAATGGATCAGTTCTTTTTCCATATCAAATAACGCAGACCTCATTCAAGCTCTGGATCTAAACACACAATCCCAAGAGGATATCCATACAAATAAACAAGGGACAATTCTAGATGTCGGTTCGCCCCCGGAATGGCAAGTAGGGGAGAAAAGGGGGCCGCCTCTACACCAATAAAACCTTCTGCTAGTCAGGATCAGCGGGTGGGAAAAAATAACAGAAACGCATCACCTACAGAAAGCCTAAAACCACTCTCACGCCCAATTACGATCTCGTCAGTCAGTGGAATAGAACCAATTTCAGGGATCCTGACGCAATCAATTCATACAGCCACATGGAGCGATACACTGCTAAGAACACTACAGCAAGCCATAGATGTGTTAAATTTCCAATCCGATAAACTAGAAGTTCAGATTGACCTAATGAACTTGATAGCGGGACATATCGCAGGAATAAACACAAAATTGGACTTAACAGCACAAATCACAAAAGGAAATAAAAATGTTGCTCCAGGTAGAGATCTTTTGCAAATTTAAATTGCGGATGTGGACAGATAATAGATAAATTGGTGTTCCTTCCTGAAATACTCTCAGAAATTTTACATGTAGTCAAACCACCCGAAAACATAGAACGCATTAACACGATAGAACAAAAAGACGACAAACAAGATACAGCAGGACCAGCAAAGAAGACACGCAACTTCCTGCATGATGGCAGCATAAAAGAAAAGGAAGTAGTGGACATAAAAGGTACAGGAAAAAAGCAAAATGTACATCAACCAATGTCCATACATAGTTCATCAGGCGGTGTACAAACAAAAAGACAACGAAAACGTGCTCGGAAGGCCAGGCATAATGCCAGTAAACAAGCCGCCCTGAAAAAAAGACAAATCTATCCGATATTTATTCAACAGCCAAACCATAAAACCAATAATCACTGTAACAATACCACAACAGCGGACTCGTGCAGTCCAGGGCTAAATCCGCAAAACCCCATGGCTAGCCCCAATATATCACTTCAAAGCAAATCACTATCATTTGAACAAGAAAAAAGTAAAACACTGAAACAACAAAACCTGGTAACAAAATTAACAAAACAAGCAAAGGCGAATATTGAAACCACGAAATCGAGGTCAGAAATTAATGTTGTAACCACAAGACAAGTGGGTGAACATATAAATTCAACGGAATTACAAGTTATAACTCCAATTATAGAAACAATAAACAAAGAGGACGCAGCCACAAGCCTTCTTATAAGATCACAATATGATCAGACCTCAAACCAGGATATCAGGGCATCAATAAAAATAGCAAAACCGCTGGGAAAACAAATAAAAATCACTTTCGATCAACAAGGTAGGGTCTGTAAGCTACCAATTGAAACAAATACCACGCAAGAGTTCGCAAGGATAGGAACAAGAGAAAAAATAGTTAACCCAGAAAGAGAACTAAATAGTGAGGGCAAATCGAACACTTTTTTACAAGAAAGGGCTGTTCATGACAACACAGGCCAAAATGGTAACCTGGACTGTGAACTCCTAACGAAGCTAAGAAGCATAAACCAAATCGAAAACCGACAAAGTGTGCCAGCAGAGTCAGCCCAAAAACTGATTTTCATACCAGAATATCCAACAAAGGGCAGTCAGGACATCCTAAATAGGGGAAACCTATTGAAGCAGTTCAAAGAGATCCCAATATTAAGGAACATCACATCAACGGATCTTCTGGCAGTAGAATTTCTGCCAATGGAACAAAAGAACAGAAACAGAGGTAACCTGTACAACCTGGTCGTCAAATGAAATGGCGGCCATGATATACTCAACAAGAGCAGTTTTTGAAGCCTGGGGCATAATATTAACGCATCCAAAAAGCCCAAAATACCCATATCCACTATTACAAAAAACAAAAGTTCTACAAATAACAGGAAATGACACAGGACCAAAATCGTTTTTGAGGGGGGCAAGAAATGCCACCCTCGAAGCTCCACACCCAAATCAGGTAAAAAGTTGGAATAAAACAAATCTAAGCCCCCCACGACCAAAACAACAGATAGAAGAAAACCAGGATTGGTCATGGGTTCCCCAATTCCTGAGCCAACAACGATCCTGATGAAAGCAAAGGTTTCAAAAGGAAACAGCACACCGAGGCACTCCCAAGTTCACACAAGGAAAATAACATTAGAATCTGTTCATGGAACACACATGGTTTCAGAGAAATGGCTCAAGACCAGGAGACCTTATCCTTCTTCCAAAGATTCAACATAATTTTACTACAAGAAACATGGAATCTGACACCCAATTCCATTAATGGCTATGAAGAACATCAAGTTTTGGCAGAAAAAACGTCCAAGTATGGGCATTCAAGGGGGGGTTGTCAATATATGTTACAGTAAAATTGGATTGGAAATCGGAAGAGCTAGACACGGGAGAAAACTGGCTGCAAGTTTTGAAACTGGAAGGCAAAAGCTCCACACACAAAAAGCCCTGGCAGCTTTTGATTTTAAATATATACATTCACCCCGATAAAAAACAGAAGAAGGATAGACTGTCTTGTTTGATAAACCTGCTAAAGGCATTGCAAATCACCCATCAAAACTGTGAGTTGATAATCTCAGGCGATTTCAACACCAACCTAATAAAGAGCAACTCAAACAATAAAAAGTGTCAAAACGAGCCAGTGGCCAACGACCTAAAACAAAAACTGGAAACTCTGGGTTTAACCATCTTGAACAGAAACACTAAGGGGGATCAACCGGCTGGCATCACATTTTTGTGTGGAGGAAAAAAAAAAAAAGAAAAAAAAAAAAATCGACCTTAGATTATACCATAGTCAGTAAGGAACTTTTCCACTTAGTCGATTCTTTTTCTATCCATCCCCGCCCGGAAAGCGACCACCTCCCGCAAGAATTGGCATTATATGCCGACTTATCTCAGAAAAGGAATACAGCAGCTTTAACCGAAATGCCAGTAACACATAACCTAAGGAAATTAATGTGGCGCGGAACAAACATCAACTTAATCATGGACACTGTGCAAAAATACGTAAACAACATTGGGCCGCAGAGCGCCCAATCGTTGGTACAAAATTGGGAGAATCTAGGAAAGTTATTACTAATTAAATTTCCAGTAATCCCAGCACGCCAAAGGACACAAAGAACAAATAATGAACCATGGTATAATATACAGATGCGCGACCAGAAAAGGAATATTGCAAGGGAGGTAAGAATCAAGGCAGTAGCTGCAAGAACGGGAATAATTACAGATAACAGTAAAGTCATAGAAATGACAAAGAAATACAAAGATAATTGCAGGGAGGCAAAAAAGGTGTATATCGAAACCCTCTGGCTGAAACTACTCTGGGCCAGCAAATTGCCAAATAGCAGTGAATTCTTGGGGATAATAAATAATTTAACAAAGGGAACAGGAAAGCAACAAAATGCAGGAATAAGTGAGGTAGTATGGACACAGCATATTCATAAATTGTACAACCACACACAAAATGACAAAAACATGATGGTGGAAATTGACTCGGAAGTACAGCAGGAGGAAAAGTACAGGGCAAACAACATATGCCCCTTTATCCAGGAAAACGTGCAACCGGTAGGAGTCCAACAAGAACTGATCTCCCACTGTTCAAATATTTTAACCAACATTAAACAACTAACGCACAAGTTACTAACTTGTGTAACGATATATCTGTAAGAGACAGTAGTTAGTGACAGATTCCTTACCTTAGAATATCCCCAGGCGTTAGGCTGGATCCGGGAAAGTTTTGCGTAGCAGTACCCTTGCGCGTCGGTAGGCGGCGTCGTGCGGCTCCGCGTCCGTCGTGGGCGTCGTGATCGCCGGGATGACGTCGCGGGCAGTACTTAGACGCCGCCCCTGCGCGCTGGACGTCAGTTCTGTACACGACTTTCCGCACCAGGAACGCAGAGCCATGCAAGAAGCTGACATAGGTGTCTGAAAAATACTAGGGCCCTGAAAGGGATGTCCTTAACCCTAGAAATCAGTTCGCAGAACGGGGAGGATGGGTGGGCGGTAGAATCTGTCACTAACTACTGTCTCTTACAGATATATCGTTACACAAGTTAGTAACTTGTGCATCTGAAAGAGACACGTTAGTGACAGATTCCTTACCTTAGAATAGATACCCCAGCAATACCAACCCCGGTGGTGGGTCTGCGAACAAAGATCAGACAAGGAAGTCCCGGAGGACAGAACGGCCAAAGAAGCCGTCCCTCCGGACCTGGCTGTCAAGGCAGTAATGCTTGGTAAACGTGTGCAGTGAGGCCCACGTAGCTGCCTGACATATATCCTGCAGCGAAACACCGCGGCCTAAGGCCGTGGTAGCAGCCGTTGCCCTGGTGGAATGGGCACGCAGCCCAACAGGAGGCTCCTTCTTAGCCAAAGAATAGCAGGCTTTGATACACAAGGTTACCCAGCGGGAGATGGTTCTCTTGTGCACCGCCCGACATTTTTTGGCGCCCACGTAGCCAACAAAGAGCTGGTCATCCACCCGGAAGTGTTGTGTGCGGTTGATATAAAAGGAAAGCGCACGTTTTGGGTCCAGACGATGGAGCCTCTCTTCCTCTCTGGAAGGATGTGGAGGCGGAAAGAAGGTGGGCAAAGTGATGGTCTGCCCAATGTGGAAGGCAGTAACCACCTTTGGCAAGAAGGACGGACGCGTCCTAAGAACAACCTTGTCTGGATGGACAGACAGAAAGGGAGGTTTGCATGATAGAGCCTGGAGCTCACTCACCCGCCGAGCGGAGGTGATGGCCACCAGAAAGGCTGTCTTCAGAGTCAGAAGACGAAGAGGACAGTTATGTAGAGGCTCAAAGGGAGCGCACATAAGAAAGGTAAGAACCAAGTTCAAGTCCCACTGAGGCATCACAAACGGAACACGAGGGAAGAGGTGTGTAATGCCTTTTAGGAACCTGTTAACAACAGGGGACTTGAAAAGGGAGGGCTGATCAGGAAGCCAGAGGAAGGCCGAGATGGCACAAAGATAGCCCTTGATGGTACCCAGGGCAGAACCCTGTTGGGCCAGGGAAAGAAGGAACAGAAGAACCTCAGAAAGAGGGGCAGAGAGGGTTCACAGCCTTTGCTGTGCACCATGCCACAAACTTGTTCCACCTGCAGGCGTATACCACCTTAGTGGAGGGACGCCTGGCTGCCAGAATCGCATCACAAACTTCGGGAGGCAAGTCGAAAGGAATCAACTGCCGCCGCTCAATCTCCACGCAAGCAGGTGGAGGCTGGACAGGTTCGGGTGGAGGACCGTCCCTGCTGCTGCGACAGAAGATCCTCCCGAAGAGGCAGACGGATCGGGGATCGACGCTCATACTGAGTAGCTCGGGATACCAAACTCTTCGAGCCCAGTCCGGAGCCACAAGGATGACTTGGGCCCGGTCGCGCCGAATCTTCTTCAACACTCTGGGTAGAAGTGGTATAGGCGGAAAGGCGTACAACAGACCGCAACTCCACTCGCGACGAAAAGCGTCGCCGAGCGAGTGCCGCCTTGGAAATTCCAACGCGCAGAACTGATGACATAGCGCGTTCTCTTCGGTGGCGAATAGATCTAACCAAGGCTCTCCCCACTGCAGAAAGAGTCCTTGCGCCACTTCCGAGTGAAGACGCCATTCGTGATCCATCATGCACCTGCGGCTGAGTTCGTCCGCCCTGGCGTTCAGGGAACCTGCCAGGTGTTGAACCATCAGGAACATGCCCTGATGTTCCAGCCATGTCCAGAGGCGCAGAGCCTCCTGACAGAGGGTCCACGACCCCACCCGCCCTGTTTGTTGCAGTACCACATGGTGGTGGTGTTGTCTGTGAACACCTGCACTACCTTCCCTTTGACAGAGGGAAGGAATGCCTTGAGTGCAAGTCGGATCGCCCGGAGCTCCAGAATGTTGATATGGAGCCGGGACTCCGCCGGAGACCAGAGGCCTCTGATCTCCGCCTCTCCCATGTGACCGCCCCATCCCAGAAGGGACGCGTCCGTCACAACTGTGTGCTCTGGCTGGGGAAGGAGAGGGATCTGCCCATGACCCATTGCCGGTTCGAGAGCCACCACTGCAACTGTTTTGCAGTCCCCTCCGAGATCTGGACGTGATCGGACAGGTTGCCCTGGTGCTGCGCCCACTGGAACTTCAGGTCCCACTGCAGAGCCCGCATATGCCATCTGGCATGATCGACCAGCAGGATGCAGGAGGCCATGAGGCCCAGCAGCCTCAGGGTCATCCTTACCGAAACCCAGGATAGAGGCTGAAAGATCGGAATCATAGCCTGAATATCCCGGACTCGCCGTTCGGGAGGATAGGCCCGAAACTGCGTCGTGTCCAGAACTGCTCCGATGAAAAGGAGCTGTGGAGAAGGAATCAGATGCGACTTCGGCACATTGATGGAGAACCCCAGCGAGTGCAGGAGTTCGGCCGTAGTCTGGAGGTGGGAGACGACTGCCTGGGACGAGCCCGCCTTCAGCAGCCAGTCGTCGAGGTAGGGGAAGACTGGAACCCCTGCCCGGCGCAGATGAGCTGCGACCACCGCCATCACTTTCGTGAACACCCGAGGTTCACTTGTAAGGCCAAAGGGGAGCACGGTGAACTGAAAATGCTCGAGGCCTACCGTGAACCGAAGGTAACGCCGGTGGGCCGGCAGGACGGGGATGTGAAAATAAGCGTCCTGCAAGTCCAATGCTACCAACCAGTCTCCAGGGTCGAGGGCAGTCAAGACCTGAGCTAGGGTGAGCATCTTGAACTTCTCCTTCCGGAGGAAGCGATTGACGTTCCGGAGGTCCAAAATAGGTCGCATGTCCTCCTTGTCCTTTTTGGGCACCAGAAAGTAGTGGGAGTAGCAACCACGTCCTACTTCTGGGGTCGGAACATGCTCGATGGCCCTCTTGGCCAAGAGGGCCGTGACTTCCTTCTGCAGAAGCACCAAGTGATCCCCTGACATGTGGTGGAATTGAGGTGGCATGGCTGGGGGGGTGGTCTCGAAGGGGAGGGAGTAGCCCCTTCGGACAATGTCCAAGACCCACCTGTCCGAGGTGATAGCATGCCAGTGGTGAAGGTGATGGCGGACCCTGCCCCTACTGGCGTGCTGTGCACCTGAAAGGAGGGACTAGGAGGGCTTGGAGGCCGCGGACGGGGCGGAGTTGGTGGCCTGACCCGCACGCTGGTTGCCCGAACCGCCACGGCGGTAGCCACGCCCTCGGCCATGCGAAGACGCTTGCTGCGCGGGCCGGTGGCTGGGCAGCGGACGTGACTGGGCGCCCCTTCCGTGGCCACGAAAGGGGCGAAAAGCAGAGGTTAGCGGAGGGCGCACAACAGAAAGGCCCAGGGACTTGGCAGTAGCCAGTGAGTCCTTAAAACGCTCCAGCGCATGGTCTGCTTTGGAACCAAAAAGACCGACTCCATCAAAGGGCATGTCCATGAGTGTATTCTGGACATCACCCGAGAAACCAGTTGTTCTCAGCCAGGCGTGGCGACGCAGCGCCACCGTCGTTGCAAGCGATCTGCCCAGCGAGTCGGCGGTATCAAGGCCACAACGTTTGGTGTACTTTGCCGCATCCCTACCTTCCGCAATGGTGCGGGTAAGCAGTGTCTGGACCTCCTCAGAACACTGGGGCAAAACAGCCGCCACCGAATCCCACAGGGAGTGGGTATATCGGCCCAAAAGGCAAGCAGTGTTGACGGACCGCAAGCCAGCACTGGAGGAAGAAAAGGCCTTCTTCCCAAATTGGTCCAGGCGTTTGGATTCCGTATCCGGAGGGGCGGTAGGGAAGGCGGTTTGGGAGGCAGAGGCTTGGACAACCAAGCTCTCGGGGGTGGGATGTTGAGAGAGAAACAAGGGGTCGCCCGGAGCAGGGCGATGGTGTCGGGCCACGTTCCTATCCACAGGAGCCCCTGTGGTGGGCTTGGACCAGGTGCCCAAAAGAACGTCAGACAGTGCATCATTAAACGGCAGCAATGGCTCCGAGGAGGACGCTGCCGGCTGAAGCACTTCCGTCAGGAGATTAGTCCTGACAGCCACAGTAGGCAATTGGAGGTGCAAGGCTCCAGATGCTCTACGCAACACCGTTGTGAAATTTGCTCCCTCCTCCGTAGCCACGGGAGGAGACAGCATGCCAGTGTCAGGGAAGTGTCTAGACCACTGGCATCCCCAAGTTCCTCTGCCCAGTCCTGATCATACTCACACTGCTGTGTGAGAGGGTCTTCCGACCCCTCCCAGCTCTCCTGGTCCTCCTCTGGCTCAAAATATGGAGGAGGAGGGACATCTGGGACCCAAGGTCTCATCGGCGCCGGGGCCGGCGTCGAGCGACGTCGGTCCGGCTCCATGTCCGGAACCGGAGAGAACCGGGAACGACGCCGCCCGGAGCCCCGGGCGGCGTCGGGAACGGTACCGGGGACATCGGCGCCGGCGTGGTTAGGTCAACCGGCGTCGATCGGGGTTGCGGTACCACCGGAGCCGGGATCGAGGCCGAGGCCGGGATCAAGGCTGGCGGGAGAGGCGACGCCGGGACCGGAGTCGTCGGCGACGCCGGAGCAACCCCATCAGGGCCCGCGGGGCCCGAAGGCGCACCGGAGGGACCTTGAGGCCCGAAGAGGCGGGCCATGGCCGACAGGAATTCCTGTATTTCGGCAGGAGTCGCCCCCGAACCCGGGAAGGACGGGTAATGCGGGGGCGGCGCCACAGGCACATCCGGAGCCGCGGGGAAGGTGCCGACAGGGGCCTCAGCCAAGTCGCGAGACCGGCGAGGCGAAGTCTTAGAGCGATGGTGCTTTTTAGACTTCTTGTGCTTCGACTTACCCGAGGAGTGCGAAGACTTGGACTCCGATGACCGGCGGCGGCTCCGCGACCGGCCCCTCGACCTCTCACGGGACCGGGGCTTGGTGCGGCGCGGAGCCGACTGCCGGACCTCGAGGAGCTTTCGAGACCGCTCTCGCAAAGCCTTCGGGTGTAAGGCCCGGCAGTCAGGGCACGACTTCGTGTCGTGGTCTCGGCCGAGACAGTAGATACCCTCTAAGTGCGGGTCTGTGATCGACATCATTCGACCACAGACGTCGCATGGCTTGAAGCCGGGCATCCCTACCGACACCTAGGAGTCGAGAAGACTCGAAAAGAAACAGTGAAAAAATCACCAAAAATGTAGTCAAAAATTGACTAGGGCACTGCTCTTCCCGGATCTGCGCTTACTGGCGCGGACAAAGAAGAACTGACGTCAGCGCGCAGGGGCGGCGTCTAAGTACTGCCCGCGACGTCATCCCGGCGATCACGACGCCGACGACGGACGCGGAGCCGCATGACGCCGCCTACCGACGCGCAAGGGTACTGCTACGCAAAAACTTTCCGGATCCAGCCTGACGCCTGGGGATATTCTAAGGTAAGGAATCTGTCACTAACGTGTCTCTTTCAGATAGTAATTATAAAAAAAACTGAAAACTGAAGGAGCAGCAGGGCCAAATGGCCTCCCAAATGCCCTTTTTAAACAAGAACCCGATTTCTGGGCTAACTAGCTCACGCCGCTCTTTAACCATCTATACAGCCAAAACAAAATCCCAAACTCTTGGAGAGGAAATATATTCCACCCAATTTATAAAACTGGAAGTCGCACTGAGCCTGGCAATTACAGGCTCATTGCCCTGATTGATGTTAAGGCAAAACTTTATGCATCCTGTATTCTATCACAACTACAAGCATGGATGGAGGAAAGGAGTGTAATTCCGAAATTTCAAACAGGTTTTAGGCTTGAAATGGGCACAAGTACGAACCTGGCAGCACTGACAGTCCTAACAGAACAAGCCATAAGAAAAAAATCCGGCCTATTTGCATGCTACATCGACTTAAAATCTGCCTTCGACAGAGTCCCACGAGATCGACTCTGGGGAAAACTGAAAGCATGGGGATTGCCGCAAAAACTAATCGACACCATAGTAGCCCTACATAGTGATACCTGGGCTAGGGTGAAGCTTGGAGATGGTAGTAGAGTATCATCTAAGATGAGCACAAATAATGACCTGAAACAGGGATGCATTTTGGCTCCGAGCCTATTCAATCTGTATCTTGCCGATTTAAACATCCATCTGCTAAAAGTAAATGGGCATCCACCCAAATTGGCAAATGAGCCAATACGCAGACGACATAGTGGTCATGAGCCAAACTCCAATCGGGCTGCAAAGAGTCATTAATAACCTGATACACTACTTTGAATTACAAGGGCTGGAGATAAACAAGAAGAAAACAAAGGTGGTGCGTCTGGCGGGCCCCAGGACCGGCAAACATAAATGGTACGCAAAGGGCGAACAAATAGAGGAAACCAACACATAAATATTTGGGAATCACGCTGGGCCAACGTATGTCCTTCACAGACCAGAACTGGGCAATAAGAGCAAAAGCACAATTGCTAACCTTTGCATATAAACAGTTGCAAAAGAAGTTGAGCTGCCCCTCTTATAGTCACCTCCTGAAAGTAATGGCAGCACAACTATTACCTACACTGGCTTACGGCCTAGAAATATGGCATGGTCGGGAAATTGACATTTTAAATGAGCTTCAGACCAAGGTGTACAAAGCAGTCTTTAACCTCCCAAAAGCCGTATCACCAGCTCAGATCCGCATGGAATTCAGCCTCCAGAACCAAAAATACCAGAGAAAAATCACTTTTGTTAAATTATGTTGGAAATTCCGCTCTTCAGAACCTGGATCCCAGAACAATTTATGCTGGACAGAAATTAAGGCCCAGTTCGATCAGAAAATATCCAACACATGGGGCGAATACTTGAGATCAGCTCTGGTGGAATTGGAAATTCAACAGGCATGGGACAGCAAGATGGAAAGGGTAGTATTTAACAGAGTGTGTAACGCTACTGCGAAGAAATTGTCCATTTGGAAGACAAAAAATCTTTAGTAAAACGTCGTCACGCCTGGTCGGTAATAAATTCATATTCACAACTTAAACCTCAAGCTTATTTAGCAGCACATTTCCGACTTGCGATAAAAAAAGAGGTTCATGCAATACCGATTAGGAGAACATGACTCTAAAGACTTGTTACCAGCCTGGAAAGGCAAACATCAAGACGAAAATTGTAGCCTATGTGGTTACCATAAAGAATCCATATGCCACCTGATGTGTGTCTGCCCCATTGTTAATGACGCAAGAAGGACGTTATTAAAACCGATTTTTAATGAACTTGATATTCGTACTTGTAGGCAGGCCGTAACCTGCTGGATGGGGGGTTCATCAAACATTTTAATCTGCAGAGGGGTAAAGTTACTCACAACGATTGGTACCCTCCTTCGAAAAGCGGACACTAAATAAGTGAATAAGGGTACAAATGGGACTGTAAATTTGCACTAATATCGTGTTTTTTTAACTTTTTGTAATTGATAGATTTTAGATATTTTTTTATTGTGTGCTTTATGGTTGTGAAAGACCAAATAAAGGATTCTTTGACTGACTCCAGCTCACAGGGTCATGAGTTAAGTCTCATGACTCTGTGACATAAGGAAATGTGTGTGTGTGTGTGTGTGTTTAAAAAAAAATAAAGTCAGTAAAGTTATTACAATAATGCTGGCAATCATTATTGTAATAACGAAGAAAAAAAAAACCCTACCTTTCCCAACTCGTCAGAGATGGGTGGGGTCAGTTATGCTTGACCCCACCCCATCCAGTGACTGGTGAAAGGAAGGGGTGAGGGCAGTCACAGTGGTCAACAATTTTGGTGAGCCTAAGTAATGCAGCCTCGGGCTTATACAGTACCCGCCCGAGGCTGCTTGGAATTTTGACGCTGCCTGGGCTTTAAACATAAGTACCGGGCTGACACCATGTCCGCCCGGTTTGCTATTGTTTCATTTTGTGACACATGCGCAGTCACAAACTTGCCCCCAAATTGCCTGCATCAGTGCCTGGCCTGCCTGACGCAATGACGCTGGAGTCCGACTCCGAGCGTCGCAGGCAGGCAGCAGGACTCGGGAGTTGGCACTGCAGTCGGTGGCGGTGCTCGGTTCCGCTTTGGATTTAAAATGGTAAGTAACATTGCTGTTACTTTTCATTTTAAATCCAACTGGTGTGCAGTGCGTACGCGACAGGCGCAGCGGTCAGAATAGGGAGGGCGCCGCCCGCCCTTTCCAGGAAACCGCCGCTGCACTAGTGTAAAAAAGGCATGTGAGATACCAGCAGGAGACTGCTTAAAAAGTTCCACCTAGTACCAGCGAGAGGCATTTTCTGGTTTAACCAAAGTGTGTGCTTGCTTAAAAAAGGTTACACACAATTGTATAATGCAGATTTAGAGAGAATTTGCATATCGTGAAATCCAGGAATTTTGCCTCAATACTTAAAATTATTCCCAGGCTTAATCTTCACTCTGAAAACATGTAAAATGGCTTCATAGGCTTCACTGAGATCATACAATATTTAATCTCTGTTGATTTCAGTGTTTTTTTTTCTTTTCTCCAAAATCAATCAATCACAGAATTTGTAGAGCGCACTACTTACCCGCGAGGGTCTCAAGGCGCTGGGGAGAGGGAAGGGGGGTGCTGCTACTGGTCGAACAGCCAGGTCTTGAGTAGCCTCCTGAAGGTCAGCAGGTCTTGGGTCTGCCGTAGGCTTAGTGGAAGGGTGTTCCAGGTCTTGGCGGCGAGGTGTGAGAAGGATCTGCCGCCGGTGGTTGTTCTTCGAATGCGAGGGACGCTGGCGAGGGAGAGGTCGGCGGAGCGGAGCTGGCGGTTGGGGACGTAGAAGAAGAGTCGTCTGTTGAGGTAGGCTGGGCCAGTTTTGTGGAGTGCCTTGTGTGCGTGGATGAGGAGTTTGAAGGTGATCCTCCTGTCGACGGGGAGCCAGTGCAGGTTCCTCAAGTGGGGGTGATGTGGCTGTGGCGTGGTACGTCGAGGATCAGGCGTGCGGAGGCGTTTTGTATGCGTTGCAGTCGCTTGATGAGCTTGGCCGGGGCTCCCGCGTAGAGGGCGTTCCCATAGTCAAGTCTGCTACTGACGAGGGCCTGGGTGACTGTTCTTCTTGTGTCTGTCGGGATCCACCTGTAGATCTTGCAAAACAAGTCAGTTTCGCCGTTCTCGAAGACTCAAAAGATTGATGAGTATGCATTACGATCATAAAGCCTCACAGGTCAATAGGACCCCATATCATTATTGTGCTTTATCAGTTGAAAAAAACCAGTGCTTAAAATGAGCAGGTGGTTGCAGGTGGGTCCGATTGGCAGCACTCATTCTGGGGAACAGGCACTTATTTTCCTTATCGGACTTCTGCATTTTTCTCTCTCTTGCTCTGCGTAAAAGGGGAAACCCAGAGAAAGAGACTGATGGAAAAACAGTGAAAAAGAGAGAAAGCAGGACTGAAAAAGACCCTGCAATAGTGGGATAAAGGGACATAAAAGGTACATTTACGAGGGGATAGCGCCATCAGAACTTCATTTTTACTGACGTTCTGGTAGCGCTATGCCATTCTCCATATTTACAAAGTGGCGCTAAGCCACTTTGAGTGGCTTAACACCGCCTTGTAAATACGGCCCCTATACCCACATCATTTTGCTTGAAAGGGGCGTGCAATGGGTGTTGCTGTGGGCATTCAACCACAACACCCATTGCATTTGGACACTGTCCCAGATTTACAAGGATGTATAAATCTGAGGCAGCGCCAAAAACTAACAGCATGCAATAGCAGGCAATCAGAAAAAGCAAAAACGAGGAGAAATAAAAATATTTCTTCTCGTTGCGCCATTCTATGTGTGCTGCATTCTGCAGCACACATATTAATGGGGTTTTGCTCTTTCTTATTGTTTATGTGCAGGAAGGGAGACCTTCCTGCACATAAACAATCATTCCCTGCAACGGAGGCACCCTTGCACTATGGTGCAAAGGTGCCTGCGTTGGCGATAGGCAGCTAAATTTATGGCCAGCGCTAGGGAAAACACAGGGGTGCACCGTATTGCTGTAAATACGGTGCATCCCTTTATGCGCAGTAGGTTAGATGATAGCTAAATGCACTTCTAGGAGACCGGCAAGTCAGCCATAAAAGTGCCTCGCATAGTTAACCAGGACTTTCATCCTTCTAAGGTCAAACTCATTGAAACGTATTTTAGATGGTTACCTGACTGTAGCATCTATCATGTGATTAGTATAGTGCATTGGCAAACCAAACTGGAGTTATCAAATATAAACAAGCATTGACGGCATGCCACAAACAAAGAAATAGGACTTCAGTTTGTCAACAATCGTGGAACATAGAATGACTTAACGGGCAGCACTCACCAAAATAGAAAACACAGGACAAGGAGACACTAGGGAGAAATTAAGTGCAACATTACATAAAGTATCATCTGCGTTGATATATTGTATTCTGATATGGTCTGCCAACTAATCCCACACTGCACATAAGAAGACTTATCCTCCTATGTCAAGTCAACCCTCTTTGCACACAAGGCATGTGTAGGAAAGTACTCTTTTTGGCATGGTTACCACCCACTTTTTGCCTGACTGATGCATCATTGACTGAGTGTGCACTGGGTTCCTGCTGACCAGGTTCCCTGAGCCTGTTTTCTTTCCCAAAACTGTACCTTTGTTTCCACAATTGGCATACCTCTGGCACACATGTAAGTCTCTTGCAAAAGGCACCAGTGGTACCAAGGGCCTTGTGACCACAGAGGGTCTAAGGGCTGCAGCATGTATTGTGCCACCCTAGAAGACCCCTCACCAAACACGTGCACACTGCCACTCCAGCCTGCGCATTTTGGTGCAGATGAAAGTGAAGTGTCGACCTGGCACACATCCCTGTGTTCCAGACCCACCAGCACTGCAAGAAGCATAGGTAAGACACCCCTACAGCAGGCCTTACAGCCCTAAGGCAAGGTGCACTATAGCTCTTGTGAGGGCATAACTGCATGAGCTGATATGCCCCTATAGTGTCTAAGTCTATTCTTAGCATGGCTTCACTACGCACTTCTAATGTCTGAGTACATGGGCTGAGAGCTTGTCAATAAGAGTTCTGCAGCTCCATAATGGCTTCACCGAATACCCAGATGTTTGGTACCAAACATCTCAGATTAATGAACCCACACTGATGTCAGTGCTGGATTAATTAATAAATGCACTCAGAGGGCACCGCAGAGGTGCCCCCGGATAACCTTCCTGACCTACTAGTGTGTGCCTGGCTGGTCTGCACCAGCCTGCCACTTCTAGACATGTTTCTGACCCCCTGAGGTGGGAGCCTTTTGCTCTCGTGGGTCAGAAACAAAGCCTGCTCTGGGTGGAGGTGCTTCACACCCCCCAAGCAGGAACAACATTGGAGGGCGGTGAGCCTCAAAGGCTTCATGTCCTTTGTTATGCTGACCAGGGCATCTCCAGCTAGTAGAGATACCCGTTCCCCTGACCAAGCTCCACTTTTGGCGGCAAGGTCGGCAGTAAAATAACTAAGCAGGAGAGGTGTGTCCTTCCTCAGCCAGGACCACCCCTAAGGTGTCCTGAGCTGAAGTGACCTCCTCCTTTGAAATTCCTCCATATTGTTTTGGAGGATTTTAGCCAATAGGTTCAGTGGTATGCCCCCTTCCCAGAAGGAGTGGACATACAAAGGGTGTAGTCACCCTAAAGGTAAGTAGCCCATTGGCTACTACCTTCTGACCCTTGTAACGCCCCTAAAACTAGTATTTAGAGGCACCCCTGAACCTTAAGCTTCAGATTACCGATGACCTACGAAGAAGAGGACAAAGAAGAGCCGTGCAGCAGCAAAGACTGACTACACCAACTGACTTGGCCCAAGCCCTACCGGCCTGTCTGCTGCCCTCAAAGACCCTGCTATAGAAGAGCAACTCGCCCCACAGCCAGCGACCTCCAGAACCCTGGGAGGACTGCCTGCCTTCTAAAAAGACTCCTGATCTCCTGTGGACTGCAGACCTGTCCAGAAGAAAACCAAATAAAGACCAAAGCTGTGCCCTGTGGAACTACGCAGTAGACCACCTCTGCACCCGGTGCCCACGGCCCGAGTCCAAGAGGCCCACTAGTCCAGAAAAGGTTCCCCAGCGATCCTGAGCAAGAGTTCCTCATGGGTTGACCCATGCTGGACTCCATGTTGATGCCTGAAGCCTCTGCACGACTACCCCCCCAACCGTGACCGCACTGGTAAGCTGACTTCAGACGCCAAAGGACACCCTTGCACCCAGAACCCCTGGACTTTTGGGAGATCTACCAATGGTGCCCTAAAGCCCCAGCACATACCAGGTTGCCTGTACAGCTGTAGGTTTCCATCGATCGGCCTCCTGGCCTAGGCCTGCAGCCTTTTTCCAAGTTCGAGTTTCTCCATTGGTTTGCATAGGGCGCCTGACGCTGTGTTGGCTCTCACACCTCCAGCAGCACAGGAGCAGCCGGGTGCAAAGTTTGCTGCTACCTTGTTGCCCCTCCAGTGCTTACCTTAACCCCCGGAAACTGAGTTCCAAAACCGTGCTACTTACCTGCAAGTAGTACCTCTTCGATTGCCCCCTTTCACCATTGGATAACATTGGCACCAGGCCCCACTTTTGTCCTCTGCACCACCAGTGGCACTGGGTCTGAGTGCAATTTTGTTACTTACTTGAACCTTGCCTGGTACCGATTCTTTATCCAAAAGCTCAATATTGTAAATAGTTTACTTACCTGCATATTGCTGATTGTGTTTCCTCCCATAGGGTAATATTGTACTGATTGAATGCACTGTGTCCACTTTTGGTATTGAAAAAGTGATATTGCAAAATATGTTTTACTGCAACAAAGGATCTTTTAGTATATATATATTTTTTTTTTCAAAGATCTTTTTTATTCAGCATGACTTCTGCGTGAAATATAACACATTGCAAATTATACAGGACTTTATGTGTGCATTACCATCTAATACAGGTTCAGTTTCTGATGTTGGGAAGTCCCCTCACCCCCTTCACGTAATGCAAGTCATGTCCATTTTACCAAGTCCAACATTGGGGGTAACTCCCCAAACAATTATAATAAACAAAAACCCCCCTAACCCACCCTTCCCTCCCCCATCCCTGGTGGTGGTGTAACATCAGAGGTAAGCGTTTCGGGCAATCAGGTCTGTGCCAAATAGAGGGGCATTACATTCCTCACAAATATCTTGCCATCCTTAACACTTTGGGGCGCTAAGTCGGACGTTAATCCGCTTAAAACTGGAAGAGGTGCATAGCTCTCACGGAGGCGGGACATACCGCCGAGGGGAGGCCCTGGGACAGGAAGATAATTAAAGGGCCCCATTTGTATTCAAAGTTTTTGTATTCATCTCTGAAGATATCCGCCAGTCTTTCCATGGTGAGGTTTCTCCAGAGTCGAGAATGCCATAGTGACAGGGCAGGTGTCTCCTTCTTTTTCCAGGCTGCCGCTATTGTAGTTTTGGCTGCCCCAAGACACGTCCATAGAATAGCCTTGTCCGCCCTCGTCTGGTGCTCAAGGTCAGGGTCTCTAATGCCCAAGAGTACTCCCTCTATAGAGGTTGGTATGGGGTACCCCAGTATGTCTTTAATGTGGGATAAAATCTCTTCCCAAAAGGCTCGGATTGCAGGACAATCCCACCATATGTGACGGAAATCCCCAAGAAGGCCGCACCCTCGCCAGCATAGCTCGGAGGTGTCTGGAAATATCTTTTTGAGTTTAGAGGGGTATAGGTACCAATCAAACAGGGTCTTGTAGTGAGCCTCCCTCAAGGCCACTGAGTGATTATTCTTGGAAATGTCCGACCATATGCGATGCCATTCCTCTTCAGCAATGTCCCTCCCCACTACTTGTTCCCAAAATGATAGGTAGCGTGCTCGTGTTACGTGAACTGTTGATAGTAACAATGAATAGAGCGCGGAAATCGCCCCCTTCGCTGAGCCCGCCTTCCGTATCCATTGCTCTATCTGTGTGCGCTCTCTGGTGGCAGCTTCCCTCATCCGCGGCTGGGATACCCAATGTTTGAGTTGGAGGTAGTGGAAATGCTCGCTACTCGGAACCTGAAATTCCCTTTGACGTGCTTACTTTTGAGAGTTGCCAAAGTTGTGGAACAAATCTGAGACCATCAAACATCCCCCCTCCCGCCACCCATCAAATGGGCCTTCTTTCATAGCTGGGGGAAAATCTGGGTTAACGTGGATGGGTGTGTAGGGCGAGGGGAAGGTAGTCCATCTCTCGTCTTTCGTAACCTCATCCCATACCTTGAGAGTGGTACGTGTCGGGGTGCTGATGTATGCGTTGACCGGTCTATCTTTCTTCTGCTTCCAGAGCACATCCCAAATCGACCTTCCCACTATCCATGTGGAGCCAGTGTTTGTCGGACTCCCTCATTGACCACTCTACCATCATTCTCAGTTGTGCTGCTTTGTAGTATAGTGAGAAGTCCGGGAGCGCCACCCCCCTCCTTCTTGGGTCGCCGTAGGACATGGAACGGAAGGCGCGCCCTACCACCCTGCCATATGAATTTAGTAATAAGGGAGCGAAGCCTTGGTAATAGATCGCGGTCTAGGTCGACTGGGAGTGCCTGGAACAGATAGAGTAGCTTTGGGAGTAGTGCCATTTTAATGGCATTTATCCGTACGAGCCAGGAAATGTATAGCGGTTTCCAGCATTTAAGATCCTGCTGGAGATGAGACAGTAATGTGGGATAATTAGCTTTATACAGGTCTTCTATCTTCGGTGTGAGCTGAATGCCTAGATATTGCAGGGAACGTTTAGCCCATTGAAGGGAGGTCGGCCCCCGGAGCTGCAGGGCCTCTCCCTCAGAGACTGTAAGGTTTAGAATGTAGGATTTCGATAAATTGACCTTGAAGCCCACCACCCCTTCGAATTTACCCAATTATATTTGTAGTGCCTGAAGTGAGGGACCTGGATCTGTGAGTGTCATCAAGATATCGTCCGCGAAGAGCGAAGCCATGTGTTCTGTATCCCCAAAGTGAATGCCCTTAATCTCTGGGTTCGCTCTAAATTGGGTAGCCAAGGGTTTGATGCTAAGGGTGAATAAAAGAGGGGAGAGTGGGCAACCGTGCCTCTGCTTAATTCGAATGGGAGTGGCGAAGATCCATTGACCTGAACTCTGGAGTGTGGGTGTCTATAGTTAGCCATAACCATATTAAGGAATCTGTCCCCGAAACCGAGCTTTTGCGTGGTGAGGAAGAGAAACGACCAATCCACCCTGTCAAAGGCCTTCTCTGCGTCTAAACCCACCAATATCGCTGGGATCTTAAATTTAGAAACCGTTTCAATCAGGTGTATTGTCCTCCGGATGTTATCATGTGTGTCTGCCTTTTATGAAGCCGGATTGATCAAGCTGGATTAGTGCGGGCATTAAATGTTCTAAACGTGCAGCTAATATTGCGGAGAAGATTTTGGCATCTAGGTTCAACAGCGCAATAGGCCTATACGAGGCACAACTCTGGGGATTTTTCCCTGGTTTAGGGATAACCGTGACCACGGCCTCAGCCATAGAGGTCGACACTGTGAGAAGTTGGCCTGGCATATGCTGTCCACTAGTTATAGTGGGCACCTTGCACCAGTCCAAACGACCCTTATTGATGGTAGGTTTAAAGACAACCTTATAGAAAGCTATCCTAGTGGTAGCTGTGGAGAGCCTTGAAGGAGTGTAAAGCAGCTTGGTTTACCAGATTATAACCTCTTGAATGACCAAATGAAAGGAGAACCACACAAGATATATATAAAATATATGTATTTATTTTTAAACACTCACTACTAATCTCTTTATGGGATTAGAGTCCAAGATACACAATATCACAGTATTAAAACGACAGTAAATAGCACAATATACACTGGGCCCTGGGGGGGGACCAAACCATATATTAAGAAAGTGGTATAAGAATCACGACTTGACTAGACAGTGCCTAGAGCACGTAGAATCGCTGGGACCCCAAGGAACCACCCAAGGTAGTGACACAGGAGACCCACGGGGGACGTGTGCAGTGTGAGAACACAGCTGCGAGCGCCGTAGGATTCTATGAGGAAAGTCGCAGTTGAAATTTTAAAGATAAAGGACACTTAGGAGAGGACTTGGAGCAAACCCCTTTAGACTTAAGGAGCTCTAGGGCCAACACCCACGGGAGCACCGGAGTACTCGAGTTACCTCACCCAGGGAAGCCGGGTGCATAGGTGTCAAAGGGTGTCGGGAATCGTCGTTGATTTCAATGGCGATCTGCTGCAAAGTGCTGCTGCCGTGAAGAAGAGAAGTGTCCGGGATGATCCAAGCCTGGATCGAAGATGTGAAGAACCTGAAAGCAGAGGGGACAGAGTCTGGGTCACTAGCCAGTGTCCAGGAGCGGAGCAATCGAATGCCCACCGATGTCGGGTGCTTCAGGTGCGAAGAGGTGAAGCTTGACTCTGCAGCCGCGGGGTCCCGGAGATGTCGAGGATGACCAGGAGCCGGATTCGAGCTGTCCCACGAAGGATGTCGAGTGCTGGGGTGTCAGTGCTCGGATTGAACACAACAAGCCTTGGCAACAGCAACCCACCCAGGAAGAGAAAAGATGCTTCTGTGAGGACCAGCAAGGTCCTAGGGACTCCCCAAGCGATGGAGAGTCAGGGCATGTCTGGAGCAACCAGGGAAGCCCAATTAAAGTTAGAGTTGCCTTCTTGGGGACCCACAGGTCAACGGACCAGGGATCGCGAAGGGACCTCGAGAGGAATCACAAAATGGCGGCCCACGGAACACTCGTTGAGTGTAGGCCAGCAATCTTCGGTGTAATTATTGCTCGGGGTCAGGGCTACAAGTAACCCAAAGCTCAGCCTCAGGGGTCGCCGGAAAGCTGATGCTTCTGCAAATGGTTGCGGTGTCCAGGGGTTCGGGTTGCACGATCTCCACGAGGGA
The DNA here is from genome assembly GCA_963921515.1 of Calotriton arnoldi. Taxonomy (NCBI): domain Eukaryota; kingdom Metazoa; phylum Chordata; class Amphibia; order Caudata; family Salamandridae; genus Calotriton; species Calotriton arnoldi. Next base: position 1,089,060 of record CAWUFW010000880.1, read on the forward strand.
TACGGGCCTCAGACTTGCTGTGGGCACAGACCGACCTCAGAGACCTTGGGAACCCACCTCCTGTGTGGCAATATTCTTCGGAGTCCTCAGGAGCTGCGGAGATGCCAACCGGTCAGTTGCGTTAAAGGTGCCTGCCTTGCAGGGGAGTAACTCCTTTACTCCAAGGGAGATTCTTCAGTCATCCAGCGTAGTGTAGATCGTCAAGTACTTGGTTTCTGTGTCAGAGTTTAGTCCAGGTGTAATCTAAAGTCCTGTAGTCAGGGGTTCCTACTTTATACCCAAGGAAGGGGTGGGACAAACTCTGGGGACCCACCTATGGGAGGGTCAGGAAAGAGGGGTGGCTACACCCATTTCCTTTGTCCAGTTTCACGCCAGAGCAGGGGCTGGTAGCCCCTGCAACCGGTTTGAGCTGGACTATGCACAGGGACACCAAATGTGCCCCCAGTACAGACTTCAAAGCACTCTTGGAGTGCACCCACCCAGCCCCAATACACTAAAGCCTGTCTGGGAGGTGATCACACCTCCCTGTGACAGGAAACCTATTGTCCAGGCCTCCCCTGCCGGAGTTTCGTCCAGCAGCAGGAGGGCAGACTTGTGTCTGTGGCTGCAGCATCCATTTTGTGATACCAGGGTTCTGTTAAGCTGGTACCGGCGGTATCGGTGGTGCCATGTTTCTTCCTCTAGTAGGGTGGAATCATACCTCCCACCCCAGTTACTGGGGTGGAGGTATGATTCCAAGGTGTTTGACACCAAACACGACATGTTTCCATTCAGCCATTTTAAAGTTAGCATTTACCGCTAGGTTATAATGCACTTAAGAGTATATGGTCTGGCTGCATCACAAACAACCCCGGAATGAAGATTCCGAAAGCTGCAGAGGGGCTCTGCTCATGCATGAGCACCCTCTCACATAAAACCCAGCACCCTGCCTTCAGGATTGATAAGGCCTGCCATAGGGGTGACTGATAGGTTTATATGTGTAGTGATTTAGAAGGGATATAGTGAACCTATATCTCCAGTAAGGGGTGCACCACCTTACACAGGCTGCAGTAGCAGACCTGTTGTGTCTTTTTGAATGGCCTCTCAGGGGTGGCACAATACATGCTTCAGCCCCTGGGAGGCCTCTGGGGTACCTATGCCCTGGGTACATGGTGTACCATATACTAGGGACTTATAAGGGTACCCCAGTATCTAATCTGAGGTGTACCTAAAGTACATGTATGCAATTTACAGGAGAAAGCAGATAGACTGGGGTCCTGAATAGCAGGATCCCAGTCAGACTAGGCCAAAAACAGTGAGACATCAGCAAAACGTGGGGGTAACTATAAGAAGCAGATCCTATCTCCTACAACACATATTTAGAAATGCTCCCCATAGCATACAAAAGATACTCCACATAGAGTATGGTGCATACCATGAAGGTATCAACTCTTGAGCTTGAGCTCTTCTTCAGAGTAAAGCAAGCTGCAAGACGTGGATTCCGGGCCTCAATTAAAAACCCAACACAAATTAACAGCTGAAAAACCCTCATCGACAGCGTTGAAGGAGAAAGTCACGACTTTTGCACCAAGCAGTAAATAATAATAAAGAAGCCACTTATTATGGAATATACTTTAAAGAATAAGACTTCTCTGAAAAGAATTCTGCAGAATAGCAGTCCCATAATTTCCCTCTAATCCTGACTGACTGGAACTAAGGGTCATGAAAAAATGGGTAAAGAAACACAAGGTTATCTTAACCATAACCAGTGTGGTGTTTCTGCTTGAAGCAGGGGTTTGTCACTATATAAAAGACGTAGACGTTTTTGTACGTGGCGGAGTTGGACTTTCTGCACAAGTCAGAAGAACAAGCTACTTACCTTCGGTAACGCATTATTTCGTAGAGACAATATCTAGCTGCAGATTCCTTATCGTTGAATTTCCCAGGCTGGATTCGGAAACTTTTGCATGAGCAGTACCGCTGTTGGGGGGCTCCATTCAGCTCTGCGTGATGTTGTCAGTGCCGGTTATGATGTCACGGTCACCTATGTAGGCTCCACCCAGGCGCGCGGACTTCTGTTCCTTTTTCACTTTTCCAAGAGTAGAGCCATGAAGTGAACTGACTTGTGTGTATCACAACTAGGGCCCTGAAAAGGGAGCAACCCTAGCCCTATCAAAAGAGTCCGCAGAGTGGGGCGGCATGGTTGGGTCTGTAAGGAATCTGCAGCTAGATATTGCCTCTACCAGATAATGCGTTACCGAAGGTAAGTAACTTATTTATCTGATAGAGACGTCTAGCTGCAGATTCCTTACCTTTGAGTAGGTACCCAAGACATACCATCCTGGCAGTGGGTTGCGGACAGAGTTTCTACACTAAAAAATACTGACGGACCAAACGGACGAAATGCCCGTCACTGTGACCCGACTTTCAAGGCAATAGTGCTTGACAAATGTGTGCAGAGATACCCACATTACTGCCTGGCAGATGTCCAGGACTGGGACAGCCCGAGCCAACGCTGTGGTCGCCAGAGGCGGCTCCTCCGCTAAGGTGAAGAAGCGTCGCCCCACTGCTTTTAAGCAGTGTAAATAAAGGAAAAATAAAATGAAAACTCAATTTTATTATCATTTTTTGTTTCTGCTGCAGCATTGCTGCAGCTTGGCGGGGCAGGGATGCTCTGCTCTCAGAGCAGGAGAGGAGTGGTGGGCAATCTGTAAAGTGCACATGAATGTTTGGCTGGCCATATAGGACCAGGAAAACATTCATGTGCACTTTGGGCATGTTCTCCACCCAGGCTGTAATGCAGCCTGGGTGGAAAACATGCAGACCCCCAGTCCCCGTCTGAGCGCCGAACCACGGTGCATTGCCGTGTTATAATTGGTTCAGGGGAGCCTGGAAGCCTGGGTGCTTCCTGTTCTGGTGGAGGGAGGGAAGAGGAGGAGAGACGCGGCAAGAGGTAAGTGTTATTTACCTTTTTTTCCAACTCGTCCCTTGCACTACCCACCCCTCCCGCCCAGCCAACCCCGATCCGTGCCAGCCTCTGCTGGTGGTCGCAGCCTTCCATCTGGTGTAATGGGCTTGTAAGCCCTCTGGGGGCTGCTTCCTAGCCAGGTTGTAGCAGATCTTATTGAAAAGAATGGCCCAGCGAGAAATGGTCCATTTCTGCAAAGCCTGACCTCTTTTAGCTCCCAAGTAAACCGAGTTGGTCATCTAACTGGAACTCTTTGGTGCAGTCAAAGTTGGACCCAAAAAGAGTATTGTTGTTCTGACAGTAGAGATGCTCCTCTTCCTTCGAGGGATGTAGGGGAGCAAAAAAGGTGGGCAGCGTGACTGATTGAACCAGATGGAATGGGTTCACCACTTTTGGTAAGAATGAAGCCCGGGTGCGAAACACCACCTTATCCCCAAAGGTCATCAGATAGGGTGGCTTGCATGACAAAGTCTGCAACTCACTCACCATTCGTGCGGATGTTATTGTCACCAGAAAGGCTGTCTTGATGGTAACCAGCTGGAGGGGACAATTATGCAAAGGCTCAAATGGGGCGCACATAAGAAATGCGAGAACCAAATTAAGGTCCCACTGTGACATGACATATGTACAAGCCCATTTAAGAAGCTATTTACAATTGGTGATTTAAACAAGGAGGGTTGGTCCAGCAGCCACAAGAAAGCGGACAGAGCAGAAAGATAACCCTTCAGAGTGCCCAACGCAGAGCCCTGCTGGGTAAGGGTAAGAATGAAAAAAAGGTAGTAAAGAGGCAGAAAGAGGGTCAATAGCCCTTTCTGTATGATATTTTACTAAACTTTGCCAACAGCAGGGATATACCTGGTGCAGGTACACTGACAAAATATCGACACCCAAAATATCCCCATACAAAAATATTGTGACCAGATATCTACATCCTATACTTATAATGGTAAGTATAAAATATCGGGAAAAAATATCGATGTCATAAATATAGTTGTAAAAAATATTGTTGATATAGAATACATTAATAAATATTAAATATATTAAAGAATAAAATTAATTTAAAAAAATTATATTTAATATACATTTCAATAAATATAACAAATAAACTTAATTATATATGTGTGTTTAACTTTTTTTAATTAATAGAAGAAGCTAATAGTTTTCGCGAAATACGTGTTGGCTTGGCTGTATTTCTTTGTTTCTGCTAAAGAAGATTATGTATCAAGTTAATGATTGAAAACAACAAAGACCAATTCAATTGAATGTTTATTGCAAACGGAACGAATAACAAGAATAAAACATTGTTGAATGGACACAATTTAGGCTGTAATTGTATCTTTCTCAGTATATGATCTTATGTACCCATTTCCTGAAAGGAAAACGGGGAACTGAGAAGTAGCGCTGGGCAATTTTTCATAAAATATATCTCACGAACAGGATCACCTCATTAGGAAGTAACCGGAGGGACACAGCGGGGACATCAGCAAGTCCATTTAATAAGACTGCGGCATGACGCGTTTCGGCACAATTGCCTTTCTCAAATGCCATCAACTGCCGGAAATCAACCCCAACCCGCTTTTGAATATACTGCGGTTCTCCCATTGGTGGGAGCCCAGCTGACCCCAGTTCATTGGTGAGTATCACTGCAGCACTGAATCTTGGACTACAGTTCCCAGCAGGCATCACAGCTGGGCAAAAATCTCCTACGGGTCCCACTTGTTCTCGTAGTGAGCGCTGGTATTCCTGCCAAAAGTTGGTTGTGTGTAAATTAAAAATCCTGGTATCATTATTGTCATGGAGCTTTCCCGAGTCCCCATACGCCCTGCCTCAAGTACAAATTCCAGCATGACCATAGGACGCCGTTGCAGGGAACGCGCCCCTCCGTGAAGTCACGGTCTGCCAATGGCAGCAGGTCCTTGCTGTCTCTGGTTGGGGCGGTCACAGAGTAATCCAATCCATTGGTACAAAAATAACACTTTGCCAATATTTCTCCGGACACTTGTAGGGCGGGTCCCCCCAGCGCGCCACTGGCCAGGCACGCAAAACATCACGAACAGGATCACCTCATTAGGAAGTAACCGGAGGGACACAGCGGGGACATCAGCAAGTCCAATTAATAAGATCACATTGGAGGCGATATATATATATATATCCTCCAATGTGATCCTTCACAATTTGGCGCGCTCATCAGCTGGTGCTCTGCGTAGGGGCCGGATCCTGGCCCTGAATTCAATTTTATATAACAAAGGACGCGGCACTCCAAGGCTGAATGCACAAGTTACTAACTTGTGTAACGATATATCTGTAAGAGACAGTAGTTAGTGACAGATTCCTTACCTTAGAATATCCCCAGGCGTCAGGCTGGATCCGGAAAGTTTTTGCGTAGCAGTACCCTTGCGTGTCGGTAGGCGGCGTCGTGCGGCTCCGCGTCCGTCGTCGGCGTCGTGATCGCCGGGATGACGTCGCGGGCAATACTTAGACGCCGCCCCTGCGCGCTGACGTCAGTTCTGTACACGACTTTCCCCGCAAGGAACGCAGAGCCATGCAAGAAGCTGACATAGGTGTCTGAAAAATACTAGGGCCCTGAAAGGATGTCCTTAACCCTAGAAATCAGTTCGCAGAACAGGGAGGATGGGTGGGGCGGTAAGGAATCTGTCACTAACTACTGTCTCTTACAGATATATCGTTACACAAGTTAGTAACTTGTGCATCTGAAAGAGACACGTTAGTGACAGATTCCTTACCTTAGAATAGATACCCCAGCAATACCAACTCCGGTGGTGGGTCTGCGAACAAAGATCAGACAAGGAAGTCCCGGAGGACAGAACGGCCAAAGAAGCCGTCCCTCCGGACCTGACTGTCAAGGCAGTAATGCTTTGTAAACGTGTGCAGCGAGGCCCACGTAGCTGCCTGACAAATATCCTGCAGCGGAACACCGCGTCCCAAAGCCGTGGTAGCAGCCGTTGCCCTGGTGGAATGGGCACGCAGCCCAACAGGAGGCTCCTTCTTAGCCAAAGAATAGCAGGCTTTGATACACAAGGTTACCCAGCGGGAGATGGTTCTCTTGTGCACCGCCCGACCTTTTTTGGCGCCCACGTAGCCAACAAAGAGCTGGTCATCCACCCGGAAATGTTGTGTGCGGTCGATGTAAAAGGAAAGCGCACGTTTTGGGTCCAGACGGTGGAGCCTCTCTTCCTCTCTGGAAGGAGGCGGAAAGAAGGTGGGCAAAGTGATGGTCTGCCCAATGTGGAAGGCAGTAACCACCTTTGGCAAGAAGGACGGACGCGTCCTAAGAACAACCTTGTCTGGATGGACAGACAGAAAGGGAGGTTTATATGATAGGTTCGGGTGGAGGTCCGTCCCCTGCTGCTGCGACAGAAGATCCTCCCGAAGAGGCAGACGGATCGGGGGATCTACGCTCATACTGAGTAGCTCGGGATACCAAACTCTTCGAGCCGAGTCCGGAGCCACAAGAATGACTTGGGCCCGGTCGTGCCGAATCTTCTTCAACACTCTGGGTAGAAGTGGTATAGGCGGAAAGGCGTACAACAGATCGCAACTCCACTCGCGATGAAAAGCGTCGCCGAGCGAGTGCCGCCTTGGAAATTCCAACGCGCAGAACTGATGACATTGCGCGTTCTCTTCGGTGGCGAATAGATCTAACCAAGGCTCTCCCCACTGTAGAAAGAGTCCTTGCGCCACTTCCGAGTGAAGACGCCATTCGTGATCCATCATGCACCTGCGGCTGAGTTCGTCCGCCCTGGCGTTCAGGGAACCTGCCAGGTGTTGAACCATCAGGAACATGCCCTGATGTTCCAGCCATGTCCAGAGGCGCAGAGCCTCCTGACAAAGGGTCCACGACCCCACCCCGCCTTGTTTGTTGCAATACCACATGGCGGTGGTGTTGTCTGTGAACACCTGCACTACCTTCCCTTTGACAGAGGGAAGGAACGCCTTGAGTGCAAGTCGGATCGCCCGGAGCTCCAGAAGGTTGATATGGAGCCGGGACTCCGCCGGGGACCAGAGGCCTCTGATCTCCGCCTCTCCCATGTGACCGCCCCATCCCAGAAGGGACGCGTCCGTCACAACTGTGTGCTCTGGCTGGGGAAGGGAGAGGGATCTGCCCATGACCCATTGCCGGTTCGAGAGCCACCACTGCAACTGTTTTGCAGTCCCCTCCGAGATCTGGACGTGATCGGACAGGTTGCCCTGGTGCTGCGCCCACTGGTACTTCAGGTCCCACTGCAGAGCCCGCATATGCCATCTGGCATGATTGACCAGCAGGATGCAGGAGGCCATGAGGCCCTGTTGTGTACTTCATAGGGTGTCCTTAAACGGGCTTTCTAGAATCATGACCATATATAGGCACAATCCAACCTGCCCTTATATAGGCATAGAATCCCAGACCTTATTTAGGCATAAACTATGCATACCAAATACAGGCATGGCTTCCGACATCCGTCCACCCTAGCGTCTCAACGAGTCCATGAACAAACAGACCCTCTGGCTGCGGGAGTTTCCCTTGCCCAGGACTATTGATTTCTTCAAGGTCTCATACATTATGCATGAACCTCTTATTCCCTAAGGGATTCATTCATGACGTCTTTCGCTACCCAACTCCACGTCAATGCTAACATTTTCAGGTATAAATATACCTTCCCAAACCCCTGTAAATCAGAGGAGACCTCGACTTCAGAGGAGCCCGATTCCCGGCCAGACGCACTGAGAAGACACTGCCCTTCCTGCACGCAGAGAGTCCAGCTTCCAGTGATCTAACTTCCCTTGCGGGGTGTTGGAGTTCGAGTCCGGATAGAGATTCCTACCTCTCTCATTCTTCAGGTATGGAGCAGACTAGAACCTAGAGGGACTCTTGGCATAATAGACTCTTGGCATGCTAGGCGTAACTTACTCTTAGTATACTCTAGTCAGGAATACAGCACCTACTTCTACTTCTCCCTACACCTAGGACAGGTTAGGTACACTGGGTAGAACTAGGCTAGAAACGCATCGTATGAGTACTCGCATTTTTAGGTTGTGTCATTTTATGTAAATGCATATATGCTAAAAAGATAATGCTGACGCAGTATTATTTATTTTTACTGCTCACCTTGTACATTATTTATCTCGCATACTGTCTTGTGATCGTAACAGCACATATAACTTACAACAGAAACAAGACTGTTCAATAAATCCTTTATTGAAACGACCGTCTGGTTATTTCTGTGTAACTCTGAGAATAACTGAAACATGTACAACTGAGCTGAGTGAAATGGTTATCTATTGTTTCTACGACTCTGGGACACATCCTGATTCTGTAAGGGAAACACAGTGGTCATGTTTTGCGGCAGCCAGAAACTAATCCCTTCTTGTCGTCAAGAAGTTTCTAGTGGCCTCTGAGCTAGCTGGCACAAGTAATTAAGTTTAATATACTCGATAGGGACATACTGACCTTAGTCCTATGTCAAACCTATACGATATATTATTCCAATGCGCAGAGCCTATAAGGGAAATAGGAGCTACACTACAGCCGAGCAGCCTCAGGGTCATCCGTACCGAAACCCAGGATAAAGGCTGAAAGATCGGAATCATAGCCTGAATATCCCGGACTCGCCGTTCGGGAGGATAGGCCCGAAACTGCGTGGTGTCCAGAACTGCTCCGATGAAAAGGAGCTGTGGCGAAGGAATCAGATGCGACTTCGGCACATTGATGGAGAACCCCAGCGAGTGCAGGAGTTCGGCCATAGTCTGGAGGTGGGAGACGACTGCCTGGGACGAGCCCGCCTTCAGCAGCCAGTCGTCGAGGTAGGGGAAGACTGGAACCCCTGCCCGGCGCAGATGAGCTGCGACCACCGCCATCACTTTCGTGAACACCCGAGGGGCACTTGTAAGGCCAAAGGGGAGCACAGTGAACTGAAAATGCTCGAGGCCTACCGTGAACCGCAGGTAACGCCGGTGGGCCGGCAGGACGGGGATGTGAAAATAAGCGTCCTGCAAGTCCAACGCTACCAACCAGTCTCCAGGGTCGAGGGCAGTCAAGACCTGAGCTAGGGTGAGCATCTTGAACTTCTCCTTCCGGAGGAAGCGATTGACGTTCCGGAGGTCCAAGATAGGACGCATGTCCTCCTTGTCCTTTTGGGCACCAGGAAGTAGTGGGAGTAGCAACCACGTCCTACTTCTGGGGTCGGAACATGCTCGATGGCCCTCTTGGCCAAGAGGGCCGTGACTTCCTTCTGCAGAAGTACCAAGTGATCCCCTGACATGCGGTGGAATTGAGGTGGCATGGCTGGGGGTGGTCTCGAAGGGGAGGGAGTAGCCCCTTCGGACAATGTCCAAGACCCACCTGTCCGAGGTGATGGGACGCCAGTGGTGAAGGTGATGGCGGACCCTGCCCCCTACTGGCGTGCTGTGCACCGGAAAGGAGGGACTAGGAGGGCTTGGAGGCCGCGGACGGGTTGGAGGGGGTGGCCTGACCCGCACGCTGGTTGCCCGAACCGACACGGCGGTATCCACGTCCTCGGCCACGCGAAGACGCTTGCTGGGCGGGCCGGTGGCTGGGCAGCTGACGTGACTGGGCGCCCCTTCCGTGGCCACGAAAGGGGCGAAAAGCAGAGGTGAGCGGAGGGCGTCCAACAGAAAGGCCCAGGGACTTGGCAGTAGCCCGTGAGTCCTTAAACCGCTCCAGCGCATGGTCTGCCTTTGAACCAAAAAGACCGACTCCATCAAAGGGCATGTCCATGAGTGTATTCTGGACATCACCCGAGAAACCAGTTGTTCTCAGCCAGGCGTGGCGACGTAGCGCCACCGTCGTCGCAAGCGATCTGCCCAGGAGTCGGCGGTATCAAGGCCACAACGGATGGTGTATTTAGCCGCATCTCGCCCTTCCGCAATGGCGCGGGTAAGCAGTGTCTGGACCTCCTCAGAACACTGCGGCAAAACAGCCGCCACCGAATCCCACAGGGAGTGGGTATATCGGCCCAAAAGGCAAGCGGTGTTGATGGACCGCAAGCCAGCACTGGAGGAAGAAAAGCCTTCTTCCCAAATTGGTCCAGGTGTTTGGATTCCCTATCCGGAGGGGCGGTAGGGAAGGCGGTTTGGGAGGCAGAGGCTTGGACAACCAAGCTCTCGGGGGTGGGATGTTGGGAGAGAAACAAGGGGTCGCCCGGAGCAGGGCGATGGCGTCGGGCCACGGTCCTATCCACAGGAGCCCCTGTGGTGGGTTTGGACCAGGCACCCAAAAGAACGTCAGTGAGTGCATCATTAAACGGCAGCACAGTCTCCGAGGAGGAAGCCGCCGGCTGAAGCACTTCTGTCAGGAGTTTAGTCCTGACGGCCACAGTAGGCAACTGGAGATGTAAGGCTCCAGCTGCTCTACGCAACACCGTTGCAAAATTAGCTCCCTCCTCCGTAGCCACGGGAGGAGACAGCATGCCAGTGTCAGGGGAGGTGTCTAGACCACTGGCATCCCCAAGTTCCTCAGCCCAGTCCGGATCATACTCACACTGTTGTGTGTGAGAGTCCTCAGACCCCTCCCAGCTCTCCTGGTCCTCCTCTTGTTCAAAATATGGAGGAGGAGGGACATTTGGGACCAAAGGTCTCATCGGCGCCGGAGCCGGCGTCGAGCGACGTCGGTCCGGCTCCATGTCCGGAGCCGGAGAGAACCGGGGAACGACGCCGTCCGGAGCCCCGGACGGCGTCAGGAACGGCACCGGGGACATCGGCGCCGGCGGAGGCGTGGTTAGGTCAACCGGCGTCGATGGGGGTTGCGGTACCACCGGAGCCGGGATCGATGCCGGAGCCGAGGCCGGGATGAAGGCTGGTGGGACAGGCGGCGCCGGGACCGGAGTCGACGGCGGCGCCGGGGCAACCCCATCAGGGCCCGCGGGGCCCGAAGGCGCACCGGAGGGACCTGAAGGCCCGAAGAGGCGGGCCATGGCCGACAGGAATTCCTGTATTTCGGCCGGAGTCGCCCCCGAACCCGGAAAGGACGGGTAATGCGGGGGCGGCTCTACAGGCATGTCCGGGGCCGCGGGGACGGTGCCGACTGGGGCCTCAGCCGAGTCGCGAGACCGGCGAGGCGAAGTCTTAGAGCGATGATGCCTCTTAGACTTCTTGTGCTTCGACTTACCGGAGGAGCGCGAAGACTTGGACTCCGACAAACGGCGGGGACTCCGCGACCGTTCCCTCGACCTCTCCCGGGACCGGGGCTTGGTGCGGCGCGGAGCCGACTGCCGGACCTCGAGTAGCTTTCGAGACCGCTCTCGCAAAGCCTTCGGATGAAGTTTCCGGCAGTCAGGGCACGACTTCGTGTCGTGGTCTCGGCCGAGACGGAAGAGACACTCGAGATGCGGGTCCGTGATCGACATCATGCGACCACAGGCCTCGCATGGCTTAAAGCCGGGCATCCCTACGACACCTAGGAGTCGTGAAGACTCGATGAGGAAACAGTGAAAAAATTCACAAAAAGGTTAGTCAAAAGTGACTAGGGCACTGCTCTTCCCGGATCTGCGCTTACTGGCGCGGAAAAAGAAGAACTGACGTCAGCGCGCAGGGGCGGCGTCTAAGTACTGCCCGCGACGTCATCCCGGCGATCACGACGCCGACGACGGACGCGGAGCCGCACGACACCGCCTACCGACGCGCAAGGGTACTGCTACGCAAAAACTTTCCGGATCCAGCCCGACGCCTGGGGATATTCTAAGGTAAGGAATCTGTCACTAACGTGTCTCTTTCAGATATTATGCTCAATTTATTCTTGGCAACTTCTCAACCAACGCGTTTCAGCCCTCCCACGGCTTTTCTCACAGTTAGTGAGTTCTTTCTTTCTTACACTTATTTATACCCACGTTAGCCTTAATGGGGCATTGTGGGATTTGTAGTGTGTGTAAAATACAAAAAACTTTATTGATATTTTCTAAAAAGAACATGCATTTTGTGTCAGGTTCAACTTTCAACGCTAAGGCACTTTAATATTACGCACAGCTTGTGTTAACTTATCTGCCCCTTATATCATTATTCACCTCGTTTGCAACATATCTCGATATGGTATCAATATGTAATTAATATATATTTTCATTATGCTCAATCATTTTGATAGCTAGGAACAGTGATCGTTATAGGTATGAGGAGGGTAACTTGTATAGTACACAATACTTCTTCACATGTTTATCCCCTTTATGATATTAGATACAGTATCTATTGGCATTAGGGCAAGCATCATACATCATAAGCATCATATTTGGTATAGTACCAGTTCCCTCATATCCTTTGTGTTTCTAAAAATAGTCTTTTTTTCCCCTATTGATTTCCTTATTGTACAAACACATATCCATAGTATCTATGAGATTCATTGTCTTAAGTTCTTATTCAAGGTGCACAAAAAGTTCCTCATCATTATTGATGCCTCTGGGGGTCTTTGTTCTGAGTCTGATAATATGCCGTGATTCCAGCTGGCGTAATTGCTTAGTTCTATCTCCTCCACGATCCCCTGCTGGTATTGTGTGGATTCCAGAATAGCACATTTTCTTCCAATCCTCATTCTGGCACTGTTGCGTATGCTTTGCAGTGGCATATGTCATGTCTCTGTTCTTTACTGCACGTATGTGCTCAAGAATCCTTTTTTTGAGCATGCATGTTGTGCTGCCAATATATTTCATTCCACTGTCACATTCAATTATATATATGACAAAACGGGATGTGCAGGTGATGTTTTGATCGATATTAGTTAGTTTCCCATTTGGTTCCACAATTGCTCTCATATTTTTGCCGATCTTGCATGCCTTGCATACATTACACTTTTTGAATCCCTTTTGTTGGTCCAGCAACCAAATTTGTTTGCTTTCCTTCCTGAAAGTGACTTGTGACAAGCGTGTCCTGCAAGGATTTTGATTTCCTGTACGTGACCACTGGTTTTGACCCCAGGATTTTTCCAATGTCTGGGTCTCCAGAGATTAAGTGCCAATATTTCTTGATTTTATTCATTATTATCCCACTTTCTTTACTATATGTTGTAATGAACCTAGGCGTCACTTGTTCAGTCTTGTCCGCTCCTTTGATTTTCGGGATCAGCGTTTCCTCTTTGTTTTTTATCAATTTTTTTCTTACATTTCTTCAGAGTTCTTTCGCTGTATCCTCTTGTTTTGAGTCTTACCATTGTTTCCTGAATCTTTGCTTCGGCATCCTCTTTCTTAGAACAATTTCGTTTCATACGCATGAATTCTCCATACAGAATACTTTCTTTCAATGAGTTGGGGTGAAAACTTGTCCCATGTAAAATACTATTGGTTGCAGTTTCTTTTAGAAATATCGTAGAGTGTATTTGATCTTTTTCAATGAAAACTTTGGTGTCCAGAAAAGTGATTTCTTTTTTGCTCGTTGCATATGTGAACGACAGACCGATGTCATTATTCATTAGTTTATGATAGTACTCTTTAAAATCATCCTCCGTCCCATTCCAAATTAAAAACAGATCATCAATGTATCGGACCCACAGAATGATTTGTTCCAATACATCCTGGTTGTCCGTACTCCACGCAATTGTTTTCTCCCACCATCCCATCGCAATGTTCGCGTAATTAGGCGAAAAAGAAATGCCCATGGCAGTGCCACACTGTTTGAAAAGTTCTTTGTTGAATAGAAAGAGGTTATTTGTAAGGCATATCTCAATCATTTTCAGGAGCATCTGAGTGTGTTTCAGTTCCGTTATGTTTCGTTGGTTAAGGAAATAATTGCACGCTTTTAGTCCCATATCATCTCTGATGGACGTATATAAAGACACTACGTCTATTGTCACAAGAAGGTATTGTTCATTCCATGTTATCCCATTTAAGATTCTAAGGAAATCTCCGGTATCTCATATATGAGCTCATACTTTGAGCAACCGGTGTGAGGAATTTGTCCACATATTGTGAGAGATTTTCATAAAGTGAATCACACGAGGAGAATATGGGTCTCCCCGGTGGATGTTGAAAAGTCTCATGTATCTTCGGCAGAAAATATATTGTCGGGATCACAGGGAAGTCTTTAGTGAGAAATTTTAATTCGTCATCACTGTTGAGATTTTCCTTATGCCATTTCAGAAGTTTTGTATTCAAGTCCATAGTCATCTTATTTATCGGATTAGTCTTGATTCTGCAATAATTGGTGATGTCATCCAGCTGTCTTAAAGCCTCCTTGACATAATCTTTAGTATCCAACACGATGTTTCCCCCTTTGTCAGCGGGCTTATTGTAATTTCTTTATTCTCAATTAGTTTTTGAATCGCTTCCCGTTCTTTATTAGTTAAATTTTCTCTTTGGTTTTGATTCCTCATTTTCGGCAGCTTGTCAAGTTCCTCGATTATTGCATCAGAGAACAGGTCGAATTTGTTACCAGGAGACAGAACAGGATAGTATTTCGATTTTTTCTTTAGGCCACTTTCAGGTCTCCTATCCGTTTCAAAGTTTAGATGTTCCTGTACTTGCTCCTCCGTCATTTCCTCTTCATCTAAGTCATACAGTAAATCAAACATTGTTTTAAGATCCGACATTTGATCTATTGAAATTGTGGGTTCAATCGAATCTGCAGCTGAGTCCTCACTTGTTCTTACCTATGGGCAGTGCTCTTGTACCCGTGATCAAGGTCTGCTGACAGACCGAAACGCGTAGGGCAGTTGCGCTTGTCGTACATATGCTGTTGCCTTGAATAAAATGGAAATTGGATTATAATTATAACCTGTGAGTGCGAGTGTAACTCTTTCTGCAAAGGAAGCTTTGATATATATATATATATATATATATATTTTTTTTTTTTTTTAATTTACTTTAAAACAATTATTTAACTAATAATTTTAATGTATTTTATAATTTTAAAATTATAGAAAAATTTAACAAATCAATATATATATATATACACACACACACACACACACACCAATAACATAAAATCTATTTAAAAAAACATTCTATTATAAATTAAAACATTAAATTAGTTACAAATCTTTAAACTTACATTTCCCACTCCAATGAGTGCAACAGTAGGGAAAGTGTTAGATAGCAGAGGGATAAAAATTACTATTCCCACTCCAGTGAGTGCAACAGTAGGGAAAGGGTTGGATAGCGGAGGGATAACATTTACTATTCCCACTCCAGTGAGTGCAACAGTAGGAAACGTGTTGGATAATTGGGGACAAAATGGACTATTCCCACTCCAGTCAGTGCATCAATAGGGAAGGTGTTGGATTGCGGAGGAGTAATATTTACTATTCTCACTCCAGTCAGTTCAAAATTAAAAACAAACAAAATATCAACAAAATAAAAATATTTAAATAAAAGTAAATAAAAAATATATAAATGTTAAAAATTAAAATATATTTAATATTAAAAAACATATTATAATGTTTAATACGTATCACAAATACCTACAAATATTATATTAAATAAAATCAAAAAATTATTTTCAAACAAATATATATTTTTATTTAGAAATTGTTTATTAACAAAAACATTAATTATTACATAAATTTAGTCTATTTACTTCCTACCCTATAGCACCACACAACTCACATCGAAAATAAAAAAAAAAGGTATTTACATAATATTTGTTTAATTGATAGTTAGGTTAATTAATTAAAAAACAAATTAACACATACAATTTAATTTACTTCCCACCCTTTACACCTAAAATCCCCACAACCCACACCTAAAACTAAACAGTAAAAAAATGATTACACAATTAAAACACTTTTTCAATTAAATAACTAATAGTATTTAACAACTAATTATAAACTAAGTAAAATTAATTTACTCCCCACCCTTCACCCCTACAAACCCAAAGCCCACACAAAAAATATAATTAAACAATTACACTAATTAATTATCAATTAATAATTATCAACAAATTATTAATTTAAAACAAAATACTTCCCACCCTTTATCCCTAAAAACCCCACAACCAGCACCTAAAATTAATTACACAATTACCATAATTAATTGACAATTAATTACTATTAATTAACTAATTATTAATTAATTAAAAATAAATTACTTACCACTCTTTACCCCTATAAACCCCACAATCCGCACCTAAAATTTACACACAAAAATGTAAAATACAATTAACGATATAACATCTCAATTAAAAAAATATTAATAAATATATTCATTAATTTATTATAATTAAATTACTTCCCACCCTATTCCCCTATAAACCCGCAACCCTCTACAGACCTAAAAATGCAAAATGTAATAAAAATAAAAATTAATAACTATTAAAAATGTAACCAATATATTAAAAAACAATCAATACTTACACAAAAAAATACATCACATACATTTAAAATATATACTAACATACATAACACTAATTTAAAAAAAATCGATATTTTAAACTATATTTTTGCAAACAATATTAATGACTTCTATATTTTTAAAATCGATATTTCTTACCTTAAAGTCGATATTCTTGACCACGATATTCTTGCTGTCGATATTTCTGTGTCATGATATTTAAAACTCGATATTAGTGTAAGTCGACATTTCCAACTCGATATTTTGACTGAATACCCCTGGAGGAGGGATGCCTGGCCGCCAGAATAACTGTACAAACTTCAGGAGGAAGATAAAAAGCTATCAACTGTCGCAGCTCATTCTCCATGCATGAAGGTGGAGAGTTGACATGTTCGGATGGAGGACCCTCCCGTGCTGCTGCGATACAAGATCCTCCCAAAGGGTTAACCTGATCAGAGCTTCTTCGAATGAGTAACGATCCTCCGGATACCAGACTCTTTATGCCCAGTCCGGAGCCACAAGAATTACTTGGGCTCGGTCGTCCTTGATCTTCTTGAGAACGCTGTGCAGAAGTGGTATGGGCAGAAAGGCGTACAGGAGGTCTGAGCTCCACCCACAACAAAAAGCGTAGGTGAACACAGCTCTAACCAAGGCTCTCCACCCTGCTTCATCTTGAGACGCCATTCTGGCTTCGCTAGGCATCAGTGGCTGAGTTTGTCCACCCTGGCATTCAGAGAACCTGTCACACACAGGGCCTCTTGACAAAGGATCCCGGACCCACCTGCCCTGCTTGTTGCAGTTCCCCATGGAGGTGGTGTTGTCCATGAACACCTGCAGTAACTTCCCCTTGACAGAGGGAAGAACTTCTTTTAATGCTAGTCTGAGCGCCTTCGAGGATTGCGGCTCCTGTCAGAAGATGAAGCCGGAGTCATGGTTTTCTCCCAAACACCACATGCAAACAGAATGAAGGTCGTAGCTGACATCTGTCGTGCACAAGACCCACATAGCTTAAAGCCTGAAGACATGAGGAAAAAAACACTGTGTTCTAATCTGACAAAACAAATGTCAAGGTAGGCCAGAAAACATCCTGAGGAACTGCTTCTCCCGATCCACGTTGTAGCGTGGAAAAGAAGAAACGGATGTCCATGTGCCGTAGGGCACTTATGACTCTGCTGAAGTCACAACCAGAGACGACATGTCATTACGGAGTCATACAACACCTTCCCCTGGGGCACAGAGGTACTGCTGAAAAATGTCCGGATCCAGACCGATGCCTGGTAGAATTCAAACCTGAATGAATCTGTGGCTAGATGTATCTATCAGATAGTATGTGTTCATAACCCACTCTTCAAAAACAAAATTCCCAAATAGGAAATTGAGTTTTTAAAACTTAACTTTGTGTCATCGAACAGTAGATCGCGAAATCTCACGGTACCCTGCCCACATTTCATTATGAATGTCTTGGCCAAGTTAATTACTAAACCCTGGTCCTGCATACAATTCGCAAAAAAAGTGAGCAAGCGTTGTAAGCCCATGGGGGTATGAGCCATGAGAACGGCATAGTCTGCAAAGAGGAGGGCAGGAATTAGGCGCTGACCAATCTGAGGGAGGTCCGTGCAACTTTGCATCAAAACATTCCCCAATCTGCTGATATACAAAGTAAACAGAAATTGGACATGGACGCAGCACTGCCTCCCCCCCCCCCCGCTCTATTCCAAAAGAGCGGGTACATTCGTCCCTGAGACCATACCATACTCTAGCCCTACTCCCTGCATACAGTTGCCTAAGAAATGCTATTATAGAAGGGACTACTCGGAGTTCTACCAAGATGGACCACAATTTATCATGGATAATGCAGTCAAACGCACTAGATAAGTCCACAAAAGTTAAAAACAGATTACCCTTCATGGCAGTGTATACTTCCCAATTAACAAATTAAGATTTAGTCTTTGCTCTATTGTCCCCATACTGGAAGTCAGACATTATTTCATTATTTTCTGCCCACTCCTCCAACCTATTCAGCATCATTCTACCTACAACTTTCACCAAAGAATCAAATAAAGAAATAGGGCGATAGCAAGCTGGATCAGAGCGCTCGCCTTTCTTGTAGATGGAGACAATTAGAGAGTCTGCACAGGTTTTGACCCAGGAGTTTGTGGTTACTTGTAGACCCTCTCTGATGGTTCCATCAGAACATGGGGGAGGGGCAACCTTGAGTTGCATGAAAAAGCACTTTACCTCCATAGGAACTCCTCCATGGACTTGGGTGGCAAGTCTGCTCATCGCAGCGCAATTGTATGAGCAGCAAGATACACTTGCAAGAAATGCTGGGAAGGCCCTTCCGAAGAATTAAAGAACAGACTGGAAACAATAACAATAGTTAATTAATGTCGTGGAACACCATCCCTCTTGTATTTGCCGGCTTTCCATCTACTGTAGTTATCGGCAGAGTGGTCCCTGGTGCCCATTACGGCTAATTCAAGGGGAAGGGTGTTCCATGACATTAATTAACCTTACCCTGCACAAGCACTTTCGTCACATTTCTGTACATGTTTGAGCAACCTTTAGTGCCATGTACATTGATGTATTATGGTGAAAGTACATGAAACTATGCTTTGTGTGGCAGTTTTCCTCCTGTTTGTGTGCTTTCTTTTTCTTTCATATGTCGAGTAATGCTTCTGGTTTACCTTAAGAAATAATGGTTTTCCTGCAGTGTTTCTGTCATTGACAGGACTATTTTGTTGAATGTTCTAAGCATTACCCAGGTCCTGAGGTTCACTGGGTTACCCCATTAGATTGCCAATTATGATGCTAGGGCCTGTACTGTCCATTACAAAGATAAAAACTGTATCACACATCTCAGTCCCCCTTAAACAAAGAGAAAGGAAGGCTGTCAGAGTTCTTTGCTCCTTTTCAGGCTAGAATGTTTCCCTGAGCCCGATAGCCAGTGGTATGGTTGATTTAATTGTTCACATCCCACACCCAGGTAGGGCAGTGGGGTCTGCAGCTGCTACCATTTGTCTATGCGCCTTATTATAAGTTTGGCGGTGCTGGAGCAACCCCCCTCCTGCACCCCCGAACCTATGTTTGAACTCCCCCGCCAGATTAGGAGTTTTTTCTTGTCTGGCGGGTGGTTCTTTGGCGTTCCCACGGCAGTGCCTATGAAATAGGCACTGCAATGGAAACGTCAAAATTAGTACCTGCACGCATGGACTTCTGCAGTCCATGCCATGCAGGTTCGGGTGTGCATGCACACAGGGGGAGAAATGTTGTGGCCCCCTGCATTCAGTCACATGGCGCAGAGTCACAAGGGGGCCCTGTAGAGCCCCCTTTGTTTCTTCAATGCCACACTTTTCATGGCAGTGAGGAAACTCGTAATATGCTTAACGGGGCATCAGCTGCCCCACCAAGCATATTGCGGCATCAAGACCGCAACCGCCAGTGATCAGAGATTCCTGGTGATGTTGCGGCAGTGGTCCCAGGGTGGCCTGACTGCTCTGGTCATAATAGGGCGGTCGGAAACCGCCCAGAGGAAGTTTGATTTTAGAAGAAACCTGAGTTTTCACCCCAATTGGAATTATAAGTTGTTTGGAAAAAGTACACCTTTGGGTGTTTATCTGGGTACATTTTACCAGGACAGCCCGGCAAAACACCCTTGTGGAAAGGGTCAACGAAAAAACCTACACGATTCTGTGTGCAAACACTTGTTCCTTTCATTATTTCCTGCTTGTGCAAGGAAAGCCTGAAACACTGATGCTTCCAGACTGTGGGAATAATGGAAAGACTGTAGTATCTGGTATTTCTGTACTTGGAAATTCAATGTGGAGTTTCCACGTAGCTTCTAATGAGGCCTATTGTTACGAAAAATGCTGTCAGTTGCACCAGTAATGTTAAATATCACTAAGAAATAAATCATAACAGTTTTACCAAGCACATTTTTTTGATGAAGGGCTATACTGACCTGCAATAAACTTTCATGATGACATGTAAATCTCCCAGGGATGCAGCAACAAACAAGGAACACACCTACAGTGTACAATATTTGTTGAATGGTGATTCTCCAAACAGACACAATCTAAGCTACCCAAAACCTTTTGGTTAAAAATATATCTAAATATTTTATTTCTGTTTTATTTTTTATTGCATCAAGTGCATGGCGACACCAGTGATGCAGTGGAAGTCTGATGCAGCGGTTTACCTGGGCCCAAATTTTCATTTATCTATCTTATCTATTTAGTCTGAGCTTTCCTTCATTTGGTCCTCCGATGACGCTCATTGCATTGAGGGGTGAAGGAAACTAGAGTGTAAACTGTTGGTTACCAATTCCTGGTCCTCATTGGGTAGCCAACTCATAAATTAGTGATCAAGTTCAAATACACCACTCTCAAAACCATGCTGAAGAGGTATAGGATGGCAACTGGAAGTCCAAACCTCCTGAAGAAGTTTAGTAGGGCCAAAATCACATGTTCTGTACAGCAGTAGCTGAGCTGTTTGTTTTCAGAACAGCAGGCGAGTCTTATTGCTGTTAAACTGTCTATGACTATCTTTACTATACATTAGAATCTAGACATCATATGCGCAGTCTCTGAGTCTTTTAAATTCACTAATGTTCTTTTCACAGACATTTAAGGTTTCAATTAGTGTTGTATTAAACAGTAATAAAGGTAATAATAAGCATTCAAAAGGGTCAGGTATGAGTCTCAGAATATAATTACAGATGCAGTATGAAACTATGAATAAGGAAGCAGTTCCCAATGTAAAGTCCATAGAAAAATATATCTAAAAACCCAGGTTTAAGGGGAAAACTCACAAAGCGTTTGCAATGTTATGGTTCAGCAAAAGAGTCCAATGAAAATCCATTAGGCAAGGGCTTCCTGCCACCAACCAGTAAGGACTGGAGAGAGTTTGCACAGTTCTGTTAGATGACAGAGTCTGGTCAGTGGCAAGGCAAGAGAGAACTGGAAAGCTAGCAAGTCTGCCAGCATGAGTCCAAGGGACAGCAGAACCAAAAGGAACAGGCACTGCTGAGATTTGCTTTCCTCCAGGGAAGAATTCAATAACACAGTTCAACAAGTCTAGAGATGTCATCCACTGTCATATCATTAACGCCAGGTACTCATGAAATCATTATCCGCTCACAAGATACAAAAGTGGCAACGTTAACATTCTTTCCCATACTGTTCAAGGGAATCGATTGCTCGTCCTGGGCAGACAGGTTAGTCCACAAAAGAACTATTCATGACTGAAGCTTCCTGTGTGCTAGTAGCAAGAGTTCATGGTACACGGTAGTATCCACATATAAATTGCAATATGTATCAGTCCCTTCCAGAATGCCATGGGAAAGTACAAGAAAGTTATATGAGGGAGCTGAAGTAAGATTGCTTCTCACCATAATGAGAAAGTACACGCCTAAAGAATAAATTCAAGTTAAAGCAGCTAAGTCAGTAAATTATATACACCGACCCCTGCCCCCCACACATCTACCACAGAGCCACCACCGCCATCGCACCCGAACTACAACGCACCATCAACACCACCTTTGAAACAGGCACCTTCCCAGACGACTGGAAATGCGCACAAGTCAGGCCCCTGCTCAAGAAGCCCTCAGCCGACCCCACGGACCTCAAGAACTACCGGCCCATCTCACTCCTCCCCTTAGTGGCCAAAGTTGCGGAGAAAACAGTCAACAGGGAAGTGACGAGATTCATCGAAGACAACGCCGTCCTCGACCCGTCCCAATCCGGATTCCGAAGCAACCACAGTACCGAGACCACCCTACTCGCCGCCACAGACGACATCCGCACCCTACTCGACCAAGGCCACTCCAGCCCTGATCCTACTCGACCTATCAGGAGCCTTCGACACCGTCTCCCACCGCACACTCGTCGCCAGACTACACCACACCGGCATACAAGGAACCGCCCTAGACTGGATCCGATCATTCCTCACCGGAAGAAGCCAAAAGGATCAGACTGCCACCCTTCCTCTCCGATCCCACGGAAATCACCTGCGGAGTCCCACATCGGTCATCACTCAGCCCGACCCTCTTCAACATCTACATGGCCCCCCTCGCCGCCATCGTCCGTCAACACGGCCTCAACATCGTATCCTACGCGGACGACACCCAGCTCATCCTCTCCCTCACCAAAGACCCCACTACCGCAAGAACCAACTTCCGGAAAGGAATGCAGCACGTAGCAATCTGGATGACCAACAGCTGCCTAAAGCTCAACGCCGAGAAGATAGAAGTTCTCGTCCTCGGAACCACCCCCTCAGCATGGGACAACACCTGGTGGCCCTCCGCAGCAAACCGACCCCCTCGGACCACGCCAGAAACCTCGGCATCATACTTGACTCATCCCTCACCATGAATCGACAGGTCAACGCCGTCGCCTCCAGCTGCTTCAACACCATCCGCATCCTCCGCAAGACGTTCAAATGGACCCCCCCCACACCCCCCCCCCCCATCGAGTCAAGGAAGACAGTCACCCATGCACTCATCACCAGCAGACTGGACTATGGAAACCCACTCTACGCCGGCATAAACAGGGCCCTACTCCGCAAACTCCAGACGATACATAACACCGCCGCCAGACTCGTCCTCGGCATCCCTCGACACGAGCACATCAGCCAACACCTACGAAAGCTCCACTGGCTCCTCGTGGAAAAAAGAATCACGTTCAAAATCCTCACCCACGCCTACAAATGCCTACACAACACCGGACCCAAATACCTCAACGTCAGAATCACCTTCCACGTACCCAAAAGAAACCTCCGATCAGCCAACCTCGCACTGGCTGAAACCCCGCGCATCCACAGAGCCAGAACAGGCGGAAGATCCTTCTCTTACATCGTGGCCAAGACCTGGAACGAGCTCCCGGCAGACATCAGGCGCACCCCATCCCTGAACACCTTCAAGAAAACTCTCAAGACCTGGCTCTTCGGCTAACAGCTCTGCGGAGCCCCCCCCCCCCTCCACCCCCCAGCGCCTTGAGACCCTCAGGGGTGAGTAGCGCGCTTACAATTCCCTGATTGATTGATTGATTGATATATGTATATGTGCATAGTTAGATATAAGCAAGTGTTATTGTATTATTACATTAGTCAAGTAATCTAGTGTAATAAATCATTTCATGAAATCATTCATTAGTGAATGTGGCCTACAATCACATTTTCAAAGTGTATACATGCAACCTATACTTTTAGATGAATTTCTCGCTTTAGGAAATCTAAGTCACTAGTGTTATAAAGATTATTTATTGAGAAATTCAGCTTTATATCTCGTTGGACATTGAAAGCTGGTGCAAAGCCTAAGTCAATGGTGCATTATAAGGCGAACAAAAGAAGACAGTTTCTTAAACATTGTGCATTCGTAGTCATCATAAGATTCCATACAATTGCAAATAAAGCTCAATAATGCATCAGTGTTTAGTTGGTATATCTTAATTTCTCATGAATTGCGTGATTGCAGAAAATACAATTTTTTGAGTTTTTATTTCAACATGGTTTAAAATTCAACTGTTAGGCAAGTTAGACACGCAGATTGTAGAAGTAGGAGAAGATTATATACTAAGTCACTCTTTTACGGTGCTTGTACTATACATTTTCTCATTGATGTTTCTATAATGCGTACAAGGTGCACATGCATTTTATATGTATTTTTCCATTCTCATATTCAGTTTAAGTGTAGCGCAAAGAATAACCAGCTTTTAAGCTGGATCAAGCCCCCTTTGATGTAATGGCTTGATTCACCATCAATTAATGAACCAGAGTTCACAGACCACAGGCTAGTTGTCGTTAGCTCTGGAGGACTACAGAAGGAAAAAGTTTTCATTTCATCATAATATTGACTCGGTCTTCCAATTCTACCTCAGATCATGCTCTTTTCACTACTTGTCTCTCTTGTGTATGCCTACACAATTGAATAGTCACTAACACCAGCAATATAAACAGAGAAATTGCCGCTAAGGGTCTCAAGAATTTTACCACTATTCCACTTCCTATGTCTCCCAACCTATTACTAACAGCAGAAAATCCTTTTCCTATTGATTCCCAGGTACCATCAGTTTTTGGCCATTGCAGGTCTTTGTCTAAATCAGTAATATGTTTGATTTAACCTTATATGTCTCTACTCAATCCGGTATAAAGGTGCAACATTGTTGAACCTTCAAAATCTAACAGATTCCACCCTCTTTAGTGAGCACGGTGTCTAGAGCAAGTTCATTTTGCATCACCATTGAGCGGATAGCAATCATCTCAGTATTGACAGCTAGGAATCCTCCAGCTGTTTTAGTAGCTAGTTTATCAACTACAGTAGAAGGTTTTCTAATTTTGTGAGAATTTTGTGCTACTCCTACAGACCGTATTAAGGCTCTAAAAATATCTCCCACTATTTCACTTACACTCACATCTCTTTTCATTCTCCTATCCTGCTCTTTGATTGCATCCTCAAACTGTTACACATGATACATTTTTGGAAAAACTATTCACACAAGTTACATACCATCTTCTAGGTATCCTATAAAAACATTGTTGCCACAGATGTAATATACTACAGGGAACACAGAATCCACTCTTTCCAAATAACTTCCCCAAATGTTATGAATCTCAAATGAGAGTTCACATTCACTAGTTCCTACAAGATTTGTGTTAGTAGAAGACCTCTGCATTTATATACATAATTTCCCTTTATGTTGCCAGACTAAAGCTAAAGCAGCCATGTTTCCCACTATTATATGTTGTTCTTCTTGGGGTACCCAAGATGATACCTTTAAATAATTTATAACTTTAGTTGTTGCATATCGACGTCTAACTTCTACCGTGTCTATGAATTTCTTTTGTATTCCTTCTAAAGCACAGGTTAAATTATTTATATGTGCTGAGCCATGCCTAATGACAAAGTTGGTCTAAAGAAATATCCCAATGCCTCAGCTGATGCAGCTTCAGGATGTGGATTTAAACGTTTCATCACAGGAATTTCTGAAAAGACCATTTTCAATATTATTACTCAAATTATGACTTTATCAGTTCCATTAAATAAACATGTTAGTAAACTACAAGAAATTCCATACGTCAAAGGAATTTGATGGTATGTGATTCCTTCTGCAACTGACAGACAATTGCATGCACACGTAACAATCCCTAGCATACATAATGTTCACGTATTCATATAATAGCCTAGTATATACATTTAGCAAATAATCTCCATTTGAAGAATGAAAGTGTAAAGTTTTATCATCTAATGCGGTAAAACTTCTGCTACTGGATGAAGAAGCTTTGAAAGGATTGGTAAAATTTGAATTTTCTACAGGTATGAAATGAGGCAAATTCAGGATAATAAGCAAATCTAATAACATTATTGTCACAGCAAATACTCCTGCATATATACGTTTGCGTCTAAGAGAGGTTGCAGTGGTAGGCTCCATGAGTTCTCAAGATCAGACAGTTTAGCTTCTGAAGATTAGCAGCAATTGGTTTTTAGTAGTTCAGCAAGTTTGGTACAGATAGCAAGGCACAAGTTAAATGTTCCTTTTTGGGATGAATAAATGCGCAGATCAGCTTCATTGATGAGTATGTTCATGATAAATTGACAGTGCCACTGAATGGACTAAAAGTTCGAATTTCAACTCTACTACAAAATTTGATTCAAGGAACTTCAGGTGGACTGGGATTGTTATAGCAAAAGGTATGAAATTCTTTCTCCAAGTCATTGGCTTCTAGATAAATCCATTCAGGAGAGGTGTACTTTTGGCTGGATACTACCGCTCTTTTTGATCTCCTCACAGTTGGACCTTCATCATCACTGTCACTCTGGTCAGAATCCTCAGGAATGGTTTGTGGTACTCGTCCTCAGCTAGGCAGCGCCTCAGTTTTTCTTGTACCCAGAAACTGTTGGCCCAGAAGACCACTCACATTCTTTCTGTACTAGGCCCTTTGCTAGGGTCCGCATCTTTCGTAGTGAACTCCGACGGTGACCCTTCGGTACCGACAATAGTGGACTCTCTCTGACCCCCCTCAGGCCAAACAAGTGCTGTCCCAGCTGCTTGCTGGTCCTCAATCATTTCACTAAACTGCTCCCTCAGTCTCACTGTAACCACTGGCACATCAGGAACAGGTGCTATTATATCAACAAGGAGACATGGGTCTCTGCGAGTATGTACGGCATGTACCCAATTCGAGAGACCTCCAAACTTCACAGCAGTATTGGTAACCAAGATTACCTGGTAAGGCCCATGCCAACGAGGTACCAGTGACTACTTCCGTACGTGCTTCTTTTCCATTAGCCAGTCACCAGGACTGAGGTCAAAGCACTGCTACGTAGCCTCTCCGACCTGGTGAAAAA
Source organism: Calotriton arnoldi (assembly GCA_963921515.1). Taxonomy (NCBI): domain Eukaryota; kingdom Metazoa; phylum Chordata; class Amphibia; order Caudata; family Salamandridae; genus Calotriton; species Calotriton arnoldi. The sequence goes on from CAWUFW010000880.1 coordinate 1,115,611, forward strand.
CATAACGTACCACATCAGCCAAACCTTTGGAATAGTCGAGAATCCTATCATCTGTGATGTTTACGAGAGCTTTTTCAGGCACATCTGTTTGTCTCATAGTTCTCCCCATGATGATTTCATGGGGTGACAATTCTGTTCTCCTATCTGGAGTATCATCAACACAATAGAAAATGCATCAGGCCACTTCAAAGACATCAAAGTGCATACTTTTGCCAATCTGGATTTCAATGTGCCATTTATCTGTTCCACAAGTCCAGAAGCCTCTGGAGTCTGGACAGTGACTGAAATGGAGCTTCTGCTCAACTTGTTATGCTGCACACAACATCTTCAGTACTTCATTTTTATAATTAGTTCCTCGGTCTGACTCGAGAGAATTCTGGAAACCAAACTCTCTCAACAACAGTTTGGCTATTGTAAGAGTATCTTTTTAAGCTGGGTGAAAGCCTACCCGACAAGAAGGAATGACAAACAATCACAAAAACATATCAATATATTGCAAATGAGCATCTCTATGAAGTCCATCTGCATTCGATTGAAAGGAGCTCCAGATCTCCCTACGTGACTAACTGTGACCTGAATTTCCCTACCAGCATTTTGTTGTTGACACACTGAAAATTTTTATCACAGATGTGTAGCCACCAATCCGAATCTTGGATTAAACAAAGTTTGCCTCAAGAGACACATCATAGCTTATCTCCCTATATTTGCAGGACCATGATAATGTCAAGCTGTAGGAAAGTGCCCCTTTTTGCATAATTACCCCCCACTTTTGCCTGACATCTGATGCAACCTGACTTGATGTGCCCTGGGTCCCTGCCAATCAGGTTCCCAGGGCCTGTGTTCTTTCCCAAAACTGCACCTTTGTACCCACAATTGGTGCATCTCTTACAAGGGGCTTACCCGTGGCCAAAGATACCATAGGTACCAAGGGCGCTGTGACCAGGGAAGGCCTCTAAGGGCTGGAGCCCATAGTTTGCCCCCCTTAGAGACCCTGTACCTTAACACCTACACAATGCCTTGCAGGCTGTGTGTTTTGGTGGAGAGAGAAATGAAGAGTCGACATGGCACACATCCCTGTTTAACATGCCTGCAACTCACTGCCTGAAGCCTATGTAAGCCACCCCTCTAGCAGGATGCACTAGCCCTCAGGTGAGGGTACAGTGGCATAAGCCCTGTACCCCTACAGAATCTAAGTCCATTCTTAGACATTGTAAGTGTAGTAAAGCCATAAAGAGTATATGGTCTGGGAGTTGGTCATTACGAACTCCACAGCACCATTTGGTAGCAACCTTCTCAGCACATTAAACCCAAACAGATGCCAGTGTTTTATTTAATCTAAAATGCACTCAGGTTTCATCTTAGAGATGCCCCCTGAAAAAGACCAGCCCTGGTGTGGTTCCTGAATGGCTGCCCGCCATTTGCAACCACCAGGCAGGTTTCTGGATTCCTGGGTAGGGAGCCCCTGCTCTCTTGGCCCAGAAACAAAGCCCAACCTGGGCAGAGGTGTCATGCCTCCTCCCCCAGGATGGACTGGGTCCACGAAGGGAAAGCTTTAAAGGCCTGCCACTTTTGGAAGCTGTCCCTACCTTCTGCTGGCCCCAGCAACTGGCTCCTATCAATTATGCCCCCCACTTTTGGCAGGAGAATCAGCAGGAAAACCAAGCTAGGAAGAGAGATGTGTCCACCTTTGCCATCCCAACCCCTCAGGAGGGGGGTTGGCACCCCACTGGAGGGTGGCATAATAGGAGGTGTACCAACCCCAAGGAAGGGACCCAGTGGTCCCGACCTGCACATCCCTTTTAACGCCCCTAAATTTAGTATTTAGGGGCGACCCTGAACCTTGCCTCCTCAGATTTGAGGAAGAAGGACCGAAGAGCTGTGCTGACCCAGGAAAAAGAGGAGACCTACTGCTTTGGCCCCAGCCCTACCAGCCTGTCCCACCTTTAACTTCCTACAGCAAGAACCCCGGTGAGTCCACCAGTCAGCAACCCCCAGAGCAACTGCCCTGCACTCATCTAACAGACTGTCTCCCGTGAGCATCAGATTGGCTCAAGCCAAGACTCACCCACAGAATCCGGATCCATGCGGCTCCGCGATTCAGCACTACTCTGCACCTGACACCCACGGCCCAAGTTCGAGTGGCCCAACACCACGAGATTGTCTCCCCAGCAATCCTGACCTGGCATCTGGTGATCCCCAACCTCCCTCAAGTTTCAAGATGATGCCTGCAGCCTCAACTTGAAGGGTCCCCCCGTCCGCGACCGGAGCTGGTAAGAAGATGCGACGCCCAAAAACACCCCTGTACCCGACTCCCCACGGCCATGGGTGGCCCAACCGATGGGTTCTTGGGGGATGCCTGGACACCAACTTACCTCTCCAGCCGGTGGTCTCTTTCAGGAAGCCTCCCTACCCGAGCTTGCAGCATCTTTACTGAACCGAAGGCCTCCATTAGAATCCACAGGGTCCCCGACGTCTTCTTGGCACACTGCACCCAGCCGCCCCTGTGCCGCTGGTGGTGCACCTCCTGTGCTGATTGTTGGCCCCTGCAGTGCCGACCTTAACCCCAGGGGCTTTGCTCCCACAGCCAAGTGGCCTGCTCTCAAGCAGTCCCTAACCGAAGGTTCCCTTATCCCCTTTGGCTAACATTGGGCCCCTACACTCTGCACCCAGCTTCCTCAGTGCCGTTGGTGGTGCAACTTGAGTGCCTACCTAGACCTTGGGGAACCTTGGTCCCAACCCCCAAAACTCCTACTCGTGAGTCGAGTACTTACCTGTGAAAGTGATAACCATTTTCTCCCATAGGGACCAATGTTAAGTGTTTTTCTCCCTACAAACATCAGTTCAACACAAAGCATTTTTAGAGACAAAAAGTAACTACACTGCAAATCTTTTAAAGTCTTAGCATGCCATGGATCTCACAATACACAGTAAGTATCTAGGCATACCACACTGAGTAGTCGATTTAATCTAAAAGTAATCCAAAAGTATTCCAAAAGTAATTACTGTGTAATTTAAACAGTTTTTGAACCAATACCAACCTGTAACAAGTGCAAATTCAACCACAACTGCATTTCCTTGTAAAGTCTTGCATTTGAGAGTATATTTTACTCACCTGTGCCAAGTCCTGCTTGGTTCTAAAGATAAAACACAAGTATACCTTTTTCATACTTACCTGATTAGTCTGGATTCAGTCTCTGAGTGTGTGCCATCAGTCTTGATTGAGTGAATACAATAAATGCTTAACAGACCCTCTGGATAAGCCTAACTGCTCGCCCACACTACTACAAGGAGAGCTGTTAGTACTTACCTACTTTTCCTCTGGTATAGTATATACAGAGTCCAGTCGATCCCCAAAGGTATAGCAAAGTAAGGTATAGTGTGCACAGAGCCATCTTCCTACATTAGCCATAAGTCGTAAAAAGCTATCAGTATAAAGCCACACATCATCTTCTCTTTTGGTACAACCAGCTCCAATCCAACCTTGATGTTCAGTTTCTGGTATTCTTCCTGTAATCTTTTAACTTCCTACCAAGCATCAACAGCAGTTAATAATAGGTTGAAATTTGTGACATCTGATGTTTTATTGATTGAATGCACATAATTTTAATGGGGATCTACAGCACAGTACTATATGATCTTGTCAGCATAACGATTGCAGATTGTCACATAATCAGTGACCTGTCTATGAGCCACGCACTTCACCACTGCAATTTGGGCAGGCAATTGTAGGGACTGCAAAAGGTTCCTCACACTTTCTCCGCTTCCTATTGGTGAACCCGAGGAAGTCTTAACCCCAAGCTATGACCACAATTGCCCAAAGTCATGTACAACGCGAAATCCATACTGACTATCAGTGAATATCGTCATTCTTAGCCTTGGCGAGAGCTTGCTGCATCTCAGACCGGCTACCAACTCTGCCACTTGCACTGACAACACTCCTTGCAACCAGGAAACTTCAATACCTGCAACTGTACAGACTTCATAGGCAGCTTTCAAATTTCCATCATGATCTCACAAACAAGAGCCATCAACAAACAGCACATAATCTGATTCAGGCAACAGCACATATTGTATATCAGGTCTTGGTTTGGTACACAGTTCAGTCACATCAGGTGAATCATATTCAACTTCATCATTCACAGTTTCACTTCCAGGAAGGGGCAACAAGGTTGCAGGATTCACAATTGTTCACCTTCTAATGGTGACATTCTCGGCGCCCAAAAGAATCTGTTCATACTTAGTACCTCACCAATAGCTGACTTACCGTGTCCAAATACGGGTTAATAGTACTTCAAATAAATGGGGTACAAACACAGTGAGGAGATGACCATCACTATGCACACTGTTCAAGAATCACACATGTAGACGCAACAGCTTTCAAACATCTAGGCAATGCAGTTGCAACAGGGTCAAGAATAGCCGAAGAAAAGCCTACGGGTCTGCATGCACTTTTATGCATTTGAGCCAGCACTGAAAGAGTGCAGCCTTCTCTTTCATTACAACAAATGTCTTGTGCTATTTTTGTGCTATTTTGCAATCAGGCATTCCCAGAGCCGGAGCACGACAGAGGTATTCATACAACTGTGTTGCGAGAATGACTTCACAGTCAGCCCATGGTATAGGATCAGACACGTCTTTGTGTGTCAACCTCTGAAGAGGCTTAGCTGTCAGGAAAAAGTTGAGAATCCACTGTTGACATTGTCCCACCGTTCCCAGGAACATGCATACTTCTTTCTGAGTAGTTGGTGGATTCATATTTAGAATCGCAGAGATTCTTTCTTGGGACACTTTCCTTGCTCCTTTCTCAATGTGATGTCCTAGACTTCTTTTTGGCAAAACTGCAGTTCGGTTGGGGACACTTTATTGCCCTATTGAACCACTTAGCTGAGAATGGACATGGTGTCTTTCTTACAAGCTTCTTGGGTGTTCGACGCCACAAATAGGTTGTCAGTATATTGTACTAGAACTGAATAGTGAGACATCACCAGGGATTCTTCAATCAGATACTTAAAAAGAATACTGATTGAGGAGCTTTCCGTATAACCTTGTGGGACTCAGCACCATGCCTAGACACGACTGCCGAAACAAAGCGAAGAGACATTGGCTATCCTCATGTAGAGTAATGGAGAATAATGCCTGGCATACATCAATGACAGAAAAACACTCAGCTTCACATGGAATCTGAAATAATATCACTGCTGGATTTGGTGCCACAGGAAAACAAGGGGCCACAATTAAATTACCCTTTCTCAAATCCTGCACAATACGATACTTTCGCCATTCAGCTTCTCTAAGCCCATAGAACAAGTTACTTACCTTCGGTAACGATATATCTGTAAGAAACATTAGTAGCTATAGATTCCTTACCTTAGAATTACCCCCAGGCGTCAGACTGGATCCGGAAAGTTTTCGTCAGCTGTACCCCTGCGCGTCGGAAGGTGGCGTCGTGCGGCTCCGCCTCCGTCGTTGGCGCCGAGATGACGTCGCGGCAGCTACTTAGACGCCGCCCTCGCGCGCTGTCAGTTCTGTACACGACTTTCCGCACCAGGAACGCAAAGCCATGCAAGATACTGACCACTGGTGCCTTGAAACTAGGGCCCTGAAAGGGATGACCTTAACCCTAGAAATCAGTTTGCAGAACGGGGAGGATGGGTGGGGTGATAAGGAATCTATCACTACTAATGTTTCTTACAGATATATCGTTACCGAAGGTAAGTAACTTGTTCATCTGAAAGAAACACGTAGTGATAGATTCCATACCTTAGAATAGATACCCCAGCAATACCAACCCCGGTGGTGGGTCTGCGAACCAAGATCACACCAGAAAGTCTCGGAGAACAGAACGGCCAAAGAAGCAGTCTCTCCGGACTTGGCTGTCCAGGCAGTAATGCTTAGTAAAAGTGTGCAGCGAGGCTCACGTAGCTGCCTGAGGGATGTCTTGTAAGGGGACACCACGTCCCAATGCTGTAGTGGCCGCCGTCGCCCTGCTGGAATGGGCGCGCAGCCCCAACGGAGGCTCCTTTTTAGCCAGAGAATAGCATGCTTTTATACACAAGACGACCCATAGGGAGATAGTCCGCTTGTGTACGGCCCGACCTTTCTTGGCGCCAACGTAGCCAACAAAGAGTTGGTCATCCACCTGGAACTGTTGTGTGCGGTTCAGGTAGAATGAGAGCGCACTTTTTGGGTCCAGACGGTGGAGCCTCTCTTCCTCTCTGGAAGGATGCGGAGGCGGAAAGAAGGTGGGCAAAGTGATGGTTTGCCCGATATGAAAAGCAGTTACAACTTTTGGCAGAAAGGATGGACGGGTTCTGAGCACAACCTTGTCCGGATGGACAGACAGAAAAGGAGGTTTACAAGAAAGAGCCTGGAGCTCACTCACTCTCCTAGCGGAGGTGATGGCAACCAGGAAAGCAGTCTTTAGTTTTAAGAGACGTAGAGGACAGTTGTGAAGAGGCTCAAAGGGAGCGCACATTAAGTAAGTGAGAACCAGATTCAAGTCCCACTGTGGCATCACAAAAGGAATAGGAGGGAAAAGGTGAGTAATGCCTTTGAGGAATCTATTTACAACAGGGCACTTGAAAAGAGAGGGCTGATCAGGGAGCCTGAGAAAGGCTGAGATAGCAGAAAGGTAGCCCTTGATAGTGCCCAGAGCAGAGCCCTGCTGGGCCAAAGAAAGGAGGAACAGTAGGATTTCTGAAAGAGGGGCAGAAAGGGGATCCACAGCCTTTGCTGTGCACCATGCCACAAATTTGTTCCACCTACAGGCGTATACCAACTTAGTGGAGGGACGCCTGGCTGCCAGAATGACATTACAAACCTCAGGAGGCAAGTCAAAAGGAATCAACTGCCGCCGCTCAATCCCCACGCAAGGAGGTGGAGACTGGACAGGTTCAGGTGGAGGACCGTCCCCTGCTGCTGCGACAGAAGATCCTCCCGAAGAGGCAGTCTGATCTGGGGATCGATGCTCATACTGAGTAGCTCGGGATACCAAACTCTTCGAGCCCAGTCCGGAGCCACAAGAATGACTTGGGCCCGGTCGCGCCTGATCTTCAGCACTCTGGGCAGAAGTGGTATCGGCAGAAAGGCGCACAACAGACCGCAACTCCACTCGCGACGAACAGCGTCGCCGAGCGAGTGCCGCCTTGGAAATTCCAACGTGCAGAATTGCTGACATTGCGCGTTCTCTTCGGTGGCGAATAGATCTAACCAAGGCTCTCCCCACTGTTGAAAGAGACCTTGCGCCACGTCCGAGTGAAGACGCCATTCGTGATCCATCATGCACCTGCGGCTGAGTTCGTCCGCCCTGGCGTTCAGTGAACCTGCCAGGTGTTGAACCACCAGGGAAATGCCCTGATGTTCCAGCCATGTCCAGAGGCGCAGGGCCTCCTGACATAGGGTCCACGACCCCACCCCGCCTTGTTTGTTGCAGTACCACATGGCGGTGGTGTTGTCTGTGAACACCTGCACTACTCTCCCCTTGACAGAGGGAAGGAATGCCTTCAGTGCAAGTCGGATCGCCCGAAGCTCCAGAAGGTTGATATGGAGCCTGGACTCCGCCGGAGACCAGAGGACTCTGATCTCCGCCTCTCCCATGTGGCCGCCCCATCCCAGGAGGGACGCATCCGTCACCACTGTGTGCTCCGGTTGGGGAAGGGAGAGGGATCTGCCATTGACCCAATGCCGGTTTGTGAGCCACCACTGCAACGGTCTTGCAGTGCCCTCCGAGATCTGGACGGACTCGGACAGGTCCCCCTGTTGCTGCGCCCACTGGAACTTCAGGTCCCACTGCAGAGCCCGCATATGCCACCTGGCATGATCGACCAGCAGGATGCAGAAGGCCATGAGGCCCAGCAGCCTCAGGGTCATCCTGACCGAAAGCCAGGATAGAGGCTGAAAGATCGGAATCATAGCCTGAATATCCTGGACTCGTTGTTCGGGAGGATAGACCCGAAAGAGCGTCGTGTCCAGAACCGCTCCGATGAAGAGGAGCTTCTGAGAGGGAATCAGGTGCGACTTCGGCACGTTGATGGAGAACCCCAGCGAATGCAGGAGGTCGGCCGTAGTCTGGAGTTGGGAGACGACAGTCTGGGGCGAGCCCGCCTTCAACAGCCAGTCGTCGAGATAGGGGAAGACTGGAACCCCTGATCTGCGCAGATGAGCTGCGACCACCGCCATCACTTTCGTGAACACCCGAGGGGTGCTGGTAAGGCCAAAGGGGAGCATGGTAAACTGAAAGTGCTTGTGACCTACCGTAAACCGCAGGTAACGCCGGTGGGCCAGCAGGACGGGGATGTGGAAATATGCGTCCTGCAAGTCCAACGCTCCATCCAGGGTCGAGGGCGGACCAGACCTGAGCCAGAGTCAACATCTTGAACGTCTCCTTTCGGAGGAAGCGGTTGACGTCCCTGAGGTCCAAGATAGGACGCAGGCCCTTGTCCTTCTTGGGCACCAGAAAGTAGTGGGAATAACAACCACGTCCTACTTCTGGCGCAGGAACGCGCTCGATGGCCCCCTTGGCCAAGAGGGCCACAACTTCCTGTTGGAGAAGTGCCAAGTGGTCCCCCGACATGTGGTGGTACTGGGGTGGCATGGCTGGAGGGGTAGTCTTGAAGGGGAGGGAGTAGCCCCTTCGGACTATTTGTAAAACCCACCTGTCCGAAGTGATGGTGCGCCAGTGGGGGAGGTGATGGCGAATCCTGCCTCACACTGGCGTTTGATGGGCCTGAAAGACCGGACTAGGAAGGTTTGGAGGCAGTGGTGGCCGGGGTGGAGGTGGACTGACCCGCCCGCTGGCCCCCTGACCCGCCTCGGTGGGTCCCACATCTGCGGCCGCGCTGAGACTATTGCTGCGCGGGCCTGTGGCTCTGTAGCGAACGTGACGGGGCGCCCCTTCCGTGGCCACGAAAGGAGCAAAAGGCAGAAGGCGGAGGAGGGCGAGAGGCCGAAAGGCCCAAGGACTTGGCCGTAGCCCGTGAGTCCTTAAAATGCTCCAGCGCACTATCCGCCTTGTTGCCAAAAAGGCGAATGCCATCAAAGGGCATGTCCATGAGAGTGTTCTGGACATCCCCAGAGAAGCCAGTAGTCCTCAGCCAGGCGTGGCGACGGAGCGCCACTGTCGTGGAAAGCGCTCTGCCCAGCGAGTCGGCGGTGTCAAGGCCACATCGGATTGTGAACTTGGCTGCATCTCTCCCTTCAGCAATTGCCTGAGAGAGCTCTGTCTGGGCTTCCTCCGGACACTGAGGCAGCACCTGCGCCACCATATCCCACAGAGTGTGGGAATAACGGCCCAAGAGGCATGCGGTGTTCACAGCCCGCAGCCCTGAACTGGCGGAAGAAAAGATCTTCTTCCCAAACTGTTCCAGTCTCTTGGATTCCCTATCAGGGGGTGCGGTAGGGAATGTGCTTTGGGACGTGGAGGCTTGGACAACCAAGCTCTCAGGGGTGGGGTGTTGGGAGAGGAAAAGGGGGTCGCCCGGGGTCGGGCGATGGCGTCGGGCCACGTTCCTATCCACAGGAGCCCGTGTTGGGCCTGGACCAGGTGCCCAAAAGAACGTCAGAAAGTGCATCGTTGAAGGGCAGCAGTGGCTCCGCAGAGGTAGCCGCCGGCTGAAGCACTTCTGTCAGGAGGTTAGTCCTGACGGCCACTGTAGGAAGTTGGAGGTGTAAAGCCTCGGCCGCCCTACGCAACACCACTGCTTAACTAGCACCCTCCTCCGTAGCCACGGTAGGAGGAGTTAGCATGCCAACGTCAGGAGAGGTGTCAAGACCACTGGCATCCCCAGCTCCTCTGCCCAGTCCGGGTCATACTCGCACTGAGCTGCGAGGGGGTCCTCAGCCCCCTCCCAGTCCTCCCCTTCCTCCGATGACTGTGGTACAGGCCGAAAATACGAAGGCTGGACATAGGGAAAGAAAGGTCCCGTCGGAATCGGCGTTGAGCGACGCCGTTCCGGCTCCGTGTCCACATCAGGGCTGAAACCGGGGACAACGTCGTCCGGTGCCACGGGCGACGTCGGACGTTGTGTCGGTGGGGTCGGTGGAGGTGTTACAAGGTCAAACGGCGTCGACCGGGATCCAGGCCTGGATCCATGGGGGCCCTGCGATCCCGGGGCCGGAGCCGACGGCAATTTCGGAGCCGGAGCCGACGGCGATGTCGGAGCCGGAGCCGCCAACAGTGAAGGGCGAGGGCCCCCAGTCGGGCCCGCGGGGCCAGACGGCCCGAAGAGGCGGGCCATGGCTGACAAAGTCCTGCAGCTGGGCCGGAGTCGCCCCCGGACCCGGGAAGGGCGGGTAGGCCGGGGGCGACTGCGTAGGCTCCACCGGAGCCGCGGGGGTGGCACCACCCACACCCTCAGCCGCGAGGGGAAGTCGGAGAGCGATGGTGCTTCTTTGACTTCTTGTGCTTTGCCTTACCTGACCCCGAGTGCGAAGACTTCGACGATGAATGATGGTGATGGCTCCGCGACCGGTCCCTCGACCTCCCACGGGACCGGGACCACGAGCGGCGCGGAGCCGACTGCCGGACTTCCAGCAACCTTCGGGACCACTCCCGCAAAGTCTTCGGCGCCATGTCCTGGCAGTCTGGGCACGACGTGGGGTCGTGGTCGCGCCCCAGGCAGTAGAGAGACATGCGGTGCGGGTCCGTCACCGACATCATACGATGACAGTCCCCGCACGACTTGAAACCGGGCATCCCTACGGCACCTTAGGAGTCGAACGACTCGAAAAAACAGGGACAAAAGCCTCAAAAACTCAGTCAAAAAATGACTGGGGGTACCGCTTTCTCCGGATCTGCGCTTGCTGGCGCGGAAAAAGAAAGAACTGACGTCAGCGCGCGAGGGCGGCGTCTCAGTAGCTGCCGCGACGTCATCTCGACAACCACGACGCCAACAACGGATGCGGAGCCGCACGACGCCACCTTCCGACGCGCAGGGGTACTGCTGGCGAAAACTTTCCGGATCCAGTCTGATGCCTGGGGGTAATTCTAAGGTAAGGAATCTATCACTACGTGTTTCTTTCAGATATGGGTATTACATGGACTCCCCATTATCTCCTTCAAGATTCCTTGCTCAATCATTGAGTCAATCACGGGAGTAGTACCGGCAATAGTATCTGGAGTCAAATTGTATTGTGGGATTCTTGGTAATTCAGCATTGGGTTTCACAATGACATGGATTGGCTCTACACCTTTAATAAGTATCATGTATTTTCCCGTAAAGTCCTAGACTTTAGGTAACATTGTGTCTCTCAATTCTGTGGGCAGGTAATTTTTTCAATTGTTATTTGTTTTGATTTAAAAATGCAAAATAAAAAGTGTAGGAAGGTGAAACTTTCTGACATAGCAGGCCACAAATGGTGGTATCTGTCAGTGTGTTTTGACTTCCACTTGGGTCCTGCTAACCTGGACCGCAGTGGCAGTGCTCTCTTCTCTAAATTCCATGGTAAGTACTTTGTACATTCCACAATTGGCATACTCTAGTACCTTTGTAAGTCCCTAGTATATGGTACTGAGGTACACAGGGCATTGCTGCAGCCCATGGGACACCCCTGGTGTACCATGTATTATGCCATCCATGTGACCCCATGCAAACTGTCTGCAGAGCTGCCACTGCAGACTGTGTGAAATGGTGCTTGCACCTTTCACTTTGGATATAAGGTTTCCCTTATAGGTTAAAAATGCAGTGACCGGGATATAAGTTACCCCTAATGTAGGCCCTTCATTCCAAGGGCAGGGTGCATGGTTCCAAGTGTGTGGGTATCCCTGCACAAGCAGAGGTACCCCTACAAACCCAGCACTCTATTCTCTTGGCTTTGTAAGTGCAGGAAAGCCATTTTAAGGTATGTAGTGGACACTGGCAAGTCGAGATGTCCATCTACATACTGGCTGCCCCGAACCTGGTCATGTTTGGAATCGGTGTAGTTGCATGATTCCAACATGTTTAATACCAGTGTTAGTTGCATGATACCTTGTACCTGGGGGGTTCCTTAGAGGATTCCCCCATAGCTACCTGCATAGCTTTACAGGGCCTGCCTGCCAGCCCACGCTGCTGCCAACCCTAGACAATGTTCTGCCCCCCTGCTTATGAGCTTCACTCAGGCAGGGGAAGCTAAATAAAGGATTTCCTGTGAAGGAGAGGTGTGGCCATCTCTCCTTTAGAATTAGGTTGGGTGGGGGTGCTTCCTAGCGCCACTAGACTGCATTAAAGGGCACATGGAGGGCTCCATGCATAAACCAGTTTTGCCCAGTTCAGGAGCCCTTGGCTCCTGTTCTGGCGCGAAACTAACCAAAGGACAGGAGAGTGTCCATCCCCGTTCAGCTACTTCCTATGGAGGTGCCCAGAGCTCCTCCTGGTGGCCACTTGATTCTTAATATCAAAAAGAACTGGCTTTTAACAAGAACAAGAACCTTGATTAGTTTGTGTCTGGGAAAACCATTAGGTTTTTAAAAAGAACCCTCACCCACCAACCTAGTTGGTGGCATGCTTCATCATCGGGTTCCCACCCAAGGCGCTGAGTGCACCTTGGGTGTGCTACGACGCCTGAACTACAGTGGGGCTGGTGTTTCTTGTGTTGGGTTGGTGCAGTCAAATGTGAGTTTAAAACTGTCTGTAGGGTCCCCCTCAATGAAGAGTGTGAATTTAATAATGGGGCCCTATGGCAGGGAGGAAAAAAAGTTAAGGCGGATACCTTTCAAGTTTAGTATTAACTCATTTATCCTATATGCAGGTCTACATGTTTCAGCCAGTCATTTCCATATGCTGGCTTTCGTCAGGACCAAGATATGTGTAACCAGACTGGGGAAGTATCCGCAGTCTGAAGGTGAAAAAAGTGCGCAAACGCTAAGGTGCGTAGTAAATCACGAAGAGGCAAACCTTGACATATAGATAATTAACATGGGGTTCGGAGATGTTAAAGGGAAAATGTTAGGCAGAGTGAATACGAACACACCTGAAACCTGTGAGAAAAACATAAGAAAACCATAGAGAATAGCAAAGGAAACTTTCTCTGTGTGATTTAGATATAAAAAAACACTGAGAAACTGGAAAGGAAGTCAAAGCAAAGTGTGACGTGAGCCCATGCTAAAGTGAGGGGTGTACTTGCCTTGAATATGCAGAGCCTGTGATGAAACGCACTATGTGAAATGAGCCAGGGAACTGGTCCAAAGTGGTTACATGCTGGATGCGGGCAAGCAGGGATCACCTTGACGTTCTGAGGAAGCTAAGAAACTTGTAAAAGATGCGGGCACTGTACAAGGTGCATGGAGGCACAGAAACAAGGGACAGGACAACGGGTGGGCTCTGTGCAGGCAGGGGCATAGGATGAAATGCAAGGCAGGCTCCTAGCAAGGCACGATGGATAACTCTCTGTGGGGGTCATCCGAGGCTCCGTCCGAAGTCGTTCAGCACTCCATAGCACTTGGCAGGGTTGTCATGGCATTATGCAGGCAGGCACTCTCAGTGCCGCTCACGGCTCCGTGCAGGCCCGATCATGGCACTGTGTGGGGAGGGCAGTTGCGGCTGCCGACCGTGTAGAGAAGGAGAATGCAGGCAGAAAAGTGATGTGCCACCGATGTGTGCAGGGATCATCAAGGTGCTTTAAAGGTGGTCGGGTAGTACACGAAAAAGGCAGGCAGGTCCGGTCAGCATCAGTGTGCGAGCAGGGCTTGGTCAGCTACCAAAGGTGATGGGAGTCGCAGTGCTCCAGAGATGGCGGGTCGTCACTCGTAGAGAGACCCCTGCAGCTATGTGCAGTGTCAGGCAGCAGCCTGTTGCAGGCTTCCACCAAGTAGAACTTTTCCCGAGCAACGCAACCTCACTCCGGACAAGCCAGATATGAGTCCCAGCCACTAGCTGAGTCCACTCAGGTTCCGTCTGGACTCATCGTCCCTAAATTCTTCTGCACACAGCCTGGTCACGGGTAAGCCAGGAAAACGCAGGCCCTGCACTGATGGTTAGATAAGCCTCTAGAGAGCAAACTATTCCTGGCTGTAGAGCAAAAATTTCAGGCATGGGAGAGCCTGGAAAAGCATTAATCAGTAAGAAAGGTGATTATTTTATTGTCTCCCCATCTTAGGGTGGGGACCCAGAAGATGACCTGAGTAGAAAGAGCACTTTGTGCTGAGCAATTTGGTAGTGGTCCCATTGTCCTAGGACCACCACAGGCTGAGTCATGTGTGAAAATGTGTTTTAATAACCCCCCTCAGAGCATTTCCTCAAGGCTGGTACACCAGCAATGCACCAGGCAGGGGCCTGCTTAAGGCAGAAGCTCCTTCGCTCCTTCGCATTGTGCTGAGGCCATAGCCCCCCAGCTGAAGGGCTTCTACCCACAGTCCTGGGACCTGACCCCAGAGGACCTACCTGATTGCCCTACCAGCTGGACATCGCCACTACCTCAGGTATGGAAAACTAACAGTCCTAGGATGACATCCTATATTGCTCTCGGGCAGTTGCCTACCCTACCTTGAAATTTCAGGATCCACTGCTAACCCATCCCGGGAGTCCAGGGAGTCCTACCCCCCTCTGATCTCCACAGGGTCAGCGACTACATCTTCAACCACAGGAACCATCCCTCTTCAGGGCCACCCACCTCTATGGGCCACCCTGGGCTATCTCCCCCACCCCAACAGAGAACCAATGGGAACCACAACTACCTTGCACTGCCCCAACATGGGAACATTTCTCGGGAACCTACCACCCTCCTGGTGGGAACCCCTGGTGGGGTTACCTACTCCTTGGTACCCTCCCGACCTACCCTTCCAGGGGTTCTCGTCTGCACCAATGGCGGGAAAAGGCTATAAAAAGAATGACTAACGGTGGGCTCCCTTGTGGGAAATCTGCACTGCCCGGGCAAGCGCAAGAATTTCCAGGAGCCCCAAATCACCTCCCACACACCAAAAGTAGGGCTCATCCCTACACCCAGATCCATGGTGTGAGTACCTGTTGTAGCCCCAAAACCTATAGAGAAGAATCCTCCTCATACAGGCCCAGTGAGTAGTGCAGGGATTCAAAGGACACTCTATACTTTGTAATACTCAAGTGGGAACAATGGGTGAAAGCCTACCCCGACAACACATTTAAAAAAATACAAACTGGCCTGTGGGCAATGGCTTTTCCCTCCTGATGGAGCGAGGTAAATGAAAAAAATTTGGAACCCCCTAATATCCATACTAATAAATTAATGTTACAAATTATTTGATGGACTAACCAACACTTTACACCTTTTTGTAAACACTTATATAAACGGTAATCGCAATCTATGTGCAAAGTTAACTTATTTACAATTGTAAAGGTGAAGTAATACTAATATAGTGATTTGCGTACTAATTAGAGTAAAATTGCATGATTTGTGCTATGTAGTAAAATTGTATTGTGGCAAAAGAATGCAGATGGTAAGTAAACATGGCTTTAAATGTCGCTTTTGCTAGGTAACACCTAATTGGGGTACTTAGAATGACGGGTGGGAAACAGAAAGGCTTATTTTCTTTATTTTGATTACGATTGTGTTTGTTTTCATGATAGTTAGTTCGGGCCTGTTAGGCCGTGCTGTAAAAATGGCTGCCGAGGCAGATGAGGTCAATGCGCAGACGCAAAGATGGCCTCTAAGCGGAAGAAAGCCGCAGAACCATACCACGTGGGTACGAGTCGAGCCCAGAGTGAGAAGTGTCAAGGTCAGGCTGACCTGACACGAGGAGAATGCCAAGAAAGACTCAGCGTGCATCCGTGAGAACAGGGGATGAGCCCCAGTGAATTAACAATGGACTGTTTAAAAATGAGCAACAAAAAGAGAAACATTAAATGAACTGTCAATCGGACTGCTATTATCCAAAGGTTGTGTGAAAGTATGAACCATAACCAATTTTAGAGCCGGTTTGAACAAGGAGGGCAATGAGGTGATTCTTGCCACCCCTCCAATGGACCAATTAGCGTGATTCTCGCTCCCAAAGATTGCAACTTTATGTTTAGTAAGCTAGTAGTAGGGTATAAGAGGACCTACTCTTGGTTTAAATTTCTTTTATTGATTTTATCCGCAAAGGAAACAAATGAGTCAGCGTGCTCCACAATCATCGGGTTGCAACCCGGCATATCACTGTCGTATATTTCAGGCAAAAACAACAACAAACAAATACAAAACCTCCCTCCCCCCACCTCCTCAACGAAAAAGTGAACTAATGACAGT
This sequence comes from Calotriton arnoldi, assembly GCA_963921515.1. Lineage (NCBI taxonomy): Eukaryota > Metazoa > Chordata > Amphibia > Caudata > Salamandridae > Calotriton > Calotriton arnoldi. The sequence continues at coordinate 1,131,787 of CAWUFW010000880.1, forward strand.
GGGAGTATTGCGGCCCGATAAGTGGGTCCCAAAAGCAACTAGGTGGCAGGTGCAGCAGGCGTGGGCGCCAGCGGGGGGTCTGTTAGTCGTAATAGTCTAAGATATTTGGGACAGGTGAGTTCTGTAAATTCCGATGTCAAAAGCGCTAAAAGGGGAGCCCAAAGTTCGTGGAAGGAGGCCCCGGGGTTGGTCAAAGAGAGAAATCTTTTCCATCCCTAGAATGGACCATAGCTTGTGTAACCAGCCTAATCGAGTGGGCACTGTCGTGGAGCCCCAGTGTGTGAGAACGTTCTGAACTGCAGCACCCAGGGTCAGGGCCATTTGTTTGCCTCTCCTAGAATGAAGTGGGAAGGTGATGGCGTTGGGAAGGCCCAGGAGGATATATGCCGGAAATCTCGGAATCTGTGTGTTGAAATGGGAGTCCATCTCATCCAATATTTGTGGCCAGTATGTCCCTAAAGACGGGCAGTCCCAGAGCAAGTGGGTAAGAGTACCTGGCATACCGCAACCTCTCCAGCACAACGGGCTACGCGAAGGATTGCCTCTATGAAGCCGTACAGGGGTTAAGTACCAGTAGGTGGCCAGTTTTGTAGCCGTTTCGATAGAAGTTACATTGCGGGCCGTGCGACGGGCCCGGTGGTAGATATCCCTCCATTCCTTCAGCGAAAGTTCCCTTCCCAGTTCACCCTCCCAACGCAATTGCCCAGGGGATTTCTCAGTGTCTGGAGGAGTCCGCAAGAATTTATACAGATCTGACGTCAAGTGTGCGTCGCTATGTCTTGTGATTAACCACTTCTCGAACGGCGTAAGCAACCTCTCTGCCCCCTCCCGCACCCCTTCCTGCAGCACCCAATGTCGTATCTGGAGGTAGCGGTATCGCTCTGTTTCGGGAAGCCCGAGATCTGTACGAAACTCCACAAACGGGCGCAGGCCGGAAAGATCAAAGAAATGCCCTATGGAGCGAGTAGCGTCTGTCGTCCAGTGGTGAAATTCCCCATAGTCAAGGCCGGGTGTGAAGTCTGGGTTCTTTACAATGGGCGTGATGGAGGATGGAAAGGTCGTAAGTCCTCTTGCGGTCGCCGTTCTATCCCAAGCTGTCATAATGGGCCGGGTCACTTCTGATAGGTATAAACTGCGATGTCGCCCCCGGCGAGGGAGAAAGGGGACCCCCCACAGCGAGCAGCCTGCAAGAGCCCTGTCCATAAATAACCAATGTTTCTCTGATTCAGGGTGAGACCACTCCACCAATGCCCTCAACTGAGCTGCCCGCCAATAAGTCTGGAACCCCTAATCCCCCCTCCACCGGGTCTCTATATGCAAGATCGCGGCGCATCCGAGCTCTTTGGTCACGCCAGATAAAGCGCTCTATGTCCCGCTGCATGGCCCGGAGGAGCCCGGTGGGAGGCAGCAATGGGAGGGTATGAAAGATATAAAGAATTTGAGGCAGCAACACCATCTTCACAGCTGCTATCCGACCCAGCCACGAGAGGGAGTGAGGTCTCCATCTGCGAAGGGAGTCTCGCACTAGTTTTAAAAGCATCGAATAATTCAACTGTCTAGTGACAGAAATGGTGGGGGCCACCCGGAGGCTTAGGTAGGTGATAGCGTCATGGACCCACTGGATCTGAAAATTTCGCTGAAGGAGTTCCAGCGTCTCGGACTCTAGGGACAGATTGAGGGCTTGCGACTTATGCACGTTTATCTGGAAGCCCGAGGCTAGGGCGAATCATGCTATTTCGTCCAAAAATGCCGGTAGAGATTCCTGAGGGTGTTCCAGGGTCGCTACCACATCATCGGCATAGAGACAGAGTTTGTGCTCTGACCCTCCAAAAAGCACCCCCCCCGGATGGATGGGTCATCCCGGATTCTCTGAGCCAGGGGCTCCATGTAGAGGGCGAAGAGGAGCAGCGACAGCGGACAACCCTGTCTGGTCCCTCTGCGTATTGAGAAGGCCGCTGACGCCACACCATTCACCCGCACCGTGGCGGTAGGGTTCGCGTAGCTCAGAAAGATCCAATCGATGAAGCGTTCGGGTAAGCCAAAATGGTGCAATGTCGCCCGGAGATACGGCCAATGGACCCTGTCGAACGCCTTTTCGGCATCGACCGAAAGAATCATGCGTTCCGCCGGGAAGCGTTCGGAGCGGTCCATCAGAAGGAAAAGTCATTTGGTATTATCGGAGCACTGTCGCCCTGGGACAAAGCCTGATTGATCCGGGTCTATCAGCCCGGGGAGATGACGGGAGAGCCGGGCCGCTAGGATGCCCGTAAAGATCTTTAGGTCTACGTTGAGAAGGGATATTGGGCGGTAGGAGCCGCAAAGGCGAGGATCCTTCCCAGGCTTGGGAATCACCGTTATTAAGGCCTCTAACATAGAGGAAGGGAAGGAAGGAAGAAGCAGCTGTTGACCCGACGGAGTTAAAAACACGTGTTAGAAGCGGGGCCAGCGTCCCGCAGAATGTCTTATAAAAACCGGAGGGAAACCCGTCGGGCCCGGTGATTTGTTGTGCTTGAGTCGTGCAATCGCCGAGATAACCTCCTCCAGCCGAATGGGGGCTTCGAGGTCCGCGGCCTGGGACGGCAACAATTTAGAAGTGGCCACACCCTGCAAGTATCGAGTCGGTTCAGTGTCAGGTAAAGCTTGAGCCGAGTACAACGATTCATAGAATCGCCTAAATGAGTCTACGATCGTAGTGTCTTCGCTGCATCCCACCCCCCCCCCCCAGGGTCCTGTATCAGTGTCACTTTATGTGCTTGTCGCTGTGCTCGGAGGCGGTTTGCGAGGAGGCGCCCGCATCGATCGCCTCCTACATAGAAGGCATGTTTAAGGCGTAGTGCTGCGTACTCTGCTCGGTCAACGTCTAACCCTACAAGCTGTGCCCGAGCTGCCTTCAGCTGTCTCCAGACCCTCGGCGCCCCGGTACGCTGGTGAATACGCTCCAGCTCAGTGACCTCACCCATCAGGCGCTCACGTTTCTCCCGCCTATCCCTATTGTCGGCTGACGCAATGCTGATGAAGACCCCTCTAATAAACGCCTTCATTGCCTCCCATAGAGTTGTTGTGGATATGTCCGGGGTGTCATTTGAGGCTAAGTAGTCTGCTATGCTTCCCTCAACCTGTTGCACTACCGAGGGATGCTGGAGCATGGTTTCCCGCAGGCACCAGAAGCGACGAGAAGTACGCCTTGGAGGGAAGGTCAGAGAAAGCCGCAATGCAGAGTGGTCAGAAAGGGGGCAGGGGAGAATCTCGTAAAACGTGTAGGCCTTAGTGGTAGGGTGTCTAAGTCTCCATACGCGGTGAGCCCAGCTTCCGTCAGTAATCGCTTCCCCGCCTTGGACAAAGTCCCCGTCTGGCCCCATCGTTGTCCAGAGCGATCCATGTCACCATCTAAAACCATATTGAAGTCCACTCCCAGCAGGACTGTCCGATCCGGTAAACCCGTGATTTCCTGAATGACCGTCTTTATAAACCCCTCCTGCCCACTATTGGGGACGTATACCGAGGCTAGCACAAACGTGTGTGTGTCTAAGGTGAAGGTGTGGGCCAAAAACCTCCCTTTGATTTCGGCCTGTTTGCTACCAACACGCCCTGGGAACTGAGAGGAGACCAAAATGGCAACCCCAGCAGTCTTGGAAGTGGCTGACGAAAACATCTGGAGTGGGAACTCCTTTGAGCGTAAACGGTGGGTATCGGCTGTGAGTAGGTGCGTTTCTTGAAGCAGGCATATATGGGCGTCAGATCGCTCCAGGTACGACAGAAGGGCTCGTCGCTTGGTGGGATTGTTTAGGCCTTTCACATTTAGGGACATGACGTGGATGTCAGGGACCATAGGGATGGGAATCCAAGTGTGCTATAGCTAATAACATCTGTCTAGTGGATATGTGGGGCACGCAAGGGCCTGTAGTAGGAGCCTGCAATAACATCGAAGGAGGAGGAAACAACCCAATGAAAAAGGGAAGAAACGTAAAAGAAACCCCCCTAACTAACAAAACAAGGAAAATATTCATAAGTAGAATTCACAAATGTCCCAGGCGGTCAGCCTGTGGTGAGGCGTGGGATGGATAGCAGGAGCCCCCGCCGCCCCCCCCCGGCCCGGCCATATCAGCCGGATCGGTCCCACCAGGCAGTTGGAAAAGGAATCGAGGATGGATGATACTTCAAAAAGGAGCCTAGATCAGTCTGCAGAGGTGGAATCCTCCGACAGGGTCCGAAGGACCGCTGAGCGTTCCTTGGCGATAACATCCGAGTCCGGACGAGAGACTGATGGTGAGCCCCCCACTCTCCGCCAGCGGCTGGTGTCCTCTCGTCAGTTGGGCTGGCGTGCTTCACCGGGCCGTCGTGGTCCGCCCCTGGGAGACGCAAGAGAGAGGACGCTTCCTCCAAAGAACATATCTAGTGTTATGGTGTATGATCTTTTTTCTGTGGTATACATTTGAAGGATAGATAAATTCCTATTGGATGTTCAATTATGGAGTGCTTTGACCAATATAGGGGCGCTTAAATATAAGAAGTCTGGTGTAATTCTACTTTCAAAATATGATTTTAATTGAAATGAGCGTGGAATTTTTGATGATCTTTCCAATGAACGGTGTATCTTAGATACAATACAGTTAGCAAAAAGATAGCGGTTGCGCTTTTCAAATCTTGATATATTGAATATATAATCTTCTTTGAATTTTAGTGCGTGATTCCAACTAACGATTAATTGTTTAACACATTCTACCTCTTATATATGGCGGTTAGTTTTTATATTATTTTTTCATAAATATGTTAGCTTTATATATAATTGGGTTAGTAAATTGAATTATGTCCCGCGGGTTTAACACATTCTACCTCTTATATATGGCGGTTATTTTTTATATTGTTTTTTCATAAATATGTTATTTTTATATATAATTGGGTCAGTAAATTGAATTATGTCGCGCGGGTTATACAAAACGTATATAGTATACAATCATTCTTAATTTTAGTGTGGGATTCTACAATCGATAAATTATCTATTATAACTTGCCTCTTATAAATGGCGGCTATTGTCGTATCTATACTGCATAGCCCGCTACGACAACAGACAATTACGGGTGACGTCATTCCGTTAACGTGCTTGCCCCTTAAAACGGATGAGGGAACACGGCGCGGGTGTTTGAATTACAACCCCGAATAGGAACTTTGGAGTGCGCCGTATCAGGGTAAGTTGTGACATTGACGTATGAGGCGATAACATGTTGGACTATACTGCGGGAGGTACTGTTGGCATTCTCTGTTCGATATGGGATGACCACAAACAGTTTTATATAAGAAATATTTTTATAATATTAACTTGGGTTATGGATGATTGTATCCAAATACGACGGTTTTTCTTGACTATTTTTATATGCTCTGCTGTTTGAACACAGTCGGGGAGGCTATGTTGGTATCATACCCAGTGCTAAATAAATCAAGTTATGTTTAAATGTCTTTTAGACAAAGTGGCTCTTTGTGAACAATCTTTCGTGATAGGTTATTTATATATGGTTGGGAAAGAATTATCTTTACAACGACAAGTGCCGCATGTGATCGGGCTATGAATTAAATGTGAGGGTTGTTTATGAAGTGTTATATGGAGATTTGCAACGTGAGGTTCTGCTATGTGGAGTTACACCTACTTGTGGGTATTCTGGGAAATATTATGCCATTCTTAGATCATTTGCGACATGAGGGAGCCAGCTAATATGTTTTGAGCCCTGTTTACCTCGGGTAACAATAATGTATATATTTTAGTGTTGAGGTAAAATATGGGGGTGTTGATAATAATCCCTTGTAAAAATGTGCGCACACGACTTTACAATAATAAATGAGCCTAGATGAGGGGTACCTATTTGGCTTAAGTTCGGATTAATTCGTAAAAATATGCATAGAATTCTGTGTGGAGGCGCAATAGGGAGGGTTTTTAATTTCCCTCTGTGATAATACGTTATTTGGTTCCGTAAAATTAAATGGACCTAGATGAGTTGCATTTACCTATTCTTTCACCCTTAGGGCGTATTTTCCTAACCTTGAATATACCCAATTTATGGTTTTGGATCGCATGACACTGAATATTTCCAGGATAGTATTTGCACCACCACTTACAGATAAGTAAGGTGAGAAAACATACAGTTTTATATATGTGACCTTTTGATATTGTAAAAGGTTAGGCTTTGGATTGAGTTCGGCTTATTGGATTCCCTCTTTTTCATATTAGGATACGCCACTTTTAGCTTTTCAAACCTTGGATTGGTGGATTGTGATCCTCAACATATTCGTGATGATTGATTTCATGTATTCAATTAATATATATGAGGTAAGAATAACCCTATTAAAATATTGAACATCAATATATAATTGCATCTTTATATGCAGAATTATATACAGACAGGTAAACTATTAAGAGAAACTTTGGAATATTTAGGTGAGCTTTTAAACCCCTCTATATTGTCAGGTCTGGATTTTGTCGTCTCTCTCTTCTGTTATTCTTCCTTTTCTCCTTGCTTTTTCTTTTGATTTGTTATTTCTATTATATTAAATATCCGTTGGAATAATACTAAGTATAAGGTTTTGTCATATAAAGGTTGGACTTGGCTTTTTCACATTTCTTCTATTTCTTTGTCTAAATTTGAATGTGGTTCCAATAAGGAACTCTCGCATTGATTTTGCTCTCTTCCTCTCTTTTTTGATAAACAGATTGTGCATGCTTTATATATGCATTGTGTTTTATTATATGTTTGAGTTTTTTGTTTAGTGCTTTTTGTGCTTTTTATTATAAGTATGTATTGTTTTGGTTTGTCAATATTTGTTGATAGTGCGTTTGTATAAATATTATTGTTCTTACTTTGGTTGTTTAATAATTGTTTTGTATTTAATGTTGTATACTATATGTGTGGTTGGTTCTGTGTATTGATTATGTAAATTTGTGGTATTTTTGTTATTTGTATATATGTGGTTTTATACACAATTTTATTAATATTTCAGCCCTGATGAAGTTCCAATAGGAACGAAACGCGTTGGCTGACTTTTGCTGTCTGGCTGACTTTTGCTGTCTTATACTCTTTTGATACGAAATAAAGAAAATATACTTTTGGAAGAGTTGGTAACATTGTGGACTCTTTTGACCGGTGCACCTTCCCTTTTGCAACATATCTGGCGGAGTCTGCCCTCCCATTTGAAAATGAGTCGAAATGGATGCCCCCAGGAGTAAGCAACGTCTTTTGAGCGGAGGAATGTGGTGATGGGCCGGAAATCACGCCGTTTCTGAAGGGTGGAGGCAGCTAGGTCCTGGAAGAGAAGAGGTTTACAGGAGCGGAATTCAATAGGGTGCTTGGACCGTGCCTCGTGCAGGATGCGTTCCTTAAGCTTGAAATCGTGGACGCACGTCAGAATGTCGGGCGGTGGAGCTGTCGGCGACCTTCTGAGGCCCACTCGATGTGTGCGATCGAGCCGGATCTCCTGGTCTGGGGGATCTCCCAGAATGTGGCGGAACAAGTCCGTAACGAAAGCTTCAATGTCCTGCGCCTCCGCTCCCTGAGGGACCGCCCGGATCCGGATATTATTTCGGCGAGAACGATTCTCCAGGTCCTCGGTGTGGGACTGAAGGTCTAGCTGTTGTTCGCGCAGTCGGAGCACCTCCTGCTGGAGCTGGGACACCTCTTCGTCTCCGACTACTGTCTGGTTCTCCAGATCGTCCACCCGCTCCCCCACTGAGTCAATATCCTTGCGCATCTCCCGGATTTCGGCCGTAAGATCCTTTTTCATGGTATGAAACTCCCTGGTGAGGTCCGCAAAAAGCGATTCCAGGACGCTACGGGTGACAGGGCCATCAGGATCTGCCAGGTCCCGCCGGTCAGTTGCCCCACCCGAGTGCGACATTGCTGCTGCTCCACTAACCCCTGCCTTGAGAAGTAAGTCTTTGACCGATCGGTCCTTTCGGCCTCTGGAGGTTGCCATTTATGAAAGGCCGCACAATTGGGCAGTAGCAGAGGGGATGCGGGCGGTGGCAGTAGGTGTCGCTCAGCACAACGCAGTAGCTGCCCCGACCCAGTCCGTCCAAGGACAGCCTCCGCGGCCGACTGTATCTCAAGGAAACCCGCTACACTCCTCCCTGGCCGCCGGTCTCAGGTGATCGGAGAAACCTCCAGGCAGCGTAATGATCCCGGGGGGAGGCCGAAGAGTGTCCAAGGGGAGACCGCCACACTGCACAGCCACGCAGCAGGGACTTACTCTTCGCAGTGACGATCACGAGGGTCGCTGGCAGCAGATGGAAGGGTGCCTGGGTCGTTCAGTTCTGTGTCCCACAGGACGCACCCTCTGTATGACAAGGCCGCAGCTAGGCCCCTCGCCCGGGCCCCTAGTGCCCCCAGGCGCGGACCAGGGCGCTTAAAGGTGGCTGCAGGACAGTATGTCGGGCCCCTCCCAGTCCGGCTGCACGCCAAGCGCGGTCTCCAGGAAAGCAAAGGGGCAGGCTGGGCTGAACTCGATCACCCTCGCCGAAGTGCCGTTAGTCGCCGGGCCGTTACTGCAGGAGCTTAATGCCAGTCAACCCCCGGTGGGCGTGCAAACGCTGAGGTGGGCCCCCCCCAACCCAGGGTCGTCTGGGGGGTCTGGCGTTGCAAGTCCCAGCTCACCTCCTGCGAGAGGGCTCCGACCCGGCCCTCTCTGTACTCCACAGCTGATGATCCGGCGAGTCAGCGGGCACCAGCTCCAGTCCGCCGGTAGTTCGCCGCGCCCTCCAGACTAATGCAGTCTCCGCTGTGGGGCTGCCGGTCTCAACGCTGGCGCGTCTGGGCGGGCACGGTGTAGTTGAGGGGACGGGCCCGGCGCTCCAGGCCCGCCCGGCTACAGGCTCGCGCCGAGCGGCTGCGCTCTTCAGTCCGGGCGCCGCAGTGATATCCGCAGCCTCAGGCCCGCGCCATCTTGATGTTGCCGGGACGGAGCACCCCGCGGGCTGCAACCGCGGCACTATGTAGGTGTCTTACGCCTCCGTCGGGGCTCCACAGAGGTGTCCGCAGGCCGCGGCGACAGTCTCCGCCACCGCAGCTCGCCGCTATCACCGCTGAGCACTCTCCGGATGCGCTCGGCCACACACGCCTCCAGGATCGGGAGCTGGAATCCGGTGCTCGCCCCCAGTCAAGGCGGATCTGAGGCGCACATGAGGATCTCAATCGCCGCCCGAGTCTGGATCTGCCGGTAGGATCACGCTGTAAGGCGCTATGTAGGCAAGGCCCGGGTCATGGGCAGGAGCGGCGAGTAGATGCGACCTACTCGTCCGCCATCTTGGACACGCCTCCAGAGGACCTACTCTTAAGTAGGAGCAGCGCTATTCCTGTATAATTTTTGAGCACTGAACGTTGATGCTGAAGAAGCTGCTGCTATTTTCTATAGGCCATCTTCTTGATAGAAATATTCATTTTTAACTTTAAAACTTGACTGGGAAAGGAACGAGACCGATGCGGGAAACCTGTATAGGAGGTCCGTCGAGGAGGCCTGTTTAGTGGGACAGACAGTCAGTTTTGGGAATTCCATGCTGTGATCTACAATTTATCTGCTTTGGTGAATTTTTCATTCTCCATCTAAGAGGGGTATGCATAAAATTCTTTCTAAAACTTATTTCTTATATGATATTGAAATGTATTAAAACGATTAATAAACTTGAATCTTACTTATGCATTTAAGAAAATAGATAAACTTTATTATAATTAAAACTACGAGTCTGTGGTTCTTTAGCTCAATAATAAGTGTAATGTTTTAATAGGTTTTGAACGTGATTGAGCTGGTCTTAATCACCATCAACTTATTCTACTAGTTGGTCCATCGACCAAAGAGCGGAATACCTTGATGTTTTAGAACCGACAGGATTAAAACTGATTATGTATGATGTTTAAGAAAATATCCTGTTAAATTTTAATAAGGTATCCCGTTCCTCCAGCAATTTCGTTCTTCTCTTTGATAAAAGTGGATGTGACCCAGGGACCAATTGAGGGAGTGTATGGTTATGCGGTGTTATGGGCCCAACCGTCATATGGTATAGTTGTTGTGAGTGATCTTTACCTGGAGGTTATGTCCAAAAGAGAAGAATTTATATTAGTCGCGCTGGATCACTCCCCATCTAGAATTCACTCAAACAAACCTTGGAACCCCTCTCAGAGCCTTGCGCTCTCATATTTGTGCATTAATACATAGGTAATGTGTGGCAAAACTGGAGTTATCAAATGTTATCAATGCGTACCGAAACTGGGATACCATTTCCCTCCGCTGAGCACCAATGTTGGATCTGGGCTATTAGTTGTGTGGCCAGTAATAGTTCCTCAATTGTCTTCAGTGGGAACCAAACACCCCATTGTAGTGCTTAACTCGGAGGGTAGGCAAGCAGAGCAGTTGAAGGCCTACTCAAGGGAGGTTGCGTGGAATATTAGAACATTGGAATGTTGGGAGCTCCATTGTAGACAATGGAGTTCTCCCTGCTTCTACGGGCCGGTAAAGGCCCGCAGAGCAACATTCCAATGTCTTACAAAGGCCTCTCGGAGCTCGAGGGGATTTAAATCCCCTCGAGCTTTGAGACGCCTTTGTTTTATTTGTTAGAACATTCTGTCCTCTAGTGGCAGAATGTTCTAATAGCCTTATAGCCCTTCGTAGCAGGGCTATACCGGCTATTAAAGTCCCGCTACCTTGTTAAAGTCCCTCGCCTTCGGCTTGGGCCTTTAACGCGGTAGCGGGCCTTTAATAGCCGGTATAGCCCGCTATGGCGGGCTATAAGGCTATAGTAATCACCAATAACTGGCAATAACAAGGATGACTTGGGCCCGGTCGCGCCTGATCTTCTTCAGCACTCTGGGCAGAAGTGGCATAGGCGGAAAGGCGTACAACAGACCGCAACTCCACTCGCAACGAAAAGCATTGCCTAGCGAGTGCCGTCTTGGAAATTCCAACGCGCAGACTTGCTGACATTGCGCGTTCTCTTCGGTGGCGAATAGATATAACCAAGGCTCTCCCCACTGACGAAAGAGACCCTGCACCACCTCCGAATGAAGACGCCATTCGTGATCCATCATGCACCTGCGGTTGAATTCGTCCGCCCTGGCGTTCAGGGAACCTGCCAGGTGTTGAACCACCAGGGATATGCCCTGATATTCCAGCCATGTCCAGAGGCTGAGGGCCTCCTGACATAGGTTCCACGACCCCACCCCGCCCTATTTGTTGCAGTACCACACGGCGGTGGTGTTGTCCGTGAACACATGCACTACTCTTCCCCGGACAGAGGGAAGGAATGTTTTGAGTGCAAGACGAATCGCCCGGAGCTCCAGAAGGTTGATATGGAGCCCGGACTCCGCCGGAGACCAGAGTCCTCTGATCTCCGCCTCTCCCATGTGGCCGCCCCATCCCAGAAGGGATGCGTCTGTCACCACTGTGTGATCTGGTTGGGGAAGGGAGAGGGATCTGCCGTTGACCCAATCCTGGTTCGTAAGCCACCGCGGCAACTGTCGAGCAGTGCCCTCCGAGATCTGGACGCAATCGGACAGGTTCCCCTGATGCTGCGCCCACTGGAACTTCAGGTCCCACTGCAGAGCCCGCATATGCCACCTGGCATTATCGACCAGCAGGATGCAGGAGGCCATGAGGTCCAGAAGCCTCAGGGTCATCCGGACCGAAACCCGGGATAGAGGCTGAAAGATCGGAATCATAGCCCGAATATCCCAGACTCGCTGTTCGGGAGGATAAACCCGAAACCACGTCGTGTCCAGAACCGCTCCGATGAAGAGGAGCTTCTGAGAGGGAATCAGGTGCGACTTCGGCACATTGATGGAGAACCCAAGCGAATGCAGGAGGTCGGCCGTAGTCTGGAGGTGGGAGACGACAGCCTGGGGTGAGCCCGCCTTCAACAGCCAGTCGTCGAGATAGGGTAAGACTGGAACCCCTGATCTGCGCAGATGAGCTGCGACCACCGCCATCACTTTCGTGAACACCCAAGGGGCGCTGGTAAGGCCAAAGGGGAGCACGGTAAACTGAAAATGCTCGTGGCCTACCGTGAACCGCAGGTAACGCCGGTGGGCCGGCAGGACGGGGACGTGAAAATAAGCGTCCTGCAAGTCCAAAGCTACCATCCAGTCTCCAGGGTCAAGGGCAGACAAGACCTGAGCGAGCGTCAACATCTTGAACTTCTCCTTTCGGAGGAAGCGGTTGACGTTCCTGAGATCCAAGATAGGACGCAGGCCCTTGTCCTTCTTGGGTACCAGAAAGTAGTGGGAATAACAACCACGACCTACTTCTGGGGCAGGAACGCGCTCTATGGCTCCCTTGGCCAAGAGAGCCGAAACTTCCTGTTGGAGAAGGCCCAGGTGATCCTCCGACATGCGGTGATATTGAGGTGGCATGGCTGGAGGGGTAGCCTCGAAGGGGAGGGAGTAGCCCCTTCGGACCATTTGCAAAACCCACCTGTCCGACGTGATGGTGCGCCAGTGGGGGAGGTGATGGCGGATCCTGCCGCCCACTGGCATTTGATGGGCCTGAAAAGTCAGACTATGAAGGTTTGGAGGCTGCTGCAGAGGGGGGGTTGGTGGACTGGCCCGCCCGCTGGCCCCCTGAACCACGGCGTTGGTTCCCATGTCCACGGCCGCGCGAAGGTTGGGGAACTTGCTGCGGCCTGTGGCTCTGGGCGGGACGTAGTGGAGCACCCCTTCCGTAGCCACAAAAGGGGCGAAAAGCAGACTGCGCTGGGTGGCTGGAGAGGCCCAAGGACTTGGCCGTAGCCCGTGAGTCCTTGAAACGCTCTAGAGCGTTGTCCGCTTTGTCGCCAAAAAGGCGACGGCCATCAAAAGGCATGTCCATCAAGGTGTTCTGGACATCCCCCGAAAAGCCAGTCGATCTCATCCAGGCATAGCGACGAAGGGCCACGGACGTTGAAATTGTCCTGCCCAGAGAGTCGGCGGTATCCAGCCCACAACGGATGGTAAACTTCACCGCATCCCTCCCGGCGGCAACAGCCTGGGAGAGCACTGTCCGGGCCTCCTCCAGACACTGAGGCAGCACCTGCGCAACCGTATCCCACACAGAGTGGGAATAACGGCCCAAGAGACATGAGGTGTTTACCTACCGCAGTCCTAAGCTGGCGGAAGAGAAAATCTTCTTCCCAAGATGGTCCAGCTTCTTGGATTCCCTTTCCGGGGGAGCGGTAGGGAATGCGCTCTTGGAAGTGGAGGCTTGGACCACCAAGCTCTCCGGGGTGGGGTGTTGGGAGAGGAAAGTGGGGTCGCCCGGAGCAGGGCGGTGGCGTCGGGCAATCATCCTATCCACGGGAGCCCCCGTGTTAGGCCTGGACCACGTGCCCAAAAGGACGTCGGTAAGGGCCTCATTAAACTGCGGCAGGGGCTCCGAAGATCTCGCAGCCGGCTGACGCACCTCTGTCAGGAGGTTAGTCCTGACCGCCACCGTAGGAAGCTCGAGGTTGAGGGCCTCGCCCGCCCTACGCAACACCACTGCGTATGACGCTCCCTCCTCCGTAGCCACGGTAGGAGGAGACAACATGCCAAGGTCAGGGGAAGTATCAAGACCACTGGCATCCCCCGGTTCCTCTCTCCAGTCCTGTTCAGATCCTAGCTGATCAGTTAAAGGGTCACCTGACCCCTCCCAGTCCTCCTACTCATCCTCAGGTTGCCATTCTGTCCGAAAAGGGACCCCAGGAGTGAACAGGGACACAAAAACACCACTCGGTGCCGGATCCGGCGTCGGGCGACGCCGGTCCGGCTCCACATCGGGGTGGAGGCCGGGGTCAATGCCGGCCGGGGTCAATGCCGGCCGGGGACACGACCGGCGTCGGTTGCAGTGCCGGAGGAAGCTGCGCCGGTGTAGGTGTAATAAGGTCAACCGGCACCGATCCGGATCCAGGCCTGGATCCACTGGGGGCCTGCGGCGCCGTGGCCGGAGCAGATGACGGAGAAGGCCTAGGCCCCCCAACGGAGTCTGCGGGGCCCAAAGGCGCGCCGGCAGGTTCGGGCCACCCAAAGATGACATGCATCGGCTCGTAAAATTTACGAAGTTGGGCGGGAGTCGCTCCGGGAAAGGGGGAGAAACCCGGAGTCGACTCTTCGGGCTCCGCGCGTGCAGCCACAGGAGGGGACCGCCCGCATCCCTCATCGTGTCAGCCGACTGACGGGGAGAAGTCGAAGAGCAACGATGCTTCTTCGACTTCTTTTTGTGCTTCGACTTACCCGACCCCGAGTGCGAAGTATTCGATGACTTGGACGAGTGGTGATGGCTCCACGACCGGTCCCTCGACCTCCCTCGCCACCGGGACCTCGAACGGAGCGGAGCCGACTGCCGGCGCTCAAGCAGCTTTTGGGACCGCTCCCGCAAAGCCTTCGGAGCCATTGACCGGCAGTCAGAGCACGACTTGTGGTCGCGCTCCAGGCAAAAGAGGCACACACGGTGTGGATCCGTAACCGACATCAGTCGGGTACAGAAACTGCAGGCCTTGAAGCCGGGCATCCCTCGTGCACCAGGAGTAATAGACTAAAAAAAGACGTCGACAAAAGTCGCTCAAAAAAGTATTGCTTTCTCCGGATCGGAGCTGGCTGGCGCGGAAAAAGAAAGAACTGACGTCAGCGGGCGAGGGCGGTGTCTAAGTAGCTGATGCGACGTCAACAACGGACGCGGAGCCGACCGACGCCACCTTCCGACGCACTGCTGACGAAAAAACTTTCCGAATCCAGTCTGACGCCTGGGGGTAATTTTAAGGTAAGGAATCTAAGGTAAGGAATCTATAACTAACGTGTTTCTTTCAGATTAATATGATCAACCACAGGTTCATTCAAATTTAGATGTCTCAAAGAATGCCCTAATTTCTTTCATCTTTCCATCCTAGTCTTCATTTGTCCATCTTGTCTACCCTGCTACCCAATTCAAAACCAAGATAAATATATCCAATTGCTTGCTAGGCAATTGATTGGCCCTCATGTCAGTAGACATCATGCTCTAGCTTTATGATGTCAGTGCGCCTCTTGACCAATTGTCCTGGGTGAACATGACTCACAGGATGGTGAGATGTCAGCAATTATGCACTAGGAAACTACCATTCCACCTCCTACTTGCCTTGCATTCATAATCACAGGTAAAGTACTCTGAACCATTCAAAGCTTTGGGGCTTTTTGAAAGTGGGATGGCGTTACAAAACCCCAGAGTATTCTCAACAATAATCCATCTTGAGCATCAGAGGCCCACATACAGAGTGCAGGTGAACAGGTTAAATGAGTTTCCTTTTGTGAGAAAGTAAGTCTATCGCTCTAATGTAAGACAGTACATTCCAGCCTCAACGGCAGTAACTTCCTCAGATGGAATATTGCTAGCACTATTATCTAAAGTAGGCTTTTTCAGCCTGGGAGGCAGTCAAAGTATTTCATTAACTATCATGACCTTCACAACGTAGTGCATACTATTTCTATCTTGACAAATTATATTCACGTGGAGGACTCCAGAATAAGGTAGTGAGGACAGACAGATGCTGGGAACTTCTTTTAATGCCAATTTAAATGCTTGAATGCGAGTTTGACTTACCATATAAATTGGTAAAATGATGCAGTATGCTAGAGGATTTCTTTTTTTTTGTTTAGCCTCAGCAATGCAGGGAACTTCTGTTGTGCAACACTGCCCCTGCTGGTCATTCAGTATAATCTGCAGATGTAAAAGTCCACTGTCCACTATTTTCAAACTGATGCAATACAACAAAAACTCAGTTTTATAAAGCGTTAACAGATTAGTATTATAGGGTCTGCAATGTTGTGAAAATCCACAGCTCATTAAAAATTCAAATCTCAATTTGTGTTCTCAACCTAGAACACGTCTCTTAATCACCATGCCTCATTTGCTTCCACTTTCTAAACAACTGTAGCTCCTATATTAGGACACAGATAAAAAGGGCTTATTGCCATTCAAGTGACAGCATACCCTTCTCACTGCATTTGTTTTGGGTTATGGTACACCAGTAGCAATTGAATCAGCTAGTAAGTTTTGAGAGGAATATTTATGCTACAGTAAGTAGAAATAATCAAAATTCTGAATAACACATTTTAATATCGTCATTTTAGCCAATTCCTAGTAGTTATCAAAGAGTGAAGTCAAGAATACTATGATCAACCACACGTTCATTCAAATTTAGATGTCTCAAAGAATGCCCTAATTTCTTTCATCTTCCCATCCTAGTCTTCAGTTGTGCATCCAGTCTACCCTGCTACCCAATTCAGTACCAAGATAAATATATCCAATTGCTTGCTAGGCAATTGATTGGCCCTCATGTCAGTAGACATCCTGTTCTAGCTTTATGATGTCAGTGCGCCTCTTGACCAATTGTCCTGGGTGAACATGACTCACAGGACTGTGAGATGTCAGCAATTATGCACTAGGAAACTACCTGCAATTATGAATGCAAGGCAAGTAGGAGGTGGAATGGTAAAGTCCTCTGAACCATTCAAAGCATTGGGGCTTCTTGAAAGTGGGATGGAGTTACAAAACCCCAGATTATTCTCAACAACAATCCATCTTGAGCATCAGAGTCCCACATACAGAGTGCAGGTGAACAGGTTAAATTAGCTTGATTTTGTGAGAAAGTAAGTCTATCGCTCTAACTTAAGACAATACATTCCAGCCTCAAAGGCAGTAACTTCCTCGGATGGAATATTGCTAGCATCATTATCTAATGCTGGATTTTTCAGCCTTGGAGGCAGTCAAAGTATTTCATTAACTATCATGACCTCCACAATGTAGTGCATACTATTTCTATCTTGACAGAAATTATATTCACGTGGAGTACCCCAGAATAAGGTAGTGAGGACAGACAGATGCTGGGAACTTCGTTTAATGCCAAATTAAATGCTTGAATGTGAGTTTGACTTAACATGCAAATTGGTAAAATGAAGTATGCTGGATAACTTCTTTTTTTTTTGTTTAGCCTTCGCAATATAGGGAAAGTCTGTTGTGCAACACTGCCCCTGCTGGTCATTCAGTATATTCTGCAGATGGAAAAGTCCACTGTAAGTGCATATACAATACAACAAAAACTGATTTTTATAAAGCGTTAACAGATCACTACTATGGGGTCTGTAATATTGTGAAAATACACAACTCATTACAAATTCAAATCTCAATTTGCATTTTCAACCTAGCATACTTCTCCAAATCCCATGCCTCATTTGCTACCACTCTCTAACCAACTGTAGCACCTATAACAGGACAGATAAAAAGATCTTATTGCCAGCCAAATGGCAGCGTACCCTACTCACTGCATTTGTTTTAGGTTATGGTACACCAGTAGCAATTAAGTCACAAATAAATTGTGAGAGGGAGGGCTACGCTATAGCTAGTGACAATAATAAAAATTTAAATAAATAACACATTCTGACATCTTCATTTTAGCCAATTCCTACCAGTTAAGCAATAGTGATGACAAGACTATTATGCGCAACCACCACACGTTCATACAAATTTATCTGTGTAAAAAAATGCCCTTATGTCTTTCATCTTACCATCCTAGTTTTCTGGTGGGCCTCCTGTCTACCATGCTACCCATTTCAATACCAGGATAAATGTATCTTATTGCTTGCTAGGCAAATGATTGGCCCTCATGTCAGATGACATCCCGCTGTAGCTTTATGATGTCAGGTCACCAATGGACCAATTGTCCTGGTGAAGATGACACAGGAGGATGAGATATCAGCAATTATGCACTGAGTTACTATCAGTATTTATGACTGCAAGGCAATTAGGAAGTGGAACCGTAAAGCACTCTGATCCATTTAAAGCATTGGGGCCTTTCTGAAAGTGGGATGGAGTTATAAAAACACACATTATCCTCAACAACAATCAATCTTGAGTATCAGAGTCCCACATACAGAGTGCAGGGATACAGTTTAAATGCACTTCCTTTCGCGAGAAATTAAGACTATCACTCTAACGTAAGCTAATACATTCTAGCCTCGAAAGGCAGTAATTTATTCAGATGGAATATTGCTAGCACCGGTATCTAAAGAAGGCTTTGGAAGCCTTGGAGGCAGTCAAGCTCTTTCATTAACTATCATGACCACCACAATGTAATCCATATTACTTCCACCTTGAGAGAAATTATATTCACGCGGAGGACCCCAATATAAGGAAGTGAGGACCTTCAGATGATGTGAACGTCTTTTAATGCCAAATGAAATTGTGAGTTTTACTTACCATATAAATTGGTAAAATGATGAAGTAAGCTTCAAGACTTCTTTTTTTTTTCTTTAGTCTCCGCAATGCAGAGAAAATCTGTTGCTCAACACTGCTACTGCTGGTCATTCAGTATATTCTGCAGATGGAAAATTCCATTGTTAGTGCATATACAATATGCAATCCAACAAAAACGGATTTTTATAAAGCGTTAACAGATCAGTACTATGGGGTCTGTAATATTGTGAAAATACATAACTCATTACAAATTCAAATCTCAATTTGCGTTTTCAACCTAGCATACTTCTCCAAATCCCATGCCTCATTTGCTACCACACTCTAACCAACTGTAGCACCTATAACAGGACATAGATAAAAAGATCTTATTGCCAGACAAATGGCAGCGTACCCTACTCACTGCATTTGTTTTAGGTTATGGTACACCAGTAGCAATTAAGTCAGCTGATAGATTGAGAGAGGAAGGGATACGAAATAGCTAGTGACAATAATAAAAATTTAAATAAATAACACATTGACATCTTCATTTTAGCCAATTCCTACCAGTTAAGCAATAGTGATGACAAGACTATTATGCTCAACCACCACACGTTCATACAAATTTATCTGTGTAAAGAAAAGCCCTAATGCCTTTCATCTTACCATCCTAGTTTTCAGGTGGGCCTCCTGTCTACCATGCTACCCATTTCAGTACCAGGATAAATGTATCTTATTGATTGCTAGGCAAATGATTGGCCCTCATGTCAGATGACATCCTGCTGTAGCTTTATGATGTCAGGGTACCAATAGACCAATTGTCCTGGTGAAGATGACACACAGGAGGATGAGAGATCAGCAATTATGCACTGAGTTACTATCAGTATTTATGACTGCAAGGTAAGTAGGAAGTGGAACCGTAAAGCATTCTGAACCATTTAAAGCATTGGGGCCTTTCTGAAAGTGGGATGGAGTTACAAAAACAAACATTATCCTCAACAATCAATCTTGAGTATCAGAGTCCCACATACAGAGTGCATGGATGAAGTTTAAATGCACTTCCTTTCGCGAGATTATGTGCAATGACGGTGCCTGAGGGGGGAGGAAGAGGAGTGCGTGCTTGGCGCATCCTTGCCAGTAGATCAGACAGGAATTGCACGATCTACTGTACACCAGATGGTGTCGCTTTCCAAACCCCTGATGAAGATGTTATATACAAAATGATTCTAGCTAAGCAAGGTGCAGAAGTAGACGAGATGTTTTCATTGATAAAGTGAATTGCCTGAAGAGTTAAGAACCACAGTAAATCCAGAAGTGTGGGATTTTACAGGAAAGGATATCGGGTTGATGTCAAATGTAGATCCAGTTATTAAAGTGACGGTGAAGGAAGGTGCAGTTTATCCAAACACACGACAGTACAAAAATGAGTCCAGAAGTGAAAGCAGGAATTGCTCCCGAAATTGACCGAATGATTAAACAAGGCATTTTAAAGGAGATAATGGGTAGTCCTTGTAATTCGCCAATAATGGGACTTAAAAAGGCTAGCGGAAAATACAGGATAGTGCAAGATTTGAGAAAGATAAACAAAATTGTAGGGCCTTGTTGCCCAGTAGTGCCAAATCCAGCAGTGATCCTTTATCAGATACCCTGGAATGCAGGCTGGTTTACAGTAATTGATTTATGCCAAGCATTCTTTTCTATTCCTTTGCACCCAGACAGCATCTCTTCGCCTTCCGGTTTGAGGATCGTATTTTGGCATGGTGCAGAGTTCCTCAAGGGTACACAGAGAGTCCCTCAATTTTCAATCAGATACTGAAAAAGTGTCTGGAGTCATTGGTTATGCCCGGGAAATCAGTTCTGGTTCAGTACATTGATGACCTATTGGTGGCATCAAAAACACGAGAAGATTGTGTCACTGACACAAGGTGTCTCCAGAAAAATTACAGTTTTGTCAACAAGAAGTTAGATATTTAGGGCATAAAATAGAAAGAGGAGTTAGAAAAGTGACATCGGAAAGAATAAAAATAATCAAAGAAATGCAGCTACCTCAAACACAGAAAGAGATGAGAATGTTTCTGGGAGTGGTTGGGTACTGTAGGCAGTGGATCAATGGCTTCTCCATGCTAGCAAAGCCATTGATACAGTTAACTCGGATAAGAGCGAGAGATCCAATTGATTGGAATGATGAATGTTTGGAAGCCTTTGTGAAACTACGAAATTGTCTATCTGAGGCCCCTGCCTTGGGCATGCCTGATTATTCAAAAGAATTTGCGCTGTTTTGTTGTGAGAGAAAATTGTGCACTTTCAGTTTTAACACAGAGACATGGACTGAGCCGACGTCCAGTGGCGTATTTCTCTGCCACCTTGGATCCAGTGGCCTCAGCCTTACCTGGCTGCTTAAAGGCAGTAGCTGCTACCTGTATGAGTCTGGAGCAAAGTGAGTCAATAGTGATGGGACATCCCGTAAAAGTCTATGTTCCACACTCAGTTGAGATTCTTTTGACAAGAACGAGAACACAACATCTCACTCCTAGTCGGCTGACTAAGTATGAAAGAGTGATTTTGGGAGCAGAAAATGTGACAGTGATAAGATGCACAATAATGAATCCTGCCACATTATTGCCAGATCCATGTTGTGAAGAAGTGAAAGATGAGATTGATCATGATTGTCTGGATGTGACTGAATTGTGTACTAAGCCCCGCCCAGACATAAAAGAAACACCATTGATGGAATGAGATCATGAATTATTCGTGGATGGGTCATGCTTAAGAGCAGAAGGAGGAGGATTAAGTGCTG
This sequence comes from Calotriton arnoldi, assembly GCA_963921515.1. Taxonomy (NCBI): domain Eukaryota; kingdom Metazoa; phylum Chordata; class Amphibia; order Caudata; family Salamandridae; genus Calotriton; species Calotriton arnoldi. The sequence continues at coordinate 1,152,767 of CAWUFW010000880.1, forward strand.
CATATTGATCCAGCGCTAACAATAAAAATAATTCTCCTATTATGCTTTGGTCATCCAGGTGCAATTATTTCTCTAACACACACACTATATCCATATGACGGTGGGGCCCATAACACCGCATATACATTCACTTACTCATTTGTTCCCTGGATTTCCTCCGTCATGAACCTAGGAGAAAAACGATTCGCTGGAAGGAGACGGGATACCTCTTTTATAATGACATAATATTTCTCATTTGCTTTTAAGGTGTTCCATTCATTGGTCGATGGACCAACTAGTAGGAATCAGTTGATGGTGATTAAGACCAGCTCAATCACAATAAACTCTTTAACTTTTCATTTTAATCATTGAGCTAAAGAATCACTGAGTCATTTGTTTAAAGAATAATAAAGTTTATATAAAGTTTTAAATGCAAGAAATGAGGTTAAGCTTATTATTCAGATCATTACATTTATCATCAATATAAGAATAGTTTGAAATTGCAAGGCACTTTTATTAGACGGAAAAATGAGGTTATCATAATAAGAACTCTATTGATCAATCTATCTATCTGGGTAAAAGCCTAATAATTCTAATAAAACCCTATCATTAAAAAGTTCTCCTAAAGCAGCATCTTTATACTCAACTGGAAAAGGAAAATAACAGCAGCAGCTCGTCAGCATCAGCAACCGCAACTTCTCCCATCTACAGCATCTAACTTCTGCAGCATCTCCCGCAGCATTCGAACAGCATTCTATTCTCCAGCATTCTAACCCCTCCCACCAAGAGTAGGTCTTCTTATACCCTAATTCTAGCTTACAGCATAAAATGTTTCTTCTTACATGGCGCGATTCATTCTCATTGGTCAAAAACTCAGGTCCATATACATTTTAATCAAATTTCCTGGTCTTAACCAGTTCCGTGTGGAATGTCCATGCAAGCATCGTTTCCCACAGTTCATGCACTTGCTCATCCGTTTCGATCAGTCCAAATTGTATCTTTTTCTGTTACATTTTGTGTAATACAGTTCCGTCTATTGATTCAGTCAGGCTTCTCACGCTTCTTGCTGATCATCTTGGCACACATCTGCTCAGAAGGGTCACAACAGCCTTGACCATACTTTCATCTTAGCCTCTCGGCATCAGCACGTGATCATCCCTTTTCCACAGCCTCTCTCCTCTATCACATGGTCTCCCGCTCATGCGCACTCTAGTAACTCGCGGCCATTTTATATTGCTGCTCGGCAGGCCTAAGCGCACTATTTTCAAAGATAAACAAAATGTTATTTAAAACAAAGAAATATAAACCCTTTCGTTTCCCTCCCGTCTTTCTACGTACCCCAATTAGGTATTACCTAGCAGAAGCAACATATAAAGCTGTCCCTTACTTACCATCGCTTTATTTTGCAACCACACGTTTTATTTCAAAGCACAAATCATGCATTTATTATTTAATTAGTACGCAAATATTATGTTATGTTAGATACGTAAACAATTATAAGTCAATTAATTTGCACACAGAATTGCGTGTTACCATTAACCCTTAACATACATTGTTGGTTATTTACTTAAACGAACATGTTTATTAATATTGTACGAAAATATTAGGAGGTTAAAATTTTTACATTTACCCTGCTCCATCAACTCCCCCCTTTGGTGATTTTTAATATCACCACAAAAACCCAAGTTATACAATTTTCGCAGACAGCATATATCTTTTATCCGTTTGCTTTTGTTAGTTTACACAACTGTATCCCTTTCAACTTGTTTCTTCGTTTTCTTGTACATGTTCTCTTTTATTTCTTCTAACTCTATTTCACCCATTTCTCTCTCTCTTCCTTGTTTATCATGTTTTCTTTTTCTAGCTTATTCTGCCTTCTTCTCTTTATACATGTTATTGCAAGCTTCAGTACTAATATTATTATTATTATTATCACGGTTGCTATTATAACTTTCCCTATTATTAATCCACTCATTCTTGTTAACCAATTTATTACAGAAGAAAACCCTTTACCAAGTTTTCCCCAAGCACTTTCAACCTCCAGTGGAACAAGTTCTTTGTGCAAATTTGTAATATTTGTTATATACTTCTGTATATTTTCGCTATTATCTGGAATGTAAGTGCAACAATGTTGGACTTTCAGCATTCCACAGACTCCGCCTCTTTTGCCAAAAGAATGTCAAGGGCAAGACGATTTTGCATCACCATAGCTCTCATGGCAACCATCTCGGTATTTACCATCAAGAACCCTCCAGCAGTATCTGTAGATAAACGATCTACCACTGTGGATAATTTCCGAATTCTAAATGCATTCAAAGATATTCCCACTGCTGGTATCAATGCACCAAAAATGTCACCTACTATTTCTGAAAAACTTTCCCTTTTTCTACGTGTAAAGGTATCATTTTGTGTGTTCCTTTTTCTTTTCTATCCACATGAAAAATCTTTGGAAAGACCAGGCCTAAGTAACATGACCCATACCAATGGTCCGGCAACCTATAATAAGCCCTATTCCCGCAAACATAATAAATCCCTGGAAATATTGGATCTTTTCCCCTTTGAATCCCCATCCACCTAAAATTTGGTAATTGTCATGGCAATTGCTGGAACCCACAAAATAATTGTCATATCTTGTCTTATTTCTTCTAATGCACAACCTTCCCTGTTGGGGCCAATCCAGAGTCATAGCTGCATTTGTCTTTTTCTTGTCATGATTGTCTTCCTCAAACGCCCAAAGAGGTGTTTTTGTCTCTTCTATCACTTTTCTTTGAAATTTCACTCTTTTCTCTTCAACCATCTCTAAAAATACCTTTTCTTCTTTCTTTAACTCACAGGTAAGGTTGTACCTAATTATACTATCTAATGTTAAAATCTTATTTTCTAAAAATATTCACCAAACGTCTTTTCCTCTTTTATTTTGTTAAGCTCGGGAACTACAGAAACTTTTGCAAAAATCTTATTTATGTCAGTGTAATAATATTCTAATCTACCTGTTTTATAAAATAAACTTGCTAAAACACTACATGTTATTCCATATGTCAAAGGGAGGTGATGATAAGTCACACCCTCTGCTACAGATGCAGGCAAATGCATACAAACATAGCAATCTCTTACATCCATTGTTTCTACATACTCATATAATAATTTAGTAAAAACATTTTTTGAAAAATCTGTTATTGATTTGTCCTTATGTAATTCTGCACTACTCTTTAAAATAACTGGCTCTTGAGTGTTAACACTGAGAAAGAAAAAGGAGCTATTAGACATTTCTACTACAGCTAAACTAATTGGAATAGTGATTGCTAAAACCACCCATACTGTTATTAATAATCCTGTACAAAAACAGCACATCTTGCACCATCTACTTAAAAACTCACATTTACATTTTCTATCTCTAGTATTCTCCATTTTGTTTTATAACCTTATTTATTTGTTTTCTAGAAAATTGTGTCACTACACCTCAGAAATGACTTGCTTGCCACTCTGTACTTCCAATATTTTGTCTTTGCTTGGTACTTTCTTTTAATTCTTTCTCAGAATTCTTTCTTTGTCACATCCGGTAAATTCATCAGATCAGTGTTTTGTCAAATCCGGTAAAACTATCTAAACTTCTTCAGGTTTGTTGCTTCAGGTTTGTTGCACTTCACTTTCTCCCATCAGGTTTCTTTGTTCTGGGTTTTCGTGAGTGTTCAATTCTTCTTTGTGACTAGTCAAAGCACGATACAACCATTCAGGCGATCTATACTTTTGATTTACCTTCTTTATTCTTTTCGTTTTCTGCAAGTGTTTTCCACCTTGTTTTTCTTGCTCTTTTTGACTTGTTATTTCATTCACTTGTTCAGCACTTTTCCCATCCAACCTAATGATTCTGTATCTTAATTTCCTTACTTCGTTGGGCCAATTGTCTCCTTTTCTTGGCCTTTTTGCTTCACTTCCTTTTTCCTCTCTGTTTTCCAATTTCTTTTTCTTGTCTCTAGTTTTTCATTTTTTTCTTCTCCACTTTCTTCAGACTCTGTTTCAATTCTTTCGTTGTTTCCTCTTATTTTGAAACTTATAATTTCATTTTCTTCTACTTGTGGTTCTTTTCTTATCTTCCTTCGTTCACCTATTTCTGTCCCTCCTCGAGGTTCTTCCGAATTTGTGTCAGTCTCTCTATCTGCTTCTAACATTCCCTGTTCTTGTGTTTGACTATCTGTCCCTACTGCTCCTCGGGGTTTTTCCCGATTTTTCTAGCTTTTTGTTTGAAACTCTCCCTTCTTCATCTATTAATATTATCTCCGAAGGAATTTTACCACAACTTGTACTTGGTTGCTCACTGTCACTATCTTCTGGCTCAGTTTCTTCTCTTATGCTTTCAAAATTCCACTTTCTTTATAGGATTTCTTCACACTCTGAATGTTCTGTATCAGATTCTGAACTGGTGTCAGATATTTCCAGATGTCGACTTACAGGCCGATCTTCAAATTCTGGAATTTCAGCTATTTTTTCTATTTCCTCTTCTTCTATCGTTGCACTTGTAGTTGGGTCTTCCAGATGTCGACTTACAGGTCGATCTTCAGGTTCTGGCACCCTGCTTGTTTCTTCTTCTCTTTCTGACGCTGAACTGTTATCTGATATTTCCAGATGCCGACTCACATGTCGATCTTTAGGTTCTGGAACTCTGATGGTGTGGCTGGCATGTACCCAGTGTTTCACTCCTGCACACTTGACTGCGGTGGTCGTCACCAGGATCACTTGTCGTGGTTCGTCCCAGCGAGGAACCAAACAGTTTCTTCTCCGGTGGACTTTTATTTGAACCCAATCTCCTGGATTCAAGTCGTGAGCTGGTTTTCGTTCAAGAGTGGTCGCATCCGGTCCAACCTGATGAAACACAGAATGCACCACATCAGCCAATCCTTTGCAATAATCCAGCACTAGATCATCAGTTATAGTCGGTAGCTTGTTGACAGGTACTTGTGCTTGTCTCATTGCTCGTCCCATGATTATTTCATGTGGACTGAGTCCAGTTTTCCTTTCCGGAATACTTCTGATTGTCATCAGAACTAATGGCAAAGCATCTGGCCATTTGAGTCCTGTAGCTTGACACATTTTTCCTAACCTGTTCTTGATCGTTCCATTCACTTGCTCTACTATTCCAGAAGCCTCTGGTCTGTATGCACAATGCAATTTCTGTTTAATACTAAGTGCTTCACAAATCAGTTTAACTAATTCATTTTGGAAATGTGTTCCTCTATCTGTTTCAATCGTGACTGGAAAACCATACCTAGGAATGAATTCTCGCAGCAAAAGTTTTGCTACCGTAATACTATCATTCCTTCTTGTTGGATATGCCTCCACCCAACGGGAAAACAAACAGACGACCACTAAGACATACCTCAATCTGTTGCAAGGTGGCATTTCAATAAAATCCATTTGCATTCTAGTGAAAGGACCCCTTCTCGTCCTATTCTTCCTAGACTCACTACTGTCTTCCTTCCTGGATTTAACTGTTGACAAATAAGACATCTCTGACAAAGACTCTCAGCTATGGCTCTGAATTTTGGATTATACCATGTTTGTCTAAAAAGTCTGATCATTGAATCTCTCCCAATATGGGCTTGTCCATGGTACATCCGTGCCATGTCAGAAATCATGCTATCAGCCATTACTGGTCTCTCATCCCTGTAAACCCAAACATCAGTTTCTTCATGTTTTCTACATCCTGCTTTTATCCAGGTATCTTTTTCCTCATCCTCTGCAGCTTCTTGTAACTGTCTCACCTCATCCCATGTTTCAATAGAGTTAGTAAAAAGCAAAGGACAAGAAATATGCTCTCTTTCACGACATTTATTCAAAGAAACCACATTCTTTGCACAATACTGTGCCATTTCGTCAGCATATTTATTACCAACAGTAATGTAGTCTTCCCCATTTTTATGTGCATTGCACTTCACTACAGCGATCCGTTTAGGCAGCTATATCGCCTCAAGCAGCTTTTTCACAAAATCTCCATTTCTGATGGGCGTCCCTGCAGACGTCAAGAAACCCCTTTGTGACCAAATCTGACCAAAATCATGCACAACCCCAAAGCCGTACTGGCTATCTGTCACAATCGTAACCCGTACATTTCTTCCCAACTTACATGCTTGAATCAGAGCTACTAATTCTGCGACTTGGGCAGACCGTACACCTTTCAGACAAGATGCTTCCAATACAGTTGCTACTGTGCAAACTGCATATGCTGCACTTAGAACTCCATCACTCGTTCTCAAACATGAGCCATCCACAAACAGAATATAATCTGATTCTTTCAAAGGCTCATCTCGGATGTCAGCTCTTGGTTTTGTACAGTATTCGAGCACATTCAGACAATCGTGATCTACTTCATCCATTTCAATCACATTCTCCTCATCTGGCAATGATGTTGAAGGATTCACATTCATACATCTGTCAATGGTCACATTATCTGCACTCAAAATTACCTTTTCATACCTAGTCAGCCGACTATGTGTCATGTATTGGGTTTTCGTTCTTGTCAAAAGAATTTCCACAGAATGGGGAACATACACTCTCAATGGATACCCCATCACTATGCCTTCACTCTGTTCCAGACTCACACAAGTAGCAGCAACTGCTTTCAAACATCCAGGCAACGCTTTCGCTACAGGGTCTAAAACAGCTGAAAAATATGCAATTGGTCTTCTCATAGTTCCATGTCTCTGCACCAAAACTGAAAATGCACATCCATCTCTTTCACTGCAATACAGCTCAAAATCTTTCTCATAGTCAGGCATTCCCAATGCTGGAGCCTCACACAATTTCTTTTTCAACTCTCTGAATGCTTTCATTTCTTCATCATTCATTTCAAAAGGATCTTTAACATCCTTCTTTGTCAGTTTCTGCAATGGTTTTGCAATCATTGAAAAACCGCTTATCCATTGTCGACAATATCCAACCATTCCCAAAAACATTCTTAACTCTCTTTGTGTCATTGGAGCTCTCATTCCTTGAATCATTTTTATTCTTTCAGTCGTTACCTTTCGCACTCCTTTCTCAATTTTATGCCCTAAATACTGGACTTCTTGTTGACAAAACTGTAATTTTGAAGGGAACACTTTATGTCCTCTTTTTTCTAAATGATTCAGCAAAGCAATTGTATCATTGACACATGCTTCTTTCGTTTTTGATGCCACCAGTAGGTCATCAATATACTGAACCATTACTGACTTTTCTGGCATTCTTAGATCTTCCAATGATTTCTTTAGGATCTGATTAAAGATTGAGGGACTTTCTGTGTACCCTTGAGGAATTCGGCACCATGCCAAAATACGCTCTCCAAACCTAAACGCAAATAATGGCTGGCTATCTGGATGCAATGGAATAGAGAAAAATGCATGACATAAATCAATTACTATGTACCATTCTGCTTCACGTGGAATCTGGTATAGAATCACAGCAGGGTTCGGTACTATTGGGCAACAAGGCACAACAATTTTGTTTACCTTCCTTAAATCCTGTACGATTCTATATGTTCCGTTTGACTTTTTCAGTCCCATTATTGGCGAATTACATGGACTGCTCATGATTTCTTTTAGAATCCCTTGTTCAATCCTTTTATTTATTACTGGCGTTATTCCTTCAATTATTTCTGGAGTCAATTTATACTGGGGCGTATTTGGGTAACTCGTTCCTTCTTTCACTGTTATTTTAACGGGATCTACTCCTTTCATTAATCCTACATCTTCTCCTGTAAAGTCCCACACTTCTTCTTTCACTGTCCTTTTCAATTCAATTGGGATTTTCTCTGCATCAAATACAGGAAACAAACCATTTACTTCTGGTTCTAAATTCACCATTGTCATTTTATACAGCACATCCTCATCCGGAGTCTGAAATGCAATTCCGTCTGGGGTACAATAAATTGTGCAGTTCATTTTGCACAATAAATCGCGTCCTAAAAGGTTCACGGGACTACAATCACATACCACAAATCGGTGCATTTCACTAAATGGACCAATTCTTACCTTTACTAATCTAGTAAGAGGCGTTTTAATTTGCTGATTGGAAACTCCAACCACTTGGATATGTTCACCGGAGAGAGAAAGGTTTGGAATTTCCACTGACCTAACAGTAGAACGGGTAGCTCCAGTGTCAACAAGGAATGTTACATTTGCACCATTCACTTCTCCATCCACAAATGGACCAGACTGATCTACCTCTAGAGTTGCGCCAAGCACGCACTCTTCCCTCTCTCTTAGGCACCGTCATGAACTTTCATCCGTGTCATCCTCATCCTGTCGTAACAAATATTGAGAAATTGCAGCTGCACGCGGCAACTGTGTTACCTGTTCTCCTCCGTAGAATCCTGTTTCTGCACTGTATTTCTGTTGGTTAACACTCTTGGGAAGTGGTGGTTGTGGCACCTGACCTTGTTGAGTAACTACCTCACTCTGCACCTGTGAATTTAATGATTGATTTTCCACATTAGGTTTTGGAGGAAATTTACACTCGTTTCTCCAATGTCCTACCTTTCCGCAGTTGTGGCATGGCCACTTTTTCTTTGCCTCATCTATGCTCATTTGTCCTTTTCCTTTACCTATATTAGGTCGGGATTTAAACTGTCCTGTTTCACTACTAGTATTACTCAATTGAGCTTCTTGCTTCTCTGCAACTTTCACCTGTGCCCACATGGCCTTTTCTTTCAATTTACGCTGTTTACTCTCAATTTCATCACTGCAATACTTAGCATATCTCAAAACTTCGTCCACTGTGCTATTCTGCCATCCAATCAAGTGCTGCTTAATCATTTCACTTATCTCTGGTTTTAATCCATACACAAACCTATATACAAAATGACTCATGTCCTTCTCACTTAGTGTCTCATAACCACTATACTGTTTGAAAACCAACAACAATCTCTCATAGTAGGCGTGCACTGACTCTTTGCTTTCCTGCGTTGTTCTGTCTATTTTTACCCAATCTGTTTCTTTTGGTGGAATTTTATTCTTCAAAAAGGTAACTACTTGGTCGTACTTCCTCATCACTTCTGGACCTGGCGCTCCTGTTTTAGCATCCCTTGGATATTCTACAGTTGGCCAATCAATGGTAATCTTACATTCTGTCCACAAATCAGCTGGCACTACTATATCAAACAATCCATCTAGATCTATCCACAGCACTTTTGACACCTTAACAAATCTTTCCACTTGTCTGTACCATTCTACTGGTTTCTCTCTCAATTTGGGGAAGTCATTTGTAAATGACAGTATATCCTGTCTGGTCCACGGAACATGCACATAACTACCACCTGGTGTTTCTCTCATCGGGTATTCCCTAGCAACTGGTTCCCTATCTGTCACTGCAAAAGCCAAAGATGCTTTATCTGTTGTTTTCTCATTCCTCTTTGACCATCTATTTCTCCATCTATCCACATCACCCCATTTTCTCAATAAAACAATCAGCTCTTTTATTTGGGTCAGTCTTCCTGATGTGTTCAAATTCTCTAGGTCTTTCTCACAAAAATCTACTCTGTACGGTTTCTGCAACGTCCTCACTTTCACAAATTCTACTCCTAGTTCACTTGCAATCTCTTCCAATTTGTCATGTAAATTTCTAGCTCTCCAAGTAAGACTTTTGCACAAAAACATAATCTCATCATCCTGATAATTTTTTAGTTTTTCTGTTCCAATTGTTCCCAAAATCAACTCTTCCATGTCTATTTTCAACCTAATTACATCTAATGGTTTTTCTTCCGGTTCTTTTGCTTTTAGCGCTTTCATCCATTCGTTTAACTCTTCTGGAGTCGGACCTACAGGCGTACTATTTAATTCTATCCAATCACTGCTTCTTTCTGGTGTTCCTGATGCAGACTTGTCACCATAGGCATTCTCCTAATCTCATTCTCATTTATCGTCAAATTTGTAGGTGGGCTTGGTCTACACGTACTAGCCAAATTGTGTGCACCTTCATTATTCAGTTCCATCCCTTCTCTTTTTCTTTGCAAATGTGAGTTCATGGGAATCACTAAGGAATGTTCATTAATTTTCTGATTCTCAAAAATTGGCATTACTGGACCTATTGTTACTGGTACAGTTACAGCTTCCATATTCTTTGTCAATTCTCTTATTTTCTCAGTCAATTCTTTTGTCGTTTTTGCTAATTCAGTTGCATTGTCACTTTCTGTCTCTTCATTTTGTGAAGTTTTAAATGTTTCTTGTGACCTATTTATGTCATTTCTTCGTTCGGGTTTTTTATTCCTCCCAGTTTCCATTGGCGGTGCATTAGGTGTCACCACCGCAGAAGTCTGTTGGTATGGAGGTGGGTTTCTGTTTAAAATATCTTCCAGCAATTCGTCATCTGTTTCACTACCACTGTACACATACTTTTCTACCACTACATGTTTCTTTTTCTCGGTACACTTTCTCTTTGCTTCTTCCTCAACCGCAAAAGCTGGAAACAAACCTCCTGTCATGTTAGCATATCTCCAACGCTTTACTCTGTCCTCATGATTTATTCCCCACAACCTTCCAGGCAAAAACTCATGATTCTTTAATCCTCTGGATCTCTCTCGCTCATACATCTCATCTTCCCATTCCGTTAAAGCTTCAAACTGTGTCGGTCTAGGTCTAGGTTCTAACATTACCATCTTTTCTCTCAAATTCCATAGTACGGCTACATTAAATGAACCATTCTCAGGGAAAGCCAATGCTCCATCATTTTTGGTGTATTTTGTCCAATTTTCTAACCATATGCATGTATGATATCCATATTTCAGCATCATATGTGAAGCTGGTGATTTCGGCGGAGGAATTATTTGTCCCTCTCTAGTCACTACCTTTTTGTCCTTCTTAAAGAAGTTCTTAACTTTCGACATCCATGACGTTTTCTCTTTTCCATACTCATAGTACGACTTGATTCACAACCTTTTTTCTCCTTAAACAATCCGCAATTCAACACTGTCCCTATGTGTTATTTCAACCAATACTAGCGCGACTCACACCAACACTCCAATCACAAACTTCCACGTCACTATGCTATTCAACCAATCCTTGTGCGACTCACACCAAAGCTCCAATCAGAGCGATTTCTGTCTACGGCGCACTGTCCAATCCCAGCGCGGCTTTTGTCTACGTCAGTCCTGCTCCTGTTCTCATGTGACTGGCCCACTGTCCAATCCCAGCGCGACTCTGGTCTACGTCACTTCTGCTCTTGACCCCTCCTTTACAAAATTTATCGGCAATTTCTTTTTCAACAATTTTTGTTAGTTACAACATTTTAACCACATTTCCATTGTCTGATTCGCTAAACCGAAACGATAGCTTTGACCATTTACACAAGAATTCTGTATTTTCCAGTAGGCAGCGCTTACCTCTACCCTACCACAGAATTTTCAGTTTCGCCGATAAAGTAGCACTTCCCTCTACCTTACCCTTCTTTCAAGCAATCAGTAAACCCGTTTCTCTGGGGATAAAACACATGTGGAGACTATACTGCTCCTGAGAATTAAGGCCAGAGTTTCACAAGAAAACCGATCACTATTTCACTTACACACCTTTTATACGCAAAATGTCCCTATTATAACACAACCTGTGTTATTACCAAAAATGAACTCAGACAGTGTAAAATTCCATGCGACTTCTCTTGCCACACGTGTTCCACTTCCTACTTCCCGGAAGCGTGAAAACTTACATATAACATAACGCGACTCAACAAAAAGTGTTAGACATGAACTTATCAATAATCACCAAACTAATCTATAGTAACCATCCTCTGCTACCAAGAAATCTGATCCAGCGCTAACAATAAAAATAATTCTCCTATTATGCTTTGGTCATCCAGGTGCAATTATTTCTCTAACACACACACTATATCCATATGACGGTGGGGCCCATAACACCGCATATACATTCACTTACTCATTTGTTTCCTGGATTTCCTCCGTCATGAACCTAGGAGAAAAACGATTCGCTGGAAGGAGACGGGATACCTCTCTTATAATGACATAATATTTCTCATTTGCTTTTAAGGTATTCCGCTCATTGGTCGATGGACCAACTAGTAGGAATCAGTTGATGGTGATTAAGACCAGCTCAATCACAATAAACTCTTTAACTTTTAATTTTAATCATTGAGCTAAAGAATCACTGAGTCATTTGTTTAAAGAATAATAAAGTTTATATAAAGTTTTAAATGCAAGAAATGAGGTTAAGCTTATTATTCAGATCATTACATTTATCATCAATATAAGAATAGTTTGAAATTGCAAGGCACTTTTATTAGACGGAAAAATGAGGTTATCATAATAAGAACTCTATTGATCAATCTATCTATCTATCTGGGTAAAAGCCTAATAATTCTAATAAAACCCTATCATTAAAAAGTTCTCCTAAAGCAGCATCTTTATACTCAACTGGAAAAGGAAAATAACAGCAGCAGCATCAGCTCGTCAGCATCAGCAACCGCAACTTCTCCCATCTACAGCATCTAACTCACGCAGCATCTAACTTCTGCAGCATCTCCCACAGCATTCGAACAGCATTCTATTCTCCAGCATTCTAACCCCTCCCACCAAGAGTAGGTCTTCTTACACCCTAATTCTAGCTTACAGCATAAAATGTTTCTTCTTACATGGCGCGATTCATTCTCATTGGTCAAAAACTCAGGTCCATATACATTTTAATCAAACTTCCTGGTCTTAACCAGTTCCGTGTGGAATGTCCATGCAAGCATCGTTTCCCACAGTTCATGCACTTGCTCATCCGTTTCGATCAGTCCAAATTGTATCTTTTTCTGTTACATTTTGTGTAATACAGTTCCGTCTATTGATTCAGTCAGGCTTCTCACGCTTCTTGCTGATCATCTTGGCACACATCTGCTCAGAAGGGTCACAACAGCCTTGACCATACTTTCATCTTAGCCTCTCGGCATCAGCACGTGATCATCCCTTTTCCACAGCCTCTCTCCTCTATCACATGGTCTCCCGCTCATGCGCACTCTAGTAACTCGCGGCCATTTTATATTGCTGCTCGGCAGGCCTAAGCGCACTATTTTCAAAGATAAACAAAATGTTATTTAAAACAAAGAAATATAAACCCTTTCGTTTCCCTCCCGTCTTTCTACGTACCCCAATTAGGTATTACCTAGCAGAAGCAACATATAAAGCTGTCCCTTACTTACCATCGCTTTATTTTGCAACCACACGTTTTATTTAAAAGCACAAATCATGCATTTATTATTTAATTAGTACGCAAATGTTATGTTAGATATGTAAACAATTATAAGTCAATTAATTTGCACACAGAATTGCGTGTTACTATTAACCCTTAACATACATTGTTGGTTATTTACTTAAACGAACATGTTTATTAATATTGTACGAAAATATTAGGAGGTTAAAATTTTTACATTTACCCTGCTCCATCAATATGCTGTATGTAAAATGACAGGGGTAGTTGAAGCATCCTGTTTACCGGGACTCAAGTCTGCACAAGTAGCCGAATTGGTGGCCTTAACAAAGGCATGCAAAACGGGGAAAAATTGGAGAATAACCATATTTACGGACAGTCAATATGGTTTCGGGGTTGTGCATGATTTTGGCCAACTCTGGATGCAGAGGGGATTTCTGACTTCTTCAGGATCTCCTATCAGAAATAGTAAAAATGTAAAGGATTTGTTGGAAGCATTACAATTGCCAAAAGAAGTAGCAGTTGTTAAATGTGCTGCACATCAGTCAGGAAATGACCATGTGACGGCCGGTAATAGATAAAGCGATACCAAAGGGGATGATGGACGGAGCGCTTGAGCAAATCAAACACTCACCCCCAGTCAACTGATCTGGGTTTAATCCATCATCATTCTTTAGCTCACTCCACCACCCCAGTTCAGACATGGCCATATGCAAATCAGTCTGACCCTGTGCCTCATGGGAACAGTCCAGCCCGAACTGCCAAGCCATGTCTTCCCTGGACCGGAAACAAGGATCCTGGGACCGGTTTCTGGCTATTCAGCCGTCATCAGCCAGGCTAGCTTGAATCCAGTGGCAAAGTGAGCAAGGGACCCACGTCTGGGCGTACCCTGCCAACTTAGGGCGAACAAAGCGATACCAAAGGGGATGATGGACGGAGCAGACCAAATTGCTCGATACTGTGCAAGAAATACAATGTCAATTAACAGAAAAATTGAAACGGGTGAAACCAGCTGCCAACTTATGTTTTTCTCAGTTCCAGAAACATGGGATGAGGTCAGACAGTTACAGGAAGAAGTTGAGGGAAAAGAAAAGGAAATCTGGATAAAATCAAGTTGTACAAAAAGAACAGAAGATGAAGTGTGGGTGTACTTAGATGGTAGACCAGTCATGCCAGATTGTCTACTCTCTCAAATGGCAAGAGTATACCATGGGACAACACACATTGGCAGGGATTCAATGATCAGATTATTCAGACAGAGTTGGTACAATCCGAAGTTTAGGGTAGTTGCAGAGAGCCTTTGCCAAAGATGCTTAATCTGTCAGCAGCAGAACCCAGGCAGGAAGACAGTGGTTAGTTGGGGAAAGATTGGAAAGGCAGAAAGACCCTTCACCAGATTGCAGTTAGATTTTATTGAGTTGCCTCCTTGCAATGGATTGAAATATGTACTTGTCATAGTGTGCCTGTTCTCAAGATGGGTAGAGGCATACCCCACTAGAAGAAATGACAGTCTCACAGTTGCTAAACTACTATTGAGGGAGTTGATACCTCGTTTCGGTTTTCCAGTCACTTTGGAATCAGATAGAGGACCTCATTTTAATAATGAGATAATTCGATTAATCTGTGCTGCATTTAATATCGACCAAAAACTGCACTGTGCTTATCGTCCAGAGGCTTCTGGAATAGTTGAACAGCTTAATGGCACAATCAAATCAAGATTAGGGAAAGTATGCGCATCCACAATGCTGAAATGGCCAGATGCATTGCCTCTTGTACTGATGGGTCTCAGAAGTATTCCTGACAGAAAAACAGGATTGAGTCCACATGAGGTGCTCATGGGAAGGGCAATGAGACAAGCATTTATTCCTGGAAATAAATTGATGAATATAACTGATGATCTGGTATTGGACTATTGCAAAGGATTGGCTGAAATGGTGCGTTCTGTCTCTCATCAGGTTGGAGAAGACCCAGTTGAAAGACAGCCAGACCAAGCGCATGATTTGAATCCTGGAGGCTGGGTGTTAGTGAAGAAACATGCAAGGAAGTTGTGTCTAGCACCCAGGTGGGATAAACCACGTCAAGTCATACTAGTCACTACCACAGCAGTGAAGTGTGCAGGTTTACCTAAATGGATTCATGCTAGTCATACCAGAAGATTTCTGAGCCCGCCTGAACAACAAGAACAGCCACTGACTGAACAAGCTGAGACGTCAGAAGTTGAATGTTGTGAAGCAGAAGAATCTGGAGTAATAGATTCTGAAAGACAACTAAATGACGAACAGCCAAGTACAAGTCAGGAAGAGTGGATACCAGTGATTGAAATACCTGATGCTGTTGTCGAAACAAGAAGAACAACTGAATTCAAGAGACAGGAATGCTGTTGTCGAAACAAGAAGAACAACTGAATTCAAGAGACAGGAAGGTAGAGAGGAAAAGACAGGGAAAGAAGAACACACTCGGTAGAAATAAACAAAGCTATTCAGAAACCTGAGCAGGGAAAGGTAGATCTAGAAGAACAAGTTCAGGCAGAAGAACAACAAGTTGAAATAAGACCTGAACAGGATCAGATAGATCTAGAAGAACAAGTTCAGGTTGAAGAACAAACTATAATAAGACCTGAACAGGTGCAAGTAGAGGAAGATCCAAATACAGAAAATACAGAACAAAGACAATCAGAAAGAGAAGAAGGACAAGAACAGATTATGCCCAGATTAAGTGAAAATAAAAGAACTTTAGAAGGAGACGGAGAAGGTGAAAGTACAGTCCAGGTCAAAAGAGTTAGAAAAGGAGACAATTGGCCTGCAGGAGTGAAGAGACTAAAATATTACCCAAGAAGACCAGAAAAGAAACCAGAGCAAGTAAATGAGGTTACGAGTCAGGCACAATCTAAACAAACCTTAGTAAAACTTACACGAAGAAGCCCAAGATTGAGAATTCTGAACAGAAAATACAAGGCCCCTGAGTGGACCTATGTTATACTTGAAGAATTTGAAAACTTAGATTTATGTGAAGAATCAGAAAGAGTTCATGTTGCACAGATTGATGAAAGCAAATTAAGACCTCCTTAAAATAAAAGAAAAATTTTGACAAAGAGAAAGAAAGAGAAAGAGAAAAGAAATTTTCTCAGATTAAAATGGCAGAAGTTGAAGACACTGAAAGACCAAAACGAAGTTTAAAAAGAAAATGTTTAAGATTTTGTTTATGTAGTATTATATTAGTAGTATTAGTGTGGTTATTCCCAACAATAGGAGTACCTTTGTTAACGGAAACAAGTAACAAGAATAATACAATTACTAATGAGAAAGTAGATAAAATAAAGGGAAATAAAATAGAAATAGGGGTAGAAGATGAGATAAACTATAATGAATCAGACAATGATTTGTCTTTAAATGTATTTACTGAAATTGCTATTTCAGTATGTTAATACGATGGAGATTAGTAATTGTTATGTTTGTATGAAGTTACCCTCATCAGTGTCAGAAGGGGTGACTTATCACCATATACCTCTAACATATGGTGTATCATGTAGTGTTTTATCAAGTTTATTTTACGTAACAGGGAAACTTCAGTATTTTTATTCAAACTTAGATGTAGTATTTTCAGAATTGCCTATTCGAAAGAATATGAATCCAGTATTTAGTAGTAAAAATGCACAGTTTATGGGTGAATTTTTCTTAACAATGAGTTTGATAGCTATAGCTCAGGCCCACAAGGATAACCCAACATGTATATTACATGAAGAAGAAAAAGAGTTTTTGAATTTAGTAGAAGAAAGGAGACAGGATTTAACAAAGAAAGCTGCGAAGCTCGTGCTGCGATGTCCCTAGACTTTGTGAAAAGGGGAAAATTCTGCCTCCATAGGTTAAATACAGATTATAATAACAATTTAATTGGTTCCAGTGAATGTGAACACAACTTCCTAATTTTAGGAGGGTGGGGACTAAAAGGGGGAACTGATCCTGTATTTCCAGGAGTTTATTATGTATGCGGGAATAATGCCTATTATAGGTTTCCTGCAAGATGGTACGGGAGCTGTTATTTTGGAATAGTTTTTCCAAAGATCTACCATGTAGACAGAATCAATAGAATCAATGAAAATTCTAATGGACTAACACAGAGAAGAAGAGCTAGTTTTTCTGAAATAGTAGGTGATATATTTAGTACATCGATACCCTCAGTTGGAGTCATTCTAAATTCACGTAAAATTTGCAAATTGTCAACCATAGTTGATCGTCTTTCTACAGATACTGCCGGAGGATTCTTAATGATCAATACAGAGATGATTGCGATAAGGTCTATGGTTTTACAAAATCGTCTTGCGCTTGATATCTTATTGGCAAAGGAGGGCCGAGTCTGTGGTATGTTGAAAATTCAACAGTGCTCTACTTATATTCTGGACAAAAGTAAGGAAATTAAAGGGTATATTAGAAATATTACAAGAATGCATAATGACTTGACCCAACTGGAGGTTGACAGTGTATGGGGAAGATTAACAAAAAGTATAACATCATTAGGGAAATGGTTTACTGATTTTGGAAAGAGTTTTTTAGGTCAAATAATACTACCAGCAGTTGTGATAATGACAATAGTAATGACAGTAATGATCACATGTAAATGTTGCAGAAGCAAGGGAAAGAGAGGAATACATTTAGAAAGAGAAGGAGAGGAAGAAACGAAAGAGGGAATATGAAGAAATTCAGTTCGAAGAAATGAAAGGGAAGCTATACAAAAAGATTAAAGATTTAGAAGGAAAAGTAGTAACTGACAACATGAGGAGAGGAGAAGGAGAAAACAGATGTGCTAAAGTTGGCATCTGGGAAGGGATGGGTAATTTTGTGATGGCTCAAAATGCCATCAGAGAGGGGATTGATGGAGCAAGGTCTCGTAAGAAAAAGACTTGCTCGGAGGCAATCCACTCGCATAACTCATTAACACGTAATTAATTATGTTTGGTGAATAACTAATACGCACCACATGAACACGCGGGTTAGTGAAGCTTGCTTATGTGTGTATTAATGTGGATAACAATGAAAACGGACTAATACCGCTTTAAACGGGGAAACTGTTAGGCGCATGCGTCAACTGCATCTACGCAGTATGACGAGGTAACGCTTGGAGGGAAATTCTAGTGCATGAGCAGAAGATACTAAAATGGAGTCTTGAAGACTCGCGTGCATGGCATCTGCTTAGCTGAAACTAAAACAAGTTATTTTACTAATGCGGGAAAAGTATTAATAAGCAAACAGGAATAGAGTAGAGGTGGGAGGTATACAGTGTGACCATTTATTTGTGAAATTAATATTTGTCTTTTTGACTTTATTGTTGGTGCGTATTTGGGCCACTCACACATGGCTGAATTAAGCTGAGTGGTGAAGCGACTGCGCATGTCCACTGAAAGTTAACCCGGAATGATGACATGGAGGTTGTACAGAAGCCAAGGTCGCAAATGATGTGCCCTGGGAACGGAGGGTGAAGAGTTCAGTGAAGAAGACTCTTATTCATAAACTACTAAAATTGTTTCAAGTGAAATGTGGATATGTATGAGAACTTAAGACATGAATAAAAATTAAGGGGAAGGGTTTGCGAACAATAGTTTAACTGATTTTGATGACATGTAAGCATGGTGTGATGGAGCTTCCTTCCCCTTGCCTGACCAATCATATTTCATATTTTTACGATATTGAAACTTTAGTGGGTGGAACATGAAGAAACGAAAGTATAACTAAGGTAGTTTTAGTTAGTTAGTTAGAGGAAGGAGACGCAGATGCTGTGAGTCAGAGATGCTGTTGCTAGGAGAGATGCTGTGAGATGCTGATGAAGAATCGAATGCAGACTCTGAAGAAGAACTTTCTATTATAATTTAATTGAGTTAGATCAGAAGATCGCGGAAGAATCTCGAGGAGGAAGAGAGTGTCAGAGAGGGGTGCGGCGCAATCGTCGGTATTCTAGAGAGGTCAACTATCCTGTCCTGAATCCTGTCTCGAAGTCTTTGTCTCCTGACCTATCCTGGGGGACCCTTACCAGCCCTTTGGCCAGGGGTTGGTCTTTCACACCATTCTTGGTAACTATAATTTCACGTTATTTGCAAATGTTCTTTTCTCTCTGTCCTCTCCTTTTCTGAGCATTTATTATTGTAGGAGTCCGAAATATATGTTTGATGTTTAATCAAATTGAATTTTCTCTCCTAAGAATGATGGTGACTGCACTGCATTTTTTAAATGGTTCACAAGCATTTAATTTAGATAAAGATTTTAAACCTTCCTGAATCTGTGATCATTACACAAACAAAAGAATAGTTAACTAGTTCAACTAATGGTCCATCGACCAGAGGAAAGAACTTTTTGATCAGTGAAAGGTTAGTTAGGAGAATTAAATAACTAATCCTGAATATTGTGAAGTATAAATATAAAACTTTAACAACTCCAGCGGTTTACTCGATGTGTGTGTTTTATGGGCCCAGGTGAGTATATGGTAGTGGAGTATCTGTTGTTGGTATACCGCTGGATCAGAAGAGCTACGCTATATCTAGTGACAATAATAAAAATTAAAATAAATAACATATTCTGACATCTTCATTTTAGCCAATTCCTACCAGTTAAGCAATAGTGATGGCAAGACTATTATGCGCAACCACCACACATTCATACAAATGTATCCCTAGTAAAACAATGCCCTTATGTCTTTCATCTTACCATCCTAGTTTTCAGGTGGGCCTCCTGTCTACCATGCTACCCATTTCAATACCAGGATAAATGTATCTTATTGCTTGCTAGGCAAATGATTGGCCCTCATGTCAGATGACATCCTGCTGTAGCTGTATGATGTCAGGGCACCAATGGACCAATTGTCCTGGTGAAGATGACACACAGGAGGATGAGATATCAGCAAATATGCACTGAGTTACTATCAGTATTTATGTCTGCAAGGCAAGTAGGAAGTGGAACCGTAAAGCGCTCTGAACCATTTAAAGCATTGGGGCCTTTCTGAAAGTGGGATGGAGTTACAAAAACACACATTATCCTCAACAACAATCAATCTTGAGTATCAGAGTCCCACATACAGAGTGCAGGGATACAGTTTAAATGCACTTCCTTTCGCGAGAAATTAAGACTATCGCTCTAACGTAAGCTAATACATTCTAGCCTCGAAAGGCAGTAATTTATTCAGTAGGAATATTGCTAGCACCGGTATCTAAAGCAGGCTTTGGCAGCCTTGGAGGCAGTCAAGCTCTTTCATTAACTATCATGACCACCACAATGTAATCCATATTACTTCCACCTTGAGAGAAATTATATTCACGCGGAGGACCCCAATATAAGGAAGTGAGGACCTTCAGATGATGTAAACGTCTTTTAATGCCAAATGAAATCATTGTGAGTGAGTTTTACTTACCATATAAATTGGTAAAATGATGAAGTAAGCTTCAAGACTTTTTTTTTTTTCTTTAGTCTCGGCAATGCGGAGAAAATCTGTTGCGCAACACTGCTAATGCTGGTCATTCAGTATATTCTGCAGATGGAAAAGTCCACTGTTAGTGCATATACAATAAAACAAAAACTGATTTTTATAAAGCGTTAACAGATCAGTACTATGGGGTCTGTAATATTGGGAAAATACACAACTCAATACAAATTCAAATCTCAATTTGCATTTTCAACCTAACATACTTCTCCAAATCCCATGCCTCATTTGCTACCACTCTCTAAACAACTGTAGCACCTATAACAGGACATAGATAAAAAGATCTTATTGCCAGCCAAATGGCAGCGTACCCTACTCACTGCATTTGTTTTAGGTTATGGTACACCAGTAGCAATTAAGTCAGCTGATGAATTGAGAGAGGAAGGGCTACGCTACAGCTAGTGCCAATAATAAAAATTATATAAATAACACATTCTGACATCTTCATTTTAGCCAATTCCTACCAGTTAAGCAATAGTGATGGCACAACTATTATGCTCAACCACCACACGTTCATACAAATTTATACGTTTAAAAAATGCCCTAATGTCTTTCATTTTACCATCCTAGTTTTCAGGTGGGCCTCCTGTCTACCATGCTACCCATTTCAATACCAGGATAAATGTATCCTATTGCTTGCTAGGCAAATGATTAGACCTCATGTCAGTTGACAACCTGCTGTAGCTTTATGATGTCAGGGCACCAATGAGCCAATTGTCCTGGTGAAGATGACACACAGGAGGACGAGATATCAGCAATTAGGCACCGAGTTGCTATCTGTAATTATGACTGCATTTGCTGTACGCACAGTCAATAAATGAGACACACTCAAAAAGAAACTCGAGACCAATTTAGAATAATACAATTTTTATTTAATTTTAGACTTCAAGATCATTATAATCGGGTAAGTACTTCAGGAGTTATCAAATTTTACCGTAGAAACAGTAGAAAATGTCAGCTGTCAGATTTGAGGCATGAACCTCTAACGCAGTAATGTTATACTCTGGGAGAAACATACACTTCATAGGTACACTTACAGATGACTTACAGGACTCTTCTTCTGGGTTTAAGGTAAGTAGGGGCCAAGGTCCAAGAAAGCACCAAGAGTTCAAGTATACTTGCCTCAGAGTGGCTGGGTGCAGATGTGCTTTATGCGGCAGTAGCCTCAAACACTACCTGTTAAAGTCAATGAGAAATGTACCTGAAGAAAAAGACTGCAAGGGGAGACTGGGGGACCAGTTCAGCAGAACACAATGGAGGGTGGGCCTCAGCTCGAGGGTCTCAGGGCCACAGAGACACCATCAGTTTGTGTGAGCCCTGGCTGGGGAGCTCGGGTGCAGAGTTATTTTGGCTAGCAAGTCTGAGTTAGAGACTCACACAGTTCTTGGTATGCTTGCAGAAGAGAGAAAAGAACCCAAGCAGGGCCACTCTCAGTGTGTAGCTGGCCTCAGAGTCCCTCAACGTGCAGGTAAGTTTTGGCGGCTGTGGTGTTCCGACTGAACACAGACAAGCCTTGGTGCTTGCGAAAGGCTCCTGTACCTCAAGTATTGGTGCAGGGCAGCTGCTGGTGGTCCTGGCATCTCCAAACATGCTGGGCAGACCTCAAAAGGGATTGGAGAGGCTGCTCCGCTTCTGGAGGAGTCGGTGATTGTTGAGAGTGCAGCAGCCAGGTAGGGCTTTGCACCAACGTTAACGCTCATCCACAGTTCTCCTATCTTCGGCTCTTCTTTGTCCTTCTTCAGACAGACAAATCTGAGTTCCTGGGTTCAGGACCCACCTAAATACTCAATTCAGGGGAGTGAAGGGTAGTAGCCAATAGGCTACTTACCCTTGGGGTCACTACACCCCTTATATGACCAACTCCTGTGGGGGAGTGGGCATAACCTTGTCCCAAAGTTCCTAATTCAGGGGTGGGGAATTTATATCACCCAAGCCATGTGAATTTCAGTAAAGGCATGAAGTTTTAAAGTCTAGTTTGTCCTACAGGAAAACTATACATTAAATTACAGTTAGAAAACACAGAGCTACGAAAGCCTGAGGCTCCCAGCCAATCAGTGTTTCAGAAATAATTTCCTAACATGTGGGGGAACACTTGAGGGCCTGTGATTGGGCAGAGGTCGATGATTATTCACAATTCATGGAATGGGTGGAGGAACAATGTGCCCTCCCCCAGATAAAAAAAATCTAATTTTGCTAGAACTGCCTAGGAATGGACTCACAGGGATCACTGAGCATTCCGTCCTTTTACTCAGTCGCTGAAGTGCACATATACTGGAGCCAGAAATCCTTGAAAAAACTGCAAGTAAGGGGAAGCTAATGCAACACCCTCTATTACTGCTCCAGCATTGTCATTACGAAGCTGGGAGGTAACGTGGCCTCTCATCACTTCCTTTCGAGTTCCGGCAATAAACAGTTTGAAGGCCCTGCCCCCTTTTCTTCTCATTTGCACATTCCTAGCTGTGGGGATCTCTCGTGGGGTTTCTCGTGCGCATTCTGCTCGGTCTGTTCCTTGCATGGAACACAGAATGCGCAGCTTGGCAGTTGCTGCCGGGGAAGCTGAGGGACCGCACTGAATAAAGGAAACTCTGCCACAAACCTGCCTTTCCGTCTTCCTTTCAGTGGCGACGAGTGGTCCGGCCCTCCGTCTTCCTCACTGTGTGCGGCGGGACGTCCTGCTGCTCCGAGATGACGCTGAGTCTCACAAGGGAGGCATTAAAACGTGAGCCTTCCTTTGCCCCGTTATCGCTTCTGGTGTGATTGCTGGGAGTGGACCTGAGGAGCATTATCTTGAAAGCCCCGTCTTCACAGAAGTTTGCGGTGAGATTTCCGACATTTTCGCACTCTTCACCACGATTAACGCTCCTCGCGCTGTGTTCACTCTCTCACGCATGCGCGCATCGGATAAGAAAAGACTGGTGCGCGCCTACCGTTGTCACGTACTTGCGCAGAGAAACGTAAGCGCCATCTTGAAGTGGGTAATTTCGCGCATATGTCATCAGAGTCTGGATAGACTGATTCCTAGTGCTGGCTAGTGCTGGCAAGGCCTGGTTGCATGTACCAGCTAAGGAATGTGTTGTTTCTGAGAACATGCTGGCAGACCCTGCATAAACCCAGGCAAGGAGTTCAAAGAAGAAACTCAATTTATTTTTTATTTTTTTTATTATTCAAATTTACCCACTATGCAGCATTGTCAATGGGCGCAGCATAATTTTCAGTAAAGATTCTTCGGTGACACACACACCTGGTGTGTCACATGACTGTGCATGGTGATCACTGCAAGTACAGTGTTGCGATAGTGTTGCGATAGTGTTGCATCCCGCCACGACTTGTGCTACGTAACTTCCTTTGCATGACCACCCAGCACACAATACTGTTCAAATTTGGGGTGATTTCACTATAACACGCACAGCAACACACGCATTCGGAATATTGTTGCCACGGTGACACGCACACCACGCGTGTCAGCAGAGTGTATCACCATTACTGCATTCGTTGATCATTTCTTGGTTGTAACTTTAGGGGCAGCAACTCACCCACGCACGGCCACCAAATGGATCATGTAATTGCGCCACCTCCCTTTTGCAGTCACCTGGTACTCCTCCTGTTATTTGGCAACAGTGGAAGGAGACATTTGAAGCCTACATTGAGGCGATTGATGGTGATACCTTCACTTCGAAAAAGAAGAAAGCTTTACTCGTTTATAATTTGGGTGCTGAAGGGAGGAACATTTTAAAGACGTTACCCCTTGAACTCGTGAGAACATGCATTAGCGGAGGTGATGAAGGCGATTCATTAATTGTTGATGACTACGCTTCGCTTGTTAAAACTTTTAGACAAAAGATTCAATCCCAAGCGCAATATAATATTAGAGCGTCACAAGTTTTTGCAACGAGCTCAGATTCCTGGGGAATCCATAGATGATTTCGTTGTTGCTCTCAGAATTTTAGCTGTCACTTGCAATTATAGGGAGTTCAGGGATGAAATAATCCGTGATCAGCTAATTGAACGCACATGCAACAAAAAGATTCAGGAGAAATTATTATCTTCTGAAGATCCTGACTTGGAGACTGCTCTCATTTTAGCGAGAAGTATTGAGCATTCTCAATTGTGCATGAAAGAGATATGTGTGTCTGCGCCATCTGCATCTTCCAATGAAATAAAATTAGTTAGTACAAGAACTACTACTAAAACCACCAAGGGATCCAACATGAATGTGCCTCGCATTTCTTCACCTGCACCTAGTTTGACTAAAGTCAAATCTGATAGACAAGATCTTTCTTGTTATCGTTGTGGAAGCAGATCTCATTTGGGGAATTTTAGGTTTTGTTTTGCTATAAATCAAACTTGTTTTAAGTGTGGGAAGAAAGGACATTTGGCACGCATGTGTAAGGCTACTGTGCCTCATAAGGAACCATTGCGAACTGTCAAAGCTATTGAAGAGAACTGTGTTGACTATGGGGATGATAATGAAAATTACGAATTACTAATGTTGTCTTCTTCCTCTATTCCATCAGATGGTGTAGTAGAAATTGCCTCCATTGTAGAACCCCATAGAAGGAAATCACCTGCGTGTACCATAAGTCTGAACGGGAAGGACATGAAGTTTCTTGCCGATTCTGGTTCTCCCTTTACCCTCATTAATGCCAAAGACTTTGAAAGTTTGAGTGATATTCCTGTTGGTCAGTCCAACATAAAGATTTTTGCTTATGGTGGTAAAAGAGTTGAGGTCCTCAGTAAATTTATAGGCAATTTAGAGTTCAAAGGTGATTCTGCACAAGGGACTATATTCATTGTAAAAGAAGGTGCAAATTTGTTGGGATGGGAGGAACAAGGTGAGCTGGGAATCATTCTTGACCCCAATCATCCTGATATGGTCCTGTCGAAACATGAAGCTAAACAATTCTATTCAAACCTTCCTGCTGTCACACCTGTGCACACGATTACTGCTGGGTCGTCATCTAATGGGGATTGGATTCATAGCTACCCTAGTATTTTTAGTGGGGAGTTGGGCAAGCTCAAGGGTTTTCAGCACCGTATCATTCTCAAGGAGGGCGCAAGGGCTGTTGCACATAAAGTGCGCAAGGTACCACTTAGCATGCGTGGTGAGCTTAGACAGGAACTTGAGCGTTTGTGCACAAAGGGAGTAATTGAGCCCATTGAGGGGTCCGAATGGTTGTCTCCCATCGTTTTGGCGCGCAAGGCAGACAAATCTCTCAGAATGTGTGTGGACTTGCGCGACCTTAATGCCTGCATATGGGTGGACCGCCAACCCCTGCCCAACATTAACGAGATGTTGTCAACTTTGGAGGGTGCTAGGTATTTCTCCTCTCTTGACATTTCCTCTGCTTACCATCAAGTCGAGTTGTGCATGGACTCGAGACACCTCACGTCCTTTGTGACACCTGAAGGGGCGTTCCGCTACATACGCATGCCATTTGGGTTGGCGTCGGCTTCCGCAGTCTTCCAGCGTCTCATGGGGAACCTGTTTAAGAACACTGCGGGAGTCGTTTTTTTCCAAGACGACATTCTAATCCATGGGAAAACTGTGCTAGAGCACAATGCCAGGGTAAAGCAGGTATTGGAAATTGTCAAATCTAGTGGGTTAACATTAAGGAAAGACAAATGCAGATTTCTTCAAGAGGGTGTAGATTATCTGGGGCACCACATTTCTGCTAACGGGTGGAACCCAAGCTAAAGCTCCTTGATGCCATTCAAAACGCACCTGAGCCGCAGAACAAGGACCAGCTTCGTTCTTTCCTTGGGCTGGTTGAGTACTACGCCAAATTTGTAGCCAATTTCTCTGACAGGACTGTGTGTTTGCTTGAGCTCCTAAAAAGAACGCCAGGTATATATGGTCGAATCAATGTGCCCGTGATTTCAAGTTATTGAAAGAGGCAATTGTGCAAGCACGCCCACTCAAGTTATTTAACATTAATGATCGCTGCATTGTTACCACTGATGCTAGTAATGCGGGTTTAGGGGCAGTCCTTATGCAGAGAAGATCTGACAATAGGGAGGAGACCATAGCCTTTGCTTCTAGAGCACTTAGGGGAGCGGAAAGCACTTACTCTACGATTGAGAAGGAGGCCTTGGCTTTATGGTGGGGTGTACAGCATTTTCGCAACTTCTTGTGGGGGTACGAATTTGTTCTTAGGACTGACCACAAACCATTGGTAGATCTTTTTACCACCAAGGGTGGTGGCAGGGCCACTCCACGTATTGCCAAATGGCAGTACAGAATGAATGAATTTAATTACCGTCTGGAGTATATGGCAGGTGTGAAGAATCGTGTAGCTGACTGTCTGTCCAGGTTACCCCTCACTGAGGTTGTTTCCGACACTGAGGGTGAACATTTGGATATGGTGTGTGCTGTTGGTACGGTAGCTGACACAGGAGCCGCCTTGTCTGAAGTTGATTGGAAACTGGCTTTGTCTGAGGATGTTGATATCAAGAAGGTGATGGATTTTGTGGTTCACGGCTGGCCTAACAGAACCTTTTTTAGCTCCTGAATTAATTCCTTTTATGAGGGTAAGTGATGAGTTGTCTCTGGTAGACGGAATTCTGCGTAGAGGTGGATTACTGGTTGTCCCCATGACCATGCGCAGGAAGGTTTTGGATCTGGCCCATGAAGGTCATATGGGCATCCGTGCCATGAAGCGGAGAGTTAGGGAGGATTTCTGGTGGCCGGGTGTCGATAGGTCCATTGAGCACTGTGTCCGTGATTGTGGTGCGTGTGTTTTGAGTGACAAGACTCAAGTGACCTATCCCTCTTCCATTTGTCCTGTTGTTGTAAAGAACTCACCGTGGTGCAAGTTGGCTTTCGATGTAGCTGGTCCGTTTGGTGGGTTAGGCAGTTCTCCCAAATATGCCCTGGTGTTGATTGACTATATGTCCAAATGGCCTGAGATCAGGTTTGTGGAGGGGATCAATTCTGCTACTGTTATAAGTTTTTTCAAGGATGTTTTTCTTCGGGAAGGGTTCCCGGAGGAGTTGGTGACTGATAACGGCACCCAATTAGTATCTGGGGAGATGGAAGAATTTCTGAAGATGCATGGCATTAAACATACTCTCACCTCCCTCTATCACCCCCGCAGCAACGGTTTAGTTGAACGGCTGAACCGTGTGATCAAGGATCAATTGCAGTTGGCTTCAATCAATGGTTTGCACTGGAGAGTGGTAATTTCTGATATGTTGTGGGCAATGAGAATTACCCCTCACTCTAGTACTGGCATGTCTCCTTTCACTTTGTTAAGAGGTAGGGTGGCTGGTTCCAAGCTGAATAAGGACTGGATGTCTAGGAAGGATGTGGATCTGCAGAGGTTAGGCAAGGTAGCTGATGTCAGGGCTGCTGCCCAGGCCAAGTATGCATCTGCTTGTGTCAGAGTATCTCCCGTGCGTGATGGGGATTGGGTTAGGATTAAGAAACCTGTTCTAGTTCGTAAGGGATTCTCTCGGTTTTCTGCTCCTGTTAGAGTGAGAGAGGTAAGAGACCAAGTTGTTATACTGGAGAATGGGAAAATTTGGAACAAATGTGCTGTCTCAGTGGTGCCGGAGTCTAAAACTGAGTTCGTGAAAGGTAAATTTGGGGTGGACACTCCTTGTGCGTCATTG
Organism: Calotriton arnoldi; assembly: GCA_963921515.1. Lineage (NCBI taxonomy): Eukaryota > Metazoa > Chordata > Amphibia > Caudata > Salamandridae > Calotriton > Calotriton arnoldi. The sequence continues at coordinate 1,180,981 of CAWUFW010000880.1, forward strand.
CCTCCTATTGTAGTGAGCCCGAAGATTCCTGTACCTGTCAAGAACACTGTTCCTCGACAATGCCTTCCTAGAACCAGAGCTTTTCCCATCAAATTTCAGGATTATGTTAGATTTTAGTTTTGTTCTTTTATTATTGTCCAATAAGTTTATGTTCTTTGTTTATGTGAAGGGAGGGGTGTGTGGGGATCTCTCGTGGGGTTTCTCGTGCGCATTCTGCTCGGTCTGTTCCTTGCATGGAACACAGAATGCGCAGCTTGGCAGTTGCTGCCGGGGAAGCTGAGGGACCGCACTGAATAAAGGAAACTCTGCCACAAACCTGCCTTTCCGTCTTCCTTTCACTAGCTCATTCCGATTGGAGTCAAAATTGTACTTTTAATGCTACCCCTGGGACCATTTCTCATAGCTTTTTGATTCCACGTTTCTCCTGGCCATTGTATCTGGAAACTACTCCATGCTTTTTGTTCGCCCTGGACCTCAGATACCGCTCTCTGCCTATGACGCTTTCAGCCAGGTGGTTCACCTCCCTCAATCAGGGTTCAGCTTCTCACTGTGCAACACTGGCATTCTCAGCTTTGTGTCCAGCCATGGTTCCTCCTTTACCAGCTGGGATAGGGCATTGAGGGTCAGCTGCAGAAAGAGGTGCCTTCCGAATGGTGTGCTTTTGTGCGCATTTATAGATCGAGTGTGCTGGCTTTACCCGGTATTCTCCCCTTCACCACTTGTCCAGAAACTACCCAGGCCTCTTTATTGCCATTACCCATGGGAGACCTCCCTCATCCACAGGTCTCTAGACATTTTATCAGCACAGCAATCATAACTAAATGATGATGTCCTTCCTCTCGCCATCTGATCCCATATGCTGGCCCCTGACCTCATGCAAGCATTAGCCGGTTCTCTGCTCCGTGCGTGTTCTCTAACTTCAGCTTGCTCTTTTGAAGAGACAGTTCCAGACCCTGTAACTGTTTATACTGTGTGTGTGTCGTGTGTGTGTGTGTGTGTGTCTGTGTGTGTGTCTGTGTGTGTGTCTCTGTGTGTGTGTGTGTCTGTGCGCATGCACACACTTGAGTCTGCCAGGCCAGAGGCCTGTCAAGCAGAGGAATATGTTTTTAATGTGCATATGCAGAAGATTGTTTGATGGTTGGATGTGTGTTCATGGCAGAAGAGGGTAAGTTTGTCTTAGCAGGTTGTGTGTGCGTTTTAATGTATTTTTGCCGTTTGTCGCTGCAGGTTAGAGAGGTGTGAATGAAAAAAGAGGGTAATTTTGTATTTGTGTGTGGCTGTATGAGGTGTGTCTGCAGTGTGCTTTCTGTCCCTACCTCTTTGCAGAGTGCCTGTCTTAGAAGATTTTCAGGAGGGATGTCAGACACTCTTCTGGACCTCCCGTCTCTAGAGCGATATTTAGACTAAGTAGCTCAAAAGCAGCAGATCTTGAAGTCATTCTGCTCCGCCTGTCCCTTCAACAGGAAGGAGAGAACAAGAAGAGAGCGAGGAAATCAAGAAGAGAGTAGAGACAGCAAATAAACTGCGAGAAGAATGAAAAGGTAGATATCAGCAAAAATATGAAATAAATCAATCTGTAGGTGAGGGAACCAGGGCTTGAAAAGATGGACAGGAAAGGGAAAAGAAGGAACATTATAAATTGAAAAAAGAAGAATTGCATGCTGTGTGTTAAAAATGAGATTTCGGTGACTCGTGAATGGAACCTTTCAAGCCTTACAAATGTAATTTTCTGTTGACTGGTACCAATACTTGAACAAACGTCTGAGCTATGGTTTGAGTTTTAATCCCAGTCACAAAACTGAGTAAACGCATCTACTGGAGGGATCTATGTATTATCCTGAAGGGCACCTATTTCAACTCTAGTGAGATAGTTAAGAGAAGGTAATGCACAATATGCAGGGATATCTGTACTTAATTGGTCCCAGGTTACAATCCTCCTCCTTTGTAAAAGTGAGTTAATGCACATACGGCATGGATCTGTGTTATATTTGTATCACAAGTACCAATTCTAATAAAGTAGCTCCATTCCAGCACTGCACCCCCAGTAGGAGCTTTCTATCAGGGTAAAGGGGTTAAAATGAGCTAACTTGAAAATCAAATTAAAACATACTGAATTGCACCATTTTACACACAAGACCACCTCAAGCTGTCCAAACTCTAGACATGTTTTTGCGGTTTTAGAAAGCTACGAACTTGTTTGTTTTAGTTGAAGTAAAATTTAGAGTAAGTAGTCCAAGTGGATTTCTCATAAGGGCAAATAGATTTCTGAATCATTTTGCCCTTTGGGCAAGCAGATTTTTAAAAGAATTCCACACCCCTGTAATTCCATCAAAAACAAGATGGTGATACCCTTCTGTGAGAAGTTGGCCTGGTATATGATGTCCACTAATTAAAGTGGGCACCTTGCACCAGTCCAAACAACCCTTATGATGATTTAAGAGGTCAAAGAAAACCTTATGAAAGCTATCCAAGTGGTAGCTGTGGAGAGCAGCCTTCAGGCTTATTCTTGAAGGGATGTTGAGTAGCTTGTTTTACCAGAATGCAATCTTATTGTATTGGTTAAATGAAAGGAGAACCACACAGTAGTTATAAGAATATATATTTATTATTATAACACCTTAAATACCTCACAGTATCTGCTACACGCAGATAAACACAAAACACACAATACTGTAGCACAGAAACAATCATAAGTAGCACTAATACACAGTGGGCTCCAGGGGGAGACCAAACCATATACTAAAAGAGTGGTATAAGAACCACAACTCGAGTCAAGACAATGTCTAGAATGTGTAGAATCGCTGGGACCCCAATAACCACCCAAGGTGAGTGAGTAGGGACCCCACGGAGGGCGGGTGCAGTGTGAGAACACGACCGCGTCCTACGTACAATTCAATGGGAGAGTCGCGGTTGCAATATTAAAGTAAAAGGACACTTCCCAGTGGATTACGAGGAGACCCTTTGGAACATAGAAGGTTGAAGAGCCACCCCACCCTTGGATACCGGAGTACCAGAGTTACCTATCCCAGGGAAGCTGGGTGCATAGGTCTGAAGTCGCGTCGGAAACGGTCGTCGTTCTCAATGGGAGACGTCAAAGAAATACCACTGCTGGAAAGAAGAAAAGTATCCGGTGGAATCCGCAGGTGGATTCTTGATGGAAGGAACCTGAAAGCAGAGGGGACAGAGTCTGGGTCACTCAGGAGTGACCAGGGGCTCGGTAGACGAATGCCCACCGATGTCGGGTGCTTCAGGTGCGAAGAAGGAGACCTTGACTCTAGAGCTGCAGGGACCAGGAGATGTTGAGGATGACCAGGAGCCGCATACGAGCTGTCCCACGAAGGATGTCGAGTACTGAGGGGTCGGTGTCCGGCGGGAGCACCAACAAGCCTTGGCAACGGCAACCCATGAAGAAGATCAAGAAAGGTTACGGTCTGGCCCAGCAAGGACCAGAGGACTCACCACAGCAAGGGGAGTCGGGGCAGGCCTGAAGCAACCTGGGGAGCCCAAGAAAAGCAGTGTTGTCCCTCAAATGGACCCACAGGCTGAAGGCACAGGAGTCGCAAGGGGACCTCTAGCAGTTTCACAAAGTAACAGCTTGCAGGGCAGAGAGTGTAAAGAGGCCAAAGTTCTTCATAGGAAATGTGTGCAGAGGTGAGGGCTATCAACAGCCCAATGCACGAAGTTAAGGAACATCAACAAACATATGCAATTGCAAAAGTACGCAGTGCATAGGGGTTCGGGTTATGCGGTCCCCACGAGGGATACTGGCCTCAAACTTGGTGAGAGGGCAGCTCAACCTCAGGGAACATAGGAACCCACCTTGTGTGTTGCTGGAGCCTTCGCAGTCCGCAGGAGCTTAGGATCAGCAGACTGGCCAGTTGCATTGCGGTGCCTCCGAATGCAGGGGAGTGACCCCCTCACCCCAAGGGAGATACTTCAGTTGTCCTTAATGCTCCACAGGTCCTGCATGGAGCCTGTATGGTGCACGGGCACAGACGATGCTTTGGACAGAGATGGAGACGAAGTCGGGCCCAGTCGAAGTCCAGAGTGTCCAGAAGGTCGAAGGTCAGTGGTTTCTTGTTCAGAATCTTGTCCACATCGAATCTAGGGTCCTACAGCCAGGTAAGCCCTTTTTTACCCACGGGAGAGTGTTGGACAGATTCAGGGGACCCTCCTAGGGGAGGGTCAGGACAGGGGGGTGGTTGCACCCCATGTCCTTTGTCCAGTTTCACGCCAGAGCAGGAACCAACAGCTCCCAGAACTGGTTTGAACTGGACTATGCACAGGGACACCAAATGTGCCCCTCGTGCAGACTTTCAGGCACTTTGGAAGTGCACCCACCCAATTCCAATTCACTAAATCCTGTCTGGGAGGTGGTCACACCTCCCTGTGACAGGATGCCTATTGTGCTGCCTTCCTCTGCTCGAGCTTGGCTCAGCAGCAGGAGGGCAGAAATGTGTCTCTGGTCGGCAGCATCCATTTTGTGCTGTCCCAGTCGAGAAGGCTGGTACCGGGAAGACCAGGGACCCACAAAGCTTGCTTCTGAGGGGTGGAATCATACCTCCCACACCGGTTACCGATGTGGAGGTATGATTCCAAGGTGTTTGATACCAAACATGACATGTTTTGTTTCAGCCGTTTGAGATAGCATTTACCGCAATGTTATAATGCACCTCTACCTATATGTCTGGCTGTGTGTCAGACAACCCGGGAGAATGGTCTCCGAAGGCTGCAGAGGTGTTCTGCTCATGCAGGGGCACCCTCTCACGTAAAACCCAGTACCCTGCCTTCAGGATTGTTAAGGCCTGCTATAGGGGTGACTTATAGGTTTTAAGTGTTGTGACCTATAGATCTAGTAAACCTATATCTATCGTAAGTGGTGCATGCACCAGCTTACACAGGCTGCAATGGCAGACCTGTAGTTCCATTTTGCATGGTCTCCCATGGGTGGCATAATACATGCTTCAGCCCATGGGAGGCCTCTGGGGTACCTATGCCCTGGGTACATGTGTACCATATACTAGGGACTTATAAGGGTACCCCAGTATTCAATCTGGAGTGTACCCAAGTACATGTCAATACATTTTAGGGAGAAAGCAGATAGACTGGGGTCCTGATTAGCAGGATCCCAGTCAGACTAGTCAAAAACAGTGTAACATCAAGCAAAAAGTGGGGGTAACCATAAGAAGAAGATCCTACTTTCCTACACCTTCTTTCGTGGATCACATGAGGTAGCCTACCTTAGGGGTGTGAATAGTCTGGAAACGCAACACGCCTACTTGCATAGCTAATTTCCTGCTTGTCCTGGTGCCAAATGGGCCTCAGGGTAGGGGATGGTATCTCCCAGGTCTGACGGAAACAGAGGTTGCATATCAAAGGCAGCAGACGGCTTGAAGCCCCTGTCCTCGATATGCTCGAGCCATCCAGCTGGAGGAGGTGTTAACACCTTCCTCCAGACCAGGCATTGATTTTGGCCTCAGGGAGCATGGGCTTTCACCTGCAGGGGGTCAGAAACCAGTCTGTGGTGGCAGGCTGGACGAAATCATTCAGCCAGCACATTAGACATTAATAGGTTTTCAGGGGGCACCTCTATGGTGCCTTCTGGGTGCATGTCATAACAAACCTAGTACTGGCAACAGTACAGATTTGTTAAGACAAGATGTTTGATACCAAACACAATAGGTTTCAGTAAAGTCATCACGTAGTTTGGGAATTCGTAATGACCAGTGCACAGTACTTATACTTAAGATGGCTTCCCTGTTCGCTTGAACCATCTTGTAATTGAACTAGACTGCATAGAGGCATAGCTGCTCAGGCACATATGACCTCAGATGTGAAATAATGCACCGTGCCCTAGGGCTACAAGGCTGCTGTAGAGGTGACTTACATATATTACATGCAGTGAAATAGCATGGCACACAGTGCTGTGTTGTGTTTTCGCTCGTGGTTTGCACCATGACACAGCCTGCAATGGAAGCATGCATGCAATTCCTATGGCCCCCTAGGGTGGCATCATACATGCTGCAGCCCTTAGGGACCCTCTTTAGTACCCGTGCCCTAGGTACCAGGCGTAACACTTAATAGGGACATACAGGGGTGCCTAAGTGTGTAGCAATTGTGTTACAATTAGACCAAAGGCCTCTCTCTAAATGGCACTCCATTGCTGTTCCCTGGGGTGCAACCTCCTGCTAATAAAAGCAACAGGCTGGTCCTGGCCATCATCGACGGTCTGGGATATAACTGCCCCTATCCCATGCTCAGATGCATCTGTCTGCAAAATTAACCTCTTTCTATAATCTGGAGCTTTTAGAATGGGTGCTAAGGACATTGCTTCCTTCAGAGTGTCAAAAGCCTTTTGACAGCTCACTGTTCAGTTTACTTTCTTTGGCCGTTTCTTGTTTAATATTATTAACTTCTTTTTATACAGTACTTCACCACAGCTGTAGTTAGCCAGTGCCCAACTGAAAGTGAAGATAGTAAAGCAGAGGAAATGCTAATCCGCTCCGTAAATGCTTTATTTTCCTTTCCGAGATTGGTGAACCCAAAGCCCTTCTAATGCTTTAGTGGAGGGGAAAAGACTATAGAAAATGCAGAATTGTCTTCATGAGTGGCAGATACATGGAGATTGGTTTCACACACAATATGCGCTAAGGAAGCCCTAAGCACAATGCTTTCAGTCAGGAAGGCAAGACTCAGGAAGACAAGACTCTTACCCTTATGAAGTGCATTAAGCACAGATTGTATGGATGTCTCAGAACAGGGAAAGTGGCACAACATTCAAACCATGATAAAAAAAGCATTTTATCCAAATGCTGCAATGATTTTTGTAGTCCATACTAGAATAGCTCTGCAAGAGCACCGTGCATGTCTCATTCATGGACTAGAGTTGTATATGGCTAAAAAGAGTTCTGTGAGAGAAATATTAGCATACAGGAATATGACGCATAGCATACTGGAACACCAGCATTATATTCACTAGACCGAGTCCAAATTTAAATTACACCAGGGCAAATTATGTACATTTGGGATTTTCGTGTTACGCACATTATACGAAATTCCCAAAATGATGCCAGTACGCCACTACATGTAATTATGCGCTATTCACCATAAAAAACTACAGCTAAACGCACAATTTGTGATACAAATTGGTAAAACGCACGCAAACAATAAACGGGTGTGGCTGGTTCACTGTATTTTGTTTACATACGTCCTCACGCCAAACGTGAGAACTCATTTCATGCTAAAATAAAGTGTATAATGACAGATTTGCATTCCATGCAATTTTGCTGAAATTTTCTAGAATTACACGAAAGCAAATTATGCAAATTTCATACACCCTTAACATTCACATCATTCAAATGGGTTGGAAACATTATCATAACTAAAACCTTTTCCCCACTGGGAAAACAGTGTCTTTATTAGCAGTTAACTTGCCATAATGGTACATTGTTCCAATGGAAACATGTCACTGAAATATATTTGATTCCATGTCTTACCTAGACATAATTTTGATTACGCCAGAGCAATCAGAATAATTTTCGTAATTCAGCATTATTCTTTGAAGAATTATGGATAATTGCACAATTATTCCTGTTCGAGTAATTAAGAGTAATTTGAGGGAAAAACAATCCTACAGTGAGAGTACATTTAGCTCGTGCTCACTTTTCTTGTTCTGTAGCATTCAGCATTTTTTCTTAAAGTAAAATGCATCTTTGTGTCCATTTTGAAAATAGCACTAAATGCCGGTAGTAAGTTGGGGGAAAATCGTACCACAAGAGGACATTTAGCCAGCTTGAGCGACTGCTCGTGCTGACTACTCATGTTCTGTTGCATTGAGCGTTTAAGTGCAAAGTGCATTCTTGCATCCATTTTGGATGCAAGGAGATATTTTTGCTCTAGGAAATAGCTCCAAATGCAGAATTACTCTCCTTACGTAATTCAAGAATAATGGTGTAGAATTATTAGGTAATTACCCAAGTTGCGGCCACCCCTAGTCTCTTTACCCTTCAATGCTGCAAATGTGTTTGCACCAACAAAGATGTGACACACTGACATAATCAATTTCCTTATCTTTTAAAAGGTATTAAACTGGGTTTTCTACTTTAACACATAGGACTCGTGTACATATTTCACTGTACTGGTTGAGTTGTGTTGGAAGGGTATGCCAGTCACTGGAACTGAGCTATACCAGACAGACGAGCCCTAATACAGGTGAAACCATACTAGAGTTGCTTGTGTTCTGATTTAGGGAGGACCAGGCATTACAGTTAGGGGGCTGTTCCTTTTGGAGCAGGGTAAAGGCTGCTTTGCATATGGCTGGGTCCAAACTGAGGTGACATTCAGTGCAAAATAATAATGGACCGGGATGCAGACAAGAGTAATTCAAGAATTCAATCCATCACCTTTTTGTATAGTTAAGTGCATCTTATAATAATGCCATAGAGCAGGTGCAGCACAAATCATCAACAGTCAAACATTTTCTTGCATATTTAAACAGATACAGAATATTGGAAACAATTAGGAGAAACGAATATGAGCACAAATGCAGTCTAGAAACTCTCATCTAGTCCTATGAACTCCTAATAGTGTGAAACCATCAGGGTCTCAGTGCTGACAGTGCTATGAAACTTCTCTAACTTATCCAGGCAGTTCTCACATGGAGCCCTTCCTACTGAAAAACCAAGCATTGACAAAAACAATAGGTCTTACCCGGGAGACCTATTGGCTTTGTCAATGTTTTATAGCCATGTTGTACAGCATCATGGTTGCTCTACATCATGGCTTAAAAAAATAATTAAAAAGTCACAATGACGCAAGCATACAGAAGGACACAGACTTTAGTCTTTCTTTACTGATCCAAGATGGCTCAGTAAATAAAAAGAAAAGCAGCGGGAAATTGCTTGTTTGAGAAAATAGTGTGAAAGCTTTTTTTTAATAAAACAATGAAAACGGGTGAGGAGATTGGGAAGGTGTGATAGGGTGAAGAAATATAGTAAGCTGGCAGAGCAGCAACATGAGGCAGAGAGAGCAACACAAATGCGTATAGGAGAGAGAAGCACCTGGGCGAGAGCAGCTTGAAGGGGGGCAGAAGAGCACGTGAGGCAGAGAACTAGAACACACATGCACTCTCATGCAGCACTTAAACAAAAGTTTCCTGAAAGCGAGCAGAGGAATCAAGAGAAGCTATCCAACCAGTGAGCGGGTATAAAAATTCCTCCAAATTTTGGTCGCTAATAACTTTTTGACGAATCTCCACCATATTTTGCAGACCTATTCTTCCTTCTACATAGGCAGATGATGTAAAGTTTTGTGGTGATTGGTCAAGTGTTGTAAAGATAAGAGGGGGGGTCCCAAAATGCATTTTTCCATCAATGTATTTTCCATAGACTTTTCTCATGAAGCGCAAAAACAGTTGAACGGATTTACATTAAATTTATCAGGATTAGACATTATGGTGCACAGATGATCCTTATGAGTACCACAGGTAAGTAGGGTAAGTATTTAAGTTATAAGCATTTTAACATGTGATATTTGTGGTCGCATTATTTTTGCGAAATTTTGCGTTATTTTACGGAGGCACCGTGGAACATAGTGATGACAAGTCATTATGTTATTGGCTAATGACTGACTTTACAAAAGTTAAAGGCAATGATGTTTTTAGGTACACTTTGCCTGTGTTCTGAGTTTCGCCCATTGATGTACGTCAGCGTTAGGTTTGATATTTTTCTCCTACCTATTACCACTTAATGAAAGTGGCAATAGGTAGGGAAAAATATTTATACGTTTCTATATATTCTTAAAAAATGTACAGAGTACTGCAGTAATGCATCAGGAGTACCACAATACCAAAAATAAATACAAAAAAAATCTTAAATAATTAATATGCTGTAGTACCCTATATTTTACAGATATAGGGTACTACAGTGTATATTTATATCTTCAATAAAAAGTCTATGAAGAAGCACAGTAATACCTACAAATGACTGCGCTACTTAAAATTTTTTTTTTAAATGGTGCGCTGGTCTCTTTAAACTGCGGTAAAAATATATTGAAAATTATAAATACATTTCCTTACCTATTAACACTTTAATAAAGTGGTAATTGGTAGGGAACAGCAATAAACCCTACTAGTTACCTAGATCTAACACCCTAACCCAGAACGCAGTGAAAGGTAGAATGCACACTAAATGTGCTGAAAAAGACGTGGCTGCCTTTTACCTTTGGTAAACACAGCCATTAGCCAATCACATACTGCGTTACGCAGATGTACTGTGGTATACCAAGGCACAACATAACTAAGCATTTTAAAAATTATAACTTTAAAACTACTTACACTTTTCACATACACTGCCAAAACATACCATTTACACTAATTAACATTTTCCTGCCACATTAAATCTACATCCATTAGCACACTTTCACTGTACATGTTTCTATTACCACACCCCACTGTATGCCATGCACTCTATTCCACTCCACTGTACGCCGCTCAAAGCTATTACACTCTACGCCACCCTACTCTACCTTACTCCACGCCACCCCTCTCTACGTCACTCCACTACACACCACTCCACTTTAATCCACTCTATGCCACTCTACTCTACCCCTCTCCACTGTACGTTGTTAAACTCTACGCCACTCCATTTCATGACACTCCAGTGTACGCCAAATACACTGTACGCCCTTCTACTCTATGCTACTGTACTATACTCTGTTCCCCTGTATGCAACTCCACTCTATTACACTACACTCTGCAATTCCATTCTATGCTATGCCACTGTATGCCACTTCAGTGTACAACACTGCACTGTCAGCTAGTTCTCTGTAGGCCACGCCACTATACGCCACTCCATTCCACTGTACTACACTCTACCCCAATCCACTCTACTGTACCACACTCTACATTGTTCCACTGAACTACACTCCACTTTATAGTACTCTACACTTTTCCATAATATGCCACTCCACTCTTTGTCACTACACTCTACGCCAATAACACAACGTTATTCCACTCTACACCACTCCACTGTATGCTCATCCACTGTAAACCACTCACTATGTCACTACGCTGTTCCGCTCTACGCCACTCACTCTACATCACTTCGCTTTATGCCACCCCACAGTATACTATTACACTGCACTCCACACTCCCCCACTACACTGTAATCTACTCCACCCTACAACACTCCACGGTATTCCATTCTACAACACTCCAGGCCACTACACTGTAGGCCACTACACTCTATGCTATTCCACTGTACCTCACTCCACTCTACTGTACAACACTTCAGTCTATGCCACTCCATTGTACGCGACTACACTATACATCAATACTCTACAGGATTCCTCTGTATGTAACCCCACTATAAGACACTTCACGCTGTTCCATTCTATGCCACTCTAATATAGGCCACTCCATTGTAGGACATTCCACTTTACACCACTCTACTCTACCCCACTCTACGCCATTCTATGCAACTGCATTGTACACCACTCCACGGCAATGCACTGTACGCTATTACACTGTATATCACTCCATTATACACCAATCCACTCTACCCTACTACACTCTACCCTAGTACACTCTACGGCACTCCATTCCACACCAATTTACTGTACACTAACAATATGCCACTCCACCACACTACACTGTATGCAAGTAACAGTTAACGTTATCCACTCTACACTACTCCACTGTACACTGCTCCACTGTATGCCACTTCAGTCTATCCCACTACACTGTACCCCACTCCACTCTACAACACTCTGTTCTACGCTATTCCACTTTACACCACTACATTCTACCTCACTCCACTCTATACCACAATGCTCTGTGCTACTCTACCCCAATTCAGAGTACACTATTCCACTCTGCCACTCCACTCTACCCCAATCCAGAATACACTATTCCACTGTACGCCACTCCACCACTCCACTGTATGCCACTCTAATCTACGCTATTCCACTGTACGTCACTCGACTAACACACTCTAGTGTACGCCACTGCACACTTCCACTGTATGCTGCTCAACTGTACGACACTCCAGTCTACACCAATCCACTGTACACTACTAAACTATACACCAATTGCAGGAAGCTGGCTCTGTATACACTATACCAAAGTAAGGTATAGTGTTACAGAGTCCAGTAGATCCAGTACTTTTACAGTTGAGAAAACGATTTGTAAACTGTTCAAAAATGCATGCGATTACTTTTAGATCACTTCTTGATTACTTTTCTAGTTTGGCATGAAACACACTCCTAACAGTTCAAACAACACAGGACATCAATAAGCAGGTTAACTCTATTGAGGGCCCAAGTTACTCTTTGTCGCCATACAAGACAGTTCAACACTTAGAAGAATTTTCAGAGAAAACCCACATTCAGTCCTATGGAGAAAACTAAGTGTTAAGTTTACAGGAGAGTAAAACGGTTTTAGTATTGGAGTTTTGGGAGGGTAGAACCAAGGTTCCCAAAGGTTCACGTTCGCACTCAAGGGGTACCACCGACGGCACTGAGGAGGCCGGGTGCAGAGTGCCAATGCTAACCAATGGGGCTAGGGGGCACGCTTGGTTGGGGACTGCTCACGGGCAGGCCACTTGGTCTCAGGAGCCAAGCTCCTAGGGTTAAGATCAGGGCACAGGGGGTTCCATGTTGGCACCAAGTCCACACCACCAGCGGTGTAGGGGCGGTTGGGTGCAGGGTGCTCAGGAGATGTCAGGAGCCCACTACTTTTCAATGGAGAATGTGGTTGCGAAAAAGGGCTGCAGGATAGAGCCAGAAGACTGGGCGAAGGGAATCAATGACTGGAAGATGAAGAGTGGCTGGGTACCAGGACACAGCTGGTGGGGCACCGGAGGACCAGGGAGCTGCGGGTGCAGGGGTGTCCTTTCGTGTTGGGTTCTTCTCAACGGTTCTGGTCACGGTTGTGGGGACCATTCGGGATGAGGCTGCAGGCATCTAGGAGAAGGGTGGTGGAGGTTGTCCAACACTGGATCACAGGTCAGGCTCACCGGGAGACCTCGCTGGAGTGTTGGGCTACTCTGACTCGATCCGCGGACGTCGGGTGCAGAGTGATGAGAACTCACAGAGTGCGGGCTTGGGCTGGTGTTGGACAAATCCAGTGTCCATAGGAGATCAGAGTTCTATGGAAAGGCAGGGCAGGTCTTCGGGGTTATTGGAGGCTGCAGGACATGCTGGGTTCAGCTCGCAGGGGTGGTCTGAGCCAGAGACAGGGCAGTAGGGCTGGGGCCAAAGCAGTTGTCATTGTCCTCCTCGTCAGGCTCTTCGGTCCTTCTTGTCACATCAAATCTGAAGAGGCAAGGATCAGGGGTGCCCCTAATACTAGATTTAGGGGCGTTACAGGGGTGTGCAGGTTCGGAACAATGGGTCCCTTCCCTGGGGTGTCTACACCCCTTAGTATGCCAATCTCCAGTGGGTGGGGGGGCATAAGCATCTTCTTGATAGCAGGGGTCCCCCATCTACAAGATATCAGGGACTGAGATGTGGGCTTCACCTTGCCTCCCCTACCTGAGGGGTGGGGTTGGCAAAGGTGGGCACACCTCCTTTCCTAGCTAGGTTTTACCGCCAGTACTCACGCCCAAAATGGGGGTCAGGATGGGTGGGAACCAGTTGCTGATAGCAGGAAAAGGTTGGGGGCAGCGAACAAAGGCAGCAGGCCTTTGAAGCTTCCTCTTTGAGGAGGTATGACACCTCTGCCCAGGAAGTGCTTTGTCTTCAGACCCAGAGAGCGGAGGACTCTTTACCCAGGGGTCCAGAAACCTGTCTGGTGGTGCCAGCTGGCTGGGAGCCAGCCAGGGATCACACCCGAGTCGGTCGTTTTTCAGGGGGCATCTCTAAGATGCCCTCTGTGTGCATTTTTTATTATTCCAACACTGGCATCAGTGTGGGTTTAATGTGCTGGGACGTTTGATACCAAACTTCAGTAAAGCCATCATCAAGCTGTGGAGTTCGTGTTGACAAACTCCCAGACAATGCACTCATAAATGGCTACACTGCACTTACAATGGCTGTGAATGGCACAGGCAATGTAGGGGCATATTGCTAATGTAGCTATGCCCTCAACTGTGGTATGGTGCACCCTGCCTTTAGGGCTGTAAGGCCTGCTAGAGGGGTCACTTACCCATGCCACAGGCATTGTTTGGTGGGCATGGCACACAGGAGTGTGTGCCGTGCAGGCTCTTCAGTTTGGTCTGCACGGAAATGCCCAGTCTGCAATGGCAGGGTGGAGGTGTTAAGGTGAGAGGCATAACATATGCTACAGCCCTCAGAGGCCCTCTCTGGTCACAAGGCCCTTGGTACCAGGGGTACCTTTTACAAGGGACTTACATGTGGCCCAGAGGTGTGCCAATTATGGGTATAAAGTTACAGTTTTGGGAAAGAACACAGGTGCTGGGGCCTGGTTAGCAGGATCCCAGAACACACTCAGTCAAGTTGGCATCAGGTATCTGGCAAAACATTAGGGGGTAACCATGCAAAAAGGGGCACTTTCCTACACCAATACACTACACGATTCCCCTGTATGCAACTCCACTGTATGACACTCTAATATACACTATTCCACTGTATGCCACTCCATGGTACACCACTATAAGCCACTCTACTCTGTATCACTCCACTCTTTGCCACACCAGTCTACACCATTCCACGATACACCTTTCCACTCTACAACAAGGCACTGTGCGCTATTACCCTGTACTTCACTCCATTGTATACAACTGCACTGTACGCCACTACACTGTGTCAATCCACTCTACCCTACTATACGCTACCATATTCCTATGTAGACTCTCCACTATAGAACATTCCACTCTACACCACCCCACAGTACACAATTGAACTGAACCCCACGACAGTCTACCCCACTCGACAACAATCCATTATACGGATTCACTCTACACCACAACACTCTACGCCACTCCAGTCCACCCTATTCCATTGTACTTCACTCCTCTCCACGCCACTCCACTGTATGCTACTCCACGCCACGCCACTCCACTGTATGCTACTCTACGCCACTCCACTGTATGCTACTCTACGCCACTCCACTGTATGCTACTCTACGCCACTCCACTGTGTACGCTAGTTAACTCTAGAACACTCCACTGCATGCCAGTCCATTCTATGCCTCTCTGCTGTACCCCGCTACACTCTACAACATCCACTGTACAACACTCCACAATGTGCTATTCCACTCTACGCCACCTCACTCTATGACACTTCACTCTAGGCTATTCTATTATATGCCACGACACTGTACCTCACTCCACTGTGTAGAGCTACATTCTATGACAGTGCCCTCTACGCTACTCTAATGTACACTATTACACTCTACCACACTACACTCTAAGCCACCCCACAGTTTATATCTTTTTTTGCGCTGCGCCCTCGACCAAACTAGTTATTTTCCTTCTCATTGTAGGATTTAGCATATCCTAACAATTAGGAATAAAACATCCCTGAGCTCCTCCCTCTCAGAGAGGGTGTTGTAGCCCGTGGCGGGACTAGGTTTTCCCGTCACGAGGAGAATCCCAATGATGAATCATGCCACCTACGGTGGGTGAGGGATTTCGTCCTAACAAAGGGATTCCTCCACAAGCGCCATCTCCAGTGTCTCTTTTTTTCCTGTTTAGCATCTTAGACCTGAGGATTTCTTAGTGTTCGTTACTAATCGTTTGGGGAATTAATCCTTGCTCATCTTTAAATTTCCCTTGGACACCCCCTGCTCCTTTTTGTGTAAAGAAAATCAGTGTGCATCTGTCAGCCCTTGAAGAAACTTAGAAAAAAATCAAAATAAAGAAGGGGAAATGGAGTTAAGAATGCTATAACATTTTTAAATTATTCTTCATTTAAAATATATAAAATTAAACATTAATTTATACAAAAATATTTTTTCTATATTTTTTAAAACTAATAACTTTACACTATACTTTACAATAGGAGATCGCCTCCCTGGGTCTTGGAGATCTTCACCTACGTGTGTAAAGTTACAAGTAGTTACTTTAAACTTGTAAATTTGACGCTAGCATTTGAATTTAGAGAGTGGGAACATGCAAGTGTACATTTTTGAATATCTTTGCACTCAAATGGTGAATAACCTAAAGTACTATTATCACACATTATGAGAAGGCTTGAACAAGACTATAATCACACACTATCTCAGTGGGAACTTGAATGATTTCCTTTACACCGCATTGACCATGATAACCTGCACACACTGTCGGTAGCGACTAGAACACCACTATGACACTATCAGGAGGCTTGAACATGCATACAATCATACGCTATGCTTTTGGGTTCTTGAATATCATTATCCTCACACATTATCTGCATGGAGAGTTCAATATTATCTTCACTCATGTTTGTGGGAACTTAAACATGCTTACCAACACAGACCATATCTATGAGGTATTGAACATTCCAATAACCGCACACCATCTCTGTGGGAACTTGAACATCCCAGTAGCCACACACCATCTGTGTGGGGACTTGATCATAGCTATAATTGCACACTCTCTCTGTGGGGACTTGACTATCATTATCTTTACACATTATCACGGTATGGACTTCTCTGTTATCTGCACACACGCTGCCGGTAGGGACTTGAACATGACTATATTCACACACTATAAGGAGGCTTGAACATTCATATAATCACATACTAACTGCATGAGCACTTAAAGATTTTCTTCACACTGTCTTTGTGGAGACCTGAACATGCTTACCTTCACACACCATCTCCATGAAGTCTTAAACACCCCATCTCTTTGGGGACTTGAACACCATTATCTTCACATATTATCTGTGTGTAGATTTGAACAATATCTTCACACACAATCTTTGTGGGCCCTTGAAAAAATAGATATTTTATTGAACATCCCAATAACCACAAACTCTTTCTGTGGAGACTAGAGCATCGCTGTAATTACACATTATCTCTGTGGGGACTTTAGCATCACTATAAATACACTATCTCTGCAGGGACTTGTCTATCATTATCTTTATAAGTCTTCACTGTATGGACCTGACTATGATAATCTGCACACACTGTCAGTAGGGACTTGAAAATCACTATATTCACACATTATAAGGAGTCATAAACATGCCTATAATCACACACTAGCTCTGTGGGGACTTGAACATCATTATCTTTACACATTATCTCTCTGGGGACTTAAATATCATTATATTTACACACAATCACTATAGAGTGGACTACGATATTCTACATACATTGTTGGTAGGTACTTGAATGCCACTATATTCATACACTATTATAAGGCTAGAACATTCTTATCATCACAAACTATCTTTGTGGGAACTTGAGCATCCTTATTTTCAGGCACTATCTGTGTGGAGAGGAGACTTGAACATTATCTTCATACATTATCTCTGTGGGGACTCAAACATGCATACCTTGACAAAACATCTCTATGAGGTCTTCAACATCCCAATAACCACACACTCTCTCTGTGAGGACTTGAGCATCCCAGTAACCACACACTATCTCTGTGGGGACTTGAGCATTGCTATAATTACACACTATCGCTGTGTGGATTTGACTATCATTATCTTTACATATTATCACGGTATAGACTTTGCTATTTTAATCCGCACACACACTGTTGGTAAGGACTTGAACACCACTATATTAACACACTATAAGGAGGCTTGAACATTCTTTTAATCACACCCTTTCTGCATGGGGACTTAAACACTATCTTCACAAACTATCTTTGTGGGGACTTAAACATGCTTACCTAGACACAACATCTCTATGAGGGAGGTCTTGAACATCCCAATAATCATACACTATTTCTGTGGGGACTTGAACATCCCAATGAGCACACCCAAGGGCTTTGGGACTTGAACATCACTATAATCACTCGCTATCATTTTAGGGACTACATCAATATTACTTTTACATACCATTACAGTGTGGATTTGAACATTCTTATATTCATACACAGTTTCTGTGGAGACTTGAACATCATTTCTTCACATGCTAGTATTGGGGGACTTACACCATGGTTGTAGCCAGCATCTCTGAAGAGACACTATTATGATCACATATGACCTCTGTGGGCAGCATCACACACCATCCCTAGGCAGGCAGTAACATTACATGCTATACCTAGGAGATGTGGCCAAATAACTAATTAAGGTAATCAGACTCAGCTAACCACATTGCTTGATTCCATCATTTAATTTATCCATGTGTTAGTCCCTTTGCTCCCAAGTCTTTGGGCACTAAGCAAAAAGGTACACAGTCTTAATTCCCCTTCTGTAATCCTGATGCATTATTAATATAACCAAATTATTAGCCCTAGGATACATGCAGCCATTCAATTATGAATAAATTATGTTATTTGTGTATAGTGTTAATAACTTAGCCCTGTGACAATGACTGTATTCCAACACAAATGATAATTATGGAGCCCCCACAAGTATGGTAACACGTTCAAATCCCCACAAGGATGGTTCTGTGCGCACGTTTAAATAGCAGGATCCTGTATTATTAGTGTTTTTGTAACATTTTTCTGTTATTGGCATATTTCTAAAACATTAGGAAAGGTTAGTCTCCACAAGGCAGGTACCCACACATAGGGCCAGATGTACGACCATTCCATTTTGCGATTCACAATTTGCGACTCGCAAAATGGAATGTACAACAGTGTCTGAGACACGGTTTGTGATTCTCAAATGGGTCGCAAGGGGCCTGTCTCATTAATATTCATGAGGCAGGTCGCAATTTACGACCCATTGGGAATGGCTGGCACGCACAGGGACGGTGGCCTGCTGGGGTCAGCAGACCACCATGTCTGACTGGTTTTTTAATAAAGCTTTTTTTTTTTTTATTGCAGCTCGTTTTCCTTAAAGGAAAACGGGATGCATTTCAAAAAGAAAGATTAAACATTTCAGTTTTTAAGAGCAGGCAGTTGTCCGTGGGACCACTCCCTGCCCTTAAAAAAATATTTGCGCCCACAGTCGCAAAGGGAAGGGGTCCCTTGAGGACTTTTTCAACTTTTGGGCCCGTTCCCATCTTTGCAACTTTCCCGCCTTTCTCTCTCCACTCTCACTTGTTTTCTCGCTATTTCCTCTAGCCCCGCCCAAAGCCCCGGAACACCACCACGCTCAGCTCCTACTTAATAGTGCAGTAGCGTTGACTGTCCTTTAAGAAGACACTGCCTGGCCCTGCCTACCCACCAACCTGTGCACGGTCCTCAGATCAGGCCTGGTCCTTGCGGACCCGGCTCAGATGGCTCTCCTGGGGTTCCCAGACTCACACTCCTGCTTCTCATCACTCTCTCTCCTACTCCTGGTCTCTGTCTGGCAATCCTTTTGCAGCTCTTTTGCCTTTTCCTCTTAGATCTCTTTTGCCTCTTTACCTGCTTTTTCTCTCTCATTTTGCCTCTTAGCCATTTTCCTTTTACTCTTTGCACTCTCACTCAGCCCTTTGCTGCCTTTTGGCCGCTTTTCCACTCACTCCTGCTGCTTTCTCTGCTGTTCTGCCTCTTTTCTCTCGGTTTGTTGCCTCTGTTCTCTCTGCTTTTTACCTCCTGTTCTCAGCTGTTTTCTCGCTTTTGTGCCCTTTCACACCTCGTCGGTTTCGCCGCCTTTTTCTCCATGCACCTGCTGATCGCTCTAGCTCTGCCCCTGGAACTCCACCCCCACCCACTTAATGGAGGCCAGCCTGTCTGTACTCGTCCAAGCCTGGCACCAGGAGCCTGGTCCTCCACCCACGCACTGTACCCTCAGACGCTACTCTGCCACAGCCCTCCAAGCCCTGAACCGCAGACGCTCCTCCCAGGATTTCAGCTGGGCATTACCAGCCAACACAGAAGGTGCATTCTCCTGCACCTCCTGCCACTTCTCCTGCATGCTCCATGCCTGTACCTCCTCCCTGCCCCCACCCCCCACCTCCCACTCACCACCTGACACACACAGTCACACACCTCACACGACCCAGACACACGTGGCTACAACTACCACACCAACAAAACTTTCAGCCATCCCTGACCTGCCTCTTCCTCAACACCTACTCACTCGTCACACTATAGAAGTCTCCGACCACCTGCATGACCTCTCACCAGAGGGGCTCTTCCGGACAGAAACTCTGCTCACCCTAACATCACCACAATGATCGCCCACGGATATAATATTGTAAGGCAGGATCCAACATACTGACCTGTAGGAGGATGATCTATCATCTTAAAAAAAAAAAAAAAAATCATCTGCTCTGTTACGTCCGCTAACACCAATGCCCGCTTGGAACACCTAGCCTTTAAAATGCACATCTACAACAACTCCACCCTGGTAGATGCCCTTATGTACCTGCTCTCTGGCCCACGATTCAACTTTGGCAACTCCATCTCAGACTTCATCCCCCACCTCGTGCTCTACTTCAGCCCCTTCATCCTCTTCAGTGTCCTCAAATACCAACTGGAAGGCCTCGCCGACCCCAACACCAACAACCTCTTGGAGGACTTGACCACACTGGCACACGCAACGAATTAAGGACCCCACCCACACCAATGGACAACTCCTAAACCCCATCTTCACCAACTTTAATGATATCTTGGTAGACAATTCCACCACCCATGCCTGGACCGACCACGCATTCATCCACTTCGACCTGCCCCTCCCCAACCGGCGCTGAACAGCACCACCTAATACCACCGAAGAAACAGGAACAGGATCCAGGAAGAAACATGGACTACAGAGCTCCATGCCTGCCAACTACTACACCATGATGACCTCATGTGATCCTTCACAAACTTCAACACCTGGATCATCTGCTGCGCAGACATCCTAGCCCCACTCAAAACCACGACTGCCACCAGAACAAGGCCGCAAGCGAGCTGGTACACAGAAGAACTTAGACTTATCAAATGCCACTGCAAGCTACTCAAAAGTAGATTGAGACAAACCCTCGATGAAAACAACAAAAGCACATACAAGTCAGCGCTCTGGTTGTCTTACGAGCAAATCAGATACACAGAGTGGTCAGCACTGAAGGAATGCTTAAAAACAGCACAAACATTGCCAAAGAAATCTTCGCCATCATAAAAGATTTCCACAACAGTCACCCCTCTCATGACCTCTGTACCCAGCCCTCCCACTATGTCAGCCACAGGATCAGCAACATTCATAACAATTTTTGACTCCTAGCTGGACCCATCCACCATCATAGCTCTCCTGCCCGTCGAGACACCCGTCATCACTACGGAAAAAACTGCAGTAACCATGTGATGTGTTCACTCTCATGGAAGCTGGCATGAAAATGTGTGCTTTACTTGAGGTAGGCACTGTCTGGCTGTGCCTATCCACCTATCCATTCACTCAGGATCTTCAACGGATGCTTCCCATACTTTATCTTCTCCAAAGGATTGGACCTGAAATCAACTTCCTTGACACCAATACTGAGCAACTCCATCAGCACAGCCATCTTTCTAGATGCTTGGAAACGCACCTCCATACTCACCCTTCTGAAGAAACCCTCAGCTCACCGTAAGATGCTGGATAACTACTGACTGATTTCCTTGCTGCCCTATCCTGCCAAAGTCCTGAACAAATGACTGGCTGACCACCTGAACAACAACCACCCCCTCAACCCCACACAATCTGGATTCAGGCCCAACCACAGCACCGAGGCCATCCTCAGTACTGCCACTGACATGTGACTGATCATGGACAGAAGAGATACCGTAGCTCTCATCCTACTCAGCCTATCTTTCGCCTTCAACACTGTCACTCTCCCCATCCTCATTCAACACCTCCAGTAGGCCAGCATACATAGTCTTGTTCTCCGCTGGATCTATTCCTTTCTCAACGGATGCACCTCGTCGGTCAGCCCGGCCGCCTACACCTCAACCACCATCAATTTCATCTGGGGAGTACTACAAGGATCATCTTTAAGCCACACACTATTCAAGGCATACATGGCATCGCTTGCCAACATTATCCGATCCCATGAAATCAACATCTTCCATGACGAAAACACTCAGCCCATCCTTTCCCTCACAGACCTAACATTCAACACCTGGACCAACTACACCTCCTACATATGCAAAGTCAGCAGCTGGATGAAGCCCAACTGCCCGAAGCTCAACACAGAAGTGCTAAGCTTCGGAATAAACACTTCCCTCTGGAACTGTACCTGTGGCCCGCAGATCTCCAACCAACACCCTGCCCGGCCATTCAAGCAAACACACTGGGCATAGGGGTGGACAACCAACTCTTGATGCCCAGCCAAGTCAATGCGATTGCTTCAGTCTGTTTCTACACGCTAAAGATTCTCAGAAAAAAAATCTTCAAATGCTCCCAATCAACTCAACAAACGTGTCATTATCACCAGCAAACTGGACTTTTGCAATGCACTCTGTCGGCATCACCGCCAATTGGCCAGAAGACTTCAGGTCGTACAAAACAGAGCAGCCAGACTCAGACTCCTACCCTGCAAATACATTGCCTTGAACCTCAAAGAGCTCCACTGGCTCCCAGACCACAAACGCACACTTTCAAGCTCCTACCCAACATGTACAAAGCCTTGCACAACCTAGGCCCCGCTTACCTCAACAGCAACATTTATTTTCACACCCTGTCCAGAAACCTATGATTGGCCAGTTTCCTGCTTGCCCACATCCCCTGCATCTTCAGAGCCAGAGGTGGCCGCACCTTCTCGTAGCTTGCACCTAAGCCCTAGAACGACCTCCCTCTGCACATTAGAGCCACCTCCTCAGTCCTTGAGTTCCGAAAAAAATGAAGACATAACTATTTACCTCGAATTCAGACTTTGCCAGCTCAGTCCCTTCCTTATCAAGTGCCTAGATGCCCTACCGGGTGAAATGGGGGATCTACAAATAGTCATAACATAACTTGCTGGGGTACCATATTGGGTAATGCAGAACTGGTACTTAAGTTAGACTGGTCATCAGGATCTCCATCTGTTTTATATATTTGGCCATTGTGAGAACTGGACATCTCCTGCATTGGGGCAGCTTTGAACAGAGTCCCTGATAGTCAACTAGCTTGTGCATCATATGACTACCACTCACCTTCAATAGTTACTCAGCACAGCAATATAACTAGTCAAACTCTAGAACTCTTGGGGGGCGTGGCTTGACGCCAATAGAAGATTGCCGCCTGCTGAGGGAGCTCCGTAGCGGCTCAAACAGAGGGCCGAATTCTCGTGCAGACCTATACCACTTCGCCGCCTATTAATGGATGATTCCGACAGATGAAGGACCCGGGATGTCATTTTTGTCATTTTTGTGGCTTGGGTGCTGTAGGTGGTGTACTGAGCCTCACATGAATTTTTGGGACACCCGTCGCATGTTATGTCAAGCAGGAATGGACTATAATGAGCTGCTCCCAGTGTGACTTATAACTATTCTCTAATTTACTGGTTCTGGGTTTCCCACTCTCCAGGAGCTTTTGCTGTACTTTCACTCAAAGACTTTCTTCTTTTGGCGGCTCTAACACATCACTTCTATCCTCCTACATTGAGCCTACACTTTTACCTCATATCTTCACGCTGTCCTGATAGTTTCAGCATCCTCAAATTCCGCTAAACATTTTATGGGGAGAACAAAATCTACTCGTCGTGTTACTGGTTCCTCTGTACCACTCATCTTTGGCTGACCACAACCCTTATTCTATTCTTTCCGCGAATATGGAAAACTCTGAAAGTAATTCTTCTCTTTCCAATAAGGATACTTTGCTGACACCATCTAACATTCCGCTTTCCACCAACAAATTAACTCCTAAATTGACCACTTCGTCTATATCGACTTCTAAAAAATGTATTAAAAAGGATCCTCCTTCTCCTACTACATCCCCTCCTCCTATTACTATGGATATCCTTCTTGAAGAGATCCGAGCTCTTCGGTCCTGCATGGAGGAAACAAATAAAAGACTTCAAGTGTTGGATGACAAGTGGTCTACTATGGAGAACAGGGTTATACAGATTGAACAACAAGTAGAATCTGTTCAGGTTGTGGCGAACCAAATTCCTTCAATGAAATCCGAGATCTTACTACTTAAAACACGTGGACAATTTGGAGAACCATAACAGGCGTAACAATTTACGCATTTATGGTCTGGTAGAAGGCTTGGAAGGCTCAGACGCCATTTCATTCTTCAAAACTTTCCTTCCTCAGGTGCTTGGTCTGCCTAGCTCTCCTGTCTTAAACATTCAAAGAGCACATCGCTTAAGTCGTATTCCAACCATGGCAGCCTCTTCAATTAAACCTAGAGGAGTGATCATATACTTTTTGGAGTATACAGATTTATTAAAGGTCCTGCAGGCAGCTAAGCTCATAGGTCGCATTTCATTGCAAGGTTCCAATCTCTTCTTTGCTCAAGATTATGCCAAGGACACAGCGGATCGAAGAAAGAAGTTCCTGGATATGAGACCAGCACTTCGCGCTCTCAATGCCAGATTTGGTCTCTATCATTCGTGTCTTTTTAAAGTGACATATAAGAACATAACCACAAATTACGAAGATCCTGCGTTATTACAACGGTTCTTGGAACAGTGTGGAGAAGAAGATATGGATTTGTCTCGACAAGCTAGTGTTTAATCTTGTGATGGCAGTTTCATATACTCTGTTGTTTTGACATTGTTGTGTTGTATCTCATCTAGTTCTGTTTTTTGGTTTCCTCTATGTTGTATTCACCTATTGTTTTCTCTCTTTTGTTAGGTGCGGTAGAGCTAATGTCTGACCTCATGTTGTCCTTCAATTGATTTGTTCTGTTGTTTACAATAATGTTGTGATGTTCTTGTTTACTGAAGTTATTTGTTTCCCCATACGTTCCATTCATGTTGTACTCACCTGTTGTGTTTTTCTCTTTATTAGGTGCGGCATTTCCTGTTTTCATATTCTCGGTTATCCCTGGTCCGTTTCGATGATGTTCTCCCTCCCCGGTCCGCCTTGAGTTGCCCGGTTGGTTGTGCCATTTTCCTTGTGTGGCTTCACCACCCTCATTTTGTTTATGTTTTTTGTAGCTAGTCATTATGTTGATGGATTCTATAATATATGTTTTTTATTTGTTGTCTTTTCCTTCTCCACTCTCCCTCCCTTTTCCTTTTCCCAGGTTATCTCTTTTTCTCATTTGTAAGCTCCTTTTTCTTTCCTATGCTATCTCCCTTCATTCAACTTATGTCATTCCCTCTTACTCTCTTCATTTTTATAACTATTCATTTCTTCCTATATAGTTTCCCTCTCTTTATCTGGTTAATTCTTTCATTCTTTTTAAATGACTTCTTCACCTTCATCTCACTTATATTTCTTGCAATGGTTTCTCATATTTCTGAATTGTATGTTGTGTATTTTTTATTTATAGCATTTCTTTTCTTTCTCATTATCTTATTTATCCACTTTGTCACCTCTCTTTTTTTACAAATGTTTTTCCTCTTCTATTATCACTTCTGTATTTCTTCTTTTTGTCAATCAACTATATCTTTCTTTCATTCTCTCTTGTTTCATAACCACTCATTTCCTTCTTTATGCTTTTCATTTTTGTCAATATGGTATTACAAAATTTATGCTGATTATTATCACATATAGCTTATTGCTAAATTTTAATCGCTGTTTTACTTTTACTCTATATTTCATTGTTTATTGTAGATGACTTTGAGAGTTGTTTCATGGAATGTTAAAGGTTTGGGTTCTCCTATAAAACGTCAACGGGTTCTTTCTCATTTATCTAATTTAAAGTGTGATATAGCGTTCTTACAAGAAATTCATGTTTTAGAAAAAGAAATAGCTAAACTTAAACGTCAATGGGTTGGCCATGTCTTTGCTTCTCCAGGTACAGGTAACCGTAATGGTGTACTCATTTTATGTCATAAACGTCTTGATTTGAAAATTCTTTCGCAAGATTCTTATGATGCGGGTAGTCGGGTTTCTCTTTCATTGTTATTAAATAATATTCCTTTGACTTTTCTTAATTTATATGCACCTACGGCCACAGATGTTACTTTTTGGCCTACAATTCTATCTAAATTGTTGTCTTTTCATGATGATTATGTGTTAGTTGGTGGGGATTGTAATCTGGTTATGGACCCTATTATTGACCGCAACTCCCGTTCTAGATTCTCCTCCTCTCCTATGCACTCTCAATTCACATCCACTATTCAACAAAGATCTCTAGTAGATGCCTGGCGGGTATGTAATCCTACACTCCAAGAGTATTCTTTCTTTTCTCCAGTGCACTCTTCTCAATCTCGTTTAGACTACCTATTCACCTCAAAAGCACTTGCACAACATATTACTCATTCCGATATTGGTTCAATATTGATTTCCGACCACGCCCCCGTCTCTTTAGATCTTGACCTTCTTCCCCCTAACCAGGGTACTCTTAGATGGAGATTCAATAATTCTCTTTACTGGATTCCACTTTTACCCAAAAGTTTAAATCTTTTATCACCACTTTTTTCGTGAAAATGAAACTCCTGATATGTCTCCACAGATTGTCTGGGATGCCTTTAAAGCAGCCTCCAGAGACTTTATTATCTCCTATGTATCTCAAAGAAGGAAATCCTCTTTACAGATTTTACAATCACTTACGACACGTATCAAGCAATTAGAACACTATTTTTTCCAGACAAACTCTAAATCATGCTTTGATCAATTAATCAAAACCAAATTCGAATTCAACAAATTGTCAACAGACAACGCTAACTCATTTTTGCTTAAATCTTCAGCTAAATATTATGGGGGTCAAAACGCGGGAAAACTTTTAGCCAACTATCTTAAGGTTAAAAAAGAGCGCACCAAAATTAGCTCCATTTTGTCCTCTAACAATCTTTTAGTTTACAAGAATGAAGAAATTGTCAGAATTTACCCAATTCTTCCAAACCCTTTACACCCCTGAAAACCCGATATCCCAGGACCTCATACTCCCAATATTTATCCACTATTACTCCTCCTTCTTCTCCTGATCTGGATTTTTCGGTGTTAGATGAAGATATCCGGGAATCAGACATTCTTTCTGCTATTCGAGCCATCAAACGAGGTAAAGCCCCAGGACCTGATGGTTTTACGATTGAATTTTATTCTCATTTTTCCCGTCTTCTTATCCCAAAACTACATCTTTTATTTCACTTCTTTAATTCCTCCAAAGGGTCTCCTGGCTCTTTTCAAGAAGCTCTGATTTGCCTTCTTCCTAAAGAGGGTAAAGATCATAGTCTTTGTAAAAACTATAGGCCCATATCTCTAATTAACTTGGATTATAAAATGTTTGCAAAAATTTTGGCCTTTCGTCTAGAGGAATTTTTACCCCAACTAGTCGGAAGAGAGCAATGTGGTTTTATTAAGGGAAGACATCTTTCCGATAATACTAAACTCTTTTTTAATGTTCTCATTAAAGCAAAGTTATGTACGGAATCTTTAGCAGCTATATCTCTAGATGCTGAAAAAGCTTTTGACAGAGTTGGTTGGCCCTTTATCTTCTCCACTCTGTCCTGGTTTGGTTTTGGTCATAAATTTATACATTAGGTTTCCTTGCTCTATTCTTCTCCTGTTTCCTCTATATTGGCTAACGGTCTTGTATCTCCCTCTTTTCCTTTACATCGTGGGGTAAGACAAGGTTGTCCTCCTCTTCTTTTTATATTAGCTCTTGAACCCTTTTTGAACAAGATCCACTCAAATTCGAACATTCTTGGTTTTAATTATGGCTCTAATCAATTAAAACTTTCTGTTTAGGCTGATGATATTCTACTCTTTTTTATCACAACCCCAATCCTCTTTACCAGCCTTCCTATCGGAAGTTCAGTCCTTTGCCACTGTTTCTGGCTACAAACTTAATTCCGACAAATGTGAAATCCTCCCATTAAATACATTGTTTCTCCGCAGATTTCCTTTCTTCTGGTTTTCGTCGGAACCCAGATAAAATAAAATATTTAGGTCTATGGTTTAAACCTTCCATTAAAGAAACCGTTACAATCAACTTAAAGGAGTTACAGACTCTATAAAGAAATGCTACGTCCAGGTGGAACCCTTTATTTTTATCCTGGTGGGGTCGTCTTGACACAATAAAGATGATGGTAGTCCCTATAATACTCTTATATTTCCAATCTTCCCATAAACATTCCTAATTCACATTTTAAAACAATTTATTCTATGCTAGCAAAATTTCTGTGGAATAATAAGAAACCTCGTATGTCTTTACTTAAACTTAAGAGACCAAAACAATTAGGAGGTGTCAATTTTCCAGATTTTCAAGCATATCATACCGCATTCTCTCTTAAACAAACTTCTCTTTTACTTCAAGAAATTAACGACGATTCGATATTACCACTGTGGACTGTTATCGAGAAGCAATTTCTTCATCCTTTCTCCTTCCAGGAATTTTTATCTTTTACTCATCGTCCTTCCTCTTTTTCTCTTCCTATTTTCAATAACTGTTGCAAAATTCTTCAACCCTTGTTTATTGATCACCTCTCTCCTAGAGATCGTTTCATGCAATCCTCTTTATGGTATAATCAATCTCTTAAAGTTAATCGTAGAGTCATCTTTTGGAAAGAGTGGCACGTTAGAGGACTTCATTGGGTTCATCAACTTTTCCAGAATGATACATGTATCCCCTTTTCAGTCGCTCAAGCACGTTTTTCTCTGCCTAGTTCCTGTTTATCTAAGTATACCTCTCTAATTACGCTGCTCCAGTCAACATACAATAATTTATCATCCAATTCTCCTTCCTCCTGTTTACCTCCCATCATTCTTCCGCTCTTGTCTCTCTCTCCATCTGCATCCCAAATCTATAAGCATCTCTCCTCTTCTCCAGTTATTCGTGATAAAACTGAGGTAGAAATTTTATGGGAGGCGGATCTCAAACTGTCCCCAACTGTTCCTACTTGGAACAAGATTTGGATTAAGATTAGGAAATCTTCTAGAGCTGCTAACACTACCCAAACATTATTTTATATTTATAATAGATTACTAACTCCTATGCCTTTGCATAAAATGAACTCTACTCTCTCTCCATCTTGTTGGTCTTGTAACAAGTCCCCTGCTGATTTACATCATATGTTATTCACTTGCCCTCTTGTTCATAATTTTTGGTTGCGGGTCTGGAATCAAATTAACAATATTTTTCATACACAGATACCCTTCACTTTTGTTAACCTATTTTTAGGTAGTGTATCTTCGGCATGGGAGTCCTATCCAAATACTTTTCATATTGTTGATCTCTTTCTTGCGGTTGCTTTTCAACAAATTACTAGGGCATGGAAAAACACCACTAACATCTCTTATCAAGCCTGGTGGTATGGGGTCTGTTACAACCACAGGTTAGATAGAGCATATGTCCATCCCATATCCCTTGCTATAAAACGAGAATATTTATGGTCACCTATTACTCATTTTCTAGACATGTCTGCGAATGTAACACAAACCCACGACCCTCGCATTGAAGAAGTTCCTAAACCTCCATGAAATGTTTTTACTGTTATTTATTCTTTCTTGCTTAATTTTTATGCTTTTTTAACTATGTATTTTTTGCAAATATTACTATTTACATAAGTGGTTATGCTAAGAGTATTATTTTATAAGTATCGCTTTCCCTTCCCTCCTTTCACTCTTCCTCCCCCTTTTTTTCCCCCTCTTTTTCAAATTAATTAACAATTTATACGATTAAGATTGTATTCTTTATTTCTGTACCTATTGTATTATTTCATATTACTTCAATAAATTTACTTTTCAAACTTAAAAACTCGAGTACTGTTAAGCTAAACTTTGACAAATTTGAGCAGCTTGCCTGACAGAACGATACTTTGTGCATCATACAGTTACCAACCACGTTCAATAGGTAAACAGCACTGTTATACATTGTTGACACCCTGAAATGTTTGAGTAGCATTCACATATATATCAGAAGTACCCTGGCATATGACAGCATCAGTACAGAGTGTTTTTCATTTTTTGACACAGACCCTTTGATGGTGTCAACTAGCAGTGGCACAGTAAAGAGCACAAGGTCAGCCCTGACACAGTAGTTAGCGCAGTCCTGGATAAGTGTTTAAAACAGATTTTACTTCTCCTGGAACAGTGCACATTTTACTAGTGGGTGAAGCTGCATCAGATCGGCACCGCCTCTCATGGCACAAATATGTGCCTACTGTACATCTACACCCAGCTTTATCAAGCCTTTGTATTGTCCTTGCATGGAGCAAGGACAAAGCAAAGGCTTCAGTAATATTTACAAAGCCAGGCAAAGAGCGATTTGCGCTGCCTTGTGTAGCTTTGTAAAGAAATGTAAAGCAAAGCAGCAGCTTGCTCTGTGTTACGTTACATTTCAAGCAGGGAGAGTTTCCATGGGTGGAGCATGGTCGTTCTCATGCATCTACCCATGGATTTTGGAGCATTCCCAGACTTACTAAAGTAAGCAAACCTGGAATGAATCAAAATGCTACGCCTTCCTCAGTGAGGTATAGCAAGGAGAAATATCTTTCTTTCTCCTAGTTATTTCCTCTTTTCACATGTGCTGAAATCTGCAGCACACATAGAAAGAGGAAAATGCCCTCCAAGGGTGGTTTTTGTGCATGAAGGTGTCCCTTCATGCACAAAAACAATCCTGCCTGTAATGCAGGCACCCTTGCACACAGGCACCCTGTGTTGGTGCTAGGCAGCATACAGTGCGCCAGCACAAGGAGAGAGCAGAAATGATCCATATCTTTGTAAATATTGAGTATTTCTGGTCTCTCCCTTTCAAGCAACACAGTGCAGCCCAGAAAGTTCCCTTGCTGTGCTGCGTTAAGTGAAAGATTAGTAAATATGCCCCCTAGTGTTTTACACTTGGCAAACATTTTATAGACACACATGCTTTCCTACTATTGAGAGAGTGCTCCTGGGTACGTACTTTACTGTCAGAATAGTGCTGTAAAATACACCCTTTGGCTACATTTGTATGTGGGAGAAAACACCCATGCGCCCTGCAAATGGTAGGCCTTTCTTACTTTTCTCTCTCGCTGTTGTATGTAGCTTATCTTTAAACATTTCTAGAGCTGCTTTTGGTTCCTAGTCTAGCCCTAGCCTGTTTGCATTCTGCCGATGGCCAACGTCCTGCTGCTTTGTTGCAACTGTTACTTCTCTTCCTAGGTCTTGGCCTGAGTTACTTTGCTCTCTTCTCCAGTCTTCCTTCTCTCACTCTGCTGCTAATCTACCTTCTTTTGCTTTGTGTTTGATCGGACCCCAAGCTATGTATTATTTTGCTCCACCTCAGCTCGTCTTCAACTACTTTGCCCCAGCCCGTTTTTTCTTGCTCTACCTTTCCTGGTTCTACACTTAGCCATCTTTCTATTGCTGTTCCTACCACGTGCTCTACTCGTACCGGACAAAGCCCCACTTGAGAGCTTTCCAAGCCACCAATGCTTGGTCAAAATTCTACATGAGTAGCTAAGCCCTACCTAGGGCCCAGACCTGAAGAAACATACCTTACAATTGTATTTATATAGCGCTTACTACCCCTGGCGAGGCCTCGAATCGCTTTTCGGCGGGTAGCATGCTACGCTGGAACTAAATGATAAGTTTACAAAAGGTACAATTGCCTTCCACCCGACTTGAACGACAGGAAACGATAAAGATATATCACCCTTTTTATGAGTAAATGTTACCTATAAGGATGTAGAATTGTTTTATTTATTTTTTAACGAACCAGGAGTAGTACATCACCCGCTATTTGTTTCTTTATGCCACAGAAATTTAATTGCAATGCCATGGTTTGCTGTGCCTGTGACAACCACTGTGTATACACCAATGTAATTATTTTAAAGCGTTCATTTTGTGATACTTCTAATTGCTTTCATGACCGTATGCTTTCAGCCTTGAAAAAGTCCAAGGTGCTATCCCCACAAGTGCGAAATATATGTCGGCTGATGCTTGCAATATGTTTGGTGGAAGCGTACCAGAATCGCCTACCCAAGGACTCCGACATTGTACTGGTTCCACAGCAGTAGCGGTCTGTCTGCCCAGGGGTAACCCAGTATCTTCAGAACTCCAACGTGTCTTCGGGTAAACCCTTTCTCCGTCAGTACTTAGTCTTGCGTCAACGTTTTACCCACAGGCCCTAAATCGCATCTAACCCGCCTCCTGCTCAACCACTGCCTTCAAGTTTTTCAGGTCCAAGCGCGAGTTCGCAGGCTAAATGTTTGCTTTGCATTCTGGGATTTGCAGTCCTAATGCACTATCCTTATAAGAATGCGGCTGCCCGCGGCCCCCACAGGGGGCCACCCTAAAAGGGCGGCCCCGTTAGTGTCATTTGGGCAGTTCCCCACCCCCCCCCCCCTTCTAAGGAGGGACCCGAGGAGGAGTCCCCATGCCAGGCGCACTAGGCGCGTCAGTTCTGGCGCGGCGTGGGGTGGGGAGGGTATTTAAGCCTCCCCCCTCCATTTTGTGTCCTCTTTGTCGCCTGGCACGCCGTCGTGTGTTTGCCCGTTGCCGCAGTCCCCGGACTTTTCAGGAGCTGCTTACAATCGCGGTGAGTGTTGAGTTGCCCCCCCCCACCCCTCCACCTCCCTTGAGGCTGGGTTGCGTGACCGGCTTCGGCTGGGCAGCGGCTCGCAAGTGGGGGGGGGGAGCAAGCTCCTAGAGGGCCACGACAGCGGTACCCTTCCTTGCCCACGGCCAGCACAGTGCTGACCGGGGGGGGCACAGAGCTGGAGGCATACGGAAGGCCACTCAGCTTGGGCGTGCTGGTCTGAATTGAGCCCAGGGGTTTATGCGGGTGGAGGATGTGGGCCCGCGTGCTGACCCTGTGGTGACCAGCGGTGCGGGGGGGCTGCTCCCGCCCAGAGCGGGGAGAGCAGGCCGTGCGTAGTGGGCACCCCACCTCCCTGTTGCACGCTGTACGCCCGCACGGGCCTCCCTAGTCCCGGGGGGGCCCACACCAGTGTTCCGCCTGCGGGGTGTTAGATTCCCCAGGGGGGGTGTTCGTCATGCACGGCGGTGCCCGCAGCTTACCAGGCCGCGTGGGCCGGTTGCAATTGCGGGCCGCTGGTCGGATCGCTCAGGTCGGCCTGGCTCTCTCCCTCAGCAGCCCCCTGCTCCGGGCTGCCTCGGACAGCCGAGAGGGGGGCCCGGAACCGGGGCCGGCGCAGCCCATCAGCAGCAGCTTGCAGCAGCTCCCCAGCTCCTCCGTCCTGTCTTAGGGCAAAGGTTTGCCTTATTGGCACCAACGATCTCCCCCCCCCTGCAGTGCCTGGGGGGCACCGAGCGGACCGCCGGTGTGGCCAGTAGTGGCAGCGTAACTGCCTCATCCGCCAGCGGTGTGGTGCACCGGGCCGCCGCTTGGACTACAGGGCTTCTTGGCGCTAGAGTGGCAGGAGGGTCAACAGCCGCACGGGCGGCGCACTGCCCGAGTAGTCGGCCGGTGCGACCCGAGGAGGGTTCCGGTGGGGGCTCCTCGCTCCGATCCCCACAATGTGCGCGATGGGGCCTGTTGTGGCGCGCCGGCTTCCTTGCCGGAATCATTAAGTTCTTGCCTCCGGGCGACTCCTTGTGCGGGCGGGAAAGGGGGGTAACTTGTGGCCTAGATGCAAGGTTGCAGGGTTGTGGTCAACGAGCGGCACATGACCAGGTGGCGCTGGGGTCGCGCCCCCCCGCCCGCAAGCGACACAGTGCTGCGAGGTGGCCGCTTGCCAGGGGCCTAATGGCCCGGTCCTGGGCGAGGACCCAGCCGGGGGCTCCAGTTGGGGACCCGCGGGCCTGCAGGACCCCCATGTGCGGTCTAGTTGGCTAACTGGAACCAGGGGACAGGTTTCTGACTCCTAGCCTCCCATGTGGGACAAATCGGGCGCTGGAGGCTGTCTCCTGGTGAGCTCACTCCACTGCCCACATTCTCAGGTGAGCCCTTGCCACGTCGCTTGGGGGAAGGCCGGTTGCATGGCCCTCCCCGGTTGGCCTGCGGTGTTGCCCGTGCCACGTGGGTGACAGTGCTCCACCGCGCAGGTCCCTTACTACACATGGTGCGGGGGGCAATGTCAAAGCTGTTGGGAGTATGTTTTCTTCCTGCCTCCAGCTCAGGCCGCAAACAATCACAGCCTCCAGTAGGGACGCGTCTTTGGTGCTCAGGCAGACGGTGTGCGAGGCGAGCTGGTGGCTTTACGATGCGTCTCCGCACGGACTACGGGGAAAGTAGTAGTAATAGGACTCGGCACGAAGGCTGGGGTACTGTTTATCTGCTGTTACACTCTATTAACAGGAACGCTATACTCCAAATAGGGGTCTCCAGCTTTGCCTAGGGTCCCCCTTGCTAGTTCATGACTGTTCGGGCGCAGTGCAGCCGGGACCGTTCAAGGTGCTCCGTTTAGCAGGAATGCGCGGTCGGTGCGAAGGTCACCTTAACCATCCATTACCCTAGTCCTAATTCCATTGATGCCCAGATAAGGCATAAGGCAACGAGCAGCCGTGTCGCAGTTGGCGAAGCGTCACTGAGAGGGGGAGACGTTGAGGGCTCACGGTGCGGGGACTAGGGGGGGCCTATCAGGCCGCGTGGCCCCTTCTCAGGGGAGAGGCAGAAATGCGTCTTGTCTCTGGGACAGCAGGCTCACAAGGGCCAAGGGTTCTGACAACGCCGATGCTCCAAAGTATCGCATGGGGGGAATGTTCAGGTTGTGCGTTGATGAGTCTGCTGACCATGATGCGGTCAATGCCCTTAACATTTACATGCTGTCTTTGCCTCCTCAGAGGTCTTCATCAGGTGCAGTCTCTGAGAGTGTCCCCAGGAGCAACTAGAGGCAGCCAAGCAGCAGAAGTAAGGCAGTGCAAGCTATGCACAGAGGGCAAAGAAGGGGTAGCTAGGGGGTGACAAACGAGGTGTGGGTGCAGCGGGCAGCACATAGCTGGTGGTTGGCCAAGCCGAGGCCTGGGAAGTGGTTCAAGGACTACCACGAGGGGAGTCAGGCAGCAATGTGGAGACCGCCTTTTATGAGGTAGAAGGTAGCGTTTCAATCCTTTAGGGTGCGTAATGTTGTGGAGCAGGGACGCTGGATTTCATTACTCACCTGTGTCGACCAGGGGATAGGGCATCTTCTTTGCGTTTCTTTGCCGCAACAATTGGGTGTGTTGATTTGCCGGTCCTGCGCTCGATGGGAGGGAAGGATGCAAGAATGTGGCGGTGGCCTTGATGTATGGACAGGTATATGGATGTGTTGCTTGGCGCAGTCAGCGGAGTCTGGATGGTCAGCGCGCGGTCTGCCTTTGAGGAGTGGGGGCCGCGTCCTGCTCGGGCGGAGATAGTCACAACGGACAAGGGCCTGGGGCAGTCTTCCTTTTAACCCCGATTTAATATGCCTGCAACTTCTCCCATGTTATTGGTTCGGCGGAGCCTTCTGTCTGGTCGGATGGTGTCCACGCTGCGCTCTGCGCTTAAGATGCTGGGTCTGCGGAGGCGAAGTTTCTGTTAGGCGCCCCCTTTTGTCCCCGGGTGCTGGGTTGGTGGACACTTCATTCCAATTGGCGACTCTCCAACACAGGATGGAGAGTGGCTCGGCGCAGACTATGTATGGATTGACGGGACATGTACGGCGGCCACCCCGTGGTGTTTTGACCCACACCGATTCAGCAGGAGGAATTGCCTTGCGTAGAGTTTCGGTTGTGTGGGTACAACATGTCAGTCCGTGACTTGACAGCTGTGAAGCTGTGTTTGTGGGAATGTAGTAGCATTTGATTGGTTATGCCTGCTCAGGCGGCTTAAGGGACTAATGCGTCCACTGTAGGGGCTTGTGTTCGATTATGCTAGAGGCCCCGGGCAGTGCCTTTGGGGCGGGCTGCCCTGCCTCTGTGTGCTTGGGACATGCATGGCTGAGCGCGATGCAGCGGGGGAACAGAAAAGAGTGGCAAACTTGCTTTTCCCCGGCATCCTGATTCATGAGCCTCAGAAGCGGGAATGAGCGTGCCGACAGTGTCAAGGAAATCATTTATGACTCTAAAATCGGCTTATTGTCAAAAGGCTTGCTGCAATGTCCAGTGACGACGTCGA
Source organism: Calotriton arnoldi (assembly GCA_963921515.1). Lineage (NCBI taxonomy): Eukaryota > Metazoa > Chordata > Amphibia > Caudata > Salamandridae > Calotriton > Calotriton arnoldi. Next base: position 1,216,984 of record CAWUFW010000880.1, read on the forward strand.
GTGAGCAGTCTGTTGAATGGGTTAGCACACATCTTAACGCTGCGTGAGGGCCCGCAGAGGAGTTGTCATAGCCTGTATTTCTAGAACGGACATCTAGAACACTCATCTGCTTGTAACACAAGTTTGGCATTGTTCGGTTCTCTGTGTTTGGGAAGGCAAATTATAGGTTTTGCCACACTCCGTGGGGATTATACAGCCAAGGGCCACCGGTCACGTATTTGGTCAGGCTGTAAGCACCTATGCCTCAGGTTTTAGAGGAGGCAGTCTTGTAGTGCGGCCTATGCTGTTCAGCTTGTGGTGTTCTAGCGCCGCTAGACAATTTGAGGGTCTTATCGGAGAGGTCCAGATTGACATGCGACTTGGGCTTGCCTTCTGAATTGGGCCATGGGGGGCACCTTACCATGGCTCTCGGCTCACCCCGGGCAGAGTTAGGCCGGTCTCCGCGGTGTGACTGGATTGGAGCATCTCAGCAGCGCGGGGTGTCTTGAAGACGGTGACGTGCTTTTGATACTATAACACGGCAGCAGCTGACTAATATAATGGAAATAATCTGGGACACGCGCCCACTGCTCATATTGGAGTTTCTGTTTTGAACTAAAAGAAACTCCAAGATACCATGGGGTGAACGTATTCACATTCAGTCAGAAATGACATTTTAAAGAAACGTTGCGAAATTGCGGTGGGCCCTTGTGGCAAGCGCTCCCAGCAGATTTTCTGGGGGCTCATGGTTGCTTTGTTAGGCGTGTGCGGTCCATGGCACAATACTGCTAAGACTACAAAGCATTCTTACCCGAACTCGACGTCATGTCTCGGCGGCCCATGTTGTTAGGCAAGAACTTTCTCGCCATGCAAGTGTTATCTGCTCTTACTTCACTGAGGCAATAGTTGGGGGCCTGAGGTCAACGAGGAATACGGTTGCTGGTAACAGTATTATATCCTTTCGGTCAAGGCAACTACCTTAAGTGTGCGCCGCACAAGGTGATACAATTGGGTAGCGTTCCGCCTTCCCCATCAGGCAGCGGATGTTAATGAGCACAGTGTGTGGTTTCCCCCTTTCTGCAGGCAAGAAGGACATGGTGATCCACCCGTGTCTTGGGCGAGGTGGCGCACAGAGGGGCCTTGTAGGGCATGAGACAGCGTAAATTCGCTCCATGTCTACATGTTTATTGGCGGGCGCAGCACTGGGTCATCAGGCTGTACCCTCGAACTGGGGACCATCCAAGGAAGGGGGCACATTAGTGCTTAGTCACCCAGAAATGATATGCACACACTGGCGCATGGTGCGGTAGGGTTTGCATCACACAGAACTGGGGTGTCTCACTGGGCACACTCACTGCCGGTGCTTTGTGCCTTGGCCGGTTTGTTCATCTTTTCATAGGGAAGAGATATGTGGGGTACCTAATTGCTCACAGTGTGGCACAATAAGGTGGGCGCAAACTGGGGTGTTACCCATTAAAGGTTATAATAAATGCTTTGGGGCACCTGCAGCAGTGAGGGATGCTTCCTGAGTGCCTAGGACTTGAGGGTTAGGGCACTCCCCTCCCCCAGGCCCACAGGGCTGTCAGCAGAACGGCCACAGGCTCGAGCAGGTCAAAGGGGGATTTCTGCGCAGTGCTTGTAGAAGGTCATTTACCATTAAGGGCATGTTATTGGTAAAGTTGCCCCAAAGTTTTGGGGTCAAACTGGTTTGGAGCAGTAAGTTAAAGTACGAATAGGATATAATGTATTAAAGAACATTTGGCTTTCCCAGTATTCAAGTAAGGGCAGGTATTGATACATATTGTTCTCCTCCTGTTCCCACTGCCTTGTCTGCTCCCTGATACACTAGCAGAAGTTTGGGAGGGCAAGACTTCACCTAGGGTGGTGATTGGCCTAATTCGATGGACAAATCCAAAATGTTTCACATTTACTAACGTGGGAAATTTTCAGCTGCCGGTGCATAGTTTATTCGTATGCACAGTATTAATTTAAATAATCGCTGTATTGACTAGTGCGACCAGCGGACGTTCACGCACCAAGGCATTTGGCAGCAGTGATTGTTGCCATGCTGTAAGGATAGAAAGGTTAAATACGACTGCTAGGTCCCGCTGGGTGTCAGCAATTGGCCACTTACAAGTTTAAAGGCGAGTTCAAAGGGCACAGGAGGGGTCATGGCAAAGAAAAACCTGGATCGGTTCAGCTTTGGGGTCTGGTGGTGGTTTGACCTCATGGTCTTGGGATCTAACCCCCGCTGGGTTCAATCAACCTTCCTTCCTTCTGTGGTTAAAACGAATATCAGTAAGCGGGGTAAGAAATATCTCGTATCCAGCGGCAACATGCTTACGGGAACACTGGCACTTCAAAAATACACAAGCGTTATGCTCCAACAAGCGCCATACACAGATAACTGGGAAAGGAAGTAAGGTGGGCCTGATAACTCTTACTCCTACCTGCACTGGCACATCTTGGCAGGAGTGATTGTCAAAGGTATGACACTTCAGCCAGGCAATGTTAACACCCATCCACACCAAGCCGATGGTTTAAGGTCATCTTGGGCCGCGTATACACAGCCCAGTTACAGGCCCCTGTGGTTGTCAGTGTCGTGAATTACTAAATTCAACTGAACAGGAGGCGTGACTGTGGTTTACACTAGCAGAAGTTTGCGAGTGCAAGACTCCACCCAGGGGGGTGGCTGGCTGAGTTTGATGGACTAGTCCAAAATGTTTCACAGCAACTGCACGTGGGAAAGTGTCAATTACCTGTGCATAGTTCATTCAGACACACAGTATCATATTAATTTAAGTAATCACTGTGGTTGCAAGTTGCAAGCATAAGATTCCCTCAAGGTCAGCAACTGCTCATATGGCCAGCAATAAAAGCTGCTGGGGAAGTCGGGGTGCAGTCACCACAGTTTAAACTGAACAGGCAACAGGCTGGCAGGAAAGGAGGGATGTTGAATTGATTGCCCACTTAGCAGTATGATTATTGCACAGGAGGATGGAGGGTGATTCAAGGGACACAGGTGGTGTGACGGCAACACTAGACTGTCAGCTTATGCTGGGTAGGAGGTTCCGATCACCAACCAGAAAGGTGCCAAGTGGCAAAACCAGTAAAAATGTTTAAGATGTGTGTCTCTGGCCTTACGGCGGATTAGAGCCATTCTCATTTAAGAGGTACGCCCAGGTGAAAATTGTGTGCTTCTTAAGGTTCTCATGAACAATGCGGTTTGTGGTATCTTTTCAAGGGGAAGAGATTAAGTTAGGCACGTAATCGCTTACAACGTAGCACTTTCAGGCGGACGTTTTATGACAAGTTACAACTGGGAGATTCCCTCAGTACGTCAGCAGCTGTGCCATGGCCAGCAGTACGCAGCCTGGGAAGTCTGGGGGCGAATACCACAGATTAAACTGTAAAGGAAAAATTACTGTACGAAAGGAGGGATAAATGGCAAGTACACGAAGGCTCCCTTGCTTAATGTCACATATTCCATGGCGGGATAGTCACCAATTGACACTGGGAACCTTAGATTCTAATAGTATCATTGGTAATATACATAAGACTCCCTGGTCAGGTGGGGTACGTATGTCCCATCCTGAAATTTAAGGTGCCTTGAGGGTAAGCCGATTGTGGAGTTGAATTGGTGGAGGGCAATCATTCCAGGGATAACAGAGTGAGCTAGGTCTCTAGCTGGATTGAGCTCCAAGGGTCACGTGATCGAGCTTTAGTTAAGCAAGCCTGGCAGACGGAGGAAGTGTCACTCCAAACAGGGTGCTGTGACTGCATTGGGGTGCGCAATACGAGCAATTCCTGGTCACCATGGTTTAACAATCAAAAAGGTCCGGTGCAAATGTCTGGTCAACTGCAACGGAGTATGTGCATGCTCTATGGGCAGGTTCGGGTTGCTTCGGTTAAGCACAATATTCCTTGCCCCGATAGCCTCAGTGGATAGGCTGGGTGGAAGCGGTCATCTAACAAGGGTGCTGCTGCCCCATAAGATAGCTATGTCAAGAGTAGAGCTCCCTCCTGGGAGGCCATCAAATTACTACAGATAATGTGAGGCAGTTGCACCTTCCGAAGAAGGATAAATAGCTCCATGCGGTTTCCCAGACGCAGTTTGTCTGGATGGGGTTCCCCGGAACGAGATGGAGCAGCTCCGAACAGATCGGAGCAGAGACTGGCTGGGGGGTAAGTTTCCCTAACATCTTGGTGATCCACTTAGGAGGCACCGACGGCACTGCCATGGGGCAATGGGAGCTATGGTTGTCTGAAATCGCCCCGCGCAGAGTTGGCACGGGGCCAAGTCATGTGAGGCAGTGGAACATTCCTGCAGGAGGGTGAATAGTTTAATGCACAAGTTCACAGACCAAAGGGGCTTGGTTTTCATCAGACACAAGCTGATCCACTTAAGAGGCACCAACCTCACTGCCATGGGTAGGGGGGCATTGTTGCAAGCAATGACGGCTGACTTAGGTGAGATCAGCAAATACATGGGTCAATGTGAGCTCTGGTGGGCTGTGATTATCCCCCGCAGAGTGTGGCACGGGGCTAAGTCAGAGGAGGCCGTTGAACATTCCTGAAAGAGAGTGAACAGTTCAAGGCGTAAGTTCGCAGATCAGAATGGTCTGGGATTCAGCAGACACGAACTGTTTCAGGCCAATGTTAAAGGCTACTTGGACAAAGATGGGGTCCACTTGCCACCTGTGGAAATGGTCCTGTTCCCCTTGGATTTACAGGAGTCCTTGGTCTGAAATAGTGCCGCGCAAGGTTTGGCGCGGGGCCAAGTCAAGTGAGGCGGTGGAACATTCACGCAAAAGGGTGAATAGTGCAATGCGCAAGTTCACAGACCAAAGGGGCTTCGGTTTTATCAGACATGAGCTGATCCAAATGAAGGTCAAGGGCTATTTTGATACGGATGGGGTTCACTTGTCACAGGTTGGAATGGATCTGTTCCTCTTGGACATGCAGGAGGCCCTGGAAATAGCAGGTTACAGGTGAGAAAGTAGCTGTTTTGGTGGGGGGCTCTTTAGGCGACAGTGGCCGCCTCCAGAGCTGTGGCAGAGTTACAGGGCGATCTGGAAGCATATGGGTACAGAAGGGTACCTCTGCAAGAGCACAGGAAGGGTGCCAGAGCCAAATCCCAGGAGCCTCATGGGAGGGTCCGGGAACAATTACGTCGGCGCCCCGTTAGTCCTTCGGGTGGTTGTGGGCCTGGACAACCGGGGGCTTGCCTTGCTACGCTCCGCCCCTGAAAGGGGCGTGAGTAATAAGGGACCAATGTGTCACGTGATCCAGTAAGGGGATCACCCCTATAAGGGTAGCGCTGATTGGATTCTCCACAGTGCTTGGCTCACCAGGCGGGCAAGGCAGCATAGGTTGGTACAGCTGCCTGCCCTTGGATCGCCCGTAAGACAACCCACCATGTTGCATACTTTTGCATGGAATAAACCGGCAGCAATTTTTCCCAAACAAAAGTTGTGTTGTGTATTTATTTATGCATACATACTCTGTTGTGGTGTGGGTGGGGTGTGTTGCCAATAATGGGACTATGCGGCTGCCCGCGGCCCCCACAGGGGGCCACCCTAAAAGGGCAGCCCCGTTAGTGTCATTTGGGCACTTCCCCACCCCCCCCTTCTAAGGAGGGACCCGAGGAGGAGTCCCCATGCCAGGCGCACTAGGCGCGTCAGTTCCGGCGCGCGGTGGGGAGGGTATTTAAGCCTCCCCCCTCCATTTTGTGTTCTCTTTGTCGCCTGGCACGCCATCACCCACCCTACCGCTTACCCGGCGTGGGGCTGGCAGGCGACGTACTGAGGACGTTGTAATGTTTTCTTTGTCGTTGCAGGCCGAGTTACAGGGCGATCTGGAAGCATATGGGTACAGAAGGGTACCTCTGCAAGAGCACAAGAAGGGTGCCAGAGCCAAATCCCAGGAGCCTCATGGGAGGGTCCGGGAACAATTACGTCGGCGCCCCATTAGTCCTTCGGGCGGTTGTGGGCATGGACAACCAGGGGCTTTCCTTGCTACGCTACGCCCCTGAAAGGGGCGTGAGTAATAAGGGACCAATGTGTCACGTGATCCAGTAAGGGGATCACCCCTATAAGGGTAGCGCTGATTGGATTCTCCACAGTGCTTGGCTCACCAGGTGGGCAAGGCAGCATAGGTTGGTACAGCTGCCTGCCCTTGGATCACCCGTAAGATAACCCACCATATTGCATACTTTGTATGGAATAAACCTGCAGCAATTTTTCCCAAACAAAAGTTGTGTTGTGTATTTATTTATGCATACATATTCTGTTGTGGTGTGGGTGGGGTGTGTTGCCCATAATGGGACTAAGTGAGGCAACCAAAACTGAAATGGACGGGTAACTCGAGCATGGACCGGGAAAAATGGACTACTCTGCTTAGAACTAATGCTACCATGCAACTGTGCTATGCGCACCGAGGCTTCCCCCGTCATAAGCATACTTAAATAAAATAAATAAACAAAAAAGCGACACCTGGCAGATCCGTCTCCAGTCGCGGAGGGCATTAAGGGGCTTAAACAGGAGACCGGTGGGCTGCTTTCCCTCATGAGGGTCGCCCGCTTGGAAGTGGCGTTGTCTGCCCTCCAAGCTTTGCCCTCTCGGAGATCAATTGTGTAATCCCAGTAGAGACACTGCTGTTTAACTGCACCTCCTTTCGATTATTTAAATCTGAAGTGCCCATTGCTTTCCCAGGACGGTGATCCTTAGAAGCCTCGCGCCTCCAACGTTTGATCTTAGGAACTCCCTGCTTCTCCGGTACTAAGAGTGAGCACCATTTGCTGTGCCATTCGACATACCCTATGTAGATCTGTAACTTCTGTCCTTACTTGGAGAACCCATAATACTCCAGTATGGCGACCCATGCAAATCGGCAATAAATTTCACTCATTAAGCTCCAGTGCCGACGCCCTTCAGCACTGTGATATCGCATAACATTCTATTAAAACAACTATCTCGACCTTCAGCACATTGCGGAAAAGGGAATCGGATTTTCTGTTTGCCAGAGCCCTTTAGTAGAGTTTCATTAATTCTGGCAAGATGTTGACCTATTCTGGGTCTTTAAGAAGCACATTTCGGTGAGAAAATATTGTTTGCCTGCCTCTATCCGCGACCGTCTGTGGCTTGCAACAGAAACCAGAGCTTATCACAAAACTTACGAGGCGGGGTGGATTCCTTAGTCATGGGCAGTAATGGAACACCCCCAGGAATCCCAAGAGTGAATACCGCAGGTGGTGTAACGAATACATTTTTCTCTGCCTTACCTGAGCAGAGCCTGCTGTACCAGCACCACCGGGATTTCCGTTGACATTGGAGGACCAGTGGAGTGGCCAATAAACGCGTGAGCGGAGGGGATTTAGTAAACTCGGCCCTTCAGAAACATTTATCACTTTTCCACATTGTCTGTACGTGACACTAAGGGGCCGATTCCGATCTCGGTCGGAGGCGCACCCAATACTATTCGGTCGGGAAAAAAGCCATGCGAAAGCCAGTTTCCCGACCGATCCGTACAGCACACCGAACGAGCAAGTACGATGCGCACAACAGCAAAAATTCCGGCCGAGCCGTACTCACCCAAACCAGGTCCTGTTCTCCGACCGAGGCGAATCCGGAAACGCCGAATCGAGTCGCACGGAAGGGAAAATGCAGCCCCGTCCGGCCGGACAAGTACGATGCGCTTTCCGTACGCGCCGAACCCGTCGCTACGCACGGCACGTCAAAGCATCCGGGAGAGGCGCACATAAGCTCCGAATCGCGCCACAACACGATCCACGGCTACGAGACGAACACAGCACAGACGAGGACGACGCGAAGCGACGAGGACGAAGCGAAGCGACGAGGACGAAGCCAAGCGACGAGGACGACGCGAAGCAACGAGAAGGACGAACGACACGAACCAACCATGAATCCCTTCGTCCCGATCATACCAATATTCTACATCTACTACCGGAACAGGCACGGACGCGTACGGCGCAGAAGGTAAGTCAGACACCAACCACAAAACACATACAACACGTACACGACACATCACACACATACACTGGGAATCTGAATATACTTACACCAGCAACAGCAGCACCATAGGGGCGGGATGCCCATCACCAATGCCACATATGCACACAGGGGCCTGAATGCGCGCCACCACCCCAACCCAGGGGGGGCTGGATGCCCACCACTACTACCACCCTCACCCAGGGGGGGCAGGATGCCCACCACTACTACCACCCTCACCCAGGGGGGGCAGGATGCCCACCACTACTACCACCCTTAGCCAGGGGGGCAGGATGCCCACCACTACTACCACCCTCACCCAGGGGGGCAGGATGCCAACCACCACAACCACCCTTAGCCAGGGGGTGCCAAATGCCCACCACCACTACCACCCTTAGCCAGGGGGCAGGATGCCTACCACTACTACCACCCTCACCCAGGGGGGCAGGATGCCCACCACTACTACCACCCTTAGCCAGGGGGCTGGATGCCTACCACTACTACCACCCTTAGCCAGGGGGCAGGATGCCTACCACTACTACCACCCTCACCCAGGGGGGCAGGATGCCCACCACTACTACCACCCTTAGCCAGGGTGGCAGGATGCCTACCACTACTACCACCCTTAGCCAGGGGGCAGGATGCCTACCACTACTACCACCCTTAGCCAGGGTGGCAGGATGCCTACCACTACTACCACCCTTAGCCAGGGTGGCAGGATGCCTACCACTACTACCACCCTTAGCCAGGGGGCAGGATGCCTACCACTACTACCACCCTTAGCCAGGGGGCAGGATGCCTACCACTACTACCACCCTTAGCCAGGGGGCAGGATGCCTACCACTACTACCACCCTTAGCCAGGGGGCAGGATGCCCACCACTACTACCACCCTCACCCAGGGGGGCAGGATGCCCACCACTACTACCACCCTCACCCAGGGGGGCAGGATGCCCACCACTACTACCACCCTTAGCCAGGGGGCAGGATGCCCACCACTACTACCACCCTCACCCAGGGGGGCAGGATGCCCACCACTACTACCACCCTCACCCAGGGGGGCAGGATGCCCACCACTACTACCACCCTTAGCCAGGGGGCAGGATGCCCACCACTACTACCACCCTCACCCAGGGGGGCAGGATGCCCACCACTACTACCACCCTTAGCCAGGGGGCTGGATGCCTACCACTACTACCACCCTTAGCCAGGGGGGCAGGATGCCCACCACTACTACCACCCTCACCCAGGGGGGCAGGATGCCCACCACTACTACCACCCTTAGCCAGGGGGCAGGATGCCCACCACTACTACCACCCTTAGCCAGGGGGCTGGATGCCTACCACTACTACCACCCTTAGCCAGGGGGCAGGATGCCTACCACTACTACCACCCTCACCCAGGGGGGCAGGATGCCCACCACTACTACCACCCTTAGCCAGGGGGCAGGAAGCCTACCACTACTACCACCCTTAGCCAGGGGGCTGGATGCCTACCACTACTACCACCCCCACTCATAGGATGGACAATGCATGACACAACAAGCACACCACAACCTAGGGAATGCAAGATTAAGACATCCCCCCACCACCATGACAAGCGTGTGAGCAGGCTGTGTCAAATGCCTACAACACCGAACATGACATTGAACATACAATGTGACCCCCTAGCACATGTGCCACACATATATGTGTGTGGCACCCACAATGCAAGCAGCCCATGACCATTGTGGCAATGGGGCCTAAACCCCCATCATCACAGTGACCAAAAGGCAAGTGTGGGGTCCATAGCTGAAGCACATTTTGACCATTGTGGCAATGGGGTCTAAACCCCCATCATCACAGTGACCAAAAGGCAAGTGTGGGGTCCATAGCTGAAGCACATTTTGACCATTGTGGCAATGGGGTCTAAACCCCATCATCACAGTGACCAAAAGGCAAGTGTGGGGTCCATAGCTGAAGCACATTTTGACCATTGTGGCAATGGGGTCTAAACCCCCATCATCACAGTGACCAAAAGGTAAGTGTGGGGTCCATAGCTGAAGCACATTTTGACCATTGTGGCAATGGGGTCTACACCCTCATCATCACAGTGACCAAAAGGTAATTGTTAACAAAGAAAGAGCTGCAACTGCCAAACTGCATGGATCATTCCTGGTCACAGAACCAAAAACTCATCTGTGGCAAAGTAGTGTATGTGTCCCATTGCAACATAAATTGGGGGAGCCAAATACTGCAGTGCAAATGAAACATTCCTTTGGCCATGTGCAGACAAACAACACCCATGGGGGCTGAGACCGTCAACAGTCATCAATGACACAATGACAGAAGTGACCATCAGAATGCAGAACCACATATTTGCACCAATGGGCACACAAATGCAGATACCCTGTGGAGACAGCAGATGTGAGGTGAACAGATACCATACCATGGCAGCAATGGGACACACAAACCATGATCATTGTGCTGACCGATGACCTAGGAGTCCCAGGGACAGCAGGGGAAACACACCAAACTACATACAGCCAATGGCACACCCAAGATATGCCAATGCAGTGGTGCAGATGCACAAACACAAACAGGCAGACCCACACTGCACATCATACACAACAGGTGAGGGGGTGCCAGTGTCCCCAGGCAACCACACAACACATGAGGAGACCTGAATACCAATCATACAGATGTGCATACAGTGCCACACAAAGGTAACTCATGGATCCAAATCCCCTATGTGGGCAAGCAGGCATTGTCAGATGAGAGGGAGCACAAATCACACATGTCACACAGGCACGTAGGGACAGCAACTGACACACCAAGACACAGACACACTACAGCACCACCCCCAGGGCCCCCACAATGTGGTGACCCTGGGCTGAAGAAAAATACCACTGTGATGACAAAGCTAAATGTCGTTCACACTGTGAACCACAGTCAGGTGTCCTGAGCAACTAACTACCATCACACCTACACAAGCACAAATCAATCAGCATGGCCAGTAAGCCAAGGCCAACATGGAGGCAGGGGACTAGCCGGGCAACAACTCTCATCTGCACACACTCAAGACCACACCCCTCGACCTCCAACAATGTGCAGCAGTGAAGTACACATGCACTGGTGACATTGCACATGCACCCATGACTATTCCAGGGTGGTGGGTGGGAACCAAGGTGTAGAAACACATCACACATGGACACTCAACAAGACTCCTGAATGTCTGACACACTGCACACTACTCTGTACATGGACATGACGGCAATACCACACCGACCAATGGGATCCCAGCCACAGTCACACACCAATGAAGAAGCCAAGGTCACCCACAAAGAACACACATAGACAACAACCAACATTGCAGCCCGGACCCTAAGGAGTGCCAGCAGTCACACACACAACGTGTCACAATCACTGAAAGATAACACAAACTGGAAATCACATGACAGGGGCAAACAACAAGTGCCAAAGGGAAACCTGACTCGTGACCCATCTGCGTCAGCACACAAACTCTGCCCTGACAGCAAACACACCTATGGGTGACACCCTGATGACCAGTAATGTGCCATGCACCCACATCACAGAGAACACAGGGAGAAGACTTTGGGGGAACATAGCTCAAGTCAGCAAGCATCACAAACAGGTACAACACTAGGGATCACAGCATGCGCAGATGAATGGAAGTGAACACACAGACATGCACATACAACACACACCTTGGGCGCAGGCAATGTCACACGTGTACACACTGCCATGAGGGGACTCCACTCCTGTGTGAGGAAAGCTGTGCCATATGTTGCCTCAGTAGGGCCCCATCATGTCAGCTGAGCACTTGGTCACACAATCAACAATTAGCACCAAATGAGGGCTCCCATCACATCAGCCTGGTCATGGATGTGCCAACGGAATCATCAGCACAGATCCAACACACTTGTATAGCAATGTTGCACTGACTACACGGATGAGTCCCTCCCCATTGATGCCCAAACCTGCATGTCCACTGGAGATGGCAACACGGTCAGGGAAGTAGACAAATGCAACGATGGCAGGCACAACAGATGTGCAGGGGTGGAAGCCACAGATATGAAATTGCCAATGTAAGTAGGAAACCCATTGCCAAATACTGAACACATGACACCCTCAGATGCTGCTATTGATGACATGGATACACCACATGATAGGACACATTCCCCCTGGACCACATGGGTTCCTGCACAGTAACACTTCATAATCATGAGACCAGATATCACCATCACTGCAGCAAGGGCATGGTTAGCTGCACCAACAACATGTACATCTGAAGCATGAGCACTAGAGAAAAGAAAGTTGCTTTATTCAGCATATGTGTTGAGGCCAAACGAAGTCCTGAAAAAAGAGCAAAGGCCAATGGCCAGTCCATTGTCAAAGTTCAAACAGGGTGACACTGGCAGATGTCACCCTACGCATGCCTGCACAATACCAGGGACAATCCACTAGGAGGGGCAACCGGGGGCAGGCCAGGCACCGCAGGGACAGGATCAGGGCTCACCAGGGGGAGTCAGGGAAGGGGTGGTGGGTGCAGGAGAGCCACTGACAACTGCAGTGGAGGTGTCTGACATGGTGTGTGCCGGCACAACTGGGGGCATGACACAGATGTCGTGGGTGCCGGCACAACTGCAGTGGACCCTGCAGATGGGGTGGACAGGTCCGCCACTGCAGTGCCCAAGTCAGACAGGGCGGTAGTGGACTCCACTGCAGTGCCTACCTCCAGGGGAGGAGAATGGGGAACAGGCAAGGTGGGTTGGACAGAGGGGGGACACCCTCACCACATCAGTGGCACAGACAAGCGCAGCGGGGGGTGTGGTGCTGGGAGAGCAAGTGGCAGGGGGAGAAGGCCGGAGCATCTTGGGGATGGTATATCTGTGGGTGGGGGAACCTGGGGCAGGGTGTGGTGGGGGCACCTGTGCAGTGGGGGCCTGAGGGATGGAGGACGGAGACCTTGTGCCTGAGCTGCAGGGCGGTGGCGGGGTCTTGCTCTTAGCACTCCGGGGGACTTGCGGGTGGGGGCCTCAGTCCGTCTGCGCCTGGGGGAGGGTGTCCGGGGGCGAGGGGCACTCTGCTCCGTGTGGGTGGGCTTCCTCTTCCCCCGGGATGCTGGAGCAGCTTCATCGGTGGGGAAGAGGCCGAGGTCACAGAGGAAGAGCTGCTGTGACTTTGGGGTTGCAGGTGAGGCAAGGGAGGGTGCTTTGGAGGGAGAGGGAACTGAGGACTGCGCAGTGCATGTGGATGCGTGTGTGTGTTCCAGGGCCCCATCCCCTGTGAGTCTGGCTTCAGTCCCCTGAATGTGCGTGCGTGTGCGTTTTGTCATTGGCGTGTGTGTCAGTGTGCTGGATGTGTGTGTGCTGGTGTGTGCCTGTGCCAGTGTGTGTGTGCCTGGGATGGGTAAGGTGCTGGGGAGTGTGGATGGAGCAGAGGCAGGAGGGGTGAGGGACCGTTTGAGGAGGGACACTGCTGCCGTCAGGGAGGAGTCCATGGACCTATTGCCCCTCTGTAGGTCAGACATGCCCGATGAGATGCCCTCCATGAACGACACCAGCTGAGTCAACAGCGCGGTGTGCGCATGGAGGACACTCAGCATGGCTGTCTGCCCTACATGGAGCTGGCGAAGGAGGTACACAGACTCCTCACTCAGGGCAGCAGGGGACACAGGGGCAGGGGGTGCGGTGCCTGGCCCAAAGGAGACACGCTCCCGGACATGGGAGCCTCCACGGACCTGGGGAATGGGAGCCGATGGGAGGGCGGTGGTGGTGCTGGTGGTGGCGGGGACAGCAACACTAGCTGGGGTGTGGTGGCTGCTGACACCCGCCTCCACAAGGGAGTCATCCTCCGAGTTGCTCTGGTCCTCAGCTGAGGTGGATGCTGCTGAGGACTCCTCGGTGTGGCTCCCCTCGCCCTCCGTGCCACTGGGTCCCTCCGACCACTCCTCGGCTGCTGACCCAGTCTGGCTCTCCGGCTCCTCCTGGTCCGTGGAGCTGTCCCCTTCCGTGGCCGTGGATGTATCTGCAAACAATGGGGAAACAGACAGACATCAGTCACCTGCACCAAACGCACACACCACTGTGAGCACAGCACATTACAGAGCAAGCCCTGGCATCATTAGTTGTACATTGCTAAAAGTGCCCTAATTGAACAGGAGAAGTCAATTGTCAGTCTGATGCCAAGCATGGCACTCACATCCCACATGGCCTTGCACCCATCTGTCTGGTGTCTGTTGGATTGCAACACCCCAGTGTTGACACATGCACCAAGTACACAGTAGTTGGACAGTGCAGAGGACACGGTGTGGACACATCACAGCTCTTGCCACTGAGTCAGTACAGGTTTACGGATGTAAGGGATGCCCAGAGTCAAATAGGAAATGCATGTGATGCATACCAGCGACAGACACCATGATGCACCCATGTCCTGATAGCCAGCGCCACTATGGTGTGCATGTAGCACATGTCACTCCCCTGCAGGATCACCAATCAGTAGACACATGCCATGGCGGAGGCATGACTGCAAAGTCATACATCACTGTCTCAGTGATGTATGACTTTGCAGCCAGACAACAACACTCTGCACTGTGTCACAATAGTAGGTCATGGGGAATGCAAGTCCTGGAGCTGCACAAGTGCACATGTACATCCCCCCACAACACATCCTCTTAACCCTCATCTGTCCAGGTCATACCTATTGGACATATGGGAGACCTGTGACACTACCCTCTGAACCTGAGCCCCTCACACTCTGCTGTGCATGGGGAACAGCTGCCTGAACTTCACATTTACATGCCCCAGTCTGCATGGGCAGCTGATCAGACACCTATGTGTCACACAAGTATCGTCTCCTATGGTCACATCTCCAGTGGCATGCTGAGCCCCTACCAAGAAACTCCACAGCAGTCCTGGCGACTAATCCACAGCACACTGACACAGAGGCAGACACCTGAGGGGTCAAATCACTGTGCACAATGTGTCCTCTGATACACGGGAGTGGGAGTACAGAGTGTATTGTATGGCCTGGAGTAGGCATGACTGTCCAGCCCCACATGAATGAGGGATGAGCCCTGGACTGTAGGCAGCTGGCTAAGTATGTGTGACACACGTCATATACATACTCCTGGGGCCCAAACATTGTTCCCACCCGCAGCATGGGTGTGTGCCAGGTACCCCAGCCACATGTGGTGGATCAGCTCAGCAATTGGACCACAGATCAAAGTAACACGCTGAATACATGTCAGAATACAGGCATTGTGTAAGCAATGGACCCACCCATGATGCCCACCACAGAGTCAGGGAAACAGATGCTGTCTCCCACCTTGAGTCAAGCAAACTGCAAGGACACAGTCCTAAGTGACAGAATTCCCTGCATGTAAGGGCCACACCTGGGTATCAGATGAGGAGTGGGCAGTGCACAATAGAGGGACATGGCTCCTGGACAACATGACTGCTGTACTGTGGCAGTTCAACCTGGCCCGAGGAGGGCACATAACATGTTAGACAGAGTACACAGTGCAGTCTTTGACTCACCCCTCCTTGCTGCTCTCTGGCCTTCAGCTGCCCATCCAGGTCTGGAAAGACCACCGCCAGGATCCTGAGCATGTGGGGGGTCAGGGTCCGTGTTCCGCCCTCCTGCGAGGAGGCGACAGCTTCAGCTGGACCCGTGCAATCCTCCGGGTCCAGCCCCGAAGGTCCTGCCACCTCTTTTGGCAGTTGCGGATCCGGCGCTTGTAGACCCCCACGGACCGGACAGCCCGGACGATGTCCTTCCAGATCTCATGCTTCCGATGGGCAGAAGCCTGTCAGGATGACAAAGTGATAAGGCCATTACTACACATGCAACATATCCGTGCATGACACAGTTGCATATACATGTCGCAATCACAGGGGCACATGGTGTACCCAGGCAGTGCACGGCTGCCCATGGACAGTTTTCCAGAAGTCACTACATGGTATCATAGCATGGGGAGTAAAACCCTGTTCAGAAGCACTGTCACTGCACCATACCTGTCCAGTGCAAGTCACTACACACTATGGGGGTGACAACTACTCAGTGAGCCTGCTAGCCAGTGGTGTGCTGACTCTCAGCCTTGCTAGTCAGACAAAATGCACATTCAGAAAGGCAGTGCACAGAACACTCACCTGCTCCCCTGGTGTCCCATACAGCTTGCTGTACTGTGGAAGTAGGCTGTCCAGCAGGGCCTGGTTCTCTTCAAGGCTGAAGGCTGGGGCTCTCTCCACAGTACGTGCCATTGCAGGGTCCAGAGGGGCAGAGACAGCAGCAGTGCAGTGGCAGATGTCGTCCTGGAGCATGTAGTGCAGGCAAGTGGGCTCTCAGGGGAACATGCAGCAATATATATGTGCTGGAGAGGCAGATACTGTCCCTTGTGTCCAAAGTGATAGGTCCAAGTCGTTTGCATCTTCTGAATCTGGCCAATCCATGGAATAGCAGCACCAAAACACGCCCACAGCATCCTTCAAACTTTCAACTTCATGACATACATGATTTTGCAACATTGTTGTGGGTGACCAACTGATTTTCCAGCAACCGACTCGTTCGAATATTCGAAAACGCGTCCGTTGCCAGGCAAGCCCATTGTCAATGGGTGCGCACCGATCGGTCCATTGAGGTACAACGCGCACAGGGGTACAACGCGTACCCGCACACATTGAAAGCAATGGGCCGGCCGGAGGCACCGATCGGTCCATTGCAGTACAACGCGCACAGGGGTACAACGCGTACCCGCACACATTGAAAGCAATGGGCCGGCCGGAGGCACCGATCGGTCCATTGCAGTACAACGCGCACAGGGGTACAACGCGTACCCGCACACATTGAATGCAATGGGCCGGCCGGAGGCACCGATCGGTCCATTGCAGTACAACGCGCACAGGGGTACAACGCGTACCCGCACACATTGAATGCAATGGGCCGGCCGGAGGCACCGATCGGTCCATTGCAGTACAACGCGCACAGGGGTACAACGCGTACCCGCACACATTGAATGCAATGGGCCGGCCGGAGGCACCGATCGGTCCATTGCAGTACAACGCGCACAGGGGTACAACGCGTACCCGCACACATTGAATGCAATGGGCCGGCCGGAGGCACCGATCGGTCCATTGCAGTACAACGCGCACAGGGGTACAACGCGTACCCGCACACATTGAAAGCAATGGGCCGGCCGGAGGCACCGATCGGTCCATTGCTGTTCAACGCATCACTGTACATGTGACTGGCATATGTCAGCATGCCTGTCTCAGATGGACATATGCCAGCCACAGATAGCTCCCAGGGAGTGAGGGGCACACCTACATCACGACAGCCTGTCCAAACCTTATCATAAGGCATGTAAGGCTGCATTTCCTATTGTGTGTATGTTGGTGTACATTTTGTCCTGTGGGTGTCACCTGTGGGCAGCCACCCCCAGGCTGTGCACGTGTTAATGGGGACAGGATCCTGGGTGTTACGTGTACGTGACCACTGTGATGTGCAACTGTTCATATCTGTGCATGTGCCATGGTCACATTTCACAGTGGTGTTTGTGTATGTCATGTCACATACCCCGTGAGTCCCATGTGGGACGGTATGTTTGAGCCAGGGTGTCCCAGTGGCACAATAGTGATGGCCCTCCACAGTCTTTGTGCATGTAGTGTTTACAATGTCTCTGATTTCATGTGCACAATGGGAGACAGTCTCCACATCCACGTTGTGTGTGCATGGACTCTGATGTTGTGCGTGTGTGTCACAGACGTCCATGGCTCTCCTGCCATGGCAAGTGTGGCCACTACCTGTGGGGGTCATGTTTGTTTTGTTGTGGTGTACACATGATACTCCAGGTGATGCCAGTGTCCATGTGGCATTACAGGGTCCCTGGGAATGTGCCTGTCGTTGAGCTGTGGTGCCTGGGGCACATCTGTCCTCACATGTCACTGGGGGGTGACTGTGACACAGCATCATGATATCCAATGGGCCAACCTGGGACAAATTGATGCCACCTGTAGGACCGTGTTGACAGATGTTGGCCATGTATGTACCATACATGTCGTTCCGGTACTGCACACTTCATGTAGTTGTGCCTCATGATGATGTATGTTGGGATCTTGAGTGTGTTCAATGCCGCATATGTGGGGTGACTGACGATCTTGCTTACTTCTCCTCTGCACTGCAGGGCTCCTGCTGTCCATCGGCCATTCCCAGACCTGGCAACGATGGTGGAACGGGACAGCATCCGACGGTACCGCTTCACCAGGCAGCTGATTGAGGATTTGGCAGTGCAGTTGTCCCCACATTTGCAGCCTGGCCGGCCGTATCCTACAGCGCTGACCCCCAAGGTGAAGGTGATGGCAGCCCTACACTTCTTTGCCACCGGTACCTTCCAACATACTGTGGCGTCTGCTGGTGGGATGTCACAGACCATGTTCAGCCGTGTGCTCCGCGATTTCTTGGCGGCAATGTTGCTCTTCCTGAACCGGTACATCTATTTCCCTAGACTGCGACGACTCACTGACGTGAAGAGTGACTTTTATGCCCTGGGGAGGATGCCGCATGTCATTGGCTCCATTGATGGGACACATGTGGCTTTGGTACCACCACAGGCCCAGGAGCAGGCCTACAGGAACCGCAAGCACTACCACTCGGTCAATGCACTGGTGGTGTGTCTTGCAGACATGACCATCACACACGTGTGTGCCCGTTTCCCTGGTTCAGCACACGATGCCTTTGTGATGAGGAGTAGTCGCATCCCCAGGTTGATGGCACAGATGCAGAACCAGCGTGCCTGGCTTGTCGGTGTGTACTGACTTTGTGCCATTGTGTGTGATCTGATCTGTAGTATTCCGCCCACTTTTCCAAGTCAGCTGATGTGCACTTGTCTGTCCGTAGGTGACTCGGGATACCCCAACATGCCGTGGTTGCTGACACCCCTCAGGAACCCTGTGACACCTGCCCAGATGCGCTACAATGAGGCACATGGTCGGACCAGGAGAGTGATTGAGCGGACCTTTGGTCTCCTGAAGAGCCGCTTCCGCTGCCTGGACAAGACCGGAGGGTCCCTCCCATATGCCCCTGCGAAAGTGTGCAAGATTATCATCGTCTGCTGCATGCTCCACAACCTGGCAGTGCGGAAGGAGTTGCCTCTCATCCAGGATGACGATGACCAACATCCGCCACCTGTGGAGGATCCTGGCCTGGAACACGATGCCAGTGACGATGATGATGATGATGGTGATGGTGATGTCCGCACACAGCTCATCACCAACTTCTTTAGCTGAATGTGAGTATCCTGAGGTGTCATGTCAATGATGTGAGTTGGCATGATGTGTGGGTGGTGCTCTGGTGCTGTTGGAGTGTGTCCATGGGCTACTTGACTGGATGTGTGTTGCGATGTGTGCTTACAGGTGGGCTGTACTCCCCAACAGTGTTCACATGCTAACTTGGTTCTGGGTGGGTATCTTGTAACATGTATTGTGCATGAGTTTTGCTGTTCTGTCCTGTACTCCATTGCTTTTGACTGTGTGTCATTTCTGTCCTTCACAGGGTACTTTCAGATTCGTTTGGTCAACTGTGTCCACCGACAACGTGATTGCACATCCAGGCTGGTAGCTGTTGTGTCCCTACAGGTGATGTGCGCCACACCCATGGACTTCCTTCTGTCTACAGTTGTTGACTGTGTGCCCGCTACCAGGTGGGGTTACCTTGCATCTGTAGTGGTTACGGCATGTTGCTACTGTGTAATAAACCTGTGCTTCACTTAGTGATGTGCGTTGTCTGTGGTCACACATTTGACTGCCATTTGCTTACTGCACCTGTGGGCTACTTGACTACAACTGGGAATGGGTGTGGTGTCTGTGCATTGCACCGTCTTCCCTGGCAACATCAGTGTAGGCAATGAGTCAGATGGCCTAGGTGTGTATGTGTTGTGTAGCCCTGGTGGTGTGTCTCCCTCATATGTGTCACGTTGCCTGTACTCACATGCCTGTGTTGTCCTTGCTGTTGCAGTTCGCATACACAGTGTAATTTTGTTGTTCATCATCCCCATAACAGCACCCACGTTGGAATCACGACAGAGGCAAGTATGGTGTATTATTGTGTTTATTGTGATACATCTGTGATAATAGTGCATAGGATGGATTGTGCTGTACATGAATCTTGCAATCCCAAGTTCCTAGATGAATAGAAAGTCCAGGTAGACAGGATCCCCAGTATCGGGGCCACAGTTGTCTGACACATTGTTCCAACTTGTACTCCCCATGCAATGTGTGGGAGTAGTGTTGCCATCAACAGGGTGAACAGTCTGTGCACAAAGGCGAAAATCCAGAACAGGTTCAGGCTTCCTGGGAGTTGCGCTTGGCCATCAGCCTCTCACTTTCCCCTCCTCGGACGACCCCTCTTCTTGGGGGGGCCCTCAAGTGCAGGCTGCTGCGGTGCAGGGGACTCTCCGCCAGAGTCCTCCTCCCTCCCTGTGGCAGTTGCAGTTTGTTCGGTACCAGATGTTGTTGGCACACAGGGAGGTGTGGACTGGTTGCTGTTCATCTGGCGGAGGCATTGTAAAATGTCCCTGTGCACCGCCGTCATCTCATGTAGTACATCCCACTTGGACTCCACGCGGGTCATGTGGGAGTCCACACGTGACATGTGGGAGTCCACACGTGACATGTGTGACTCCACATGGGACATGTGGGAGTCCAAGCGGGCATGATGGGCAGCCTGCTGCTGTTTGATGTCTCTGAGGAGCCCCACTACCTGGCTGAGCTCTCCGGTGCTGGACTGGTACGCATCAGCTATGCGTACCAGTTGTGGGTCTTCATGCACACCAGCAACGTCTGCAAGCAGCGACCTCTGTCTCCCACCCCTCCCACCACCCCTGCTGACATGTGCAGTGTGTGCAGTTGCACGCACAGATAACCCTGGTCCACCTTGGGGTTGGTGGTGGTGGTGGTGTCCATGGCCCCAGGTTGGTCCAGGGTCACTGCGCTGGTGTTGTTCCTTATTCTGTCCATGTCGGCAGGGATGGTATTCGTGGTGACAGTCGTTGGAGGGGTGGGTGCAGGGGGTGCAGCTGGTGGACCTGCTGGTGCTGCAGCTGGTGGTCCTGCTGGTGCAGCATGTTGACTTGCACCGGATGTGCCAGGTTGTTCTTCATCGTCCGAGGAGGACAGAGGCTGTACGACGCCAGTGAGCTCGGCATCCTCTTGAGCCTGGGACTGGGACTCCTCAGCGTCTGCTGCTGTGTCCCTATCATCACCTGTTTTTGGGAGACACAAACAATGTATGTCATGTTTCTGCAGGCATCAGTGGTTGACACACCTGACAGTTGTGACTGTGCCTCGGGGTGCGGGCCTGTACATTGTATTGTCCTAAGTCGTCACAGTCAGGGGTTGATATTGGTGTGGCACATTGTCCTGCATTATTTGGGCATTTCTATGTATTCTCTGGGGTGTGAACATGGTCTGCATTGATTGTGTTTGGTTGACAGCCAGACCTCCTTCCCACCCACCCACCCACCCAGTCAGTTATCCCACCATGGAACGTGCTTGCATTGCAGGGAGTGTAAGTTGTCTCTCAGGATGTCAGTCAGAGGTGTCCTGCTGTTTGTTGGTGCACAGTTGGCAGCAGGGCCTTGTGCTCCCCACAGCAGTAGCCAGTGTCAGCCATCTTGTGAGTCCTTCTCCACTCCCTGTGATGTGAGCATGGTTCAGGGTGGTGTTGATGGGACAGTTGTGAGGCTGAGCAATGTCTGTGACTACCACTCCCATCATGCTATTGCCTCCACCCCCTTCCCAGCATGCCCATGCTTCCTTCCTTTTGACTCTGCTTCCCTGTGGGGTGGGCTGGCTGTGCTGACAGGATGGCTGGGAGTGTTGTCCTGGCAGTTGTTTGGCTAAGAGTCCCAAGAGTGTCCCTGTGCTTCACACAACATAACCCAGGGTGGTGGTGCTTTGTGGGATCTTGTGTTAGGATGGAGGGCATTGCATTCTACCAGGTGGGTACTGTGGAGTTTGTGTTGGGGGGTGTGTGTGAGGGGAGGTGCTTGTGACTATAGTCAGTGCTGCAAGTCCCCCTTCCCACCCAGCCAGCCGGATATCCCACCATGGAACGTGCTTGCATTGCAGGGAGTGTAAGTTGTCTCTCAGGATGTCAGTCAGTGGTGTCCTGCTGTTTGTTGGTGCACAGTTGGCAGCAGGGCCTTGTGCTCCCCACAGCAGTAGCCAGTGTCAGCCATCTTGTGAGTCCTTCTCCACTCCCTGTGATGTGAGCATGGTTCAGGGTGGTGTTGATGGGACAGTTGTGAGGCTGAGCAATGTCTGTGACTACCACTCCCATCATGCTATTGCCTCCACCCCCTTCCCAGCATGCCCATGCTTCCTTCCTTTGACTCTGCTTCCCTGTGGGGTGGGCTGGCTGTGCTGACAGGATGGCTGGGAGTGTTGTCCTGGCAGTTGTTTGGCTAAGAGTCCCAAGAGTGTCCCTGTGCTTCACACAACATAACCCAGGGTGGTGGTGCTTTGTGGGATCTTGTGTTAGGATGGAGGGCATTGCATTCTACCAGGTGGGTACTGTGGAGTTTGTGTTGGGGGGGTGTGAGGGGAGGTGCTGGTGACTATGGTCAGTGCTGCAAGTCCCCCTTCCCACCCAGCCAGCCGGATATCCCACCATGGAACGTGCTTGCATTGCAGGGAGTGTAAGTTGTCTCTCAGGATGTCAGTCAGTGGTGTCCTGCTGTTTGTTGGTGCACAGTTCCCAGCAGGGCCTTGTGCTCCCCGCAGCAGTAGCCAGTGTCAGCCATCTTGTGAGTCCTTCTCCACTCCCTGTGATGTGAGCATGGTTCAGGGTGGTGTTGATGGGCCAGTTGTGAGGCTGAGCAATGTCTGTGACTACCACTCCCATCATGCTATTGCCTCCACCCCCTTCCCAGCATGCCCATGCTTCCTTCCTTTTGACTCTGCTTCCCTGTGGGGTGGGCTGGCTGTGCTGACAGGATGGCTGGGAGTGTTGTCCTGGCAGTTGTTTGGCTAAGAGTCCCAAGAGTGTCCCTGTGCTTCACACAACATAACCCAGGGTGGTGGTGCTTTGTGGGATCTTGTGTTAGGATGGAGGGCATTGCATTCTACCAGGTGGGTACTGTGGAGTTTGTGTTGGGGGGGTGTGAGGGGAGGTGCTGGTGACTATGGTCAGTGCTGCAAGTCCCCCTTCCCACCCAGCCAGCCGGATATCCCACCATGGAACGTGCTTGCATTGCAGGGAGTGTAAGTTGTCTCTCAGGATGTCAGTCAGTGGTGTCCTGCTGTTTGTTGGTGCACAGTTGGCAGCAGGGCCTTGTGCTCCCCACAGCAGTAGCCAGTGTCAGCCATCTTGTGAGTCCTTCTCCACTCCCTGTGATGTGAGCATGGTTCAGGGTGGTGTTGATGGGCCAGTTGTGAGGCTGAGCAATGTCTGTGACTACGACTCCCATCATGCTATTGCCTCCACCCCCTTCCCAGCATGCCCATGCTTCCTTCCTTTGACTCTGCTTCCCTGTGGGGTGGGCTGGCTGTGCTGACAGGATGGCTGGGAGTGTTGTCCTGGCAGTTGTTTGGCTAAGAGTCCCAAGAGTGTCCCTGTGCTTCACACAACATAACCCAGGGTGGTGGTGCTTTGTGGGATCTTGTGTTAGGATGGAGGGCATTGCATTCTACCAGGTGGGTACTGTGGAGTTTGTGTTGGGGGGGTGTGAGGGGAGGTGCTGGTGACTATGGTCAGTGCTGCAAGTCCCCCTTCCCACCCAGCCAGCCGGATATCCCACCATGGAACGTGCTTGCATTGCAGGGAGTGTAAGTTGTCTCTCAGGATGTCAGTCAGTGGTGTCCTGCTGTTTGTTGGTGCACAGTTGGCAGCAGGGCCTTGTGCTCCCCACAGCAGTAGCCAGTGTCAGCCATCTTGTGAGTCCTTCTCCACTCCCTGTGATGTGAGCATGGTTCAGGGTGGTGTTGATGGGCCAGTTGTGAGGCTGAGCAATGTCTGTGACTACGACTCCCATCATGCTATTGCCTCCACCCCCTTCCCAGCATGCCCATGCTTCCTTCCTTTTGACTCTGCTTCCCTGTGGGGTGGGCTGGCTGTGCTGACAGGATGGCTGGGAGTGTTGTCCTGGCAGTTGTTTGGCTAAGAGTCCCAAGAGTGTCCCTGTGCTTCACACAACATAACCCAGGGTGGTGGTGCTTTGTGGGATCTTGTGTTAGGATGGAGGGCATTGCATTCTACCAGGTGGGTACTGTGGAGTTTGTGTTGGGGGGTGTGAGGGGAGGTGCTGGTGACTATGGTCAGTGCTGCAAGTCCCCTTCCCACCCAGCCAGCCAGCCAGATATCCCACCATGGAACGTGCTTGCATTGCAGGGAGTGTAAGTTGTCTCTCAGGATGTCAGTCAGTGGTGTCCTGCTGTTTGTTGGTGCACAGTTGGCAGCAGGGCCTTGTGCTCCCCACAGCAGTAGCCAGTGTCAGCCATCTTGTGAGTCCTTCTCCACTCCCTGTGATGTGAGCATGGTTCAGGGTGGTGTTGATGGGACAGTTGTGGGGGGCAATATGTGTGACTGCGACTCCCATGATGCTATTGGCTACACTGACTTGGCCAGCATACACAGAATTCCTTCCTTTGAGTGGTCTTCACTGTGTGTTGGTGTTGTTGTGGTGGCTACATGTGTGTATGTGTGTGTTAGTTCTATTTGTGCCACTGCCTAGCTGTAGTTGTGGTTGTGTTTGTACATGTGTTGGCACAGTTGGATGTGACTTTTTTGATGGCATGTGTTGTGTTTATCTGACTGACATACACATTTTGGGATGATTCTGTTCTAGTTGCTGTGTAATTGCTATGAGTGCATGGTTTGACTCTCCCCTTGACAGTGATGTGTGTGTTTTGTGGCAGTTTATTGTGTACATTTGTTGTGTACTCACCAGGCTCTGGGATGTCCTCTAGTCCATATACGCTCACTGGCGGAAGGATGGCCCGCACCTTCTCCTCCCAGGGCCTGAGGTATACTGGCTTGGCAGGAGGGCCACTGCCGGTGTATTGGCTCAGGTGGTAGTCTTTCTTGAGCAGCTCCCGGACCCTCCTGCGCACGTCATACCACCTGTTCTGGATGTCGGTCTTTGTGCGCCGACATGGTGATTGGGCGTTCACCCTGTTGATGATCCTCTCCCACATCTTGGTTTTCTGCGACATGGGGGTCTGTTGGACCAGAGTGCCAAACAGCTGTGGCTCCACCCTGAGGATCTCGTCTACCATGACTTCCAATTCACTATCTAGGAACTTGGGATTCTTCTTGGGGGGCATGGTGATGGGTGGTGATAGTGGGTGATGTGTGTGTTGGTGTGCAGGTGAGGGTGTGTGGGTGTGTGTTGTGCTGGGTGTATGTGAGGTAGGTATTTGTTGGTGTGCTGCTGGTGTGTGGCTTGTGTGAGGGATGAGCTGTGGGTGTGTGGTTGCTTTCTCTTGGGTGCTGGCAGTGGAATGGCATTTGCAAAGGCTCATGGTAGTGATTTGTGTCCTTTATATAGGTGGAGTTGTTGGTGTGTCTTTGTTCTCTGTCCCCGCCCCCCAGTATTTCTTGGCTTGGTAATTGCTTGTTTGGCCTTTTTTGGTTGATTTTTCCTTTGTGCTGTTTGTGTATGTTGGAAACGTTCTTGTGACCGAGTCGGACCCTGCATTGGTCTCGTACGGTGTTTTCCGTTTCGTTCACGCTGTGTTTGTGCAGTTTTGTATGCTGCGTACGCGTCGGTCGCGGTGTATTGTGTTGCTTCGGCTCGGTTTTGTATGCGTGTCGGTCGTACGGCTTGTCCTCCGTCCGACTCGGTCGTGTTTTTCGCGCCTTGCATCGTACTTTGCAGGTTGGAGTTGGCGGGTACGATTCGGTCGGATTTGTTCCGGGTGCGTGTCGGTCGGTTGGATTCGCGTGTTTTTCCGGCCGGATTGCTATTTTCCGAGCGGCTCGGTCGGTCGGCTTGGTTTCCTGACGTGTCGGTCGGATTTATCGCGGCTTGCATCGTACTTGGCGTGTCGGGCGCCACTGGTACGTGTCGGTCGGTATTTTTTCCGGATCCGAGTCGGTCGGTGCTTTTTCCGGCCCGAATCGGAATCGACCCCTAAGTTGTTCCTACGACCTGCTGCACATTCAAACTGCCAGCAAATTACATCACAGAAATCAGCCCTGAGCCTATCACCAGGGTACAATTACATCGCAGCCAATCGGGAAGGACGCTTGGGGGCGGGGTTGTGCTTCCATTTGTTTGGCGTACTGACGCCAAAAACAGGTGTGCGGGCCTGCGGGGCCGTAGTGCCGGAATGGAAGCGCCGAAACGCTTAGGGAAATAGGTCTTCAAGCGCTTGTTCTTAGAAGATCACGGTGCTCTTGCTGTCAACTCTCATTATTCTGAGTGGGCCTAACCTTAGTCCAAAATTGGGCCCAGGGATGCTGGCATGCCTTTATTTATTTATTTATTTATGCATTTTTATATAGCGCGGACTTTACCCGAGGGTGTCAGAGCGCTTCACAACAGGATTAGCAACATTACATAAGGAGGAGGATACAAATGAGCATAATACAAAGGCAAGCGTTACATTGCATGAAGAAAAGTGACAATTGTGCAAAAACAAACAAACCAAATACAAAAAGAGGAATAAGTTCCAATAGGAAAAAGTGACAGATGTGCATGAAACAAGGGATACCAAATACAAATGGAGGTATAATGCTGCAATAAGTGGCAGTCACACATGACACACTGGGAAGGCACTTCTATAGGCTTGGAGTACAGAATTTCCTATAGTGGAAGAACTTCCTTGAGGTAGTAGAGAGGGCGTGAATTCAGCAGGGGGTACATGGGGTACAAAATATATGATACATGGGGTACAAAATACCACTAAAGGCATAATACTGTAATAAGTGGCAGTAACTCAAAGCACACTGAGAAGGCCCTTCTATAGGCTTGGAATACATAATTCCTATCATGGAAGAGCTTCCTAGAGGTAGTAGAGAGGGCGTGACTTCACAGGGGACTTAACCTGGGGGAACACGCACATAAAAACCAACACAACACACAAAGTAAGGAATGAACAGACAAAAGTACAACTTTAAACTGACGGGCGAACTTCCTAGAGGGGCCTAAGACCGAACGTATTAGTTCTGGAAGTGTCTTTGGAATAGAAGAGACTTGAGGTCAGCTTTGAAGATCCGGGTAGAGGAGGTGGCACGGAGCAGTGGGGGAAGCGAGTTCCAGATTCTTACCGCATTGCCCGAGAAGGATTGAGCCATCGATCTTTCTCTTTGAAGACGGGGGCTCAAGCAGAAGCTTTTCCGCATTGCGAGAAGGGCGAGAGCCACCGGACAATTTCAATTTATTCGCCAGGTAACAAGGGGAGGACGTGTGTAAGGCTTTGTGTGTGATGCAGGCAGTTTTGTAAATAGATCTTGCCTCGATCGGAAGCCATCGCAGAGAGGACAGGATAGGAGTGATGTGGTCGCTTCGCTTAGACCCTGAAATGAAGCGAGCTGCTGAATGGAGGATGGATTTGAGAGGGAGAGGTGGGATTTGGGTAGGCCAGTCAGAAGAGAATTGCAGTAATCCAGTCTTGAGAGAACCAGAGATTGTACCAAGGTTTTTAAGTCTTTCTCCGGGAAGAACCGACGGATCCCCCACAGAAGGCGCAGCTGGTACCGTGCATTCTTGGCAATAGAGTTGATGTGGGCGATTAGGTTGAGTCTTTTGTCGAGAATGACACCTAGGGATGTAGCGCTGTCAACAATGATGGGTTTGTTGTTGAGAAGGTTCAGCTGATCCATCCAAGATTGAACAGGAGGAGGTGAGAGAGAGGTAGAGAGGAGGAGGAATTCAGTTTTGGCGGGATTCAGAATGAGTTGGTGAGCTGACATCCAGTTGTGAATAGAGTTGAGGGTAGAATTGAGTAGGGAGAGATCGTGTGCAGAGGACACCTTAAGGTAGATTTGCGTGTCGTCCGCATACAGATGGTAAAGGATCCCAGATTTGCTTAGGAGGTTCCCTAAAGGTTCCAGGTAGAGATTAAACAAGGTGGGAGCCAGGATAGAACCTTGAGGGACGCCCTGACCTACGGCCATGGGAGATGAGAGACTGTTCCCTATCTTGATCATTTGGGATCTGTCCGAGAGGAAAGAGGCAAACCATTTGAGCACAGTGCCGTCCAGACCCATTCTCTGTTGAAGAGTGTTGAGGAGGGTGCTATGATTAACCGTGTCAAAGGCTGCAGAGAGGTCTAGAAGAATCAGAAGACATGAATCCCCGGCGTCGAGTATATGCAGCGCATCGTCAATCACATGCAGCAGGGCTGTTTCAGTGCTGCAATTTTGGATGAAGCCCGACTGGAAGACGTCAAGGAGGTTATTTTCCAAGATATGTGAGGAAAGTTGTTTCGCGACACATTTTTCGGTGATTTTCGACAGAAAAGGGAGGTTGGAGATAGGGCGGAAGTTGTTGAGGTCGTGCCGCATCCGCGGAGGGTTTTTTAGAAGAGGGGTGACCTGACCTGATTTGAGGATAACCGGGAGGGAGCCTTGACTGAGGAAGAGATTGACTAGCCTGGTCCAGTAAGAGAGAGTATAGGTATAGAAATCGATGGCGATGTCGCTAGGGATGGGGTCGGAGGAATGGTTGGAGGGTTTAGTTTCGCGGATGCATTTGAGGAGGTCATCTTCCGAGATGACGTCAAAGTTCTGCCAGGTGACCAAGGATTTCCGCTCCTCCATGGGGGGGTTGGGCGACCTGATCCACCAGAGTTTTGACCTTTTCATCGAAGAATATAGCGAAATTTGCTGCTTTCTTCGAGGAATCCTCAGGCTTAATGGTTGGAGGAGAACAGTTTGGGTTTTTGAAGAGGTCAAAAAGTTTTTGGGTCTGTTTTTAGCCGAGTCAAGGAGGGATCTGAAATGTGATGCTTTTTCAAGGAAGATGTGATTGTGATATTTGGATCTTGCTGAGCGTAGAAGAGAGAGATTGGAGGAGGAAGGAGATTTTCTCCAATGCTTCTCCAGGAATCTAAGGTTTTTCCTTTCAACGTAGAGCGCTTTATTGAACCAAGGTGCTGAGGGGTGGGTCTTTTCCTTTTGCTTTGGAGAGGAGCAACAATGTCGATTTCAGCTGCTAGTACTGAGAGGCACTGAGAAGTGAGAACGTTGACATCCACGCTAGGGTCTAGTCTGGGAAGTGCCCGCATAGCGGAATCACTGAAAGTGTCAAGATCAATGTTCTTAGTGTTACGGAACCAGGTGGTAGCTCTTTTAGGTTGGCCGAGAGTTATAACGTGCGATAGGTGAAAGCGGAAGGGAATGAGGAGGTGGTCAGACCAGTCTACATGGATGGGGGAGCAGTGGTCAGCAGGTCTTCTTTGGATATGACAAGGTCCAGAATAGAGCCCTTAGAATGTGTGGTTTCCGAGCAATGTTGGAGGAGATCATTGGCTGAGAGAAAGGAGGCAAGCTTGTTGGCAGCCGAGTCTTCCAAGGAGCCCCAGTGGAGATTAAAGTCACCCAGGAATATCTGTCTGTCACTTTGAGAGAGTTGGTCACTGATGAAGTCAGACAGTTCCTCCACAAAGGAAGAGCAGTAACCAGGCGGGTGGTAGATGGCATGGAGTCTAAAGGGTGAGCCGTGATGTATTTGAAGTTCTAGGGAAAGGCATTCGAATGTACGGAAGAGGGTGGTTGGGACCGCTTTAATTTGAAGGGAGTTTCTGAAAATGATAGCGACACCTCCTCCAATTTTGTCTGCTCTGTCATTTCTGAGGATAGAATAGTCAGTGGGTACCAACAGATCAAACAAAGTATGAGAGGAGTCATTAAACCAGGTCTCAGTGAGGAAGATCATGTCAAGATTTTGGTGAGTGATAGTATCAGAGATTTCTACTTTGTGTTTGACTGCAGATCTGCAGTTGTGGAGCAAACAGTGCAGCTCTGACGCAGATGTTTTGGTGAAGGGGGTGTTAGGGTTGTTCAGGGAGATAGGGATAAGATTCTTTGAATGAGGGAGCCTGGGAAGAGGGAGGTTGGTGAGGTCTGACAGAGGAGATGACCTGAATAGGAAACTGCGTAAAATTCTTAGGAGAGGAGGGCGGAGAGGGAGTGACGTTGGTGGTCTTGAGGCTGGCCCGTAAGTTGGTGATGTCTGCAGAGGGCAGACTGTGATTGGTTTTATTGGGGCGTGCGAGCAAGGGACTCCTCGGGAGGGTGTAAGGGACAGGGGATAACTTGGCGCTTAAACGTGAGATGGACGTTACCAGCTGGGAGATGGAATAGATGAGAGAGTCCAGTTTATTTTCCAGAGAGAGGAGAGCTGAGCATGGAGTGTTAGGTGGCTCGATGGATAAAGAAGGGAGTGCAGAGGGTGAGGGAGGACAGGGAGGGGTGGGGGAACGAGTAGAGGGCGGTGGAGCAGAAGGTAAGGGAGGACAGGGGCGGGCTGGAGGAGCAGGATATGAAATGGAGTGCAGAGGGTGAGGGAGGACGGGGCGGGGTGGTGGAATGGGATAAGTGAGGGAGTGCAGAGGGTGAGGGAGGGAGGGGAGAGGTGGGGGAATGGGTGGGGGTCGGGGAGCAAGGGAAGAGGGTGAGGAGCGATGGTGAACAGAGGGAGTGGAAGGTGAAACAGTGGTGGGAAGAGAATTTTTTTTACTGGAGTTGAACAGAGGGGAAGAGAAGAGGGCATACGTCCGAGGAGGAAGTTGTGGAGTAGGAGGGGGGATAGAAGAAGGCCGGAGGTAAGGGAAGAAGAGGGGAGAAGAAACTGACCCGGGCGGGGTGGGCGGGGGGACAGATGGGGTCCGAATGTGCATGGATCCGACAGAAAAGGGGCTGTAAAGGAGGGGAGGGCAGGGGTCCGGGGAGGGCCAGAGGAATGGGGAGAAAGGAGAGGATGGTGCAAGATAGGTACTGAAGGCTATGCAAGGCGAATGTAGGGGGACAGGTAACAGGTGGAGTGGGGGAATTGACTAGCGGGATATTGAGGGAGAAGCAAGGGACTGCAAGGTCAGAGGGAGAGACGAGGAAGGAATTGTCAGGGAGGGAGACAAGGTTGGGAGGCAAGGGAAGAGGAAGGTGGGGTTGAGGATAGAGAGGAGGTGGAAGAGGAGAATTTAGGGTACGGGGGACGGGGAAGAGCGGAAAGGGATGAGGCGAAAGGGAGAGGTAAGGGGGAAGGTAAGGACAGTTGATGGGAAGACCAGGTGGTAAGAGAGGTGAATTAAGAGGGGGGCGGAGGGCAGATTTAGTGGGAATAGGGGGCGGTGCCAATGTTGGAGAATCGAGCAGGTGTAGGGTGGGGAGGGGGGGTGGAGGCCAGAGGCCGGAAAGATAAGATAGGGGAGGGGCATTTTGGTAAGGGGGAAGGGAGGGAGATGAGGGAGCAGTGGCTGGGGGGAACAAGGGGTAGCCCTGAGCCTCTCTGGATAGCGGCCTGCTGGAGTGTCGGGGGGTCTGGGGGAGAAAGGGAGAAAGGAGAGGAGTTCAAAGAAGAGTTGGGGGAGATCATAGTTGTGCGGGTTGGACGAAGGGAGTGGAAGAGATGGTCGAAGAGGGAGAGACAGAAGTCTGTCGCTTGAATCATGACGGTGCCATTGTTGTAGAGTGTTATGGTGAGCGAGCCCTTAAAGCTCATGGAGGGGGAAATTTTAGCCGCTGTCCATGCGGGATGGGTGAGGAGGAGGAGACATTGAAGAAATTGAGGAAGCTGGTGGACCAGGAGGGGATGTCATGGGTGAAAAAAATTAAATCATTTTTAGCTTCCCTAGGTGCCCATTATGGAATTGATCAACGAAGAGGGAATCAGGGAAGTGTTCAATGGTGTTGTGCTTGAATCGTTTTGCTGCTGCTTTGGACAGATTGGGGGATAGATGACTTTGAAGCAGTTGACTCCCGACTTAATACGAATGGAAGCCATGGTAGGGAGAAGAGGGCCACTAGGGTAGCGGTAGATCAGAAAAGAATAATATGAGGAGGAGGGCACCTAAGCCGGAAGACGAGTGAGGATAATCCAATGAGATAGCGGTCAGGAGGCTACTAGACATGCAGGGCCAGGGTCTCTGGTCTAACTCCCTAATAAGACATCGTAACGGTGGGTAGAAGGCTGGCTTGCTTGTCTCCAGCAGTGGAGAGGGTGTGGGATCATACCGGGGTAAACCCTACCACCCGGGGTTGGGACCCCCCCAATGTGGAAACCCGCATGGAAATGGGAGTCGCCTATAGGATCGCAGTGATGGGGAAGGACATTCTTTGGCTCCCCAGGGAGGAGGCCCAAATGGACATCAAACCTCAACCAAGAGCACAGTTAGAGGAGAGCAAAGTGGACGCCAATTATGTGCATTACTCATCCCATGGGCCACCGATCGAGCCAGGACAGCCCAATAGGAAACTGGCCATCTCCAAGAAGGGCTCTAATGTCCTATGACCCAAAAGTTCCGGGCGCGCTGCCTAAGCAGCGAAGGACTCAATCTGCACAGGTCAATGTTGCAGCTGGCACTATGAGCTGCGCAGCTGTGAAGGACCGGGCGCGCTGCCTAGGCAGCAAAGGACAAGGGTGCGCAATCTGCGCAGGTCTAAACGTTGCAGCTGGCACTGAAGTGCTGCGCAGCTGTGAAGTTCCGGGCGCGCTGCCTAAGCAGCGAAGGTCAAGGGTGCATCATCAGCGCAGGTCTAACCGTTGCAGCTGGCACTGAGTGCTGCGCAACTGTGAAGGTCAGGGCTAAAGGAGGGCATCTCACTTCTAACAGCCAAGGTATGACCCCCAACCCAGGTCAAAACGTTGCAGCTGGCCCTGAGTGCTGCGCAGCTGTGAAGGTCAGGGCTAAGGGAGGGCATCTCACTCCTAACTGCCCAGGTATGTCCCCCAACTCAACATTAGCCTAAACGGTGCAGCTTCCCACTACTTGCTGGGCAGCTGTGAAGTGATAAGGCCTGGCACTCACCGTGCCTTTGGGGCCTCACTAGCCTCTGCAGCCCCAGCACACAGCCACAGCACGTAGCCACAGCAATCTGCGCAGGTCTAAACGTTGCAGCTGGCACTAAGTGCTGCACAGCTGTGAAGGTCCGGGCGCGCTGCCTAAGCAGCGAAAGTCAAGGGTGCATAATCTGCACAGGTCTAGGCTTTGGTTAACGCTGCACTTCAGTTTGTGACCACAAGCTATGAAGTCGCTGGTTGTAAACAATAACCGGGAGTCCAAGCGCTGAGCCCTCCCCGATCGCACCTTTAAGCTGCCGACTTTGGAGGTGGGGAACCAGGTACGAGTCTCGGCGTCGGCACAACATCCTGTGATTCTGGGCAAATCACTTATTCTCCCATGTCTACCAAAAATGAATGCGTCCTTGTGTAACATAACTGGTGCTCGTGTAAAGAGCTCCAATACCTTCGGATCGAGTTTGCGCTATAAAAAACTGCAGGAAAAAAAAACCTGGGGGTGTGGGTCTCTCAAAGGGGCGTGGCTGATGAAATTAAGGGTGTGGCTTAAAACACAAACTAAAAACTGTGTTTAGCCTAGTGTGAGGCCCGACTGGTATTTTGCAGCTTCTGTCATTCCACCCAGATATATAATACAACAAGCAACATCACACCTACAAGTCAGGGCTAATAATTAACAACTATGGCACTGTTGTATATAATAATGAAAATTGTTTAGTTCTTGTGGGAGAGGATGTGGCGTCATAGCTGCCAAGGTTTCAGATTTCTATGTGACATTTTCATAATTTTAGTGTAATTATGAGTGACATTTCAACGACTATGAGTAACACTTTCTCGCGAGCAAAATCAAACAATGAAGACGAGGGAAACATAAATATCAGAAATTACACCCATTTGAGCAACAAGATGGTGCTTAGAATCATGTGTTCAAACACACATAGTTAAGATAAACGAGCGCGCGCATGATAACAAATATTAACCCATTTCCATCCTATAGGGAGAAAAGTGATGAGGCGGACGGGATATCACAAGGACCATGGCACTGTGAACATCTCAATGTACAATATCATGTGAGTGGGCAGGATTTCTTTACATACGAAGAAGTGCCCCCACAACAGAAAATGTAAACAAATATTGCTTAATCAGTAGTAAGCAACATCATAAATATGACCATAGTTCTTTTACGCTATAGGTATATGACTGTAAGAACCAGTGGCATCTCGCAGAGGGAGGGCGGGGGAGGGGCTGGGTGGGGGGTAGTGGAGTCGGACATACAACGGGCAGGAGTAAGGTAAGTAAATACATAAATAAAACTCTTTACCTTGCGCTTGCTGCATCGCCAACTCGGCGATGCAGCGAGTGCAAGGTAAATAGTTTTATTTATTTACTTACCTTACTCCTGCCCGTCGTATGTCCATCTCTACTACCACCCCCCACCCAGCACCCTCCCCCACTCCGCCCCGCAGCACTCCCTCTGCGAGCCGCCACTGGTAAGAAACGTTTCGTATAAGAGCAGTACATGGCCTCATTGAGCATAGTACTCTCCAGTAACACTATGCACATTCCATGCTATCTTAAACAGCCAACAAAAAGTAACATACTTTCTACTGCTTGTTTGCAGAACACATACCATTGTGACATTTAGAAAGTCTATAGCCTATATTTGATAAAGAATAACTTTGATGTGAAGCAACGCTTTCATGGTCTCCCCCACATGATAGACCACCCAGAAAAAAATCTGTCACACAAATTACTTGTTGCTTACTGTGACAGGGTTGTTAATCACAGAAATTGCTCTGTAGTAGCGAGATGAATTTGCTCAATTAAAGGCATTCTTGGGTCATCATAACTGCAGACACTACAGAAACACAGCACTTCCTCTCTGCTCTAGGAGCGTAAATATCAATGTTGCAGCAGGTACAGTGGCACCAGGGCCCAGAGATGGAGCCCTCCCCCAGATCTTTTTCTAGCTTGCACCATGGCACCCTTGGTGCACCAATGCTTGCACACAGCAGCTCTTGAGCTGTAACAGCCGGAACACCGACAACAGTTCTGGAGGGGCATTTGGCAGTGGCATACCTCAGCCCTCTACTCGGTGTGCAAATAGGGCCACCCCTAGCAGGTCCCCATTAGGCCCAAGCCCGTTATGCGTCAGCGATACTATATGAAGTGCCAGCAAAAAAAATTTGCCAGAAAACCCCATCATGTGTTGCCCCACTGTAGCTCGGCCTAGGCTCACAGCCTAGGCCGTGAATGCCCGAGGCAGGCAGTTCTCTTTCCCAGCACACCACACGGAGCAGGGTACATAAGTTTATTTAGCTTTGTGTAGAGATGATCAAGCCTCCTGGGCATCGTAGAACTGTGCACATGCTTTATTCATCTAGTTGTGTATTGAACAAAAACCAATAATTTGGCCTAACTTCATCAGACAGGTGACATGGGAGACAGTGATCAATAGCCCTAGAAAATTGATTTAAAAAAAATTACACAAGGGTGTAGGATGTCATTCTAATGACAATGTAATAAATGCAGTAGTTATAGAAACTTTGCAGGCAGGGAGCACCATCCTCAAACTCAGAACCTTGCACCCGCAGCCATGCATGCCTACTTCGAGCCGCTCTTCCTCCTTACCAGCACTCTCCGCTGGCTCTGTGTTCTAGTTCCAGGCTTCAGTGCGCTGGAGACTAGCTGGCACCTCCAGCCACGGGCCTTCTCTAGGCTATCGGTATCCCATGCCTCACCAGGTGATCCCCTTTCATCTTTCCATGGCTGCACACCCTGGCCGCATGCAGTGCTTTTAATACGAAAGGACATCGAATCAGCCAAGAGATTGGGTGACTGACAGCGGTGGTGCAGGAAGACCGACTTTAGGACAGCATGATGCCCCCCCATTTGGGCAAATCAGCTTTGAGCATCAGCAAGTGGAGATGCAGTCTATTTTTGCTTTAGTGCCGATATCGGTAACCCCCCTCCCCCGCTTAGCAGTAAAGTTGCACTGCAAAATAATCAGTCCACACAAATTTTTGTTGGAAAACAGCTTGCTGCAGGTGTATTTCATACAAGGAGAATGCCAACGTGATGGATTAACTTACGGGAGATCCAAGGGCAGGCAGCGGTGACTAACCTAAGCTGCCCTGCCCGCCTGATGAGCCAAACTGCACCGTGGCCAACCCAATCGGTGCTTCCATTTTTGTGGGGATTCTCCCCCTTTAAATACCACGGACCACCAGTCCATAACTTCACTCACGCCTTTTTAGGGGCGGAGCATGGCCAGGCAAGCCCCCAGTTGCTCAGGCTTATAACTGCCTGCAGGACTAGCGAGACGCCGTCGTTTTCAACCAGGGTCCTGCCGTAAAGACTCCTGGGATTTTGGCATAATGCACCCCTATTGTGCTCCTGAAAAGTACCCCTATGTAGCAATCCGCGTTCCAGATCGCCCTGTAACTCCGCCTGCAACACACATGTATACATTATTACGTTCATTTCCTGTGCCAGCCATCCCGCCGGCATACGGGGTAAGAGGTTGGGAGGGTGACAGCGTGTCCAGCGGGGAACAAAGAGGATGGGCAGTGAGTGGGGGCAGGGTAAATACTTGTCCCCAGCCCACTGCGCACTGGAAATGACACTGCCGAGGCCCCGGATGTAGGAGGGACTCCCAAGGAGGGGTCCCAGCAACAGGGCGCGGGGATGTGCCTAATGCGGCACTAAGGGGGCCGCCCTCTTGCAGGGCCCACTGCGTGCGCCACGGGCAGCCGCATAGTGCTGATATTGACAACCCCCCTGCTTAGCAGTAAAGTTGTGCTGCAAAATAATCAGACCACACAAATTTTTGTTGGAAAACAGTTTGCTGCAGGTTTATTTCATACAAGGAGTATGCCAACGTGGTGGGTTAACTTATGGGTGATCCAAGGGCAGGCAGCAGTGACTAACCCAAGCTGCCCTGCCCGCCTGATGAGCCAAACTGCACCGTGGCCAACCCAATCGGTGCTACCATTTTTGTGGGGATTCTGCCCCTTAAATACCCTGGACCACCAGTCCATAACTTTAATCACGCCTTTTTAGGGGCGGAGCGTGGCCAGGCAAGCCCCCGGTTGCTCAGGCTTACAATCGCCCGAAGGACTAGTGGAGCGCTGTCGTTTTCAACCAGGGTCCTGCCGTAAAGACTCCTGGGATTTTGGTATAATGCACCCCTATTGTGCTCCGGAAAGGGTACCCCTATGTACCAATCAGCCTCCGGATCGCCCTGTAACTCCGCCAACGCCCCGGATGTGGCCAACGTCATATCCGGGGCCCCCCCACCATGGCAGGCTCCATAACCACCAGCAACCTGCAGTGAATCCTTCTAGGTAGACCATTTCCTTATCTACCTCTGACAGGTGTGCCCCGTCCCTATCGGAGTACCATGTTGTGTAACACGAAAGAGACCACGCCTAATTTACCCAGCCCATCTAATTTTAAATTGAATTTGAGATGTCCTGTGCCCTCCTGCTTGGTGGGCTTGTACATGGCTTATTTTCCAGTAGGAATGTGATGGCCTCCCCGGAAGTGGGATCTACTATTCCCTTCTTTAACCACAGCTTTATTAACCCTTCCGGTTATTGCAGGCTCCATAACCTCCTGCAACCTGTCGTTACCAGTCCTTCTAGCTGGACCATTTCCCTATCTACCTCTGATAGGTGGGCCCAGTCCCTAACGGGGTACCATGTGGTGATTGCATAAACGGGGGAGACACGCCTAATTTGCCACGCCCTCCTTATTTGACTTGAGTTGCGTTAAACCAAGCCCTCCTGCTTGGTGGGCTTGTACATGGCTATGTTTACCCTTCTGTATGACTGTTCGGTGGCCTCCCCAAAAGTTGGAACTACTGTTCTCTTCTTTAACCACAGCTTTATTTACCCTTCAAGTTATTGCTTGGGGCCAACCAATACTCATATCTCTACCCACTGACCTCCAGTTGTATGGGAGCGCAGTGCCAACAGGAAATAGGACCCCAAGAGCATTAAAAACTCTGCTCTCTTCGTAACACAGTTCTGTGTGATATAATCCATTGTGCACCATGTGCAAGATTAAGCATTTACATTAGGGGGATGACTAAGCCCTTGTTCACCCCTCCTACTTGGTTAGTCCCAACTTTGAGGGTTCAAACTGATAACCATCTGCTGCACAGCAAGTGAATTATGGGCCCATGGAGAGGGTCATTGGGCGGGGACAGGGTAGAGTCTTGTGACCGAAGGTACCCTCCCCCGCCTGAACTAGCCCCTTGGCATGGCCCTCTCACCCATCGGAACATATGACATGTATCGCATTTGAGCTTTGTCGTGCTTACCGAGGACGCCAGGTGGACCTCCCCACCTAAACCAAGACAAAGGTGGAACTGACTGAGGTCCCCTAAGGGTACTCCTGCTATCCTGTTACATATCAAGTCCTTACTGCCTGCAAAACCCACCAATCTGACTGGCATCTACAGATGCTGTGTCGCCATGCTGGTGTCCCCACCCTAGTGTCTGTAGCGCCTAGCCCGATTTTGCCAAAGTTATACCAGAGTGCCGAAACAGATGCCACTGCCAATGCATTTGAATTTGCGAGGACATGGAGTGACATAAGAGCAAATTTACCTGCACCTTCTTAAATATGACTGCAAGGTGGTTCTATTAATTGTCAGCATTTGTGCTCCGAACCCCTATTTCTCCACACTATTGGAGTCACAGCACACTTTTTGCAGTGACAAACCTACGCAGCCCCCCAGGCTTGCTTAAATGCAGGATCCAGTTACCCATACTCTCAAGTTTACAGAGTGCACTTCTTATATAGCAATGGCCCAAAGGAAAACATATTTAAAACCCACTCTATTTACAGGTTCCTGCCAATGTACCCTTCACCCATATATGGGCAACTGTAACACCTATAGCATTGCGGGTCGCACCGCCATACCATCTAATGCGATATGTGGGGGGGGGGACCTGCACCCCCATATTCTGCTTCATTCATGTCCATATTGCATGCCAGAACCTCACCTTCAGCCTGCGATATTTAGGTGCTGTGTCGCCATGCAGATGTCCCCGACCCTAGCGTAAGTC
Organism: Calotriton arnoldi; assembly: GCA_963921515.1. Classification (NCBI taxonomy): domain Eukaryota; kingdom Metazoa; phylum Chordata; class Amphibia; order Caudata; family Salamandridae; genus Calotriton; species Calotriton arnoldi. The sequence goes on from CAWUFW010000880.1 coordinate 1,256,008, forward strand.
GTCCAGTTCCAAACTTCTGCTAGTGTATACCAGGCAGCAGACAAGTGGGTGGGAACAGGAGGGGCACAATATGTACAATTACCTGCCCTTACTTGAATAATGGGAATGGCAAATGTTTCTTGATACATTGTAGCCTTTTTGTGATCTAACTCAGTGTTTTCCCAACTTTTGGAACTGCAGCACACTTGTTAGATGATAACTTCCACAACCCGCCTAGCAGCAATGGCGATAAAGCGGGTACATTTTTAGCCTAACTGAAGCCCTGTAACATGCACTCGGTTACGGAGTGCACATACTTGCTGAATTGACCAGACATATGCAAAGACAATTTTATTGCTAATCTATGGCGCACAAATTAATGGTGTCACATATGGTTTCAGTGAATGTTCGTCTATTGTGCATCTACCAGTATTTACCATGATTTGTTTTGACTGTGTTAAAGTTGTTGCTTGCGTCACACTTCAGGATTCTAGAATTGTGCTAATATTTTGCTTTCTTCTCTGCTGAGTGAGCCCAGTGCATTCACAGGTATTTCTTTACATTTTTCGTTTCCGACTGCAAAATGGAATGAGATTGCAAGCACAATCCTTGACAAATAAAATTCAGCAAATTCTGTCAGGGGACATGGCCTTGTCTTCGCCCTCTGTGGTGTGAGCTGGACTGCTCTGACAAAGCGTTGGTGAGGACTTAGCAATGACGTGTACCTGTTCGTCTTGTGAACAATCCGCTGTGATAACTAATAAGCTCCCTATCCATGGTACTTCGTAGTAACTCAATGATGACAACAGCAGGGCCTTTGCTGGGCTGTAACCATGGTTGCTTAATCCAGGAATTGGACCTAGTTCAAAGGTTTATCCCCGGAATAGATAGCCCTCCACCAGAATCAAAGACCTGCCTGTTTACTGGTTGCCTCATAGTACCCTTCTGATTGGCGATACAAAACATTCTACTCAGCGTAAGCTGACAGTCTTGCGTCGCCATTGCCATCCCCCATTCTATGCCCTTTGTGATCACCCTCCATCCTCCTGTGCAGTGGTCTTTTAGAAAAAGCCAAGGGGGCCCTGAAATGCTCTATAACCCTCATCCTCTGCACTAATGGCAAGCACCACTCACTGTTTCCCACATAGAGCCTCATGTTATTAGAAAGAGTGTGAAAATGTCTTGCTATTGCCCATTTGTGCCCGTCCTCCCCAATCTACGTGCCTGCCCAACTTCTGGTGCTTATAATCGAGTGGCCTTGAGAAATGCATGTCTGTATAATTCAATCTGTCCATTAATTCCCTAAAGGAATTTTCAGCGTGCAGTTGAATCATGTGCTAATCCGCTGACCATCCTCAAAGGCTGTTCACTGTTGACAATATAAGAGGTGCAGGGACATTACCCAGCTCACTTGACGCACTTGCAAGTGACTCCCGACAAGCTAGCACCAACTGGACGTGCTGCTGCTGGCCGAGTCTTGCCGCTAAGTGTAGAAGAAGCATGTCTATACCATCGATGCTCCCATTGATATAAGGTGTGTTTACGTGCCCTGCCAAAATGACCCCCCATACCGTTATTTGTTGGTGCCTGTCCCCACTATTATACATGGTGGCACAACTTCTGATGGGATGGCTTTAAGTAATGGATGCCCCTATTCCCCGCTTGACTAAATTGTGTGGTCCTAGGCAATTGTCTGAATTTTTACCTGTACCTTCCTTTTACATAAGGGCACCTTGAAATACATGGAGCCAAGGTACCCACTGTATAAAACTTTGTTGCATTTGAATTAGTGAGCTATAATGTTGTTCATCTGTCATAACCCAACTCATGTGACATAAGCTCCTGATGGAGCTGAAAAAACGGAGTCCTGGAGACCGGGGATGTTGTCCCAACACTATAGTTCCGCTCAAGCAATCGTTTCCTCAAGTCCCCAAAAAAATGGTAACATTGCCGACCCCTGGAATGACTGCACCTCCCATGAGATCCCACTTATACACTCCAAAAAGTGTTAAGCAGCGATTGCGCCAGTCGCAACGTTGTGGGCCTTGCACCAAAAGGATTTAGGCAACCTAAAAGATGCCATGATCAGCGCAACCCGTTGGGCTTTTACCTTAACATTTTACTCTTAAAAACATGAGGCCATGACTCTCAATGAACCAAACAGGACAATCAGTTGCTCGTAAACCATGGTGTCAAACTCTAAACCACCGTTCGAGATGGCACAATATTCAATCCGCTTTTATGAATGCGGTGTGTCTATTACAATAACGGGGGCCATACAAGCCTGCCAGTGCACAATCCCGTGTTTGAGACATAAACATCACTTCAAAAGAAAAATTACCGGGAATTCAGCAACTCGTCCCGCCTAAATGAACAAGCGTGGCTTGACCGCGTATCCGGCTCAAAGGATATTGCAAGGGGGCGTATCAGCTATGTGGCAACTCACCCCTTCTATCTGCACAAGATATTCATTAATCAAACACCAAGCCAAGCAACTCAAAAGAAAGATGCACCGGCTGCCACTGCCAGGACTTGAAGCCTTGCCTTCTGAACTGAATAAGTACCGTCTGCAGTACGCCTGAAACTACTTATTATCACAGGACCTGGTACTGTAACAAAATTCAGGCCCTGGCCCCCATCTAACCTGCATCTGGTTTGTCATACGTCTTGGGTGCCAGGGCATGACATGGACTGCGTTGGCAGCAATGTCCCACATTAGGGTGTTGTATTTACCAGGATTCAAACCGGACCTTGGAACGGAAGGGAGGGGTTGGGGTAATGTGGGTTCTCCGCACACAAGAAAGCCCCCTCTGCATAAGTACCACAGATGGAGGGACATGCGGGATAATCCGTGAACAGGCCTTCTCGTATACCTCTGTCCATGTGACCAGGGCCTACCTCTAAAGCAGAGGCTCACAACCGGCTCCTTCCAAGGGTGGGGGGTTGTTTCAGTCTGGGTAGGAGCAATACCTAGTTGGGCCTCTACCGGAATTCCTCTAAATAGTGCAGCTGCACTTTGAGGCCTATCAGATCACGCATGACTCTGTAGTTTTTCAGGCTGCGGTTTGCCCCACTTTGATCACTGTAGGCTCCAGCATGCCAAACCTTCGACACACCATCAACCAAATGTAAAACACAAGAATGGGACAGTGCCACCTGCTGCTAAAGCACCCCGTGAGGATAGATCAAAAGCATCTGCTTTAGGTTCTTACTGCCAGCATATTTCCGCCAGAAGAAGGATTTAACCCTTCCTGCAAACAGTGTACACTGACACGTGACACCAGATGCCGAGCCGCTGTGTCTGGTGCCAAATAAGGATGAGCCGCATGCACCAGAAAACAACACTCCACAACAGAATGCGGCAGGACGCTCAGAGCCGAAAACACGTCCGTGCCAGGCCTAAAGCAAACGCGCCGCAATGTGCACTCTTGGAGGGACCACCATGAAGGCCAAACCCGGAAGAAATCCCAATGACTCCCGCCGCCAACCTGCGAGGCAGCCGCCCACCACAGCGAAGTGGTGCAATGACCAGGCGCCCGCACCCCAAACCGCACAAACCAAGCCCCGGAGCTGTAGCTCCTGGGCCTCACCGCCCACCCTGCTCCCCCGATGTGGCACCACACCATGCCAGTGCAACCCCAACAGAAGAGACGCAATGGAGAAGACACAGCTCACGGCTGACAATGCCGGACGCCGCCTACCAACCCGGACACCATGTGTCCAGCAACCCAAGTGGGGGCCGTGCACGGGCAGGGCTGCGGGCCACCCACCATGCTGCTCCACTGTTCCCCTGCTGCCACATTCACTATTGCTACGCTGGACAGGAGGCCAGGGCACCTGAAAAGGCACTGCACCCCCCACGAGCCATGACTTCGAGCTACAACGAAAACCTGCAGCACGCCACCGCTGACCCAACCCGCCCCCCCTCCGCAACACTCAACACACCACCAGGCCTCTGGGACGTCCCAGGTCCTGAACTCCCGTACAGTTCCAAACGTGAATTCATGCTTCCACCGAGAGGTAAAGCCACCGGTCAAGAGGGAGAGACACCAGGGGGTGGGGAGCTGCTAATGCCCCCCCCCCACTAACCGGAACAAAACCGACGCACGCCATTCGCCCTCAGCCCAGCGAGGTTTCGCTGTGCCCGGCTGCAAAGGAGGCAAGGAAACTGCCTCAGTGGCCCGGCACCACCAGGTCTGAAACCGGCAAGACGGCACACCTCCAAGTGCAAACCAGCCCGCGTGCGTGAGGTCAGCTGCACTCCAAGCGAAGTAGCAACACCACACCAAATTGTGCCAATTGTCCGTCTATAACGGAACTGGTGCTCCTGTAAAGCGCTCTTATACATTGGGGTCGAATTTGTGCTATATAAAAATCAAAACAGCAAAAGACAATGCATATAGCATAGACTACCTGCCAGTGTGGCAACTTCTGGCCTTTTAGTCCACAGCACTCAGAAAATTAGAAACTACAAGTCAGAGGCTGAAGCATGAATTTGGCTAATAAATCTGTGACTGGATGAACATACCACAAACCATAGGACATGTTTTGGCTCTTTGCAATACAAGTGGGTCTAACATGCCATGGCTTGTGGTAGCATGGGTTGCTGTGATCTGCTCTGAATAGAGTTAGACAGACGTCTTTGGTGACCAGTCTTACATGTGCGCCGCGCTAAACTCCAGTCCTGTTGACTCGTTGCTAGTGGAGAGCATAAATGAAGTGTGATCAGCACCTGAGTCATCAACTCCAAGTGGGAAGATGAGCAGGCCCGCAGTGGGCTGAGAGGAATACGCGACAGGGACCCGCGACAACAGCCAGCAAAACCCTCCCTTGGAGCTGCCGCTCCCAGGCCACATGCACACGGCGGTTGGAATTGTTCACCCCCACAGCATCTGGCCAGGCGTGCCCATGGGCACCCGGACGTGGGAAACACTTGGCCCAAAATACCCACCAGCCAACCGCAGACACCGCTCCACAAAGTGGACGAGAGGGGCCCAGACTCACCGAAGGCAACGGTTCCGGGACGCCGTCAACGCCCCCGCAATTGCCACAAGAATCCCGATGCACACAAGTCGCCAGACCAGGGCACGCGATGGACAGCGTGTCCAGCGGGGAACAAAGAGGATGGGCAGTGGTTGGGGGCAGGTTAAATACTTGTCCCCAGCCCACTGTGCACCGGACATGACGCCGCCGAGGTGCCGGACCTAGGAGAGACTCCCAAGGAGGGGTCCCAGTGACAGGGCGCAGGGATGTGCTTAATACGGCACTAAGGGGGCCGCCCTCTTACAGGGCCCACTGCATGCACCGCGGGCAGCCACAGTTTCTATGGCAGCAGATAGGAGTCCACCCCTTGGAGATGTAGGAGCAGCAGCATGATGAGGCACCAATTTGGCACAGGCAGCGGTGCGAGCAGTGGCTGGCACTCAAAAACTAAAGAAACAAATTCATAACTGCCGCCCGCTTGCACCACGGCCTGCCTCACGAGTAACGTAACTTCCTGTCTCCCCTCTCTGCAAATCCGCACAGTTTGTTGCTGTTGTGACGCCATGTCACATGAATGCAGCCGCAGCAGTGACTACAACAGCCAGGTAATGCGTCAGAGCTGAGCCCCCCAGACAGCTTGGCCAGCGCGTTTCTGCATAATATTCTAACTTGAGTACAGTGTCAGTGATACAGTCTGTCTCTGCCACAACAGCGCCAGCCAGGCGAGCAAGTGGTCTGTACTCCCGCTGCTTGCACACTGCTACTTTACTTACTATGGCCCGGTGCTCACGACGACGAGGCGGCAATGCTATATGCGTGACTTTGCATGTTAGTGCGGTGATGTGGACCACCGCACTAAAATGCGTTAGTCTAATGCCTGATGCGTGGTACTTGGCAGGGCTGTGGCATAATGGCCAGAGCTGCTGACTTTGGAACTGGGGAAGCAGGTTTGAGTCTCGGCCTCAGCTCAACATCCTGTGATTCTGGGCAAATCACCTAATCTCCTGAATATGTCGTCATGTAATGCAACTGGTGTTTATATAAAACACTCCACTACCTTCAGGTTCCACAATATAGAACTGCCAAAAAATAAAAACTTAAATCAAAAGCAGTGAACTGCTGCAGTGTTTAAATTTTCTTTTCCACCCTGAGGGTGAGGGCAAAAATAGAGAGCCCAATAGGGATCCTTCCCAGCACCTGCTTTTTAGCACGGGCGGTTCCTCCTCGAGGGTAGAGGAGCGTCGCGCCGCTTGACGCGAGTGCAGCAGGTAAACGCACATTAATAAAATGGTAAGAAATACCATTTTATTATAATTTGTCCGAGGCTCGCAATGTTAGTGCGAGGGCAGGGGGTGGGGCTGAGTGATTCCTACAATTTCGCTATTACTCCAGCCCCGCCAGTGCGCATGTCGGAAATCTGTCATGCGCACTTCAAAGCCTGCCATCCCAACTCGGTAAAACAGCAGAGGGATTGCAGACACAGGCCCCCAGCCTCAAAATGAGCACTGGGTTAGCCTGCTTAAACCAATCCTGGAGCTGTGATTGGTTGGATTCACGCTGCAGAAAGAGGGAAGTCCTTCCCTTTCCTACTGCACTCACCGGGATCCCCTGCGAGGAACAACTGCCCGCCGCCGAGGAGCTGCACTCAGTTAAAATGTGAAGAGTCCCATCATCTTGCCGCGATTATACGGGCCCGCAAGTGCAACATATATGATGAGTTTTTTGAGCATTGCGCCCCACCATATTTAAATGTTGTCAGCAGCCACTGCTTTTTAGAGCTGCCTGTGCTGAGCACCAGCAAGACCCGGCCCACTTAAAGCCCTGGCGCTAGTCTACTTAGTGACTTGCATAATGGGCTGACGATACAGAGCAGTGTGACATTCAGCACACGGAGGCCACTCTGCTGTCAGTCCCAGTCAGGCTCTGCATCGCGCTGGCCCCGACAACATAGAGGAAGAATGGACAATGCCTTATATGGCTGAACCTCTGCTTTGTTTCCAGCCCCCATATCGGAGTGAAGAGGTGTTCTATATTGCAGAGGACGACCCTGCTTTCACCTGCTATGGGCCCTTTAAGTCGCTGCTGCCTGACGGTGACGTGTGCATGAACCACGCCCTCCTGGGCTGTTCAAGGCCGGATCAGGAAGAGGGAAGCCCGCGCCACGTTAGGGAGACGAGGAGCATCACGTCGGAGGAGAAAGCTGAATGCTGTTACCAGAGTGGAGGAAGCGGTGTGGAGCACTTCAGAGCAGGAGGAAACACAGACCGCGGTCCGGGGAGTCCGGAGCCCAGCATCGAGATGCCAACACAGACGCCAGGAGGCCAACGATCCCACGAGCCGCCCAGCCGCGTTCCAGGAGGAGCGTGGCTTGCACAGGTGCGTGTCCGATTCCTGGGAAATGGGAGGGGGGTGGAGGAAGGGACCCGGTCCTTTAAAGGGGGGGAACACCTTGACAATTACACCCGTGCACCATTAGGGGCTCTCGGCTGTTCATTCTTTTTGTTTACTTAAACACGGGTGGAGGTTCCATCTATACCGGCAACCTGTCTGTCTGCATGCCGGGTGTGCTTCCCCCACTCCCTTCCCTACATAACCTCGGATAGTCACGCTTGACGCTGATATACCCTATCTCTTTTCTTTTTTTTGGTTTTACGCTCTGGATGCCTGGATGGGAGAAAACGCCAGGAGGAGCGGATATTCCCCGAAGGACGGAGGGAGAACTTTTACGTTTTATTTTGTGACTTACAATAAAGATTACAAATAAGGAAAGCAAAAAGACAATACTCAGTCTCTTACTTCCTGTACCTCGTGACAGTCCCTCCCCCTGCGCCTCTTCGCAACCTCCTTGAAGAGCTGGTGCAGTTCCCGGGATGCCTCATATTTTTGGGCCCAATATGGCACTTAACAGGCAGCACCATCAATATCTATACCCCTGGTGTTCCCTTTCGCTCCTGCTGCAACCAGGGCACAAGTACTAAACAATCATTGGTAAATGCATTAGGTTTCGCCTATGTGATTAATAATAAACTGTTTTTTTCTGTAAGTTGTAGCTTGGTGAGCAGTTGTGTAATAGAAGTTTCTGAAACTCTGTTAAAGTGTTATGACTTGTTTATTGTAAAAGGCAATTTATTGTGCTGGACACAATGTGTCTGGAATGCCCAACATTTTCAAGGGCAGCTACAATTATGCTATGTGTGCACACATTTATGCTATCATTATGCCAGAGATGTACACAGCAATTCCAGTCAGAAATGGCCATAAATAGGCCAAGGATGACTACAGTATGTTGCAAATTTGCAATAGGCAGGCTGCAAGACACTATGTTCTTTAGAAGACCACAATGCCTTTTTCAACCACAAACCACTATGTTCTTGGTCAGACCACAATGTCTTTTGCAACCAGACAGCTGTGCTGTCTGACAAGTCGGGCCTAAAAAGTGATAGGTAAATGTCTGAGTTTTGGTGGCATAAAATATTTTCCCAAGATCACACAATGTAAGCAGTGAAGCTGCAATTTATACAGGTGTTTTGGTTTCACTTTGTACAAATCAGACTGGAAATGATTATCTTTTTGACTTTCCATATGTTAAGAATTTGTTTTTTTCCTTTGTGCATTTTTTTGCAGTTTTTACATAGCGTGAACTCGACCCAAAGTCCAAATTGGAGGGCTTTACATGAGTGTGACAAGTTGGCCTGGTATATGATGTCCACTAATTAAAGTGGGCACCTTGCACCAGTCCAAACAACCCTTATGGTGATTTAAGAGGTCAAAGATCACCTTAGAAAGCTATCCAAGTGGTAGCTGTGGAGAGCAGCCTTCAGGCTTAGTCTTGAAGGAATGTTAAGCAGCTTGTTTTACCAGAATGCAACCTTATTGTATTGGTTAAATGAAAGGAGAACTACACAGTAGTTATAAGAATATATATTTATTATTATAACACCTTAATTACTCTCACAGTATCTGCTATATGCAGATAAACACAAAGCACACAATACTGTAGCACAGAAACAATCGTAAGTAGCACTAATACACAGTGGGCTCCCGGGGAGACCAAACCATATACTAAAATAGTGGTATAAGAACCACGACTCGAATCAAGACAGTGTATAGAGTGTGTAGAATCGCTGGGACCCCCAGGAACAACCCAGGGTGAGTAAGTAGGGACTTCACGGAGGACGGGTGCAGTGTGAGAACACGACCGCGTGCAACGTGCAATTCAATGGGAGAGTCGCAGTTGCAGTTTTATAGTTTAAGGACCCTTCCCAGTGGCTTACGAGGAAACCCTTTGGAACATAGAAGGTTGGAGAGCCACCCCAACCGTGGATACCAAAGTACCAGAGTTACCTATCCCAGGGAAGCCGGGTGCATAGGGCTGAAGTGGCATCGGAAACTGCTGTCGTTCTCAATGGGAGTCTTCAAAGAAATGCCACTGGTGGAAAGAAGAAAAGTGTCCGGTGGAATCCACAGGTGGATTTGTGATGGAAGGAACCTGAAAGCAGAGGGGACAGAGTCTGGGTCACTCAGGAGTGACCAAGGTCTCGGTAAACGAATGCTCACCGATGTCGGGTGCTTCAGGTGTGAAGAAGGAGACCTTGACTCTTCAGCTGCAGGGACCAGGAGACGTCGAGGATGACCAGGAGCCAGATACGAGCTGTCCCATGAAGGATGTCGAGTGCTGAGGAGTCGGTGTCCGGCGGGAGCACCAACAAGCCTTGGAACGGCAACCCACGAAGAAGGTCAAGAAAGGTTACGGTCTGGCCCAGCAAGGACCAGGAGACTCACCACAGCAAGGGGAGTCCGGGCAGGCCTGGAGCAACCAACGGAGCCCAAGAAAATCAGGATTGTCCCTCAAAAGGACCCACAGGCAGAAGGCACAGGAGTCGCGAGGGGACCTCTAGCAGTTTCACAAAACAACAGCTTGCAGGGCACAGAGTGTGAGGAGGCCAAAGTCCTTTGTACAAAATGTGCGCAGAGGTTGGGGCTATCGATAGCCCAATGCACGAAGTTGGGGAACACCAACAAGCATATGCACTTGCAAAGGCATGTGGTGCACAGAGGTTCTGGTTATGCAGTCCCCACGAGGGATACTGGCCTCAAACTTGGTGAGACGGCAGCTCAACCTCAAGGAACATAGGAACCCACCTCCTGTGTTGCTGGAGCCTTCGGAGTTTGCAAGAGCTCAGGATCAGCAGACCAGTCAGTTGCATTACGGTGCCTGCAAACGCAGGGGAGGGACTCCTTCCCCCCCCCCAAGGGAGATACTTCAGTTGTCCTTGATGCTCCACTGGTCCTGCACGGAGCGTGTATGGTGCACGGGCACAGACGATGCTTTGGACGGAGAGGGAGACGAAGTCGGGCCCAGTCGAAGTCAAGAGTGTCCAGACGGTCAAAGGTCAGTGGTTTCTTGTTCAGAATCTTGTCCACTTCGAATCTCAGGTCCTACAGCCAGGTAAGCCATTTTGTACCCACGGGAGAGGGTTGGACAGATTCAGGGGACCCTCCCAGGGGAGGGTCAGGACAGTGGGGAGGTTACTCCCATGCCCTTTGTCCAGTTTCGCGCCAGAGCAGGAGCCAACGGCTCCCAGAACTGGTTTGAGCTGGACTATGCACAGGGACACCAAATGTGCCCCTCGTGCAGACTTTCAGGCACTTTGTAAGTGCAACCACCCAGCTCCAATACACTAAATCCTGTCTGGGAGGTGGTCACATCTCCCTGTGACAGGATGCCTATTGTGCTGCCTTCCCCTGCTCGAGCTTGGAAGTGCAACCACCCAGCTCCAATACACTAAATCCTGTCTGGGAGGTGGTCACATCTCCGTGACAGGATGCCTATTGTGCTGCCTTCCCCTGCTCGAGCTTGGCTCAGCAACAGGAGGGCAGAAATGTGTCTCTGGTCGGCAGCAACCATTTTGTGCTGCCGGGGCGAGAGGGCTGGTACCGGGAAGACCAGGGACCCACGAAGCTTGCTTCAGAAGGGTGGAATCATACCTCCCAGAGGTATGATTCCAAGGTGTTTGATACCAAACACGACATGGTTTGTTGCAGCCGTTTTCGAGATAGCATTTTACGTGAGCATATAATGCACCTCTACCTATATGTCTGGCTGCGTCACCGACAACCCGGGAGAATGGTCTCCGAAAGCTGCAGGGGTGCTCTGCTCATGCAGAGGCACCCGCTCACGTAAAATCCAGCACCCTGCCTTCAGGATTGTTAAGGCCTGCTATAGGGGTGACTTATAGGTTTTAAGTGTAGTGACCTATAGATATAGTAAACCTATATCTAAAGTAAGTGGTGCATGCACCATCTTACACAGGCTGCAATGGCAGACATATAGTTAATTTTGCATGGCCTCTCATGGGTGGCATAATACATGCTTCAGCCCATGGGAGGCCTCTGGGGTACCCATGCCCTGCGTACCATATACTAGGGACTTATAAGGGTACCCCTGTATCCAATCCGGAGTGTACCTAAGTACATGTCATTACATTTTAGGGAGAAAGCAGATAGACTGGGGTCCTGATTAGCAGAATGCCAGTCAGACTAGTCAAAAACAGTGTAACATCAAGCAAAAAGTGGGGGGTAACCAAAAGAAGCAGATCCTACTTTCCTACACAGACCGCCAGTTGTTGCATTATAAAACAAGTTGTGCGATACATGCTGTAATCCTCGGCGGGAGCGCATCCGTGCCTGTCTGCTTGGTAAATAAGGATTGCTGACTGCTCGTCCCCCATACAGCTGACTGGTCACCTATTTTAACTCTGGCATGCCACAGGGATCACGTAGTGCCAGTGGAGGTGCATTGTGCTCGTGACTTGAGAGATTGATTACCTCCTGTTCGGTCTGCCATGAGAAAGAGCAGCTCATGCACCAGTGCGTGGAGAATCTGCACTCTGCAGCCTTGAAGGGGAAAATGGGAGGGTTCTGAACTGATGTGGTGCATGTTTAACAAATCGTGTGATCTGCGGTGTAATTTCCACCATTTCTGATTTAATTCGTAATGCTGCTTAAACGTGTTGTGATTTGGATGTCTGTATTGATAAAACAATGAACAGCGGGAGGGAGTTGTGAAACAAATACAAGGGAGTGAGGGAAACAACAGAGGGAAGGGGGAGGTGATAGGGAGCGAGGGAAAGGAGTGAGCTGGGATAGGAAAGGAGGGAAGGTAAGGGTAGGAGTGTCAATGGTGCACAGCATGAGTGACAGGCAGCATGCGTGACAGGCTGTGAGCCACACATGGCACTGAAATAATAAAGAGAGACAAAGAAGCGAGAAGGAAAGCCAGGGTGGTAAACATGCCAATGAAGGCAGGGGCATGGGGGACGAGGAGCATATACATTCAAAGAACTATGCTGGAAGAGAATGCTGGAGGGCGACGTTGACAAAGAGGAAATAAGCAAAGAAAGTGGGGATCAGTGGGAGCAAACTGACAAGTGTTTGTTAAAAGTATAAGGATGGAGTGCTAAGAATGGTGACGAGTTGGGAGAGAGAAGACTGGCAGGGAAAGGGTGTCCTACGCTGTGCAGCAATCAAATTAAAGAAGTTCCACCCACCAAAGCAACAAGGGACGGATGTGAATGAATACTTAGGCCACAGGAGGCTGATAGGAGAAAAACACACAAGGAACACAGGAAAAGAATGCTTACAACCAATAGAAAAGAGGAAAAGAAAAAATGATAAGCACATGGCCCAATAAGAAGGGAAGGTGAAGGGAAGGCGGGATGTAAGCCCCTTTTAAGATATATCTAATACAGGCTTCTCCAACGAGTAGCTCGTGAGCTACTGGTAGCTCTCCAGCTACCTTTAAGTAGCTCTCCTATGTGCACTCCAGCCTTCTAAATTAGAAGCTTTTGCTTGATTGCATTAATATTTAAATACCAAAATTAAAAAGAGTGTATTGGAGATAAAAATGTGTGTATTTTCATAACTCATAAGCTGATGTTTTGAGAAAAATGATAGACTTTATAAAATATGTTCGAAGACAATATATGAGTGATAAATCAAGCAGCATCAGGGAAACTTATAACTCATAATATTACTTTGGTACCAGGGGTATCACAGCTTTTAAGATTATGTATTAAACATATAGAGGCATTCTAAATTGATAAAGCCTTTTTTTTTAATTGTTGGTGGCAACCCTGTCTGTGGCACTGAGGTGATCACTGCTGATAATCTTACATGGGTGGTCGCTAATTTAATCTGGTCTGATATGCTCAATAGTACAATGGTAATAACAGTACCTAGGGATGATATTCATTGAACATAAGTAGCTCTTATTACAGGAAAGGTTGGAGGTCCCTTATCTAATACGATAGATTTCACAAGCACAGAGCAAGTGCTGTGCAGGCGAAACCTAAAAAAGAAGTGGGGGAACTAACAAAGTGAGGCAGTGTAAAGATAGTCTACACAAGGATAAGTGTAAACACTGGTTTATTCAAGTTGAAACTTCGGAGGATCAGAGCGGACAAGAGACACAACCTTCCTTGCTCTGTCTTCCAACGACTCCCAATGTTCCAGCTTCAAATGGAATCTGGAACACTAAAAGAGGCATGCACTAAGAATGCCTCCTCACAAATAATAACAAGGTACAAATGAGAACATGGCATAAATGATAAAAGTAAACATATGCATGAGAAATATACTAAACACAACAGGCAGTCATGGCGGATGACATCAAAGCACGTGGCATCACGGCATGTGACTTAGTACGTGGCATCACGGGACGTGACCACAGGAAGTGGCATCTCAAACCATGATCTCACAGGAAGTGACATCACAAGAAGTGGCATCAGATCTTAAGACCTCACACATTTTTAGCAGGTCTATCATGAGTACATTTAAGCACACTATGAGATTTAACAAATTGGATTTTGCATCAGGGTTGTGCCAAAAAGTGACGCGACCCCAACGCAAAATGAAAGCCTCGATTTACACTTTTTTTTTTTTTTTTTAACTCTGCCAGAAAGAAATTGGCAACAAAGAAAAACGTGTCCGAAAATTTGTCCTGCTTAATTGGTTGCAAAGTCTGCAATTTAAAATATATTATGGAGATAAGGCACCTGCTGCAGAGATCTTTGTGTGCCCTGTAAATCTCGGAGAATAATGATAATGGTGAGCTACCTCTGGAGGTTAACACATTTGCTGGAGAGATCGGTGTTGGTCTAGTCACAGTTTTGACTCTACAGTAGTATAGAGGGTTAATGTGTCTCCTGCAAAACACATTATGTAACATGCAGATGACAGATAGGTAAGTAGGTTACTGCTTTTATCACAGAGATCTTTTTGTTACTTGCAGTTCATAAATTGCAATCCTTCTACTATAGCACAGTGAGCTATGAAGTACATGTGATTCATACACCTTGTAACCCTCACTGTCTTTTGTAACACATCCTGTACATTGATTTACAGACTTATGATTTATTGTCAATGTATAATGTTTATGTGATATACAAAGCGCTTTGACACCCATTACATTGAGATGAGTTGTGCTATATAAGAAATAACACAAAATAGAAGCATTTAAAATGTTATTTGTGTAAATACTTGGACAGACCAACACATCTGACATTACAGTGCTTGCATATTTCTTATATAGAGGGACTGAACAAAGTCAAACGCATGCCTCTCTTAAGTACTTGTGAAGTAATAGCAAGTGTTGTGCCCTTGTTTCCGCTCCATTGCATTTGCATCTAGACGTGAGGCACCAGATAGCTCCTAGCCAAGGATTCTCCAACAAAAGGAATCCTGATGGTCCCTTAAATTCAGCCTTTGTTTGGGGCCCAGCTGGAATTTAAAATAATAAAGCCCCCTTCACCGCCTGCACGTTGCTGCTCAGAAAGAAAGCAGACAAAGTGTGGGTGGCGCTGCTGAATGTGTCCTGGTGTCTGAAAATTACACCGCGACAAGTTCATTTCAGTGGGGCCCAAATTCTTGGCAGGGTAGACAGCGTCCACCCTGTGAAAATAGTGGGTGGACACTGTCTACCCATGTATACCCCCCGACTTGTGCCATGGCTGCAACCCTTATGCAGTGTCTTCCCTTGAGCATGCAAATAGATTATGCCACTCATGGGAGCTGCGGTTGAGCCTATCTTTATTCTCCAAAATTCATTCACACTCCGCACATTACGTCATACTTCCCAGAACCACACCCTAACACCTCCCCAGCACATCATGTAGTTCCTGTTCAGAGTCGACCCAGAACCACAAGGGTCCTAGTGCGAACAGCATCAATATGCTACATCTACCCTTTGTTAAATAAAAAGTGGCAGGCATTATTTGAAATCACATCTCCTCAATCAGTCCACGAGGAGTCTGCCGGTTCTGGTGGTCCAAGGTGATCGATGTTCACCCCTATCAGGCAATGAAGGCACAGGCTCAAGCACGAGAGCCAGACCTGTAGGTGTGGTCACCTCCATTGTAATTTCAGGAACTAGCGAGTGTCAAGGTAGATGTTTAAAGTGTATTGTGTGGGGGGGCGTGGCCAAGATGGCGGACGGCTAGGACGCGCTCTCGATCGCTCCCTGCTGCCGCCTACAACAGCAAATCATTTGAGCCCGCCGGCCCACTTCCCGTGCTCCCTGGGAGTAAATATAGGCAGGAAGGAGGCACTAGCAGACCCCAGCAGAGGCTACCGGGGCCCTGAGACTCCCCAGCCGGAGTGCCGAGAGAAGTAGCGAGCAGCGGAGCTGCGGAGCGTGGCCTGCAGTGCATGGCTTGTCCCCGGAACGGGCGAAGAGCAGACCCGCGTTGAAGTGGAGGACATCGGGGTGCGGGACGCCCCCCACCGCGACGCTGACCCTCCCGTCCAAAGGGAAAAGAGCAGCGACCGGGACTCATTGATTGCTCCCAGGCCCAGGAGCATGGAGCGGTGGAGCTCCGAGGCACACAAGACCTTTTAGTGCGCACCAGGCTGCAGGCGGACCTAGCGCTGAGGCCTACAGCACGCGGCTCATCCCCAGCACGGGGAGGAGTCTACCTGCGGGAAAGTCGGTGCCCTAGGTGCGGATGGAGGGTCCGGAGGCGCAGGACGAGGCCCCCCTCCAGCAACGATTGCCTTCCGGGAGGAGGGGCAGACGACAGAAAGAAGCAGCGACCAAGGCCCACCGAACACACCCAGGCCCTGGATTGCAGAGCGGTCGAGCTCCAGGGCAGGCTAAGGACTCGTGGTACACGTCTGGCTGCCAGCGGACCCCCCCTTGCCCCTAGACACTGCCAAAGGGAGTGGCGGCCCCCAGCAACGACAGTCTGGACAGTGACACGACGCACAAGGCCCGTAGAGACAGAGGTAGGCCCGGATCGCCATTTTCACACGGCTTTGGGAAAAGCTGAGGGCTAGACATGGGTGCCGCCCCCTCACCTCCTACATGAGCCCAACGATAGCCAGTCCATTACAATTCTGGCTGAGGTGGGGGTAGGGGACCGTCACGATAAGCGGCCGGACGGCCTCAGGCGGAGAAGGGGGCTCTACGTCACGCAAGAGGCCGCATATACTCCTGGCCAGAATCTGCAAACGGGGTGCAGGCGGACGAACCGTCACAGTGGTCGGGACCTGCCCTGCGGGAGACACCTAACAACATAGGCAGAACTTAGAGATTCGGCTGTGCCTGGGGCGGAGAGGGTGGCTCTCACATGCCTGTACTGGACGAGGGGTCCTGACGGACACCGCTAAAGCACCCTAAGCTGTATAGCAACCTGAAACGTGCCAGAGCACCCCCCCAGAGATTTATCAGAACTAGGACATGGGGGAGGGATAGCATCCACGTGCAGGCCCCGGGACTCGGCCCTCTGCCCGGATTGCGGGACCACAGCGATTAACCTGCATGGCGATAACCACTGCATCAAACCTGGACATCATGGCGGTGAACAGGACAAAAAAAAAGAGCGATCCCTCAAAGAAATGTTCAGAAAATCAGGCAGCTCCGGGACAGATGATAAAGCCGCAAACCAAGGCTCGGAGACCCGGCTGGACTCTGATGATGGAGAGGGCCCAATCACCAAAGCATACCTGGAATCACTGTTCTCCTTGAGCACAGATCTGCAGGTGATGTCAACGGAAATCACGTCCGAACTTCGGGAGGTACGACGTGATATGGACGAGGTGGGCGAGAGAGTGGCTGAGCTTGAGGACAGAGAGTCTGGCCGGGTGGAGGAGGTAGCTTGGCTTCAACAAGAGGTCCTACGACTAAAAGACCAACAATTGGACCTTCAGGCACACAATGAGGACCTGGAGAACAGATCTAGGAGGAATAACATAAGAATTAGAGGGGTGCCAACCAAAGAAGAAGGCCCCAACCTACGCAAGTACATCACGGACCTCCTCTGACAAGTCTCGGGCCTCCCAGAGACCTCTCCACTACAGTTAGACTGGGTTCATAGAGTGGGTCCTAAAAGACCAGGGAAAGGGCCCCTGGCAGATATACTGGTTTGTGTCCACGATTTCCAGATTAAAGAAGATATCCTTAGAAAAGCCAGGGACTCTAACCCAGTTCACTTCAAAGGCCACTCCCTGACCTTTTTCCAAGATCTCTCCAGGATCACTCTCCAGAAACGCAAGGACTTTCGGAAAGCCAATATACCCTATGCCTGGGGTCACCCTTTCCGCATCATTTTCAATACGAAGGATCTCTCCACCAGCTTAGATCCCTCAAAGAGGCCTGCGCTCTCCTACACATCGCTGCACAGGAAGACTCCGAGGAACAACCCACCTCTCCTAAACGCCAGCGACCTGCATGGCAGAAGGTGACAAGTGTTAGAATAGAAAAATTCATGTTTACGAGTTGTTTTATGTATGTTAGCATTCGCGGCACCATTTTCTATTTTAGACGCCATCTTGAACCAAAGTCGAAACTAATTCCTTGCTGTTTCCGAGAAAAGGCCCCGTTATGTTTCGTTTCTGCAATGTTAGGTTTTGCTTCACTAATGAATGGACTGTCCTTATTAGCACATACCTTTCCTACTTGATAGATGCCTTCTCTGACTTGTCTAGGGGCGGGCACGGGCAGAGCGACCTTGAGTAGTAGATAGTGTGTGCCCGGCCTTAGAATCGAAACTTATCCTCTGTACTTCATTGTTAGCTGCATCTGCTTGCAAAATTCCATTGTGGGTGTGCCTTCATTGGTTCTGAAATGTACATAATATATCTTTATGCTTGCTGATGTCAGTCCCCTCTGCAGCACTCCTAGATACTGGGCAGACTGGGCTCCGCTTTGAGTGTACCTGAATAAACAGATATTGGTTTGTATTCTCCACTGTCCAACCGACTCTTCATTTGGCATGGAAGGCTGAGAGGTGGTCGTGAGTGACCCGAGTGACCCTAATCGGGCCACTTCCTTCAGTTGGCGCCCGAACAGGGACTCCTTCGGGTGAGTGACACATCCCCTTGCTCAGACGGGGGGGGGGAGGTCGAGGCCATCGTCGGGTCGGACTGACTGATCAGGGATCCCTGTATGAGGAGCATTGATTGCTCGCAGCTGCCCCTTCCATCCTGCCGGACGGACGGTGCCTCGCCCAGCGGTCATCCCGACTGGAGTCCTAGACGGCGAAACCTTGGATCTGACCGTTTGGTCTGAAGAGTCGGCAGTGGAGAATTTATATCGCTTGACCTGCATATATCAGGTGAGTTTGTTTTGGTTCTTTGTGGATATGGTACCATTTTGGTTTGAATTTGGTACGGTCTGAGCACTTGCAATTGCTTTGCCAGGCATAAATAGTGAACTTGTTTTCTTTTAAGGATGCCTGGTATCAGTAAGCTGTTTTCTTTGTGCTGTCACTGTTGTTCTGCAGATGCTCGATTGGAAGAAGCTCAGCCTGCGCCTCTAGAAGGCACTCCTAATTTTGATATGTATGTGAAGCATGGTCTTGGCCCTATTATGTTTAGTACATTATGGCACAAATATACGAGGGATAATGCCGAGTTGCAGTGGCCGTTGACGGCCACATTTGATGAAAAAAAGATTGGGTTCTTATAGGGACAGTTATTTAAGAGACGAAGTAGACAGTCTATGTTTGATTCTCTCATAACATGGCAGAAAGAAGCTAAACACACAAGATGATGGACGGAATGCTGCACATTGGCAAACATTCACCCCCAGTCACAGATCTGGGTTTAATCCATCGTTATTTTGCTTCACCACGCCACCCCAGTTCAGACATAGCCATATGCAAATCAGTCTTGACCCTGTGCCTCATGGGAACAGTCCAGACCGAACTGCCAAGCCATGTCTTCCCTGGACCGTAATCAAGCATCCTAGGACCGGTTTCAGGCTATCAGCCTTCATCAGCCAGGATAGCTTGACTCCAGTGGCGTAGTGAGCACGGGACCCACGTCTGGGCATACCCTTCCCACTTAGGGCGAAATGCAAAACACACAAGATGATGGACGGAATGCTGCACATAGGCAAACATTCACCCCCAGTCACAGATCTGGGTTTAATCCATCGTTATTTGGCTTCACCACGCCACCCCAGTTCAGACATAGCCATATGCAAATCAGTCTTGACCCTGTGCCTCATGGGAACAGTCCAGACCGAACTGCCAAGCCATGTCTTCCCTGGACCGGAATCAAGCATCCTAGGACTGGTTTCAGGCTATCAGCCTTCATCAGCCAGGATAGCTTGACTCCAGTGGCGTAGTGAGCACGGGACCCACGTCTGGGCATACCCTTCCCACTTAGGGCGAAATGCAAAACACACAAGATGATGGACGGAATGCTGCACATTGGCAAACATTCACCCCCAATCACAGATCTGGGTTTAATCCATCGTTATTTTGCTTCACCACGCCACCCCAGTTCAGACATAGCCAGATGCAAATCAGTCTTGACCCTGTGCCTCATGGGAACAGTCCAGACCGAACTGCCAAGCCATGTCTTCCCTGGACCGGAATCAAGCATCCTAGGACCGGTTTCAGGCTATCAGCCTTCATCAGCCAGGATAGCTTGACTCCAGTGGCGTACTGAGCACGGGACCCACGTCTGGGCATACCCTTCCCACTTAGGGCGAAATGCAAAACACACAAGATGATGGACGAAATGCTGCACATTGGCAAACATTCACCCCCAGTCACAGATCTGGGTTTAATCCATCGTTATTTTGCTTCACCACGCCACCCCAGTTCAGATATAGCCATATGCAAATCAGTCTTGACCCTGTGCCTCATGGGAACAGTCCAGACCGAACTGCAAGCCATGTCTTCCCTGGACCGGAATCAAGCATCCTAGGACCGGTTTCAGGCTATCAGCCTTCATCAGCCAGGATAGCTTGACTCCAGTGGCGTAGTGAGCACGGGACCCACGTCTGGGCATACCCTTCCCACTTAGGGCGAAATGCAAAACACACAAGATGATGGACGGAATGCTGCACATTGGCAAACATTCACCCCCAGTCACAGATCTGGGTTTAATCCATCGTTATTTTGCTTCACCACGCCACCCCAGTTCAGACATAGCCAGATGCAAATCAGTCTTGACCCTGTGCCTCATGGGAACAGTCCAGACCGAACTGCCAAGCCATGTCTTCCCTGGACCGGAATCAAGCATCCTAGGACCGGTTTCAGGCTATCAGCCTTCATCAGCCAGGATAGCTTGACTCCAGTGGCGTAGTGAGCACGGGACCCACGTCTGGGCATACCCTTCCCACTTAGGGCGAAATGCAAAACACACAAGATGATGGACGGAATGCTGCACATTGGCAAACATTCACCCCCAGTCACAGATCTGGGTTTAATCCATCGTTATTTTGCTTCACCACGCCACCCCAGTTCAGACATAGCCATATGCAAATCAGTCTTGACCCTGTGCCTCATGGGAACAGTCCAGACCGAACTGCCAAGCCATGTCTTCCCTGGACCGGAATCAAGCATCCTAGGACCGGTTTCAGGCTATCAGCCTTCATCAGCCAGGATAGCTTGACTCCAGTGGCGTAGTGAGCACGGGACCCACGTCTGGGCAAGAAGCTAAACAGAGACGATTGAAAGTGGAAAAGGATGCACAAAAGTGGAGAATGCAGACATTGACTCAGAAAGCTGTAGCATATGATAAAGAAAAGCAAGAAAAGGGAGTTGAATGTGAAGATAGGAGGTTTCGATTGCATGTTGATAAATCGTATTTGGCTCAAGAGGAAAATGATACTTTTGTGGAAGAATTGTTAGACACCCGCCCCCGCCCCCGCCCCCATATGCCCCGCAAAGGATATATCCTACTGTCCCTGTGTCATCACAGCCGCCTGTTACAGTTGTTCCCACTGTCCCTGTGTCTACTGCTGTCGTTTCGACGGCTGCAGCCTCGGCTCCTCCTACTTTGCCTTCGCCGTCTGTGGCAACTGTGACCGTTAGCACATCAAGTACACCTGTTGTTTCGGCATCCCTATCTCCAGCTCTCTCAACCCCGGCAACCCGCCTGCTACTATTCTACCCAGTGCTTCTGTTGCTTCTCCGTCTTTATTGGTTCATCTCCCAGCATTATTGGGTACTGAGACGCCAACACGTGGATTTGAGGATAGAGATTTGGCAAAATTTAAGGAGCGTATGGGCCCTTTTGTACGATCTGCAGTGGGGGATGAGGAGAAGCAGGTGGTAGCTAATCAGGCTGCCCAATGGGGTCATAATCCCATTTACAGTGTGGAGGCTGTTTGGGGCGTGATGAAAGATTATGAGCCCTTTGTACAGCAGCATGCTCTTAAACATACGTCCTCTACGTTCATTGGCCTTTGGCAGCAACATTTTGGGAACGATGCGCCACAAATTTTATTCGATATTAGGGATCGCGTGTATGCCAGTGGTTTGGACCCAGGCCAGGTTTTTGGGAACATTACCACGTCGGTTGCTTATAGAGGGAGGTTGCATGATAAGAGTCCTACCATGGTATCTCAGTTTCCGATGAGAGGTTCATCCTATATATCACCCAGAGATACCAGAGTTAACGGACCAACGTGGTAATGTTACTTGAGCAGGTGTAGCAGCCCGTTTTTAAGAACAATGGGTTTATACTCCGTGGAAAAGAAGTGAGGTTTTATCTCTTAAGACTCATTTGCCCGATCCCAGGAAAAATCCTACTGCTTATTATAAGGAACTGATTGAAGCTGCCTCTTCGACGCTAATGACTCCTGCTGATATTGAAATGTTTTTTGGTCTTCTTGTTCTGGTTGATATCTGGAGGCAGGTTCATACTCAAGATCATGTTGCGGAGTTGGGTGGTACTTGGGATCAAATTAAAGCATGGGATCAGGAAAGAAAGCCAGGTGATTAGTAGGCCTGGCCGGTAAATTCCGTTCCGCTCGCGGAATTTGCAAAATTTTGGCAATTTCGCGTTCCGCGGAGAACGCGGGATTGCTGAAAATGCAGCGATCCATGGCATAGCGGAACTTTTTCCTTGTTCGCGCTTTCAAAATGCGTGTTTGCGCACGCGGTAGCGACTTACCAGGATCCCTGCGTTCGCCGACGAGTTTTCCCGCGATCCCGCGAGAGTGTGCGATTGCGAACACGTCATTCGGACGCGCCATCGGACATCTGCGTTCGCGAACAGGAAACACGCATCGCGGGCGGGACAAGTGAAACAAGATGGCCGTGCCAATTGGCGACCGCATGGGCAAGTTCGTGAGATATTTCCCCCCCGAGCACGCAAACAGCGTCCCCGAACAGGAAAAACGCATCGCGGACGGGCGGAACAAGCAATTCCGCGCGCTCGCGGAATTCTGCGTGCTCGCGGAGATTTTTTACCGTTTCGCGGAATTTTGCGTAACGCGACTACGCAAATTCCGCCCACCCTTAGTGATTAGCCCCGAGCCGAGATACTTGCCTGGCCGCATTATCACATATATGCATTCTCTTATTCTGCTGAGGAAAGTCGATTGGGACAAGTTAACGGCTTGTCGCCAAAAGAAAGACGAGAGTGTGTCTGATTTTTTACTCGGTTCGAGGATACATTTTTGGATTACAGTGGACAGGATCTGTCTATTGAGGGAGGTGTTCGGTTGTTTGTTAATAGGTTTGTTTCTAATTTGCTTCCTGAAATTGCGACTCGTTTACAGGCTTCTGAAAGTACCTGGTCCACTTCTTCCCCTTCTGTTATTTTGAATATGGCTCAATATTATGAGCATCGGGACCAGGAGGAGAAAGAGAGGACAGAGAAAAGGCATAAGGATTTGAAGACGAAGGTATTGTTTCAACAGGCATTTAGAGGGAGTGGTAGAGGACATGGTGGTCCTGCCTGACAGCTTCCACGCACTAGCAGGCAGCCGAATATGACGCCTTTGGGGCCGAATCAGTGTGCATATTGTAAGGAGGAGGGTCACTGGTGTAGCGAGTGTCCCGTGCTTTTGCAGAAGGTGGCGGTCCCTAGAGGACAGGGTTCTCGAGGACAGGGTCGTGGAGCTGGTGGGGCTGAGAGGGCTCGGAATGCTGCAGCCTCACAGGGTCATTCTGATAATTATTTTGATGACCCTTGTGATGGGCAGTACTACTATGATGATTATGATAGGGATGAAGCAGCAGGGGTGTCTTACAGCTAGGACTGCCAGGGACAGAGTGGGTGACCAGTTCCAATGCCTGTAGACCAGCGTGGCCCTTATGTAACAGCGGAACTGCAAGGTTCTACTAAGGAATTTTTGTTGGATACAGGTGCGACAAAAAGTTCTGTTTCTCGAACTATGGTCCCTGGGGCGGCTCTGTCTGGCCATAATAATGTTTCGGTAGGGTTTTCAGGAGTACCGGTTGTAAGCCTCATTTCGCGACCCCTTAAATTGACTATTGGTCCCTTTACTGTGGATTCTCCATTTTTGTTGACATCCAATTGTGGTGAGAATTTGATGGGTTTGGACTTGTTGAAGAAATTGCATGCTACTATTTATTGCTCCCCAGAAGGTGTTTACATGACGATGGGCCCCAATGTATGTACTACACAGTGTTTGTCTCACCCTCTTCCCGTTGAATTTGCTGAGGTGCCACCCACTTTGTGGGCGACAGGTGATACAGATGTAGGACTGTTGCACATACCGCCAGTTTCAAGACAAGTAAAAGACAATGCTGTTTTGCCTCGTATTCCTCAGTATAAGATACCTCAGGCAGGAGAACGAGCCCTTTTACAGATTATTCAGGAATTGATACAAAAAGGTGTAGTTGAAGAGACGTCTGCCAATATTTGTAATAGTCCTATTCTTCCGATTCTTAAACGGACACCCTCAGGTTCCCCTGATGATCATGAGGATGTTTATCGTTTTGTGATTGACTTGCGCGAAGTTAACAAGATAGTGGTTCCTCAGTTTCCAGTGGTTCCGGATATTACTACACTTTTGACAATGATTCCTTCCACTGCTAAATTCTTTTCTGTTATTGATTTGAAAAACGCATTCTTCAGTATTCCTATTCATCCAGATAGTAGATATCTGTTTGGGTTCACCCTAGCTGGTAGAAGCTTTAGGTTCTGTCGAGCTCCTCAGGGCTATACAAAGAGTCAGAGTATTTATAGCCAAGCATTAAAAGGTCATTCGGATTCCCTTTCGCTTCCCGCAGGTAATGTATTGGTGCAGTATGTTGACGGTCTCCTTATCGCTTCTGATACCGAACAAGGTTGTAAAGACAGTACAGTTAAGTTATTGCTACATTTAGCTCAGCATGGTCATAAAGTTTCTCTTTCTAAATTTCAGTATTGTCGACAGGAGGTCACCTATTTAGGTCACCTACTGTCGAAGGAGGGTAGGAGGTTGACCCCTGAGCGCATCAATACCATTGTTAAAATGCCCATTCCACAAACTCAGAAAGATGTGTGTGCTTTTATAGGTATCGCTGCCTACTGTCGGCAGTGGATACCCAACTACTCCCTACTAATCAAACCCTTGCTTGACTTAACAACGAAAGAAGTGCATGAGCCTTTGCCTTGGATGCCTGAATGCCAGCAGTCTTTTGAGCAATTGAAAACTGCGCTTCAGTCAGTCAGTCAGAGAATCTTTATTCGGCTGGTTATCAGCCATAAAAGAATGCATCAAGAGACATAAAACAAGTTAAAAAGTGAAATACATACAGTGAATAATATTTTCCGAGACAGTAGCAATTTCAATGTCAAAATATCAAAATTATAATTGATGATTTCCACAAATAGCATCATAAGTTAAGGGCAGGGTACAAATAAATTCATAAACATTCCCCTTACCCAGAAACAAGAGCCCAAAGTTAATCCTTGTTAAAACAAATAGAATAAAATCATTTTCCAACAATGTCCCGTAAACGAACAGCTGAAGAAATATATCTGTAGATCATTAGACAAGTAAATTCATCTTTTAAAAGCTGGAGGTGATATAATGTTGCCCGGCACTTCCTAAAATTTAGAAACTTTAAAAGAGGAATAATAAAAGCATGCCTTGGTTTAATGTAAAGTTTGCAAAAGAACATAAAGCACAAGTTACTACTTGTGTAACGATATATCTGTAAGAGACATTAGTTAGTGATAGATTCCTTACCTTTGAATATCCCCAGGCGTCAGACTGGATCCGGAAAGTTTTTCGTTAGCAGTACCCCTGCGCGTCAGTAGGTGGCATCGTGCGGCTCCGCGTCCGTCGCTGGCGTCGTAAGCGCCGAGATGACGTCACGGAGACTACTTAGGCGCCACCCATGCGCGCGGACGTCAGTTCTGTACACGACTTTCCGCGCCAGGAACACAGAGCCATGCAAGAAACTGACCATTGGTGCCATTAAACTAGGGCCCTGAAAGGGATGACCTTAACCCTAGAAATCAGTTTGCAGGACTGGGAGGATGGGTGGGGCGGTAAGGAATCTATCACTAACTAATGTCTCTTACAGATATATCGTTACACAAGTAGTAACTTGTGCATCTGAAAGAGACACATTAGTGATAGATTCCTTACCTTAGAATAGATACCCCAGCAATACCAACCCCGGTGGAGGGTCTGCGAATGGATTACACCAGAAAGTCACAGAGAACAGAACGGCCAAAGAAGCCGTCTCTCCGGACCTGACTGTCAAGGCAGTAATGCTTGGTAAACGTGTGCAGCGAGGCCCACATAGCTGCCTGACAAATATCCTGCAAGGGGACGCCGCGTCCCAAGGCAGTAGTGGCTGCTGTCGCCCTGGTAGAATGGGCACGCAGCCCCACAGGAGGCTCCTTCTTAGCCAACGAGTAACAGGCTTTGTTGCAGAGAACGACCCACCGAGAGATGGTCCGTTTGTGCACAGCCCGACCTTTTTTGGCGCCCACGTAGCCAACAAAGAGCTGGTCCTCCACCCGGAACTGTCGAGTGCGCTTCAGGTAGAACGAGAGCGCACGTTTTGGGTCCAGACGGTGGAGCCTCTCCTCCTCTTTTTAAGGATGCGGAGGCGGAAAGAAGGTGGGCAAAGTGATGGTCTGCCCGATGTGGAAGGGCGTGACAACCTTTGGCAAGAAAGAAGGACGGGTCCTTAAAACCACCTTGTCCGGATGAACAGAAAGGAAAGGAGGTTTGGAAGAAAGAGCCTGGAGCTCACTCACTCTTCTGGCAGAGGTGATAGCTACTAGGAAAGCCGTCTTGAGAGTGAGAAGACGCAAAGGACAGGTATGAAGAGGCTCGAAGGGAGCGCACATCAGATATGTCAAGACAAGATTTAAATCCCATTGAGGCATAATGAACGGCACGGGAGGAAATGTGTGCGTAATGCTTTTCAGGAAACGGTTAACAACCGGAGATTTAAACAAGGAAGGCTGATCTGGAAGCCTGAGAAAGGCGGATATGGCCGAAAGATAACCTTTAATAGTGCCCAGAGCAGAGCCCTGCTGGGCCAAAGAAAGAAGGAACAGAAGGACTTCGGAAAGTGGGGCAGAAAGGGGATCCACAGCCTTAGCTGTGCACCATGCCACAAACTTGTTCCACCTGCAGGCGTATACCGATTTAGTGGAAGGCCGCCTGGCTGCCAGAATGACATCACAGACTTCGGGAGGAAGATCGAAAGCTGTCAACTGTCGCCGCTCAATCTCCACACATGGAGGTGGAGGCTGGACAGGTTCGGGTGGAGGAACGTCCCCTGCTGCTGCGACAGAAGATCCTCCCGAAGAGGCAGTCGTATCAGGGGATCGATCGCCATGTTGAGTAGCTCGGGATACCAGTATCTTCGTGCCCAATCCGGAGCCACAAGAATGACTTGGGCCCGGTCGCGCCGAATCTTCTTCAGCACTCTGGGCAGAAGTGGTATAGGCGGAAAGGCGTACAACAGACCGCAACTCTACTCGCGACGAAAAGCATCGCCGAGCGAGTGCCGCCTTGGAAATTCCAACGCGCAGAACTGATGACATTGCGCGTTCTCTTCGGTGGCGAATAGATCTAACCAAGGCTCTTCCCACTGCAGAAAGAGACCTTGAGCCACGTCCGAGTTCAGACGCCATTCGTGATCCATCAAGCACCGGCGGCTGAGTTCGTCCGCCCTGGCGTTCAGAGAACCTGCCAGGTGTTGAACCACCAAGGTAATGCCTTGACGTTCCAGCCAAGTCGAGAGGCGCAGAGCCTCCTGACATAGGATCCACGACCCCACCCCACCCTGCTTGTTGCAATACCACATGGCGGTGGTGTTGTCCGTGAACACCTGCACTACACTTCCCCGGACAGAGGGAAGGAATGCCTTCAGTGCAAGCCGGATCGCCCGAAGCTCCAAAAGATTGATATGGAGCCGGGACTCCGCCGGAGACCAGAGGCCTCGGATCTCCGTCTCTCCCAAGTGGCCACCCCATCCCAGGAGGGACGCATCCGTCACCACTGTGTGCTCCGGTTGGGGAAGGGAGAGGGATCTGCCATTGACCCAATCGCGATTCGTGAGCCACCACTGCAATTGTCGTGCAGTGCCCTCCGAGATCTGGACATGATCGGACAGGTCGCCCTGATGCTGTGCCCACTGGAACTTCAGGTCCCACTGCAGAGCCCGCATATGCCATCGGGCATGTTGCACCAGCAGGATGCAGGAGGCCATCAGGCCCAGGAGCCGGAGGGTCATCCTGACTGAAACCCGGGATAGAGGCTGAAAGATCGGAATCATAGCCTGAATATCCCGGACTCACTGCTCGGGAGGATAAACCCGAAACAGCGTCGAATCCAGAACCGCTCCGATGAAGGGGAGCTTCTGAGAGGGACTCAGGTGCGACTTCGGCACGTTGATGGAGAACCCCAGCAAATGCAGGAGGTCGGCCATAGTCTGAAGGTGGGTGACGACTGCCTGGGGCGAGCCCGCCTTCAACAACCAGTCGTCGAGGTAGGGGAAGACTGACACCCCTGACCTGCGCAGATGAGCTGCGACCACCGTCATCACCTTCGTGAACACCCGAGGGGCGCTGGTAAGGCCGAAGGGGAGCACGGCAAACTGAAAATGCTCCTGGCCTACCGTGAACCGCAGGTAACGCCGGTGGGCCGGCAGGACGGGGATGTGAAAATAGGCGTCCTGCAAGTCCAACGCTACCATCCAGTCTCCAGGGTCGAGGGCAGCCAAGACCTGGGCCAGAGTCAACATCCTGAACTTCTCCTTCCGGAGGAAGCGATTGACGTTCCTGAGGTCCAAGATGGGGCGCAAGCCCCCCTTGTCCTTCTTGGGGACCAGAAAGTAGTGGGAATAACAACCACTCCCTACTTCTGACCCAGGAACACACTCGATGGCCCCCTTGGCCAAGAGGGCCATGACTTCCTGCAGGAGAAGTGCCAAGTGGTCCCCCGACATGCGGTGGAACTGAGGTGGCATGGCTGGAGGGGTGGACCGAAAGGGAAGGGCGTAACCCTTGCGGATGATCTGCAACACCCACTTGTCCGATGTGATAGCGTGCAAGTGGGGGAGATGATGGCGGATCCGGCCACCCACTGGCGTGGGTGCCCCCCAAAACTCGGATTAGGAAGGTTTGGAGGCAGAAGCAGCGGGGGCGGAGGTGGACTGACCCCCACGCTGATTCCCAAACCCGCCCCTGCGGAAACCGCGTCCGCGTTGAGGCTGGTTCTGCACAGGTTTGCTGAAGGAACGTGCCTGGACGCCCTTTCCGTGGCCACGAAAGGAACGAAAACCAGGAGTGGCTGGGCTTTTTGTGGAAAGACCTAAGGACTTGGCCGTGGCCCGCGAGTCCTTAAAACGCTCCAGCGAACTGTCGGCCTTATCGCCAAACAGGCGAGTGCCATCAAAGGGCATGTCCATGAGCGAGCTTTGGACATCTGGCGAGAACCCGGTAGATCTCAACCAGGTGTGGCGACGAAGCGCCACAGTCGTAGAAATCACTCTACCTAGTGAGTCCGCGGTGTCCAAACCACACTGAATGGCGAACTTAGCCACATCTTTACCCTCGGCAACAGCTTGGGACAGCACAGCTTGGATCTCTTCAGGACACTGAGGCAACACCTGTGCAACTGTATCCCACACCGCGTGGGAATAGCGGCCCAATAGGCAAGCGGTGTTCACCGACCGCAGCCCCAAGCTGGCCGAAGAGAACAACCACTTGCCAAACTGCTCCAGCTTCTTGGAGTCCTTATCCGGCGGAGCCGTGGGGAAGGCACTCTGGGACGTCGAAGCTTGGATGACCAGGCTCTCAGGCGTAGGATGAGTGGTCAGAAAGGCAGGGTCACTGGGCACCGGGCGATGGCACCTGGCGACGTTCTTATCCACAGGGGCCCCTGTGGCTGGACGCGACCAAGTGCCCAGCAAGACATCAGTGAGGGCGTCATTAAATGGCAGCAGGGGCTCCGACGAAGTGGACGCCGTCTGGAGCACCTCAGTGAGGAGGTTAGTTTTGAGGGCCACCGTAGGGAGATCAAGGTTGAGAACCTCAGCTGCCCGATGGAGCACCATCGTGTAGGAGGCGCCCTCCTCCATGGTAGGCGGGGGAGAGGCAAACCCCGGGTCAGAGGAGACGTCGAGGTCGCCGGCATCCTCCAAATCATCCGCCCAGTCCAGCTCAGAGTCACACTGACGAGCAAGAGGGTCCTCGGACCCCTCCCAGTCGTCCTCCACCTCATGTGGCGCAAGCCGTGGCGGCAGGGCAGGAGCCGGAGAAGGAACAAACTGCGTCGGGAACGGTGCCGAGAACGGCGCCGGCCGGGGCCGGACCGGCGCAGTGTCCCAATGCGGATCCCAGGCAGGAGCAAAATGGTCCTGGAACCTGGGCAAGGGTGGGACAAATGGCCCCCACTGCGGCGCCGGAGGCGGAGCCGAGGGTGGCGCTGGGGCCGGAGCCGGCAGCGATGGACCTTGTGGCGCCGTGGCCGGAGCCGACGGCGCAGGATCCTGTGGCGCCGAAGCTGGATCCGCCGGCGGCGCCGACGGCCCAACAGGATCCTGACACGGGACCGCGGGGCCCGAGGCCTAAAAAGGCAGTCCATGGTAGCAAGAAACTCTTGCACCTGTGCGGGAGTCGCCGACGGACCCAGGTAAGGTGGGTAGGCCGCGGGACTCCCGAGCTCCGAAGGAGCCGCAGGGGCAAAGCCCCTGTCCCCCTCGTCCGCATCCGGGGACCGACGGGGGGACGTCGGAGAAGCGAACACGCTTCTTCGACTTCTTTTTGTGTCGTCTCTTACCCGAATCCGAGGGTGTAGACTTGGAGCCCGAGGAGCGATGACTGTGGCCCCGCGAGCGTTCCCTGGAACGGCCCTTGGACCGGGAACGGCGCTGGGACGAGTGCCGGACCTCCAGCAGCTTCCGGTGCCGCTCCCTCAAGGCCTACGGGCCATGGCCCGACAGTCCAGACAGGACCGGGAGTCGTGGTCGGTCTCCAGGCAGTAGAGGCAGACATCGTGGGGGTCCGCCACCGACATATTGCGACGGCAGGCCCCACAAGACTTAAATCCAGGCATCCCTACGTGCACCAAGGAAACCAAGCTTAGAGGAGACAAAAGTCTCAAAAAGGGTAGTCAAAAAGTGACTAAGGTACATGCTCTAACCGGATCTGCGCTTACTGGCGCGGAAAAAGAAAGAACTGACGTCAGCGCGCCTGGGTGGCGCCTAAGTAGTCTCCGTGACGTCATCTCGGCGCTTACGACGCCAGCGACGGACGCGGAGCCGCACGACGCCACCTACTGACGCGCAGGGGTACTGCTAACGAAAAACTTTCCGGATCCAGTCTGACGCCTGGGGATATTCGAAGGTAAGGAATCTATCACTAACGTGTCTCTTTCAGATATGTAGTGTACACTGAACGGACTTCGAGTCACAAGGGCACAGATCTAGTTTGGCATCGCAATAGACTTTACGGGGGTAAGAAACCAAAAGATGCGAGATGCCAAACATAAATCTTATGAGATAAAACAATTTGGCGTGACTGAAGTGAAAAGAGAGATAGGGCTCAATACCTGGTGTGCAAACTAGCAAAGAGTGTTCTAAGACACTCTTTTTTGCCATCTCTAAATTTCCTCTAATTGAGTATAGACCAGTTAAGAAATCCCTTTTCAATTTCACTTTTGGTATTATGGCAATACTACCTGGGTTATAAAAACAGTCCGCCAGCCCCATGGCCTCTAACTGTTTTTTTATATAACTGAGCCAAGGTATTTTTGTCATATGGTCCAGTTTAAGACAGTCTAAAATAATGGCGCGATTAAGAGCTGGTTCCTCCTTTGCCCAAATTGAGTGCCACAATAATATTGGTGCTAACTGTATACGAAAGGACAAAGGTATCAGACCAAATTCTCTGTGACATACAGTGGCAGCAAGACTTTTAGGGAATGTCAACAGGCGTCTCATAAAAATATTCTCTGCTCTTTGTAGGCCCCCTACATTACCAAAGCCCCATACTCCGGCACCATATAAAGTAGCGGAGCATGAGCGTGCCTTATAAATATTGATAATTGCATTAATTGGTTTAGAGCCTAGCTTTTTCGTAAATCTAAAAAATCGCCTCCAGGTTTTTGATTAAAACTACTAATCCTTGATTCTACTAAGTGATGCCAGGGACTTTTTTGATCGAAAAGAATTCCCAGGTAGGAAAAAGTGAGAACATAAGACAACTTTTCATTTTTTATATAACAAGATCTTAAGGTGGTGGGGGATTTACCTACCACCACATTATAAGATTTCCCTACATTAGTCTTTAATCCAAGGTCATTCATAAAATCATTAAACCTGGTCAAAAGCTTCTGCAACCCCACCCCAGTTCTAGACATTAAAACACAGTTGTCTGCATAAAGTAATGCCGGTAACAACCTACGGCCTATCATCAGGGCATCCACATTCCCATATTTAATGTGATTTTCTAAGTCATTTATGTACAAGCAGAATAAAAAAGGTGCAAGTGCGCAGCCCTGACGAACCCCGCGATTCATTTTTATTGGGGCCGCGAGTTCACCAGCTGCTCCATATCTGACTCTCCCTGTCACATCTTCATGCATGGTGGCTAGGAAGTGGACAATAGATGGTTCAATGCCCATGTTCAACATCTTTTCCCACAATCTCCCTCTCTGCACCCAGTCAAAAGCGGACGTAAGGTCCATGAACCCAAGATACAGGCATCCAGGCTTAGCTAGTGTGTACTTGCTTATGACCAGGTGCAGATTGAGACATTGTTCCACCGTTCCCAAACCCCTCCTAAAGCCATATTGTATATCTGAAAATTTCCCACTGTCGATTGCCCAGGCCTCCAACCACTCTAATATAACCCTGCCCATCAATTTACAAGTGCAATCAATTAAGGAGATGGGCCGATAACATTTTGGGTCAGACCTGTCCCCTTTTTTAAAAATAGGGACTATTATCACAGATCTCCATGAGTCAGGAGGACCCTGGGTTGCATAACAGCTTAATATATTCGTCAACAGTGGGAGCCATAGGGGGGGGATTAGCTAAAAACTGCGCTTTGTTCGGCTCCAGTACTTGGCACCCCTAATTACGGCAAACCGTTTGTGTTGTATGTCCATGAGATGGCTGGTTGTGCGCTTTCTGTTTTAACACAAAAAGTTGGAGATAAGCAACAGCCGTGTGCTTATTTCTCTGCTGTCCTTGATCCAGTCGCGAGAGCCCTCCCGAGTTATCTAAGAGCTGTCGCGGCTGTGGCCACTTCGATCAGACAATCAGCTGGACTCGTACTGGATACTGATCTCACAGTTATGGTACCCCATGCTGTGGATACACTTCTGAATAAGACAAAGACAGCACCTCACCAGTGCACTTCTTACTGGCTATGAATTGACGTTGTTTGCCAAACATATTACGATCAAAAGATGTGCTACTCTGAATCCAGCCATGTTACTACCCCTCCCTTCCGAGAGTGAAGGAGTCGATAAACATGACTGTGTCTTCCGGATGGAAGAAGAGATGAAAGGACAGGTAGACCTGACTGATGTTCCCTTATCTGATCCACAAGGGGAACTATATGTCGATGGCTCTTTTTTCAAATTACCAGATGGCACTACAACTGCGACTTATGCTATTACCACACTGCGTACAGTAGTAGAGACATCAAGAGTTCCTTATCAGTCGGCTCAAGCTGCTGAGCTTGTTGCCCTTATTCGATCTTGTGAATTGAGTGAGGGACTGGTTGTCAATATCTATACTGACAGCCAGTATGCCTTTGGAGTTGCTCATAATTTTGGGCGACTCTGGGCTGAGAGAGGATTCCTTACTTCCCATGGCACCAAAATCCAGCACGGACACCTCATATTGAGGCTTTTATCTGCTTTGACACTCCCCAAGAAATTGGCAATAGTGAAGTGTAGCGCCCACCAGAAGGTCACTGATGATGTAGGTAGGTGAAATGCTTTTGCAGATCAGACAGCTAAGGAGACGGCCCGGACAAAGATGAAAAGAATGTTTGTAGCAGGTCCAGCTAGGTGGGTGCCTGAGGTTGCCATGTTCGAGGACACCTTTGAGAATGTAAAAGAGATACAAAGTGAAGCCACAGTAGAGGAGTTAGCAGTGTGGCAGGAGAGTACAGCACTATTGAACGATGAGGAATGTTCGATTGATAAGTCAGGGAAGCAAAGATGGATGTTGCCCGATGCATATGTTCTCCCTGTGGTTACGATGGCCGACAGCCCAGCTCATATCAGTGCTACAGGTTTTTTGCAAGTTGTTAGACCCTGTATGGCAGAATGATAATATTTATAAGATAGCTGCACATTTAGTGAAGTACTGTATGGTGTGCATGATGCACAATCCTGGAAAGGGTACCCCAACACCGCCTGGTAACTTTGCACCACCCTCTTTCCCTTTTGAAGTCCTCCAAATGGACTATATAGAGATAGAAAGATGCAATAGTTTGAAGTATGTTTTTGGTGGTTGTATGTGCATTTAGTAAATGGGTTGACGCCTATCCCACTAAGGACAATACAGCCATTACGACTGCAAAGGTACTCCTGAAGGAGTCCTTTCCTCGTTTCGGCTTGCCCCGATTGATTTGGAGTGATAACGGAAGTCATTTTAATGCAAAAGTGATTCAATTGATTTGTGATGGTTTACGCATAAAGCAAAAGTTTCATGCTGCCAATCATCCACAGTCAGAAGGTTTGGTTGAGAAGTACAATGGTACTCTCAAGCTCAAACTGGCAAAAATTCAGGAGACCACAAGGTTGAAATG
This sequence comes from Calotriton arnoldi, assembly GCA_963921515.1. Classification (NCBI taxonomy): domain Eukaryota; kingdom Metazoa; phylum Chordata; class Amphibia; order Caudata; family Salamandridae; genus Calotriton; species Calotriton arnoldi. The sequence goes on from CAWUFW010000880.1 coordinate 1,290,469, forward strand.
GCCAGATGCTTTACCGTTAGCTCTTTTGTCAACAAGAACAACGGCACATTCTAGGACAGGGTTGTCACCGTATGAGGTCGTGTTCGGACGCCCGGCAAATGTCTGGGGCTTCCGCGACCTCGGTTGTTCTCTGATATTGAGTATCCATTGCTGATTGATTATCTTGGCCAGTTAACCGAAAGTTTGCGTTCTATTCACCAACAGATCCGGGACACCCTGCCACTTACACCAGAGGGGCCCTGGCACAACATCCAGCCTGGCGACTTTGTGCTGATTAAAAATTTCCAGAGGAAGAAAAGTTTGGAGCCGCGGTGGAAGGGACCACCGCAGTGAAGGTCGCTGGCCGTAAGAACTGGGTGCATGCCACCCATTGCAAGAGGGTGCCTCTGCCCTTACCCTACGACCAGTGGGTCGGGGACGGCATCAGGGACTCCGAGTGCGAACAAGTGCCTCGGTTTGTTCCCTTTAGTGATGCCCAACTGACATGGACGCAAACGGATAAGGAGAATGAAGATGTGCTCAATGCGGCTGTTCCTCCGGAAAAACTAGCTAACCAGGAGCCCTTATTTGTTGACCATTCGGTGCCTGGAGCCACCAGGTACAATTTGCGCCCTTGGCTGAGGGAAAGTGCATCCAAGGAGAAAAGAGATTAGGGATGGACTGCGTAAGATAGGTTGTACTGAGTTATGGTACCAACGGAGATCTATTGGGCTTGGTGAAGGATTTCTGCTTATTTTAGTTAGTTGTTTGAACATTAGATAGGGCAGATCGAAGTATACCATGGAAGTATACCATCGTGATTGACGTGGGATACGAGCTTAGGACAGAGCAAGCTCCACCACCAGTGCTCAAGAGCGCCGACGTATTGATGGACAATAGGAGCCTGTACCAGTGAGGCTATGACGGACACTGGGAGCTTGTATATTTTCCTGTCTTTTGCCCCTATTTTGTCATTCATTATGCACCCCCTTTGGTAGAATGGTTGCTGAGGAAGAATAGCCAGTGATTCACTTTACTCAGCACAATGCAGTATGGACCCGTAAACAAAAGTTAATATGTATTGCTTTTGTGATTTTTCTTTTAATAATGTTATGGGGGATATCATGGGTTTTGGAAAGTGATCAAAGTGTACCTTTACAGAGTAAAGATAAAATTGTTCCTCAAGGGGGGCGTGGCTAGGAGCCGATGTGAGGGGAAGCAGACTCCGGAGCTCCGTCCGCGGCTCTCCCCTGCCGGCAATGATCCTGGTCCAACAGTGAGGCCCCTTGCCGTAATCTTGGTGGCGGAATTCCTGGTGCCCAGGCAGGACTGCTAGCGGGGTGTTTTGGTGCCGCTGCAGAGGTAGAAAAGCAGATAATTCCCTGCCTGAGCGCCGAGTGCGGCGCATCCAAGATGGCGGCCAGGGTCTGAGGCGGCGCTCTATGCCGAGATCGGAGGCGGCGGACTTGAGCTAAGTGTGCGGCTGCCCGGAGGGGGTGAGGCGTGTAGACCTGCGGTGGAATGCAGTAGGAGCGGCGGCTCTGGGGACGAGGTTAACGTGCGCGATCTTCTGGACACTGCGGCGTTGTGTTGTGTCTACAAAATGGCGGCTGTGGTGACGGGCCCTGACGGCAGCGGAGGTGCGCAGCAGGCCAGGGAGGTGTGGTGAAGGAGCACTGGACGATCAGGAACCCGGTATGTGCAGACCATGTGAGGAACGCTGGAGCGTGCGCTTTGTAGCCTGAATTACAGTGCTGAGAGGTGAGAAGGCACTGGACCAGGCCCACAGCGCCGGGAGAACTGAGCTGCAACTTTGCGGGGCGAAAAGTGGATGCCAGCCTGGGAGTGCATGCCTGTTGAATTGCACTGAGGGCTGGATGGGAGGACCACGGCAGATGAGGAACACGGCGCAGACACGGGGCTGTACTGGGGCACCTGCGACTGGCTAGTAGGGACACATCATTACACCTCTGAGCCCCATTGCTGCAGGAAAGTGCGGGTGGGAACACAGAGATACTTCATTAAGAAGAGGACTGGTCCAGGGAGCGTGGAAAAGCGGAGGCAATCACTCTACCTGTGCCGCGGCCCTGAATCACCCCCTGGGTGTGTATAGCAGGCACAGGGAGGCTGAGGAGACAGCAAGCGGAGCGGCTATAAACACTGTTTGAGGACCTGCATGACGGAGTAGCACCCCAGAGGACTACGTATACTGCAGAGAGCCCGGAGAGCGGGAAACTCGTCTGTCTGTAGCCAGATCCAAAGACCTGGCCCATTTTGACGCCAAATCGGTTGCCAGTGCTCTGTGTACATTGCTGACATCGCCCGGCAGCAGCCCAGTGGGCCCGCGCAGACTGTTAATCATGGGGAGAGTGTCCAAAAAGAAGGGGTATGCTGTCCTCAACGTGGAAGGGGCAGATCAACACACTGATGATGAGGACGAGGCGTCAGAGAGGCGGCAACGTATTGCTCCTGAAGGACCCACCCTAGCGAATATTATGCAGGCCATCACTTCCTCAAGAGAAGCCCTGGAGACAAAGATAGATTCCATAGGGGCAGATCTCAACTTGTTGAAAGACGACCACCGCAAGCTCAAAGAAAGAGTGAAACTCAACGAGAAGAACCTGGAGGAGGTCCTGGAAGCTGTTTCCACATTGCAGCGCTCCCTGAAAACTGTAGAGGCCAGGCTCAAGGTACTGGAAGTGAGAGCGGAGGACAGTGAAGGTCGCTCCCGCAGAAATAACCTACTCATTGTGGGAGTTCCGGAGTGAGAGGAAGGAGCTGATGCAGTGCACTTCCTGGAGAACTGGCTTAGAGCGGAGGTGGCCCCGGAGGGTCTCTCCTCCTTCTATGCACTTGAACGCGCCCACAGGGTCCCAGCTAGACCACCCAAACCTGGAGCTCCTCCTCGACCGCTGGTGGTGCGCCTACTCCACTATCGAGATCGGGACCACATATTGCAGCAATCCCGAGAGAAACAGAACTTGCAGATTGGGAATAATAGAGTGATGATCTTCCCGGATTTCACCAGGGAAGTACAACGCCAACGTGCTTCCTTTATGGTCATCAAGAGGAAACTGCGCCAGTTGCAAATCCCATATGCCATGCTGTTCCCGGCGCACCTCCGGGTGATCGATAAGTCAGAGACACATTTCTTTACTACCCCGCAGGCCGCATGGGAATGGCTGGAGGCCCGGCAGAGCAGGGACACTCGCACTTCATCGCCGGACTTGACCCAGCGTACACCGACCACTTCTCCGCATCTTCCAAGGGCTCCCTCACCTACAGAGCGCCGACTGGAGCGGCACAAAGCTTTACAGGCAGTTGCAGAACTTAGTCATGCAGGCGCTAGCCTGAAGTCGACCACCAGTGAACATGGCATGGACAGATCTGAAAGTTCCCACCCAGGCAGCACAAGCGGAGACTCTGAGATTGTCCTCCCGGACGTCACTCCTCAAACAGCGGATGACATAGCCTGAAGCTCGCACAACAGGTCGTATGTAAGAGGGTCTTAAGGAACTGGGAGTGGACTTTTGCTGTGACTCCTGCCTTATAGCGGCAACCTGATGGCACCGAAGCAGATACTGCGGCTCACAACCGACCTAAGAGGTTGGGGGGGGGACATGGGGGAGGTCTGGGTTCAGCAGGGTCAGCTTACGCCCGCCACTTTTCGTGAATAGTTGTTCACATGTTCTAGTTTGGATGGGAACTTGTTTGTCTGTACCTGTCCTGGGGAGGGGGTGTTGGGGGGTTCTTATTGTTGAGGGGATTCTGTTTGGGACCAGGCATGTCGCTGTGAGGGAAATTGCTAAAGGTATGACACGACTGGTACAATGGGACCCGCCATAGGTCTTAAATGTATATCTTGGAACGTTAGGGGGATGCGCACCATGTTGCGCCGCCATAAAATACACGCATACCTGGTCAGGAGAGGGGTGCAGATTGCCCTTTTACAGGAGACTCACTTATCACAGACGGAAGGAGCTGCATTACAGCGGAGATGGAGGGGGCAGTGTTTTATACTACATACTCGGCCTTTGCCAGGGGAACTCTAGTCTGGGTGCGAGCGGGAGTCCCTTTTCAGTGTACCAGGCAAATAATAGATCCGGAGGGCAGGTTTGTGGTGATCTCGGGGCGATTAGACGGCAGGGACATAGTGATAGGGAGTCTCTATGCCCCCAACGTAGACCAGCCCGCATTCTTAGCGCAGCTTTCACGGACACTAGCGTCAGTATTGACAGGATCGGTACTACTAGGGGGTGACTTTAACTGTATTACTGATGTCAGACTAGACCGCTCACACCTGCCACTCACTGACGCTCCTACACACAGAATTGCAGAGGCTAGACGTGATTGGCAACAACATTGGGGGCTGACGGATACTTGGAGGGCACAACACACGGAGGAAAGGGATTACTCTTATTTTTCTGCATTACACGAACTTCACGTTAGATTAGATTCGATCCTGTGCTCCCCAGATGTGCATGGAGGGGTTAGATTAAGTGAATACTTGACTAGAACGATTTCGGATCATAACCCGCTGCTGGTGACACTAGATTGGATACAGGTTAGACCTAAAATACCTGTCTGGCGCTTGAGACCGGAAGCGTTGGAAGATCAGGTGTTCCGGGCCACAGTAGGGTCCGCTATCGAGAATTATTTTTTAGAAAATGCCAATACGGCGACAAGTCCCCTCATCGAATGGTATGCCTTTAAGACTGTTATACGAGGCCGCTGCATTGGGGAAGTGGTGGGAGTACGGAAAGTTCTTATGCGGGACATACAAAGCGTGGAACAACAACTCCGGGAGATAGAAAAGGATAGGCTGGGGAGGGTGGATAAGCAAGCAGACCTCCTTGCAGCTCGGGAGGTATTAGCAACGCAAGTAGAAAGGTTGCGCTGCTTCGATTATAAGGCTTACAATGCCCGGGCCCATGCTGAGAGGGATAAATCTGGGACGCCGTTAGCCTGGCTGGCCAACCCAGCGCGCAGAGGGGCGACGATACTCTAACTACGAGGGAGGGAAGACGAGATCTACTATAGTGAACAAGATATCAACGTCCAGTTTTTGGAGTATTACACTGCCCTGTACCAGAGTAGGCTTGATCCCGGAGTGGGGGAAGAGGTGGGATTCCTGGCGGATATAGAACTTCCAAAAGTAGATGCGGAGGCAGCAGAAGCTCTGGGTAGAGAAGTCGAGATTGGGGAGGTGCGTAGCGCCATTAAACATATGGCCAGGAATAAAACGCCAGGGACAGATGGGCTGCCAATAGAGTTTTATTCAACATATGTAGATCTCTTAGCTCCTCAACTAGTGGCGCTGTATGGCGGGGCAAAACGGGAAGGATGTCTGCCTGCTTCAACGAGGGAGGCGGTAATCATCCCACTTTTAAAACCCGGCAAACCGGCTTGGGACCGGACTGCATATCGCCCCCTCGCCATGCTTAATTTGGACTATAAAATTTTAAGCCGTGTATTGGCCAGCCGACTACTCGTACACATGTTGACGCTAATACATACAGATCAGGCGGGATTTATCCCAACCAGGAATACGGCGATGAATATACGTAGGCTTCTACGAGTCTTGGAGACAGACACTTACCGGAGGGAGGAGGCGTGCATTCTGGCGGTTGACATCGAGAAAGCTTTCGATAGCCTCGAGTGGCCATATCTTTTTAGGGTTATGAGAGCGTTTGGGTTAGGGGAGCATTTCGTGGAATGGACGGCCTTCTTATATAAAAATTCTACTGCTAGAGTCAGGACGGGAGGGCTGATTTCGGATGCCTGCATGGTGGGCAGAGGAACAAGGCAAGGCTGCCCGTTGTCGCCCTTATTTGCGCTGGCAATGGAGCCTCTGGCTGCGCACGCTAGATCAGGTCACTATTACCAGGGGTTGGAGGTGACGGGACAACTCCAATATATAGTGCTCTATGCGGACGACCTCCTGATGTTCCTGGCTAATTCAGGAGAAGCCCTTAGAGGAGCCAAAGATCTCCTGAGTGTACTGGGGAGAGTCGCAGGGCTTAGGGTAAACTGGGCCAAGTCGTGTCTTTTCCCTAAGCACTCGGATAGAGTTGGGCCGCCAGAAACGGAGGAAGTGACGTGGGAAAACAGATGTCTGCCCTACTTGGGTACTCAAATATACCATGCACCTGAAGATCTGCTGGAGGGCAACATAGGGCGAACAATCCGCAGCACCAAAAGGGGAAACATCGTTTACAACGCACGCCTTACAACGCGTGTCATTACAACAAATGTTTTACAACGTGAAATCCATTACAACGCATGGTCATTACATCGCATAATCCATTACAACGCATTCCCCAAAGTAACGCCCCAGCGGAGTTAGAATAGAAATTGCGTTGTAATGGATTATGCGTTGTAACGACATGCGTTGTAACGACATGCGTTGTAACGACATGCGTTGTAATGGATTTTGCGATGTAAAAAATTTGTTGTAATGACACGCGTTGTAACGCGTGCGTTGTAACGTCATACATTCCACCAAAAGCAACTTCGAGTATTGGGGGACTCTCCCACTGTCTGTAGCGGGCAGGGTGGCATTATTAAAGATGGTGACGCTGCCTAGGCTCCTTTATTATTTCGGGTCGCTTCCACTCTGGATCCCGCCCAGAAGATTTGCTCAACTCAATACATTGATTACGGGGTTTCTGTGGGGCACTGGAAGGCGGAGAGTGGCGCTTACCACCATGATGAGGCCCAGAACGGAGGGGGGGGATTTGCAGTGCCGGATCTCGAGGCCTATTATTATGCAGCACAATTACAGTGGTTCACGAAGTGGGTGGCAGGGCGGCTCAGGAATGCAGAAGGCCTTGAGAATCAAGATCCGAACTTGCGGCTCCTTTCCCGGGTGTTGTTGCGACTTCCCATGAGAGATCGTGCGACCCCCTCGGACCTGCAGACGGTGTGCAAGTGCTGGAACCGGTCACTCAGGCGGGCGCAGATACGTTGCCCCTATGCACCGGACATCCCGATAGCTGTATGCGAGGCACTGCCCCATGGTGGGGACTGGCATAGATTGCAGGCATGGGGGGGGAGGTAGGAATCTCCACAATAGGGGATTTGTATGAGGATAATACCCTGCTCCCTTTTAATGATCTGTTAGAGCGATACGACATCCGAAGAGGAGATTTTCTTCTACATGCTGCTCTGACAGCAGCTATCAGAAAACATTGGCAGGAGGGGATAGTGGAACCCCAGACTGCCATGGTTTGTCAATATATAGTGATAGCTGCTGGAACTTTTAAGGCGGTCACTTGCCTATATAGACGCCTCACGCAGGAGATACGCTGTCCCCTGACAGCCTTACGCATCAAATAGGAGGAGGACTTAGGTGAGGCTATCGATGAGAAACCATGGGGAGAACTTGTGGAAAGGGCCTGGAAGAGCACTAGAAATGCTCGGTTCCAGCTGATTCACTTCTATGTATTGCATAGGGCATACCTCACCCAGAGTAAGATTAATGAATATTTTGGGGCCTCGACCACCTGCCCGAGGTGTAACATGGAGGGTGCGGGGTTTTTACACATGCTCTGCGATTGCCCACGTTTGGAAGAGTTCTGGAGAGGGGTGACTGCGGGGTTGGCGACCGCGACAGAGAGAGAAGTGGCTCTGACCCCAGGGTGTTGCTTGCTGCACTGGTTCCCTCACACTGCCAGGAATAAGGTCACTAGCAAGTTCATAGACTTGGGGTTGGTGTTGGCTAAAAGAGAAATCACTAGCCGTTGGAAGGCGAAAAATGGCCCTTGCGTGCCAAGGTGGACGAGAGAGCTTGAGAAGTGGGCAGAATGCGAGGGGACCTTCAGGCTGCAAATGGCCCTAAGGACCGGGAACGAAAAGACGTTGGAGGCAGCGAGGGCATGGGTGGCATTAGTGGACCTACTGCGACAACCGACGGAGGACGAAGATGTAATCCCTGATGGGGAGGACCCTGCGGCGGGAGATTGATCTCTTGGCACATCTAATGTCCCTGCCTGCTGACTGCATAATAGGACTGACCGGTACGGTAGGCATCCCCCACGGCTTCACCAGTAGGGCGGGTTCAATGGAATAGAACACACTGTGTACTGTTGGATCGACCAACACCCACATGCGGAGGAGTTGATAATACAGCGACATGCCTGGGGGGTGGGGAAGGTGGATGTTTGGAGGGGGGTGGGAGGGAACTCTGTTGGAGCATTGTTTGCGGAGACGACCTTCGAGGGGAACCATAGCTAATAGCGTGCAATGCACAGCACTTACGGCCAAAGAGCTGAAGGTTACCCTGGGGCTAGGATGAACATTTATTTCCTTGCTCATTGGCGGGACTGATGATTGTTTATAACTGGACATCCTGATTATGCTTAACTATAGTACGATGTAAGATGAAACTCATGCGCAATTCCAATACTCTTTGTAAGATGTTTCAATATGTCTTCTGCAACTCAATAAAATTCTGTTTAAAAAAAAAAAGATAAAATTGTTCCTCAAGTCCGAAAGAAAAGGACGGCCCCAAGCAATGCGTTTCTAGATACACATAAGAGGTTCTTTGGAGAAGGGACTGCTTGTTAACCCACTGAATCTGTCACTAGTCTATGGACAGCATATCCATTGTCAATTGTCAGTTATACCTATTCTTGGCCACTTGACTCTGTAGAAGTGCAAGGAGTATTTGGGTTTGGCTATCCAGGTCCTTGTCTGTACCATAGAAAGCCACGAGGCATGGGTTATCCGGGGTGTGACAACAACACTTATTGCGACGACTTCTATATGGAAAAGCAGAATATAACACTGGTAGGTTACCATTATAAGGAATTGACAGTTCCCCGAGAAGCTAGCTATTACCCTGCTTGTTGTCCAATTATCATTTTTACTGACACTATATTGTATGTCAATTGTTCAGGGATAATATTGCGTAAGGGCACGTACTCTTTGGTAAGTCCAAAGGACCCTAGTACCTTAGGGTGGAATTCCCGATATTCTGCTGTGGACTATGACAGACCGATTTATGCACACCCAGGGTTTTTCTTTCTGTCTAATGGGATGTATTCTAATATTCATAATGGTACAAACGAAGTGGCGCTTGGGATGGTGCTGCCCTTGGGTGTACCTTGCAAGCATGCAAAGCCTAAAGTGAGATGGGTTAAAAGGACATTGACCAAAGAATTCTGAGAAGGAGTGACATATCTCAGAGTCAATAATTATAGTAATGGTATTGCTTTTGGATACATTCTTTCCTCCATAATTACATTTGGGGGTACTGCTATGGCCAGGGGTGAGAAAGCTAGAGAATATTTTGGATGTAAGCTGCAAATATTGTCTAACTCCACAGTAGCAGCTTTGCGTGACATCGCCACCCAATTGGAAAGTATGCGAATATATTCTGAACAGACTAGATATGCAGTGGATTTTATTCTAGCCAAGAGTGGTGGTGCATGCGTGGTAGTAGGAGACCAGTGTGTAGTCGGGATCACAAATATGGAAAAGAATATTACCCAACATATTCTAGGCATCTTAGAAAATGTTAAAGGAATGGAAAGTGGGAACTGGAGTTGGTCTATTTTTGGCAGCTGGAGTTGGATCCTTGAAAAAGTGATTTATTTCATTGTGATCTTGGTCTCTTGCTGTGTCCTTGCTCAATGCCTTCCATTCTGTTGTTCTTATTGCACCACTCTTCTCACTCCTAAGAGGAAAATATCGATTCATGACACCAATGCTGCAATTATGATGCAAAAGGAGGTCGATGACCTCATGCAGATAGATGAGGGCATTTTTGAGACTTCTTCCCTCCTCACGGACTCTCTTCCTGATGCTGACAACATGGAGTGTGTCTAAGAAGTTTACCTATGACTTCCTGTTTTATTGATTTATATGCTCTTTGTCATTACTGAAAATGTTTAGCTCATGCTAAAAGGAGGGTCTGTAAGAATAGAAAAATTCATGTTTACGCATTGTTCTATGTATGTTAGCATTCGCGGCACCATTTTCTATTTTAGACGCCATCTTGAACCAAGATCGAAACTATTTCTTGCTGTTTCCGGGAAAAGGCCCCGTTATGTTTCGTTTCTGCAATGTTAGGTTTTGCTTCACTAATGAATGGACTGTCCTTATTAGCGCATTCCTTTCCTACTATTTAGATGGCTTCTCCCACTTGTCTAGTGGCGGGCACGGGCAGAGCGACCTTGAGTAGTAGTGTGTGCCCGGCCTTAGAATCGAAACTTATCCTCTGTACTTCATTGTTAGCTGCATCTGCTTGGAAAATTCTATTGTTGGCGTGCCTTCATTGGTTCTGAAATGTACATAATATATCTTTATGCTTGCTGATGTCAGTCCCCTCTACAGCACTCCTAGAGACTGGGCAGACTGGGCTCCACTCTGAGTGTAACTGAATAAACAGATATTGGTTTGTATTCTCTACTGTCTAACTGACTCTTCATTTAGTATGGAAGGCTGAGAGGTGGTCGTGAGTGACACTAAATCGGGCCACTTCCTTTACAAGCAACCGCCGCGGGTCCAGACCTGACTCGGCTACCATCAATGAAGAGAGACAGGCAGTGCTACAGGTCCTATCTGCGGAATCCACCCTCTCGACAGCATCCTGAGCTGGAAACGACCCGGCCCCCGTGGGGTAGGGAGGGTCTGGTGAGGCCCTAAGTGAGGCGGCGGAGGGGCGGGCAGACAGTCGACATCCGTGATGTCCCATCTTTTGCACGATCAGTGGACCCACACTGGGTCTTTTAGGAGGTACCCCTCCGGAACAGTCCTCTCTTGGCTGACCACGCCTCACCCCGACTCGTCGGATTTGACAGATTTTGGTCTCCTGCTGTTTTTTCCCCCCAGTATATCCTTTTTGTTGGCTATGGGCATCTTTCTGTCTTCTTTCACTTCTTCTCCTCCGCACCAACCAAGGCTCCATATGGGCAGCAAGCGTAGTGAGAATCTTATGGCAGGCCGTTCCACTGCTAATCTGCAGGTGCGGCAAGGGTATAGTGAACAAGCAGCATGGGGGCAGATTAAACTTCCGGGATGCATAACATTCACCTAGTGAGCCTCAATGTAGGATGTCTCAATAGCCCAGTGAAACCCAAAGCGATCCTATCCTATCTGGAACACTCGGAGGGGACATTTGCTTATTACAAGAAACCCATCTGCTGGCCAGGGATACCCACTGCATGTGCTCTCCCAGGTTTCCCAGACAATACTGGACCTTGGATTCAACTAAAAAGAACGGGGTTGCCATACTGCTTGCACAGAGCTTCCAGGGAAAGGTCACTGATGTGGTAGCTGAACATAGGGGCAGAGTATTAGGGATTAGGCTTCAATGGGGCCATGTACAGTTCACAGTTGTGTTAATATACGCACCGAATGATCACCAGGAATGCTTCCTGATTAATTGCCTTACACAAGTTCTAGCCATGCCTGTCCGAGAGGTGGTGATAGGGGGGACCTGAACCTTGTAATGAACACAGACTTAGACCGTTCTGGACAACGCACTACACAAGCCGGGACTCTATCACAGTCTGGACATCAATGGCTCACGAATAGCTCCCTTAACTACACATGGAGGCAGACACACTCCTACACTAAAGACTACACATACTTCTCCGCAGCCAATAAATCCTATGCCAGCATAGACCATTTTCTGATTAAAGACGCACTAGTGGGATGCACTGCTCTCTCTCTGATCATGCCCCTATCACGCTATCACTGAACCTAGGCATCTCTCAACCACGCCTGTCACGGTGGCGTTTCCGGGACACATTGCTTCACTCAGACCAGACAACAAAAGCAATCCACAAGGCGCTCATAGACTATCTCGCCAACAATGACCGCAAAGAGGTCCCTCCGGCCTCCCTGTGGGAAGCTTTAAAATTAGTTATACGTGGTGAATTTATAGCTACATCAGCATGGTGAAAATAGGCTCCGAAAGGAGCACAGGAAGCAGCTAGAGGTAACAATAGCGGAGCTAGAATCCATACACAAACGCACCGGTGCTCCCCGTATCTGGAGAGAATTAGAAAGGAAACTACTTATCCTCCGCAGATTGGACCTAGATAGAGCAGAATATGCCCTACTACGCCTCCGGCACAAATTCTTCCTTAGCGGAAATCGCTCAGGCTGCATGCTACATCAGAGGGAGGTCTCTGGGACAGTTCGGGCAATTAAAGCTCCATCCGGGACAATAGTATATGCGTACTCAGAAATAGCAGAGGCCTTCCGAGCCTTCTACTCCAGGCTTTATGCGGAAGGAGATTCTCCCAGCGGAGACTTAGCTGATTATCTTCATGGCGTGCAGCTTACTACGCTGCCGACTGATACTGCGACTCACATTGATCGCCCTATTCAAGTAGACGAGGTAGTTGCAGTGATAGCCAGTCTCAAAACCGCTAAGTCGTCGGGCCCAGATGGCTTTACCCCTCTGTTCTACAAGAAATTCGGTCAGGAACTAGCCCCTATACTGACACAGCTTTTTAACTCATTTATTGACACAGGAGCACTACCTGATTCCCTTACGGAAGCTTCTATATCAGTGATCCTAAAACCTTCAAAAGACCCCCTGGAATGTGCCTCCTATCGCCCAATCTCTTTAGTCAACGTCGACACAAAAATATTTACGGGCATACTGGCTGCTCGCATTAACCCATATATGGCAGGGCTCATTGACCCAGACCAAGCCTGATTTATACCGACGAGACAATGCAGGGACAATACCAAACGCCTTATACATCTTACAGACCTCATCGACCGCTCCCGGAAGGAGGCCCTCCTGTTGTCGGTTGACTCAGAGAAGTCCTTCGACAGGGTCCACTGGCCATTTCTATTCGAGACGCTCCGCCGCTTTGGGAAGAGATTCCTTGGCTGGATAAGGTGAATCTACAACTCACCCAGGGCATCGGTCAGAGTCAACGGATACCCCTCCGGGCTTTTCCCCATACACAGAGGAACTCAACGGGGATGTCCACTCTCCCCTTTACTATTCGCCTTGTATATGGAGCTGATGGCCCAGAGAGTTAGAGACAATCGATCGATCTCCGGGTTCCGCCTGGGGGCAGACACGCATACTATAAGCCTATAAGCTGACGATGTGGTCCTGTCCTGGATGAATTCCCCGGCCTCGCTCGCAGCCTTAGTAGACAAATTCTCTCGCTTCAGTGAGGTATTGGGATTTAAGGTAAACCTTCACAGATCACAAATACTAAATCTCTCCACTACCCCGGTCACGGTGGAGGCCCTGTCTAAACAATTCCCATTCACCTGGGCTAGCAATCATATACCATACCTAGGGATTCTCTTGGCGCGAACACCAGACAAAACACTAAAAGCTAACTATGGCCCACTCCTGGAACAGACTAATAAAACCCTAGCCACATGGACACGGTCGGGTCCCTCTTGGGCGGGTCGTATTGCAGCAGTCAAGATGACAAACATGTTGGGTATACTCTATATTTTCCAAACTATCCCCCTTTCCCCACCCCTGCTACACTACGGAACCGACAACGTGCCATCAACTGCTTCATTTGGGGTGGGAAGCAACCGCGACTCAGTCTCTTGCAGAGAACGAAGCCTAAAGTAGAAGGGGGACTGGGGGTCCCAGTAGTATCACAATATTTCCAAGCATCCCAACTACGCTTCATCTTAGAGTGGAATCGTCCCCTCTCAGAGAAGCACTGGTCGTTTATGGACCAACTATCGCAGGAGCGAATATCAGGTGAGAGATTTGGCTCCCTCATAGACACAGGGCATGAGGGCTGTTCTCCTCCCCCATCAGGGGAACTACCCTGAAAATCTGGGATGCAACGGCGATCCATCACGGTTTCACCTCATTCCCCTCCCTGATGACCCCGTTGGTTGACAACCCGGATTTCCCGCCTGGGCGTAAATTGGAACCATTTCAGCGATGGCCCGAGAAGGGCTGCAAAAGGGTAGGTTCCCTATTTGATCAGGATGGAATTATTCCTTTTGATCAGCTTCAGGAAGCCTACGCAATCCACGCCTCGGACCAATACACCTATAATGAAGCATGTCACTGGGTAACCTCTCCAGAGAGGATACCAGGGGCTTCTCGCCAATGAACCCAGTTCAAAAAGTGGCTCATTACCAAAAGCGACGACAAACGCCTTATATCAGAACTCTATGCCTTCCTCTCAGCGGACACCTCTCCTACAAAAACCAAGGGGCAGCTAAGGTGGGAGGAGGAAATAGGCAGATCCCTCACAGATAAAGAGTGGCAGGACATTTATTTCAGAACCCATCATACAGCACACGACATTCCGGGTACGGAAGCAGCATATAAGGTAGCTGCATACTGGTATCTAACACCGGCCCGACTGAACCACTGGAACAAAGACCGCCCGGCCTGTTGCTGGCGTGGGTGCGGACAGACAGGCTCTTTAGTGCACTTATTTTGGCATTGCCCCAAATTGGTAAGATACTGAGACCTGATACTCCAGGACATAAATGAAGCCTTCAAAACAGACATCCCACGTTTCCCTGCTTATATCTTGCTGGGTCTCCCCGATCCTCTGACCTTTCCCTGCGCTCTCTGAGAGGGAGGCAGATAGCCTTAGCCCTTAATGTTGCAAGATTAGAGCTAGTGCCCCACTGGGGCACCAAGAGGGTCCCAGACCATATGGCATGGTTAAGAAGGTTGTGGTCGGTATTGGGAATGGAGCGCCAATCTATGTTGGCAGAAAACAAAGCGGAAGCATACCTGGAACTGTGGGCTCCATTTATCACTATCCTCAGCAAGGAATTTAGGGAAATAACTTGCCCCAAGCTCCTACAAATTCTGCGCCTCACTGCTACCACTCAAAACACTGACCCCTAAAAGAGCTGATAAAGAACGAACTGGTGTTAATACGTTAGACACGATATAGGAGCAATATAGGGTGCGGAGGAGATGGGAGGGGTGGGAGGGAGAGTTTTCTTCTAGTTGGATTTATGGGTTTTTGCTTCTGTTAATAAGCCCATCTAAATGTTGTTTTCTCTCCCCTCACGTTTCACAGGACATGGCTTAAAGGGGTTGCGATACCTTCGCATACTATTTGATATGTAGTCTATTGTTGCCCACTGTTTTCGCTGCCAGCCTCCGGGTTGTAGTCACCCAGCTGTCATATTCACATAAGCATGTTAAACCCGTTGCTGGCTACTGATTATAGAACTAATATGATGTCATGCTGATGTGTAAACAAATAAAAAAAAAAAATTTAAAAAAAAAGTTATTCCATAAAGTGTATTGTGTCCTGAGTGATAGATTTCCCTGGACGATGTGCCATCACCATGTGTCCCTTGCACGCCACCACCTGTAAAGGATCAGTGGTGAAAGGGGTGACCGTCTTTAGTTTCTGTCTCTGCTTTACCAGTATCCATTCTCCTTAGTAAAAGTCTATTTCCTGGGCGTGGCGGCATTGAACAGCATATGCTTTCATTTTACTCATATGAGTAGCATCAGTGTTAAGAAGTTTGTCAGCATCACCTCATCAATCTGATGTCCATTGAGGTAGTTTCATTCTGATGGCTCTTCCAAAAAACAAAATAGCTGGACTCTCACCCGTTGTGGAGTGAAGAGCTGATCGATAGGCCTGGAGGGCCTGGGACATAGCTTGGTTCAAGTCGATTCCTTCCATGGACGCTCATTGTTGAAGTACCCTCTTGAGGGTGCCAATAAATCTTTTGACTACACCATTGTCTTGGGGCCAGATGGATGTACTCCTTTGGTGTTTGGCGTTGAGTCGTGTACGAAACTCTTTGAACTCTTTGATGTTGAAGGGCGGGCCATTATCGGATTTGAGGATCTCGGGGATACCCCAAGCTGCAAAGATGTCATCAGGCCTTTCTATGATTTTATCATGAGTTGTTGAGGACCGTATTTTCACCAAAGGAAAATGTGAATATTCATCTATGACTACCATAAGAAGCTGTCCATCTCCTAATGGTCGAAAGAAGTCAACTGCAACTCTCTCCCAGGCATGGGCAGGAAGGTCAGACATCGTCACTGGGTGCTTCGTCACCTTAGAGGACAGGCAATTAAAGATGTAGCATGCTTTCAATTCCTTTTCTACTCGCTCATCTAGTCGAGGGAACCGCACTCTGTCTCTCAATACTCTTTTGGTAGCTACAATGCCAGGGCGTCCTTCATAGGCAACTCGATGATCCATTGCCTTAGGCTCTCAGGTATGATGATTCTTTAGCCTCTCAGTATTATGCCTTCTTGTATGACTGCTAGCTCATCCTGTACATTTTCGAACTTTTGGAATTCAGTATTATCAGTCAGAGGTCGTGTGAGTTGTCTCTATGATTTTCTCAATGAGTTCTTTGACGACAGTCATTTCTTTGTCTGTGTTGGTAGCAACACTGACTTGGTCCACAGACAGAGCCACTGGTGTGCTGGACCTCACAATAAAATTGAGATATTCTTCATCCGTCCTGGATGTTGAACTAGGACAATGTAGCGGCACTTGTGAAAAGTAATCCACTGGGTTCTGATCCTTCCCTGGTTTGTGTACAATCTCATAGTCATACTCTTGCAGCCCAACCCCCACCTTTCGATGCAAGGAGGCATCTTAGCCTTCAGGTTTCCATAAATAGTGTGCAAAGCTTGGTGGCCCGTGATGACAGCAAACCATTTTCTATAGAGGAATACAAGAAAATGCTCGCAGGCCCATACCACAGTCTCTCTGTCAGAAATCTCACCTGGGTTTTTCCGCAGGAGCGTCAGGAGGCAGCGATGCGGGGTCCCAACCTCCCTATCAATTGAGATGACCCAACGACGTCAAAGTTAAATCCCAACCGAAAAGGAAGAGGGAAAGGGAAGAGAAAACAGAAGACATCTGCGGATGACTGCACTACAGAAGGGGTGTCTATCTGGACCAGTCTAGGGTCTCCCTGTGTGAATAAATAAAGGCATATCAGAAACAACCCCATACCATGTAATCACTGTTTACATTCTACTGATCTGTATAATAAAAAAATGCCCTTATACCTGTGTGCATCCCCTCTTCCGTCAAGTGTAGAAGATACTGAGGTCAACAGGAATACTACTTTTTCTAATAATCAGAAAGAAATAAAGAGATGTGTGTAAGGGTTTAAGCATAGCAATAGGCACCTTTAGACATACTATGTTCAATTACCCTTCATACCTTAGGTGTATCATAAAGACCTCTAAATGTAGGCTGACTGGCAAGACTGGAGATCATATAAGAAAGAACAACATAACACTATATACTATATATTGTTAGATGTGCATTACATCATGCATCCTATATTTCAGCCATATCACTAGAGTTAAAAATAGAAAAACAAAAATAAGCCTTAATCAAAAATCAGAAGTGAAGGAGAGAGTTTAAAGTGGTATCAAATGAAGGTAAATCAAGTAATACAGTTGTTATAGTTCGTTTTCAGAATATCCAGCAATCAGAAGTACAGATACCAGCACACTAACGCTTTACCGGTATTGAATTGATGCTTTGTTTCTTTCCTTCTTTCTTTTACAGCAGCATGGAAGTAAAGGCTGAGATGCAGACGTTGGGATTCCCTCGAAGCAATACTGATGAGGCAAGATGAGAGTCCTCCCGATGTGAAGAGCCCACAGAGAACTCTGCAATCAACGTGAAAAACCCGGAAGCAGAGAGGTAAGTGATGCGACTGCAGGAGACTGTTGTTCACAAACAACTAGTTTCAGACAGGCTACGACTGGCAGAGGCCACAATGGGTCTCTGAGCAATCGGGTGGCCATTGTGTCGAGCAAGGATTTCCTCCAGACCCACTGGGTTCGCATCTACCATGACTTCGGGTGTAGCTTGGGGTGAAGTAAGCCATTTCAGTTGGATTCTTGATTGCATGTTTTATTTCTTTGAAACTTTTATCGCATTCAGGAGGCCACTGAAAAAGATTATTCCACTATGTCAAGTCTCTCAATGGGGCATTCACTGTGGAAAAATTGGGAATGTATCTTGAGCAATAACTGACCATGCTTACAAAGGATTGCAGCATGGTAACATCTTGAGGGGGGCAAGTGGGTGACAGTGCTTGCATCTTGTCTGGATTTGGAGTAATTCCCCCATCAGAGAATATGTGCACAAAAAATGTAAGTTTGGTTTTGTGGAATTCACATTTTGCTGCATTCAATGTGAGACCTGCATCAGCAAGTAACTGCCAGACGAGTGAGGGCTTTGTCGTGTTCTTTCTGGGTTCTCCCAAAGACCAGTATGATGTCACTGTAATTGAAAGCATGTGTAACAGGTTGGATTACTCTGCGGATAACATCCTGAAATATCTCAGCAGCCGAAGATACTCCAAAACTCAGTCTCTTGTATCTGAACAAACCAACATGAGTGGGAAAAAGTGATAATATAGCTGCAGTTCTTGTCTAACTCGAGTTGGTGGTACCCTTTGTTTAGGTCAAGACTGGAAAAGACTTTAGCTCCATTCAGTTGCATGATCAAATCCGCTATATGGGAACCAGGGTTTCTCACCGTCTCAATGGTCCTTTTTGGCTTCTGCATATCAACACAAATGTGCACCGCTCCACTACTGTACTTTTCTGGTACAACTACTATGGGCAAAACCTATGGCACGAGGCCTGTGGAACGTTCAATGTCATGTTTCAAAAGTGTTGCCAACTCTTTCGCTGCAGCTTCTTGAAAATGAAAAGCAAATCTACGCTGCAGCTGGGCACCAGGACAAATGTCTTTGTTGATATGAAGCTGTACTTTCATTTTCTTGAGTTTTCCCAAGCCATGAAACGACGACGAGAATTAGCACATGATATCAGGTTGAGGTCAGAGGTTATAGTTGATGGATATTAACCCCATATCAGCTGCAGTGGCAAAACTGAGCAAACCTGCACTAGACGAAGTTCCTTGTAGAACATGAATGATGGCTCGTACTGACATTGTTTTGGGTTGCATTGCTGCTGTGAACAACCCTTGGCATCATAATGGTTTACAAGCTGCTCAGGTGTAGACCTTCCTATCAGAATGAGTGAGGCGTGGCACACGCGAGAGGTTGTTAAACTTTTCCACTGGCATAATATTAATTGACGCCCCACTATCGATGATGAAGGTTATGGGGTGACCATTCATCTGCAATGTAATTGTGGGACAGTGTCCAAATGAAGTTCGGTGCTTTGTTTGGTGAGTTTTTTTTATTTATGTTTTCTTCACAGGCAGCTAACCCCACATGTACATGCTATATTTTGGTGGACATCATCAGCATGCGCCCACCTTCTTTGCTGGTACTCAATGGCGATGTTGAAGAACCTTTGTACCACAAACTTGATGACAATAGAATTTGCTTGGTGTCTACATGTCGTAGCTGATGTTGCCTTTTGTGGGCACGGCCAGAATGCTTCTTTCACTCCAACACCTGCAAGGTTTCTTTAAATATTTGATGATTTTCTTATCTTCCTCCTCTAGCACATCTATGAAGTAATTGAAAGTTTTAATCCACGTAGTCCACTTGGCACCAATGTTCTGTTTCTTGGATGTGTTGAATGGCTGTGGTGGCTTCAAGAACATGGCTACATTGTATTTCATGCTCCTTTCGGCCGCCATTGTGTTTGCATGTGTCTTTGACTGGTGGCACTGCGCGGGGTGACTCAGCAACTTCTGCAAGCACCTGCCTCTGGCAGGAACATGGATTGAAGCATGCTTCAATTTCACATGACAGTGAGTACATTCTCTTTGCTTTCTGTTTTTTGTATTTTGCTGGTGCTATAGTTATTTTCTCACTACATCTGAATAGTCGCTCTATGTTCAGGGCACAGCGTCTCTGCAGACAACCTCACCGATGGTATTGGCGGGCGTTTTGAAATACGCTACTTTGCAGGGCCTTTCAATTGCTTCTGCGGCTGTGTATGAAATGGATCAATGCTTTGACTCCACATATGCCGGTCGCAGACATTCTTTGCATTGATTCTGGGCACATGCGGCACTCTCAAGAAGTTTGCTGTACCCTTGCAAACTCTCAGGGGCAGCAGTCTTGTTTTCAACTAGCACGTATCTTCTACTTCTCACCAGTGGTAGTATCTTCACACTTTGCACATTACATCATACTTCCCTGAACCACACCCTAACATCTCTCTGGTATATCACGTAGTTCCTGTTCAGAGTGCATCCAGAACCACAAGGGTCTTAGTGCGTACAGCATCAATATGCTACACCTTAGGTAGGGTCTAAGCCAGGTGCTAATGGCATCACATGGCAGGGCTATATAGAGAGGTAAACAGAGACCTGAGGGTCTTAAACATTATTGTTTAACCATCACCAGAGGTGCAACTAGACTCAAATTTTTGGGGGTGCATGTGGAAGTGGCTAACATTGGAAACGGGGGCAGAGGCATCTTCAGATTCAGAGTCAAAATCTCTTCATTTTTTTGTAAGCTGCACAATATATGGAGACTTTTTTTAACAATGGCCAGTGGTGCAGTGGTGCCTGTAAAGTAGGTTTCAACTTACTATCCTTTACAATGAGTTAAGGGGTTTCCTTCAAGGGATTTTAGCAGGAAAAAAAATGGATATGTCCCACTGGTCCAGTAGACTAGTAGAATTCCACATTTCTAGTTTTAGTTTCTGGGACACACAGAATGTACTCCAAAACCTAATGCAAAAATTGCGTTGTTCTCAACCTATTAGACCTTCAAAAACAAAATGTACATTATATTTAGGCATTTTCCACCCAAAGGATGTTTGGTAATATTGAGGGAAAATGGTGCAGATTAAGCCCATTTCTTTCTTTATTATTCTGTTCCTACTGCATTTCTGAGGACAAAATACATTTATATTATTTACTGCACTCCTCCAAAAATAGTACCCTGCTTGTGTGGGTGGCCCTACTTCCCGCGATAGGATCTAACCAAACCAAGGCCCATGTGGAGACCACATTGACTTCATATAGTCACTCTTTTCATCTGTTTCTGTAGCGGGTACTTGGCTCAGCAACACAAGTGAGGGACTATTTTGGTTAGTAAGTTTGGGAATGTTGGGTGATAGGAATTTTGTGGATCCCTGCAGATTCCAGAACTTTCCAGTGCAGATTTGTGAGGAAAATTCAGGATTTTAGCCAAAGTCTGAGATTTGCATGGCATTTTGGGTAAGAAAATGTAGTGGAATCCATGCAAGTCAGACCACCCTGGGATTGCATTGGTATCTAGTTTACAGAATATCTGGATTTGGAAGGTTTCCCTGGGTGGCAGCCGAGCCCAGGCCCAAATTCTGCAGTTTCCCACATCGCCCAAAAAAAGTTGTTTTGCATGCTTAAAATTGTATATCTCCATGTTGTGTTTTGGGGCTTCTCCTGTTGTGGGCGCTAAGCCCAGCCACATGAGTGGGACATCATTTTTATCGGGAGAAATGTGGATATTCTGGGTGGTAGTAATTTTGTGGGTCCCCGAAGATTCCAGAGCTTTCCCTCACAGAAATGTGAGGGAAGTGCATATTATTAGCCAAAGTTTATGCTTTGTAGGGCACTGGGGTCATAAAAAGTAGTTGGATCCATGCAAGTCAGCACACCCTGGACTACTCTTGGTGTCTAGTTTTCAGAAATACCAGGGTTTGGTAGGTTTCCCTCTGTGGCAGCCGAGCCAGTGCCAACATTCTGCTGCCACACACATTGCTAAAGGGGTCATTTTTCATGCCAAAGATTTTCTCTCAGTATGTCGAGTTTTGGGACGTTCCTGTTACGGGCGATAGGCCCACTCACACAAGTGGGTTACTGTTTTTGTTGAGAGAAGTGTGGGAACACAGAATAATAGAACATTTGTTATTACTACTTGGAATTCTCTCAGTTTTTGGTTTCCAGATGTCACCCAGTGTGATCGAAATAGCACATTTTGCAGAATGCTCTATGAATCACATTAGTATGTGGTAACCCTAAATTCAGACCTGTACAAATAACCACTAATACTAAACTCACTATGTTTGTCCCATTTAAAAAATACCTAGGGTTCCTTTAGACCACGGGTACTCATAGTACGGCGGCCCGGCAAGCCTTCCTTGGCGGCCCGCGGACCTTGCAGACGTACCTGTGTTGTTTTTTATTTTTTTTAAACCGTGTCAGC